>OV702286.1:13156186-14612019 GCA_916181665.1 Avena sativa | reverse complement strand
GAACCCTAACTAAGCTCAAGCCACTACAAGCCAAACCTGCAAATCACCCCTGGAACTTGAGCTAAGCAAAAAGTCTACAGGCAGAAACCCTAGAAGACGAAACCCTAGAACACGAGCCTGGACGCGAAGGTGCCGCGAGCTCGGTCTGCCCCTATGGAGAAGGAACCATGTGGGCAGGGAGAGAGGGAGAGAGGGGAGGCTCACCTCCTCTGAGACGAGGACGACGACGAGCGCGTGGGAGAGGCGGCGGCCTCCTCCTCCTCAGCCTCGAGCGGTGGCGGCCTCCTCCTCCTCGAGCGGCGACGACCTTCTCCTCCACGGATTGGCAGCGACGCGGGCCTCCTCCTCCTCCTCGAGCGGCGCGATCCTCCTCCTCCACAAGCGGTGCGGGCCTCCTCCTCCTCCACGGATAGGCAGCAGCGCGGGCCTCCTCCTCCTCGAGAGCGCAGCGCGGAGGTGGCGAATCGAGAAAGCAGTGGTGGTGGCGCAGCGCAGCGGGGCTCGATCGATGTGTGGTGTCTGTGAGATGGGGATGAGAGAGGCGGACGTGGCGCGGTTGACTAGTCTAACACACATAGGCGTAGCGCACCCTGGCCAAGTGCGCTACGGTTACCCGTAGCGCACTTGGCCAGGGTGCGCTACGCCTATGTGGGTTGGACTATCAGATAAGAGGGCGGCCACCCCACTAGTTAACACTAGCACTGTCTTATCCCACTGGTTCTGCCCACTGCTCTATTCTAAACTTGTGAGCACCCAGGTTCGAATCCTTGTGCCCCACTTTTTTATTTTTATTTTAAAAATACTTTTAAATGTTCCAAAAAATGCCCAAAAGTGGTGATATATGCCATAGAAGTTTTGTTTTGTTTTTAAAATACTTTTAAATAATCCAAAAATGCCTAAAAGTGATAATATATGTCATAAAAGTGGTACAAATATGATTCAAAGTATAACTAAATTTCATAATAATTTGTCCATGAATATTACAATCTTTTTCGACCACGCGTTTTACAATATTTTTTGAGCTAGCGTTTTATAATCTTTTTTCCCTTCTTTGTCGCGGTTGAATAATTTAGCCTCGGCACTTTAATGTTTCTTATTTCGAACGGGCTACCTTTTTTGGGTAGGGTTGTCCTTTTTCTTCTTGTGATGTATGTTGCTGCATCGTAGTCGTCGTCATCTTTAATCTTTGGATCGCCATACTGGTCGAAGTCTTGCTCGTTGGCGACTCCATCCATTCCGATGATGTTTCTTTTTCCTCTCCTCACGACAACACGGCTAGGCTTTGTCGGGTCGGTAATGAAAAAACATTGGTCCACTTTGGTAGCCAGTACCCACGGTTCATTTTTCGCGGCCACGTTCGCACCGGCGGCCTTGGATTTGGCTGCTTCGGGTATAACCATGGTTGTGAAATACCGGTCTTCTCTTTCGACGCTCTTTGCCCATCTGACACGGAACATCGACACCTTTTCTCCACAGTAGTCGAGCTCCCAGTTCTCCTCGATTCTTCTGTAGAATCTTTCCTTCACGTTGTCATCGGTGTAGAATTCCGACGTTACGCCTGAGTTCTGATAATCACACTTGTTGTCCTTTTCCTCCGTGTAGAATGTGTAGCCGTTGATATCATACGCCTGATAGGTCACCAGGTTTTGCATCGGTCCCTGCGACAAGGTGAATATGATTTTTTCCGTGTCAGAAGAATGCGATCGCGGGGGATTATCAAGGAGCGTCTGCCTAAACCAACGCCTGAAATCTGAGTTGTGCTCTTTGATTATTTCTCCCTGCGTCCTTTGTATGCCCCGGTCACTGTACTTCTTCTCGATTAAACTTTTGTGCTTCTGTACCCAAGGATCGACCAGTTCTAAATGCTGTAGCGCGATGAGGTTTGCTCGATCAAAGTCTGCGCGTCGAAAATCGAAGTCTGCATGCAGTATGCGACGACCCTCTCGGTGACCAGATCCGTCGAGCTTGCCAAGGTGCCTGTTGACGGGAAGACCGATAGGGTTCTCAATGTCTAGATAATTCGTGCAGAAAGAGATGCACTCTTCGGCCAGAAAGCCCTTGGCTATGCTTCCATCTGGACGGGACCTGTTACGAACGTATCCTTTGATGTGTCCGTTCATCCTTTCGAACGCCATCATGCTGCGGAGGAACATCGGCCCGAGTTGTACGATGTCCTCCACGACATGGACCAGCAGATGCACCATAATGTCGAAGAATGCGGGTGGGAAGTAGACCTCAAGCTCACATAGTATCACCACGATCTCCTCCTATAGCCTCCCGAGCTGATTCACGCCAATCGACTTTCTAGAGATGACGTCGAAAAACTTGCAGAGGCCAAATAACGTTTCACGGACGTACTCGTCCATTATCCCTCTTAGTGCGACCGAAAGTACCTGCGTCATTAGCACGGCACAGTCGTGAGACTTCATGCCACTGAACCTCTGCTTCGCCTCGTCTAGGTATCTGCTTATCTTGCCCGCGTAGCCGTAAGGACATTTGACTCCTAGAAGGCACTTGAAAAACTGTTTGATCTCATCCTGGCTTAGAGTGAAGCAAGAAGGAGGGCAGTAATATTCGTTCTTCTTGAACTTTTTACCCTTCCGATGACCTTGTGTCGTCTCCGACTCATGATCATCATCATCTTCCTGATCATCAGGAGTAGTGCATCCTCCGTGAAGCTCCTTCCGGATACCCAAGCATATCAGGTCGTGCCTTGCTTTCAGACCATCTTTCGTCCTATCTGGCATGTTGATTATGGTGGCGACCAGACTCTCGCACACGTTTTTCGTGATATGCATGATGTCGAGGCTATGAGGCGTGCGGAGAAACTTCCACTATGGCAACTCCCAGAAAACAAACCTTGTTTTCCATACCTTCATCAGCGGCTTGTCTTGTTGCTGCCTCTTTCGCTTCTTTCCAGGCTTAGGACAATCTTTCCAGTTTTTCAGCAACTCTTCCACTTCTTCTCTGCTCCTACGCTCTGGGATTCCTCGGGTCTCGGATTTGCCATCGAACAGGTCTCCACGTTTTCTCCATGGATCATTCTTGCTGAGCCACCTCCGGTGCGCCATGAACACGGTTTTCGATGACCCTGGATCTTTCTCTAGTTGGAGATAGCTTGTGTTATCCATGCACCTAACGCATGCGTAGAATCCTTGGATAACCTGCCCCGAGATATACCCGCAACCTGGATAGTCTTGCACCGTAGTGACCAATGTGGCTCTCATAGTGAAATAATCTTGTGCGACGGCGTCGTAAGTATTGGCTCCAGATTCCCATAACGTGGCTAGCTCCTCTTTCAACAGCCCGAGATACAGATTGATGTCGGTACCAGGTTGTTTCGGCCCTTGAATTAGCATACTCATTTGTATGTACTTCTTCTTCATGCACAACCATGGAGGGAGGTTGTACATCCATACAAACACGGGCCAAGTGTTGTGCGTGCTGCTCTGGCTACCGAACGGATTGAGTCCATCGGTGCTCGCATCAAGCCTGATGTTCCTCGAATCTCCACTGAATTCTGGGAATTCGAGGTCCAATGCTTTCCACTGGCTAGCATCTGAAGGGTGCGTCAGCAGCTCATCCTTTTCGGGGTCATCATCTCCTGGCTTCTTCCTTTCCGCATGCCATCGCATGAGCTTCGCTTCCTTAGGGTCCGTGAAATAGCGCTACAGACGAGGAGTGATAGGAAAGTACCATACCACTTTTCGAGGTGCTTTCTTCCCTTTCTTGTATCGACTCACGCCGCACACCGGACATGTGGTTTTCTCTGCATCCTCGCCCCGATAAATGATGCAATCGTTGATGCATACATGATATCTAACGTGCGGTAAATCGAGAGGACAGACGATTTTCTTGGCGTCCTCGATACTAGTTGGACATGTGTTCCCCTCCTGGAGACGATCGTGCCAGAATGCCATCATATCGTCAAAGCTTGCGTTGCTTAATTTGTGTTTTGCCTTCATCTCCATAGCCTTGAGCGTTACATTCAACCGGGTATCATTGGGCCTGCATCCTTCATACAATGGAGTAACCGCGTCTTTCTCAAGTTGCGCAAGCTTGGCTTTCTCTCTAGCGGCAGCCCTGGCGTTACTCGTCTGCTTGAGAAGCAGCTCTTGCACATAAGGGTCCCGCACCCAGCCTGACGTTGTTCCATCGTCGTCTCCTCCTCCGGCATCTAGATCATCATCATCCCGGACTGCTTCCGCACCTTCACCATCTCCAGGAGACTCTTCATCATCTCGCCCGTTCTCACCGTGATGATGATCATCGTCATGTTGCCCACCTTCACCGTCTCCATCGTCTTCGTCATCGCTTATCCAATGAGTGTATCCATCCATGAAACCATGGCGGAGCAGGTGCGCCTGCAGATTCCTGGAATCTGGGTCGATCACCCAGTTGAGTTTGCATCTTTTGCACGGACATCTTATCTTAGTCTTGTTATTTCGTATCATGTCGGTCATCGCACATTTCAAAAATCTAGCCACAATGTCTTCGCTCATTATGAGCACCATTTTTTCCTGCACGGTGTACACGGTACAATTAGAAGTCTATTAGAACCACATAATCAATGCATGCATGCATGCAATGGTCGATAGAAAATTTCGGCATGACCTATCCTAAAATTAGGACCTTTGCGAAATGCCAAAGTCTTGCCAAAATGGAAATGAATCAACATTTTGGCAAAACAAATGGCAACTTGTTCACATACAAACACAAGAGAGAGAGACCGATTTATACACACATGAACATATCATTATCCTCTCCATACACACATGCATGAGCATCATCGATACTCTCCATATACACACACATATGACCATCGATCCTCTCATACACACATCATGAGCATCGATCATCTACATACATATGAGCATATCATCCATATACACATGAACACATCCTTACATGGAAAACTTACCGAGATGAGAGACCAATCACGAAAAAGATGAAAAGGAGAGGTGCGCGCGAGACCGGAGAAGGAGATGAGAGACCGGAGACCTTCCTCTATTATTTATGTAACATCCAAGGCAAGTTCTACATGCTAAAAATGCTGAATGGGTAGAGAAATTGAGGTGGAAAGGAGAAGATCCCGACTAGATCTAAGGAGGAAGAAGAAGGGGAAAGTGAAGTGTGGGGTGGTGGATGATTACACATGTGCACATAAAGTGGAGCTGCCAAAAAATCGCCACATCCGTGGCGCACTAGACCAGAGTGCGCCACAGGGATTAGTAACATCCGTGGCGCACATGCCATAGTGCGCCACGGATTTGTCTGGCTGTTTGACAGCACAGAGGGGCATGCGCTTAGGCGTAGCGCACCCTCGCAACGTGCGCCACGAATAACACCAATAGGTGTAGCGCACCTACCCTACGTGCGCTACGGATGTCTGGCGTGCGGCCAACAGGGCCCTGGTTCACACATATCTGTGGCGCACTACGGTCATGTGTGCCACGGTTGTTCTACTTACTAGTAGGGCACTGCTCATAGGTGAGCCACGCCTGTTTTAGCCGTAGGGCACTTCAACCATGTGAGCCACGGATGTGCTAATTACCTATAGCCATTTTCCTAGTAGTGGTCATCGCGCTCCGCCTACACCGCCGTCGCGTCCACCTCGCATCGCCGCCATGGACGGCGCGCACCGCCGCGCACCTCCGCCATGGCCGCCCCGCACTGCCGCCATGGCCGCCCCGCACCGCCGCGATTCCCGCCCCGTACCGCCGCCATGCTTCCCTGACCGCACACAACTCCCCAGCCGCCTCGCACCGTCGCCATGGCCGCCCCTTCTTGCACTGCCTGCACGGGTCGAGGCTGACGTCTGCACAGGATTAGCGATGCGGTTAGCGGCACGTTCCTCGCGATCTAGCCGAATCGGTCGCACGAGTGTGTTCCGCATATTAGAGGAATATTCCGTTCCTAGAGACTACTTGGTTTCGTTTCTTTCATCCAACCGAACACACGAATAGACACTAAGCGCGAAACAGACTGATTCCGTTCCACCAAATTCCAGAACCGAACACACCCTTATGGATCTATAGTAGCAAAACGAAACATACATTATAGGTCCACATATCTATCTTTACGCACATTATATATTTATTTATAGAAATTTATAGGTGCAAATTTATCATCTATATGTACTTGTTCAAAAATAATCTTCATTTTTTCAAATAGCAAACAATGTTACTATTATTTTTAAATCTGGTTATGGTGCATGGGTCATCTTGAGTTTTTTCTTAATTTCCTAAGGTTTTGTGTTCCCAAATTATGGATGATTTTTTGTACAAAGTTCTTATATATTTTTCATCATAATGGCTATATATGATGATAAGTGTGCACATCTTACTGCAGATTATCGAGTAGTAGAAGCAATGTTGAGCAATATTTGTATCATGATGTATGTGTTCTTTTTCGACGGAACCTGCATGGCATCAACCTATATTAGAGTGTTGGTCATGCTCCTATTCTATATATCGATGTAAACAAGGCTTGCCATGAGGTTTTGATATATTTTCCTAGATGCATTGTCTACAACACAGTGTGTTTTCTCGGTAGAACATGACTCAATATTTTTCTTCTACTCCTTTCGTCCCAAAATAGATGTCTTAAATTTGAATGAATCTAGACACTATTTAGTATATAGATTCATTCCAAATTTAAAAAACCTAAGACATCTATTCTGGGACAGAGGGAGTACTTGAAATCAGAAGCTAGCAGTATGTAGTATGTGGTACCATGTATTACTTGGTTGGTTCTCCATATTTAACTTTTGCATTGTATTGCTTTGAATTTAAACTTTCTTTTCGTGGCACATTACTTAACAAAACCAAGGCTAGAAAACATGAAAAGCTTATGACAAAAGCAAAATCCCGGCCCGATTAAAAGTGCATGACCCTTAGTGGGAAAGAAAAATCTACATGAAAAATCTAGGTTTGTGGATTTGAAAATAAAACCGCTAGTGGAAAATAAAACAAAGACAATGCTCGACTCTCAAAGGAAACCCAACCGATAAAAAGTCGACTTTTGACCCAAAAAAATGAAAATAATGGAGGTAAAATGGCAAGCGCAATCACTTTCAGTGGAATACTTATAGAAAACAAAAAGTGTGGTAGATGGACATTTTTAGAAACCTCTTAGTGCTTTTGACCCTTAGAGCGTGGAACTGATAAACATACCCCCTATATAAAAGAAGTTCATAAGAATGGTAGCACAATGTTCTATTTAAGTGACGCGTGAGTATCGTCCATGAGACGAATTATTATTGGATGTAATTGATGGGTTTCGCAGCATAGTAAATCAAAATTTTCTACGGAAGCGAACAGAGGGAAAGCCAAGATCTAATCTAGGAGATGCAAACAACGAGAGAGATTGGATTAGATCTTCATACCCTTGAAGATTCGCACAGCGGAACGTTCGTCGGAACGTGGGTGATGTAGTCGTACTCGCTTCTCCTCCTCGCGATCCGATCCGATCTAGCACCACAAGTGGCGGTGCCTCCGTGAGATGCACACGTGCGGCACCTCGATGTCTCCTCCTTCCTCGGACCAGCAAGTAGGGTGGAGAGATAGATTGGATCTACAACACGACGGCGTGGTGTATATGGTGGAGAATTTCTGCCGCAGGGCTTCGCCTACAAACAGTCGGGAGGGAGAGAGGAAGGCAGCAGGGCTACTAGGGCTTGGAGGGAGGTGTGTGGTTGGGGGGAGGGGGCGCACCAGCCCTCTATATATAGAGGGGGGTGCGGCCAGCCCTTGCCCATCCTCCAAGCCTATCTCTAGTTTAAACAATTTTAAACTTATCCCTTATCTAGAAACCCTATCTCTAGTTTAAACGAGTTTAAACTTATCTAGGATCGGCTGGGCCCTATGGGGCCTTGTGCCCCTGGCCCAATGCGGCCAGGACACTCCCTCATAGGCCCATGCCCCCTCCCGGAAGGTGGGGCCACGTTGGTCCCCTTCCGGAAGGTTCTAGAAGCTTCCGGTACAATACCGATTAATCCGGAACAATTCCGAACTCCAAAAACTGCACTGCCTTATATGAATCTTATTCTCCGGACCATTCCGGAACCTCTCGTGATGTCCCGGATCCCATCCGAGACTCCGAACAAAAATTCATAAACCAATTATCCAATCTATCCTAGCGTCGAGACACGTTAAGTGTGTGACCCTGCGGGTTCGAGAATATGCAGACATGATCTTCTATCAATAATCAACAGCGGGGTCTGGGCACCCATATTGACTCCCACACATTCATCGATGATCATATCGGATGAACCACGATGCCAGGATTCAATCAATCCCATATATATATTCCCTTCGTCTCGCGATACTTTACTTGCCCGAGATTCGATCGTCGGTATCGTCATACCTAGTTCAATCTCGTTCATAGCAAGTACTTTACTCGTTCCGTAATCCGATATCACTTTGTGATTAACTCCTTAACCACATGCTTGCAAGCGGTGTTGATATCGATTACCGAGTGGGCCCGAAGTATATCTCTCCGACTTGGGAGGGACAAATCCCATCTCGATACATACAACCCAACAGATACTTTCCGATTACTTGAGAGACACCTTTATGATCACCCTCTCATAGGATGACGTTTGATGACCTCAAAGCTTTCTTCCGATACCAGGGAGTTGTATTATCTCATGGTCTAAGGAATACAATATTTGACATAAGAAAAACTTCGCAAAGACGAACACGATGACACGATCTAATTGCTTCGCTTAGTTTGGGTCTATCCACCATATCATTCTCCCAATGATATGATCTCATTATCAATTGACAACTCATGTCTATGGTTAGGAAACCTTAACCATCATTGATCAATGAGCTAGTCCATAGAGGCGTACTAGGGACACGGTGTTGTTCACAAACCACACAAGTATTAAAGTTTCCGCTTAATACAATTCTAGCATGGAATATAAACTTTATCATGAACAAGAATTATAATAATAACATCTTTATTATTGCCTCTAGGGCATAATTCCAACAGTCTCCCACTTGCACTAGAGTCAATAATCTAGTTTACATTTGGCAACAATCTCACACCCATGGCACTGAGGTGCTGATCATGTTTTACACGTGGAAGAGGTTTAGTCAATGGATCTGCGACATTCAGATCTGTATGTACTTTGCTGATCTTCAGATTTCCATCTGCTATATAATCTCGGATTATATGAAACTTGCGGTTGATATGCTTGGTCTTTGGATGATATCTTGGTTCCTTAGAGAGCGCTAGGGCGCCAGTGTTGTCACACAATATCTCCAGTGGGTCCAATGCACTTGGAACCACGCCAAGCTCAGTGATGAAGTTTCTAATCCAAACTCCTTCACATGACGCTTCTGCAGCAGCCATGTATTCCGCTTCTACTGTAGATCCCGCGATCACGCTTTGCTTGCAGCTTCTCCAGCTCACAGCTCCTCCATTCAAAATATACACGTATCCTGTCTGAGATTTAGAATCATCCTTGTCGGTGTCGAAACTAGCATCGACGTAACCTTTTACGACGAGCTGTTCATCACCCCCATAGACTAAGAACATTTCTTTAGTCCTATTTAGGTACCTTAGGATGTTCTTCACGGCTGTCCAGTGTTCCACTCCTGGATCACTTTGATATCTGCTCGTCAAACTAAGAGCATTGGACACATCCGGTCTAGTACACAGCATGGCATACATGATGGAACCTATGGCCGAGGCATAAGGCACTTTGCTCATAGCTTCCCTATCATTTACCGTAGCTGGACACTGAGCCTTGCTCAATATCTTACCTGACAACATAGGCACTGAACCTTTCAATGCCTTATCCATTCTGAACCTTTTCAGAACTTTGTCTAGGTATGTACTCTGGCTTAAAGCTATCAGGCGTATTTGTCTATCTCTATAGATTTTGATGCCCAATATATAAGCAGCTTCACCTAGGTCTTTCATTGAAAAACACTTGTTCAAATAACTCTTCACATCGTTAAGCATGTTGATGTCATTTCCAATAATCAATATGTCATCCACATATAGTACCAGAAATGTCACCGAGCTCCCACTCACTTTCTTGTAGATGCAAGCTTCGTAGCAATTTGGAACAAATCCAAAGCTCTTGATCACTTGATCAAAACGAAGGTTCCAACTCCGAGACGCTTGCTTCAGTCCATAAATGGAACGCTGAAGTTTGCATACTTTATCAGCATCCTTAGGATCGACAAAACCTTCGGGGTGCATCATATACAACTCTTCATCAATGTTGCCATTGAGGAAAGCAGTCTTGACATCCATTTGCCATATTTCATAATCATGAAACGCAGCAATTGCTAATAAAATCCGAATGGACTTAAACATCGCTACGGGAGAGAAAGTCTCATCGTAGTCAACACCTTGAACTTGTCGAAAACCTTTCGCAACAAGCCGTGCTTTATAGACGGTAACATTACCATCCGCGTCCGTTTTCTTCTTGAAGATCCATTTGCACTCAACGGCCTTTCGGTCGCTAGGAGGGTCCACCAAAGTCCATACTTGGTTTTCTCTCATGGATCCCAATTCGGATTTCATGGCTTCTAGCCATTTCTCAGAGTCTGGGCTCATCATCGCTTCCTCATAGTTCGTAGGTTCACTGTCTTCTACTAACAAGACAGTCAAGACAGGGTTGCCGTACCACTCAGGAGGGGCACGCGACCTTGTCGACCTGCGATGTTCAGTAGCAGCATCGTCCGAAGCTTCATGATCCTTGTCATTAGCTTCCTCTATTGTTGGTGCAGGCGGCACTGGAACAATTTCAGGTGCTGCACTACTCTCCAATTCAAGAGAAGGTTCAATAACCTCGTCTAGCTCTACTTTCCTCCCACTCACTTCTTTCGAGAGAAACTCCTTCTCAAGAAAGGAACCGTTCTTTGCGACAAACACTTTGCCTTCGGTTCTGTGATAGAAGGTATACCCAATAGTTTCCTTAGGGTATCCTATGAAGACGCATTTCTCCGCTTTGGGTTCGAGCTTGTCCGGCATCAACTTCTTGACGTAAGCTTCGCATCCTCAAACTTTAAGAAACAACAACTTAGGTTTAGCACCAAACCATAGTTCATACGGTGTCGTCTCAACGGATTTAGATGGAGCCCTATTTAAAGTGAATGCAGCGGTTTCTAATGCATAACCCCAAAAGGATAACGGCAAATCAGTAAGAGACATCATCGATCGGACCATATCTAACAGGGTTCGATTCCGGCGTTCAGACACACCATTGCGCTGTGGTGTTCCGGGTGGCGTGAGTTGTGAAACGATTCCACTTGCTTTGAGATGCGTGAGAAAATCATAACTCAAATATTCACCTCCACGATCGGATCGTAGAAACTTAATCTTTCTGTTACGATGGTTCTCCACTTCATTCTGAAATTCCTTGAACTTTTCAAATGTTTCAGATTTATGTTTCATTAAATAGATATACCCATATCTACTTAAGTCATCGGTAAAAGTGAGAAAATAGCGATATCCACCGCGCGTCGAAACACTCATCGGTCCGCATACATCGGTATGTATGATTTCCAACAAGTCCGTTGCTCGCTCCATCATACCGGAGAACGGGGTTTTGATCATCTTGCCCATGAGGCATGGTTCGCATGTGTCAAATGATTCAAAATCAAAAGACTCCAAAATTCCATCAGAATGGAGTTTCTTCATGCGCTTTACACCAATATGACCTAGACGACAGTGCCACAAATAAGTAGTATTATCACTATCTACTTTGCATCTCTTAGCCTCAATGTTATAGATGTGTGTTTCATCCCTTTAGAGATTTAGAAGAAATAAACCATTCACAAGAGGTGCATGACCATAAAAGATGTTACTCATATAAATAGAACAACCATTATTCTCCGATTTAAATGAATAACCGTCTTGCAATAAACACGATCCAGAAATAATGTTCATGCTCAACGCAGGCACATAATAACATTTATTAAGGTTTAAAACTAATCCCGAAGGTAAAACTAAGGAGAGCGTGCCGACGGCCATCACATCAACTCTTGATCCGTTGCCAACATGCATCGTCACCTCATCCCTCGCAAGCCGCCGTCTATTCCGTAGCTCTTGTTTCGAGTTACAAATATTAGCAACTGAACCGGTATCAAATACCCAGGCACTACAATGAGGGCTAGTAAGGAAAACATCAATAACATGTATATCAAATATACCTTTGATGGTGCCAGCCTTCTTGTCCGCTAAGTACTTCGGACAGTTGCGCTTCCAGTGACCCTTGTCCTTGCAATAGAAGCACTCGGTGTCCGGCTTAGGACCAGACTTGAGATTCTTCTCAGCAGGGGCAACGCGCTTGCCGCCGCCTTTCTTGAAGGGCTTCTTTGCACCCTTACCTTTCTTAAAGGAGGGCTTGTTTACCATCAACACATGATTATCCTTCTTGATGTCCACCTCCGCAGCCTTCAGTTTTGCGAAGAGCTCGGTGATCGTATCAGTGGAACCAATCTGATTATGAGTCACTACAAAACTTTTGTAGCTGGGAGGGAGTGATTGCAGAACCCTGTCAATCTTGAGCTCCTCTGGAATCTTGCAGTCTAGTTGCTCAAGGCGTTGAGTGTAGCCCGACATCTTAATGGCGTGCTCACTAACGGAACTCCCTTCCTCCATCTTGCAGTTAAAGAACTTCTCAGAGATCTCATATCTCTCAGAACGGGCCTGAGTCTGAAACATGGTTTTCAACTCTTCGAGAATCTCAAAGGGCCCGGGATAGTTTTCAAAACGATTTTGAAGTTCCGGTTCCATAGAAAACAACATGGTGCTCTTAATCACACCATAATCATCTTTGCGCGACTGATAGACAGCTTTCTCATCAGCCGACGCAGTTGCAGCAGGGGGGTTACCTAACGCTTTCTTAAGGACATAGTCCTTTTGTCCGCCAGACAGAATGATTCTTAGATTGCGGAACCAGTTGGTGAAGTTAGACACATTGTTTCTAAGCTTTTCTTTCTCAGCAAAAACGTTGAAGTTGAAGTTGGACTTGGCCATGTGATCTATAGTATTTGTAAGTACAATTTAGACTATGTTCATGATAAATAGTTCAACTTAATCAAATTACTAGATGAACTCCCACTAAATTCAACATCCCTCAAGTTGTTTAGTGAACACGATCCAAATTCACCACACCTAATCCGATCATCACGAGAAGAGATGTGGTTTCAATGGTGGACAACGAAGTGTCGATCATATCATTCATATGACTCATGCTTAACCTTTCGGTTCTTGTGTTCCGAGGCCATGTCTGTACATGCTAGGCTCGTCAAGTTAGACCCAAGTATTTCCGCGTGTGCAAAACTGGCTTGCACCCGTTGTATGTGAGCGTAGAGTCTATAGCACCCGATCATCACGTGATGCTTGGACACGACGAACTTTCGCAACGGTGCATACTTGGGGAGAACACAGTTTTTATCTTGATCTTTAAGTGAGGAATCATCTTATAATGCTACCGTCGCGATCTAAGCATAATAAGATACATAAAAGGATAAACATCACATGCATATAACTTTATGTGACATGGTATAGCCAATCTTCGCGCAATGATCTCCATCTTGTGCGTTCCGGCATGATCTCCATCACTCCACCATGATTGCCTCCACCACGAATAGCAACTACAACTATTGCTAACTACTTAGCGATAAAGTAAAGCTATTACATGGCGTATAAGAAGTTGACTCGCAGGTCATACACAATTATAAAGACAACCATATGGCTCCTGCCGGTTGTGTACTCATCGACATGCAAGTCGTGAAACATTACAAAACATGATCATCGCATACAATATACACATCACATCTTGGGCCATACCATATCACAGAAAACACTCCCTGCAAAAACAAGTTAGACGCCTCTACTTTGTTGTTGCATGTTTTACGTGGCTCATGGGAGTAGATGCTAAGAACGATTCTTACCTACGGAAAGCCACAACGGTGATATTATGGTTGCCAAACTCCGGTGTTAATCCCATGACAACTATAGTGAGAGAAACTGACATCCACCAGCCGCATGTGTGGTACAAGCCACACGTCAAATGCGGAGCCGGTCTCGCGAACGACGTCGCGTAAGGTTGGCCTGGACCGCTTCAATCTCACTATCCCGCGTCATAAGAAGAACACAAACAAGAGGCTTGCAACAGAAAACATCAACGCCCGCAACAACCATGTTGCGTTCTACTCGTGAATCACATCTACGCATAGATCTAGCTCTGATACCACTGATGGGTTTCGCAGCATAGTAATCAAAATTTTCTACGGAAGCGAACAGAGGGAAAGCCAAGATCTAATCTAGGAGATGCAAACAACGAGAGAGATTGGATTAGATCTTCATACCCTTGAAGATTCGCACAGCGGAACGTTCGTCGGAACGTGGGTGATGTAGTCGTACTCGCTTCTCCTCCTCGCGATCCGATCCGATCTAGCACCACAAGTGGTGGTGCCTTCGTGAGATGCACACGTGCGGCACCTCGATGTCTCCTCCTTCCTCGGACCAGCAAGTAGGGTGGAGAGATAGATTGGATCTACAACACGACGGCGTGGTGTATATGGTGGAGAATTTCTGCCGCAGGGCTTCGCCTACAAACAGTCGGGAGGGAGAGAGGAAGGCAGCAGGGCTACTAGGGCTTGGAGGGAGGTGTGTGGTTGGGGGGAGGGGGCGCACCAGCCCTCTATATATAGAGGGGGGTGCGGCCAGCCCTTGCCCATCCTCCAAGCCTATCTCTAGTTTAAACAATTTTAAACTTATCCCTTATCTAGAAACCCTATCTCTAGTTTAAACGAGTTTAAACTTATCTAGGATCGGCTGGGCCCTATGGGGCCTTGTGCCCCTGGCCCAATGCGGCCAGGACACTCCCTCATAGGCCCATGCCCCCTCCCGGAAGGTGGGGCCACGTTGGTCCCCTTCCGGAAGGTTCTAGAAGCTTCCGGTACAATACCGATTAATCCGGAACAATTCCGAACTCCAAAAACTGCACTGCCTTATATGAATCTTATTCTCCGGACCATTCCGGAACCTCTCGTGATGTCCCGGATCCCATCCGAGACTCCGAACAAAAATTCATAAACCAATTATCCAATCTATCCTAGCGTCGAGACACGTTAAGTGTGTGACCCTGCGGGTTCGAGAATATGCAGACATGATCTTCTATCAATAATCAACAGCGGGGTCTGGGCACCCATATTGACTCCCACACATTCATCGATGATCATATCGGATGAACCACGATGCCAGGATTCAATCAATCCCATATATATATTCCCTTCGTCTCGCGATACTTTACTTGCCCGAGATTCGATCGTCGGTATCGTCATACCTAGTTCAATCTCGTTCATAGCAAGTACTTTACTCGTTCCGTAATCCGATATCACTTTGTGATTAACTCCTTAACCACATGCTTGCAAGCGGTGTTGATATCGATTACCGAGTGGGCCCGAAGTATATCTCTCCGACTTGGGAGGGACAAATCCCATCTCGATACATACAACCCAACAGATACTTTCCGATTACTTGAGAGACACCTTTATGATCACCCTCTCATAGGATGACGTTTGATGACCTCAAAGCTTTCTTCCGATACCAGGGAGTTGTATTATCTCATGGTCTAAGGAATACAATATTTGACATAAGAAAAACTTCGCAAAGACGAACACGATGACACGATCTAATTGCTTCGCTTAGTTTGGGTCTATCCACCATATCATTCTCCCAATGATATGATCTCATTATCAATTGACAACTCATGTCTATGGTTAGGAAACCTTAACCATCATTGATCAATGAGCTAGTCCATAGAGGCGTACTAGGGACACGGTGTTGTTCACAAACCACACAAGTATTAAAGTTTCCGCTTAATACAATTCTAGCATGAAATATAAACTTTATCATGAACAAGAATTATAATAATAACATCTTTATTATTGCCTCTAGGGCATAATTCCAACAGTAATTCTTGTGCAAAGGGGTTCAATTTGTACGTGGATGTAATTCTTGTGCTTCTACAAGTGCCTTATCACAAATATTCTACCTTGCAATTAACAACAGAGCTATTTTTTCAAATATTCATCAAGTATCATTTTTTCGAATTATAAAAATTACCTAGAGTGACAATTCGTCTTGTAGTGGCGGTCGCGAATTTTCTGGTTGTGCATACCCCGGTCAAAAGGAGGATCCGATGGGCCCATCCTGCAGACCCATCGCCTGCAAAGGCAGCAGGATTGGCCTGCCGCTCGCTGCCACAAAAATGCTTTTCTAGCGTGCACGCGACATAGCGTGCTTGTCTGAGCCCTCCATTCAGTTTGCGATTAGAAAATGAGCCAGCTTGCTTCGGTTATATTTATTTGCATTTCGTTGAGTGGTGTCTCCTACAGTACATCTCCTGACACATTTTCACACCTTTCACAGTACATGTGTCCTCTCTCCTCTCAATCATCCGTCCTTTTTTCATACACTAAGATTTTAAAATCTTATTTTATGCTTTAACTTTTAAATCAAGTGTCTGATTTATATTTCAATTGCATATTTATGTTTCAAATGCCAAGGACTTTGAAACAAGACCAATTTTAAAAATATTCATACAATTTTTAAAATTCGAATTATGAAACATGATGAAACTCTATGGAACATAGTGAAACTCTATGTATACATGCAAATTTAAAACCGCAATGGAATTGTAGATACACAATATTGTCAATTATTTTCAGAATTTGATGAATCAAGTTTAAAACAAATTGTTTGAAAAATAATTTTTACTAGGTTTTATTAAGGTTTTCAAAATTTTATTATGTTTTATAATTCAATTTTCAAATATTGTCAAAATATATTCAATATTGGTCTTGTTATAAAACTCTCTACCGCGAGAATCCAAATATTTAAACCATTTTTAAATGAGACTTTTAGTTTAAGAGCTATAAAAGTTTCAAGATTTACAGCTAAATCCATAAAGTAATAGAGGTGAGAGAATGAGCCGACATAACTGTATAGAAAATGATAGGAGAGAGAAGGTGGGGCATGCACGGTAGATACCGTGCACGCTAGAATTGCTGCTCTGCTCGCTGCCATCTTCCATAGCTACACGCCAAGACCCAAGAAGACTCGAGCGTTTCCTCTTCTCTCTCTTTCCCTAACTCAACTCAGAGAGATCAGGCGGCGGCGGCGGCGGCCATGGCGGAAGAGGTGGCCCAGCCCCAGCCCCAGCTGGGCAAGGAGGGGCTAGTGTGCATCCTCATGCAGGCCATGTTCGCCGTGAAGAACCTCCAGGCCCAGCGCGACCGCCTCCTGCAGCTCCGGCGCCGTCTGCAGCGCAGCCCCGGCGACGCGTCCGCGCTCCAGGAGGTCGCCTCCTGCCTCCACAAGGTCTGCTTCGAGGGCCTCGCTGCCGGCTCCCGCTACCTCACGTCGGGCCTCCACATCACGGCCGAGCACGGCGCCCGCAGCTCCTTCAGCATCACCGCCTTCGCCGTCATCCCCGACGAGCAGCTCTACGACGTGCTGCTCACGCAGTGGCTGCCCCCGCGCCCGGACACCCAGGCCGACGCCTTCGCCCGCATGGAGTCCGCCTTCTACGCCGTCCGGCTGGCCGAGGAGCACCACCTCCCGCGCTGCATCGAGCTCCTCTCCGGCGTCCGCCCGCCCCTCGCCAAGCCCAAGCCGCTAGGCAGCGTCATCGGCTACTCGGACGACACGGTCCAAGGCGTCAACGAGCGCCTCACCAAGAACGGCTTCCCCGAACCGGCCCCAGACGCCGCCGCCGACGCCGCTGGCAAGCCCCCGCAGGCGACCAGCAGCGTGGACCCTGACCAGGCGCTCAGCTACCTCCACCGCGCGTGCTCCCTCGCCGGCCTCGCCGTCAAGCACACCGGCGTCGCCGTCGCCGCCATCTCCAGCTGGCTCGACCTGGAGGAGGTCGCCGAAACCTCCGAATGGGCCGACGAGTACACCTACATCTCCGAGGTTTGTTCCAAGTTCCAACTACACTCTGTTCTGGCTTTCCTGCTACCAGATCTGTTCGTCCATCTACTTCCTCCGTTCCTCATTCATCCTGATCACTAATCACTTCACTGCAGGACGGACCCTATCCACCGGATAACAATTCGGTCTAACCAGCTCACCTGACCAAGGCTCTCGAATCGATCGAAGTGGGGTGGGATCCCTCTGCATTGTTGATCGAAGCCGAGCTCGTTATTTTGTCTGTGCTCTCTAGTTCATCATCCAAGTTCCAACCTTTTTCTGATTCAAGTTCTGAACTTCGGTCAGTTTAATCTGCTGCTGCTACTCTTCAAGTTAAATTTCTGGATGGAAGGCCGTGGCTATCTTAGCTCTTCCTTGGTGCAAGATTTTAGTACTAGTGGAATACTGTAATTTTGGACGGCCGTGGTTATCATATCTGCATCTTTTCTGTGGACGATCGAGTTGAATTGCAGCAAAATTGGGAAGTTTTGGACATGCTATGTTTTTTCAGTTGTTTTCTGTGATGCTATTTGTTCCCATTTTTGGGATAGCAATCCATATTAATGCGTGCATCCCCAGCTTGTTGATCACGTGCTTGATTCTGGCCCGGTTGCATAGTTTCTGCATCCTACGTGCTGTTTATCTTGGAGCTTATCAAGCACGGTATATGATGTCCCTATGTTAGTATGGACCTATAGTTACTTACTCCTGATGATCCCACACCCCAAAACTTTGGCAGAATTCGTATGGACGGTCATGTTTAAGTTTAAAAATGTGTACTACATGACTTTTTCATAATTTTCTGGGACTTGAAATAATGTGAGTTTAATTAAGTTCGGTTTGGTCAGATTAGTCTGGTGCTAGTACTATCTAAGTTTATTTTGTGGAAGGCCATGGCTATCTCAGTGGCTTCATCATGGGTAAAAATGTACTATAGTAGTGTCATGCTGTAATGCCATATCTGCATGTTGCCTGTGTACACAATCGGATCCAGTTGCAGCAAAAATTGGGATTTTGGACATGGTTTGATTTTAGCATCATGTTTTTGTGATATCGGTTGTTCCGATCATGGGATAGCAATTGAAAGCAAAGGCATGCGTCCCCAGTTTGTTTGTTTTTCGCGGAGGAGATCCCCAAGTTCGTTAATCCTGTGATCTGCATCAGTGGCGTAACATTATTCTGGTCTGGTTTGATGATCATTACTCTGAGTTATTAACATTATTAGTGTTATCAACGTGCTGATAACTTATCATTCTGGGTCTGGCGTAACACCAAGGAACTCATGAACATTACTCATTGGAGTGTCTCTCAGGCCTTTTTTTTAGGTAAAAGCATTGTATTATAACAGGCAAGCAAGTCGCCTCGTTAAAAAACTTCCAGTCTTATTCGGTACCCTGGTAAGGAAAAGAGTGCGTAAACAAACTTGCTGCCCCGAGTTCAGAGAACGGTTACATCATTCACCATTGCTGGCATAATAAAACTAGGGGGATCATTATCCCAAAACTCATCAACATGATTGATAAAACTATGCCTAGCTAGTTCATGAGCAACCTGATTGGCCTCCCTCTTACAATGCTCAAACAAGATCTCTCTGTAACCAGAAGATAAATTCCTAAAATCCTCGAAGATGGCTAAAGAAGATGTGGCCGAGAAGCACCCATTCACCATTGTCTCAATGACCTGCATATTGTCATATTGAATGATAATCTTGTTGCCTCCTAAAAATTGCGACAGACTAAGACCATCCCGTAACGCGTATGCCTCCGCCATGAAAGGATCTGACACAAAATGAATTTGTTTGCAACTTGCAACCATAAATTTTCCTTTACAGTCTCTGGCAATAGCCCCCATACCTCATTTACCCGAATCAGCATCATAAGCAGCGTCCACATTGATTTTTATAAAACCTTCCTTTGGACATAACCACACTTCCTTCTTGCTCTGTATGATCTTTTTTGAGCTCTCCAATAATTTGTTGCAATCACTTCAATTGACAATGCACTTCTATGAACTGGTTGTAGGCTCTCACCATGAGTAAATTGGCGTCTTTCCCACCATACACACCATGCACCATTTAGTATTATTTCGGCCATCCCTACACCCTTTAATAGTGGACAAATGCTAGGGTTTAAGATCAACTGATGCAAAAGCAAAGGGCCTGGCATACCAAGCTGAAGGGTAGACGTGATTGACTGGTTAATACCAAGCTTCTCCCAAATTTGCTTTGCTCGAGGGCATACAAACAAGGTATGCAAAATGTCTTCACATCCAATCTCACATATTGGGCATTGGCTGGATTGAGCGATGTGTCTATTTGCAAGAACTCCCAGACATGAAATAAATTCATGCAATATCCTCCAACCAAAGATCTTAATCTTCGCAGGAACATTTAAACTCCAAAGACGCTTCCAAATTTTGTTGTTCTGTGAGTCCCCAATATCCATTGCGTTGGGGATATGCCTACCAAATTGGTAGTTCCATTCAGCGTGATAGGCTGGTCTGATTGAAAAAATTCCTGTTTTGGTAAAATGCCAAGCTACAAAGTCTTCCATACCAGATGGGGCGATGGGGATCTCTAGAATTCTGGTAGCATCGACACTCCAGAATATATCTTATACTAACTCTTCATCCCAAGACCCGATTACTGGGTTAATCAAGTCTGACACTTTACCAAGAATGATCGAACCTTTTGGGGTATACACTTTTCTGGTTGGGCTCGTTGGAATTCAGGGATCATTCCATATATCAATTTGGGTCCCATCACCAATTCTCCATATGCATTCGTGATTGAACATTTGCATACCATATAGAACACTCTGCCATGGATAAGAACTACCACTCTTTAACTTAGCATTGAGTAGATCACCATCCGGGTAGTATTTTGCACGCAGCACTCTTGCACATAAGGAATCCGGTTGTTCCATTAGTCTCCAACATTGCTTTGCTAACATTACAGTATTAAATGTATGTAGATCTCTAAATACCATACCTCCTCTGTCCTTTGGGATACACATCTTCCACCAAGGTAGCCAATGCATTTTCTTGTGGTCATCATCATCACCCCACCATAGTTGCGAAATAGCATCCATAATTCCTTTGCAAATTTTCTTTGGAATATTAAATACTGTCATCGCAAACACCGGTATGGCTTGAGCAACCGCCTTAATAAGCATCTCCTTTCCCTCAATGGACAAGATTTTTTCTTTCCAACCACTAATCAAAGCTTGAACTCTCTCGATAAGATAAGTGAAATTTTCCGATCGATCTGCTCCCACCATTGCTAATAGACCGAGGTAACGATTAGTAAGCGCTTCAGTCCATATATCCAATTCCTGACAAACTCGGACTCTCTCCTCAACGGCAGTATTAGGACTGAAAAAAATGCTACACTTTGCTTTGCTTACCAATTGGCCCGAACTAGCACAGTAGTCATCCAGGATTTTCTTGAGTTGTTTGGCATTCGTCTCATTTGCTTCCACCGGAATAAGTGAGTCATCTGCAAATAATAAGCATCTCCTTTTCCTACTAGGGTTTCATTAGTTTCTGCTTGGTTCAACAGTGATATCGGTTGTTCCGATCATGGGATAGCAATCGAAAGCAAAGGCGTGCGTCCCCAGTTTGTTTGTCTTTCACGTAGAACATCCCCAAGTTCGTTAATCGTGTGATCTGCATCAATGGTGTAACATTATTCTGGTATGGTTTGATGATCATTACTCTGAGTTATTAACATTATTAGTGTTATCAACATGCTGATAACATTGTTCTGGGTCTGGCGTAACATCAAGGAATTCATGAACATTACTCATTGGAGTGTCTCTCAGGCCTTGCATAACTTGGAGTGGGTTTGAAAAATTGACTTCCCAATAGGGCACTCGATGGATCAAATAGTTCAGTTTTACCACCCTTTGGACTAGGATCACCGACTTCACCTTTTCCCTCCGCAATGAACTCGTTGGTCTGGAAAACTTGGGCGCCTCCTAAATATAAATTCTTTGCTTGGTTGGTCATCTAAAATCGTCTTTAGACCGCCGACAGATTGCAGCAGAGTGGATGGCTAAAGTGTGGGGTTTGTCCTCTTTTTGGGAGAACCCCAGAGTCGGCGACTCATTTTCTCTTTCAGTGTAGATACCCCTCTCGGTTTTGTAGTGCAAGTTTCTCTTGGATCGGCATCGACCATATATCCACGACCCTTTGGGTATATCTCCTGGATGTTAGTCGGCTTTACTCTTGTTAAACTAGTTAACAAACTATGTACTAACTGTGAACCTCTCTTAGATAGAATATTCGTCATAAGTGAGTCATCAGTGGTAATGGCTTTCCTAGCGGGTAGTTGATTAGGTATAACAGGAGAGTTTTCAGTAGGAAATAAATGATTGGCCTTCAAAACGAGTGGTTGATTTGGTCTAACCATAATGAAAACGGCAGAATAAGGGATCTTGCACCCCAACTTTCCTCGCAAGGTTGCAGCCTCCAACACCTCCCTTGTTGCTTGGAAGATTTGGAATGAGAGAAATGTACGAGTCTTTGTTTCTTGTTGGCCTGTGCCATGTAGTGAAACCATGTTTCTCTTTTTGTATCTTAATTAATGAAATGGCAAAGCTTTTGCAACGTTTAAAAAAAAATGAACATTACTCTGTGTTACTCTGAACCTGCCTTCCACGTTTCTCTGAAATTATCTAGCAAACAGGTCTGCAAAGGCTAACAGACCTTCGGCCCAACTCCACAGACGGATTATATTCAGTCCAGGCCCAACAGGCGACGAGGCCACCACGATGACGACGACTCAGCTCCAAGCGACGCCACCCAAAACCCTATGCCACTCCCGCCGGCGGAGCGCCGGCGCGGCGGCGCGGCGCCCGATGGTGACCTTCCGGTGCTCTGCCTCGGCCCGGAGCAGCTACAGCATCACTCTCCTCCCAGGAGACGGCATTGGCCCGGAGGTGGTCGACGTCGCCAAGGACGTCCTCTTCGTCGCCGGCGCCAAAGAAGGCAAGCTGAAGTCCACGCCGTCCAGCGCTCTGAGAGCTCCGAGTAACTTGCAGGACAAACGATGACCCACCTGTTGTTTTCCCTTGCCCCGCAGGCGTAGAGCTCCGCTTCCAGGAGATGCTGATGGGCGGCGCGGCGCTGGACGCCGTCGGTGTGCCTCTCCCCGACGAGACGCTCGCGGCGGCGCGGGCCTCGGACGGCATCCTTCTCGGCGCGATAGGAGGGTGAGTGAAAATAAAACCATTTTTCAGTAAACGGGATTTGATTTTGCTTGGGCTTTAGAATCGGTGGTGGCGCATTTGTGATTTTCAGTAATTGGATGCGAATGCGATGCTGCACTTTGCAGGTATAAATGGGATAACAATGAGAAGCATCTCAAGCCCGAGACCGGGCTGCTCGATATCCGTTCCGGGCTTGGTGTGTTCGCCAATCTGCGGCCAGTCACAGTGTTTCCGCAGGTATATCCATATTCTCCCTTCAGTTTCAGAAATAGTTTTCACATAAGCACTATGCTTTGGCCGACAACTCTGCCTTTTCATACTTTGGATAGCTATAGTTGGCTGTATGACTAATAGCACTTAAGTTGCATCCAAGGTCATGTATGGGACGCATCAGATCAGAATGTCTACTGCTCCCTGATAATCAGTACAGCAGTTGGTATAAATAAACAATAAAATACTAGCAAATGAAGTCATAGCTGTATGATTTTGCATGGATGGACTTGTTTGTTTCGATTTTTACTGCCTGTATATACTAACACTTCCGTAGTTAGTAGATGCATCTCCTTTGAAGAAAGAGGTAGCTGAAGGAGTTGACATCATGGTTGTTAGAGAGCTCACCGGAGGTATTGTTGACTAAATTATGATGAAACTTGGACGGTCGTTCCTCTCCTTGCTGATTTATTTATTTCCAGGTGCGTTGTGATGAAACCTGAAATTTCCTGCTGCTATTTCATTATTCTACGTGGCAGGGATCTACTTTGGCAAGCCTAGGGGTTTTGGTACCAATGAGAAGGGAGAGGAAACTGGCTTCAACACTGAAATATATTCAGTTTCTGAGGTGACTACACTGCTCATCAGACATATTAGACATCCTCTTAATGAACTATTTCTTGATTGAGTGATAGTCCTTGCTGTCCCCCAATTGATCTGCTCATTGTTTTGTTTCTCTGTATCGCTCCTCTATGATGCCAGTGTGTATTTTCTGGAATAATATGTGTAATCAATTTATGAACTATTTTTCATACCATTTTTATTGAATAAACTAATTGTTTGAACAACTCTATCCCCAGATTGATCGTATTGCACGTGTTGCATTTGAGGTTGCTCGCAAGAGAGGAGGGAAACTATGCTCGGTGGACAAAGCCAATGTGCTCGAGGTACTTATTTATATGAACCCCAAACATGTATTTAGTTTGTCTGACTTGTGTGAAGTTGGAACTGATCCATGGAATTATATTTAAAACACCATGGTATTTTCTGTTTGTATACCTATTTTGGACATCTAGTTGGATACGACGATTATGACCTATCATTCTGCTGACGCTGGGATCCTGTTCTGAGTAGTTCTGATTATCTTATTTCACACATAGCTAATATATCATTTTACTGTAATGTTATTGTAGGCATCTATGCTTTGGAGGAAGCGGGTAACTGCAATAGCTTCTGAATTTCCTGACGTTGAGCTCTCGCACATGTTCGTTGATAATGCTGCGATGCAGCTTGTCAGGAATCCTAAACAGGTGTTCTTTGTATATGTAATTTATTTCACGCGAGTTAAGCAGTATGAGAAGGTGCTGACCTACTGAATTTCCCTGTATGATCACAGTTTGACACAATTGTGACAAACAATATTTTTGGCGACATATTATCGGACGAAGCATCAATGATCACAGGAAGCATTGGAATGCTCTCATCTGCTAGTGTTGGTGAATCGGTAATACAGGCCCTCCAGTTTTCTTTCATATCACATTAAATTGCTTGCAGATGCTCTTAATTTCTGATGAAAATGCTGGAAGAGAGGGCTTAAGGATCTTATTTTCCTTTGCAGGGACCGGGCCTATTTGAACCTATTCATGGCTCTGCCCCTGATATTGCTGGGCAGGTTGACACAGCTTCTAACTTTCAGAACATCTTTTGTGTGCAGAAACTAGCAACTGCATTTGCTTTTAGTTTGCAACTCGGTCTGAAATTCTGCTTCCTCCTACTATTTATTGAGTGCAGGACAAGGCAAACCCATTAGCTACAATTCTTAGTGCTGCGATGCTATTGAAATATGGCCTTGGTGTCGAAAATGCTGCAAAGAGGATCGAAACTGCGGTTACACAGACATTGGACAATGGGTTCCGAACTGGGGATATATATTCTCCTGGAACGGTAAGATTAGCTGATGCAACACTATCTGTGGAAATCATGCCCACATTTAAGAACTGCTACGTTTATGTTGAAAGGAAAGTTCAGTGAGTACTAGCTATTGTGTATGTTTCTGCCAAACAATTAGTTAGACCCACATTTATTTCGCGAGTCTTTAGTCCTCTTCCTAAATATCAAGTACTACTTGAGTTGACTGATAGTAATGCTTTGATCTTCTCGTTCGTGGCATGTCGAACATAGGACCTGCGACCACTTATTGTGGAGTACTCGCTAGCAAATGCTACTTTCAATATCTCTCGTTTCCTCTTCTTTTGAAATTTATGTGGTAAAATAATGTTCTTACGTTGCAGACACTGGTTGGATGCAAACGGATGGGAAAGGAAGTCTTGAAGGCTCTGGAGTCGCAGAAGTAAAACCGGTGGCCGTCAGTCAATACCTGTAGTAGAAAGAAGCCTGCGATATGGGATGGTTGAGAACTTGCCATGATTTGAACCAGCCGAAAACCAGCTTGTGTTATTTTGAGATTTTTGTTGGCGTAGTGTTCGGCTAGAGTATATACAGTGGATGTGTTGCGGCTCTCTCCCTTTTGTTGTGGACAGGTTTCTTGGACCCTTTGCTCGAATTTTGTACATGATGAATAAGAATGGTAGTCATTCATTTTGTACTTTGGAGATAAAAAATGTTGGGATTTGTGGTACCGAAATGAATTAAATTGGATCGTCAATCCTCCTGTATATATATATATTCGGAATCCGAAACCATAAAACCCTGGAATCCGAGGAAGGACATCTCAATAAATGTGCTTTCGAAGAAAAAATTACAAAAAGAATTCCGACCTGCCGGATTCGAACCAGCGACCTAAGGATTTAATCTGCATACACTACAGTCCTCCGCTCTACCAACTGAGCTAAGGTCGGTTTGTGTCATCAATCTCAATTAAAACCTTTTATAATTGAATCCAGCCAAACCTCTACCATTTTCACAAGCCACAACCAATGTCGAAACTACAGAGGCAAATCTCCCCAGATGAGATTGGTCGACCGAACGATACAATAGGAGGAGGAGAGTTGAGCATATGGTGGAATTCCATTTTAGATTTGTTTCAGTTCTGTGACCTCAATGTATGTGCTTCGATTTATGAAATCTCCTACTCCAAGTCTGCTCGGTAGCAGGCCAGCAGTAGAGCATGTTTTGAAAAAGCCTCTGGGAAGCAGAGGGGATTAAAAAAAGAGGGCGCTTTCCTGTGTTGCACTGAAAAAAAGGACAAAGGAGAAGACACTCTTCGACTTTCTTTCTTCCTCCCGCGCCCGCCTAAGCCTGGCCCGCGTGAGGGGAAGATTAGCAAAGCGGAAAAAAACAGAGGGAGGGGGAGCTGCATCTTATTCTCTACGCAAGAACTTCAGGATTGGAGAAACATTCGGAAGGGGCGAGGCCTTCATTTGGTTGGCACAAGCAAAAACGATCCAATCCATTCGGAATGAAGTTATCACATGAAACCGGATTCAACCTGGGGACGTCGCTTTTCAAAACATGCTCTACTGCTGGCATGCTACCGTGCAGACTTGGAGTAGGAGATTTCATATATCGAAGCACATACATTGAGGTCGCAGCAGAACTGAAACGAGATCAACCACGGCGGAGAGGGCCGTGGCAGCGAGGGCACAACTCTTTTGTTTGCAAGTGCTTCATCGATGAGGTGAGGCAGAACATGCCGACTAAGACCATTTTTTACCGGTCGCGCCCCTGTAGCATACAACATTTTGTCGTTCGGAAGACAGGTGTACAGAGCGTAGACTCGTGGAGGTGGTACTGTGATTGATACAGAGGTCAGATGATACGCGTCAACATAACCAGAATGATCATCAAAGCTTCATCAAACAAAGAGAACCAAATTCAATGTCAAAGGGAAGAGATGTTTGTGCAAGTACGTGATATATATTCACTATATTTCAGTAACTACTAACTAGGAGCAATGCCATCAACATATAGGGTAGGTATACGGGGTATAGAGTACATGCAAAAACCAGAAGACACTTTGCACATGCATCGTGCCGTCTGCACCTGCTAGCTAGCTAAGCTAGTCATCCTTTGTCAGCGTCTCGACCAAAAGTAAATTTTTCCTTTTCGTCTATATCACCTGTACAAAAACCAGCGTGTTCCCTGTGCAGATTACCAACTAAAACCTGAATATCTTGTGTTTTCGTCCATCCATATTTTTGTTTGTAAAGCTGTGTTCTCCTACCTAGGAGTATGCGACTGGCAGTCTACTCAGATCTGCTCCGCTTCTTCTTCTTGGGCGTATCGTGCACCTGTGTCTTCTCGCCATACATCCTCAGCTGCAGGTTCTCAAAGGCTTCAGACACCGCTTCGACCTGAAACCGAGATTTGGTTATTCAGCGTAATGGAACAATGGTATCGATGCATGCTAGTATCTGATGGTAGCTGCCTAGTATATTATGTTTTCTTCACTCACCAGCTCGGGCTTTTTGGCATAAACCCTGACGATCCTGTCTTGGTTGCAGGCAGGCAGCAAGTGGCTGACCCGATCATCTGTTATCGCAAACTTCTCTTCGCATCCAGAATCCTGGTGTGACAACAGTTCTACTTAGACCATGGGTGGGAGTCATGGGAGATGCGCATCGAAGATGGGAAAGGAGTCGGAGTTACCTTGAAAAACTTGACGCTGTGGAATGGTCGTTATGCATGCCACAAAAAAAGCAACTGGTTACAACATGGAAAACTGTGCATAAGCAAAGACAGTCTAAAATGTTCAAGCATCAAAAACCTTTTAAGGGGATTATCCCTCCCACGCGTCAAATCAATCTTAACATTGCTCACTGCGACGTCTTCTTCATTCAGCAGCACCTTGGAAGATTTCTAGAGTGTACAGGGAAGATTCAAAACAGTTATAACTTGTATAAGTTCCGAGATGTTCAGTCAAAGCACCAAACTCAAATGAATGAAGTAGAAATGAACCTGTGAACAAACTACGTCCTGTGCAGTTATATCCTTGAAATGCTCCAGTTTATCCTTTGGAACAGAATATTGATTGCAGAACTGCAAGTCAAAAGAATATAACTGAGTCAACAAGTTCAACACCACGGTAAAACTGAGATGTTGCACATTATGTAAGTATGGTACAGAACTAAACAAACCTTATAATCTATAAAGTTAAGTAAATAATTAATCTAGTGCGATATTGACAACTTCTTCCCCCACTAAAATCCTAGAAGAATATTAGCAATAACATGTGCAGAGGCTGCCACTATATATATTATCCAGCAGTAGACAGGCATGTGCATAAACACCTTCCAGTCTTCCACAAAACCTTAGGCTTGACGGGCAGCTCGGTTCAAAAGCTATTACCAGTCAATGTATCAGCCAACTTCACATACAAAGGCCACAATAAAAAAAATGTTACTCCCTCTGTCTGGAAATAAGTGACTTGGATTTGTTTAGATTCATATGTATCTACACACTAGAACGCATCTAGATACATGCGAATCTAGACAAATCCAAGTCACTTATTTCTGGACAGAGGGAGTACTTAATCAACACACAGAAACTGCTGAAGGTTGTTTGCAACACTTGTACAGAATTTCATTTTACCTGTCAATTATAATATTGAGTTGCGGATTGAGCAATTTATAATATCTACAGTTCTAGCACAATAGCTGTGAGAAGCATGTAAGAAAAGACTAAGACAAAATAATAAAACAAATTTACAACTGAAAGGGCTGCTACCTTGTAGAGCTCTCTTCTGCGAATACGCTGAATGATTTCTTTTGCTTTCTTCAGTTCATCGTTTGGAGCACTCTCAATCCTTTTAACAATTGTGTCATCTAACTGGAAATTCCAGAGTGCTAGAAGTAAGAGGAAAGACTCGCAGAAGAGCCATTAACATAACAAAAAAATAACACTAATCAACACAAAACCTTCCAAAATTCCTCCGGGTCTTCTGCATGCAAAGATATTCCCAAGTAATCATTAGCTTCAAGAAGTGCATCCACAAGCATCAGTTCAACAGCCTAATGATTGAAGACTGTTAGAAACAGACCCATTTATGAGAAGAAAGCAATACGCAAGAGAGTGCAGATAACGGGCATCCTCTTTTAGGGGTATAACCAGAAAAAAGTATAATTGGTTATGCAAACTACAGGGATAAAAAAAATGGGAAAGCAATGTGCAGGAGCACTGTACTGAACTCTTCTTTGCAATGAAAAGAAACACAGGGTCTTTGCGTTTTCCTGGAAAAAAATATGCAGGAGCGCAGATGTTTGGTACATAAACATTTAGCAGTATCGCTTGGCATGCAACTTTAGGACATCCAAATATGAGATCACGATAGCAAAACCATTTTATTTGTAGATAAGTGGAATCAACATGAGAAGATACTGACACGGAAGGAATTGAAAACAATGCGATGATAATGATCTTCTACAATGCCCTAGTATGACAACAATTAACATTGTTTACTGGAAAGCCCCCGTGTGATGTGGCACAGTTGTGTAGACTTATTTATGTGCTTTCTCTTCATCGGTCTGTGATTTAACCATGATATGTTTTCATGTAAATAAGCCAATGATTGTGTTAGAGTTGGAAATGTAAAGAATATGAATAATACGTACCTTTACTTTGGCATGGGTATAGACAGTCCGATGCAGATCAGCACGTGTGGTAAACAATTTGTGGACGCTCAGATCTGTAATTCCAAGTGGAGCATGCTATGTCAAATGTTAAATAGTCTTGAAAAAAGTAAACACTGGCAATGGTCAAATTTGAATAGATGAAGATTGTTATGCAGTAGACCTACAATCTTTGGCAGGGTAGCATATTTCATCACCTATCACTCGCATACCTTGTAAAAGCCTGCAAGAAAAAAGGTAATGAAACACAGGGTACGATAATTATCATGGTAATACTGAAAGTTTAGAAGACTTCCAAATGAATTTTCCAAAAGAAAAGGACAAGGCATAGTAATTAGCTTGAGTTTGGTAGCAAATTCCGAACTGCACACCTTCACAATTATTCCGAACGTTCAGCCATAATTATTGAGCCATGTCATAACTCATAAAAGCATGAAAATACAAAAGGGGCATTTGATCTAAAAGGCCCTACATGAGCTAGCTAATATATGGAAAACACATTTCTTTTACGTACAAGAACATACAAAGATAGTCGTCTTATCAAAGGGAAACATAGAACTGTGAAAGAATGGTGTGTAAGAGGTTGTTCGGTTACTTGTTGTATTTCATTACTACGAGAGGGGGGGGGGGGGGGGGTGACCTCATCAGAGACAACGTCTAGCCAAATATATGCCAATTGTCAAATATTGTTCAAGTGCCGATGATCACAGAATCACACTGTAGTGTTTCTTGTTAATAAGTAAATGTTGCTAATTGTTTATCTAACATGTTCTTTCATCATCATAATCATCAATCATGACTTCAATTATGTTAACAATTCCTCAACTTTCACTGAGGATATACATAATTATCTGGTGATTGCCAGCTTGTCACAACAGTGCAGACCTAATTCTCGTGTTCCTATTCTCAACAAGGTCAAAGAGGCAATTTGCCAACAGAAAGTTTGCATATATGATGGCAAAACATACCTCCAGTGCTGGAAATTACTCCCGAGACCACATGCTCTGCTATCACGGTCAATGTAGTCGAACCTGCATAGATGATCTAGTTTATGCCATAGCCAGATGATGGTAGAGACAGCGTTGGGCCTATAGATGAATGTAGAAGTACAATATAGAGAAGGGCCTCACTTGTCAACATCTATACCATTGCGACCATTAGCAACAATGTCGTAAAGGAAATGCTTCTCCTTCACACCCTGTGAAGAAACAAGCATCATTTCATGCAACAGAAGTAAAGCAATCTATTTTCAGTCAAAGAAATAATTACAAGTGACAGGAGTGAAGAAGATACATACTTCTTTTGTGGAGAACTTAGAGCTTGCAACTATCATTTCCTGGGGAACATTTTTAAGAAGCAAGGTTAGAGTTTGGCAACTTGGAATAGCACATGTGCTATACTATTACAAGCTATATAGTATATCCTAGACAAATGATTTCCATGTCTGATTGCCCCAGGTTTTTCATTTTACTTTTTATAACAGTATAGTCCCTAGGGAAGGCAGATTGCACATTGGCCTAATTCTATATAAGACAGAGAAGTGCAAAATGTGCTTCAAAAACGGAATAAAAACTACACTACTCTACATACGCCGGAAAGACGTGTCTGGAATCACACTAAACCGGCGCCTATAGAGGCTCTGAACATCGTTGAGACACATCCTCCTGCGCTACCATTGGAGCTGTAAGTAAAATGCAGCTTACCTTAACAATTTTCAGATAATCCGGTTCAATATCTATTCCGTGTTTGTCAACAATACTGTCCAGCAGCAGTGCAGACATATGTTCGTGGGACCTGAATGAACACATCAAAAGGTTTTAAAATCAAGACATTAACCAAAGCCTCCAGATAATTTAACAGACTAACAGGCATGTTGCAATGCAGATAAGTCGGTTTAATCAATGATCACGTTAAGTTAATATACCCAGACATGTGACCCCCTGATCATGAATGATCAATTGAGTCAAAATCTGTCAACAGCCAGAACCTTGATAACTAAGCGCGTAAAGGAGAAGTGGAGAAGAGGATGCATATCTTGAAATAGAAAACAGGAAACTACAAACAGTATAATAATCTTAAATCATCTACCTTCTAACCTGTGAGGTTCAACCATAATATAAACATTAATCTAATCTGAACCCTGTCATAGCAGACCAAAGCAAGTAAAATAAATACTCCCTCCGTCCGGAAAAGGATGTCACAGATTTGTCTAGATATATCTAGACGCGTTTTAGCGTAGATACATGCAAATCTAGACAAATCTGCGGTATCTAATTCGGGACAGAGGGAGTATGTAGAATAACTAACAGTTTAGGAAATAATAATAGTAATCAACAGCATAGATGAAAATATAATCACCATTTTGATGTTGCTCCTGGATCAACACGAGGCAGAAACTCATGCTCAAACAAATGACTGAAGGGGCCATGACCAATATCATGCAAGAGACCTGAAACGAATTATCGCGAAGATCATTAATATGAGAACTTAATGGAGCCAGAATTGAGAACACCAACCTGCAAGTTTCACAGTTTGCACATCAAAGCAGTCAATGCCAAGCTCTTTTCCCTGTTGATTGAAAAAATGCATAAGGTTCTCCAATGCTAATTACAAACCGTCACTTGGCAGTATATATCTAGTAAAGCTGTGTATAATGGTACAAACCTGGTTCATTTTAAGATTGCTCATAGCCTCCCCAGCTAGCTGATAAACACCTAAGGAATGCTCAAAGCGCGTGTGGACAGCTCCTGGATACACCAGATATGTAAGGCCTGAAAAGCATACAGAGCATGTTCCACGAACATCAATATAAATCATCAAATTAAATTCAATCAGCACTGGATTTCCCATAAAAGAAGCTCACGGCAATGTTCTTTTAAGAAAGAAAAATAAAGAATATCCAAGTGTCCATCCAAATCATATACAGTGAACAATGCGCACAAAGAAGCGAATAGTAGACTAACAAAATTTACATAGTAATGCACTCTCATTGTTCACTGGACAAATGAAAAACACAATCATGAGATCGTTGCGATCATAGTCTCAATAATATGGGTGAAGTTAACATAAACTATAGGCATGAAACCTGTGTCTAGGTGATTAGTATCCACAGGGTGAACAGGCTATGCAACTAACAGCCAGTGTGATCCAATACACAATATAGTAGCTGCAGCTAAGGAGACAGTTCTCCAAGATGAACCTAAATTAATGAGAGCCCTTAAATTTTCTTTACAAGGACAAGACAAATGCAAGATAAGGGACTCCATTAAGAAACTGACACTCCCAGCAATATAGAATGCAAAGCTTCCAAGATGGGACCACAAGTGCTAGATGAAAACTCACCAAGCTGTTTCAGATCCCGTAACCTGACATGATGCAATAAGATGAAATCGTTAATCAGGCCATCCAGGAAGTTAAAGAGGCAAATGTGCAGCAATAATTTGGGAAAACAAAAGTCACCTCTGGAATTCCTCTGTATCCACAAATTCACAGGCCAACTGCATATCAGAGAAAGTAATTGTTATTAAAGAAAATGGATCTGAAAAATGGAAATTATCTAAAGCTTCAGAGTTCAGTAATCAAAAAATTAGAGAAAATTAGTCATTCGAGATGATGAGATACAGATGACTAACCACACATCATAATAACAGAGTCATATATTGGACTGCTGGGTCAATAAACCAAGGCATTTTTTCCAAATAACAGAGTCATATATTGAACTGCTGGTGCTGGATCAGTAAGCTGAGGGATTTTTTAGGAAATAGCAGGTGCAATATTCTACTTGTAACAGCTGCGGCACAGTGAAGCTAAAAATGGAAACCAATTGGCCAACAGCTTGGAGACGATGGCAGTATGAAATCCTGTGAAATGCTACTTGTAACACCGAAAATGGTTCCAATTCTGCTGCAATCATGTACTAGTGCTCTGTATACTGAGTACTCAAATTCAGCAAACTATGAAGTCTCTACTATACACTATCCATGGTATAAGTGAAAGGGACCCAGTACCTTAAATCTAAACTAGTCGAAATCAATTCATCAACCAAATTAGAATGCACGTTACAAATTGCCATAAGCACCAGTTGCACCACACAGGAGTAAATGCAGTGCAGTACAGTAATAAAGTACTAAAGTGTCCAAGCCAAAAATAGGGATGAATAGAAATGCCCTTTGCTAGCTGGGCAGGTCTTCATGTAGCCTGTACTACTAGTATGGTCCATGTTAAATTTAGCTCTACTTGGAAGCCGCATGTTCAGAGCCCAAGCACTAATGATTAATGAATAAACAAGCCCATCAAGGATTATTTATTACCCATGTAAATCGCTGTCGCTCTCGAAGTTGACCTGACGCATAACATTCTCCGGTGGAAAGCAACTCCGTCGAATTTTAAAACGGAACTTGCACATGCGTAGCAGAATACGGAGTTGATACGCCACGGCAACACAAACAATACTCAAATCCAGAAGAAGAACAACCGCGCATGCACAGCTACTGCTACCGACACATGACGAGCAGACCTATTCTTAAATCTGACGAAACAGCATGGAACATGCAGAGGCATAGCTACTAGTAGTAACACACATGAGGGGCGAACACATTGTGAGCTGAGAATCCTTTTTTTGTCGGCCACAGCTTAAACGAATAAACTGCTTATTCCGCGATTCCTGAAACCGAACCGACACAGACTGCGCATTACTCCGATATTTCTGAAACCGAACGGTAGGGAAAAAAATTGGGGGCAAAACCGCAGACACAGCGCAAACTATTAGGAGGCGTGGAGCGGTCCAATGACGAATCCCGAAATCCCAATCGGCCGAACCACGACGGATACCATCTCTCCCAAACGGAACTCCCAACCAATCCCGCCGCCCGACGCAACAGAACAGCAGCATAAAAACAAACACAGCAGCAACCGCAATGGTAGCGACGCGAATGGAGGAGAAGAGCAGGGCCAGAGCAGAGGATAAGGGTGGGAGGAAGGAAGGAACTCACCGGGTCGAGGGAGATGTTGCCGTGGAGGTTGTCGAAGACCTGCTTGGTGGAGCAGCCGTCGTACTCGCCGTACGCGCGCTTGGCCGGCGGCGGCACGGCCAGCGCGGGCTCCCCCTCCGCGGCGGCGGCGGCGCAGTACTCGCCCATCCTCCTCCTTCCTCTGCGGGGGTCGCGGAACCCGCACGCTTCTGGAAGGTTCGAGGCGTGCGTGCGTGCGGCCGAGACAGGTGGGTTGGGTGGGTCTCGCGACGAACGGGGGAGATGACAGACAGACAGAAGGGCACCTGTGCCAATGGGGCGGGCGGGCGGCGGCACGGAGGAGGGTTCGGGTTGGATTAAATAGCCAGAGAGAGATTGGGAAGCAGGCAGTGGGGAACTGCAAAAGGAAGGAATGGTGGGGACTTAATTTTCGGTTAATTAATCGAGGGTTACGCTCGGATCTTAATGGTCCGTTTGGCGGGGCGCTAGATTTTTCACATTTATTCTTCGTTCCACGGTTATCTTTTTCCTTCTCCGATATATTTGGGCTGTTGAGGCCGGAAACGCTGGACGGCACGTGGGGCCAGCGCACGCCCGGTCCCACCTGTCGGCGAGGGGCCGTAGCACGGGAACGGCACGTCATCACAGCTTGAAAGTAGGGAAGGGATCGCGTAAGACCAAAGTTTGAGAATATTCCATTCTTAAGACTTGTATATAGGTTTAGTATGTTTGGTCGCTTAGATTACGTCTCTAGGAGTAGTGCCTGCTGTTCAGATAACGGAAAGAGCACCGGTGCACCACATGTGCAGATTGCTCCGGCAGCGTTGAGCACATGTTGGGTCTTTTGCACATGTTGCTATGCCCACCCCTTCTCCGACATGATGTGAATTGTATGTAAGCTTGTGCCTTGGGAAGAACCAAGGAAGGTTCTTAAGCTTTTTTTAAACTAAACAAAAGCACTTTCTTATGGCACGGTAAGGTAGGTATAATCGCGAGTGAATTTGCGGGATGGAAGTGAATTATCTTAAATGCCGCAAAATTCATTTAGTCTATTTATCAAGCTGGGTATGGACCAGATAATCCCGAGATATTATGCAAATCTTCTTATTTTGCTTAAATTAAAGGTGTCCATAATAGTGATGTATTTTTTTGTGAAGAGTAGTTGAGTGAATGGAGGGGATTGGGTGAACATCAGATCCACTCTCATCCATAAACCTCCTGGAGAAGAAAATACGAGAGAGAAGTAAATAAGGCCTAACAATGTTCACACGTCACACCCTTCTCCCTTCTCGGTAGCTGGCGCTTAGGCTGAAACGTCCATTTTAAACATGGATACTTGTACTCCGGCAGACTATGTTGGCCCACATTTCGTATTTATTCTTGCGGAAATGCTACTTTGCGTTGCGATTCGTGCGATGCTGCCCCTGAGGAGGTGGTAAGCTCTCTCGTGTCCCTCTCTCTCTCTCTCTCTCTCTCTCTCTCTCTCTCTCTCTCTCCCTGCCGCCCTTCTCTCAAACGGCCAAAGCGCCGCTCACCACCGCCATGTCTTGTCACCATTCCAGGATGCCCCAAACAAATCTGAGACCTCTAGTGGGTTTGCCTCGTCGTCCTTGTTCGTCTAGCTGAAGGAATCAAATCGGGGTGTAGGGAATTATTGGCGTCGTCAAGTTCTTTCCCATCCACGTCGCCACTCGCCGTCATCCTAGACATTGCCTCCAACCTTCCACAACCAAACCGACCCCATCAACGCACTTATGGTGAGTTATTGGTCCTCCAGGACTACTACCCTCTTCCTCACGTGCCCTCGGTTCGTGCGGCGTCCACTCGTCGTCACCTGCAGTCGCCGCTCCGGTGGTCCCCGGAGTTGCATCCCGTGACTATGGACATCGCCCCCGCCAATCGATGTAGGACGAAGGACCAATCCATACTCGTGTGGTCACGATCCCTCGCATGCCCAAGGTTGTGGCGTCCAAGACATGTAGCATGGGGCCATGCCGGAGAGCACAAGCTGAGCGAACTCTTGAGGCCGTGGGACTGCATGATTTAATTTTACAAATTTCCTAAACATGGTTTGATTTGATATATTTGATGTGACGGGGTAAACTGAAGAGCACATGTCAAGTCTCAAGTAAAAGAGAAAATTGATTATTCATTAAGAGGTAGAAACTATGACATCCAAGCCACGTAATAGTACATGGCATAGCAAAAAAATCTATGTTTTAACATATAACTAAGATTTTTTTGGAGCATATATTAATATCACGAGATACCAATTACACTCAGCCTCTGCAACAGCGCATTGCCCTAGCGGCCATATGGATGCACACAGCTAACAAAGAAAAGTCCTGCTACAGTGGCTCATTCGTTAAAACAGCAGTACTACCACCACCAAGACAGTACCATCAACTTTTCTAAAAAACAACGCCTTCAAGAAGGGAACAGCACAAACATCGTCATCGCCTGATCATAGATTTTAGGTTTTCGCCCTGAAGAAAGTTCACGCTTTCAAAACAATACCTTTAATAAGTCCATTGTCATGCACAACCAATTAAGGCCAGACTCTAGATTCTCACCTTGGTAGGACCATGAAGCTCTCATATGCAGTAATCCCACTTGCATGACACTGCTCCAAGTCACGAGTCATCAAGCCAATTCCTCATTACCACCTAGACTCGAACCACCGTCCTCAGATCTCGGTATCCATGATATTCTCCGTCAGCATCATGGAACGAGAACATACCACATGACACTACAAGGATTCAGGTCTACTACAACAAACTTTATTGCTACAAATATATTTTGTTGCAATAAAATACAATATTACCACAAAAATCAAGTTTGCAGCAATAGTACCTACTTGTTGCCACAATTTCGGGTTGTCGCGCTACATACTATTTTTGTTGCAATACGGGCCACATATTGCAACGAATTTGTTAGTCGTTGTAATATGGTAGCGATATTGCGACATTCATGCTTCATTGCGGGAGTTAGTCTTTTTGTTGCAATAGAGACTAGTTATTGCGACAAAACAAACAATCGTGGTAATATCAAGCAAGAATTGCAACAACTTTGTCATACCGCGTTAGCTAAAAAAACTGTTGCAAAAAATGCTTCATATTGCAACAAAATACGTATTGGTCGTCATAGCAGATTTTTTCCTCGGTTTCATTATGTTGCAATAATTATTACTTATTACGACAAGTTGTAAACAAGATATTGGAAAAATTCTCTCTATAATGGCATATTGCTCCTGGTATTTTCTTCTATTATATTCCCTCCGTTTCAAAATAAATGACATTTTTTGTCTAGATATGAATGTAGTATATCTACATACTAAAACATGTTTAGTCATATTTATATCTAAACAAAACCATGTCACTTATTTTAGGACCCAGGAGTAACTTTTCTCATGATTCAGTTATCTTATTATGGAAAAGATTAGGTTATTGATTCGCCATACGAGGTAATTGTGAACAAGTATTTGAACCGTTCCCGCGCTGAATTTTGGATTTGGCGTCCAACTTGTTTGGAATTGGGACGAGATGAATTTTGTTTTGGAGCCTATCACGCGGCCAGGATACGAAAAGTTTAGCGTTAATATGTCCCAGAACCCCTCGTATATGCCCTAGCTCTAGGGTGTCAAGCGGGATGGGTTGCGGCACAGCTTTTTAACTAATCCTTCGTTAATTTTGCTAGCTTTTAGGATCTTCTTTTGTCTATATTTTTTTTTCGGCGGGTGCCGCTTGCCACCTCGCTAGCGACCTATTCCCTCCCAGCGCCGCCTCCCGATCCACATTTCGCCGCCACCCATCGTGCGGCCGATTTCGGCGAGTCCCTCCCCGCCGACCAAAGTCTCGGCACCCCATCCTTCCACAACGACGCGTCTGTTCCGCCGCCGCGCTTCCCAACCTGATGGCGATCCAGCGGCAGAAGCATGGGCGTGCCATCCAGGTCTGGTTAGGCCGCATCAAAATCTCTAGTTCCCGATGCTACTCTCGAACATCCTTGTCCCAACACGGCAGCACACTTCCCGCTTCTGAGTCACCACACTGCAGTTTTGTGCGCCCGCACGCGTTCGTCCCACTCCAGCAAGGCGACACAGTCGCGGCAGAGGCATGGGCGTCAGAACTTCTCTCTGCCTCCTATATCGTCAGAGGTACAAATTTTTGTAGAAAGACAGTGGTAGAGTTACCCAAGAAGGGTACAAAGTTGTCGGCGGCTGTCTAAACGCACTAGAGGTCATATGCCGAACTTCAGATTGCTACCGGAATTCTACCCTAGAGATCACGATCTGATGATCACATCTCAGTGTTCCGCCGGCAGTGTCTATCTGGTCGCCCCTCCATCGCAGCATACGTTTTGATGGGGTCGCTCAGAGCAAGAGGTAATTAAACCACACCGTGCCCTACTTTATGCGATTTAGTCAAACAGGATTCCATTAGATAATGGGATGCTCTGTACTAAGGATCGCCAGGTACTAGTTTGATCTTCTTTGAATTCCAGTATATATAACATTCATGTTTCTATTTCTTCTCTATATGTTATGTGTTAAGTACTTATCTGAATTGAACATTCAGACCTTACGTTTTTTTTAAAGCAGAACACCTACCGGATCAGATCTTGGTTGATTCTAGTACAGCAGCGACATATATTTGATTTTTGACCTTGTTGGATGAGTAGTACAGAAAAACAACTATTTCTAGTTTTGTTTCTATCTGTCATTAATTAGTTTTTCTCTGAATTATAAGATCCATTTTTTTGGTAAAGATCTGATGGATTTCATATTTGTTTGGAGTAGTTCTTCATATGCTGAACCAATCTTTCTCTCATTAGATTGATTCACCATTATATGCTACTGCCAATTATGATTTTTCTGTAACATAGTGTAGATGTCAAGTTTAGAAGTGTGAGCTTTATTTTATTTTCCAAATTGAGAATTGTAAGCCTAAAAGCACACATATGTACTGCATTTTCTAATCATGGTTTGAGGTGCTCAACCGCTTACTTTTTATGGATTACTTATGTCCTGCAAACAGGAATCATGATGAGAGCTGAGTCATGGCATCTATCTAGTACAGGTTCAGTAGAAATTCAAGATTAGCTGCACAAAACATTTTTTTTCTTGTAAGCACTTGTCCAAGCCAAATACTATCTGTTAGTACAATTATATTTGAGTGATATTTTAAAATGTTTACAACTGAATATCCATCTCCGATACTGCAGTAACACCTAATCTCAAGTTTAGGTGCTTTGCTTACATTATAGAGAGGGTGGATAGTTTGTAGCCCAACTGAACCGTGAGTTGATGCTTGCAGGAGGAGCGGTGGCTTCTGCACCTCTTCCTCGAGCAAAGGTCTTGAACCTGTTGTGCTGAAGCAGAAATGGTACTGGTGTTGTGGCCTCGCTGTCTGGTTTCACCACTGACGACTCTCTCGTTGGCAGCCACAACGTTGTTGACGTTGCCAGAGAGGACCACACCACCATCACCGGTGTCCTGCTGCTCGGTCGTGGACAACCAAGGCTTCCTCGAGCAGGTGTGTACGGCTTCTTGATCTATTGCACTCCTTGATGAAGGAAATATTTGTTTTGCAATAAATACACCGAGGAGATAACATGTTGATCATTGTTGCCTCAAGTCAATAGTGATTTGTAGTTCATCGATGCTGGATATCAAATTGGAGTAATGATGTCGTACTTGTAACTTGTTTGTTTAGTAATTTTGTGTAGGTAGATTTCTCCCTTGCTTATCATCTAATTTTTGTGCAAACATTGGTAGCACACATGATGTGAATATTTAGTGGCCAGCCGTCAACTGACGGTCAAAAATTGAGGAAATAGGTTGTGCCTCCTCCGCTGCGGTAGTAGGACGCAGCCTGGTCTGACCGGCATTGGAGGGGCTGGTCACGCGCGCGGGTGATGACATCTCTACCCAGCGAAGAGGAACTGAGAAAGGTTATTCGGTCCATTGTTGGACTGCTTTCCTGAAATGACATAGTTAATAAATCGAGTGAATAAGTTGTTACAGAGACTGAGAGACTGAGTTTTGAGTCGTTAGAAATGGTAAACTTCATAACTATGAGGTTATTTAAATATTTTGATTTGTTTATTGCAGGAATCGAAGGAATTAGCTGGACTGGACTCTAGAGTACAAACAGCTTAGTCTTGCACTTAATGACGATAGCACATTCAGTATGTTGAATGATTGATAAATTATATTTCAGTTTCATTTGATGGATATTTACTATGTGCATAATGTATTTATGAATCTACATCATATACGTATGGTTTGAATTATGTAATTAAATGCATATACTTTTTTCTGTTACACTCGGCTATTACCACAAACCTAGTTTTGGTTGGAACATGATAGCACCACGAAATATTTTATATTGTCGCAATAATTGCCTTAGCTTATCGCCACGAAAGATTGTACCCCACGAAACAAGTGTTGTTGTCATAGGTTATTGCAACTAATGTCTATTGCCGTGAATAGTAATTGCCACGCTTTATTATCTTGTTGCATTAAGCTATTACAACAAACCAAATTGTGGCAGCAGAAGCATGTTGCCATGGCGGAAAATGTGGCAACTCGACACGTGATTGTTGCAATAGCTTACTTTATTGCCATGATTGGTTTTTTGTGGGAATAACCTATTACCATGCACCTTGTCCCAACGACCGGCAACGAATGACATATCGTGGCAATAGGTACTTATTGCAACAATTTGGTGCTTATTGCAATGAATAATGTCGTTGCAATAAACCAAAATTCTTGTACTGTGATATTAACAACCAACAAAACTTCGAATCACACCCTTTAAACCCAAACGGCCAGAAATAATAGGGGTACGCACAACCGAATATTTTTCGATCCACCAATCTCCAGACATGATGTCCATGTGAGAGTGCGCCAATGGAGCCTGCCATTAAGTATGGATGTTGAAGATGTTACTCACATTTGTGATATTTCATTTCCCTAAACATTTTTATTGTCAGAAAACAATATTATTTTTTATCAATAAATATGATATTTATTAAGTAGTAATAAATTTATTTAAACTTGCTAAAGATGATGCCCTGTGCTAGGTTCAAATTTCAAAAGGAAAATTGTTTTGGAGTGTGAGTATTTGTTGGCGGAAGGAGCACGCGACCGATCATGTGCAGGACCCGATCCGAGTCAGCACGAAAGTGAGGCCCACCCTGCACAGCTGCCGCTGCAAAGGCAGCAGCTTTTACATGGTGCTCGCTCGCTCGCTGCCAATAGCGAATAGACATGGACCACTTCCATTTTGCTGCTTCCCTACCCTTCCTTAAAACGGCGATCACGCTATATCGTGTGCGTGACTCCACCCTCTCTCTCCTCTGATGCATACAACATTTATATAGATTAGTCTATTTTCTTATAATTTAAAATGTTTATAGATTTATAATTACAAGTTCACTTTACAAATCGTTTGCACATCTGGATTTTTAACGGAGAGAGCTTCAAAATAAGACTAATATTAACTATATTTTGACAATATTTAAAAATTAACTTTTGAAATTGATAAAACAAAAAAAATTATATGAAACTTGGTGGTTTTTTATTGCTAAAACAGTCTCTTTATTTATGTTTCAAACTTTTTCTATCATAATTAGAAAATAGTTGAAAAAATCCTTCGAGTTGAAAAAATAAAATACAATATGTTTCATTGTGAATCATGACATTTTATTATGTTTCGAAATTTAAATTTTTTATGTTATTAATTTTAGGCTTGTTTAAAAGATTTAATAAAAATAAATACGCTGGTTCAAAAAGATTTTTAATCAGATAATTATTTTAAATTATATGACTCTTTTAAATTTAGTATTGAGAGTTAAAGGGAATGGAAGAGAGAGTGTCATAGATTTGTCAGATGTTGTACTATGTGCATGCAAAAGATTCTTGTTTATGCAAATCTCAAAGCAAAAGCAGCAGATGGACGTCTCTAACATGCACGGGACCTAAGGTGCATGCTAGAGTTGCATTTCTATGCAACTCTGGCATGCACGTCAGGTCGCGTGCACGTCGGAGCCGTTCATTTGTGCTGAGATTAGTATCACCCACCATCTCTCCTACTTTGTGCTTTTTATTGATGTCTATTTTATTATCTTGGTCTGACAGGTTGCATGCAAGAATCTTTCTACTCAGCTAGAACTATTTGGTTTCTAATGTTTAATTTTAAAAGTCAATATGTTTCAAAATAAATGTTAGATTAAAAATCTGTTTGGACAGGTGTATTTATTTTGACAATATCTTTTAAACAAGCTCAAAATAGGTTACTTTTAACAAAATTCTAAAACACAATGAAATACAATAATAAATTTTAAAACCTAATGAAATCTAATGAAACAACATAAAAATATGTGTCTCCCGATTGTTGTCACTATTATTTTAATGCACGACTATTTGTTACATTTAGATTCTAAACTCGAAATTCAGTTTTGTTTTTCTTATTTTTCATTTGGATATTTAATTTTTTTATCTCATTTTTTTTTGTAAAATATTTTCTAACTGTGATGAGCGGAGTTTGAAACATAATTAAACAGAGTGTTTCAACAATAGAAGATCACCATGTTTCATATAGTTTATGAATGTTTTATCATGTTTTAAAAGTTGATTTTTAAATATTGTTAACATATATTTAATATTAGTCTTATTTTGAAGCTCTCTTCAATAGGAACTCAAATATGCAAATATTTTTTTAATTGGAATTATGGTTCAAATTCTACAAGTGTTTTAAACTTTAGAACTAAAAGTAGTAGGAAATAATACTCTAACACATCTTTTCATAAAGCTGCTGGAGAGAGAGCGTGGGCCAGTGCACGCTATATCGCGTGGACGCCAGAATCGCTGTTTTACATTTCTGCCTCCTCTTCAGCTTTTGTCTTGTTCCCACATTCATCTCACCCCCGACAGAAAGAGAGCTCGGCGAGAAGGAAGCGGCGGCCATGGCTGGAGAGGTGAGCAAGGAGGCGCTAGAGCGCGTCCTCACGCAGGCCATGCTCGCCCAGAAGAACCTCCAGACCCAGCTCGACCGACTCCTGCAGCTCCGGCGCCGGCTGCAGCGGCAGCCGAGCCCTAGCGACGACAACGTCACGGCCGGGCTCGTGGAGCTCGCGCTTGACGTCGAGCACTTCAGACATGCCATCGCGTCCGGGCTTAACGACCTCGCCGTCATGCGAATGGACTTTGCCGACACCATCAAGCACGTCGACCTCGCCCCCGAGATCATCGAGGTCTACTTCGCCGGCGTCAGGGCCGGCGCCCGCGCCATCCACACCTGCCTAGTCCATCTGGCGGCCGTGAGCGGCGCCCGCCTCGCCGCCCTCGACCCCGCTCTCGCCGCCGCCATGCCCGGCGAGGAGCTCTACGACGCGCTCGTCGCGCAGCAGCTCCCCGCCGCGCGCCCGACCACCCTCTGGCGAGCCCTCGGACGACAGCACGGAGGACGAGAAAGACCCGGTCGATGCCGCCGCCACCGGCAAGCCCACTCTGGCGTCGATCAGATGCGGCATGGACCACGACAAGGCGCTCACCAACCTCGACCGCGCGTGCGCCCTCTGGAGCCTCGCCGTCGCCGTCTTCTACAGCTTCCTCGACCCCAAGGAGGTGGCCAGCCTCTCCGACTACACCGACAGAGCCGCCGACGCTGAATCTCTGAGGTACCTGCACTACCGACTCAGTTTGCTACCAATACAAGATCTGGTGTGTATCTCCCTGTATTTGCATGAATCAGTCCCTTCATGATCTAACCAATATCAAATTCATTTTGCTCGATTCACTGCAGGACAGACCGTCTCCATTCATTCACCGACGTGCTTCACCTGATCAAGTGATCCCTGATGGCATTGTTGATCGTCGAAGCCGAGCTCTTATCAGTTTAATTTACCATCTTTTCTAGTTGATGCAATGTTTTAACTTCAGTTCGGTTCGGCTAGATTAATCTGATGCTACCTCAATTTCTGGATCGAAGAACGTGGCTATCTTAGCTTGATTCTTGGTAACGCAATGTAATGGTGTACCTGCATCTATCTGTACTTATAGACGATCGAATTGCAGCAGCCTATATCTGAACTTTCTTTGACCTCCCTATATCTGAACTTTGATATCGGGTCGGGGATGTCATGTTTTGATCAAGCCTTGTGATGTTACTTGTTTTCATTTCATCCTAGGATAGAAATCTAATCAAAATCCATCCCCTCTTTAGCAGTACAATATGTTCTCTGCAGTATTTTTGTTTTGTTCCATGTGATGGTCGTCACCAAGAAACTCATGAACTGCATGCCACATATTTGATTGAACGTGGATCTTGTTTGCCCAGAAACAAACTTATCTACTGAGCAGCATGACTGCACGAATCCTACTACTACTACAATCTTAGCCAGCGTTGAATAAATAACGCCAACCGATGTCATCCCAACCAGTGGCGGAAGCAAGAAAATCGATTTGGGGGTACAGAGTTAGTATATTAGAGTTATATTAATTAATTATAACGCTAACTCAGAGTATTGAGCTATCTTTTAGTATGACTTTATACTATACTTGTACATATTTTTCTCTTCTCCCAAAAATAATGGGTGTACATTTGTACACCCAACTATGTCAGCCCATGATTCCAACTAATGTTAATCGCTATAAAAGAAAAATAAAATCAAATGCATATCACTACGAAGAAAACATCTATTCTATCTATTCTATACTAAAAACAATGTAAGGATGTTTAATAGAGCCACTATGTTAAGCCACATCACTAAAATAATCTAATTCGTCTAATCTTGGTGGGACCTAATTATAATGGCCGAGATTAACAGACTTTTTGTTAACGTAATTATGTACAAAGACATGTCTGTCACGTATATCTAACCGACCATGTATGTCACGTGGACCACTAGATTTGACCACTACTCCCTTTGTTTTAAAATATAAGGTATTTTATATTTGTGAATAAAATCTATCTAGTTTTTTTTAATAGTAGGTTCATTCCAAACTTAAGTAAACCTATACACAAAAAAAGTCTAGATACATTTTATTCACAAAGATAAAACATCTTATATTTAAAAACGGAGGGAGTACAATTTAAACTGGAGATGGCATATATGCTCGGGGAACTATCGGTCGTGACGTGATTTAGATTGAGGAAGTCCGTGTCAATAATAACCATCAAATGCTTATCTCCTCTTCCTAAACATATATCTTCTCTCTTGAATAACCAATTGGCCATATGCCGGCGGCCAGCGCTAGGCGTTTTCAAGTTGAGCATGTTTTCTTCCTGCGCGTACTAATTTCTCGGCAACCCAGCCTCACGAAAACAGCACGGCCGGTTACAATTCCTGTCATACTGCACGAGTCCAGAAGTAAATTTTAATCAGCAGATGCCAGTGATGGGAACATATTCATGAGGTCCGTACTTACAAATCATCAATACACAATATATATCACTACAGAATAATTTTATTCGACTCAAAACTGCTTGGTGTATTCCCATTAGTACCTCACATGTAGCACTTATTTTTTTTCAGATAAAGAGTATATCTGGTGGATCAAATTTTGATAACCTAAGAGTGTACTTGAAGCGAAATCATGAAACATCTTACGTCTCATATGGAATTAATAATACATGTACACTTTGTAGTTGCATTGATCGAGAGAAAAGTATAAGTTATATATTGTATTAACCAAAGTGTATAATTTTGTAATTCAGGTTTGGATGTATGGATTACTCAAAAAAAATCATACAATGAGGAGTAAATATTATGTTCTTTCCAGAATGCCATAAGGTTGTTCGGTAAATGTATGTATGCATTATCCGACTATATATGATCTGGACAATGGATATGTTCTATCAGGAGTATTTTGATTGTCTAAATTATTTCCTGACAAACAATCGGTTCTTAACTAGTTTTTCTTACACAAAATTGGCAACGTCATATTTATTGGGAAGCACCTTGGCGTGATTATGATTTGGTAGCCACTGACTATATTTTGTCTTAGAAATCTAATATATATATATATACTAAAAGCAAGATTCACACAGAAAAATAGAGAGACATTTTCAATTCTTTTTTTCTCACGCGAGGCCGGTGATTATTCTCCTTTTCAAAAAAAAGTATACCATTATATGATAAGTTTGCTTTTGATATTTCACTTGGCATTTAATCATGCATGTCCTATTTCACAAATACTAAGCAATTAGAAATACTTGGCATTTAATCATGTATGTCATAGGGTCCAAGTGAAAGAGGGACACATACTAACAGATATGACATGAACATAGATAGTTAGTCACAAATACGAAATAGTTAGAATATTTTTTTGGTTACTTTTGGTGCTTAATTTAGTATGTATAATGTTTATTAGACTATTACGGGTTGTTATTATTTTTTTGAGAGGAATCACTAATTGATTATTATGATAATTATTTATATACTATTCTTGAAGATGTAAAATTATATCATGTACATTTTTGAAAGAAAAATAAGTATCTCAACTAAAAGGTGAAGTGGAAAAAAACTTACTTGACTCAATGAGCATCGACCAAGTCATGAATGTAATATTGCCTCAAGAGGAAAGGGAGACCCAGGTTAAACCAGACTTATAGATTCCAACAATGAGGATTTTATGTGTTGAGTTGTTGTCGGTGGAACTACATCGCCTTAGTGGGAAAGCATGGATGATTTAGGAAATATAATAGAAAAATAGACAAAATAACAATAAATTTAGATCAAAAGCAGCAACAAGAGGGCAAACCATGGTAAATAAAAGCATATCAAGAAGATTAGTCAATACAAAAGACCGAGTCAAGGAAAATATATAATATTTTCATGGGCCACCTATAAATTAGATAAATATTTATGTTGTATTTAATTGATTGATGTAATATAATTTTTACTTAAAATTTGTGTTTACTTTAGATTTCCATGCTTCATTTAGTGTTGATTCTAATTTAATTCAACACCAAACATTACTACTATGTACATGTTCCAACTGACTACAATCCAAACAAACAAAATTGGTCCAGAAATGCAAACATACGGTTACATATTTTTTAAATCCGTAGCATAAAAATTCTAAGGAAATTAATGGAACAACATGCAGGTTTATTCTGATGAAAATGTAAAACATCATGATGGTATAATAGTTATATAAAACATACTATATAAGTTCGTCTAAAAACATAAAATTGAAGTTATACTTTATAATCTATATATAATTGTGATCTAAAAGACTAAAACACATTTTTGTTGATGACATTGCTCTGATAGCCTTCAAGATTCAAAATGTAGAAAAAATTAAAACCAAAGAAAGGGACATGATGATATGGTGGTCATTAAATTCCACACATCATACCTCAAAAATATGAACATAAATGCACAACATAATTTTTTATATGTCTAAAATTGTTGTGTATTTTTCAATGAAGGAGGTAAATCGGAGGAAAATATTTGCGATGAGGGCTCTATTATAGACGAATGTGAAGGAAAGATAGTTTCTACTGATAGCCACCAGTTCCTTAACCAGTTGAAGACTACAAGTATTCCTTTAGTTAACCATCGTCGTCTAACAAAAATAGTTGTATGCACACAAAACCCTGAGTTCCAAGGGGTAAATCCATTAAAAGGATGATAAGACATAAGTAGTTAAACAGTTCAACATACTACCTCCGTTTCAGGGCTTAAGGCGTCCTCGTTTTGCGTGTTTTTTCTTTGACCAAGAATTACTCTAAATACGTAAAGAGTTTTGGTATAAAACTAGTATCACTGGAAAGTATTTTTCAATACGAATCCAACGGTACTAATTATGTACAATATAATCAAGATTTTGCTGTTCAATTCTTTTGGTCAAACTTTGCTTTGAAAAGCGTGTGCGCCTTAAGCCCTGAAACGGAGGTAGTAGTAAAGATGATGCCCTCACAAATCAATCGATTAAAAACAATGATAAGACATAAGTAGTTAAAAAAAATCAACATAGTAAAAATGGTGCCCTCGCATTTGTGAGGACCACTTTGCTAGTTGATTAAACAAAACAGCATATCACAAGTACATATTTCACAAATAAACGATTGGTGATTGGAGAAAATTCCGCTGAACGTTTTTTGGGATTTCAACCTTGAATTATTCAATACCTCCCTCGAGCCAGTTTTTGGGAAAATTTGGGTGGTTTTGGGTGGATTTTGGAAGTTGCAGATAGGGGCGTGGTATGATCAGAACATAACGGGCGCCAGTTCCGACAGGACTTTGCTCGGTTGCTTTGTCTGATTCAGTTTCGTGAAATACTTTCCTGCCGAGATGCACAAAGCCGATTCCTAGGTATGTTTCACGTGAAACAAGTGCCTTGCCAATGATTTTAGTCGGGATAAGTTTCACCTACAAAACCAACCCCTGATGGAATCGATCAACAAGTAGTAGCCAGCTACAATACACATGAACTAAAATCGCTTGGCAAACCTGGACGACATCATGGTTGTGCTCCAGGGCGACGATGAGGCATGTCGGTGCCAAGTGCACCCGGGCGATGACGGTAAGGTACCCGATGGCGCTCACGAGTCACGAGCAGCATGGTGGTCAACTGGTCATCAACCCCGCGAGGGAGGCATCTTGGATTCTAGGGGGCCAGAAGGAGGGCATGACGTCTGCCAAACTAGAGACGAGAAAGACGAAGCAAAATGAGAAATTTCAGCGGAACGACATTGAGACAAATGTGCAAATAGCGGTCAAAAAAATGAGAATTTTTTGAGAAACAGCCTCCAATCTGACACGTGTGCAAACCGCACCACGGCCAACTGAATGGAAAAAACAGGGGAGACCTACGCCAGATACATGGCCACCTGTTCTAAATCTGGATAGCATGGAGTAACGGAAGAGCAATGAGCATAGCGCCTATGTGACGCTAGCAAGTAACAACTCGCAGGTCGTATAGGATCTATGGATCTCCGCCGGATCTAGGCCCGCCTAACCTAGATCCAACACCTCAGCCGCACCGCATCCAAGGGAGGCTCTCGGCAGCCGACTCGTCACCGGAGCATCGAGGACCACACACTCTGGTTAGGTACGACATGAACCACATCAGACCCATAGAGGCCAAGATCTAACCCAATGAGACCCAACCACCTCAGAGGTCCAGCACCAACCGCTACCATCCTGGTCACCTCGCCCCAACCACCCCACCGCAACGCCGCCCAAGTTCGCCGCCATGCCACGTTGTCGTCCCACGTGCGAAGACCTCCTACGGGGGTAACGTCACCCGTCCGAGACCGTCCCGTGCAGCCCGGCCAACGCTCGGGTAGAGAGAAGCAACGCGCAGACTTTGACCAGCGGCTCGAGTCCATGAAAACTGGGGAGGGGGAGGGGACTAGGGTTTTGCCCCGGCCGTCCGCGGGGGACGGTGTGGAGTGACGAAATGTTCCGAGGGGAGCATGCTCCTACAGCCATGTAGGCGATTCAACAAGATTTTACAATAGTAAAGAAATTTATGAAAAAAATATACAACGTAAATGTGTTGTAACGTGAATTCTTTGACAAAATTTCAGCAATTAACCGATGGGAGCAATCAGAAAACTTCAATATTTTGTACTCTATCGATTGGACGAGAAAAATCACAAATGCATGTCGCCATGGTAGGACGATCAAGGCACACATATCCATGATATGGTACAATGTTAGTTTTTTAATTTCCTCAATTAATCCATATAGGATTTTTTTTTGACAATCAATACCACGTTATATTAATAGAAGCAAATAGTACATAGTAAGATATATGAGCTGATTCTAACAATTACAAAATAAAGTCTAAAAGAAACTAGCAAATCTTTGAGGTCTTCGTACTCTTTCTTCTTCCACGACACAATCTTGCACTTTCATGAAGACAACCAAACTAAACTGACATAGAAACCAAACCAGAGACCGGTAAATACCAACGTTGGGTCTTCTATAATTTTAATTTGCGCCGCAATACTAAGGCTGTGTGCACGCGCACAACCATTGAAGTAATCAACCAACATCGGCAAGAGTACCAACACCAATATTTCATGGAATAATAACCGAACAGCCTGATCACGTCGCTAATAAACCGATAGTAGGAATCATCATTGTCGACGACGTAGCCGTCAGGACAAATATTGCAAGAACAAACCTCGCTGCAACCATGAGAAAAAAATCCAATATAGATCTGGCGAAGCAAGATATGAAGACCCATACCTAGAGAACTTTTATCTTCCAACATCACCATTGACACCGCGAAAGAGATCTTGTTGTCGAATGAATGGCCGAAGATCGCTTATTGTAGATAATGCCATCTCCATTGGGGCGAAGTTGGCTAGCAAAACCCTAAACCTAATCTGACAAAATTGATACTATTACTAGAAATTCCACTCATAGATCGGGTTCCCCACCCCTCCCGACGCCGGCGAGGCCGGCCGAAGGAGGGGGAACCGATCTACGAAAGAGGCGAAGGCGAGAGGGCGGTGACTTTTTCTTCCGGCGGCGGCTGTTTCCCTATGGGGCAGATTGACCTGCAATCGCTAGTTTTACGGTACGCTTAGCACATAGGATAGTTGCTAATTTACAAGAGATAAAATAAAGGTGTTACAAAACGAGTTTATCTCTATGAACTAGATGGTTCCCCGCCGCACGATTGTTGCGGGACATACGTATATCAACTGGATCATGTGAGAGATGCACAGTAAATAAGAACAGAAGATGAAAAATGTTGTGGTGCAGAAGTAGAATGTTATCAATTGTATGGAAGGATGTCATAAATCTCATCCAAAGGTTAATCAAAAGACAATTTAGCAAAATATCTGCTTAAGACCATGTCAGTTGACTAAACAATCGTAGACTCCAAAGATATGAACATTGGGAACGTACATTGTTTATAAGTAAGGGTGGGACTTCAAGAATTAACAATGTTATAAACAAATTTGGTGCCCAAGGAGGTGGAAAATTCTTAATATTTGACTTCAGCGACGACATGGAGGAAATGACTTATCAACCTCTCTTATAATCTTGAAACACATATGTACCAAAGAAACAAATGAGATTCGGCCAAATTTATAATAATTGATATTCTGAGCTTCGTAAGAAATTACGATTATGTTTATCAATTGATGCAGAGGCCAGAGTTTTATCCCTATTTTGAAAAAAATATTTGTAGCTAAGGTGAATAAGAAAAAGTTAAACATTGTACGACGCAGTCCACGGGTTCTTAACGCCGAGCTCTGATACAGGCCGAACAATGGCTAGTCCCCTATAAGAATAAGACGGGAGAGTATCTCCCTTCATGCTCTCATTTCTTTATTTTTTCTTGTCAAAAATTGGGATACCATATTAACAAATTGGTCTTACATCCTTACCTTCTCCGCACACCCACATCGCGCTGTTGGGGAACACGCTACGCAAAAAAATATCGCATAACCAAGATCCAAATGCGAGGAATAAGGTAACGGATCATACCCTCGAAGATCAAACTAGCGGAAGTTTGTCGTGAATCCATCCCCGCAACAAGCCTTAGCGAGTTGAGAGGAGACGTGTTATCCCATGACGGCTCCAACGATCAAGTGCTCCAAGCGTCGCACCTATACCGGTATCCACGCGTGAAACAAGAACGACACCGTATCAAAGTGAGATCAAGCTCACAGACGAAGCGGGAACGTGCTGGCGAAGATATGACAGCACTTCATTGTTTGGCTAGATTGGATCTACACGAAGGTAGTATACGGGCGCTCTAGCGCGTTGATGAAGATGGTCTCCTCGCGATGATGCCGGCAATGCGAAGAGGAGGAGGAAGACGGGCGGCAGGCGGCGTCAACGTCGACGGCGGTGGTGGCGGCTAGGGTTTGGGGCTTGGGGCTTGGGGCTCTTTCTCCTTCAATCTTCTGTTTACCCTTGCCCCTTCCCCTCATTATATAGGTGGCCACCCCTCTCCCATAGGGAGAGTAGTAGTAGTACTACGTATCTTACAAGGACTCCTTGTTTTCCCGTTGCCACCAATCAGAGAGATAGAAAGAGAGGAAGGGATGGACTCCAACACGGAGTCCTCCCATCTCTCCTCCTTCCCAACCGCCCTACGCAAGGGAGTTGGACTCCGGGGTGGACTCCTTCCCTCCTCACTGCCTCCTCCACCCGTCGACCTTGGGGGTAGCCTTGGCCGAATCGACCAGGGTTTCCTCCCCCTCGCGTGCCTTGGCCCAGTGGGCCCATGCGGCCCTCCAACCTATGGGACCACTAGGATAATTAAATAATAATTTATTATTTATTATTTAAATACAAATATTTATTCTGAAGTTTCTTGAATTAAATACCAGATCCCTTCGAATTAATTTAAAATATTCCTAAAATATTCCCAGTGTCTTCCATTAATGCCTGGAACAATTATGTCCATTCTCAGTGATATCCCAGACACATCCGGGATATACCGAGACACTCCAAAACATCTTTCTAGGATCACTTCATTCAAATATCTTAACCGTACTCACGATCTAAATGCCGAAAACATCTTAAGTGTGTGTGACCCTATGGGTTCGGATATTCACCGGCATACCGCGCGATAATGATTATTATTGGCGCCTTGATGCACGTTAGTAATCCATAGAAATAACACGAAGATCTCGTGTGAACCATAGTATTATGTTCGATACATATCACATTGCTTTGTCGATACTTTACATTGCTCGATATGAAACACTAGGTTATTCCAATTACCTGGCCTATACTCTTTACTCATACCGTATTATCAATGTTCATGTGATCAATAACTTGATCATGTGTCTGGCCAGACGATAACGAACATCATTAATTAAGAGACAGTATAACTGGTCGAGCTACGACATCTCACGGCGTTTTGATATCCCTAGCCGTCTGATATCAGCACGAGTCGTCTCTTGGGATGCTGCTCTACAGATTTACCTAGGTCGGCTGTGGTTGATTGGGCAGAAGTAAAGGACAGGTGTGGTTGATCTGGCTAGAAGTAAATTATTTGCTGGTCATGGGCTATTGGTAGGAGGAAGGCCTGTTCATGAGGGAAAATAGACCGATCCAGCCTACCAGAGACCGATCGTGGGATCCTCTCGGACACACTAGGGAGAGGCGAACCCTCGCAGCTGATGCGGTAGGACGAGGCGAAGCGTCGCTGCGGCCGCCAGGCTGGATTGATGCATCTTTGATGGCATTAATGGAGGTACGTTTCTATCCCGTAGGCCTTTCAGCTCGTGCGCCTGTATATTTTAAGTTCGTCCCCCGACGATCTCCCATCTCATCGCACTTCATATTCTGGCATCATCACATTGAAATGAAGCCTCAACATCTTCTTGTTCTATTCTTCTATCCAGATGCGATCAAAGACCAATATTTTTCCTGTTAATTTCTTTCTAAATACGTGATACAATATGCCAAGGAAAATCGGTTGGATTCCCACCGGTTCTTCTCTCGAATAGCAGTTCATCTGATGCCGGATGTCTCAACAAGTTGCTGGAGACTCTGGACTCATCCTCGAGATCTCAATTTCCTAGCGACCATCTCCATAGCAAGCTCTATTTGTGAGTAATCTTTTTGTGAATTTTTGTGGTAAATCTGATAGCACCGCTCAGTGCTTGTATAGATCCTCAAATTAATTGAAGATATGTGTACATATGAATAAGAAATTATCATCGACCCCAACAAAGTTAGAGAAACTTTGTATGACTTGATATATTGTATACAATATCGAATTATTTTGCGTCTGACCTTCAGTTTTACACTAGATTTCTTGATATACTATTTCTGAAGATAGACCAGCAAACTGATTTATTTGTGACTTAAATTCTTCCCATTGGCATGCATATGGTAGTGCCAAATCGCTGAGGATTTCTGGAAAAATATTCGGGTGGAGCTGGTGGGTGAGCTTCGTGGAAAAAAAATCGCACTATTTCGGCGCTAATAGGGCACAGGCATAACTGGAGAGCCCATGCCAAATTAATTAGTGTACAATATCTCACTAACAGGTATTATAAAGACAACGCTATTTTGTTGTAGAGGGCTATTTATTTTCTTGGTGAGCTTTCAAATGTCACTGAATGGTGTTGTTTATCAGGATATACGGGCTGCATAAGGCCATGTAGTATCTAGATCCACACGGACGTCTTCAGATGCAATTGGAGAGATGGTGTTATGCCAAACATTTGAAAGATTGCTCCAGTTTTGTCAGCATCCAGACGACCTGCATCTTGAAAAGGTAAGAATCTGGTGTGCTATATTATTTACTATTAAGAGCCTTCTCTTCATACATAAAGTTTGATGTTCCATCTACGTTGAACGCGACACACAAAATTACAGCCCACTAGACAGATTCTACTTATATGACTGAAGTCTACACCTCTATTTGCTAAAAATAGGGTCACACAGATGTAAGAAGTTTATGCATGCGCTATACACTGGTAGTATATAATATTCCTATAACATATATTACCGCAAGTGGTTTCGTCCCCTTAGGCGGTGAAGATGGCCTGGTTTTGAAGTTTGCATCGTTGTGGGAGAGGATGACCCAATTGCACTCTATGTTTTCAGATATGAGTCCTTTCTGGAAAATCCGATTACTCCTTTCAAATCTTCATTTTTTCTTGGAGTCCTTTTGGAATGTAACCCAACCGTTTTCATACAGCATGTTCGGGTCCTTAGAGACCCCACCATTATACAAAAAAAGTCCCCATCTTGTTTAAATTTGGGGTTTATGTATATTTAATCGTATATTGGCCGAAGATGATCTCCGTGATATCTATTGATAATCTGATATATTGTAATATTAGTTGCACAATTAAGATATTTAAACCATGTTTAATTGCTCAAAAAAGTGTTAGTGGATGATAATTGATTATTTTTCGGAGCAAAAACGAACACATGCATGCAAATGATTTCTTAAGGCATCATTGTAATCCAATTGGGGACTACTTCATCTTCTTGCGGCTTGGAATATTTGGTACATTAACACCATGTCTAGGAAGGATGTAATAGTCTGATTGTCACTCTAAATATGATACAACATTTTTTCATGTATTGAACCAACTTGCATATTGCAGAGGCATTGGTACTTATGTTGAGACTAGCCCACGAGAGGTTACACTCGAATCTAAGATGACATAGAGGATAAAGAGCAGGCCACTACCAATGAACAAAGTACTAGCTGTACGTGGTTTAGAGTGTTTTTCTTTGGCAATGTATCACTGACATGTTCCAAATTTATCACGGACAACATTATTATTTTACATATATATTTATGTTACATATTGGATCTTCCAATTTTTATATTTATGATCCATGTTTAATGTTGTTATCCATTTGTAATAACTCTATCACTATTTTGAACAAATGGACGGGCGCGGCAACGCGCGCTATTATGGTCTAGTAACACATGGATGGGCGATGGCTCCAAAAAAGCGCCATCTTTCTCCGTGTTTAAACATTGTTTTTTGTCAAGCAATTGACAACATTCTCTCTTGATTTTCCACTAATGACTAATTATTGCAAAAATATGTAAATCCTTCCTTCAATTTATGTTATACAGGAAATTACACTTTTATTGCGAAATCTGAAGTCATAAATGATGACTTTAAGAAAGTATTGACGAACAAGTATTTCTGGAGCTGAAGCCAGGCGCCAGCTAGCGTAAAGACCACTGGTATGGGCACACCCGCCCGTATCGCCTGACCGTACGGGGTGGTGGCGGCTTCGTCTTGTCAAACCCTACAATACTCGTAAAGACGCCTGAATCATTTGTTTCTTTATCTCTTGCCTCGATCTATGGACGTGTAGGTACTCAAGATCCCGGAGATTGATCAAGACTTGAGATGAGATGCTTGGCAAGCGGCGATCTCATAAAAACCTCAGTGACAACAAGAGTAGCATGGTCTTCGCTTAGCGACCCATTTAGGATCACAACAACATCAGCATGCAATGCTTTGATATGCGTTTTGCAGTGAATAATCGTTTGTAGCTCAGTGCTTCACGGTATACACGCTTGGATCAAAAGACTATTGCTATGCCTGTGGCCTCTCAAGGGGCTCTAATATATTAGGATGTGTTGCCCGGCCACCCCGACAGAGGCGTTCTTCCGCGCCGAGGCCGCCTTCCACGCCATCAAGCTACCCATGGAGCACCACCTCTGGAGCTGCGTCGAGCACCTCGTCGATGTCCGCCCTCTCCCCCGTCGACGGCGAGCCCTACGACTCCTACACCAAGACTGACCACCCGGACAAGGACGACATGGTCGCCGCTGCCACCGAGCGCCTCGCCAAGACCTAGCTCTCGGACCCTTTCCCGTCCGCTGTTGCTGCTGCCACCAGCAGCTGCGTGGACGTGGACAAGGCGCGCCCCTACCTCTACCGCGTGTGCGCCCTCGCGAGCCTCACCGTCAAGCACATCGACCTTGCTGTCGCCACCATCTCCAGCTTCCTAGACGCCGACGAGGTCGCCAGCCTTTGTGACTTCACCAACAAAATCACCTACATCGATCTCTGAGGTACTACTTAATTACTCCCTTTGCTACTACTACTACTAGATCTCTGATGTATCTCCCTGTATTTGCATGAATCGATCCATTCATCTAACCAATATGCAATTCATTTTGCTCATCACTGCAGGGTCGAGGGACCTTATCCATCAAATTGAGGGACCTTGTCGAGGATGTCAAGTGATCCCTGATGGTCGTCATATCCGAGCTCTCATCAGCCGTTTAATTTACCTACCTTTCCTAGTAGTTGATGCAACCTTGTATTTTACTTCTGTTAGGTTAGATTAATCTCTGCTATATTATCTAGTTGCATTCTAGCTAGTTGAATATCTTGACGGACGTGGCCATCTTTGTTTGATTACATTGTGGACGATAGAATCACAGCAGCTCAGGATTGTGATATCGGAAAATGCCATTGCCTTAACCATGTTCTGTGATGTTATTTGTTCTCATCCCAATCTATGATCTATCATACTTTCTCCGTCATAAAATAGATGTCTCAGATTTTTCAAAATTTGAACGAACCTATATACTAAACAGTGTCTAAATTCATCTAAATTTGATAAATCTAAGACATCTATTATGGGACAGAGGGAGTAATAATTATCCAGTTTGGTAAAAAAATGTGTGTGCAGTATTCTTGTGTTGTTGATCCATGATGGTCACCATGAAGTGCATGCAGCTATATATTAGATTGAATTTGGGTCTTTTTTGCCTATAGAAACAAACTTGCATCACCGGTAGCACAACTGGACGAGGGAGGGGAGCACTCCTCTCCATCGTACCTTGAATGCTAGGATGGTCTAAAACGTTTGAAATATGTCATTCCGACAGCTAGTCAACTATTTTAGTCATTATTAGTAGCAGCAGGAGCAAGCAAATTTCCGCGTTTTTACAACGGTAAATAATCCAAGAGGAGGAGTACCGGCTGGTAAATAAATCCTGCGACAACTTTTTTTCAAATATTTATCCAGCATATATTTTCGAAATTCAAATATACTTGTCTTATAGTGACAAAGTAGGTGGCGGAGGGAGCACGCAACGCATGACCCCGGTCAAAACTCAAAAGAAAACAAGGGTGAGACGGTCCGCGTGGGCCCAGACTGCAGAGCTGCAAAGCCAGCAGCCTTTCCATCGCGCTCGCTGCCACCCGCCGCCGTGTCCTCTCCCTGCGAAGAAGCGGCGGCCATGGCTGGGGAGATGATGAGCAAGGAGGAGCTAGGCAGCGTCCTCTTGCAGGCCATGCTTGCCGCCAAGAACCTCCGGCCCCAGCGCGACCGCCTCCTGCAGCTCCGGCGCCGGCTCCAGCAGCAGCTGCGCCCCGGCGACGACGACATGGCGGCCGGGACGAGGGAGTACGCGATTGACATCGAGCACATCAGCCCCGCCTTCGCGGCCACGCTCAACGGGTCGACGCCGCCGGTACCGAGAACGACACCAAGAACTCGGACCCTGCCCCGGCCAGAGGCGAGCCCCGTCAGGCGGCGGCCAGAAGCAGCATCGACCATGACAAGGCGCGCACCTACCTCGACCGCGCGTGCACCCTCGCTTGCCTGGCGGTCGACCACATCGACCTCGCAGTCGCCGTCATCTCCAGCTTCCTCGACCCCAAGGAGGTCGCCAGCATCTCCGAGTTCACCGATACAGAAGCCTACATCGCCGAGGTTCGTGCACTGCCGCTACGTACCTGACGTTGCTGTTGCTGCTACGAGATCTGTCCATCGATGCGTACTATCTCTGAATTGACTGCATTAACTAAATTTGTTCACTTCACTGCAGAATAACTTTCTTCAGATCACCACGATATGATCGATCGAGCCTGTCAAGAGATTGATGGGAAGGGGTGTGGGGATCCATTTGCATTGTTGATCCAAGCCGAGCGAGCGCTCATCAGCCGTTTGTCATTTCTAGTTGATGCAACATTGCAACCATATAACTTCAGTTCTGTTCGGCTAGAACTTCAGTTCAGTTCTGTTAATGGTGTACCTGCATCTATCTGTGTGGACTATCGAATTGCGAGTATCTGTGTAATGATGTGCCCTGCATCTATGTATCTGTGTGGACTATCGAATTGCAGCAGCCCATTTCTGAACTGTGATATTGGAGAATGTCGTGTTTTGGTCATGTTCTGTGATGTTATTTGTTCAAATCCTAGCTATGGTAGCTATCGGTCACAATGCGTCTCCAGATTGGTAATAATATTGTGTGTCCCGCGGCATTATTTTTCCATGAGATGGTCACCAAGAAACTCATGAACTGCGTGCCACACATTAGATTGAATATGCATACTGTTTGCCTAGAAACGAACTTGTCTCCTGAGCAGCATGACTAGCTGCACGAGGGAGGGGAACCCTCTTCTAGATCGTACTGTAAATCCTTTTACAGTCTTATTGTTTACGAATCCGTAATTTCTGTGAGTGTCTAATCGCGAGTGGCCGATCTAGATTAATAGGAAAAGTTAATGAAATATTGAATTTTACGCAGGAATTTTATGGGTAATGCCTAGCTAGCAATAGCACATGTTATGTGATACCATGATACCGCTCTTTACGATACAGATTTACAAGTTTCAAAAGTTCCAAAATAAATTTGGGCATGTTTACAAGTTGTTTGTTTACAATCTCTAGCATTTGCAGAACAAAATTTGAAACCCTGAGATCTTCAATCTCTAGCATTTGCCAGAACAAACTTACCCGACCATGGTCTTGTAGAAGTCATTGTTTTGGGAATTTTTATTTTTTTCCAAGGTTAAAACCTAAGATCTTCGACCGAGCGACGATAACGATTGTGTATTGTTTTTTCTTGGAGGCATTTCTTTTGGAGATTTTTTTGTAGTCTGTGTGTTGTCTTTGGCGGTGGTTACATTGGTGTTGTTGCTGTGATTGTTTGGTCACCTGCTGCGATTGTTTGATCGCCGCGGCGGTATTTTTCTTAATACAAAGACTAGGTCTAATTGGTATACCTGTTATATTAATATATTTTATTTATCAAAAAAGGATAGATACATGTACTACATTACATCACTAATGAAGCTAAAATATTGCCACGGCCATCCAAAAGTTAAACTAGGTAGATACCATGAGATTAGTCTAACCGAACGGTGGATTAATAAGGTTGCAAAACAGAAAGCTTAGGTAAACTGAACGACTGATGAGCGCTGGGTTTGGATCCCACCCCCTTTATCGCTTGACAGCCTCGATTGAATCAGTGAACAATTTAATGTACGTACTTGTCCTACTCAAAGACAAGTTTGTTTCAGGACAAACAGCCAAACAAGATCCATAATCAATAATTTGTGGCATACACTTGGTGAGTTTCTCGGTTATCATCATTGATTACAGACAGAAAAACGCAGAAAAAGATTTGACCAAACTGAAGATCCATGCTATGAATAGAAATCACAGAAAAAGATGAGAGCAATTGACAGCATCACAGAACAGGATTAAAACAGTCGATCGCCCAGACCGATAGATAGATGCAGGTACATTATTACATTACCCAGAATGAAGCTAAGATAACCACATGCAGCTGTCCAGAACTTAAACTAGCTAGATAGTATAGTAGTAGCAGAGATCGATCTAACCGAACGGGAACAGCACTGAAATTATAAGGTTGCAGAACAGAAATCATAGGTAAATTAAACGGCTTTGATCAACAATGCAAGGGATCCCACCCCCTTCATCGCCTGACATCCTGTGTCGATGAGGTGAATTAGCAGTAGCACGACGGTGAATCACCACTCAGTCTGATGATGGATAAGGTCCGTCCTGCAGTGATGAAGCCAAGTAGCAAAATGAATGGATCGATTCATGCAAATATTTACACAACAGATCTGGTAGTAGCAGAGCGAGCAATGAGTAGTCTTGGTACCTCAGAGATGTAGGCGACACTGTCGGTGAACTCGGAGAGGCTGGCGACCTCCTTGGGGTCCAGGAACCTGGAGAGGGCGACGACGGCGAGGTCGATGTGCTTCACGGCGAGGTCCGCGAGGGTGTAGGCGCGGTCGAGGAAGTCGCGCGCCTTGCCCAGGTCCACGACGGTGTCCGGGGCGGGGTCCGAGCGGTCGGTCTTCTTGGGGTTCTCGTTGTAGGCATCGACGACGGTAGGCGGGCGCTGGCCGACGAGGTGCTCGATGCAGCGCGGGACGTGGTGGTCCTGGACGACCTTGACGGCGTTGAGCGTCGCCTCGACGCGGGAGAAGGCCTCGGTCTGGGTGGTCGGGCGCGCGGGGAGCCGCTGCGCGAGCAGGGCGTCGTGGAGCCGCTCGTCGGGCAAGGCGGCGAAGGCGAGGCTGAGGGCGAGGCGCGCGCCGGCCTTGGCCGCCAGCATGAGGCAGGTGCCGAGCGTGCGGGAGCCGTACTCGATGCCGATGAAGTATACCTTGAAAAGGTCGGTGGCGAGCTGCTTGATCTTGTCGGCGTGGCCGGCGTCGGCTTCGACGGGGCTGAGGCTGAGCTGCTCGAGGCGGCGCCGGAGCTGCAGGAGGCGGTCGCGCTGGGGGCGGAGGTTCTTCTGGGCTTGCATGGCCTGCATGAGGACGGTCCCTAGCTCCTTCTCGCTCACCTGTCCGGCCATGGCCTCCGGACTCCTCTCTGTCTCTGCTCTGATACGAGTTTTGGGGAGAAGGAAAAAAACGAAGAGGAGGGAAGGAGGCTGGCGGAGCTTCCTTTGTAAAGGCTGGTTGCTTTGCAGGAGGGATGGGGTGGGAGTGGTCTGCAGGCTGGGCCCACGAAGATCGCCTCAGCCTTGTTTCTTGTTGACCAGAATCATGGCTTGCGTGCTCCCTCCGCCACCTACAAGACACACTACAAGACAATTCTCTTGTGATTTGAAATTGCTTGGTAAATTTTTGTGAAGGTGGTTACAGATGGTAATCTTAATCTTTAAAAATGAGCGTTTGGAGAATCTTGATATGCCTCGTGAGTATTTAGTTTTAACATTTTTGTTTCTCCTTTTTTAGGTATATGGATTTTTTTTTTTTGAGAAAATCACGCTGCGATAGTATTAAGACGTAGTCATATTCAGTACAAGTTTTTCACCGATATACTCGCACACCAAGTCATGTCTTGCATAACTTATTCTCGCAGCATAATTTAGCCAACTCATAAGCAACACAGCATGTTGTTATATTAATATGTCGCACCAAAACTTCGTAAACGCTTTGTAGTAACCCATTTACCTCCTCCACCAGAGGACTATGCATGGACCGATCTAATACATTCTTCTGCAGCTTTGACACCACCCCCGTGCTATCTACTTCCAGCAGCACCTTCTGGACTTGAATTTCACTAGCCAATTGCAGCCTCCGATGACAAGCTAGGAGTTCCGCACTCTCTGCATCAGCAAGGTGGGCAAAAAGATGGCAAGCTCCGGCAACGAAGCCTCCATGGTGATCCCTAATGACCACACCACCCCCTCCGTTGTTTGTGGCGAGGCAAAAGGACCCATATGTGTTCACCTTGGTCCACGACGTGTCCGACGCCACCCAGTGCTTTGTCAAAGAAGCCTGTCTGGCTACACTTCATCCTCTCAGATCGCTCCATTCCGAGACAGCCGCAACGGTACGCGCCACGACAATCCTAAGGTCTCAATCTCCCGTGATTCCCTTGCATCATTTCTGACCTGCCATAGGTTATAGAATAGAGTAAAACACCATGAAATTTTGCCAATCCAGTCTAGCAGCCAGCCCTTTAGCTCAGAGTGACAGACCAACCATTTAGGAGGCACATCTAGTACAATCCATATTTGATCAGCTAGAAGAGCCCAAGCCGAAGCAGAGTGGGAGCAAGACTAAAAGCGATGTACCAAACTCTCCGTTTTGTCTATTTTGCACACAACATGAATTGTATTTTTTCATTTCTAATTTTATGGAGCCTAACTCTTTCATTTATGTTGTATGCTTTGATTGCTTTTCTTATCTCTTCCATGCAAGAGAATACCATGCCAACCTTGAATTGTGGCACCTCCATGTTAGCCTCTGCATTGAACATTTTGAACTTGTACTTCAACTCCTGCTCTTGCTCTTTACTCAGATTCAGCTCTTCATATTCATACCCTGCATCATCCTCTTCTTCCACCATTTCCACATCTCCATTATTGTCATCTACATCCTTATCTATTGTTGCTTCCCAAATGTCATCATCATCTCTTCAGCATCATAGTCACTATCATAGAAATCTGAATCTGTCTCTTCTCCTTCTAATTCTTCACTTTCAGACATGTCATCAAGTGCAATCTCAGTTGCTGCCTGCTCCAAAACACTGCCACTGTTGCCATTCTGAAGCATATTTGGTTGCCCCAACCACTCCCACTGCCACTGTTAACATTACCATCTGTTGGCTTCTCCAAACTCCCACTGCCACTCTCAAAATTAACATCTGTTAGCTGCTCCAATCCACCACCACTACCATTGTTGACATTACCAACTGGAGGATGGCCTGAAATTGAGAATCACATCAGGCCTTAGACCCTTTAGGTAGTTGCCATGATCAACAAGAACATTCAGAAGCTTGTGCTTCTTGGCAGCTACAATCATGGACACAATATCATAATCTTGCTCAATGCATACAAGGCAACCATCTTTCAGTTCTTTCCCAGGTAAACACCAGTACACATTCAAAGCCTTTGTTATTTCACACCCTAGTTCAATCAGGAAATCATGTATCCAAAGAAGTGACCATGTGTCACAATTGCAGTGATCATAGAAATCAAGTGATCCCCCATGGTAATCAATTTCACCACCTTTATGCAATCCAGTAAATATTCCACCATGCTCTATAGCCAAAGTGAACTTGTCAGGGTCATCACCTGCATTGCATTGAGCCAAAATTCAGTAAACAACATCTGCATTTACAGAAAATTCATTGTACAACATTTGCACTTTGCCAAAATTCAGTAAACACTACTTATAAGTTGATACGTCGGAAACGTATCTATAATTTTTGATGTTCCATGCTTGTTTACTATCTACTTTGCTTTACTTTGTCCACACTTTGAGGTGTTTTTATATGTTTTCTGGTACTAACCTATTAACAAGTTGCGATAGTGCCAGTTGCCTATTTTCTTCTGTTTTTGGTTCCACATAGGCAGAAAATCAATATTCTCGGAATTGGACGGGACAAAATCCAAAGTTAATATTTTACCGTGAGCAACACGAAGCAAGACTACGAGACGGAGGAGGCTCACCAGGGGCCATACCCCATGGCCGTGCGGGTGGGCCCACACTGTGCCAGGGGAGGGTGCAGCCACCCTGGTGGCCCCCTGCCTCGCCTCTTCGCCTATGAAGTCCCCTGATGCCAAAACCCTAAAGACCCGATCAATATTCCACGAAACCGTCTGTAGCCGTCGCCACCATCGTCCCTAGATCGGGAGGACCTGAAGCCCTTCCGGCACCCTGCCGGAGGGCAGATCATCCCGGAGGCCTTCTTCTTCATCATGCCAGCCTCCGGTATGAAGCGTGAGTATTTCCGTCTTGGACTACGGGTCCATGTAGTAGTTAGATGGTTGTATCTCCTCCTTGTTCTTTCATGTATAGATCTTGTGAGCTCAGTTCATGATCAAGATCTAATCTATTTGTAATCATGCATGTTGTGTTTGCGGGTATCCGATGGATATTGAGATTACTATGTCAGATTGATTAATGGTTTTGTCTTATTGATTCTATCATGTCTGTGTTGTTTGTGATCTTGCATGCTCTTCGTTGTTAGTAGCTATCTTGACCAATTAGTTGCTAGTGACTCCAAGAGGGGGTATTTATGCTCGATAGTGGATTCATGCCTATAGTTTCCAAGGGAAGTGACAGAAATCTCTTTGGTTGTAGATGTGATGTTGCCACTAGGGAGAAAACAACGGTCTCTTATTCATGGAACAAGTGGATTGTTTACCTTACACACTTTGCTTAAAGCCGTTGTCTGTTGCTTGCAACTTAATACATGAGGGGGTTCAGATGATAACCTGAAGGTGGACTTATAGTCATAGATGCAATTGGATGGCGGTCTATGTATATTGTTGTATTGCCCAATCGAATCTCATAGGATCTTTGTGTCTAGTATTGCATTGTTATGCCTTGCTCAGTCCTGTCAATTGCCCTGCTGTAATTTGTTTACCCAGCATGCCATGTATGTTTATCTAAGGAGAGCACCTCTAGTGAACTATGGACCCCAGTCCAATCTTTACCATTGATACATCTTCCACTGTTACTGTCTACTTGTTGCATCAATAATTACTATGCAAAGGAGAATACCACAATACTATGCTTTTGCATGCTAAAACAACGCATAATTTATTCAAGGCACACTAAGCAATCCCAATTGTTTGGAACAAGACATGCTACATCAATAATTACTAAGCATAAGGTCAAAACAACACCTAGCATGTTATGCTAAAGTCTAAGTCACAATCAATGCAAGCTCCTCTTGCACTTCAAGCAAGAACTTACTACTCCTTTCCAACACCAAGCAACTTATTTGCAAAACAACACATCGAGAACGGGGGTCCAAACTACTTTATTCAATCAAACTAAACAACCTAAGCAAAGCAAACAAAAACTAAGACGCTCCAAGAACAACACAACTATGCATGAAACAATAAAAACGAAGTGTCTAGACAGACCTGAGCTTTTTATTGATGAAGAAGAGGATGCCTTGGGCATTCCCAAGCTTTGACGCTTGTACCTCTTGGATATTTCTTGGGGTGACACCATGGTGGCATCCCCAAGCTTGAGCTTTTGTCCATTCTTCATCTCATTACATCATTCTCTCTCTACACCTGAAGTTTTTCCTTCATACAAAACTTCACACAATCTTCATTAGCAACATTAGTGTATTCAAAAGATATTAGACCTCTGGAAAAGCTTTGGAACAGCAAGGCTTTTCAATAAAAACACAATATACTGTAGTAACTCCTTCAAAAAGCTCAATTCACCTAAACAGAACTTAAAAAGGAATCAATAAGAAGCAAATGCAAATAATCGCAGAAATCTGTCAAAACAGACCAGCAGGTAGAAACCGATTTTTTCGAACATCTTCTGTTGCTAAAATAAAAAAGTGTTGAACTAACGAAAGTTAGCTAACATACTGGGGGATTTATTCGTAAATTTTCATCTCAATCCGAGTTACAGATACTCCTCACGAATTTGTTTGGTGGAGGACAGAAATAATAACTTCGTCATTACAGAAGTAATAACTTCCAAGACTCAAGGAAACTCTAGGGTTATCTTCCAACAAGTACTTTTCTTTAACGTTGAGCACCAACGCCGTCTAAATACAAAGATGAAGAATATGGTAAGAAATGAGGTATTAAAACTTCTTGATGCTGATATTATTTATCCTATTGCTGACAGTCAATGGGTTAGTCCTGTTCATTGCGTTCCCAAGAAAGGGGAAATAACGGTTGTGCCTAATAAAGATAATGAGCTTATACCTCAAAGAGTAGTGGTTGGGTATAGAATGTGCATTGATTTTAGAAAGATCAATAAAGTTACTAAGAAAGATCATTATCCTTTGCCCGTTATTGATCAAATGATTGAGAGGTTGTCCAAAAAGACCCACTTTTGTTTTCTTGATGGTTATTCTGGGTTTTCTCAAATTGCTGTGAAAGCACAAGATCAAGACAAAACTACTTTCACTTGTATTTATGGTACTTATGCTTATAGGTGTATGCCTTTTGGTTTATGTAATGCTCCTGCTACCTTTCAGAGATGTATGTGTGCTTTCTTTCATGGTTTTTGTGAAGAAATTGTGGAGGTTTTCATGGACGATTTTTCCGTCTATGGAACTTCTTTTGATAACTATTTGCACAACCTTGATAAAGTTTTGCAGAGATGTGAAGAAACCAACCTTGTTCTTAATTGGGAGAAATGCCATTTCATGGTTAATAAAGGGATTGCTCTTGGACACAAGATCTCTAAAAGAGGCATTGAAGTTGACAGAGCCAAAATTGAAGCAATTGAGAAGATGCCTTGCCCTAGAGATATTAAAGGTATTCGTAGTATCCTTAGTCATGCTGGTTTCTATAGGAGGTTTATTAAAGATTTATCCAAAATTTCAAAGCCCCTTACTAATCTTCTTCAAAAAGATGTACCTTTTGTTTTTGATGATGATTGTAAGGAAGCTTTTGAAACTTTGAAGAAAGCTTTGACAACTGCTCCTATTGTCCAACCACCTGATTGGAGTTTACCTTTTGATATTATGTGTGATGCTAGTGAATTTGCTGTGGGTGTTGTCCTTGGACAACATGTTGATAAGAAGTTGAATGTTATTCATTATGCTAGCAAGACTCTAGATGCTGATCAAAAGAATTATGCTACCACTGAAAAGGAGTTCTTAGCAGTAATCTTTGCTTGTGATAAGTTTAGACCTTATATTGTTGATTCAAAGGTTACTATTCATACTGATCATGCTGCTATTAAGTACCTCATGACAAAGAAGGATGTCAAGCCTAGACTTATCAGGTGGGTTTTGCTTTTACAAGAGTTTGATCTGCATATTGTAGATAGGAAAGGTGCTGAAAATCCTGTTGCTGACAATTTATCTCGTTTGGAAAACATTTCTTTTGACCCATTGCCTGTTAATGATAGTTTTCCAAATGAGCAGTTGGCTGCGATAAGGGTAAGTCCGCATGAGAGTCCTTGGTATGCTGATTATGCTAATTTTATTGTTTCCAAGTACTTGCCTCCAACCTTTAGAGCTCAACAAAGAAGGAAATTCTTTTATGATCTAAGGCATTACTTTTGGGATGACTCATACTTATATAAAGAAGGAGTAGATGGCATTATGCGAAGATGTGTTCCAGAATTTGAACAACAAGAGATATTGAGAAAATGTCATGGCAATGCTTATGGAGGACATCATGCAGGGGATAGGACTGCACAAAAGGTTTTACAATCTGGATTTTATTGGCCTACCATTTTCAAAGATGCAAGGAAGTTTGTCTTATCATGTGATGAATGTCAACGAGTAGGTAACATTTCTAGACGCAATGAAATGACTATGAATTATTCTCTTGTTATTGAACCTTTTGATTGTTGGGGATTTGAATTTATGGGTCCTTTCCCCCCTTCAAAAGGGTACACTCATATTCTTGTTGTTGTAGACTATGTTACAAAGTGGGTAGAAGCCATATCCACAAATAGTGCTGATGGTAAGACCTCTTTGAAAATGCTTAAGGATGTTATTTTTCCTAGGTTCGATGTGCCTAGATATCTCATGACTGATGGAGGCTCTCATTTTATTCATGGAGGTTTTAGAAAAACTCTCGCTAAGTACGATGTAAACCATAGAATTGCTTTAGCTTATCACCCCCAAACTAGTGGGAAAGTAGAACTTTCTAATAGGGAAATTAAATCTATCTTGCAGAAGACTGTCAATAGATCTAGAAACAATTGGGCTAAAAAGTTGAATGACGCTTTGTGGGCTTATTGAACTGCTTATAAAATCCAATGGGGATGTCTCCTTACAAAATGGTCTATGGGAAAGCTTGCCACCTGCCTTTAGAATTAGAACACAAAGCTTATTGGGCAGCGAAAGAGTTGAATAGAGATTTTAAACTTTTTGGTGAGAAAAGATTGCTCGGTTTAAGTAATCTAGATGAGTGGAGAGGTGAAGCTTATGAAAATTCTAGGCTTTTTAAGGAAAAAGTAAAAAGATGGCATGATAGGAGAATTCTCAAAAGGGAGTTCCATGTTGGTGAGAAAGTTCTTTTGCACAGGTCTCGTCTCAGATTTTTTGCAGGGAAACTACTCTCAAAATGGGAAGGACCTTTTTTATCAAGGAAGTGTACCGTTCAGGAGCCATCAAAATTTCTTCTCTGAAAGATGACACATCACAGGTGGTTAATGGTCAAAGACTAAAACATTATATTTCTAGAGATTCTTATAATGAAGATGTGGATGTTATTCAAATGGTGACTCTAGAAGAATTTATCAGAAGACAAAACCCAGAAACTATATAGTTCGTCATCGAATAGATAAAAGTGGTGAAAACAGAAGGTTCGTGAAACCCCAATCTTTTTATATTTTTGATGTTTTTAATACACAAGGAAAGCTACGAGACGAAACCGAAGAAGAAACAGAGTCCGGGGTGGACAAACCCACCCTAAGCGCGGTCCCAGCCTGGCCACGCCTGGAGGGGGTGTGCCACCCCCGAACTCCGACTCCTCCTCGTTTTCGTGTCAAAACCTTGACTCTAGAAGAATTTATCAGAAGACAAACCCTAGAAACTGCAGAGTTCGTCATCGAATAGATAAAAGTGGTGAAAACAGAAGGTTCATGAAACCCTTATCTTTTTATATTTTTGATGTTTTTAATACACAAGGAAAGCTACGAGACGGTGAAGGGTTTCGCAGCATAGTAAATCAAAATTTTCTACGGAAGCGAACAGAGGGAAAGCCAAGATCTAATCTAGGAGATGCAAACAACGAGAGAGATTGGATTAGATCTTCATACCCTTGAAGATTCGCACAGCGGAACGTTCGTCGGAACGTGGGTGATGTAGTCGTACTCGCTTCTCCTCCTCGCGATCCGATCCGATCTAGCACCACAAGTGGCGGTGCCTCCGTGAGATGCACACGTGCAGCACCTCGACGTCTCCTCCTTCCTCGGACCAGCAAGTATGGTGGAGAGATGGATTGGATCTACAACACGACGGCGCGGTGTATATGGTGGAGAATTTCTGCAGCAGGGCTTCGCCTACAAACAGTCGGGAGGGAGAGAGGAAGGGCAGCAGGGCGGCTAGGGTTGGAGGGGAAGGTGTGGGGCGTTGGTGCGCCCCCACCCCTCTTTATATAGAGGGGGGGTGCAGCCCTAGCCCCTCCTCCAAGCCTATCTCTAGTTTAAACGATTTAAACTCTCCCCTTATCTAGAAATTCTATCCCTAGATTTAAACGAGTTAAATCTATCCAGAATCGGCTGGGCCCTATGGGGCCTTGTGCCCCTGGCCCAATGCGGCCAGGACACTCCCTCATAGGCCCATGCCCCCTCCCGGAAGGTGGGACCACGTTGGCCCCCTTCCGGAAGGTTCTAGAAGCTTCCGGTACAATACCGATTAACCCGGAACAATTCCGAACTCCAAAAACTGCACTGCCTTATATGAATCTTATTCTCCGGACCATTCCGGAACCTCTCGTGATATCCCGGATCCCATCCGAGACTCCGAACAAAAATTCATAAACCAATTATCCAATCTATCCTAGCGTCGAGACACGTTAAGTGTGTGACCCTACGGGTTCGAGAATATGCAGACATGATCTTCTATCAATAATCAACAGCGGGGTCTAGGCACCCATATTGACTCCCACACATTCATCGATGATCATATCGGATGAACCACGATGCCAGGATTCAATCAATCCCATATATATATTCCCTTCGTCTCGCGATATTTTACTTGCCCGAGATTCGATCGTCGGTATCGTCATACCTAGTTCAATCTCGTTCACAGCAAGTACTTTACTCGTTCCGTAATCCGATATCACTTTGTGATTAACTCCTTAACCACATGCTTGCAAGCGGTGTTGATATCGATTACCGAGTGGGCCCGAAGTATATCTCTCTGACTTGGGAGGGACAAATCCCATCTCGATACATACAACCCAACAGATACTTTCCGATCACCTGAGAGACACCTTTATGATCACCCTCTCATAGGATGACGTTTGATGACCTCAAAGCTTTCTTCCGATACCAGGGAGTTGCATTATCTCATGGTCTAAGGAATACAATATTTGACATAAGAAAAGCTTCGCAAAGACGAACACGATGACACGATCTAATTGCTTCGCTTAGTTTGGGTCTGTCCACCATATCATTCTCCCAATGATATGATCTCATTATCAATTGACAACTCATGTCTATGGTTAGGAAACCTTAACCATCATTGATCAATGAGCTAGTCCATAGAGGCGTACTAGGGACACGGTGTTGTTCACAAACCACACAAGTATTAATGTTTCCGCTTAATACAATTCTAGCATGGAATATAAACTTTATCATGAACAAGAATTATAATAATAACATCTTTATTATTGCCTCTAGGGCATAATTCCAACAGTCTCCCACTTGCACTAGAGTCAATAATCTAGTTTACATTTGGCAACAATCTCACACCCATGGCACTGAGGTGCTGATCATGTTTTACACGTGGAAGAGGTTTAGTCAAGGGATCTGCGACATTCAGATCTGTATGTACTTTGCTGATCTTCAGATCTCCATCTGCTATATAATCTCGGATTATATGAAACTTGTGGTTGATATGCTTGGTCTTTGGATGATATCTTGGTTCCTTAGCGAGTGCTATGGCGCCAGTGTTGTCACACAATATCTCCAGTGGGTCCAATGCACTTGGAACCACGCCAAGCTCAGCGATGAAGTTTCTGATCCAAACTCCTTCACTTGACGCTTCTGCAGCAGCCATGTATTCCGCTTCTACTGTAGATCCCGCGATCACGCTTTGCTTGCAGCTTCTCCAGCTCACAGCTCCTCCATTCAAAATATACACGTATCCTGTCTGAGATTTACAATCATCCTTGTCGGTATCGAAACTAGCATCGACGTAACCTTTTACGACGAGCTGTTCATCACCCCCATAGACTAAGAACATTTCTTTAGTCCTATTTAGGTACCTTAGGATGTTCTTCACGGCTGTCCAGTGTTCCACTCCTGGATCACTTTGATATCTGCTCGTCAAACTAAGAGCATTGGACACATCCGGTCTAGTACACAGCATGGCATACATGATGGAACCTATGGCCGAGGCATAAGGCACTTTGCTCATAGCTTCCCTATCATTTACCGTAGCTGGACACTGAGCCTTGCTCAATATCTTACCTGACAACATAGGCACTGAACCTTTCAATGCCTTATCCATTCTGAACCTTTTCAGAACTTTGTCTAGGTATGTACTCTGGCTTAAAGCTATCAGGCGTCTTTGTCTATCTCTATAGATTTTGATGCCCAATATATAAGCAGCTTCACCTAGGTCTTTCATTGAAAAACACTTGTTCAAATAACTCTTCACATCGTTAAGCATGTTGATGTCATTTCCAATAATCAATATGTCATCCACATATAGTACCAGAAACGTCACCGAGCTCCCACTCACTTTCTTGTAGATGCAAGCTTCGTAGCAATTTGGAACAAATCCAAAGCTCTTGATCACTTGATCAAAATGAAGGTTCCAACTCCGAGATGCTTGCTTCAGTCCATAAATGGAACGCTGAAGTTTGCATACTTTATTAGCATCCTTAGGATCGACAAAACCTTCGGGTTGCATCATATACAACTCTTCATCAATGTTGCCATTGAGGAAAGCAGTCTTGACATCCATTTGCCATATTTCATAATCATGAAACGCAGCAATTGCTAATAAAATCTGAATGGACTTAAACATCGCTACGGGAGAGAAAGTCTCATCGTAGTCAACACCTTGAACTTGTCGAAAACCTTTCGCAACAAGCCGTGCTTTATAGACGGTAACATTACCATCCGCGTCCGTTTTCCTTTTGAAGATCCATTTGCACTCAACGGCCTTTCGGTCGCTAGGAGGGTCCACCAAAGTCCATACTTGGTTTTCGCTCATGGATCCCAATTCGGATTTCATGGCTTCTAGCCATTTCTCAGAGTCTGGGCTCATCATCGCTTCCTCATAGTTCGTAGGTTCACTGTCTTCTACTAACAAGACAGTCAAGACAGGGTTGCCGTACCACTCAGGAGGGGCACGCGACCTTGTCGACCTGCGACGTTCAGTAGCAGCATCGTCCGAAGCTTCATGATCCTTGTCATTAGCTTCCTCTATTGTTGGTGCAGGCGGCACTGGAACAATTTCAGGTGTTGCGCTACTCTCCAATTCAAGAGAAGGTTCAATAACCTCGTCTAGCTCTACTTTCCTCCCACTCACTTCTTTCGAGAGAAACTCCTCAAGAAAGGAACCGTTCTTTGCGACAAAAACTTTGCCTTCGGTTCTGTGATAGAAGGTATACCCAATAGTTTCCTTAGGGTATCCTATGAAGACGCATTTCTCCGCTTTGGGTTCGAGCTTGTCCGGCATCAACTTCTTGACGTAAGCTTCGCATCCCCAAACTTTAAGAAACGACAACTTAGGTTTAGCACCAAACCACAGTACATACGGTGTCGTCTCAGCGGATTTAGATGGAGCCCTATTTAAAGTGAATGCAGCGGTTTCTAATGCATAACCCCAAAATGATAACGGCAAATCAGTAAGAGACATCATCGATCGGACCATATCTAATAGGGTTCGATTCCGGCGTTTAGACACACCATTGCGCTGTGGTGTTCCGGGTGGCGTGAGTTGTGAAACGATTCCACTTGCTTTGAGATGCGTGAGAAAATCATAACTCAAATATTCGCCCCCACGATCGGATCGTAGAAACTTAATCTTTCTATTACGATGGTTCTCCACTTCATTCTGAAATTCTTTGAACTTTTCAAACGTTTCAGATTTATGTTTCATTAAATAGATATACCCATATCTACTTAAGTCATCGGTAAAAGTGAGAAAATAGCGATATCCACCGCGCATCGAAACACTCATCGGTCCGCATACATCGGTATGTATGATTTCCAACAAGTCCGTTGCTCGCTCCATCATACCGGAGAACGGAGTTTTGATCATCTTGCCCATGAGGCATGGTTCGCATGTGTCAAATGATTCAAAATCAAGAGACTCCAAAAGTCCATCAGAATGGAGTTTCTTCATGCGCTTTACTCCAATATGACCTAGACGACAGTGCCACAAATAATTAGTATTATCACTATCCACTTTGCATCTCTTAGCCTCAATGTTATGGATGTGTGTTTCATCCCTTTCGAGATTTAGAAGAAATAAACCATTCACAAGAGGTGCATGACCATAAAAGATGTTACTCATATAAATAGAACAACCATTATTCTCCGATTTAAATGAATAACCGTCTTGCAATAAACACAATCCAGAAATAATGTTCATGCTCAACGCAGGCACATAATAACATTTATTAAGGTTTAAAACTAATCCCGGAGGTAAAACTAAGGAGAGCGTGCCGACGGCCATCACATCAACTCTTGATCCGTTGCCAACGCGCATCGTCACCTCATCCCTCGCAAGCCGCCGTCTATTCCGTAGCTCCTGTTTCGAGTTACAAATATTAGCAACTGAACCGGTATCAAATACCCAGGCACTACAACGAGGGCTAGTAAGGAAAACATCAATAACATGTATATCAAATATACCTTTGATGGTTCCAGCCTTCTTGTCCGCTAAGTACTTCGGACAGTTGCGGTTCCAGTGACCCTTGTCCTTGCAATAGAAGCACTCAGTTTCCGACTTGGGTCCAGACTTGAGCTTCTTCTCAGCAGGGGCAACGCGTTTGCCGCCTCCTTTCTTGAAGGGCTTCTTTGCACCTTTACCTTTCTTAAAGGAGGGCTTGTTGACCATCAACACATGATTATCTTTCTTGATGTCCACCTCCGCAGCCTTCAGCTTTGCGAAGAGCTCGGTGATCGTATCAGTGGAACCAATCTGATTATGAGTCACTACAAAACTTTTGTAGCTGGGAGGGAGTGATTGCAGAACCCTGTCAATCTTGAGCTCCTCTGGAATCTTGCAGTCCAGTTGCTCAAGGCGTTGAGTGTAGCCCGACATCTTAATGGCGTGCTCACTAACGGAACTCCCTTCCTCCATCTTGCAGTTAAAGAACTTCTCAGAGATCTCATATCTCTCAGAACGGGCCTGAGTCTGAAACATGGTTTTCAGCTCCTCGAGAATCTCAAAGGGCCCGGGATAGTTTTCAAAACGATTTTGAAGTTCCGGTTCCATAGCAAACAACATGGTGCTCTTAATCACACTATAATCATCTTTGCGCGACTGATAGACAGCTTTCTCATCAGCCGGCGCAGTTGCAGCAGGGGGGTTACCTAACGCTTTCTCAAGGACATAGTCCTTTTGTCCGCCAGACAGAATGATTCTTAGATTGCGGAACCAGTTGGTGAAGTTAGACCCATTGTTTCTAAGCTTTTCTTTCTCAGCAAAAACGTTGAAGTTGAAGTTGGACTTGGCCATGTGATCTACAGTATTTGCAAGTACAATTTAGACTATGTTCATGACAAATAGTTCAACTTAATCAAATTACTAGATGAACTCCCACTAAATTCAACATCCCTCAAGTTGTTTAGTGAACACGATCCAAATTCACGACACCTAATCCGATCATCACGAGAAGAGATGTGGTTTCAATGGTGGACAACGAAGTGTCGATCATATCATTCATATGACTCATGCTTAACCTTTCGGTTCTTGTGTTCCGAGGCCATGTCTGTACATGCTAGGCTCGTCAAGTTAGACCCAAGTATTTCCGCGTGTGCAAAACTGGCTTGCACCCGTTGTATGTGAGCGTAGAGTCTATAGCACCCGATCATCACGTGATGCTTGGACACGACGAACTTTCGCAACGGTGCATACTTGGGGAGAACACCGTTTTTATCTTGATCTTTAAGTGAGGAATCATCTTATAATGCTACCGTCGCGATCTAAGCATAATAAGATACATAAAAGGATAAACATCACATGCATATAACTTTATGTGACATGGTATAGCCAATCTTCGCGCAATGATCTCCATCTTGTGCATTCCGGCATGATCTCCATCACTCCACCATGATTGCCTCCACCACGAATAGCAACTACAACTATTGCTAACTACTTAGCGATAAAGTAAAGCTATTACATGGCGTATAAGAAGTTGACTCGCAGGTCATACACAATTATAAAGACAACCATATGGCTCCTGCCGGTTGTGTACTCATCGACATGCAAGTCGTGAAACATTACAAAACATGATCATCGCATACAATATACACATCACATCTTGGGCCATACCATATCACAGAAAACACTCCCTGCAAAAACAAGTTAGACGCCTCTACTTTGTTGTTGCATGTTTTACGTGGCTTATGGGAGTAGATGCTAAGAACGATTCTTACCTACGGAAAGCCACAACGGTGATATTATGGTTGCCAAACTCCGGTGTTAATCCCATGACAACTATAGTGAGAGAAACTGACATCCACCAGCCGCATGTGTGGTACAAGCCACACGTCAAGTGCGGAGCCGGTCTCGCGAACGACGTCACGTAAGGTTGGCCTGGACCGCTTCAATCTCACTATCCCGCGTCATAAGAAGAACACAAACAAGAGGCTTGCAACAGAAAACATCAACGCCCGCAACAACCATGTTGCGTTCTACTCGTGAATCACATCTACGCATAGATCTAGCTCTGATACCACTGAAGGGTTTCGCAGCATAGTAAATCAAAATTTTCTACGGAAGCGAACAGAGGGAAAGCCAAGATCTAATCTAGGAGATGCAAACAACGAGAGAGATTGGATTAGATCTTCATACCCTTGAAGATTCGCACAGCGGAACGTTCGTCGGAACGTGGGTGATGTAGTCGTACTCGCTTCTCCTCCTCGCGATCCGATCCGATCTAGCACCACAAGTGGCGGTGCCTCCGTGAGATGCACACGTGCAGCACCTCGACGTATCCTCCTTCCTCGGACCAGCAAGTATGGTGGAGAGATGGATTGGATCTACAACACGACGGCGCGGTGTATATGGTGGAGAATTTCTGCAGCAGGGCTTCGCCTACAAACAGTCGGGAGGGAGAGAGGAAGGGCAGCAGGGCGGCTAGGGTTGGAGGGAAAGGTGTGGGGGGTTGGTGCGCCCCCACCCCTCTTTATATAGAGGGGGGGGCGCAGCCCTAGCCCCTCCTCCAAGCCTATCTCTAGTTTAAACGATTTAAACTCTCCCCTTATCTAGAAATTCTATCCCTAGATTTAAACGAGTTAAATCAATCCAGAATCGGCTGGGCCCTATGGGGCCTTGTGCCCCTGGACCAATGCGGCCAGGACACTCCCTCATAGGCCCATGCCCCCTCCCGGAAGGTGGGACCATGTTGGCCCCCTTCCGGAAGGTTCTAGAAGCTTCCGGTACAATACCGATTAACCCGGAACAATTCCGAACTCCAAAAACTGCACTGCCTTATATGAATCTTATTATCTGGACCATTCCGGAACCTCTCGTGATATCCCGGATCCCATCCGAGACTCCGAACAAAAATTCATAAACCAATTATCCAATCTATCCTAGCGTCGAGACACGTTAAGTGTGTGACCCTGCGGGTTCGAGAATATGCAGACATGATCTTCTATCAATAATCAACAGCGGGGTCTGGGCACCCATATTGACTCCCACACATTCATCGATGATCATATCGGATGAACCACGATGCCAGGATTCAATCAATCCCATATATATATTCCCTTCGTCTCGCGATATTTTACTTGCCCGAGATTCGATCGTCGGTATCGTCATACCTAGTTCAATCTCGTTCACAGCAAGTACTTTACTCGTTCCGTAATCCGATATCACTTTGTGATTAACTCCTTAACCACATGCTTGCAAGCGGTGTTGATATCGATTACCGAGTGGGCCCGAAGTATATCTCTCCGACTTGGGAGGGACAAATCCCATCTCGATACATACAACCCAACAGATACTTTCCGATCACCTGAGAGACACCTTTATGATCACCCTCTCATAGGATGACGTTTGATGACCTCAAAGCTTTCTTCCGATACCAGGGAGTTGCATTATCTCATGGTCTAAGGAATACAATATTTGACATAAGAAAAGCTTCGCAAAGACGAACACGATGACACGATCTAATTGCTTCGCTTAGTTTGGGTCTGTCCACCATATCATTCTCCCAATGATATGATCTCATTATCAATTGACAACTCATGTCTATGGTTAGGAAACCCTAACCATCATTGATCAATGAGCTAGTCCATAGAGGCGTACTAGGGACACGGTGTTGTTCACAAACCACACAAGTATTAATGTAACCGCTTAATACAATTCTAGCATGGAATATAAACTTTATCATGAACAAGAATTATAATAATAACATCTTTATTATTGCCTCTAGGGCATAATTCTAACAGACGGAACTGGAGAAGAAACAGAGTCCGGGGTGGACAAACCCACCCCAGGCGCGGGCCTAGCCTGGCCACGCCTGGAGGGGGTGTGCCACCCCCGAACTCCGACTCCTCCTCGTTTCTGTGTCAAAACCTTCCTTATGCTTTGAAACTTCATAATATATAACCCCCCGGATTCCCCGAGGTTCTTGCATCGAGTTCTTGTCGTGTTTTTGTTTCAATATGTTTCTGTCAGGCAAATTCTTAGTTTTGGAGCTACAATGTCTTCCTATGGATCACCCATAGGGGATTCCTCTGCAGATGTCCTCAACCCATACATGTATGAGTTGAAGATCCATCACAAGGAGTTAATTCTCAAAGATGGGAAGGTACAGACGAAAGAAGTTCAAGGCCCCAAGGGAGAAGGAAGTCTGGATGACAGGATGGAAGCATTGGAGTAGGAGGTTTTTAGGTACAAGAAGATGGCGGAACGCGAAGTGGATGTTATTCACAAGATAAGTTCAGAACTCATCGCCAAACATGAGGAGGAGGTGGCTGAGCTCCGAGAAGAAATCTTCTCGCTTTGCCAGACCCAACTCTATGACATACAAAATCAAAACTGTGAGTATGAGGCTAGATTTGATCGCATAAGCTCTGCTGCTAGTTTCAGGATTGCAGAGACAAGGATATACTTTTTGGATGGGGAACCTTTGCCTTGGAAGTTTTATGATGACAAGATAACACCACCACCACCGAAGGAGTAATTAGTCATCATGTTTGGCATCCCCTTGGCTTCTTCCAAGCTTGGGGGAGTGACGCGGTATCACCACCATTATCTTTTATCTTTTACCTTTTTAGTGGATTCATATCTTTGGTAGAGAGGTTATCTTATAGTTTGGTTTGCATGTGGAAGTATATCTCCTTTAGTTGATTATCTATGTATCCCTTGGTGTGAGTGCCTTTATTGGAATATTAATGAGCAGCTTCATCTTTTACTTTTTGCACTTCTTATTTTTAGTTTGCAATCTCTATTATATGATGGATCTTGTTGATCAGTATTGGCATCACTTTGGGATCATCAAGTGGATCTAAATTGGTTTTGGCAAACTGAGTTCTGGTCAGTAGCATTACTTTGAAAGAGAAAAAGAGAAAAAGCTTACAGGTATTTTGTACCATTTGTTTTATTTCTTGTTGGCTCATAAGCTTAGTATTCTTTATTTAAGATCTTTTGTGTCTTCAAGGAAGATTGCATGTTTGGCTTTATTACTTGTATGTTTGCTTGTTTCTTTCAACTCTCTTGCTTGCTACGCAACCTTGCTAGCCAAAAACCTGTTTTGAGAAGGCATACTTCTCATGTTTCCAAACCCTTTGAACCAAAACCTGTGCCATTTGTGTCCACTGTATCTACCTAATAGCTTTTTCTATTCCTAGCAAATTCTCAAGCTTCATCTACCTTTTGAATTAAAAAGTATTTTGTTATGTGAAAACTAGTTAGTAAAGCTTTCACGAACTTGATGTCACACCTTATTTTCTTTCCCCTAATAGACTTGAACCATTGTGCCATCGAAGTTGTATATGCTTGCATCTATACGTTGGAATTACGAGAACCATGCTGTCACAGGGAATGTTTTCAACATTGTACATGTACTTTGTACACAATTGATATCATGCTCTTTTGCCTATGGATGTCAATGGTGTGAAATAAATAGGGAACTTGTAAGTCCATGGAGTTTGTATTTTGTGTTAGAGAAACGTCTGGGCCGCTAGCCTAAGCCATGCCTAATCATGGCGGAAACTTGCAGCATCACCACAGTGAGCTATCTATGAAGCATCCTCAATAAAAAGCTATGCATATAGCAAATAAAAAGATCGCTGAGATGCTCATTGTCTGCTTGCCTTGTCATTTTGGTTATGGGATAGCTCCTGTACCATGTGCAAGGGGTACCCCGTTGGCGGTTCTCTATGATACGCATGTACTTACAATGACAAGAACTTACCGGTGACCAAAGTTGAGTAGCATGAGGAGTGGCCCTCATATTCAAGGGACATGAGATTGCCAACTTATATTTCGTCAAGAATATACTCCATCTTTGTGCACTTTAACTTTAACCATCTCAAGATGCCTATGATAGGGGCAATGAGGGCTAAAAGCTAGTAAGTACCATAATCTTTTGGAAGCTCTTTATGACTTGTAATCCCTGCTACCCTCTATGAAGGGACCTTTCTCCTACTTTCTAAGTTGAGTCAGTAAACCTACTTCCTCTCTATCTCTAGCAAGCATTTGAGTTGTTGTGTTTCAAGCATTCATATGGTGCTTTATTGAATCATGTCCTCTATATTTCTTGTTTGCACAAAACTCTTATCCATTGAGTATTACTTTGAAAGCCTTCACTTGTGAAAAACCTTTTTGAGCAAAGAGTGCTCCTGTTGAAAAACTTCTACAAAAAGCTTTTTAAGAAACTGTTTGCCAGGTGTTCTCTGACCAAGAACAAGTTTGCCAATTCCAATTCTGATTTATCTTTATGCATCTCTATTATGACTGTTGTACTTGGTTGCAAGCTAAGTTATATAATGGTGAGTTGCTTTCTTCTATGAGGTGTGTAATAGTAAGTGTGATGCTTCTTGTTCGTATTCTTTTATCGACACTTCACTCCATAAACCTGTGGACATGTTTACTGAGCTCAGTTTTCGCTTGGGGATAAGCGAAGGTCTAAGCTTGGGGGAGTTGATACGCCCAATTTGCATCACCTTTCTATGTCATATTTTACCTCTATTCATTGATTTATGTCTTATTATGAGGTATTACTTTTGTATTTTCCACTGTTTATGCATGTTGGATGATTCTTGGAGGATGGACTGCCGGAGTCTGGATTATGATGGAAAAGAGGGTGTTTTGATGCAATTTCGTGAAGATCGGAAAATACCAGAAAAATATGGGGAAATATTATTTTTCCACAAGATTGAGGAAGCCGGAAGGAGGGACGACGAAGGGCCGCAAGGAGCCCACACACCCTAGGTGCGAGCCCACCCTAGGCCGCGCCTAGGGCAGGTGTGGCCCACCTGCCTGGTTCCCGACTCCGCCCCTTCGCCTATATCTTCCCTACGAAACCCTAAGGCTAGGGGAGCGATCACAGATAGATTTCCGCCGCCTCTGGGGGGTGGAAAACACCAAGAGATAAAGATCTCTCCGGCAGATAGATCCGGGGGAATTCCTTTCCGGAGAGGGGAGATCGTCGCCATCAACACCATCGTCAAGCTAGGCTTTGTCGGGATCATCATCATCATCCACACCATCGTCTCCACCAGCACCATCATCACCACTCCATCCTGATGTAACAATTGTGTTGGATATTTATTTAGTTCTTAGGGGAAACTTTCCCGATGTTAATTACTGTTGTAGTTGATGCTTGTGAGTGGAGCCATTGGATTATTGTTTATGTTCAGATTGTTATCCATTATCATATCATCTTTGATCTTGATCCATATGATGTCTTGTGAGTAGTTCGTTTAGTTCTTGAGGACATGGGAGAAGTCATGTTGTTATTAGTGGATTTGTGTTGAGTTATTATTCAATGGTTTAGGGTTTAAGTTGTGGTGCTATTATTCTAGTGGTGTCATGTGAACGTCGATTACATGATACTTCACCATTTATGGGCCTAGGGGAATGCATTGTGTATTAGGCTACTAATTGTGGGGTTGTCGGAGTGACAGAAACCTGAACCCCCGTTAGGACACCTTTGCACAAGGGAGTGTAGGATCTCAGAGCTTAAGACTGTGGTTAGATTTATATCTTAATTAGTTTCCTATAGTTACGGATGTTTGCAGGGGGTTTAATCACAAGTATGTATTAGTCCAAGTAAGGTCGGTACATTAGCACATGTTCACCCACACAACACTTACAACACCAAAAAAGAGTACTCGGTTATTTGAAGCTAAAGCACTTGACAGAATTCCCATGTGTCCTCGAGAACGTTTGGTATTTATAAGTATTTCCACCGGCTTGTCCATTGCTAAGAAAGGATTGGGCCACTTGCTGCGTTTGTTCTTTATTACTTGCACTTTGTTTTGTTACCTTATTAGAAAACCACTAAAAATCCGTTTGCTAAGTATTTGCAGAGAGTTCCTGCTCCATACCACTGTTCAACACCTTCTACTCCTCGTTAGGATCGACACTCCTATTTATCGAAAGTACTATAATACACCCCCTATACTTGTGGGTCATCAGGCATGTCACCTCAAAAATTATTCTTTTATCTCTTACCTACTCGAGGACGAGCAGGAGTTAAGCTTGGGGATGCTTGATACGTTGAAAACGTATCTATAATTTTTGATGCTCCATACTTGTTTACTATCTACTTTGCTTTACTTTGTCTACACTTTGAGGCGTTTTTATATGTTTTCTGGTACTAACCTATTAAGAAGTTGCCACAGTGCCAGTTGCCTGGTTTCTTCAATTTTTGGTTCCAGAAAGGCAGAAAATTAATATTCTCGGAATTGGACGGGACAAAAGTCAAAGTTAATATTTTACCGTGAGCAACACGAAGCCAGACTACGAGACAGAGGAGGCTCACCAGGGGGCACACCCCATGGCCGCGCGGGTGGGCCCACCCTGCGCCTAGGGGGTGCAGCCGCCCTGGTGGCCCTCCTGCCTCGCCTCTTCGCCTAAAAAGTCCCCCCGATGCCAAAACCCTAAAGACCCGATCAATATTCCACGAAATCGTCTATAGACGCCGCCACCATCCTTCCTAGATCGGGGGGATCTGAAGCCCTTCCCGGCACCCTTCCGGAGGGGAGATCATCCCGGAGGCCTTCTTCTTCATCATGCCAGCCTCCGGTATGAAGCGTGAGTAGTTCCTCCTTGGACTACGGGTCCATGTAGTAGCTAGATGGTTGTATCTCCTCCTTGTTCTTTCATGTATAGATCTTGTGAGCTCGGTTCATGATCAAGATCTAATCTATTTGTAATCATGCATGTTGTGTTTGCGGGGATCCGATGGATATTGAGATTACTATTTCATATTGATTAATGGTTTTGTATTATTGATTCTATCATGTCTATGTTGTTTGTGATCTTGCATGCTCTCCGTTGTTAGTATCTATCTTGGACAAGTAGTTGCTAGTGACTCCAAGAGGGGGTATTTATGCTCGATAGTGGGTTCATGCCTCTAGTTTCCAGGGGAAGTGACAGAAATCTCTTCGGTTGTAGATGTGTTGTTGCCACTAGGGAGAAAACAACGGTCTCTTGTTCATGGAACAAGTGGATTGTTTACCTTACACACTTTGGTTAAAGAAGTTGTCTGTTGCTTGCAACTTAATACTGGAAGGGGTTCAGATGATAACCTAAAGGTGGACTTCTAGTCATAGATACAGTTGGATGGCGGTCTATGTATATTGTTATATTGCCCAATCGAATCTCATAGGATATTTGTGTCTAGTATTGCATTATTATGCCTTGCTTAGTCCTGTGGATTGTCCTGCTGTAATCTGTTTACCCAGCATGCCATGTTTGTTTATCTAAGGAGAGCACCTCTAGTGAACTATGGACCCCGGTCCAATCTTTACCATTGATACATCTTCCACTGTTACTGTTTACTTGCTGCAAACCATCATCACCTTCCACACCATATAGTTAATCCTTTGTTACAGCAACCGGTGAGATTGACAACCTCAATGTTCGTTGGGGCAAAGTCTTGAGTTTGTGTTGTGTAGGTTTCCACGTTGCTTGTAGCACCTTTGAGACGTTTCCTTCCTCCTATTGGTTTGATAACCTTGGTTTCTTACTAAGGGCAAACTTGTTGTTGTGCTGCTTCACACCTTGCTCTTGGGGTTTCCCGACGAAGTGCTTCCCAGCACCATCAAGCTTTTCTGGCGCCGTTGCCGGGGAGGCTAAGGACGTCTTCACAAGGGGAGTCCTCCTCAACCTTTCTCTTTACTTTCTTTTTAGCTTGCTTAGATTCTTTTGCTTGGTTTAGTTTGCCTCTTTTTATCAAAAACTCCAAAAAATAGTCTAGTTTGGTTTGCTTTCTTTTATCAAAAATACAAAAAAACAGTTCCTGCTCTGCTGTTGTTTTTGGCTTGCCCCAATTTTGCCAAAATGAACTCTATTGAGAACACCAAGTTGTGTGACTTCACTAGCACAAACAACAATAATTTCTTTAGCACTCCTATTGCTCCACCTGCTCCTGATGCTACCTTTTATGAAATTAAGCCTGCTTTGTTGAATCTTGTGATGAGAGAGCAATTTTCTGGTGCTAGTTCTGATGATGCTGCTACCCATCTCAATAGCTTTGTTGAACTTTGTGAGATGCAAAAGTACAAGGATGTAGATGGAGATATTATTAAGCTCAAGCTGTTTCCTTTCTCCTTGAGAGGAAAAGCTAAAGAATGGTTGCTATCCATGCCTAGAAATAGTATTGATTCTTGGATTAAGTGCAAGGATGCTTTTATTGGAAAGTACTACCCTCCTGCTAAGATTATATCTATGAAAAATGACATTATGAAATTTAAACAACTTGATAATGAACATGTTGCTCAAGCTTGGGAAAGAATGAAATCTTTGGTTAAGAATTTTCCCACTCATGGACTCACTGCTTGGATGATTATCCAGAATTTTTATACAAGTTTAAACTTCTCTTCAAGAAACCTGTTGGATTCAGCTGCTAGAGGTACCTTTATAGGCATCACTTTGGGTGCTGCAACAAAACTCCTTGATAATATGATGGTTAATTACTCTAAATGGCACACTGAGAGAGCTCCACATGGTAAGAAGGTAAATTCTGTTGAAGAAACCTCCTCTTTAAGTGATAAGATTGATGTTATTATGGCTATGCTTGTTAATGGGAAAGCTCCTTTAGATCCAAACAATGTTCCCTTAGACTTTTTGGTTGCTCAAGAAGAGCAAGTTGATGTGAACTTTATTAGAAACAACAATTTCAACAACAATGCCTATAGGAATAATTTTGGTGGTAACAACAATTATATGCCTTATCCTCCTAATAATGGCAATTCCTATGGAAACTCATACAACAATGCTAGAAGTGCCCCCTTTGAACTTGAAGTCATGCTCAATACAGAGTTGAAACAGGGCACTCTCAGTTATGCAAATTCAGTACAAATACATACAACCATGTCCAAATTTCAGCAAAAAGGACACCTTTTACTGAGTTTGCCAATACAGAGTTGAAACATGGCACTCTCAGTTATGCCTCTAACTACATCAGTGACATCCTACACATGCGAGGCATAAAAAATATCTACTTACATTGTTCTACATCAACGAAAATCAACCGAAAATACATGCAAAAATTGGACCCGATGGTACCCTGTGGAATACCAAAACGAGTTCATGATTGCACACAGAAATCGTGGAAGGGCTTCTAACACTTCGTCAAAGCTCTCTAATCTACACCAGATCTTAACCTGATCTTGTCTGCGAAAACCCTAACCAGCAGCGGCGGCAGCACACGAACATAGCAGCAAGAAAAGCATGGAAAACAGGCCGATTCATACTGTAGTCTGGAGCCTCCATACCCAGCGAGGTACACAGGATCACCGACCATGGCAGCCACCGAGTCGCGCCGTCCTGGCAATCGCGAGAGGGTGGGGGTGGGTGGTGGTGGAATCGTCCTTGCGCGGCACGAGAAGGAAAGCGGCGTCCAAATATGATCACACAGACCAGGTGGTGGTGGTGGTGGGTCCCAACTGCAGACTATGTCCTTCCTCGTTAATTAGTCAAGACACGGGGTTCAAATCATTAAATGTTTTCTTGTGTCCAAATATGACGCTGGAGGTTGTTTCTCCAAAAAAGTCGAATCCCACGTGGCTAACACATGGCTGATTCGGACTATTTGAACTAAAATAGCAAGACCAGTATATTTTTTTTACCTCCTGGCCCAATTTTACAACTATTTATACCTAACGTGCTAATACGTCTTTAGATATTGATGATATTTTTAGATACTTGGACAACTTTTACATTAATTTAAAAAAATCTTACATGCATTATTGGCAAGGAATATCTTCTGCCGTCTTTAGAATAGTCTTGTAGTGCATGACTATGGTCAAGCATGGGTGAGCCGGTGTCACTAGGCCCACGGTCAACAGGAAGCAAAGGCTGGGGGTCTTCATGGGGCCAGCCTGCAGAGCTAGCAGCCTTTACATGGCGCTGCGCTGCCATTGGAAACACGCCACGAGTCCTCTCCATTTTGCTTCCCTTCCTCGAGCCTATTCCCCTGACTCCAGCTAGGCGAGAACAAGCGGCGGCCATGGCTGGAGTGGTGAGCAAGGAGAAGCTAGGGGGCGTCCTGATGCAGGCCATGCGAGCGCAGAAGAACCTCCGTCCCCAGCGCGACCGCCTCCTGCATCTCCGGCGCCGGCTACAGCAGCAGCAGCAGAGCCCCGGCGGCGACGACGGTGCGGCTTTTCTCAAGGAGCTTGCGGCCAACCTCTTCAAGGTCCACTTCATCGGCATCGAGACGGGCGCTCGCTTGCTCGGCTGCTGCATCCAGACGGCGCTCAAGGGCGGCGCCCGCTTCGACTTCAACACCGCCCTCGCCGTCATCCCCGACGAGCAGCAGTACGACGTGCTGCTCGCGCACGGCCTCCCCGCGCGCCCGACCACCCAGGCCGAGGCCTTCTCCCGCGTCGAGGCCGCCTTCAACGTCGTGAAGCTGGCCCAGGAGCACCACCTCGCGCGCTGCATCGAGCTCCTCGCCGGGGTGCGGCCGCCCAGCCACATCCGCGAGCTCCCGGAGGAAAGCAGCATGATTGGCTACTCAGACGACACGGTCGCCACCGCCACCGAGCACATCGCCAAGCACGGCCTCCCCAACCTGGCCAAGGCAGCGCAGGCCGCCGGTCGCAAGGCCACTGGTAACGGATCTGAGGTGGCCAGAAGCAGCAAGGACCCGGCCCAGGCGCTGACCTACCTCCACCGCGCGTGCTCCCTGATGAGCCTCGCCGTCAGCCACATGGACCTCGCCGTCGCCGTCCTCTCCAGCCTCCTCGACCCCAAGGAGGTCGCCAGCCTCTCCGACTTCACCGACAAAACCGTCTTCATCTCTCAGGTATCTACATCATACACGAGTGCCAGATCCGATGTGTATCTCCAATATTTGCATGAATCAGTTCGTTGATCTAACCAATATGTAATTTTTGATTTTGCTCGTTTTCACTGCAGGACGGACCTTATCCATCAGACTGAGCGATTGCCTGAATTGCCATAACCTGGTCGATCGAGGCTGGCAAGTGATGAAGGTGGTGGGATCCCTTTGCAGCATTATTGATCCAAGCCCAGCGCTTCAATTTACCTAGTAGTACTATAATTTGCAACCTCGTGATTGATTTTAGTCCAGTTCGGTTAGTCTACTGTCTGCTGTTCTGTTAGCTAGCTTGATTCTGGGTGGGGTAATGTAATGTAATGTATCTGCATCTATCTATCTATCTATCTGTGATGTGGACGATCGAATGGCAGCAGCCCATCGATCTGAGAATTGTGATCTTATTATCAGTGATGCCATGTTTTAATTATGTCTCGTCTCCTGATGTCATTTGTTCTCATTCTGGGATAGTTGTTGATACCATGTATCCACGGTTTGGTAAAATCTGCAGTATTAAACTCAAGTGCAGGGCAGGGAGCACTCCTTGGAATGGATCGTGCTGGATTATTGGAATAGCGTTAGACCACTAGTTCCGGTTTTAGATACAAACCGGGACGGACTAAAGGGGGTGCCGGCAGTCCGAGGCAGGCCCCAGACCCTTTGGTCCCGATTTGTATCTTAAACCGAATAATGGTGTCCGGTGCGGACCATTAGTTCCATCCCAGCCACATCCTGGACTAATGGCCCGGAAGGACCATTAGTTCCGTTCCAGCCACATCCTGGACTAATGGCCCGGACGAAAGTGTCGTTTTCTACTAGTGTCTTGTGATATAAGCATTTCAAAAGTGCAAGGTTTTACGTTTTTAAAATTTGGAAGTTTTACGCTGAGATTACAAAGAATCCTTGTACATAGGATAATTGTGAAAACAGAGCCTACTACCTACAATACAATCCATTTTGCCAACAAATTCACCTTGAAAAACCAATGGAGTTTCTCTTCAGACCGGGCCCACCGGAACAGCACCACCCTTTGCTTCCTTTTTGACCGGGTTCGTCACGCGGTGACCACTGCGTTTGCGTGACCTGCCGCCCTGCAAGCCACACACACATCTTTGTACATAGGGCAATTGTGGAAAGAAAAATGATGGCATCATCGTCCGGATCCATCGCGGACGCACCGCACGCCTCTTTCTCGTGCGTGCGGCAGCCCCTCCTCCGCATGCCTTTTCTGTCGCCGCGCGCGTAGCCCCTCCTCCGCCGCGAGCCTAGTCCGTCGCCGGGCGGTTGCTCCGTCGCCGCACGCCTCCTCCTTCGTCCCGAGCCTCCTTCGCCGGGCCGCCGCCGTACGCCTCCTCCTTCGTCCCGAGCCTCCTCCGCCGGGCCGCCGCCGCACGCCTCCTCCTCCGTCCCGAGCCTCCTTCGCCGGGCTGTCGCCGCGTGGCTGCCCCGCCGCCTCCTCGCCCAGCCAAGCTCCGCCACATCACCGAGCCTCCACCGCCCTAAGCACCGGCCTCCGCCTACCTCCATGGCCTAGGTTTTTTCATAGGTGGCCGCTGCTGCAATGAAAGACGGCGCTGCTCCCTGCTACGTCGGCAATTTTTGCTATCTGCGATGGTCAAATTTGCTACATACGACAGTCGGCGTTGCTACATATGACAGACTATTTTGCTACATAGCCTGTTTTTCGATAGTGTCTCCGTTGAATTTGTTTTTTGCTACATTTTGGTTTTTATTTTGCTACATTTGTTTTCTGATTTCCCTACAATATCGTAATTTTTTTGCTATGCGACATCCCGATGAGCTCTCCAACGAGGTGTATAGAAAAGTCTCCGGCGATGTCTCCGACGAAGCTAGTTTTTTGCTACAATAGAAGAACTTTGTCGCTACAACCGTCTTGTGGTTTTGCTACAACAGTATCAACTATTTGCTACAAGGTCTAAGGCGAGAGTCACCGGCGAGTTTTTTCGACGATGTTTCCAGCGAAGTCGGTTTTGCTACATTAGCACAATTTTTTTGCTGCATGGTCTCCAGCGAGGTCTCCGCGAGACGTTCTATTTCTTTTTTTTTGAGGGTAGACGTTCTATTTCTGAAATGAACCGTTTTTTTTTTGCTTCAGAAGCAAAAGCGGGGACATTTGCAGCAAACCAAGATGTTTTGTAGCAAAAGCGAGATTTAGGCTATTTTTAGTGGACACATGGCAGCAGCTGGAGCAGGACGATAGGGGCCTCCCATCGCCGGGGGACGCGTAGGGCTTTCCTTGTGAAAAACAGAACCTACCTACAATAATACAACCGATTTTGCCAACAACGTCACCGTGAAAAATCAATGGAGTTTCTAGTCCTCTGTAACATAGTAACAAATTTTACAAAATTATAGCATGTACTATGGTGTTACATTTTAATGTATTTTTTAGAGTCTCGAGTAGGGATGAATACGGAGCTAAAACGGACAGAACTGAGTGATGCCACATTTGTTTTCATATTTTTGTGCGAAAGCGAAAACGAATATAGAAACACAGGAAATATAAATAGAAGCACATATTATCGGAAATAGATACAGACCAAATACGGTGTGGACGTGGATCGATGCAAATGTTATCCGGAACCAAGAGAACACTTCAGTCATGCAAATCTCAAACATTCAAGCAAACCAATAAAATTCTTTCCTAATTCTAGCGTGGTGCTCGATTTACAAGGGAATAAGAGCGTCTCCACCGACGCCCCCAAAGGATGTCCGACAAGACTATAGGCAGTGACTTTGGGGGCCGACACCCTAACTGTCGGCGCTTTAGGGAAGTCGTCACACACCGGCGGGCCCCAACAATCAAGACACAATAAATTAACACATAGTTTCATTTAATATTATATAGGAATTGAAAAACAACTAGCGGTGCTGGCTACGCCTGGAGGTACACTCGCTAGGACGGTTAGTCGACGACGCCCGCACATTGAGGCCCCACTCCTCTTCGAGAGAGCGGAAGATTGCCTTCTCCGTCTTCAACTCCTCCCGTGCTTGTTCGAGGCGGGCACGAACATCCGCGTCATCGAGGTTTGCACTAGCGGCAGGAAAGCACTCGACGTACGCGTGCTAGAGTTCTTGTTGTCGGATGTGATGCGGATAGAAAACGGGGTCGAGGATGTCGAACCCAAAACACTCCCTGGTGGTCTGGCTAACCGGACCTTGGTACGACAGCGATGCCCCGCGGGAGCTTCGCTGTTGTGGCGTCATACCACGTGGCGCTCGTCGTAGTCGGAGAAGCTATCGTGACTATCTTCACTGTCATCGTCGGTGTGTTCATCGCGTGGGTTGGGTGCGGGATCGGAAGGAAGAGGGCGGCTACGCATGGCTATTTTTGGAGGTGTGGTGGTGCAACACTCCTCCCCGGGGCTCGCCCCTTTTTATAGCAGAGCATCCTCTCTTGCGGAAAAGCCAGCGCGAGCGGCAGGAACCTACTGGAAACGGCAGGAACCAGCGAGACCATGTGCAAAACGGTGCTGGAATGGGCTGAAACAGCGACGGAACCGATGGAAAACGGTGGCGGCGGAACCCTTTCCCGCCGTCAGGCACCATCACGGACGGGCGGTTTGTGTGGCTCGCAAGGGGGCCCGGCGCTGACTTTCCTACGTGGCGCGTGTTGCAGCGCGTTGCCGACAACCCTAGCCAAGCCATCACAGACGGGCGGTTTATGTTGCATCGCGCTACCTTTAGGCCTCCTGAGTGGATATGCTCTTACTACTGTGATATAAGCATTTCAAAAGTGCAAAGTTTTACGGTTTTTTAAATTTGGAAATTTTACGTGAGATTATAAAGAATCTTTTTACATAGTTCAATTGTGAAAACAGAGCCTACTACCTACAATACAATCCATTTTGCCAACAAAGTCAGCGTGAAAATCCACTTATATTCAATATGGCATGCACTTCATGAGTTTCCTGGATACCATCATATCGATCACAACCAGAACAATGCAGAAAAAGATTTCTTGGTTACCATCATGAGTTCCTTACCAAACCGAGACTACTCGTACATGCTATCGATGGCAATCCCAGGATCGGAGCAAATGACATCACAGAACATGATTAAAACAGTGACTGTCCACATAGATAGATGCAGGTGCGTTACATTACCGGGAATCGAAAGCTGAGATAGCCACGGCACGGCCGTCCAGAAAGTGAACTAGCTAGATAGTAGCAGAGCCTAATCTGACAGAACAGAACTGAAATTCTAAGGTTGCGAAACAGAAATGAAACGGCTTTGATCAACAAAGACAACAATGCCAGGGTTCCCATCGCTTGACATCCTCGACCAGGTGAAGCACGTCGGTGAATCATCACTCAATCCGATGGGTAAGGTCCGTCCTGCAGTGAAATGAACAAAATTGGATCTTGATTAGATCAAAGGTTAGTTCATGCATGCATTGTCTAGTTCAGAAACACGAGATCGACGAACAGATCTAGTGGAGGAACATGTGTAGGTACCTCAGAGATGTATGGGTGTTTATCGGTGATCTCGGCGAGGCTGGCGACCTTCTTGGGGTCGATGAACCTGGAGATGACGACGACGGAGAGGTCGATGTGCTTGACGGCGAGGTCCGCGAGGGTGCACGCGCGGTCGAGGTAGTCGCGCGCCTTGTCCAGGTCCACGACGGTGGCCGGGGCTGGGTCGGAGCGGTCGGTCTTGCCGCGGCCGTTGTAGGCATCGAAGACGGTGGGCGGGCGTTGGCCGACGAGGTGCTCGATGCAGCGCGGGACGTGATGGTCCTGGACGACCTTGACGGCGTTGAAGGTCGCCTCGACGCGGGAGAAGGCCTCGGTCTGGGTGGTGGGGCGCGCGGGGAGCCGCTGCTCGAGCAGCGCGTCGTGGAGCCGCTTGTCGGGCATGGCGGCGAAGGCGAGGTTTACGGCGAGGCGCGCGCCGCGCTCGGCCGCCAGCTTGAGGCAGGAGGCGAGCATGCGAGCGCCGGCCTCGATGCCGATGAAGTAGACCTTGAAGAGATCCCCGGCGAGCTCCTTGATCCTTTCGGCGTGGTCGGCGTCGCCGGGGCTGAGGCTGAGCTGCTCCAGGCGGCGTTGGAGCTGCAGCAAGCGGTCGCGCTGGGGGCGGAGGTTCTTCTGGGCTTTCATGGCCTGCATGAGGACGATCCCAAGCTCCTGCTCGCTCACCTGTCCAGCCATGGCCGCCGCTCTTCTCTTCGCCTCCTCTCTCCCTGAGATGAGTTCGGGGAGAAAGAAAACAGTATCGTGCGAGGGAAGGGAGCGGGGCAGGCCGTGAGGGAAATGGAAAGGAGTAAATGGCAGTGTGGTATGGGTAAAGCTGCTAGCTTTGCAGGCGATAGGTTCTGCAGGCAGGCTACCGCATCAGCGTTGTTTCTTGTTGACCAGGGTAATGCACAAGTGTTGCGTGCTCCCTGCGCCACCTACAGTTACACTACAAGACAATTTTCTTGTAATCTGAAAAATGGTGGATGATATTTGAAAAGGTTGATAGAAATCTTGGAAACTATGGAGGACTAACTACATCGATCTTTTCTTGGTACCCCTCCCGCGGCCGGGGAACCCTAGCGCCGCCGGGCCTCCCGCCCCTCTTCCGCTCCTCCCTCCTCGCTGCCGTCGGCACGCGCCGACGGCAAAGCCGCTCGGCATCGGTGGCGGCGGGGCCCCTCTTCTCCCCTGGTTCGCTAGATCTTGGCGCGGGCCAAGATCGACGACCGTCGTCTAGGTGGCGCGGCGACGTCCGGCCAGGTGGCGTGGCTCGCCGCGTTGGCGTCACCTTGCTGTGGCGAGGAGGGCTGCGTGGCAGCGGTGGGTTTCGTGCTCGGGGCCGGCGGCTGCTGGGCCGAGGCGGTGAGGGCCGTGGTCGGCGTTGGCCGGGATCTGGGGGAAGCGGCGGACGTGGTGCTGCAGGATGGAGGCGAAGGCGCGCCCTTAGCGGCGGCTCAGCCTACGTGCTCATCGGCATCGAAGGTCGGCCTATTCGATCTGTTCACCGGAAACCGGTCGGCGGTGTGGGAATCGCTGTGTCGACTCTAATAAAGGAGGTGGTCCTTTGGTCTCTTTCGTACAAAGACGAAGATCTGCTTGATGTCTGCCCTCGTTGATCTGGACTGGAGAGGCGAGTTCCGGAAGGCTCCACCGGCGAACTCCCATGGACGTATCATGCCTGAAGATTACTGGATCGGAAGGTATTCGGTCGTGCATACCTTATTTTTCTGGCCGCTTGGTTTCAGCGGGAGCGTTGCGAAGCTCTGTTGTTTGTTCCCACCAAGTGCTATTCTTCGAGCCATGGTGAATTCAGATGCGGAGAATGTCAGAAAAGCGGAAATGTGAGGGCAGCAATGGTGATTTTAGTTCTTATGGCGACGGAGAACTAGCTGCGTGATCTGGGACTCGTTGCAACGACTGTTGGTGCGGGAAGACAACACAGGGGGAGTTCCCAGTCTTACCTTGCAGGGTGAAAATCCAAGGTTTGGCCTTAACTGGTTGTGCCTGGCAATGAGCTTGTTGAAGGCATTGTTTTGTAGGCGAGGAATTTCTCCAGGATAAAAACCTATGATCTTTTATCGGACAACGACAGCGCTTGGACATTGCTTTCTTCTTAAAGGCGTTGTTATTGGAGTGTAGGACTACTGGTGTTGTTCTGAAGGTGTTAGTATCGTTGCTTTGAGGATTAGTTCTCTGTAGCGAGACTTTTTTTGTATTTCTTCTTTTTTTTAGACTGTGTGCATCCGTAGGGCCGCTAGGACATGCGTTGTTGCAGAGGCGGGTATAATTGGTATCCCTGTGATATTAATATATACTCTTTTCCAAAAAAAGTAATATTTGAAACGTTTTGAGAAGCTTGATACACCTTGTGAATTTTGTTGAACCCGACGCATGTTCTTGGCGTCTTTTTTCCTTTCTCCTTTCTATTTTTTTTTCCAGATTTTCTAGATTTTTTCAGTTTTTGTTTCAATCATTCTATTTTTTTAATTTGTTCTCTTCAATTTTAAACGTTTTTTATTTCCCATTTTTAGATATATGCATGGATCTTTTTTGTCCATGTAAACAAATTATATTATGTGTATAATCATTTTTGTCAATTGATGTGAACATTATTTCTACATAATACATCAAATTAGAAATTATGTATATAAAAAATAATTTGGAATTATATTGAATTTTATTTAGTATATGTGAACAATTTATAATACTATATGAACAAAGTTAAAAATGTGATATACCTTTTTTCCATGCTAGAAAATTCCAAACCATGTTTTATATAAATTTTCAAAAAGTCTCCATTTTTAAGAATCTAAGATTTATTATAGATAAAAGCAGTAAGACATTTGTACATGCATAGATGGTGAGCACTATCTTGCAATCACTAGAGGTGTCGGCCCTATGTGTCAAATAGGAGTTTTTGCTTCAAACTAAAATTGACTTTAGAGCGTCACCTACATGGAGCCCCCTTTTCCCCCAAAAGATGAAAACAACATTTCAGAGTTTGATTGTTTTGAAAAAGAAATCCTAGATGTAGATAATTGTATATTTTCCAATATACGAAATATGAACCTGAAATACAGTTTAGTCTAGGCTTAACAAAAGATGGAAAATATGAGATAGAATTCTTGGAGGACTGAAAATGTTCACCGTTCACTATTGTAGATGTCAGATATTGTCATTTTTGTGTAGCACAAAACACTGGATATTTTGAGTTCAGATTTTTCATGTTTCTAGAGTTCATTATTTTCTACATATAGAAATGTTTTATCAGAAATTTCTGAACAGACTCCAGATTGCAGTGACCCAAACACCCAGAGTTCGAACCCCTACTATTGGGAAAAGAGGACTCTGCACATAGGAACATAAATGAGGTGGTGAATCATTAAGTTGTTTTTTGATTTTTGTTTTATTGCTTCCAATGAATAAATAGTACAAATATGTAAGGTATTTATATTTAATTGAAACTAAATTTAATAATGTTTAACATGATATCAAAAGATTGATTATACAGAAAAATGTTTTGCATGAGTTTTTTGCTTGTTCAACTTATAAAGTAAACTATTTGCATGTGTCAATTAAAATATTCATGCACGTCAAAAATATCCAAATCTTGTTTATTGGGGAAAAACATTTGATATGGAGGATACTTTTGTGTACCTCATTAGAAATGTCTAGAATGACTAACATGGTAAATAACTCCGTTGTGTTAACTTTTCTTTATTTTTCCATAGAGAATGCTACAAAGTATATGCTATGTACATATTTAATTGTTACGTGAACATTTAAATAAAATTACATCAAACTAATTATGTACTATGACCAAAAATTTACAGAGAAAACGAAAATAAGAGACAAATTGAAGATCAGAAGCATAATTATAGAATTAAACTTATACTAGAACAACCACCTTTTGGGCTAGCACAATATGGACTATGTAGGCGGAATGTTGCTACCTCCGGGATTCTCAAGAACTACGATAGATCTATGGAGGTATATCGGTGGGTCGTGAGATTTCCCGGCCAGCTATATACCATAATAATTAAGACATTTTTTGGCCTAATAAACCTATGTAGAGTTCAATATTGGGTTGCCTTGGCTAAAAAATCTAGACCCGATGCTTGCAATTAGACACTTCAGAAATTACCGGTTTGAAAATAATATGTGAGAAAAATATGCTTTCATTTATATCTATAGACTAGGAGTGCCAATAATTAATCTCATAGGTGCCCTCAAGGTTTGCACTCGGTAAACATAGCGTCCATACTTTTCTGGATTTTTTGAAGCATGGCATTTTATTATAATTCAACCCCACACCAGAAAGCACAAAAATTCCTCGAAATGTCTTTGAGATATATTTGTTTTGTTCAATCAATGTTGTTAACTAGATGTTTGAGGTATTCTAAATAAAAAAAATGACAATCTAGAATATCGATGATTCTTCTATAATCACATACGGTGGCGCAACATAATTGTCAGTGTGGGAGGGGGGCATATGCACCCTGCTCAAAGTTTTTTTTCATAATACTACTCTTTATTTAGCTTATGTTTATCAAGCATTTGATAAAATACTCTTGTTCGCCTCCTAGTCTCTTTTTGGTGACTTCTACAATGTTCGACAACCGGAATAAAAGCTAAAGGATGGAAGGCAAATTTTTGAAGAACGGTCTCGTAGCTACAGTCGAGACATTGTTAGTAAGTGTGGCACCGGAAAAGTTGAGGTAGCCCTTGCGTGCAATGGAAAATATCAGTCTACACACTAGAGTAGTATTGGCTTTCTTAGTTGTGGCCAAGTTGTTACTATGCTAGTATTCGGAAAGTGTATTTGGCTAGCGAGCATCAATGCTCTCTTCGTTTAAAATAATAAAAAACCATATTTTATAGGTTTTAAAAATATCTAAAAATATTTTCGGACATAATCAATGTTGTATCCCAGAAGCATGCAAAATTGTGTCGTTAAATTCTTTGTATTTTGTCCTACACAAAAATCATAAATCTAATAAAATTCGAGGATTTAAAAATATACTTGCACAGATCTATACCCTTTTTATTTTTGTACAGCTCAGAATACATAGTAGTTGAAATTGATATTTTGTATGTTTGTGGGATAAATTATGGGTTATATCCGGATATTTTTTTGAATATTTTTTGTAACTCACAAATATGGTTTTAATTTTTTTTTAAACATAAAGAGCACTCGAGCCCGGTAGCCAAAAAATCTCCACTCGCTAGTAATATATATTTAGCTCTTTTTACGTACATGGCTACCTGATACTCCCCATTGTGACTAGTCTTAGGGGCATAGGAATTTAATTTTTTAATTAGGGCATAATTCTCCTACCTTTGCACTCCCTTAACTGCCATTCATGAGTAGTGTGATCTTTTTTTTGCATGCTCGTGTGTGAACGGATTTTGCATGCTGATGGAGAGCTAGTAGAAATTCTGGGGCCAAGAGTTTTGTCATATATGCCCTTTAACCGGGACGGAGGGGGGTAACTAACACATTTTTTGAGGTATACTTTTATCCATCATTTTCACCAACGGAACATAGATCATACCCCAGGAAGGTTACACCATTGAAATCCAATTTGAATAAAAATTTATGATGGTATAAGTTTGATAACACCTGACACATGTGTTATTGGTCAAAGTTATACTATGAAAAAACAAGTGTGCCACATGAATAGGGAAAGAGGGAGTAAACATGAATGCAAAATAAAAGCAAATATATAAACACAATCTTGGTAAGTAAACACAAATAATGAGGCCGGAGGGTGAATAACCCCTCGGCTTTTTCATTAAGAGAATTGTGCGTATGGCACTGGGTTGCGAGTTTGGACACTCGGATCAGGGTGGGCGGGAACGCATCAGCTCGTCCCAACCGCAGGGCTAATTTTTGGTCTGTAAAAGGATTTTCCAAATTTCCTTGGTTAGATGCTAGTATAAATTTATGAGGTGCACATCTGAAAATAAGGATAGGTTAAAAAAACATGACATCTCAAACCGAAAATGTTGGATTCTAGCTATAAACAACACTTGATTAAAAGCAAAATAAAAATATGTCAAAGGAGTACGATTATAGTTCAGTGCCTAGTTCAAAGTATATGCTTACAAAGTCTTTCTGAAAAACTAAAGTGAAATAGTTTTTTTACACGATTACTTGACTAAACGACATGCACGCTTAGACCATATAGAGAAACATGTTGTAGCTGATGTAACCTAGAGCCAGAACGTTAGAGTGAACGAGGGAGTTGTAGTCACAATTTAGACGACCAACATATAATATGCTACTTTCAGTTTGAGTTAATGAGTTGATTCCTATCTCGATTTTAGAGATTTCCATGTGTTTCTAACCATTGTTGCCTAACCATCTCAGAATCCTGTACAATACTTACAGGTAGCGCTTCGACTGCAACATGTATTACATTAGCAACGATTGTTTCTTCTCTGTATCGTCTAATCTCCAGAGCTGTGGCGACACAATCGCTAATCTCCTATAGCGTCGCTACTCTGAAGCCAAACAATTAACGCGCATATGTGCACAATGGATGCATCATCTTTTTTTCTGCTGACAATGGATGCATCATCTTTTTTTCTGCTGCCTAGTACCTCATCGGGCCGCCGCCGCCGACAAGGTGCGGGCGTGCGGCAATGGTTCTGTCAAGGACTCATTGATCTCAAGATGTGAAAATTCAGGACCATGCCAACAGGTCGTTCGATCCTGATGAATGACAATAAACATCTTAGCGTATACAATTTTGTTCAATTTTATTCGTGTGCATCATATGAAATTGTGGCACCATGTCCGTGCTCCTAAATTGAGCTACAGACGACGACAGAGCGGGGCGCCGCGCCGAGCATTGTCCTGAAGTATCCTTGCATCGCCTTGTCCGCATGAGATTTCTTGCCACACCTCGACGCTCATCGGCAGCCACTGTGCCGGCATCGGCCTTGGGCATAACTTGGCTGAGAGCCGACGCCACCGCGTCGCCGGAGTTGTGTATCGTATTCATACGCTGGAAAATTATATACGGAATTCTAAGTTTGGGCAACTACCGTGACCCTATGCTTTGAGATTAGCACTGTCACACGTCAGTTAATGAAAAGGGTCCATGCTAATTAGGCCGTGGACTATTAATAAAAGGTTGTGTGCATCAACCAGAGGCTGGTTTTTTTTTACCCCTTTTTGAAAAAAAAACAGGTCGTGGATCGGGTCCGAAAGAATTTTCCTCCTCATAGTTTTGGTGCTCCTTTTCTGAACTTGTTAGGTAATCTAATTCGCAAAAAGGAAAACAATTTCCGTTTCAAAGAAAAGTAAAAAGAACTTGTTACTAGGTAATCTTGCCTAGTGTTATTATGAATGTATTCTTGCTTGTATTGAGAAAGGGCGGGTGTATTACCTGAAAATTGAACGTTGGCAATTTTTCTGCTTATACAACGGTCATTTTGTGAGCTTGTTACCCTCTGCAACATCCTTATCCATGCAGGAGTATCTTGTCTACCGTTTTCAGTTTATACAAAAAGAACATTGTCTTGTACTGCATGACCATGGTCAAGCAAAGCTGAGGCGGTTTCAGTGGCCACAGGCTGCAGCCTGCAGAGCCAGTTGCTGCAAAGCTCGCAGCTTTTCCGTTTGGCAACACGCAACGTGTCCTCTCCAGTTCTGCTTCCTCGAACCTCTTCGGACTTCGGCTCTCGTCCTATTATTTCCCCGGGTCACGCAGTCGACTGCGACGTAACTTAACTCGCAGTCAGCTGACGTCATCTTGCACAGAAAACAACAGGAAATTTTAAACGAAGGAGCAGTCCAGCAAGCAGCAGCATCTAGTCCTCTACACGCGCGCATGCACCCGGGAAAAACTTTTTCCCCATAAACTCACGGGCTCACTCCTCACCATCTAGCTGCCTACTCTCATAACTCACTAGCTGCACTCTAGCCTTTCTCATCTAGTTTATACTTAGTTTGTTTGATTTTTGATTAATTTCGTACAGTTTTTCACTTTGGGCAATGTGCCTTTTTCTAGCTGGCTGCTAACATATTGATTGTTTGTCGCATACGGGTCCAGTCTCAAGTTTGTTTTTGTCATAACACCTAAAATGCTACACCCTCTATCCTGAAAAGGATGTTGCAAATTGCCTAAATTTAGATGAATTATATATTAAATTGTGTCTAGATACATTTAAATTAGACAAATCCGTGACATCATTGCTTAAAATCGTACCAAGAAAAAGGCTAGTTTCAACTGGATATGCAATTCGTATGAACAATCAAAATGTTTCCGGTTACAACACAACTTGCAACTATACTATCCGTAAGAAAAATGACAGTTTCAAGTGTTGATGTAACTCACATACCCCTAAAAAATCGTACCCAAAAAACCCAGTTTCAAATCGACATGCAACTCATGTGAACAAAATCAAATGTTTCCAATTACAACCCTACTTGCAGATGTACTATCCGTGATTTTAAGTGTTGATGCAACTCACGTACCCCCTAAAATCCTTCCGGAAAAAACTAGTTTCAAGTGAACTTGCAACTCGTGTGAACAAATTAAATGTTCCCAGTTACAACCCTACTTGCAACCGTACTACCCATGATTTCAAGTGATGATGCAACTCACATACCTGTTAAAATTATACCAAGAAAAAGACCAATTTCAAGTAGACATGCAACTCGTGTAAACAAATCAAAAAATGTTACCAGTTTCAACCCTACTTGCAACTGTAGTACCCGTAAGGAAAATGACAGTTTCAAGTGCCGATGGAACTCACATATTCCCTAAAATCCTAGTGAGGAAAAGGATAGTTTCAAGTGGACATGCAACTCGTGTGAACAATCAAAAATTCTCGGTTAACCATACTTGGAACTGTAGTACCCCCGTGATTTCAAGTGCTGATGGAACTCACATACCACCTAAAATCGTACCGAGAAAAAGGCTAGTTTTAAGTGGACATGCAACTCATGTGAACAATCAAATGTTTCCGGTTACAACCCTACTTGCAACTGCAATATCCCGTGATTTCAAATGCTTATGGAACTCACATACCACCTAAATTGTACCAAGAAAAAGGCCAGTTTCAAGTGGACATGCAATTCGTGGGAATATTCAAATGTTTCTAGTTACAACCGTACTTGCAAGTGTAGCACCCGGGAGAAAAGGACAGTTTCAAGTGCTGATGCATATCACATACCCCCTAAAAATCCTACAAAGAAAAACCAATTTCAAGTGGACATGCAACTCAACCCCTTCTACACACAAAAAAGAAAAGGCCAGTTTCAAAGTCTCTGGGATGACTTTCAACTAAATTATTATTGCCTCCATAATGTATTGTAGATTGCAAATCAATACTTACTAATAAAGTTTATTATGGACTTTCAATTAGGTTTGTGTAAAATTTAGGAGGTGGCTATAAAGTTAGAAAGGGCTAAAAGACAAATTATAGTGCAAACACGTAGAAAATGAAGAACAAAATGGACACAGAACATTTAATAATCTTCGATTTGTGAATTACACAAAAAGAAAGAAATTCTTATAAAAAATAAACCAAAAAGGAAAACTTATAAAAAAAATGAAAACTTCATCCTAAAAAAATTATAAAATTTTATCTTCTTTCTTCACCGGTACTAAATGGTGTTCTAATCTCGTTCGCTCTTGTTTACATCAAGTATGACGTTTCCTTATTTTACATCAACAATTACATGCATAAGATTATTTCCTTTTAAATTTGTAATACTAAGAAAATCATCGCCATTATAACAGAACCTAAAAAAATCTCCAACAGTCTTGTATGATTCACGAACAACTCTGTCACCCCACACAAAACATGCTTCACCTCTCCGTGGGATTTAACATGTAGTTGAAAACACCTCAATAGGTACTTCCTATAAAAAACATTGAATATAAAAATAAAATTACTCTTATAATATAATATTTGCAGATAATAAACAAAAATAAATTATTCTTATAATATAATATTTGCAGATAATAAACAAACAATAAATAAAACAAAAATTAACAACTAAACAAAACGATAGTAATTGAACCACTGAACACTAAAAAAAAAATTCGGAAAAAGCCCAATAGAAAACGATAGTGTTTCAACCAACTAAACAAAAAAAAAGAAAAAAAAAACACGCACGCAACACCACAGCCGTATCCCAACATCCCAACAAAAAAGCCCACCAACACAATCATTCACGGCAGCAGACAATTGAAAACTGGGCAACACCATGTTGTACAACGGCAGAACAAGCAAACAAGGACCGATGCTGGTTACGAACGGAGCAACAGGCAAAACAACAGAAAAAATACAACAGCACACAAATCCTGGAGCAAACAGATCGGACGGTGCACAGACTAGCTGTGACATAGCTTTGGTCACAGCTAGATGTGACTTAGTAGCAATTCTGTATTTCCCGTGACTCGACCGAGAGAGAGACAAGGCGAGAGGAAGCGGCGGCCATGGCTGGACAGGTGAGCAAGAAGGAGCTGGAGGGCGTCCTCATGCAGGCCATGCTCGCGGCGAAGAACCTCAGGCCCCAGCGCGACCGCCTCCTGCAGCTCCGGCGCCGGCTAGAGCAGCTGAGCCCCGGCGACGATGACGCGGACAAGGTCCAGTAACTCGCCTGCAACCTCTTCAAGGTCTACTTCGTCGGCATCGAGGCTGGCGCCCGCTCCATCACCACCTGCCTCGAGCTGGCAGCCGAGAACGGCGCGCGCATCGCCCTCAACCCCGCCTTCGCCGTCATGCCCGAGGAGCAGCTCTACGACGCGCTCCTCGCACACCGCCTCCCCGCGCGCCCGACCACGCAGGCCGAGGCCTTCTCCCGCGTCGAGGCCGCCTTCTACGCCGTCAAGTTGCCCCAGGAGCACCACCTCCCGCGCTGCATCGAGCACCTCGATGCAGCCCGTTCCGTCCGCCCCTGGTCGCCGCTGAGTCCCCGGACGAGAGCAGCGAGGACGAGGACGACCCGGTCGCCGCCGTCACCGAGCACCTCGCCAAGACTGACCTCTCGGCCCCTGCCCCTGCCCTGGCCGCCGCCGCCACCGGCGAACCCCCTCAGAAGGCGGCCAGCAGCAGCAGCGTGGACCTTGACAAGGCGCGCACCTACCTCGACGGCGCGTGCACCCTCTTGGAACTCGCCGTCAAGCACATCGACCTCGCCGTCGTCGTCCTCTCCAGGTTCCTGGACCCCAAGGAGGTCGCCGGCCTCTCCGAGTTCACCGACAGTGTCGCCTACATCTCCGAGGTACGTTACTGTTTCCTCATGGCTTTGCTGCCACTAGACCTGTCCTGTCCACCGATGTGTATCTACCTGCAATAGCTTGATGAACAAATCTTTAATCTAAAAATCAAACATCCAATTCATTTTCTTCACTGAACTGCAGGACGGACCCTATCCATCATCAGACTGAGTGCTGCTTAATTTCACCTGTCGATCGAGGCTGTGACGCGATGAACGGGGGTGGGATCCTTTGCATTGTTCATTCAAGCCGACCGCTCATGCATTTACATATAATTCAGTTCAGTACTTCAGTTCAGTTTCCGGACAGCGCCATCTTAGCTTTATTCAGAGTAACGTAATGTAATGGTGTGTGCCTCCATTTATCTATCTGTGTGGAAAATCGAATTGCAGCAGCCCATTTCTAAACTTTTGATATCTGAGAATGTCTTGTTTTGATCATGTTCTGTGTTGTTATTTGTTCTGCCCCCAGTTTGGTAGAATCATTCGGGTTGTGATCCATGATGGTTACCATATATGGAACTCATGAAGTGCATGCCCGCAGATTTTACAGGATTTAGATCATGTTTACCCAGAAACAAACATGTCAGCACTGCAATCGTGGAACAAACTGTAACGGATGCGATTCCAGCTAGATATAAATCCAATAAAAGAAGGGAAAACGCCCATGTCAACCAAAGAATAACATTGATTAAAGAAGAAGAAAAAACATATCTCAATGACATTTTGAGGATTTTATCTGCTTTTGCTGCTCTCTCGGCTTGAATTGCTACATTCCCGCTTCGTATTGGAGTCAAGAAAAGTGTGGACAAGATGTTCTCCAAGCAAAACTTGAGTGGTCATCAATGAGATGAACTAACGGTACTCATGATTCTAAAGCCGTAAACGAATGCATATTTTTCCCACATGTTATTTCTATACCATCGGCCATTTGTTTTTTAGAGTGTCTAATTGGGGTGGCGGATCCAGATTTTAGGCCAAGATAGGCCAATATTGAATTTTACATAGGAATTTTAGGCCAACACCGTGTTTTAGTTGTTATGATGTAAACTCCCTCTATTTCAAATATAAGATGTTTTAGGTTTTTTTCGGAAGCACATGTATGTAGACGCCTTTTAGTGTGTATGTACAAAGCAAAATAAGTGACCTTACACACTAAAATACGTCCTTTTATATACATGTGTTCCAAAAAAAATCTTATATTTTAAAACATAGTGAGTATCCCCTAACGACACACCACATTACCTCTCGAGAATCCTAGAAGGAGCAAGACTTCAGGGTTGTCTGGTTAAGCTTATTTGTGGCTTTTCACTTTTTGCCTATAAAGAGCACCCACAATGTGTAGCCAAATGTAGTTCTAAATTACTATTTTAGCTCTTGGAATTAGTTCCCACACTATGAGGGTAGTTCCACTTCGAGAAAAAGAGGGAACCGAAGCAAGAGGGCGTTCTGATGCCAAATGTTGTTCCAAATCGATTTGCCAACCTATGTGTGACATGTGTCCCGTGCTCTTATGTCTTAGACAGAGTCATCTCTTGTCAGCAGTGGGACGCATGGTGCATGAATTTAGAGTTGCTATGCTCGGGAGCTCTAGCCAAATTGCATGGTGAAGCCAAATTCAACTATTTGAGAGATTTAGCTACAACAATATTGTGGTAATCCTAAGCCACCAAACCACATAAATAGGTGTCTTTGATTTTGGCTTATACCATTGTACGACTATGTCCAATAAAAAGAGAAAAGCCAAAAGTCGGGTGCTTTTATATTTCTTATAAGCCAAAACCCAAAAGCTACGTTTAAGCCCAACCAAATAGCTTGCCTATTCAATCCCTGTTGTTTTGGTCAACAAGATGGTCACCTGTCGAGTAGTTATAATTTCTACTTAGGGCTCCTTTGATTCATAGGATAGGAAAAATATAGGAATATGAAAGACATATGATTGGAGTGTCATGCGTACTTAAATCCAATGGGAAGATGCATTCCCTTTGATTGTAGCAAAGGAAATTTCCATGAGGTATGACCTAATATTTTTTTCCTATGGGATTTACACTACAAGATTTCTATAGGATTACTTCCTATGGGATTTGATCCTATGAATCAAACAACTTGTGTAAGAAAATTTCCATAGGATTCAAATCCTACACAATTTCTACCAAAATCCTATGAATCAAAGGAGCCCTTATACTTTCGTTATCTCCATCTATCTATTTTTCCACACTTTTCGCTTCCTTCAAAAAACTTTGGCCACATTATCTAATTGTTTGATGACATCATATTAAGATGTTCATGTAATAATTAAATATGTCCACATAATATTTTTTTCATTTTATATGCCACTTTTGAAGCTTATTGCGGTGTAAATAAAAGAGCTAATATAATGTCGTTCCGAACATTTTTAATGAGGTGCACAAAAGTATATGAAATTTCCTTTTTGTTGATTAACCTATTTTGAGTGTTTTATTGATGTGCATGAACATTTTAATTGACACATGCAAACATTTACCTATATAAGTTGAACATGTAAAATATGTTCCCCATGCAGCACAATTTTTCCACTGAATCAATTTTGCGATATTGTTTTAAAAAATCATCTAGTTTATGTTCTATAAATTGAAAACATATTAGAGATTTCATATTTATTTATTGGAAGCACTAAAACTAAAAACTAAAACAACTTAATGAGGCAGTTCGTCATTTACCTTCCTATGTGCAGGGTCTCTTGTGTAAAATTAGGGGTTAGAGCATCTCTATCAGAAACTTCATAACGCGAACACTTATAACGCGGATAAAGACCGACTTTTGGTCTTTTGCGATCTCAAATTTTGTCGCGTGGAACATAAACATTAAACCGAACCTTAAAATACGAAATTCAAACATTTCTCGGAGATTCATACAAGGATTGCATAGTTCTTGCAATTAAGAGACATCGATCATTAGCAGAAATAACAAAAGTAAGCAGCCCCGGGGAAATCTACATGCATCACCGCCCTAACCCTAACCCTAAATATTAAAAATTCGGCTCACCAGAGCCTCAACGTGCGGCGGCAACATGGCCGGCGGAGGAATTCACTCGCAGTTGTCGGAGGTGCCATTCTTCATGCTTCTCCTGGAGCTCGCGTGAAAATACGACCCCCCCTGCTCGAGGAAGATCTCGTTGATCTCCGCGTCCCCTGTTTCCGCTCGTCCTCCTCCTCATGTGCGCTTCGCTGCAGCATCATGATGGTGATGCGGTCAAACTGATGCCCGTCAACGAAGTCCTTGGGCTCGACGCTGTCGCCGCAAGGCGCATGGTCGTAACCCTCGAGTGTGAGCTCCTCTTCCTCCTATCTCTTTGGCGGCGCCAGAGGTGCGCGTCTTCACACGCTGGAAGTACTCCTCGCCTCATGGCGGTGGTCGAACTCCTCGACTCGCGGTGGAAGAGGGCGTGTGGCACCGACTGCTTCTTCTTGGTGTAGTAGAGCGCCTCGCGCTTCTGATCACCGTCGGAGTGCACATATTAACGACGCTCCTTGGCGGAATTGGGGCCAACGTCGCATATAAACAAAAATGTTCATGCACATCAAATATTGTGTTGATATGGAAAAAAAATGGTACACCAAGCAAAGGAGAAATAAAAATGTTAAAACTAAATATAAACAAAAATAAAAATAAAAATAAAAATTGATAGACATATAGAAAAGGGAAAAAAACTCACGAGGCATATCAAGATTCTCAAATGTTCATTTTTTAATATTACAATTATTATCTGTAACCACCTTTTCCAAATTTTACCAAGCAATTTCAAATTTCAAATTACAAGAGAGTTGTCTTGTAGTGTAACCGTAGTTGGCAGAGGGAGCACGCGAACCTTCTGCGTGATCCTGGTCAAAAAGAAGCCAGGCTGAGGAGGTCCCCGTGGGCCCAGCCTGCAGACCACCCCATCCCTCCTGCAAAGCAACCAGCCTTTCCCTCCTTCCCTCCTCTTCGTCTTTCCCTTCTCCCCCAAGCTCGTAACAAACCAGAGACAGAGAGGAGGCAAGGAGAGACGGCGGCCATGGCCGGACAGGTGAGCGAGAAGGAGCTAGGGACCGTCCTCATGCAGGCCATGCAAGCCCAGAAGAACCTCCGCCCCCAGCGCGACCGCCTCCTGCAGCTCCGGCGCCGCCTCGAGCAGCTCAGCCTCAGCCCCGTCGAAGCCGACGCCGGCCACGCCGACAAGATCAAGCAGCTCGCCACCGACCTTTTCAAGGTATACTTCATCGGCATCGAGTACGGCTCCCGCACGCTCGGCACCTGCCTCATGCTGGCGGCCAAGGCCGGCGCGCGCCTCGCCCTCAGCCTCGCCTTCGCCGCCTTGCCCGACGAGCGGCTCCACGACGCCCTGCTCGCGCAGCGGCTCCCCGCGCGCCCGACCACCCAGACCGAGGCCTTCTCCCGCGTCGAGGCGACGCTCAACGCCGTCAAGGTCGTCCAGGACCACCACGTCCCGCGCTGCATCGAGCACCTCGTCGGCCAGCGCCCGCCTACCGTCGTCGATGCCTACAACGAGAACCCCAAGAAGACCGACCGCTCGGACCCCGCCCCGGACACCGTCGTGGACCTGGGCAAGGCGCGCGACTTCCTCGACCGCGCCTACACCCTCGCGGACCTCGCCGTGAAGCACATCGACCTCGCCGTCGTCGCCCTCTCCAGGTTCCTGGACCCCAAGGAGGTCGCCAGCCTCTCCGAGTTCACCGACAGTGTCGCCTACATCTCTGAGGTACCAAGACTACTCATTGCTCGCTCTGCTACTACCAGATCTGTTGTGTAAATATTTGCATGAATCGATCCATTCATTTTGCTACTTGGCTTCATCACTGCAGGACGGACCTTATCCATCATCAGACTGAGTGGTGATTCACCGTCGTGCTACTGCTAATTCACCTCATCGACACAGGATGTCAGGCGATGAAGGGGGTGGGATCCCTTGCATTGTTGATCAAAGCCGTTTAATTTACCTATGATTTCTGTTCTGCAACCTTATAATTTCAGTGCTGTTCCCGTTCGGTTAGATCGATCTCTGCTACTACTATACTATCTAGCTAGTTTAAGTTCTGGACAGCTGCATGTGGTTATCTTAGCTTCATTCTGGGTAATGTAATAATGTACCTGCATCTATCTATCGGTCTGGGCGATCGACTGTTTTAATCCTGTTCTGTGATGCTGTCAATTGCTCTCATCTTTTTCTGTGATTTCTATTCATAGCATGGATCTTCAGTTTGGTCAAATCTTTTTCTGCGTTTTTCTGTCTGTAATCAATGATGATAACCGAGAAACTCACCAAGTGTATGCCACAAATTATTGATTATGGATCTTGTTTGGCTGTTTGTCCTGAAACAAACTTGTCTTTGAGTAGGACAACTACGTACATGAGCGAGCAGAACACTCCACAAGTTGTTCACCGATTCAATCGAGGCTGTGAAGCGATGAAGGGGGTGGGATCCAAACCCAGCGCTCATCAGTCGTTTAGTTACCTAAGCTTTCTGTTTTGCAACCTTATTAATCCACAGTTCGGTCAACCTTATCTCATGGTATCTACCTAGTTTAACTTTTGGATGGCTGTGGCAATATTTTAGCTTCATTAGTGATGTAATGTACCTGTATCTATCCCTTTTTGATAAAGAAAATATATTAATATAATAAATATACCTCTGCATTAAGAAAAAATAGCACCACCGTGATCAAACAATCGCAGTAGGAGGTGATCAAACAATCACAGCAGCAACACCGGACTACAAAAAAGTTTCTCCAAAAGAACCGCCTCCAAAAAAAAACAATACTCAATCGTTATCGCTCGGTTGAAGATCTTAGGTTTTAACCTTGGAGAAAATCAAAATTCCCAAAACAATGACTTCTACAAGACCATGGCCAGGTAAGTTTGTTCTGCAAATGCTAGAGATTGAAGATCTTAGGGTTTCGTAAACAAACCACTTGTAAACATGGCCGAATTTATTTTGGAACTTTTTGAAACTTGTAAATTTGCATCGTAAAGAGCGGTATCATGGTATCACATAGCATGTGTTATCGCTAGGCATTTACCCATAAAATTCTTGTGTAAAGTTTAATACTCCCTCCGTCCCAAAATAGATGTCTTAGATTTGTCAAACTTTAGATGAATCTAGACACTATTTAGTATAAAGGTTCATCCAAATGTTGACAAATTTAAGACAACTATTTTAGGACGGAGGAAGTATTTCTTTAACTTTGCCTATTAATCTAGACCGGCCACTCGCAATTAGAGACTCTCAGAAATTACGGATTCGTAAACAATAAGATTGTAGAAGGATTTACAGTACGATCTAGAAGAGGGTTCCCCTCCCTCGTGCAGCCATGCTGCTCAGGAGACAAGTTCGTTTCTAGGCAAACAGCATGAATATTCAATCTAATATGTGGCACGCAGTTCATGAGTTTCTTGGTGACCGATAATGCTGTGGAACACACAATATTACCAATCTGAAAACGCATTATGATCGTTGGCTAGCATAGCTAGGATTTGAACAGATAACATCACAGAACATGATCAAAACACGACATTCTCCAATATCACAGTTCAGAAATGGGCTGCTGCAATTCGATAGTCCACACAGTACATAGATGCAGGGTACATCATTACATTATGTTACCCAGAATCAAGCTAAAGACAGCATCAGAGATCAATCTAGCCGAACAGAATCAAGCTAAAGACAGGCTCGATCGATCATATCGTGGTGATCTGAATAAAATGATTCTGCAGTGAAGTGAACAAATTTAGTTAATGCAGTCAATTCAGAGATAGTACGCATCGATGGACAGATCTCGTAGCAGCAAAGATAGTACCGGCCGGCTGTCCTTGTGCTTGTGGGTGACGAGGGGCGGCCGGATACCGAAGAGGTGCTCGATGCAGGTCGGGAGGTGGTGCTCCTTGCACAGCTTCAGGGCGAAGAAGGCGGCCTCGACGCGGGCGAAGGCCTCGGTCTGGGTGGTCGGGCGCGCGGGGAGGCGCTGCGCCACGAGCGTGTCGAAGAGCTGCTCGTCGGGCAAGGCGGCGAAGGCGGGGTCGAGGGCGAGGCGGGCGCCGCTGCTGGCCGCCAGCTCGAGGCAGGTGGCGAGGGGCCGCGCGGTGGTATCGAGGCCGACGTAGTAGATCGCGGAGAGTTCGGAGGCGAGGTCGCCGTTCTTGATGGTGACGGCGACGTCCATCGCCATGGCGGCGAGCTCGTTGAGCGTGGCCGCGAAGTTGGGGCTGATGTGCTCGATGTCAAGCGCGTACTCCCTCATCCCGGCCGCCATGTCGTCGTCGCCGGGGCGCAGCTGCTGCTGGAGCCGGCGCCGGAGCTGCAGGAGGCGGTCGCGCTGGGGCCGGAGGTTCTTCGCGGCGAGCATGGCTCCTCCTTGCTCATCATCTCCCCAACCATGGCCGCCGCCTCTTCGAGCGCCGTGTACGTAAAAGTCTGCTGGCTCTGCAGCTCTGCAGGCTGGGCCCACGCTAATCTTTTGACCGGGGTCATACGTTGCGTGCTCCCTCCGCCACCAACTGTGTCACTACAAGACAAGTATATTTAAGTAAAAAAAAGACAAGTATATTTGAACTTTGAAAATATATGCTGGATAAATATTTGGAAAAGGTTGTCGCAGGATTTTTTACCAGCAGGTACTCCACCTCTTGGATTATTTACCGTTGTAAAAACGCGGAAATTTGTCTGCTCCTGCTGCTACTATTAATAACGGATTTGTAAAACACAGCTAGCTGTGACGTAGCTTACGTCGTAGCTAACTTGTGCACAGTTGATTTTGTCTGGTCGTTAAGATTGGTGTGCCCGTGGCTGGTTGTTCAGCTGGCCACCCGTCGCGCGATGTTGCGTCGATCGTTGAGCTTGGCATGTGTCGCTATGTTGAGTTGTCTTTTTGTGTGCTGTCGTGGGCCTCCCGTCTAGACCGTATGGCTGCGTTGTGTTTTTTTTTGTCGCTGCGTGGTGTGGCTGCATGATTTGAATTGAACTAGATCACAAGTCTTTATAGTCTGGGCCAGTCGGCCAGAGACAGCTAGATGTTGGGTTGACTATAATTTTTTTTTTGTGGTAGTATGTGGTTTAAATAACTCTAAACCGTTCATTTCTTTTGCTTGGTTGCCGGTAGAGTGTATGGCCTACTGGATCGCGTAGTTTTATTTCTATTTTTAGATTGGCTATAAGTTAGGAGTTATATTCTCAACCATTCATTTGTTTTAGCTATTTTTTTTCGAGTGATTCAAGTAACAAGATATTGGCGGTACTGTTTATCATGTTCATGCTCTTTAGAGAAATTACAAGTAGAGGAGATTGATTTTATAATATCAAGCCACGATAGCTTTTTTGAGAAATTGTTGCAAATTTCGGCATTGTCATAATTTTGGCATTATTATTTATTTTTGTTTTGTTTTGATTCGGTAGGAGAGTTTTTAAAATATTTTTATTTTGTTTTTAGCGTTTTATAAAATATACAAGGCATGGATGTTGAACCTTGTGTAGTATGCTTGCAACCTTTCAACATTTGTCGCCGTTTTAGGCGAAGTGATCTACAATTTTCTGTGACAATGATGAAACGAAATTTTGAAATCGGAGTTGTATATATATGATTATCATTTTTATTATATATTTGTTGTACTAAATAGAATATTTTTTTAATTATTTATGTCAATATTTTTTGACAAAATGCACCTTGTTGTTTTAGTGCAATCTTGGAAAGGTTATGTACTAAAAAAATGGTTGAAAGCTAAGGGTGAACTACGATACAATTATTGGGGTGGAATAGAAATAGAGACTATCCACCATATTTTTCTACATGTTTTTGATAACAATATTTTCCTGTGTGGACCATATTGGGTATCTCTGGTTGATGCTTTTGAGGTTGAGTGCAAGATATCATCACTTTATTCAATGAAGAAGACAATTTGTTTGATATACACTTTATTTCTTATAATGGCGATGACAAATTTTTAAAGGCATATGCTAGTATGATTTTTCATTTTATATTTGACATATTATTATTTTTGATTATTTTAAATATGGTATTAACATTTTTCATACAATGTGAAGCATTACCCCAAAGCCTAGAATATGTATTCGAGAAGGCATTTTTAACAGATATATTTGATATCAGCCAATATGAAATGAATGGTGTTGTTCAAGGTATGGAACACGTTGTGCCATCACATAACTATAATGTCGATGGAACAAAATTTTATGTTCATAGGATTGACAATGATGATCAATACCACTTAGTTTTTTTTACTTTTATACATGTCTTTTGAATTTTAACATATTCATGAGATTCAAATGGACTAGCCTTGACTTCTTCATAGTTGACGGCTAGGATTAGTACAACAAGATAATATTCTATCATATTTTTTTCTTTCTCTTGATGTATAAGTTGTTTTATTTACTATGCATTGCAATATGTTTTTTTTGCTTTGTGACTGATGATAGTTGCAAATTGATTTGTAAATGAGAAATTGAATTTTTTTTATTTTAATATGAGTTGCATGTGGACTTGAAACTAGTCTTTTTATCAGGATCCAAATGAGTTACATGCACACTTGGAATTGGCATTTCTCGCGTAGGGTGGAGGGATGTGAGAGGTTTAAGTAGGTTTGTAACTAATTATTTTTTACTTTTAATATGAGTTGCATGCGGACTTGCAACTGGACCACATACAACTAGATCACATATGAGTTGCATGTGGAATTAAAACTAGTTTTTTTCTTGGAATCCCAACAAGTTGTATGTGCACTTGAAACTGGCTTTTCTCGAGGAAGGGAAGGAGGTGGTAGAGTTGCAAGTAGGTTTGTAACTGAGAATTTTTGCTTTTTATATGAGTTGCATGTCGACTTGAAACTGATTTTTCTAGAAAGAAGGGAGGGGTAGGAGAGTTGTAAGTATGTTTGTAATTGGGTTTTTTGATTTTTAATACAAGTTACATGTGGACTTGTATGTGGAGTTGAAACTGGATTTTATCGGGGGAAGGGTAGGGGTGAAAGAGTTGCAAGTAGGTTACTAACAATTTTTTCTTTTGATACGAGTTGCATGTGGAATTAAAATTGACTTTTTTCTCGGAATCCCAACGGGTTGCATGTCCACTTGAAATTGGTTTTCTTGGTGGGGAGGAGGGTGGGAGAGTTGCAAGTAGGTTTGTAACTTAGTATTTCTGATTTTCATATGGTTTGCATATATGTGGACTAAAAACTAGCTTTTTTCTCCGAATCCAAACGAGTTGCATATGTCCACTTCAAACTGGCTTTTCTCGATGAAAGGAGAGGACGGGTGGGGCAGTTGCAAGTAGGTTTGTAACTGAAGATTTTTGCTTTTCATACGAGTTTAATGTGGACTTGAAACTACCTTTTTATCGGGATCCCAGTGAGTTGCATATCCACTTGAAACTTGTTTTTCTTGGGGGAGGGAGTGGGCAGGTGGTAGAGTTGCAAGTAGGTTTGTAACTGAGAATTTTTGCTTTTTTCATCAAACAAGCATGCCGACTTAAAACTGACTTTTTATTAGGGGAAGGGTAGAGTGTGAGAGAGTTGCAAGTAGGTTTGTAACTGAGACTTTTTTTTGCTTTCGATACAAGTTGCATGTGGAGTTGAAACTAGTTTTTTTCTCGGGATCCCAATGAGTTGCATCTCCACTTGAAACTGGTTTTTTCTCGGTGGGGACGACGGGTGGAAGAGTTGCAAGTAGGTTTGTAACCGAGAAACTTTTTTCATATGAGTTGCATGTGGAGTTGAAACTGGCTTTTTTCTCCGGATCAAAACGAGTTGCATGTCCACTTGAAACTAGATTTCCTCGGTGGAAGGGGAGGGCAGCTAGGCAAGTTGCAAGTAGGTTTGTAACTAATGATTTTCGCTTTTCATATGAGTTTAATGTGGACTTGAAACTAGATTTTTTCTCAGGATCCCAATGAGTTGCGTGCATACTTGAAACTAGATTTTATAGGGGGAGGGGGAGGGTGGGTGGTAGAGTTGCAACTAGGTTTGTAACTAAGCATTTTTGCTTTTTCATGCGAGTTACATGTCGACTTGAAACTAGCTTTTATAGGAGGAAGGAGAGAGGCGTGGGAGAGTTGCAATTAGGTTTGTAACTGAGATTTTTTTGCTTTTGATACGAGTTGCATGTGGAGTTGAAACTGACTTTTCTCGGTGGGAGGGTGGGTGGGAGAGTTGCAAGTAGGTTTGTAACTGAGGGTTTTTGCTTTTCACATGAGTTGCATGTGAACTTGAAACTAGCGTTTTTTCTCTGAATCCCAATGAGTTGCATGTCCACTTGAAACTGGCTTTTCTCGGGGGAAGGGGCGAGGGAGTTGCAAGTAGGTTTGTAATTAGGGATTTTTGCTTTTCATACGAGTTGCATGTGAACTTGAAACTAGCATTTTTCTCGGGATCTCAATGAGTTGCATGTCCACTTGAAACTAACTTTTCTCAGTGGAGGGGAGGTTTTAGAGTTGCAAGTAGATTTGCAATTGAGAAGTTTTTGCTTTTAATATGAGTTGTACATAGACTTGAAATTGACTTTTGTCGGAAAAGGGAGAGGGGTTAAGAGAGTTGCAAATAGGTTTGTAACTAAGGATTTTTGTTTGATGAAACGTGAAAACAAAACTTCTAATTATTAGTAGACAATTAAAAAAATATAAAACATATTTTTCTATCTCACATGTCTTTTTGGCAACACCAAAATATAAGTGTTGGATCTGCACAGTAATAGGGTTCAAATAAATTATGAAATCACTTTAATTTTTTCTACTTTAAATTTTTTAATTTAAGTAATATTTTATATTTAACAATTCAAATTAAAAAAATTAAAACTAATTTTGCCAAAGGAGTTGAGGAAGACGTGTGTGCGCTCCGCGCCCGTGGAGCGGTGGCCAATCCCGCCAGGCCGTCGCCGCTCCATGGGCGTGTTCATTGCTCCTCTGTTGAAGAATCGACTAGTACTTCTCCTTCTCTAGTTTTTTCTTCCTTTTTTGAATCTCCTGCTGGTTGATTTGCCTCTTAGATACAAGCTTTTAAGTTGACGAACATCCTACCCCCTCCTTGCCCTTTTTTAATCTGCTTTGTACAATCGGCAGAAAGTTGAAATAGCCCACTTGATCTTTTTAGAGATTGTTAACAACGATAAAAAAAAGCCTTGTGTTCACACATGGGATTTGATTCTGGGAGCTACCTTGCTCCCACACGGGAACAAACTTGATCTAGCTTATGACCTTCGGTTCTCGTATGGTACGAGACATCTCGCAGCGCATGAAGTGGGCAAGGCCCACGTACAAAAAACTGCAGCGTGGCTCTTGGCTGCCGGCAAGCGAGCCTAGCGCTCGCGTAAACAACACTGACGTCATTTGACTGCGACGTAGCGTTCGTCGCAGCCGACTGCGACATAGAGATTCCCATATATTTATGTCACTGTCTGGACAGTCGACTGTTTTAATCATGTTCTGTGATGTCATTTGCTCCGATCCTGGGATTGCCATCGATAGCATGTAGCCTTAGTTTGGTAAGGAACTCATAATGGTAACCAAGAAATCTTTTTATGTATTGTTCTGGTTGCAGTGGCGGAGCGTGACCAAAGGCATAGCGGGGGCCAAACTGAACCTTTTCGGTTTTTTTTTAACCATGAACCAAATTTTTGCTGCAATTTCAAGTTTTATTCTAATAACAAGAGATGATTTTCAAGCTTAAAATGCACTTATCACTTCAATTAAGCAGGAATTAACCTACCAAATAAGGGAGGTAAATATTTTTTGGCCAGGATTCACCGAAATGGCCAATAGTGATTTCTTGACGCACATAGGAATTGACATAGTGCAAGAGAGTTCTATTTGTAAACTAGGAAACATGCCCGTGCGTTGCCACGGCTAATTAAAATTTTCTTGTAATCCTATTTATAATAAGTATAGATCTCACGCTAGCTACAAGGAACAAAGCCACATGTAGTATTAAAAAGATCTTCACTCATTTCGTATCTTGTTTACTTGCTTACCTGACACGCGTCATACAATTTTGCACTTTTTATTTTTATTTTTGTGAGACTACATTAATTTTATAATGTCATCGGTGACTACCATGGCTGCTTAGAACATGCCTAAACAACATCAAGCAAAAATATTGTGCTCCTTCTGTCAAATCAATATTGGGACAAGGAATCAAAATGGTCGGTAGAAAAAAAAGGAACGTTTCACAATGAGCTATTTTTTTTTTGTTTTGAAAGGAGATATGCAGTACATTTCATTTATTATTTCATTGACTATCACGTCCACTTCTGAGTTCAAGTGCCATCACACAACATAAATCTGAATGCTATAATAAATCAGTATAATTATATGTATAAAATGTAGACACTGCATATTTAAAATATGACCACGTCCTCAAGTTTGCAAGCTTTTCTTTGCTTAGGTATCTATCTTTCTCTAAATATTTCCAACCTGAAGGAGGAGCAAAATTCTGATATTGAGTCATCATTATCGCTAGAGAAAGGTTGTTAAACAAATAGCTCATATATGTCATAAATCTATACCAATCAGTGAGACTGATATTCTCCCATATAATTATAAGACAAATTTGCCATCAACTCTTAGATGATTTGTAATAATTTCGATAAAATATTAAAGTTGTAAAGATATATTTATGTTCAGTACCAATAATATACCTATTGGGAGCTAATGTTGCCTCATTAATTTCAAGTACGGTATAATGTACATAGAAAAAGAAAATTAGTCTACATTACATACCAGTAACTACTGTGGACCTATGTTAGATTTCCATTGTAACCTTGCATAAAGAAATTGATTAGTAAAATGTTCTTTTAGCGCAGTATTCCGGAATAAAATCAAAACCAGGTAATCTTTGGTGCTCCTTGTCATCAGTACACATAATTTACATCCACAAGTGAATAGCTATTAACAATTACATGGAATGAACCTGTGGAGATCTAAAACAGGATATGAGTAGAAACACTGTTTAGGGAACAATCGATGCCGCTGCTGTTTGCTTATCATGATCAAAGTCATCTAGATAGGATTACAGACACAATATTCAACAATTTGGCCGTTCCAGTCTTTACTGGAATTGTCATAGCTGCAATTGAACGAATTTTAAACATTCTCCAACTCAAAGAATGCATCTCAATATGTGCAATCTACATAGTAAGTATCTTCCATGCATGATGCTTATAAGTTCATAAAATGAACATGTCTAATGTCTCAAAAAGACCAAAAAAATGTTTGTTCACATTAGCACATGAGAAAGGACATACAAATCTTACCCCTAAAGCTACCAGCTACAAATAAAGTAGACGTGAACCGATTATTTATTCTCCAAAGTATTAAATATTAGAGGCAGAGTTGCATGGCCAGCATAAAGCCCTAATTTAATTGGATAAAAAAACCTACTTTTTGACCAAATCCTGTTAACATGGCCCAGAACAAGAAACAGATCCACATGATTAGATTCAAATACAGGGATGTATCGTGAATCTCACCATCGTATCAAGATTGTTGACATCCTTCTGGAGGTGAATCTATTTTTTTGCATGGAGTTTGGATACAGAAGATATCAAGATGGAATGCAGTCACCGGAGAGTTGGCTCGTGGAAAACACCATCATCCTCTACCTTCGGGTTGAAATTTCCTTGGAGTGCATATCTTAGTTAGTCTGTTCCAACATTGAAACAAGAGCACACACTAAGGAAATACTTTTCAAGGTTTTATTTTCCGATATTGCAAGAAACTTAACTCTCGCACATCTAGAGATGGAACTATTTTTAGAAGGCTTATCACAAAACATATATTTTGAGACCTTGATTGAGATTTACTCAATAAGATAGCTAAATCTTGACAGTATCAACTTCCAGGATATTAGAAAAGTAATCCAGACCATAAGAATGGAGTTGGAGTGAAAGGATCTTAGCTTACCTTGCTATGATTTCAGCAGATTCCAAATAAGTTTCCACCCTGAATTGTTTAACCAACCGATGCTCGGCTCTTTTCCTTCATCAATATCACCCTGCAATGGAACAGATCCCACTGGAAAACTTAGATGTAACCAAAAATCTTAATGCCGCAGGAGCTAGTAATCAACAACCATGCCATAACAACACCTTAAATAAGGCTACAAAAGAAGGAAATGCACCATCAGGTAGTAGAGATATATAGCTGAGTGTCCGTGCGTTGCTATGGGAAAACAATACATGAATAAAAATAATTTTGTTATGTTAGGGTCCACAAATAACTTATTGTTTTCGAATACCCAACACTATACAATATGGCATTCTTATCTCTCTTCCTTCTTTTAAGGGAAGAAGCATGACTGTTGGTGCACTTTTTTAATGATCACCAATAATTACATCATTTATAAGTTAATTTATGAATAAGCTAGCAATTTGTCGGCCAAATTATAAGAAATTTTATTTAGAAAACAAAATTTTGCTATCTCTCATGGGCTACCTGATTTGATTATCTAGGACAATACTTGAAAGTAACATTTTCTATGTATGATACCATGTCTACACAATCTACAAAAATGGCTGGCCATTCTTATCCCTCTTCGTAGTCCACCAACATGTGTTCTTTTGCTCCATTTTACACACTTCGCATAATGTATGTGGTCTATCTAAGTTTTTTCATTGCCACACATGTAAATGTAACACACACGTGAGATAGCCACATAACATTCTTAAAAAAAACAATATTCTACTTTGTTTATATTATAATTTGACAGTTATATCACTGATATTTCACTTCTCTCATATCCTCGAGACAGACGACTTCTAGTAATAACATTCTCACTTGCTCGTGCCAACAATTCAGCTCGTGTTCCTGCCTCAACATGTCTCCTAAAACAACTTCCTCCGTCCGTTAGAAAAATTACACAATTAAACCAAAGCCGGTTTCATAAGGTTGTCCAAACAAAACTTCTCTCAAAAAAATATAATAGAAAAATGGTTATCAAAAGGCCCTTGAGTTTTATACACAACCTGAAATTCAGTGTTTGAAATAATTATAGTTCACTTTGCTTATAGCAACTGCTCTTTTGAGGTACCCATGCTCTTTTGAATCAAACTTCAATTTGAATCACTATGCTTTATCACTGCTACTGTAGCTTGGTTCGGTTTGAATCAAACTGTAAGTACCTTGGAAAACTGATGTTATGGATTGGTATGTAAGAAAGCATGCAGAGTGGTATGTTGAAATTTATCCTCATAGGCTCATACCAAGATACTGCAGTTCTATAGTAGTAGGTTGTTTCAAAAGTTACTGGAATCTACCATAATGTGCAGAAGTATTAGCAATGCCATATTGCAACTGTAGTAATCCAGCTTAAGTAAATTTGATTGCTACATGACTAAAATATAGGTATCTAAGAAACTTATTAACAGAACTTGTTGTTCAGACATAGAAGAAGGCAGATTAGTACTAATATGGTTGACAAACATAAAAGGAAGGGATGTTTTCTCCGCTGGCAACCAATTAGTGTTAAACTATGGACAAAGGAATTATACGAATGCATTGTCATAGGTCACGTCCCAGTGAATGATCCCGTCAACGTATTTTGTCACTTATTGGATTCTCCCTTTTTGAGGGAACTTACTGGGTTCTCTTTAAAAGAGGAATATAGAGAAAGAAGCAAAAGTTTAGGCATCTTAATAACATCATGAACTTCCACAAGGTGTAGGCAAACCTAATTCACTTCCAATAACTTCAATCTTCAACTTTTCCATCAAGTAGAACATTATTATAACATTTCAGTGCAGCAACCGCATCACTCTTCCTTGTAAACACCACCTCTATTACCCTTCAAAAAAATGAAAATCAAATAAAACATAAGTACAACAAAGCTTCTAGATTAATAATCGCTACAGACTTACAGGAAAAACAAGCATCCAAGTAATTTGATATAAAGTTATAAATTGATTATCTGTAATAACGGACAAGCATGGATTCACCATCCTTTTGTACCCACAGTAACAATATGAGAAAATATATAGCCGTTGCTCTTGTAGAACATTATTATAACGTTTCAGTCCAGCAACTGCATCCGTTTCTTCCTTGTAAACACCACCTCTGTTGTACCCTTCAAAAAATGAAAATCAAATACAACATAAGTACAACAAGCTTCTAGGTTAATAATATCTACAGGCTTACATCAAACACATGCATCCAAGTAAATTTGATATAAAGTTATAAACTGATTATCTGTAATAATGGACAAGCATGCATTCACCATCCTTTTGTACCCACAATAACAATATGGGAAAATATATAGCCGTTTCTCTTGTAAGAATCAAGAACATAGAACTGTTTGATCTAGTTTGAACAACAAGTGACCTCTGAGATAAAAAAGGACATGTTGCATCAGTATTCAAACTTCAATAGAAGTTTCACAAAGTATTAGGACATACCTTCTGATTGTGGTGTATGCTGGCAACACAGACGGAGGCACCGGAGAGCGTGATGGACACCTTCGGGGGCTAGAAAGGATGGCCCCAGGCCCGTTGGTATCAGTTCTTCCTGTAGGACAGTATGAGCAGAGCGTCATCGAGGAGGAATGGCTAAGACATAGATCAGCGTGCCACAATTGGAATCTTGCAAAGCCAGCTAGCATGCCACAATTGGATTGCTGAATGATATTGCTTAAACGTTCAGGTTCAGAAGGTAAAGCAAACTGTTCAGAGCTCTTATTCACATCAAGAATTGTACTTGCACCAAAATGTGATACTGCTTACACGTTCATGTTCAGAAGTTAAAGCAAACTGTTCACAACTCATATTCAGGTCAAGAGATGGCAATGAATTACTATTAACCAAATCCTATCCAAGATGAAGAAAACACATGAGCATTTGATTTCTCCTTGAAAAAGAAGACATCAACTTCAGCCAGCGACCCAAAGCACCACTGATGTCCATAGAAAATGAATATCTCAGGCGTCCTCAAGCTGCTTGCCAGTGAACAAATCCTTGATGCGATAATATATTTTGCACATTCACAAGAAAATGCAAAGTTGTGACAGTTTGTGTGCAAATCTGTTAAAGTTGGAATACTAACAAAAAGATCAAGTGAAACTTGGTCATAGCAAAGATTGAACACCTACACTAACTTGTATTATCATATCTAGAATCTGCAACCTTGTGTCTGTCAATTGCTCTAATTTCCTTCACGGTACTTACAAGAAGTTAAAAGGTCTCTTACTGATTCATCAGTACCATGGTCATCAACAGAACAACCTGTTTGACCGAAATTAAAACATACGCACCAAAACAAGGTTTCGGATATCAGTGTTCATTGCTTTGACAGTTCTCCATTCATATGAAGTGAGCAAGATATGGAGTTTTGATACTTTCATCAAATCATGGGGAAAGACAAATTGATGACAGAATACATGGACTCGGTTATCATCATGAAGTAATTGCAGATTTGACAAGATACCATTTGGAGAAGACAACTCTAGGTCTACACTGCTAAGCACAAAAGGATCCAAATCTGCACCTAGATTCAGGGGAAAAGAAGGACCTGTTTGCGTGGAGTCAACGTGGTCTGACTCGAAGTGCATGGTCCTCTCCAATGCTTCGGTGGCGTCAGCGAAGAACGAGGATGGCGACCTAGAGCTTCTCGCTCATGGAGGCGCGGGCGGCGATGAGGAGGCCGACGGCAGGCAGGTCCAACGCCCATGCCGGCTGCGCGCGGAGGATCTGGGGCGGTGGCATGGAGAGGAGGGCGCTGCCGCTGACCATGGGGAGATGAGAACGTAGGGTTCAGCAGGGGAATGGAGTTATGGAGGGGGCGGACAATGCGGGGACACAGTGCGGGTCACAATTTTTTTTCCGAGGCGGTGGCGACGAAGTGACGCGCGACGAACGGAGCGACGTAGTGGCAGAAAACGGAACGCCTTCATATATTTTAGATAGTAGAGATAGAGATAGAGATAGAGATAGAGAAGTAAGAGATCCGATGGGCAGGAAAATCATCAGCGGTCAATGGCCCAAGTCTGAAGAAAAAACAAAAATTAACCTACTGCCACTACAGTCATCAATGCGCTGAGGTGGAGAAGTAATTAAGACGGGACGAGGCCTCTTTCTCATAGCTCCTTTGTGCTTGATAGCTGACCAGTAAACAAAGAACGATCAATACTGTAGAGAATATCTCTAGAAATATATGTGCCCAGCTTTTGGAAGGGGGGGCACTGGCCCAGTTTCACCTCCAAGGCGCTCCGCCAGTGTCTGGTTGTGATCGATATGATGGGTAACCAGGAAACTCATGAAAGTGTATGCCATATTAAATATAAGTGGATAAATCCATTTTCAATACGAAGGACCAGAAACTCCGTTTGGTTTTCACGGTGACTTTGTTGGCAAAAATGGATTGTATTGTAGGTAGTAGACTCTGTTTTCACAATTATCCTATGTACAATGATTCTTTGTAATCTCAGCGTAAAGCTTCCAAATTTAAAAAACGTAAAACCTTGCACTTTTGAAATTCTTATATCACAGGAGTAAGAGCATATCCACTCAGGAGGCCTAAAGGTAACGCGCTGCAACACAAACCGCCCATCCGTGATGGCTCGGCTAGGGCTGTCGGCAACACGCGCCATGTAGGAAAGCCAGTGTCGGGCCCCCTTGCTAGCCACACAAACCGCATGTCCTTGATGGCTCGCTGCCTGACGGCGGGATTCCGCCGCTGTTTCAGCCCATTCTAGCATCATTTTGCACATGGTCTCGCCGGTTCCCGCTGTTTCGAGTAGGTTTCTGTCGCTTCGCGCTGGCTTTCCTGCCGGAGTGGATGCTCTGCTATAAAAGGGGACGAGCCCGGGGGAGGAGCGTCACACCACCACACCTCCAAAAACAGCCATTCGTAGCCGCCATCTTCATTCTGCTCCCGCACGCAACCCACGCGATGGCAACACCGACGACGACAGTAAGGATAGTGACGATAGCTTCTCTTACTTGGATGAGCAGGCGGAGAGGTAAATCGACCAGTGGGTGATATTGGCTGATATCCAAGCGACACGCGGTATGGCGCCACAGCAGCGAGAGCTTCGGCCGTACCAAGGTCTGATTAACCGGACCACCAGGGAGCGCTTCGGGTTCAACATCCTCGACCGCGTCTTCTATCCGCTTCACATCCAGCAGCAAGAACTCCGGGACACGTACATCAAGTGCTTTCCTGCCGCCCGTGCAAATCTCGGTGAAGCGGCCGTGTGTGCCCGCCTCAAACAAGCACGGGAGGAGTTTAAGACAGAGAAGATGATCTTTCGCTCTCCCCAAAAGGAGTGGAGCCTCAATATGCGGGCGCCGTCGATGAACCTTCCTAGCCAGTGTACTTCCAGGCATCGTGGCCCGTAGCCAGCACCGCTAGTTGTTTTCTAATTCCTATGTAAATTTTTTCAATTCCTATCTAATATTAATGAAACTATGTGTTAATTTATTGTGTCTTGATTGTTGGGGCCCACCGATGTGTGACGGCTTCCCCAAAGCGCCGACACTTAGGACGTCGGCCCCAAAGTCACTGCATGCGGTCTTATTATTCCTTTGTAAACCGAGCACCGCGCTAGAATTAGGAAAGAATTTTGTTGATTTGCTTGAATTTTTTAGATTTGCACGACTGAAGGGTTATCTTGGTTCTGGATAACATATGCATCGATCCACGTCCATACCGTATTTGGTCTGTATATGTTTCCGACAATATCTGCTTTTATTTTTATTTGTGCTGTTTCTCTATTCGTTTTTGCTTCCGCACAAAAATATGAAAACGGATGTGTCACTACTCAGTTCCATCTGTCCTGAACGAGAACAAATGACATGGCATCACTGATAATAATATCACAATTCTCAGATGGGCATTATCTACCCAACTATGAGCATTATGAGAACAAATGATATGCTCATCACTGATAATAATAGCTGCCATTCGATCGTCCACATCACAGATAGATAGATGCAGATACATTACATTACCCCAGAATCAATCAAGCTACCTAATATAGCCACGACCATGCATCCAGAAATTGAACAGCAGACAGTAGCCTAACCGAACTGGACTGAAATCGATCACGAGGTTGCAAATTAGTAGAAAACATAATACTCCCTCCGACCCATATTAATTGACTTGGATTTGTCAAATTTTAGATGAATCTAGACATAGTATATAGATCCATTCAAATTTTGACAAATCCAAGTCAATTAATATAGGCCGGAGGGAGTACGGAAATTGAAGCGCTCGGCTTGGATCAACAATGCTGCAAAGGGGATCCCAACACCTTCATCGCTTGACAGCAACCTCGATTGAAACGAGCAAGCTAGTCAATCGATCAGTCTGACGGGTAAGGTCCGTCCTGCAGTGAAAACGAGCAAAATCAAAAATTGCATATTGGTTAGATCAACGAACTGATTCATGCAAATATTGGAGATACATACACATCGGATCTAGAACTCGTGTATGTAGGTACCTGAGAGATGAAGACGGTTTTGTCGGCGAAGTCGGAGAGGCTGGCGACCTCCTTGGGGTCGAGGAAGCCGGAGAGGACGGCGACGGCGAGGTCCATGTGACTGACGGCGAGGCTCATCAGGGAGCACGTGCGGTGGAGGTAGGTCAGCGCCTGGTCCGGGTCCTTGCTGCTGCTGGCCACCTCAGATCCGTTACCAGTGGCCTTGCGACCGGCGGCCTGCGCTGCCTTGGCCAGGTTGTGGAGGCCGTGCTTGGCGATGTGCGCGGTGGCGGGGCGGCGACCGTGTCGTCTGCGTAGCCGATCATGCTGCTGTCCTCCGGGAGCTCGCGGATGTGGCTGGGCGGCCGCACCCCGGCGAGGAGCTCGATGCAGCGCGCGAGGTGGTGCTCCTGGGCCAGCTTCACGGCGTTGAAGGCGGCCTCGACGCGGGACTAGGCCTCGGCCTGCGTGGTCGGGCGCGCGGGGAGGCCGTGCGCGAGAAGCACGGCGTACTGCTGCTCGTCGGGGATGACGGCGAGGGCCGTGTTGAAGTCGAAGCGGGCGCCGCCCTTGACCGCCGTCTGGATGCAGCAGCCGAGCAAGCGAGTGCCGGTCTCGATGCCGATGAAGTGGACCTTGAACAGGTTCGCGGCAAGCTCCTTGAGAAACGCCGCGTCGTCGTCGCCGCCGGGGCTCTGCTGCTGCTGCTGTAGCCGGCGCCGGAGCTGCAGGAGGCGGTCGCGCTGGGGACGGAGGTTCTTCTGCGCTCGCATGGCCTGCATGCATCAGGACGTCCCCTAGCTTCTCCTCGCTCACCAGTCCAGCCATGACCGCTGCTTGTTCTCGCCTAGCTGGAGTCAGGGGAATAGGCTCGAGGAAGGGAAGAAAAGGTGGAGAGGGCTCGTGGCGTGTTTCCAATGGCAGCGCAGCGCAGCGAACGCCATGTAAAGGCTGCAGGGGCTGGACCCATAAAGACCGCCAGCCTTTGCTGCTTCCTGTTGACCGTGGGCCTACTCACACCGGCTCATCCTATGCTTGACCGTGCTAATTTTTTAAAAATAATACATTTTTTAATTCAATTTCACAAATAATACATGGAACGAGGAATTTGCGAAACTAACGGGTAGTCTTCTTTTCAAAAGATAACCGGAGCCCTTCTTTGTTTGAAAAGACGATGAACGTCTTCTTTAATTAAAAAGACGACCAAGATCTGGTTTTTATTTTAGAGGACGACCGGCGTCATCGTTTTTTGAAAAAGACGATCAGGATCTGATCATGCATAGTACGTGTTGTGCTAAAGAAGCTTCTAGGCCTCGTCTTTTCAATTAAAGAAGCTCACGTCGTCTTTTCAATTAAAGAAACTCCTAGACGTCGTTTTTTTAATTAAAAAATCTTCTAATTGTCTTCTCAAATGAAGACCAAGTTCGGTCGTGTTCCCAAAAGACGACGGTCCTTTAGTTCCGTAAATTACTCGATCCGTGTATTATTTATAAAATTGATTAAAAAATGTATTATTAGAAAAATAGCCTTAACCGTAGTCATGCACTACAAGACAGTTTTCGTTCTTTTGAAAACGGCAAAAGATACTCCTTGCCAAAATTGTAATGCATGTAGAATTTTTAAAATTAATATAAAAGTTGTCCAAGTATATAAAAAATATCAAGATCTAGAATACCAAATCAATATCATTAGATTCATCATGATGTATATTTTTGTATCATATAAATTTAATATTGCAAATATAGTACTCCCTCCGTTCCAAAATAGATGTCTCAAGTTTCTCAAAATTTGAATGAATCTATATGCTAAATAGTGTCTAGATTCATCCAAATTTTGACAAATCTCAGATATCTATTATGGGACTGAGGGAGTATATAGATAATTGCATCAATAAACTTGGTCGAAGTAGAATTTTGACTTTTCAAAAAACTTGTCTGTTCAGTCTTTCTCTCCTACACATTGAGCTTGTTAAACAAAACCAATACCTGTGTCGTGGGAAGGTTTGAGCCGTTGTTCTGCTATGTATGTAATCAATTCAAGCATACATTTGAACCGCTACTTTCCTATTTTTCTAACAGTGGATGGTCTTAGCTCTCTCAAAAACACCACTACTATCCTATTTTCCTACTCCCTCCGACCCATATTAATAGATTTAGATTTGTCAAAATTTGAATGAAATTATATACTCCATCTGACCCATATTAGTTGACTTGGATTTGTCTAAATTTGGATGAACTTATATACTAAATAGTGTCTAGATTCATTTAAATTTTGACAAATCCAAGTCAAGTAATATAAGTCGGAGGAATTACTAAATATAGATTCATTCAAATTTAGACTAATTTAAGTCGATTAATATGGACGGAGAGAGTAATATTTTGTTTAATGTAAGTTTAGTTTTTTTTACAACGTTCCCTGCTACAAACATCCGTGGCGTGACATTTTCTTTGAAATATTCGTCCGAAACTTGCCATGCTTTAAAAAGAAAACCATGCACTTTTGATCTGCTTGAATGCTTGATCTAAAAAAGGAGCTAATTTTTTTTAAATAATGCATTTCCTTTAATCAATTTCACAAATAATACATGGAATGAGAAATTTGCGAATCTAACAGGGTCGTCTTCTTTTTAAAAGACGACCAGAAACTAATCTTTATTCTAAAAGACGATGGTTCCCTTCTCTAATTGAAAAGACGACCAGGAGCTAATCTTTATTTGAGAAGACGACCAGCGCCTTGAGTGAAAGCTCCTTGTCGTCTTTGCAATTAAAGAAGGGGCCGTCGTCTTTTGAAAAGAAGACCAGTTTCGGTCGTCTTTTGAAAAGAAGACGGCCCATTGGATTTGCAAATTTCTTATTTCATGTATTATTTGTGAAATTGAATAAAGAAAATGTATTATTTAAAAAAAATAGCTAAAAAAAGAAGTGTGCCTTGCTATGTGGAAAAAGAATTATGCTGGTTGCGTAGGTTAGGACACAGACGCACTGGCCACCACGTGACCCCGGTCAAAAGGCTAGGCGACCGTTCCGCAGAGCCTTTTTTGTCCGGTTGCTAAACCCAATCATCTACATTTCTCCTTGATGACTTGATCTGAAATATATCGGAAACGTAAATCTGCAATTTTTTTGTTAAAGTTCTTGTTCATTTCACATTTTTTATAAGAGGTGCTTTATTACTCAAAAGTTTAAGTATTATTACATCCGGTCTCTGCATAGCTAGGATGCACACAGCCGTTACAGTCCATAGATCCCAACAAAAATAATTAAAAGGCGTATTTCATATCAAAATGAGAAATGTAAAAAAAGCCTAAGATGCTGGAGAAGGGTCTATCCGTAGATTATGCTGCCATCCATGTCGGGTAAACAAATCCTCCTGTTATCCTAGGGATTCAGGGTTGAGGCTCAGTGGACGTAGAAGGAATCGACATCAGGAGCAGGAGACTGGCTTGGAGAGGCAACATCAGCACTGATTGCAGGCATCTGGCTGGAGGAGGCGATATCACCGTCGGCTGGAGGCGCCTCGACCCAGTGGAACAACTTTGGCTCTGAAGGGGCGCTGAAGTCACGATCCAGCTGCACATAGTTGCCGATCTTGACTTCGCACGACCGGATCACAAGGACGTCCCGACGGAGGTCTTCGTAGCTAGTTCCAGCGCGAAAGACGCGGGTGAGAGCGCCAAGATCCGCATCCTGATACCAGGAATTCACCAAGGCCAGCGCCATATCCACGCCACTGCGGGCCGCCCACTCCCGACAGGTGTCGACCACATCCAGACCACACCTAAGCCCGGTCGTCAGATCATCAATTGACATGGTTATATCCTACGGGTACAAGACATTAGCATACCTGGTTCTGCCCAAGGAAGGCCCACCAGAATATACGTGGCCTATGGAGATTTTTGGGTGGCCCAAGCCCATGAAATCTTCGGGTCCTTGGAGAACAAGACTAAAACAGATAGAATATTCAAAGGGGCAAACCCTAAACCTGTAACCAACTCGATCTGTGCCTGAGACCTGCCTAACTCTATATAAAGGCTAGGAGGGCACAGCGAGAAGGGCATCCTTTTTCCACCGCATACACACCTCCACACCAGATTGCATCTGCGCACCCCTGTAACCTTTGGTTCCGCCGTAATCAAGAGCAGACAAGCAGGAGTAGGGTTTTCCCTCCGGGGGCCTGAATCTGGGTAAATCTCGTGTCCCTTGGTTTCTTGTCTGTTAACTGTTCCGCGATCTCCAGCACCCCCATATTCTCCAAAACCCAAGCTCATAACAATGGGCATTGACGAGTCGAAACCTCGTCAATTGGCGCCGTCTGTGGGAATCGGGGGCGCTGATTGTGCGATCGTGACGGTCCCGACCAAAGCAATCTACAATTCTTCGGCGATAGAGAGCCATCTCCTCTTCGGCGCTTTCGACTTCACCGCCCACTCGCTAGCCACCATGAAGGATTTCGAGCCCGTAGGCGAAGGGCTTGAGATTCTGTTCGGGAGCTTCTGCTTCCAGGTGGGACAGACAGGCACTCTCTGCCTCCTAGAGCGGGTGCCACTGCCATCAATCACGACCGCCTCATGGGCCCTGCATTCCAGCGTGCTACGCACGTCAACGCTGACAGATGAGTCATACGACAGCAGCAGCTGCAACTCAGATCTGTGCGGCCCCCATCGGACGAGGGAACCTACGGTTCCGAATCCGAAAGCTGCGGTAGCAGCGATCCAATCCGCGGACGCTACCAGTGCGCCATGGTCATCCAAAGCGACGTGGAACAGCCACTAGGTTCGAGTGCCCACGTGCCACCACCCAACCCACATGGTGGAAACGGAGAAAACCGGAGACAACCATCCCTCCCGCCCAACGAGGGCGACGCCGATGCCTATCGAAGAATCCACCTCAACGAGGAAGGATGGAACCAGGCACGCGAAGCCGTGGCGGGCAACAAGATCCTACCCGTGAATGCTTCACGGGACCTGCTAATGGCATACCACCTGCTCCTCATCGACGAGCATAACAAGCAGGTGAAGATGCAAGAGGTACTCTACAAACGCAAGCAAGCGGCCTCAGAGTCTAGCGCGCGGCGAGCTGTGCTCTCCACCGCTGGTGGATCCATCTCACACGGCAATCCAGCCAATAAGCATCACTCTCGCACGGATAACATGGATCCCGCTGCACGTCGTGAGGTCACACGAACCCTCAACACGTTCTTCATGGAGATGAACGTCAACGGCAACATCATACCGAAGACGCTGCAAGCTGCGATCATGGAAGCCACCACATACCTCGCGTCCCATCCACATGCATTATTGAGTCATGGATGATGTCAGCAGCGTTTCTGAACACCGTACCATGCAATGGCATTAGGAAATTTATCCTGATCGGCTGATATTTTTCAAACTAAGCATGCACCCGCTTAGATTCAAGTGCAAGATCCGCCAACAATAATAGAGCACCAATGTGACAGGTGTGTTAATCCACATATAACTTGTAGGTTTTTGGTTTACACGATGAACATAATGGTTTAAAATTACGAAATGCAATAATACTTTAGATTTTTGTGTAGGACTATATCAACAACAGCCTCTCGAGAGAAAAAAACAGCCTCCTGAGAAAAGAAATAATGACCTTTTTGAATATTAATTCTGGCATGAAAGGATTTATGCAACAATGGTGTAACCTACTCTTATTATAAAATTTCTTAATTTCTATAACTTATAATATCCAACTTGGATTTTCCGCCCATAGGTTTCACATGTGTATGCGTATAACATGAAAAATGATATGTCTAAATGTTGTCCGATTTTCTTATACTGTGAACGCAATTCGTTTAGCCCGGGAGAATATGCTCCCGAGAGCCAGTTAGAATATTCGATAGTCATAACTATATAGTGTGTGCAATAATATCTGGATGCAATATCTCTTTGCGGGCACTCGGGGATTATATAGGCGTTCTATAAACACAAACATGTCTGAGAAAGAACAACCGTTTAAATCTTAATTCTAACATGAAAGAAGTTACTAAAGCAACATCCAAGATGTTCCCCCAAAAACAGTAAGTTAGAGTTCGTGCCTAACTCCTGTTTGCGTGTCAAATAAAAAAAGACTAACATGTGTTCTAGCCAATCTCAAGACTTTCCAAAAAAAAAAAACTCTGAGCCTGTGTTCCAACAACTTGCTTTGCTTCTAAGAAAAGTGGGTTACGTCTATGAATCTGGTGGACACTTTTTGAAGTAAACTGGAATCAGTAGATCATAAGGGAATCTAAGCCATCATTCTGCTGAACCCTATATTGATTAAAATAACACTTATGATGAATCTTCACACATGTAATTATCACACAGCCACTAGGTCATTGTAGTATGTTCTATAATTGTACATGAACATCAATTCACAATTATTTTGATGAATCCTCATTATTATTTGCACCACCATACACAAATTATATTTGGTGCACATATATAGTATTAATGACCACCTATATGAATTCCAACGTTGGGCAAAGTTCTAACAAGATATAGAAAATACAAGTAGCTTGTGATCTAACCTTTAGCTCTATGTACTAATCTTATATAACGTAAAAGCAACACATATCATCAGTAGCATATCTTGTGGAAAAATTTTAGTTACTACATTAGCGTATTCATATAGTCACCAAGCTTATATATTGGTAATGTTAGTAGAGGCAGTGTTATTTGAATGATATAAAAATCGACATCCCGCAATGTAAATATTTTTTCAATTTTTATTTAGCATATCATTTATGTAGCCATAGAATTCTATTATATACTATTAGAACATTGATATTAGTACACAAAATCATAAATCTTTATTGAAAAATACTTTCAACCGACTTTAGGTGATTCCCTCGCATTTGCGAGGGCCACCATGCTAGTTTTCCTAAGAGTGGATGGTCTTAGCTCTCTCAAAAACACCACTATTTTACTATTTTCCTAATAGGAGTATTTTATTTGATGTAAGTTTAGTTTTTTACAACTTTCCCTACTACAAACATCCGTGGCGTGACAATTTCTTTGAAATATTCGTCCAAAACTTGCAATGCTTTAAAAAGAAAATTACCATGCACTTTTTAACTGCTTGAATGCTTGATCTGAAAAGGAAGTGTATCTTGCTACCTGAAAAAGAATTATGCTGGTGGCGCAGGTCAGGACACAAACGCACTGGCCACCACGTGACCCCGGTCAAAAGGCTAGGCGAACCCGTTCTGCGAAGCCCTTTTTATCTGGTTGCTAAACCCAATCATCCACATTTCTCCTTGATGACTTGATCTTAAATATATCGGAAACTTTCATCTGCAAAAATATTTTCGAAGTCCGTGTTAATTTCATGTCCCATCATGTTCCAAGAAATCAAAATACCCATCAATATATCATGCTCTTGCCTCGATATTTGGTGGTATATGGAAGCTCTTGGTGTCCATGGACTGTGTCACACACAAATTGATGCATTGTTTCCCACATGTTATACACCGCATTTCTTGGGAAGTTCTAGGCCATAGTCAATGTGATGTTGTATGTCGGAAACGTATATATAATTTTTGATGTTCCATGTTTCTTTAGTATCTATTTTGCTTTGATTTGTCTATATTTTGAGATGTTTTTATATGTTTTCTGGTACTAACCTATTAACAAGATGCCATAGTGCCAGTTGCTTGTTTTCTTCTGTTTTTGGTTCCAAAAAGGCAGAAAATCAATATTCTCGGAATTGGATGTGACAAAAGCCAAATTCAAAATATTTTACCGTAGGGAATATGGAGCCTGAATACGAGACAGAGGGGAGGCACCAGGGGGCAACACCCCCTGGCGGCGCGGGCTAGGGCTAGCCACGCCTGGGGGGTGTGACCACCCTGGCCGCCCCCTGCCTCGCCTCTTCGCCTATAAAGACCCCCCAATGCAGAAACCCTAAGCACTCGATCAATATTCCACGAAACCATCTGTAGCCGCCTCCACCATCGTCCCTAGATCGGCGGGGATCTGAAGCTCTTCTGGGCACCCTGCTGGAGGGGAGATCATTCCGGAGGCCTTCTTCTTTATCATGCCAGCCTCCGGTATGGAGTGTGAATAGTTTCACCTTGTACTACGGGTCCATGTAGTAGCTAGATGGTTGTATCTCCTCTTTTGTGCTACCATGTTTAGATCTTGTGAGCTCCTTTCATGATCAACATCATCTATTTGTAATCATGCATGTTGTGTTTGCGGGGATCCGATCGATATTGAGATTACTATGTCAGATTAATTAATGGTTTTGTCTTATTGATTCTACCATGTCTGTGTTGTTTGTGATCTTGCATGCTCTCCGTTTCTAGTAGCTATCTTGGCCAAGTAGATGCTAGTGACTCCAAGAGGGGGTATTTATGCTAGATAGTGGGTTCATGCCTCTATTTAATCTAAGGGAAGCGATAGAAATCTCTAAGGTCGTAGATGTGTTGTTGCCACTAGGGAGAAAACAACGATCTTTTGTTCATGAAACTAGTGGATTGTTTACCTTACACACTTTGCTTAAAACAGTTATTTGTTGCTTGCAACTTAATACTGGAGGGGTTTCGGATGATAACCTGAAGGTGGATTTCTAGTCATAGATGCAGTTGGATGACGGTCTATGTATCTTGTTGTATTGCCCAATCAAATCTCATAGGATCATGAATGTCTAGTATTGCATTGTTATGCCTTGCTCAGTCCTGTCAATTGCCCTGCTGTAATTTGTTTATCCAGCATGCCATGTTTGCTTATCTTAAGGAGAACACCTCTAGTGAACTATGGACACCGGTCCAATCTTTACCATTGATACATCTTCTGATGTTACTGTTTACTTTCTGCAAACCACTATTACCTTCCACACCATAAAGTTAATCCTTTGTTACAGCAACCGGTGAGATTGATAACCTCACTGTTCGTTGGGGCAAAGTCTTAAGTTTGTGTTATGCAGGTTTGTTTTGTTTGTCAAAGTTTGAGAATAAGGAGGATACCAAAGCAAAAGTGAATATCAGCTATCCTAGTAGCTAGGATCGGAACAAATAACATCAGGAAAGATAATTAAACATGACATCTCTGATAATAATAACATAACAATTCTGATTTCTGAAATGAGCTAGCTGCTACAATTCGGTTGTCATTCAACAGAGATAGATGCAGGTACACCAATAAATTACCCAGAATCAAGCTTAGCAAGAAATTAAACTAGGCAGATAGCAACAGCAGACTAATCTAACAGAGCTTAACTGAAATAATAACACGGTTCAAACAAAAGAGCATACTAGCTAGAAGTGCTTGGATGAACAATGCTGCGAATGGCCCCCCAACCCCGGCCCCCTTCATTACTTGACAGTTGGCAGCCTCGATCGTCCAGGCTAAGCTAGTCAATCAATCATCTGATGGATAAGGCCCGTCCTGCAGTGAAATGAAAATGAATTGGATGCAAGATTATTACTGTAGATTAAAGACTAGTTCATGGAACTGTAGGGGGAGATGGACATGATTCGTGCGAGCCACCCTTACATGCGAGAAGTTAGCTAGCGAAAAAGATGCGCTCCCGCCTAAGGCCGTTCGAATTTTGAACTCGCTGGCGGCTCCCCGGCCGGCGCCCCACCCCCACCCCACACACTCCTCCATGCCGCGGTCCCCCTGTTCCCGCAGCCTCGCCGCTGCGGTGGCGCGCGTCGTCGGCATCCGCCTTTGCGGGCTGCCGCCCCGGCTGGTCGGAGGCGACGGTGGTGCTCTGGCCGGCTGGTCCTGCTCAATAAAGTCGGCGTTGTCGTTGACGCCACGGATCGCCGTCGCGGCGAGTTCGTCCGGCAGGGCGCTTCCTTGTCGTTCCCCGCCCACGCGGTGCGTGTTGGTTGCCGTGCCCCTCCGCCAGCGCGGGCAGCGCAGCCCCCTCCCGTGAGGCCCTCCCCCCGGCTCGGCCGCTGGACCCGACGCTCGTCGCCGAGCTGGCCGACCTCCACGGTCAGGCATGGGGCAACGTCGAGGAGGACGCGGTGCCCGCTCTTTCCACGCCGGCGTGCGAGACGATCTTCGGGGTGCGCGGTGCCGGCGAGCTCTCCGACGGCGAACGCGGTGTCCCGACCCCACGGTGTGCCTCCTCCTTGCTTCGCCCCTCCTTGGCGGAGTTTCTCCCTCTGGCCCGGGCTGCCCTCAAGCGGCCTCGCCGGAGGGGGGAGCTCCAGGCGCGGCGGCCCTGGCGACGCCATAGCAGGGAGTGGGTAGGGTGGGGCGAGGCCACAGGTGGGCCGCAGAGGGTTTGGATAGGGCCGCGGGTGGGCTCCTCCATCGGATGGCTCGTGGGCCTCGGCCCACTGGCGATCTGGCCAGGTCGACCCCCCTGGCAGGCCCCCTTATCCTCCCTCAAGGTCGAGCCCGTTGGGCCTAGTCCTGGTGCCCCCGCGTCTGTCCATCCGGGACAAGGGTTGCGGGCCCCACGGGACACTGCTCCCAGACCCCCGCCGCCACCCCTGACCCTCTCTGCTCCGCCCCGTGCGATCTCCCCCTCCCTGTTGCCCCTGTCTCCGGCGCCCATGACCTTCCTAGAGACTCTCATGGCGCCCCGCCGCCCTCGGAGTCCGCCTCCCCCTCCCCGTGGCGGCTCTTCCCGCCGCCCCTCTCCTCCCCCATGCCAGGCACCCTCCCCTGACCCTGCGCGCCGCCTCCCTGTGCACGGCCAGCAGAGCTCCTACCGCCTCCCCGCGCGACGTTCCCCGCCGCCGGCCCGCCGCTCCCCGCCGCCGTCGCGCGCCCAGTTCCAGCGCCGGGGGTCCCGCACCCCGCCCCATGCTCGTCGTCGCCTTGCGGACCAGCGCCGCTCTCCCCTCGCTCCCAGGAGACGAAGCGGGAAGCTCACCTCCGGGCGGAGGCGCTGCTGGCCATGCAGACCAAGGACGTGCAGCCTGCACCCTGCCCCTCCTAGGGCCGCGCCGGCGCTCCCTCCTGGCGCTCGGAGAGGGCTCAGCCCCTTCCAATCCCAGACGCTGTGGCGAGTGCGGGGCTGCGGCCGGATGGGGCAAATGGCGATGTTGCGGCCCCAGCGAAGAAGAAACGTAAGGGCAAGAAGAAACAGAAGGCCCCGGCTGCGACCCCACGGTGGAACTTGCCCCTGGCCTGCTGGGCGCCCACCCTGGGATGGCCTTGGCTCTGGGGGGCGGCCCCATCGCGGCGGAAGCTCTCCCCCGTCGCCAGGAGACCTTGGAGTACTACGACCACAGAGTGGACGGGGGAGTCTACTTCATTGACATGGGTGGAGTCCCCATGACCGTCCTAGAGACCCTAGCTATGGTGACGGTTCTCCCAGCACAGGACCCGCCTATCTCGGTGGAGGTGACGGAGGGCCTGATCCAGGAGGAGCTTCGGGCGGTGCTGCCCGGTCACGAGTGGCCGGTTTGTCGCGTCTCCGAGTCCGAGTTTGCGGTCTCCTTCCCTTCGTTGGCGATCCTTCGCATGTGCGTGTGCGGCACGTCCTTCACCCTCCCCCTCCACCAGCTGAAGGTTTCCATTCAGCCGTCCTCTGCTGCCCAAGAGACGGTGGCCACTCTCTCGGAGGTGTGGGTTCGCCTCCACGACTTGCCTTCTGAGGCGAGGACCCCTGTGGTGGTGGCGCTTGTGGCCCAGACGGTGGGCAAGCTCATGGAGGTGGATGTGGGCTTCCTCCCAGGCCTTGGTCCGATCCACCTACGGCTGCTCAGCACCGACTCCTCGGTCTTCCCAGTCTCCCTGCCACGGGTCTTCTTCGACCGCGTGGGCAGGGACCTCCTGGTCGAGCTGGACGAGGAGATCACCTCGGAGACTAGCCCTCCGCCCCACTCTCCTTTGTCTCCTACCGCCGACGCAAGCGACAGAGGCAGAGGCACTGGGGCCAGGGGTTCCGATGATAGTGACACCGGGTCTGACCCGGATTTTCCGCTGGCCACCAACGCCTCCCCGCCCTTCCCCCAGAAAGGGGCCACCGGGGGTGCTGCGGCTCGCTCGCTGGTGTTCGACGGGTCCGGGGTTGGTCCTTTCTTCCCGGACCGTCTCCCTCTGCCATTGAGCACGCCGGCCAAGATTTCCCTGGTGGATCTCCCTCGCTGCTACCGCCCTGACCCCCCGTTGTCCCTCGATATCGGCATCGCGCAGTATGGTTCCAACCTCTCTCTGGAACTTGCGCCTTCACCTGGCTCTCCCGCGCCGTCTCCTGCAGTGGAGACGTCTGGTAGCGTGGGGCTGGTGGTCTGTGCTCCCCCCTTTCCGCACTCGCCGGGGGTGGTGTGCTACTCCGTCGCCCCAGACACACCTAACCCCGCTACCGTGGTGTGTGCTACCACCAACTCCGACTCCCCGGTGGCTTCCTCCAAGCTCCGCCGTGTTCGGGGCCCCCGCCCCCGTCTCGCCACAACACTCGCCTTGCCGATGCCAGGACGGGCATGTCCGGGCCGGAGCCGACAGTGGCGGAGCGGGCGTCTCGTCGCATCGCAGCCCGTGATGAGGTCCCAGGTACTTCCTCTACTCCCCTTGCTTCTATTTCTTCTGACCCCGATCCGTCCGGCGTTCCTGGTTCTGCTTTCTGTGTGCTCTTGGAGGTGTCCCTCGCCCACCTGGGCGAGGTGGGCGAGGACTGTGGGATTGTCTTCCACGGAGAGAAGGGGCCCTGACTTGAGATGATTGCGGCCATTAAGGCGCGGGAGGGTTATGCGGGTGCGATCGCTGCTGCCCGGGCACGCGATGCCCAGGAGCGGGAATGCGCCCTAATCCTTACTAAGGATAGGTCCTCGGGACCCGGCCCCGGCAAGGATCCCCCACCGACACCTGATGAGCGGGAGGTACCCCTATGGCCAGCCCCCCCAGGTAGGCCTCGGGGGAGACCCCCAAGGCTGCTCCGCTCCACTCCCCAGCTAGTAGTGCGTGTTCGGTCCCCGCTAAGGGGACCCGCCAGGCTTGAGGTCCACTATGGACCTCCTGCGGGCCTTCCGGGTGTTCATTTGGAACATCCGGGGGTTCGGGCACGAGGGCCGCCGCCGTCAGATCAAGGAATGCATCCGCTTGGAAGCGCCGGTTATTGTCGGCCTCCAGGAGACGATTCGCCAGGATTTTTCCATCCCTGAGTTGGAGGGCCTGAGCCGCTGCAAATTCTCTTGGTCATGGCTCCCGGCCTCGGGCCACTCTGGAGGGATCCTCCTTGGCGTCAAGGAGGAAACCTTTGATGTTGAGGATATGGATCGCGGGGAGTTCTTTGTGAGCATGTCGCTCACCCATAGACAATCCCGCTTCCGTTGGGAGATGGTCGTTGTCTATGGCCCCACGGACCATCGGAGGTCCGCTGATTTCTTGCAGGAGCTCAATTCGAAAGTGGAACGGACAGAGATCCCGGTGGTGATCGCCGGTGATTTCAACTTAATCCGCTCTCCCGACGATAAGAGCTCGACAAATGTGGACCTCCCTAGGATGCAGATGTTCAATGACTGCATTGCCAATCTCGCTCTCCGCGGTATTGTGCGGGTGGGTGCTAGATATACGTGGACGAACAAGCAGCTGGACCCGGTCCGATCCGTACTGGCCCGTGTCTTTGTGTCGATCGATTGGGAGGGGGACTTCCCCCTCTGTTTGCTGAAGGCTTTCACGCGGATTGGCTCCGACCATACGCCCCTCCTTCTTTCCTCCGGAGGAGGCCGCGCTCCACGGCTCAACCGTTTCCACTTTAAGTCCTTCTGGCTGCAGAAGTAGGGATTCGTGGAGGCAGTTCGGGCCAGGTGGATTGCGGCAGCGGCTGCCCTCCTCGTGTTTTTTGTGTGGTCGATGTTTGGCACCACTGTGCTAGACTGACACGCCAATTCATGAGGGGCTAGGGGGCCAACGTGGGGGCGGAGCTCAGGGCCCAAAAGGACGCGATCTTGGGTGAGATTCGGGCCTTGGACCGGGAAGCCGATCTGTCTGGCCTCCCGCCCGAGGCATGGTCCCATAGGTACTCCCTTGAGACCTCCATTATGGAGATCTACAAGGGAGAGGAGGCGTTGTGGCGACAACGGAGTCGCCGGAATTGGACTGTCCAGGGGGAGTCGAACACTGCCTACTTCCATGTCATCGCTAATGGCAGGAGGAGGAAGTGCTCGATCCCCTGCCTCTGGGAGGGGGACTCCCTTTTGGAATCCCCCCAGGCTTTGTCCTCCCATATTTATGCGTTCTACAAGGACCTCTTCTCGTCGTCGCCTCCCTCCGGGCTTTCCCTTGGTGCAGGCTTTTGGTTAGTAAGGGCCTTGGTCACTCCTGCGGAGAACGAGGACCTCACCTGTCCTTTTCTTCCGGGAGAGGTGGCCGTGGCCCTAAAAGCCATGAAGGTTGGCTCGGCTCCTGGGCCCGATGGGCTGCCGGTGAGCTTCTTCTAGACCTTCTGCGACCAACTCCAGCCGGTAATCCTACCGATGTTCCAGGAGTTATACACCGGAACGCCAGTCATGTCTCGGTTGAATTTTGGGGTTATTACTCTGATTCCCAAGGTCGTGGGGGGCACTGATATTCACCATTTCCACCCGATCACGGTCATAAATGTTATCCAACGGCTCTTTGCGAAAGTTTGTGCCATCCGGCTTGCACCGGTTATGGAGAGACTCACGCACCCCCTCCAGTTCGCTTTCCTTAAGGGACGCCTCATTCATGATGACGTACTTTCACTCCATGAGGTCAAGTCATGTCGTCAGAAAGGGGTATTCCTTAAGCTGGACTTCCAGAAAGCCTATGATCGCCTGGATTGGGCTTTCTTGAGGTTGGTACTGAAGAGGAGGGGCTTCGATGACCGCATCATCTGCTGGATCATGCAATTCGTGATGAGCGGGAGGACAGCGATCAACATCAACGGCGATATTGGCCCCTTTTTCCCCCTCCTGCGGGGTTAGACAAGGGGACCCGATCTCGCCACTCCTGTTTAACGCTGCAGTTGATGCCCTGGCGGAGATTTTGGATAGGGCCAAAATCTCTGGCCACATCTCGGGTGTGGTAGGGCATCTTATTCCTGGAGGGGGCGTTTCCCACCTCCAATATGCGGATGACACTATGATCATGGTGCAGGGATCATATCTCGACATCATCAACCTTAAGTTCCTTCTTCTCTGCTTTGAAGACATGTCAGGGTTAAAGATCAATTTTGACAAGAGTGAAGTGGTGGTGCTGGGCTACTCAGATGATGAGCGTCAGCGGATTGCTGACAATCTCAACTGCAGGTTGGCCGAGTTCCCCATTTCTTATCTGGGAATGCCCATTAGGGAGATGAGAGTTCTGATTAGGGACCTCTCCCCCTTGGTCACGAGGGTCCGCTCTAAGGCGGAACCCTGGCGAGCGCGGCTCACAACTAAGGATAGCAAGTCGGTTCTGATCAACTCCTGCCTCTCGAGCTTACCTATGTACCACATGGGGCTGTAGCTGCTTCCCGAGGGGACCCATGTCGACTTCGCCAAGGAGTTGTCTAGGTTCTTTTGGGCAGCTAGGGACGGCCACCAGAAGTACCATATGGTGAAATGGGCAGATGTTTGCGCTCCCAAATCCCTTGGGGGCATAGGGATCCTGGACTCTCGCCGCTTCAATGTGGACTTGATGCTGAAATGGGTGTGGCGCATCCTTAGGGATGACGGGGGTCTGTGGCTGCAGCTCATTAAGGCCAAATACCTTCGGGGCCGGCCGCTCTTGGCTTGCGATCGCCGGGAGGGCTCCCAATTCTGGAAAGCCATCCAGGAGATTAAGCATTTCATTGGGTTGGGCATTGACTTCGCCATCGGGAATGGCCAGGGGACCCGCTTCTGGCTGGATCCGTGGCTGTCTCAGATCCCGCTGGAGTCCGGTTCCCGACCATCTTTGCTATCTCTGCTGCCCTGACTGCCCTCACTGCCGAGGCCTTCGGCGAGGGTCACTGGAACCTCTTGTTTCGCCGTACCTTCAATATGGGTGAGACTGCGGAGTTCCTGTAGCTTATGGCTTCCCTCCCCGTGGCGCTTTCGGAGTCCTCCGATTCGGCCTCTTGGCGGTTTCTTCCCTCGGGGGAGTTCTCAGTGGGCTCGGCTTACCGGGCTCTTTTCCAGGGCCCGGAGCTGCGATGGACGGCCCCCCTCTAGAAGGCCCTCCTCCCCGTTAGTATTCGCATCTTCGTGTGGCAATTGCTGCGTGACCGGTTACCGTCTGGCGTTGAGGTGGCCAAGCGCAATGGCCCCGACAACGGCCGGTGTCCCCTATGTGGGACTCCGGAGACTTGCGCCCATATTGTCTTTTCGTGTTCGGTGGCCCAGTTCTTATGGAGCTTTGTCCGGGAGGCTCTGGGCCCGGCCTGGCAGGCTGAGGAACTTGGGGAGTTCCTACAGTCCCAGCCAACAAGGCCGGAAGAGGACGCCGCCTCTTTTGGCTCGTGTTTGCAGCCATCTCCTGGACACTTTGGAATGTTCGGAACAAGATGATGATTGAGAGGATTTATCCCACACGGACTTCTGACTCTATCTTTGCTTTCCTTGCTTTCCTTTAACAGTGGTCCCCTTGGTGCGACAGCGTGATCGGGCAGACTTCGACGACACTTTGCGGGCGCTGAGGATGACGGCGCGCCCCTTCTCGGCCCCTCCTCCCCTTCGGTCGCCTGTGCCGCCTAGAGGATGAAGGTCTTCGACCTTCTCAGGGTCGAGGAAGCTGGAAAGGACGGCAACGGCGAGGTCGATGTGCTTGACGGCGAGGCTCGCCAGGGAGCACCCGCGGTGGAGGTAGCTGAGCGCCTGGTCCAGGTCGATGCTGCCTTTTGCCTGTGGGGCCTTCTTACCCGTGGCAGCGCCGGCGCGGGCCGGCGATTCCGGGACCGGGCAGGGGAGGCCGTTCTTGACGAGGTGGTCGAAGGCTGCAGCGACCAGGTCGTCGGAGTAGCCGACCATGCTGCTGACCCGCGGGGCCGCGACGGTGTGGTTGGGTGGCCGTTCGCCGGTGAGTAGCTCGATGCAGCGCGGGATGCGGTGCTCCTGGGCCAGCTTCACGGCGTTGAAGACGGCCTCGACCAGGGAGAAGGCCTCGGTCTGGGTGGTCGGGCGCGTCTGCGCGACCAGCACGGCGTAGAGCTATGGCTCTGCAGGCTGGACCCACTGAGACCGCCTCGGCTTTGCTTGACCGTGGTCATACACTACAAGACAATTTAAAAAAAAACACGGAAATGGTAGATATATGGAAAAAGTGATGATTTAAATAGAAAATGCGGGTATTTTCATCATTGTCACAAGCAAACGCGAGCAAGCTCTAAATCAGAGATATGCATCAACACATTAACTTGTCCTTGAAATAGTGTTTTGCCTGATTGCCTCCGCTTTATAAATTAAAGGGAAAAACTAACCGATCAGTGCAAGGCCCGTACCATGCAACAGTACTCGCATGGAGGAGACAAGCCCGCGAAGAGTTCATCCCAAAGCCGAAATCTCCTTCTCTTGTGCTGACGGCGAAGGCGCCCCTGGAAGCACAACCCGATGACCTATCTGTATGGGCAAGCCATGCCACCTCCCTTTGGCAGCTTCCTCTTGAGTGGATCGGGACCGGGTGGTGGCTTCACCTTATGGTACACTTCAACTAGTTTATTTGTTTAAACTAGGCTAAACTAGAGGGTACCCTAAAGTTTCTAAAGTTCCATCTCTATCCTCCGGAACCACCCGCCAATCCCCTTTTCTGGATTTATCCGAGAAGCCATCTTGAGAATCGATTCGACGAGCTCTCGCCTCCTTCCTCCATATGGTGGATTTTAATTTCAATTTTGGAGGTTTGATTTTATTTTTTTATTTTTCCATGTTCTTTCCTGGATGATTTGATTTTTCTTGTTATACGGGAGATCTGAATGCCTGCTATTAGCGGATAGCTTTAGGTTTATTTTCTTGCCAACGCAACACTGGCTAACAGAGCAAAAATGGCTGCACTGGTTAGCCACCTTGATAGGACCCAGAAGCCCAGAAAAAGTTGCCATTTCTATTCACAATCCTAGCATTCTTGTCAGTATACTATGATGGTGATGAGGCGGCCTTTTTTGCATTTTGTTTTCCTAGACATTGGGACTAGTACTAGACACATGTCTAAGGATTTGTGTGCTAGACTTATGTGTTGGCTGCAGAGCATCTTTCAATCTTGTAGCATGAGCAGTATTAGATTTAGCTGGGTGAGACCACACATGTTGAAATTGGAGGTTACAAGTGCTCCCCCATTAACTACAATCTGAAGATAATCGGCTATTCAGTTCTGCAAGTAGAGGTGCGTTGTAATAGTTGGTTTTGTATCACAGTATTGGTAGTCTCTAAATCTTTTGTACTATCAACTTTGTAGTTGGAAGGAAGGAGTTCATGAACTCCATAATTCAGTAACTCATTGCTTTCCCTCCAATTGATGCTTGATCTATTTGCTCTTTAAGCATATCAATGTTGAAATAATGTGACATGGTAGATCCAATGCACTGATTTGTGCACCTATAGTTAAATTTCTCCAAAATTGTCATCATTGAAACTTTTGAAAAGATATAATACGTATAATGTTCAGCTAAAAATGCCAGTTTTCACACTAGGGTTTTATCTTCCGGCAGTGAACTCTTGACATGATGGACTTATTAGAGATCGACTCTTTGATGTTTTAACTTCTGTAATTCTGGTTCCTGAGACAACTAATTAGCTGACGTAATTTTGTTTTCAACAAATTCCTGTAATTATTGATTAATTGGGATGTAGTTTTGATGCCTAAAACACCTCATTGGTTTCACATTTTCAAAAATGGAGTTTGTAGTGACATTTGGTAACTTTTTTCACATGTAGTTAACCACACTCCCTATTATAAGTCCAGATGTTCAAACCATAGTAATTATTCAAATTGCACTTTGTTATATTGTGATCCAAATTCAAGTATTGGTGCACTGAAGAAAGGCTAACTTCGGACGGAGCGGAGCGAGACCCGTCGCCGGGAGGCTTGGGGATATTGTTCAGCAGCCATCACGGTCTATTGCTGCTGGCCGTCCTAGGAGAAATATTGCACCTCCTAATCGTTTAATTGAAGAGTGTGATATTGTTCATTATGCTTTGAGTTGTGATGAACAGGTGGAGCATGATGTTGAACCAGCTACGTACACTGAAGCCATTGCTTCGGTTGACAAGGAAAAGTGGCTAGGTGCGATGCAAGAAGAGATGCAATCGCTTGAAAAAATGGCACATAGGATGTTGTGCACTTGCCTAAATAAAAGAAGAATGTCCGCTGCAAGTGGATATTTAAAAGAAAGGAAAGTTTGTCTCCTAATGAGCCTCCAAGATTTAAGGCAAGATTAGTAGCAAAAGGTTTCAGTCAGATTCCAGGTATTGATTATACTGATGTATTCTCCCCAGTTGTGAAGCATACTTCTATTCGTGCTTTCTTTGGTATTGTTGCTATGCATGATCTTGAGCTTGAGCAGCTAGACGTTAAGACTGTTTTTCTACATGGCGAGTTGGAGGAGGAGATATACATGGACCAGCCTGAAGGCTTCATTGTGCCTGGTAAGGAGGATCTTGTTTACAAGTTGAAGATATCCCTTTATGGACTGAAACAGTCGTCACGACAATGGTATAAAAGGTTTGATTCATTTATGCTAGCACATGGTTTTAAGAGGTCTCAGTATGATAGCTATGTGTACATGAAGTTCGTTAATGGATCACCTATTTATTTGCTGCTATATGTTGATGATATGTTAATTGCTGCCAAGAGCATGAAAGAGATCACTAATTTAAAGGCTCAATTAAGTAGCGAGTTTGAGATGAAGGATCTTGGTCCTGCTAAAAAAATACTAGGCATGGAAAATTAAATAGATAGAAAGTCTAGTTTGCTTTTTCTTAGTCAAGAAAAATACATTAAAAAAGTTCTTCATCGTTTTAATATGCATGATGCAAATTCTGTTAGTACACCTATTGCTTCTCACTTCAAGTTGTCAGCTTTGCAATGTCCTACTTCTGATGATGATATTGAGTACATGTCATGAGTTCCTTATTCTAGTGTTGTTGGTTCCTTGATGTATGCCATGGTTTGTTTCCGGCCTGATCTGTCACATGCTATGAGTTTGGTTAGATATATGGCTAATCCTGGTAAAGAACATTGAAATGTTGTTCAGTGGATTTTCAGGTACCTTCGCGGCACATCTAAAGCTTGCTTGAAGTTTGGCAGGACCGGTGGGGGACTCGTAGGCTATGTGGATTCAGATTATGCTGCCGACTTGGATAAGAGAAGGTCCCTCACAGGTTATGTGTTTACTGTTGGTGGATGTGCTGTTAGTTGGAAGGCTACTTTGCCGGATGTTCTAGCACAATCTACAACTAAGGCTGAGTACATGGCTATCCATGAAGCATGTAAAGATGCTGTTTGGCTGAAAGGTCTGTTTGTTGAGCGTTTTGGAGATGATTCTTGCATCAAGTTATTTTGTGACAGTCAAAGTGCAATTTATCTCACTAAAGATCAGATGTTCCATGAGAGGACAAAGCACATTGATATTAAGTACCACTATATTCGCGACGTGGTTCCACGAGGTAAACTGCAGGTATGCAAGATTAGTACTCATGATAATCCTGCTGATATGATGACAAACCATGTTCCTGTTGCTAAGTTTGAGCTTTTCTCAAGCTTAGTTGGTATAACTATTTAGCCCAAGAGGCTGTTTGGCGCCAGCAAGTGTTTCTTTGTTGATTCAGGTGATTGTTGAAGTTCAGGCTACAAGGAATTTGTCTCAAGGTGGAGTTTGTTATATTGTGATCCAAATTCAAGTATTTGTGCACTGAAGAAAGGCTAACTTCGAACGGAGCGGAGCGAGGCCCGTCGTCGGGAGGCTTGGGTTTATCGCATCTTTGATAACCCACGACGTTTGTAAACACCCACCGAAAATAGTGAAGAGTTTGCTGGCTGGCGCCCGTGGTTTCCGGCCCTTCGTGTTGGAGGGGTTTTTCATGTTAAATCTCGTGTCCCTCTGTCGTGTTTACTTATCGTTCTTCGTTATTGTGCATCTCGTATTATAACACACTTCTGTACATCAGGTTCTAGAAAAAAAAAGAGTAGTGGTCAATGTACAAGTTATGGTTAATTATGGCCAACCGTCCCTACAGTTAGGGTTGTCAAGTTGGAGTGGACGTCAGTGAGGCAGCTCCCAGTACGTAGAATTATTGTTAACCCGTAGGAGGAAGATCAATGCACGATAAACACAAACTAGTCAATGCAAAATGGAAAATAGTTAGAAGGGCAAAACCAGATATAAATCATGCTTTATTCATTACCTAGTAGTGGAAATGGCCTGTGGCGTATTACAAGAAGGTGTCTTCATTTGTTTTTCTTATTCTTGGTATAACTAAGAACATTATTTCCTATACACATACTTCACTCGGTTTACTTATGCAACATCCGCGTAGAAATCCAACCGTGTCCGGGCCGCAACAGGGATCCTGTCGGCCTTCAGGTCACTACGCCATGTAACGCTGCCGAACGTGTAGTCCCCCTGCAGCTTCCACTGAGGTGACAGCTTCACCTTAAACGAGCGCACCCTGTTCATCGCATCGAACACGAGCACGGGCGGCTCGACCTCCATCCTCACTCCGGCAGGGCTCTGCACCACGGCGGATTACACGGAGTCGACGTTGCCGACGTTCGTCACTGGGTAGAGACCATGCGTGTTGAAATTGTAGGATGAGCAGTATTGGCTTAGGCTGGGTAGAGACCATGCGTGTTGAAATTGGAGGTGAGAAGTGCTCCCTCCATTAACTGCAATCTGCAGATAAGCGGCTGTTCTGTTCTGCAAGTAGAGGCGCACTGTAATAGTTGGTTCTGCATCACAGTAATTGGTGGTTTGTAAATCTTCTGTCCTATCATGTTTGTAGTTGGAAGGAAGGAGTTCATGAACTCCATAATTCAGTAAGTCACAACTTTTCCCATTCAATTGATGCTTGATCTATTTGCTCTTTATGCATACCAATGTTGAAATAATGTGACATGGTTGAAGCAAGGTGGTGATTTGTGCACTGATAATTAAATTGCGCCAAAAATGTCATCATCGAAACTTTTCAACAGATATAGTTCTGTATAATGTTCAGTTAGAAATGCCAATTTACACACTGGGGTTTTATCTTCTGACAATGAACTCTTGACATGATGGACATATTAGAGATAGACTCTTTGGGGTGTTATCTTCTGTAATTCTAGTTCTTGAGGCAACTAATTAGCTGGCATAATTTTGTTTTAAGCAAATACATGTAATTATTGATTAATTGGGATGCACTTTTGATGCCTAAGAGCAAGTACAATAGTGGGCTATAAGCCTGCTGACTAGACATTTTTGTCTATGTGGAGGAGAGAGGTAAACAAAAATGCAAGTTGTTGGCTCTTATGCAAAAGCCAGCTCTATACATGTTCCTAGGCAAAAACATTAAATGAGAGGAAAGAGAAAGAGAAAAAGATAGCAATTAGTACTAATCTAATAGTCAAACTTATAGCCAACACTATTGTAACAAGCTAGCTCTTGATGACATGGCAGCCTTATATAGCCAACTTGCTAATTATACCATTGTCCTTGCCTAAAACACCACCTGATTGGTTTCGCATTTTCGAAACTGGAGTTTGCGGTGACACTTGGTAACTTTTTTCACATGTAATTAATCAATGCACATGAACACTTACTAGTCGATGCAAAAGGTAAAATGTAGTTAGAAGGGCAAAACCGGATAGAAAGCATGCTTTATTCATTACCAAGTCCAAATGGCCTCCGGCCTATTACAAGAAGGTGCCTTCACTTGTTTTTCTTATTCTTGGTAACATTATTTCCTATATACATATAGGAGTACTTCACTCTGGTTACTTAGGCAACGTCCGCGTAGAAATCTTGGACCGTGATCCGGGCCGCAACCGGGATCCTGACGGCCTTCAGGTCACTGCGCCAAGTAATGCTGCCGAACGTGTAGTCCCCCTGCAGCTTCCACTCAGGCGACAGCTTCACCTTAAACGTGCGCACCGTGTTCATCGCATCGAACACGAGTACGGGTGGCTCAACCTCCATCCTGACTCCTGCCGGGCTCTGCACCACGGCGCGGTACACGGAGTCGACATTGCCGACGTTTGTGACTGTCCTTGACACGGTGACCGGGGACCTCAGGTCGGGAACTGCGAGGGATGGAAGGTTCAGGTGGTACGCCGGCAGAGCCGTCGCGTCGCAGCTCACATTGGTCCTCCTGACGATCGTGCAATGGAAGAATTTGGTGTAGTCGCGTGGATCGATGTCGTAGACCAGACCTGGATCGGCCGCTCCGAGCGGGTTGATGTTCCCGCCGCCGTAGTCGAACGGGTCGGCGGTCTTCCGAGGCAGCCCCTCCGCCAGTATTGGCATGCCGTGTTCGTCGGTGACATGCGCTTCATCACCATGCAGAATAAGATGGAAACAGATGTTAGTTTCATCGATCGGCTAGCTAGATAGGAATACTGGATGGTCTCTAGCTAGAGTAGTGGTTTGCTGCAGTGGAGTGTGATTATATACCGGAGGTCATGATGGCTGATTTTATGGCCGCCGGAGACCAGTCTGGGTGTAGGGCTTTCAGCAGCGCGACGACGCCCGATATGTGCGGTGCCGCCATGGATGTCCCGGACATGAATATGTAGGAACCTTTGTTTGCTGCCAAGATGTTGGCTCCAGGTGCAGCTATGTCGGGCTGTTTGTCAACAATACAAGAAGAACACACGGTGAGATCAGATGATACAGGGCGTCATGATGATCTTGAGATCTCGGACATGGCTTGTTCAAGATCAGCTCGTACCTTGATAATGTCAGGGTAATCAGGTGATGGGCCTCTTGAGGAGAAGGATGCTACCTTTGGCGCCAGTATTTCTTCCCCCGTGACGGTGCGTGCTGGTTCAATCTTTGCAACGGCAGAACTAAGAAAACAAAACCAAAAGTGTAACGCGTAGTGAGACTATATCGTCTATCACAAAAGGAAAGGACATGGACATGCTTGATCGACCTCATTTGACTGTACGCTACCTCTGGTCGGCGGCCCAGTAATTGGCGATCTTCTTTCCGGTGTCAAGGTCCACAAGAACGCAGGCGATACCTTCGCAAGCTGTGCCAATTATATTATCAGTGGTATATTGAGCGAAAATAAGACCAATTCCTTTGCCATTCAGCACGAATTGTGATGCATCTGCAAAAACCGTCCCTGGGATGAGGGCGTTTTCATCGTGTGGCGACGGTAAGCACAGCAGGATTTTCCCTTGCACGTCTGCGCCATCAAGTTCATCCGTGGTACACCTAAATAAGCAAATAAAAGCCAACTCGCCTTTAGAGTTGCGCATGCAACAGATTCAAAATAAAAACAAACAGATACTAGATTGATTTTGACAATTTACGTTTGATTTAGTTAGTTTAGAATTTTGATGTTTCTGCAAATTAAAACGTGTTTAGGTTCATTCAGATACAGACAAATTTCTAACATCCTTTAATTATAGGTCTGGGGGAGTATTTGTCTTTTTTTACTATGTCCAAAATATATACAAGGTATTTTCTATTCAAAATTTGCAGACATGTATTGCATATCCTTGGATATTTATTTCCAAAAATATTTCATGCATTTTGGAAAAACGGGATCCAGTGTAGCTAGACGGGCCCTTACTTGAAAGCAACTGCAAGACTTGCGAAACTGCTCGTGGTCGAGTTCTTCAGTTGGTAATAGAGAGACTGTCCCTGCAAAACGGAATAGGCAGAGTTTGCATAAGAATATGTTGTATATACGCTGGCACAGTACTCGGTTATGATTCTTCTGTTTTTTCTCCATTAATCCTGTATGTATGCAGGTACCACTATCCGCTGCTTGTTTCCCAGCGTGATCACCGTGGGGAACGATCGATCAATCTTGTTGGCCGCGACAGTGATGACCCACGGCGAAGTGTTCCCAACGGTCTGTGGCCTTGGACCGTCGTTGCCGCCCGCATACACAACCGTGATCCCCTTCTGAACCGCGTGCAGAGCTCCGAACGAATTCTCCTCTGTATCGGTGAGGGACAGAGACAAAATGTCCACTCCGTCATGGATCGCGTCATCGATGGCGGCGAGAATGGCCGCCGTGCTGCCATCGGAGCGTGCGCCCCAGAAGACCTTGTACACCGCGATACGAGCGCGCGGTGCTCCTCCCCGTGCAACCCCTTGGGCGAGGCCGTTGAAGCTGGCCGCCTCCACGGCCGACCCTGCAGCGGTGGACGCACAGTGTGTACCATGGCCGTCATGGTCCCTAGGCGAGAGCAGGCCAGCAGTCTCCTCGTCGGGAACTCCTTCGATGTAGAATCGTGCGCCAATGATCTTGCGGCTGCAATTGTTGATGCTCCAGTCTGGCCCGACTTGGCACTTCCCTTTCCACCTTGATGGTATGGGGCCGTACCCTTCATCGTTGAAGCTTCTTGACTCCGGCCAGATCCCTGATTTAATTTGTACAAGAAATAGTGACCCCGCGAATTGAAATATACTAAGAAGGACTAACCAGTATGTGTTACTCAAACTGCTGACAGTACTGCTAATTAAGAATGTACTAGTACTAACCAGTGTCTATGATCCCGATGATTACATCCTCGCCGTAGTTGCTTCCGTGGAGTAGCCCAGTACTGCCCGGCGCCATCTGGTAGTTGTTGTTCAGACCAAGAAAGTCCCAGCTCCGCGTGGTGGCCGTCCTGTGGGTTTTGCTCGGCTCCACGCTGATGACCTCCGGAAACTCTACACACATCACATCACATCACATCACGCTGATGATAATTTGTCAATTATCTACTCTAGATACATTCTTAGACAGATTTTTGGCATCTATTTTGTAACGGAAGTACTTATAATGCAAGTAAACAACGACCGCGCTGACCTGCAAGTTGCTTGGCTTGCTGTGGGGTGAGCATGGCGGCGAAGCCTGAGAAGCCATGCTTGTAGTTGTACACCACGGAGGCCAATGATTCCTCCTTGCTAAAATCAAAATTAACTCTGTTACTACTACTACAAGACATATACTCATATAAGCCAGTCGTTTAGTTGCAGTGCAGAAATCAGGCCTACCTTCCGAGGAGGGTGGCGAGCATATCATGGTGTGAGGCGACGACGTCGTCGGGGTGTCCATGCTTCACGTCACCCAGGTAGACTATGTAAAGCTAAACACAGAAGCATGCTGAGGGCTAGCTAGGAGTGCCACCATTTGTTACTGTTGTGTTGCAAGAAAATTGATTTGGGATTTCTAGAATATCTTCTCTGATCTTGGGATTTCACTTGTACATGGTTTTAAGCAGATGGGGAATTTCTCGTGAGTGCTAGATGATTCTAGTGTATGCCCAGTTTATCTACAGAGCACCTATGTAGGACATATTACAAGTTAGTCCCTATAAGAATTTTTATTTACATCTCTCAACACTCCCCCTCAAGATGGGGAGAAAGCATCGTATATCCCCATCTTGCCACAAAAAAGAGAAAATAAACGCTCAGGTAAACCTTTTGTAAGTATATCAGCCAATTGACTTGATGAGCTCACATAGGGCATACATATCACTCCTTGATCAAGATTCTCCTTTATAAAATGACGATCAATCTCAACATGTTTTGTCCGATCATGTTGAATTGGATTATAAGCTATATCAATTGCAGCCTTGTTGTCGCAATATAGCATCAACGGTTCTGTTTGGAGGAGTCCAAGTTCACCCAAAAGGATGCGCAACCATAAAACTTCACATACACCATGTGCCATAGCCCTGAACTCTGCTTCAGCAGTGGAACGTGCAACAACATGTTGTTTCTTACTACGCCATGTGACCAAATTTCCTCCAACAAATGTACAATAACCAGACGTAGATCGTCTGTCATCCAGTGATCCTGCCCAATCCGCGTCTGTATAACACTCCACCCGAACGTTACCTTGGGATGTGTAAAGTAGGCCACGACCAGGACAACTCTTTAGGTATCGAATAATCCGAGTGACCGCGTCCATATGACGAGAGCGGGGATCATGCATAAATTGACTTACCACACTCACAGCAAAGGCAATATCTGGTCGGGTATGAGAGAGATATATCAATTTACCGACTAACCTTTGGTAGCATTGTTTGTCAACTGGGGTTCCACTATCACCTACTAAGCGATGATTCACATCAATGGGTGTTGAGGCTGGACGACATTCAGATAGATTTGTTTCTTTGAGTAAATCTAATACGTACTTCCTTTGGGTAAGATAAATTCCCTTTGGGCTGCGAGATACCTCGATTCCAAGGAAGTACCTCAATTGTCCCAAATCTTTGACTTCAAATTCTTGTGCCAACTTCCTTTTTAAAAAATATGATTTCTTCATGATCATTTCCTGTGATCACTATGTCATCCACATACACAATCAAAATAGCTATCTTGCTTTCATTGTGCTTGTAGAACAATGTATGATCAGCATTACTTTGTCTTTATCCCATTTGTAATATTGTCCTCCTAAAGCGATCAAACCAAGCACGTGGAGATTGCTTTAAGCCATACAATGATCTGCGCAAGCGAAGCACTTTACCTTCGGTCTGACTTGTATTAAACCCAGGAGGAATCTGCATATACACTTCTTCTTGTAAATCACCATGAAGAAAGGCATTTTTAACATCAAGCTGGAAAAGATCCCATCCTAGATTAGCTGCACAAGAGATGAGCACTCTCACAGAGTTCATTTTTGCAACAGGTGCAAACGTCTCATCATAATCGATCCCATATGTTTGTGCGTACCCTTTTGCAACTAATCGGGCTTTATACCTTTCTACCTTACCATCCGGATTTTGCTTCACCGTGAACACCCACTTGCAACCCACAGGCTGCTTACCAGGAGACGGCTTAACAAGCTCCCATGTTCTATTTTTTTCCAAAGCTCGCATCTCTTCGAGCATAGCTGATTTCCACTTCAGGTCCTTTACTGCCATGTCCCAGGTTTTTGGTATAACAACAGAGTCAAGAGAAGTAATGAAGCTTTGAAACCGAGAGCTACAATTTTTGTAGGAGATGAAATTAGCAATGTTGTTTTTGTAGCCTACATAATCTTTTAGGTGTGGTGGAATATGAGACTGCCTATTGGGCTTACGCAAAGCAATAGGTAGATTATCTACTGAATGATCAGGAAGAGGATCATTGGGTGAATGATCGATACCTTGCTGTACTGAATCAGGTAGAGACAAACTTGGAGCTGGAGAGTGTTGCGCCATGGGCTGCACAATGGCTGGAGAATCGGATGGTGAACCATTGCCTTCTTGTGTCTCCTGCAAGTCTGAATCATTACCCGAAGCATCATGAAAATAATCATGGGAATTTTCCTCCCCCTGTCTACTTGTGTTATGTTGGACTCGAGGTGCAATGGAAAATGTATTTGGGTTTGGTTCATCCATAACAACTCTGCCTCCACTACACGTTTCTTGCTCCCCCTCTCGACCAATCCAACTAGACATGGGCGAGTAGGAGATGGTGCTCGAATCATTGGCTGAGCCATAAAATGGTTCATATTCTCTAAATGTCACATCCATGCTTACAAAAAAACGACGCTCAGAGGGACACCAACAACGATAACCTTTTTGGTGTGGCGAGTATCCAACAAAAACACAACGAATAGCTCGCGGGTCAAGTTTTCCAACAGAATTTCGATAATCATGAACAAAGCAAACACAACCAAAAACTTCCCTGACCTTCCCGCAGCTCCACAGCGACCGACTTCTTCCTCGCAGCTCCGCGGCCGGCCGGACGGCAAATTTCTCCTTGGCGACTCAGCGCCGCAATCAACAGAGGACGAAGGCCAAAATCACACAGGATTTGCCTGCTCTGATACCATGTTGTGTTGCAAGAAAATTGATTTGGGATTTCTAGAATATCTTCTCTGATCTTGGGGTTTCACTTGTACATGGTTTTAAGCAGATGGGGAATTTCTCGTGAGTGCTAGATGGTTCTAGTGTGTGCCCAGTTTATCTACAGAGCACCTATATAGGACATATTATAAGTTAGTCCCTATAAGAATTTTTATTTACATCTCTCAATAGTTACCGGCCGAAACAACATAGTATGTGATAGTAGTAGCTCCGAGATGCATGGTGTGCTTACCTTTTGAGCTTCGCCATGGACTCTGCAGAACAGCATGCAAAGGCAAAGCAGCAGCGCCGAAGCCGCGCGCGAGCGGGAGGAAGAAGAGAGTCCTCCCATCGTTTCAGGCAACTTAGAGCATCTCTAGTGGAACGTCTAAATCTGAACGTCTATATGTCCGTATAGATGACCGTCTAAAAGGAGAGAGAATATAGACGATCTTAGTTTTTCAGTGGAACGTGTATATGTAGGATGTCTACATCCTCTCTCCAATATTTTAGTATTTTTTTATAACTACCATCAAAATTTAGAAGCAGTAGCAAACAAGACAACAAAATGATTATCAATACAAGCAAATATTTGTATATTATGCAGCGATACAAGCAATGTTCAGCAACATTCAGTAGTACATCACACCATCTCTATATTCTGTATCGATGCATAAGCAGCAACAAGTTCAGTACGAGACAAGCCTCCTCTCTTCAACATCATCGGAGTAGCTGCAGCCCTCTACCATGTCCCTGCCGCTGTTCCTCCCCAACAGGACCAGACGAGACCACGCCCGGCTACACTGTTTTGCGTCCGGATCCGGCAAAAATTGTCTGCCGGCGGATGGATCTAGCGTGCGTCTAAGCACCATGGTCAAGCACCCTCTTGTTCTTGTCCAATTTCTCTCTCCCTCTCGCCAAATCTACATGGAAAAGGAGAGTACATGGAGCCGGCGAGCAGAGGGACGACAACCTCTCGCGAGTGCCCCCGCGTCCTACGTCTCCAACTACTCCGGATGGGCGCGGGAGTGAGCTTCCGGGCAAGAAGTTGCTTTGGACGGCCGTGGCACCGTCGTCCATATATAGACGATGGGTAGCAGGTTTGGAAGAACGTCTAAATTTAGACCTCCATTTAGACGAGCCACTGAGAAGGTTTTTCCTATCCACGGTCGTCCAAATCGCTTTAGACGGGCATATAGACGAGCCACTAGAGATTCTCTTAGCTGTTGGGCGTGAGAGGCGCTGTGGTTCCTGCCATCGTCACGCAGGGCTGGTGGTATTTATAGATCGAGGCCGTCGTAATACTATTCCGCCTGATGCCCCACTGTTTACCGACCCGACAATTCTCAGAGCTGCCTTCCACCGTCTACACTTGTTGCGTGTGGTTAATAGGGAACGCGGTCATTTTTCTTTTATAACTAGCATGATGGCTCTCCCATTGAAATATCGTTTCTCCTATTCATCTCTTTCGTATTCCAAGATACATGATGCTTTTGACCTCCACACACTCGTAAAGGTATAACTTTTTCTTCTAAATATGTCACTATATTTCTAAGAAAAATATGAGAAATGAAACCTTGCAAAAATAAGGTACCTCGCATTGAGATCCTCGTTTCATATACAATTTGGTCCATTTTTTTACAAGAAAACTATAATTTCCCATACCAATATGATCAAAACGGTATCAAGTTTTTGGTTATAGATACTCGACACTATTTTATGCACTTCATTCTATCACCCTTGTGAGGGGGCTAATTAAGAAGGAAAAGCTATTTACTCTCTCCAACTAGGGTGTTACAATTCTAGTTGTTTATACACTAAAAAATTAAAGAAACAATGGAGGTTGATTTAGTACAAGAAATTAAAGTGCAATAAAAGAGTAATATAAAAGTGTCCCAATCATCTTCAATCCAAGAGGACAAGACAAATTATAGATTTTCTCTTATAGGACAATGGATCCGGGTTTATGGGTTCACTCAATCCTCTTTCCATCTATGGTTATGATCATGTTATAGATGATAAAAATATAAATAATTGTCATGCTTTAATCATAACTTGTATGTCAACTACATGTCCTATATAAAACATGGTTGAAAGAAATACCCATATGTGTTGCCACCTCGTAAGTCCATCGTGTATTTATTGTCACTCCACTACGTCGTACTTTTCCCTTTTTATACCTCCAGATAAAGGATGTTTGGCTACATAGTTGCTAGCACTCGATGCATATGGCATCTGTCACTCGGCCAGCGCTCATCTACATACATCATATTTCTTTCATGGCAAACACTCTAAACACTAGTGCAATGATTTATAAATTGTTCTTTCACATCTCTCCCATCAACCTACACTTGACGTGGTCAAACACCTCCAATCTTATTTCGGGCGGCGGCCTGCTGGCTTTTTGTTAATTGGTTTTTTATCTCGGCCTCCAGGGGGTTTACATAGATGGTTTTAGGTTAAAATGAATAAAATGGCGATGGGATCGACAACATCAGAGCTTTGTCAACTAAGATCCATTAGGTGGCACATTCTGCCTTGTTGGGATCGCCATTTGCAGCTCGTTGGCCCCTCGGATCCTACTTTAGCTCTTTGTATTTCCATTGACCTACCCCTTTTTGGAGTTCCGTAGCTCCTGAAAGTTAAAAATACTAATAGAATGTTTTTCGACCAGACAGAGTTAAAACTAAAATAAAAGGGATCTTTTGGAAATTCCGGAAATCTATGTAAATCAAGGTAACAACTCATTATAGGATGCAAATATATTGGAATATGTGACAATAAACTACAAAGTTCATATATGCATTTTACATGCATCAACATCACCAAGTTTAACCTATGCCCGTCCTTGAGCATAAAGGTGATAAAACTAACATAAAATTTGGAGTTTTTTGTTATTTAAAACATCACATGTTATGATCATTGTTACACAAAGTTAAATAATTCATCCTCTAAAGAATGTCAACAAGCAATCAACTTATCAAGTGATATATTTCATAAAACCTCATCTATGTTTACCAAAATTCTTCAAGCTTGTATAATACTCCATGCCCAAAGTACAATGGACCATTAAGCACACTAAGTGAATGTGAAAGTGAATTTTGAATACTTTTCTACTTTGGTCTTAGAATATTTTTGTGTCTTTTCATATGTGTGGAATCTTGAAAATGTAGAAAGTAAGCATTGATTAAACATTTACTTATTTAAATTACAAACCTCGGCACCTAAGGGAATGCTTGTTAAACATTGTTTGACAGCCAACGAGACCATGATTCAGCCCCCTCTAGTTTTCAGGCATGAATGCGTCTGGAGAAGGAGTTTACAATATTTGTTTATTTTTGGGACTAGGCATCCCTTAGATACTCTCTCTAGGAAATTCAAGATAAAGCACATTATGCATTCTCATCATATTTAGCATGAGGGGGAACTTGTTTAGCATGGAAGATTACTATATTATTAACACTCAAACCGTACAAGCATAGAAAAAAGCATTAAAAATTCAGAATATAAATACCTCATGAGAAATATAGTTGGAATAGCATTTTTCTATATAGGTAGGTATTGTGGAAACTTTTGGAAAATAACTTGGTTTTAGAAATTATGGATGCAAAAGTATTTGATTACTTGATGGTACAAGTAGCTAGGCTAATGCCGCCAAACCCATTTAGCCTCCATATTGGTCAACGCCTTCAGCCAATGCCAGTGAGCAGTCTTACCGCTGCTGTCAGGAAAAAGAGTCCTCATGATAACATACCACATGTACACATGTGCATATAGATTGATATTATCCTTGTCAGCATCCTCGGGGCAGGTGTTGAAGTTTTGTGAGATCCAAGTCTAAGTAGCCCCAGTGGAGGCTCTTAATTTTACCCCCTGCTTGTTTATAATATCCTCGCAAACCTTAACAATAAGGTCAAACATCTACCCGTGCTAGTTGTCAAAAGATGTGTTAATACATAGAGGCTTCCTTGCAATGGGGAGTCCAAGGATCATCGTCATGCCTTAAAGAGTCACGGTCATCTCTTTGCTCCGGAGGTGAAACCTATGTATCTCCAGCATCGACCGGTAAACAAGCACGGTGACCGCAAACAGGCTTCATGTGAGGTTTGTTTGAAATATGCCCTAGAGTCAATAATAAAGTTACTATTATAATATTTCCTTGTTCATAATAAGTGTTTATTCTTGATGCTATAATTTTTTAATCGGAAACATAATACATGTGTTGTTATATAAACAACATCCTAAGTAGCTTGAAAGCATGTGACTAATGAGTTTAGTCATGTGGATATTGTATTATAGAACGAGTAAAGAGAGATTACTGGCAACAAGATTGAACTAGGTATGGTGATAACGACAATCGAATCTCGGGAAACTTGAATATCGCGAGACAAAGGGAATTATCTACCAGGTTAACTAAATCCTCGACATCATGGTTCAACTGGTGAAAGTTCTTCGTAGAATATGAGGGAACCGTTATGGACACACATGGCCCCTCTATTGTTTATTGCTCGAAGAGGTGTCTCGATAATGTATACATGTTCTTGAACCAGTAGTGTCACACACTTAACGTTCAATGTCGCTAGGGTTTGATGAGATATTAAGATGGTGTTATGAAATTTTAATTCAGAGTCTCGGATGTGATCCCGGACATAATGAGGAGCTTCAGAATGGTTTAGAGATAAATAAAAATATATAGGAAAGTGGCTTTAGGGTTACCAAAAAAGTTTAGATTTTTTCGATATTGTACTAGGAACATTTTGGAAGGTTTTGGAGGGTCCACCAGTGGGGGATACATGGACCTAGGAGGGGTCACCTCAGTCCTTAATGGGCCAAGGCACCATAGCCCCACATGGCCCATGCCCCCCATAAAGGGGAAACCCTAGCCGCCAAAGGGAGGGATTAACTTCCACCACTATGCCATCATGCTCCCGAGATCGATCTCAGCTACCTCTCCCCCTTGATTGCTGGATCAAGAAGGAGGAGACACCATCAGGCTTTACTTGTGCGCAACTCATATGTGTCGTTCGTGCAGTGTTGCATTGGATTGATCCAACAAAAGTACTACTACATCATCCATGATATATAGAATACATGTTTTCTACAAGGGTATGTAGAGCTAACCCACCTTGTTACTAACGTCTCCTAGATTAGATCTTGGCTTTTGTTCGCTCTGTCCTAGGATTTTTTTTGTTTTCTATGTTGTGAACCCATCATGGTGTCGATCGGCTGACCATATGGATGAATGGAAGGAGTCCTAACTTCTGGATGTGCTCCGTGTACTACTCATCATGGAACATATTCATTGAGGAGGACTCTTGACACGTCATTCTTAGGGGTCCAAGGACTTGAAAACATACAAGTTTGATTATTACATACCAATTTTAACATAGAAAAAATATATGAGCTAGTTGGTTCATCTTTTTACCATCGCATTCTTGGACATCAAGTATGCACAATGGTGAACACCATAGTACTCATCAAGAAGCAACATCATGCACATTTGAGACCAGAGAAACAATAAGAACTTAAAATATTTTGGAATTATAACAATATATATGAAAAGTATGGTTAATCCTATTTTATAATATTAAACCTACAAAATTACAATATCAACTAATATGTGAGGATATAGGAACTAATATGCGAGCATATGTGAGGACATAGTTCCTAATATGAACAAATAGTTTAAACAAACACACTTACACATATTCCTAATATGAGCATTTGGTTTCTAAGCAAAAATAACCTACTAAATTTTACTAATGATTACTATACCAATCCTAAACAAACATTCCATTGTTCCATAGCAATTTCCAAATCCAATAGGAACTAGGGTTTGGCCGAAATATTCAATACTAGGACAAATATGTTGAAATTTCTGGATAAAATTGAGGTGTTTCCTCCCACCATTTCCTCGGATTCGCGTGTCAGTTGGAGGATTAGAATGTGGCTAGGTCACCGGTCCTACTTGTACCGTAGCGTCATCAACAATACTATGCATTTTTTATCAACATGTTCTCACCAACTTTTTTTAAAGTTTGTTCTCACCAACTTATGTTAGCATCATAGATTGTGAAGGAGCCCGTGGCTCAGTGGTGGGGGCTGGTAGTGGCCACCCCACTCGCCCAGGGTCGATTCCTCACGGGAACGAATTTGTGGTGTCGTACCAGGTTTACCTCAACACGCTTTGGACCACAGGAAGGATGACATACCCGATGTTCATGGAGCTTGCGGCTTCGGAAATATCTTGATTGACATGGATAATGACTCTTCTTTCCTGAATCCAATCGTGCATGGATATAGAAACACACTCCTTTGTTATGAAAAGTGCTGCAGATGAACCTATTGTTTGAAAGCGGCCAGTAGGTCGGAAATCAAGCTCAAACAGAAGTAACCACTAGGACGGAAATCTAATTCGGTTCACGGATCTAGATGAACCTATTATTTGAAAACATATGTAGAAATATAAAAAATACTATAAAAAATATTTGTATATACATTCGGTCATTCTATGTTCACACACAAAGTTTTGAGAAAAAATAACAACTTTTGTTTCCCATAAAATGACAAATTCACATGTTTCAATATGAATATGATTATTCTTGAAAATATTTTTCTCTTTTTACATAGTCACATCAAATGTTTTTTCCCAAAAACTTATTGAATGCAAAATGTCTTAATGTATCCACGAAATTTTCTTTTAGATTTTTTTAACATTTTGAAATTTAATTTTTATATAGTATATATTTTTTATAATATGCTCCTTTCCACCTACAAGCCAGAACACCATGTACTTTTTTGACATGGATATTTTTTGGATCTCTCTTGTTCATAGATCTTGAAAACGGATCAATAAAAATTTCTCTCGAAATAAGCTTTCGCCCACTATATTAATATAGCAACCACACGATACAACTGCTGGGCAACAACACAATCAAGCCCAAACAAAGAGAAAAGAGAAACAAAGGCCAACAATGACAGATCGACTAAACAAGGGTGACCTGCGATCGCTGCGCCCAAGGGCGGAGCCAGAGTTTGACTATAGGGGGGTAAATAAGACGAGGGTAAAGCTCCACTTTTTTTGCTCAATACACATATAGTTCAACATATACTATAACACATCAATATGTAATTATGTCTTAAGAAAAAACTAACATGTAAGTGTGGATTTATGGCTAGCTACCGGAACCATCAAGCAAATTGATCATCTATTTTGATGAAAATACCCAAAAAAACGTGTGGTTTTTTTTGAGCAAAACGACTTGGTTATGAATTAAACAAGTGAAATGTTAATTCAAGAAACTAAAACAAATACAAAGGAGGGATGATGATGATGATAAACAAATAAACCAGATTTGTCTTTGCTAGTTGATTGATTATTAATTAATTTCTCTCTAGCAAGCAACTTTGTGATCTCCCTGCGAAAAAAAGCAACTTTGTGATCAACGAAACAGAAACCCTAGCACTACTGAGTAGTAAAGGATACCTTGCGCGTCCATTATCAGTTGATTAGATGTAACTTGTTGGCTGGAGAGCGGCGGCCGGCCGCGCCCGGCTGGAATCCTGGAAGGTCGTGGCCGTCGTGGAATCCTGCAAGGTCGATAGGTAGAAACATCATGAGCGGTGGCGGCTGCAAGGTGATTTCTCGTCAGTTATTATGAAGACGAAGGAATGGATCGTTTCCCTGGACTCACACTTAGGTACGTGAACCTGACTCGCGATTGGACTTGGCAGCGGTCAGCTTGTGAGAAGTGGGCCTATTGATCGTGGGCTTGTGGGATATAAGTTGTTTCGGCAATTAGGCCTCTAATAAGCTTAGCAACAATGATTAATATATGTATCTAACTTACTCCGACACCTTTATGGGTACACCTTCCTAACGAAATTCATTAGGGGGGCGTTGGGGGGTGCCCAGCCCCTTGTCTCTGCCCTTGGCTGCGCCCTCCGACTTTGTCCCACCATGCTCCTAGCATTTCGAAGCGTCGCGTACTGATGGCGCCCAGTACTTGTCTTGAGACGCTTCGTTGAAAACCCCAAGAGCAAGGTATGAAGCAGCACAGCAGCAAGTTTCCCTCAGTAAGAAATCGAGGTTATCGAACCAGTAGGAGGAAGGAAACGTCACACAGGTGTTGCTAGCAACGCGGAGACCTGCACAACACAAACTCAAGACTTGCCCCAACGAATCAGTGAGGTTGTCAAGCTCACCGGTTTGCTGTAACAAAGGATTAAACGTATGGTGTGGAAGGTAATGGTTTGCAGCAAGTAAACAAGTAACAGTGGAAGATGTATCAAATGGTAAAGATTGAACCGGTGTCCATAGTTCACTAGAGGTGCTCTCCTTAGATAAACAACATGGCATGAAGGGTAAACAAATGACAGTAGGGCAATTGACAGGAACTGAGCAAGACATAACAATGCAATTACTAGTCAGAAAGATCCTATGAGGTTGATTAGGCAATACAACAAGATACATAGACCGCCATCCAACTGCATCTATGACTAGAAGTCCAACTTCAGGTTATCATCCGACCCCCCCTCCAGTATTAAGTTGCAAGCAACAGACAATTGCTTTAAGTAAAGTGTGTAAGGTAAACAGTCCACATGTTCCATGAACAAGAGACCGTTGTTTTCTCCCTAGTGGCAACAACACATCTACAACCGAAGAGATTTCTGTCACTTCCCTTGGAAACTAGAGGCATGAACTCACTATCGAGCATAAATACCCCCTCTTGGAGTCACTAGCAACTACTTGGCCAAGGTAGCTACTAACAACGAAGAGTATGCAAGATCACAAACAACACAAATATGATAGAATCATAAAGACAAAACCATTAATCAAACCAACATGATAATCTCAATATCCATCAGATCCCCGCAAACACAACATGCATGATTACAAATAGATTAGATCTTGATCATGAACGGAGCTCGCAAGATCTATACATGAAAGCACAAAGGAGGAGATACAACCATCTAGCTACTACATGGACCCATAGTTCAAGGTGGAACTACTCACGCATCATACCAGATAGAAGGCCTCCGCGATGATCTCCCCTCCGAAAGGGTGCCGGGAAGAACTTCAGATCCCCTCGATCTAGGGACGATGGTGGCGGCAGCTATAGACGGTTTCGTGGATTTCTGATCGGGTACTCAGGGTTTCTGCATCGGGGGCTTCTTATAGGCGAAGGGGGAGACCGAGGCGGCCGCCAGGGCAAGCAAACCCTAGCCAGGACCACCCGCGCCTAGGGTGGGTCTGCCCCCCCTGGCTGGCCCCTCGGGCTCTCCTCTGGACTTCTTGTTACCCACGGAAAGTAATTGACTTTGTCCTTTGTCCCGTCCAATTTCGAAAATAATTCTTTACTAACTTTTCTGAAACCAAAAACAGCAGAAAACCGGCATCTGGCACTGTTGCAACTTGTTAATAGGTTAGTGCCAGAAACATGTAAAAAGCACCTCAAAGTGTGGACAAGTAAAGGAAAGTAGATACAAAACAAGCATGGAGCATCAAAAAATATGGATACATTTCCAACGTATCACGTACCATGCAACACCTTTAAGAAAGGTTGCGACAACGATGACGTTGTTGCCCGAACTAGTGCTAGAGGTTTCCCCCGATACTCGGAAGTGGAGTGGAGAAGGGGGTACACCTGACGCCCTCCAGGAAGGTAAGCAGCACCCGCAAGCGTCACCGCATCGGTGCCGGACGAGCCGACGAGGATTTCTCCTGACCCCCCCCCCCCCCCCCCAAAAAAAAACACTACCCCAGAAGCTCTGAAACGCTTCATCCCACTTGCCGCCCACCAACATGTGCCACCACGATCGAAGCGTCAAACTTTCCGTCTCACTGTGATCACCTGCACGAGGCCTAGAGGAGTAGGACAACAGTAGAAGGATCAGAGGTGATAGCAGCGCCTCCGGGCCTAAATCATACCCGCAAAGCCCTCGTTGACACGCTACAGCAGGCCAACAACACCACCATCACCACCCAGATGCCCATGCGAGCTAGCACCACATCCAGGAGCCACCATTGCAGCGAGACAACCAACCCGCTCGGACCCAAATGGGGCCCAAAGGGCTCAGCTCTAGGCTGAGTGGGCGCCGCTGGCCACAGCAGGGCTCGCCACCAATAGTAGCGCACCACGCCGCCGAGCACCCTGCCGACATCGAGCAACCCCGCCGCCGAGCCGAACCACTGCCGCCGAGCTGCATCGTCGCCGGAAGACCCACTCGAGCTGGGCTGCTGTGCGTGCGGGTAGAAGAGCTTCCGCCACCGCCGGCACCACACGGGGAATGCCCGGCGGCGTCCGCCGGTGACGGCAGGGAAGGGAGAGGCAGGGATGAGGCCTGGAAAGGAGAGGTTGGGCTGCCACTCCGGTCGCCCGCTCGAGGAGCGACGCTAAGAGGTTTCGGTTCCGCGTTGTTTCACCGATCCAGCGCGATGTACGTATTGCATTGCATGCAAAGCTAGCCAAACCACGTTACCAAAGACTGCTGTACTCCGCTACTTCCTTCGTTTCAAAATATCGATATTTTAACTTTTGTAAAACAAATGTATTTAGATATTTCTAACAGGTTTAAAGTAAATCATACACTAAAAGGCGTGTAGATGATTTTATTCACAAAAGCTAAGATATCTTATATTTTAAAACGACATAGTATTAAAATACGTCTAGATTTATTCTTTTCACAAAAGTTAAAACATCTTATATTTTAAAACGGAGGGAGTATCAGCTAGACATGTACTAGTCAGTACGACTGATTAGTCAGTACATATACAGCTGTGCAGCATGTATCATGTGCTATGTATTGTATCTCAAGGACACACGCATAGCCACACTCACCAAATTGTCTTATAGCTCATCAACGTACGGTCCGAGAGAAAGTAAAGAAACCCAGCCGAGCAAGCGATCGACCTCTTCACAGCACGTGATCGACTCGATGATGATCCAAGAAAAAACGGAGAGAAATTAGTCGTACTAGCTAGTAGTACTTTCTTTTGGGACAAACTGATAATGTCAGCATGGTTTTTCCACTCTACTCCAAAGCCAGCCTTTCTCCCCTTTCGATCGTCCGTTCTTTGCCACTCGTGTCAAGGTCATCATCGATCATCTTCCGACCCGTGTGTGACAGGAAAACCAAGGGAGATTTTACGGTACCTTATATTACCTCCGTCTCAAGGCTTAAGCCTTGTATTTTTTTGAAAAGTTAAACCATGTAAAGTTTGATCAACTTTGTAAAAAATATATTAATATTTATAATATGAAATATATATATCCTTTGATACATCTTGAAACATATATTCACATGGTATCTATAAAATATCATAGCTCTTGATATTTTTTTCTAAAAACTTGGTCAAACTTTTGATAGCTTGACTTTTTAAAAAAAATATAGACCTTATCGCGTTGGGACGGAGGGAGTACTACACATTTTAAGCCTAGTATTAATCAGATCTAACGGTTAGTATAGCTGGGCCAAAGTTGGGCCCAAGGACGGGTTTGTAATTCCTTATAAGACAGTCGTCCATGCATATTCGTGTACTTCCCTAAAAAAATGCATATTCGTAACGGAATTGGACAGTGCAAGTTTTGGCACGCAGCACAGCACACCTAATATAAGGACGTACGACATGAGCAGGATGGCTAGTTCGGTTCCTTGAATCGCTTTCCACCTTCCGTACGTCCATGCATACATCTGCGCTGCCGCGCGCGAAACTTGGCAGAAACGTGGGTGCATGCATAGCCACGCACCACCATGCATTCGCATGCATGCACGTACGCTCTAGCTAGCGCTGGCTCGCCAACTTAGCCTAGATTGGAAACTGCTTGTCCACTTATTTGATCATCTCGACGAGAGCAGCATGTACTGTACTTTGGAAGTGTGCAGTAGTGCAATAACAAGCGATATCGATCGACCGCGCCATGATTATTTTCGTACTCCTCCGATCCCCCGAGTCAGCAGTCAGATCCAGCGCGATGTATTGCATTTGCATTGCATGCAGAGCTAGCCGCCAAACCAGACTTGATGTATGACTACGTTACCAAACACTGTACTCCGATCCGCTACATACTAGACATGTACTATAGTCAGTACGACTGATTAGCCAGCGTCAAAGAAAAGAAGAAAGAGCCAATACATATACACGCACAACTGTGCTATGTGTATGTATCTATAGATACATTTGAATCGAGACAAAGTTAAGTCAGTTATTTCTGAACGAAGGGGTACTATATATCTACAAAGTACACACTTACCGGATTGTCCTATAGCTCATGCATCAACGTTGAGGTGCACTACGTTGACAAGTCTCCCACGCTTTTTTTTACACAAAAGTTCCCCTAGGTTGTTTTTTCAGAACTCCTCTCTCCTGGACTGCTTCACCGTACCACGCTTATTTTTTTACAGAAAAGTTCGCCTGGTTTAGAAAGCCCTCCTCTCTCCTGCATGTGATGTTTATTTAGCATATACGATACAAATGTTCGCTACATAATATACTAATTTCAACCATATAATGGTAAATCCATGAACTTGTGAAGGTATTTTCTCGTCAATATTGCCACAATAAAGATGATGCTTGTCCATAAAAAACAACTAAAGGTGGTGCCCTCGCATTTGCGAGGGCCACCATGCTAGCTAAGCAAATTTTGGTTGACCTCGTAAATGTTTTGAACTACTCTGTTCAATCCGAATCGATGAAATGATTTGTTGCACGTGTCTTGGTCGTGAATGTTGTTGTCTCTTTCAGATCTTTCTTGTCTGTTGGGCCAGTTGGTCCGTGGGCTGGGCTTATTTTGTTTTACGCTATACTTGAGACGGAGAGATCCACCACAGTAGGACGAATAGGATGGTCGTGGGAAACACTATTGACGGCTCATCTGGACCCCTATATGGGGGATCGCTCGCATCGCTTCTCCCCTGTCGTATGGGCCGCGGCACATTTGTTTTTTCTTTTTCTTTTTTCTGTTTTTTATTTTCTAGTTTTGTTTATTATTATTTTTTAAATGGTGAAACCTTAACAATTTCGAAATAAGAGAAAATTTAAAATATTAATAAACTTTATATTTAATATAAATTTTAATATATTTCAAATTTTTAAAAAGTACAAAAACCTGAACAAAACGTGCGCTGATCGGAGGTGACATCAGCTCTCATGATGACGACGAGCACTACTACGAACAAATCAAGGTTGGATAAAATTGTCCTTACATATACACTGAGTTGTTCGTAAGTTCACATATGAACAAAACGTCGTAACTAGCTGTATTCTCATATAGATTAACAAGAAAGACACCAAGGTGATAAACAAGCCCATTAAAAACTATACTCAAATTAAGATCATCCATCACTCTGACTGCGTTACACTGTGGTCTTTGCCACCTCATGCCACCAGTTATCTTTCTATGTCCTCTGATCGTAGGAAGTAGGGCAAGGTAGGGCAGCCGGCCAACCTTGATTTTTGGCAAAGATATTTTGGAAGTTGAAAATCCTACTGAAGGTAAAAGCTTTGATGTGGTTCCTAAGTAAAAAGGTGTTGCATGCTTACTAGAGACAATCTGACTAAAAGAAACATGCATGGGAGTAAAAAGTGTTGCTTCTGTAACGCTGAGAAAATAGTGGAACACTCGTCCTTTTGCTAGATTGATAAGAAGAATCATTTATTCTACATATAACATACCACCACCAACTAATATCACCAATATGTTTGAAAATTATGTGAATGGCATCAGAAATGAAACTAAAGCTAGGATTTAAATAGGAGTTTCTGCTTTAGTTTGGTCGATATGGAATTGTAGAAACAATATTATGTTTAACAGAAAGAATTCTACTAATTTCTTGCAGGTTATCCATATAGTTGTACACTGGATACATCTACGACACTTCCTTCTTCCGGAGGATCAGCGGGAGTGCATAGTTAATGGATGCAACCGGCTACCGATGGTTGCTCAGGATATCTTCTACCAGGCTATTTGATGGCCTATTAATCGTTTACACGATGTTTAGTAGTAGTAGTAGTAGTACTTGCCTCTCTTTTTTCGTTGGTTGATTGTTATATCGACCCTCTCTAGTCTGTGATTTGTCAAACGATGTAATAATTGATGCATAGGCCCGGGTTGAATTTCCTATATCGGAAAAAAAATGTTTGAACAACTCTCGGGGTCTGGCCATTTGAAGAATTTAAGCTTGATCTCAATTTAACCAAGTTGTGACTAAGGGAGATGTTAAACGTTTTATCCGTTCAGATCTTGATACTAAAAAGATGTCTAGATACATTTATTTCACAAACTTAAAACATATTATATTTCTAAACAGAGGGAGTAGTTGCGATCGACTAGATGGGTTAGTGGTCGCGCATTGTCGTCAACAAACACCTCCAGATGTCCCTTGAGTAAGAATACACTTGCAGATGGATCAACCGGCTCCCATACATAAAGTAAAAAGGAAGAAACCCTCACCGGAGCTTGCCAGGCCACAGCCTGACTGACTTGTACTATTCAGTATTCACTGGACTAGTACGTACTAGTGACAGTAACGATTTTCCATCAGCATGTAGTCCGTGCTTGTCACGGAAGAAAGATCAGACCATGAAGATACGCAGGTGCTGAGAATTCCACACTGTCAGTCTTCGTCTCGCATCGTGCCCACACGGAAGAAGCATCTCATCAAGGTCACCGATCGACCCATCAAATCACACTCCAACTTCACCCCTAGTCCAGTCAACTGTTCAGATCGACTTGCATATCTTCGATATACGGCTGTACTTTCTCCCCCACGGCGGGCTGCGCTACGGTCCAGCGCCCAGCGAGATCGAGCGTCAGATGCATGGCGTATTGCCATGAGATCAGACATCAAGACTATCAGTGGATGGAGAGGGGTTACGTGTACAATATCCATAACTTTTGATGAAGAACCATCAGAGGTTAAGCTCATTGAAGCTTGCTCACTAAATTTTGATGAAGAAAAGTCTAACTTCTACAATATCCATAACTTTCAAGTGGAGAAAAGAATGGTCAAATTGGAAAATTAGGTAGGTGGTATGAACTAAAACACTAGACAATTTTCATCAAAGAAAAATCTGAAATCGGCATTTCTTCATAGTATATACGTGTATGATTATGTGACATGAATCTCCTTTTTTCAACAAATTCCACAACTGAATTTTCTTAATCGAAAAGATAAAAATAGAAGGCTGCCTTCTTTCGGTAGTTGGTGTGTATGTGTGGGGATTATATATGAGGGGGTTTTGTAGTACCCTAAATGAATAAAATCCATCTATTTTTATCCATCCAAAGGCCTATAACTGTTTTATACTAGTGACAAAAAGATGAATAATACAATTTCATACTACTGGCTTCACGAGGGAAAAATCGGCACCGAGCCCAAAACAAAATCCCGTTGACAGACCTTGGCCCAAGAAAGTGGGGTTGTTTCTGCCTCCGTTCTATCGTTCGAAAAGAAACATAACACTGGAATTGATTCTCGACCATGTCTCCTCCCGATGAAGCCCGCCGCCTCCGTTGCCTCCCTCATGTAGCCACTGCGTTATGGTGGGCCTCGTCGACGAGAGTTCGTATCCTCTCTCGCTTCTTCTGCAATTCTAGCTCGGCTACCTGAGTTCCACCTCAACGCAGCTGCTAGGCTCGGTTCTGTCGGTGCTTCCGCAGAGAGAAAGGGAAGCTGTCAAGGGTGGCATGGAGTTACTCTGGACAGGGAGGCATGCGAGGCGGTGGCGCATGATAGGGGAGGAGGTCGACCAAGTGGTGGACGGGACTAGAAGGGCGGTGTGAAATGAAGGAGTCCATGGGAAAATCCCACACGTGCTCTTGTGGTACCCCGTGTGTCACCACATAGTTTTATAGTTTAAAGTGTAGTTTTCTTAATGTTGTTTTGTATCTTATATATACACTCTCTATGTTCATGCTATAGACTAGTTTAGTTCAGTGGAAAATTTATTAGAGGTTAAGCTCATTGAAGCTTGCTCACTAAATTTAGAGGATGGAGAGAGGTTAACACTAGAATTTATTCTCGGCCTTGCCTCCTCCCGATGAAGCCCGCCGCCTCCATTGCCTCCCTCATGTGGTCGTCGCGTTTTGGTGGTCCTCGTCGATGAGAGTGTGCGTCTTATCTTGCTTCTTCCGCAATTCTACCTTGGATACGTGAGTTCCGCCTCAACGGAGCTGCCAGGCTCGGTTTTGTTGTTGTCGCTACAAAGAGAAAGGGAAGCTGGCGAGGGTGGCATGGAGTTACTCTAGACTGGGAGGCATGCGAGGCGGTGGCGCAGGGTAGGGGAGGAGGTTGACCAAGTGGTGTACGGGACTAGAAGGCCGATGTGAAATGAAGTAGTCCATGGGACGCATATGTCACGGTGGTACTCCACGTGTCTCCAAATTGTCTTATAGTTCAAAGTGTAGTTTTCTAGTTTAAAAGTATAGTTTTCTTAGTGTTGTTTTATAACTTATATATACACTCTCTATGTTCAACATATAGATTAGTTTAATTTTCAGTGTCAAATTTATTAGAGGTTAAGCTCATTGAAGCTTGCTCACTAAATTAAGATAAATAAAAGTTTAACTTCTACAATATCCATAACTTTCAAGTGGAGAAAAGAATAATAAAGTTGTAAAATTAGGTAGGTAGTATGAACTAAAACACTACACTTTAAACTAGACAATTTCAACTAACAATTTTCATCAAGGAAAAATCAGCAATCGACATTTCTTCATAGTATATACATCTACAATGATGTGACATGAGTGTATCTTTTACGAATTCCACAATATGATTTTTGCTAATCGAAAAGATAAAAATAGAAGGATGCCTTCTTTGGGTAGTTGGTGAATAATCATTATCTCTCGAAAATGATTATTTTTCAGGTTTAGTTTAGTTTTATCCTCGAAACAGGCTTATGTCCCGCTTTATAAATAAAGCAAAACATCTGGATACAAACAAGTTTCACACAGACAAGCGACCATAGCCAAAAGAAAGTAAAAACGAACCACGCCACGTTGGGGCCTCATAACAATACAGCCCAAAGAAAGCAAAAAATGGGGACAAAGAAGCCCCCGTGACCAGGGGAGAATGGCTCATGAGATGGCAGGGGTCGAGAAGGGTAGGGACACCGCCCTCAACGCGCGAAGAGTTCCATCCAAGTGCTCCTGATCCTGCTGTTTAGCTAGCGGGCATCACAATTGCAGGTAGGCGAGAAAAGAGAAAACTGAGTCAGAAGCGCGATTAGGAAAAATCCGCTCAATTACCATCTTATTCCATACGATCCATAAGGTTCAAGCTAAGGCCACGAATACAAGCCAGAAGAGGCGGTGCCTCCTCCCTGGCCAGTTTGCCTTAATTGAAGGAACTCTCCTAGATTCTGCGCGTGCCAAGCAGGGCCCAAGGCATCCTGGATAAATCTCCATAGAAATCGAGATGCCGAGCATGTGAACATAATATGGGCGCACGTCTCCGGGATCCCACATAACGGACACACGCCATCTCGAGGGCCTCGACGCTTCAACACTTCAACATCCAGAGGTAGACGATCGCAGAGAAGCTGCCACACAAAAATACGAATACTAAGAGGAAGTGGGCCTTTCATAAAGGAGAAGACCAACCCACCTCGAGGCCTTGAAAGAAGGCCCCGTATGCAGAGCTAACCGAGAACTCGCCCCCTAGGCCAGCCTCCAGGAGACGGCGTCCCTCTCACCTGAGAGGGAGTCAGAGAGGGAGGAAACCAGTGTCTGGAAGTCTGCGGCCTCAGCCACGCCAAAGTTCCGGCGGAACAAGATGTTCCACCGTCCCTCTAGGAAGGCCTCAACCACTATAAGTGAGGGGGGAGCACAAATGGCAAATAAGGCAGGGAAGTCCTCACATAAGGGGACCGACAGAAGCCACGGGTCCAGCCAAAACTGAATCCCCTCACCGTTGCCAACACTAAAAGTTGGGCCCTGTTGAATGAACGGCTAGATGTCCTGCACTACGGGAAAAAATGTCACTGCCATGTAGACAGGTCTTTGCCATGTGTCAAACGGACCGAAACACGGCAAAGTCTGTCTTTGCCGTGTGTAACTCAGAAAGTACACGACAAAGTATGTGAACACGACAAATTTCTGAAAAAGAACACGGCAAAGAAATATACACGGCAAAGACTCACAAAGGAACACGCCAAACAAAATACAATCGACAAAGTCGACAATGGCATACGACACAGGTGTTGTCACGGCAACGAGGTGGGACCCGTGACCCCACAGGTCCACTTGATGGGAGGAGCTAACGGCTGCAGATGGTGGTCTCTTTGTCGTGTGCCCTCGCCGGTCTTTTGCCGTGTGTATTCTGCAGTACACACGGCAAAGAGCCTTTGTCGTGTGTATTTTGCAGTACACACGGCAAAGGTCCTTTGCCGTATGTATTCCGTAGTACACACGGCAAAGTCTCGGCAAAGAAATATACACGGCAAAGACTCACAAAGTAACACGGCAAACAAAATACACTCGGCAAAGTCGACAACGGCACACGGCATAGGTGTTGTCACTGCAACGAGGTGGGACCTGTGACCCCACAGGTCCACTTGATGGGAGGAGCTAACGGCTGCAGATGATGGTCTCTTTGTCATGTGCCCTCGCCAGTCTTTTGCCGTGTGTATTCCGCAGTACACACGACAAATGGCATTTATCGTGTGTAGTCCGCAGTACACACGGCAAAGGTCATTTGCCGTATGTATTCCGCAGTACACACGCTAAAATCCTTTTTTTTTCTTTTTTTCTCTTTTATCACATTACTCTTAGAAAAATTATAAAAAATCATTCTAATTTAGAAAAATACAAATAATATATCAAAATTTGCAGAAAAATAAGATCTATATATCTACACTCAAATATTAGATATTTATATTGAATAAGAATCTTAATGCTCACTGTTTTGACCTTAGTTTAAAACATGCATTAAAAATTCAAAAATGATCAAAACAATGTGAAACCTTCGCGTGGTGTCATATTATGTGACATAGTTGGTAGGAAAAATATCAAACTTGGTATATTGAATATGTCTAAAAAAAACCTTCACAAACTGACCTATCTCATTCGAGGTTTCCTGTCTTTCGGGTCAAATGACCAATGTTATGGCTAGAATCAAGGCATAGTTTGTGACAATGTGCCAATATTGTGTATGCATGTGCATTATGGGATGGCGAACAATGTTGCAAGAGGAAGTTTTATTTTTTGTCGCACCAAAAATGCATTTTCCATTTTCCGAGTGTAAGAAACGGGGGATTTTATGAAGCAACCATCAAATGGCTAATTCAAAATGCTACCATCCCATTTTCCAAAAATACTAGACCACCTTACATGGCAGGGTGATCTCAAACCTTTTCGTCCACTTCAGGTGAAAAAGACAAATTCCTGCCGAATCGACAGGAAGTGGGTCAGATATGAACTACAAGTACATGATCTGATGGGCATGCTTTAAAAAAATCATTTTAGGTTCACAATATGCTATTTCATCAGATATCCAATAAAAGTTTAGAGAGGCTCAGCTCCGAGTTAAGAATCTTCATACCCATCGTTCGACAAAGTTTGTCGATAGTATAAAAGAGTCATAAAAATTCAAAAACGATCGAAACAATGCGAAACCTTCACATAGTGTCATATTATGTGACATGGTTGCATGGAAAAATATCAAACTTGTTATATTGAATATGTCTCAAAAAAAATATTCACAAAATGACCTATCTCATTCGAGGTTTCCTAACTTTCGGGTCAAATGACCAATGTTATGCTAGAATTAAGGCATAGTTTGTGATAATGTGCCCATATTATGCATGCATGTGCATCATGGGATGGCGAACAATGTTGCAGGTGAAAGTTTTCCTTTTCGTCGCGCCAAAAAGCCATTTTCTATTTTACGAGTGTAAAACACACGGGATTTTATGAAGCAACCACCAAATGGCTAATTCAAAATGCTACCACCACATTTAAAAAAAATACTAGACCACCTTAAATGGATAATGTCCCAACAAAGGGATCTCAAACCTTTCTGTCCACTCTCGCGCTAAAACGAAAGACACACGCGGAAATATTGGCCGAAATTCGTGCAACCTAAAACACATGATAACTTACTTGCTATGTTGGTCTGCTCGCACGGTTGGTTTTATTTCAGAAATTCTTGTATGTTTTCATGCTAGGATTCATGCTAAGATGCACACATCTCCATCAACTAGTATAGCTAGTCAGGTCTAGTGCATGCAAGTACAACTAGCAACCGCGTGCAGTTTGTAGAATTTTTTGTAATAATATAGGATAGTTGGTATGTTACAATACAGTCTGATCTTGCCATTCTACAAACGGCAAATAACACTGTTAACTGCATGCAAGATTTTGGCACTCTCTCATCTTGGCAGCTAGTTCACGTATTTCCTGTATCCAATGTCAACGCTTGCGTGCATTGGTAGCATCCTAGATAGCAAATCCGCGTTAATATATATATATATATATATATATATATATATATATATATATATATATATATATATATATATATATATATATATATATATAGGGTGACGCTATTTGACACCCATGGTGGGTGTAGAATAGTTATTCTACACTCACCCTCTATCTTTAGAACTATATATTATTTTTATGTCACGTAAATTTTTTATGTCGTCGCCTCGCACCATGATATGCTCTCTGCCCTCCTCGGAAGGTAGGACTGATTATTTCTGCAACTAAACGACTGGCTTATACTAGTATATGTCTTTGTAGTACTAGTAGTAAGAAAGTGAATTTTGATATTAGCAAGGAGGAATCACTGGCCTCCGTGGTGTACAACTACAAGCATGGCTTCTCAGCCTTCGCCGCCATGCTCACCCCACAGCAAGCCAAGCAACTTGCAGGTCAGCACTCGTTGCTTGGACATAGCCGTATAGTTGAGCAAGTATCATATACTCCCTCCATTTCAAAATATAAGATGTTTTAGTTTTATAAAGCAAATATATCTAGACTTGTTTTAGTAGGTAGGTTTACTCAACTTTAATTTAGGTGAATCTAGACGGTAAAAGAAGTCTAGATTCATTTTCTTCATAAACCTAAAACATCTTATATTTTAAAACGGAGGGAGTATATATGTATGTATGTATGTACGTATATATGCAGAGTTTCCGGAGGTGATGAGCGTGGAGCCGAGCAAAAGCCACACGACGGCCACCACGCGAAGCTGGGATTTTCTTGGTCTGAACAACTACGAGACGGCGGGCAGCGGGCTACTCCACGGAAGCAACTACGGCGAGGATGTAATCATCGGGGTCGTAGACACTGGTTAGTACTTACTCGCTCGGTTTCATAATATATGGGTAGGCCGACGACTTTGGGAGCTACGTCGTCGGCCTACCGCCTAAGTCCTGCAGTGAAGGCTTATATTATGGAACAAAGGTGGTACTTAATTAGCAGTGTCAGCAGTTGGCTAACAGATACTAGTAGTACTACTAATTGTCCTTGTTAGTAATTTTAATTCGGTGTCACTATTTCTTTCTTGTACAAAAATCAGGGATCTGGCCGGAGTCAAGAAGCTTCAACGATGAAGGGTATAGTCCCGTACCATCGAGATGGAAAGGGAAGTGCCAAGTCGGGCCAGACTGGGGCATCAATAATTGCAGCCGCAAGATCATTGGCGCACGGTTCTACAGCAGAGGAGTTTCCGATGAGGTCCTCAAGACGGACTTGCTCTCGCCTAGGGACCATAACGGCCATGGTACACACTGCGCGTCCACCGCTGCAGGCTCGGCCGTGGAGGCGGCCAGCTTCCATGGCCTTGCCGAGGGGGTTGCGCGCGGAGGCGCACCGAGGGCTCGTATTGCGGTCTACAAGTCCGCCTGGGGCGCGCAAGGCAGTGTTGATGCATCGGATGTCCTTGCTGCCATCGACGATGCAATCCACGATGGCGTTGACGTGTTGTCGTTGTCTCTCGGCAACATAGTCGAGAACTCGTTTGGGGCTCTGCACGCGGTGCAGAAGGGGATCACCGTTGTGTATGCAGGCGGCAATGACGGGCCCAGACCGCAGACAGTTGGGAACACTTCACCGTGGGTCATCACTGTCGCGGCAAGCAAGATCGATCGGTCATTTCCGACCATGATCACACTGGGAAACAAGCAAAATATACTGGTATGCTCCAAAGAATCATAAGCGACTGTGCCAATATACATATTGTTGAGTAAAAACTCTGCCCATATTTCATTTTAATTTTCAGGGACAGTCTCTCTATTACCAAACGAAGAACTCGACCAGGAGCAGTTTCACAAGTCTTACCGTTGCTTTCCAGCAGTAAGTAAATTAATCTACAATATATGTTTTATTGTATCTATCTGTTGGAAAATCTTAAACACGAGTTGGCTTTTTTTTTGAACGGGACGAGTTGGCTTTACTTTGTGTATTTAGGTGTACCACGGATGGACTTAATGGCACGGACGTGCGAGGGAAAATCCTGCTCTGTGTTCCGTTCCCAAACGATCAAACCGCCATTGCCCCAAGGGCCGTTTTCGGACAGGCGGCACAATTCGTCATGAATCACGGGGGATCTGGTCTTATTTTCGCTCAATATACGACGGATATTTTAGAGATGACAACACTTTTTTGCCAAAGCATTGCCTGCGTTCTCGTGGACATTGACACCGGAAAAAAGATTTTAAGTTACATCGTTACCGACATCAGGTAAGTAGAGTTAAGTGAGTTCGAGCAAATATGTTCATGCATGTGTTCGATGGAGACAACACTTATATTTTGTTCGATCATGTGTTCGATGGAGACAACACTTTAATTTTGTTTTTGTAAGTAGTTCTGCTGCTGTGGCAAAGATTGAACCAGCGCGCACCGTCACGGGGAAAGGGATTCTTGCGCCAAAGGTAGCATCGTTCTCTTCAAGAGGTCCATCATCTGATTACCCAGACATTATCAAGGTACGAGCGCTGCTGATTACCAAGTCATTATCCAGACATTATCAAGGTAGCATTCTCCTCACCCTGTGTTCTTCTTGTTTCGTTGACAAACAGCCTGACATAGCCGCACCTGGAGCCAACATATTGGCAGCAAACAAAGGTTCCTACATATTCATGTCCGGGACATCCATGGCGGCACCGCACGTATCGGGCATCGTCGCGCTGCTGAAAGCCCTACACCCAGACTGGTCTCCGGCGGCCATAAAATCAGCCATCATGACCTCAGGTAATCACACTGCACTGCAGCAAACCACTACTCTAGCTAGCTAGCCGATGGCCCTGACATCTGTTTCTATCTTATTCTGCATGGTGGTGAAGCCCATGTCACCGACGAGCACGGCATGCCGATGCTGGCGGAGGGGCTGCCTCGGAAGACCGCCGACCCGTTCGACTACGGCGGCGGGAACATCAACCCGCTCGGAGCGGCCGATCCCGGCCTGGTCTACGACATCCATCCACGCGACTACACCAAATTCTTCCATTGCACGATCGTCAGGAGGACCAACGTGAGCTGCGACGCGACGGCAGAGCCGGCGTACAACCTGAACCTTCCATCCCTCGCAGTTCCCGACCTGAGGTCCCCGGTCAGTGTGTCGAGGACAGTGACGAACGTCGGCAACGTCGACTCCGTGTACCGTGTCGTGGTACAGAGCCCGGCCGGAGTCAGGATGGAGGTTGAGCCGCCCGTGCTCGTGTTCGATGCAATGAACAGGGTGCGCACGTTCAAGGTGAAGCTGTCGCCTGTGTGGAAGCTGCAGGGGGACTACACGTTCGGCAGCATTACTTGGCGCAGTGACCTGAAGGCCGTCAGGATCCCTGTTGCCGCCCGGATCACGGTTCAGGATTTCTACGCGGACGTTGCCTAAGTCACCAGAGTGAAGTAGTGAAAAAAGGCAAGAATAGGCCACAGGCCATTTCCGCTTGGTAATGAATAAAGCCAAGAATAATGTTCTTAGTTACCAAGAATAAGAAAAACAATCGAAGTCACCTTCTTGAAATAGGCCGGAGGCCATTTGGACTTGGTAATGAATAAAGCATGCTTTCTATCCGGTTTTGCCCTTCTACCTATGTTTTGAACAACTGGACTTATAATAGGGGGCGTGGTTAATTACATGCGAAAAAAGTTACTACCAAGTGTCACCGCAGACTCCAGTTTTGAAAATGCCTAACCAATCAGGTGTTTTAGGCATCAAAAGTGCATCCCAATTAATCAATAATTACATGTATATGCTGAATATGCAGCGAGCGGAAGCGGGTGGTTGCTGACCGGAAGCGCACCGAGCGGGTGTTCTCTATGGGCGATTAGGTGTTCCTGAAGATGCAGCCGTACGTGCAGACCTCCCTCGCCACCTGAGCTAATCCTAAATTGGCATTCCGCTACTTTGGTCCCTTTCAGGTACTCCAACGGGTCGGCGGCACGTCGTACAAACTTCGTCTGCCCGAGAACTACCTCATCCACCCAGTGATCCACGTCTCACAGCTCTGTGACGCCACGCCACCTGCTGAAACCGTCCTCACGGAGCTGCCAGCAGCCGCCTCGCCACTACCGGAGCCCGTCCGCGTGCTGGAGACATGTCTGCACAAGCAAGGAGGCGACACCAAGGCGCAAGTTTGGGTCCAGTGGACGGGGCAACCATCGTCGCTGGCGACATGGGAAGATCAGCATGACCTTCTACACCTCTTCCCAAAGGCCCCGGCTTGGGGACAAGCTGGTTCTGAATAGGGGGAGAGTGTCACGTGCCGTGATCCTACTACAACGATGGGCCAGGATGACAAGGCGGCCTCGGCGCTGGGCGACGCTGACAAGACGACTGGCCCCGGTGCGGAGGAGCGAACGAATCAAGAGGCCCAACAAGCGGTACTTGTGAATCAACCGATGGGCATCCGACGGTGGGGAATAGGATTATATAAGCTAGCTCATTAGGGTTTATAGGGTGTGGATGATGATATTGGCAGCGACAGCTCTACCTTGTACCCCCTTGAACCTCTCTCTATCTTCCTCCCGAGAAACCTCTGTGCTTGAATCCTGTATCGAACTAGCTGTGGGGAATTATCTAGCGGGATCATAACATGCACGTGCTTGCTGTGTTGGTGCAAGAGGTCCAGCTCCAGCAAGATCGACTGATCAAGTTACACGCCCATACCTAGGGGGTGGGAAAACACGATGTGACTGGTTTAACCGGTTTAACACACCCATACCTCGCCACCGCAGATGCCTCCTCGCTCTCACCTTTCACTCGCCTGCAACTTTTTTGAGTTGTCGGCTTTCTTCTCTCGTCCTTCTCACTTTGGAGAATCTAGTTCCTAAACTTGAAACTTTTGTAGCTTTTCAACCTTGAATCTAATCTAAAAAACGTTTTATATTTGGAATCCTAGCGAAGAGATTTTCAATATAAGACCAATATTGAATAGTATATTTATTCATCTCGCGTCCCGAACATAGTTTTATAGTACTTAGTTATGCAAGTTTTTACTTTTCCTAACCTTCTATTATGCCCTCATCCTTGTTGACACTGAATTTACTTCATGTGACAACCAGTTTACCACCATGCGAAGTACCTTGTATTATTGTCTATTTCCAAGATAAACCGAGATTTGGATCTTTGCTTTGGTGCTCTTCACGCGGGCATTTTACGGAGATTTTCTTTGAGATGATGTTCTTATTAACCTCATCCATATGAATCGAGCTTTCTCCTAGCCGCCCCCATGAAATGCCATCGCATTTTCTGCACTTCAACCGTAGCATGTAAATTGCTTGGATCAAATTCCAGAAAACTTGGTCCATCCCAATCATACGATAGTAAATATGATTTTGAACGGTATCACAAAGAACAAGAGCAATATGTATACAATCAGCAGTACTCCATATTTTTTTTCGACTAAAGGAGCCACCAGGCCCCCAACTTCATTAAAAGAAGTTGTAGAGTATACAAACACTCACACCCACTCCACACAAGAACCGCTAACACCAACTTTAACGAAAACAGGGGCACCAACATCCAGCCATAGCTAAAAAGCAAGTCCACCCAGCTAACAACACACAACACCAAAGCCAAACTGAATACAAGGAAACAGCGTACAAATTCTTCCAACCAATTCTTGAAAAAAATTCTTCCAACCAGCACTTTGAACAAGACTCAAACCACACTACTCCAAGCATAGAGTACTCGGAGCCCAGACTTTGCTCTTGTGGAAAATTTCAGTAGCTACCACCAACACGCGTCTGGCTGTGAAGCATTGCATGTCTCTGATTTTGGTTTCTGCATCAGCCACCACAAGACAAAGGTTCTCTTTGCCTATTGTGTGAACAAAAAAAATCTCGGTGTAGAAAAAACACATGACAAAATTACGGAAAATAGACATGGCAAAGAACAAAAGCTCACAAGACTATGGACAACACACGGTAAAGAGGGGGACAAGTGTCCCCTCCGGCTACGGAAGATGAACCAACCTTCGACAAAGCCTACGTGACACATGGGGACCTGCCCATGGGACACATTTGCTGGATTTGCAAGGTGTTCTTGGGGACACAGAGCCTGTTCGGCAACACTCCAACTCCCAACTCCACTGCCAGAGCGGGCGGAGCGGTGCCGAACGCCTCAGCTCCGAGGATCTCAAACCGTAGAGCGGAGCAGTCTCTAGTGCAAAATCGCGGAGCGACAAGTTCCTCGCTCCTCGTTTTAGGAAAATCCGGATTTCGGACAAACTACAAAAATGCCACCGCTAAGTGGACCGAAGCGGTATGCGTTTTGTCTTCTCTCGTGTACTCGCCTTCTTCCTTCATAGCCTAAGGCGTAGCCGGCATGTACAACTGCATGAGGCGCATCCGGCGTGTACAACTGCATGAAGCGCAGCCACCGGCCGATTCACGCACGCCTTCGCCAAATCGAGTCCTCCCGCTGCCGAATCATTCCCTCTGCCGCCTGTTCCGTGAAATTTGCCTTCCAAATCCTCGTCGCCTGGCCGGAATCGAGCACTGGCTCCCCGCGATAGGACCTCACCGCTGGCACCATGAGCTCCCTCGGTCGCTTCATGAACTCCATTGCGAGAACTTGCTTGATTCCAGATCGATCTCACCCATGTAAAAATATCGGACATGAAAAGAAGGCCTAGATTGACTTTGTACCTAAAATGGGCTTATCTTTGGTGTAATGGGCTGGCAGCCCATGCTCTCCAGGAGTGGAGCGTGCCGAACGCTGCTTGCTCCCTTGTCACGATTGGCAGAGCAGAAATGTCTAGGAGCGGAGCGGAGCGGATCGAAGAAAACATACGGAGCGGAGGGTTGCCGAACGGGCCCACAATTGGCAAAGGTCATGCCTATATTTTTTTAGATTTTCCCGCACCAGTCTTTTCCCGTTGCGTCACTTTTTCATTTTACCTTTTTCTGCCATTTAGGTGGTTTGCCATATGTCACCATGGACATTAATCTCAACGAAGGTTGTTTATTTAACTTCCAATCCAAAAAAAAGAAAGGGTCAGATTTGCAGCGTCCAGCTGGCAGTAGTATACTAGCATGAACAAAAAAGACTACACCTTAAACGACAAATTTCTGCAGAAAAGTCACCAACCGACATATTTTAGAGTTTACATCTACAACTAATGAGGTGGCATGGACGCCTGCACGATTGATATTTTGTTAGTTGAAGGTTGACGTTGCGTCGTGGAGAACGGCCGGGTCGCTGAAATACAATAACATGAGGCATAATAGTATTATCGTGGCATCTATCTATAAATATCAAGCCTGCATAACAGGATAGTATTAAATGGGCATTGGGCAACTAACATGTGTGACCGTTTGAATGTATGAACCCCAAGGATCACCATGGAAGACAGGGTTTTAGGGCCCGCATAACCCACCCCGCCATCTCGCAAATTCAAAATTGGAACCATATTTCCGCAGCAGCCATCCTGGTGCTGAAGTCCTTGTTCCTCCTCATCCCTGCACAGAACAGATGGTTTGTGGTTGAACGAGGATCCACTCTGTTGTGTCAAAAAAATTTGGCAAAAGAGGTTGAGGGTGACAACACCGGTCGCTCCCTATGCAGCGGGACGACGCAGACCCTTCACAAAACACACCGGTTTGATAGTACTACTTGAGATCGAATAGATGTGTCCGACCCCAACGTAGAGCACAAGTAGGATGGGAGGAAGAAGGCCCATGATCCTAGAGAGATTTCCTGTGAGGAATCCTCCTCATCGTTGCTCTCCGGCGAGATCTACCTTGGGATCGCCAAAACCTAACCAGCTGGATCGGCATTGTCGAGCAAGTCCAGCAGACAGGTACATCCGAAAACCTGGCCAATTGTGTTTGCAAGCTCCATCAGAATCCTTTGACGAGCCACAAATGACAGAGCTTTCAACCCCCAAGTCTCAACACACTGCCACCTGCTGCACTGGACGGCCCAAGGACTCTCCTTTGTTTACATCCGTACACTTCTGAGCTCATTTCTTACTCAGTTATTGCAACCTGGAACAAGTCGCTAAAGAAGGTCACCCTCAGCATGACCTAGTTAGTAGTTCATCAGTCCTCGTCAGATTTTCCTTTTGACTAAACTAGCATGGTGGCCCTCCCAAATGCGAGGGCAATGTCCGAATATGCCTAAAAACTTTGTATGGTCCTAGAAATTTATATTATGCTATCATAATTAATATGGTTATATACTTATATGGTCATCATAAATATTATTCTAAATAAAAATTACTTGTGCAGGATACATCATTTATCATTTATAGTTTATGGCAGAACAATTAATATTGCCATAGAGCAACGTACTACCTACACTCCGGTTTATAAGAAAAATACGTACTTCGAGAAAATAGTTTGACCGTAAATTTGGTCAATAAAATACAAACTATATTTAACAAAAATTATATCATTAGATTCACATTCAAAATATGCTTCCAATAGTATAATTTTTGTGACATATAATTCATATATTGTTGACAAAATTTATGGTCAAATTATTTTTCTTAAAGTACGTATTAGCCTAATAAACCGGAACGGAGATAGTATAATTGATTATATATATCTTTTGTACGTGGTGATAAAGCTTGGTTGCAGTTTTTATTTTATGTGACTTCAAGGTACTCATCAACTTTTATTTGTTTAGATTCTCAAAAAAAAACTTTTATTTGTTTAGAGTAAAAAAACATATATGTTGATATGTTATTTGTCGCCAGATGTGGTTAATCTATAGTTACTAAGATAGTATAAATGATGTATTTAATAAGAATATGTTACATTAATGATTCGATTATGTTATGCACTATTAAGAAGAAATTTTGGTTCACTTTGTTCATTGTAAGGTTCAAGATATCAATACCTCATGTACAACTTTTTTTTAGGTTTTTGTTAGCTGGCTGAATATTTTGGTTTACCATTAGATATTCTTAACTAATTCTCTATGTTTTGGTTCATTATATGGTTTATTATGAACACATATGAGGATGGAAATTTAATGGGGAAATGGTTTCAAACAAAATTTTGATTCGGTGCTTTTGTAAGCATTTGAAGAGTTAGTTAACTTTTTAATGGATTAAATCTTTTTAATCATTAAGGAAACTATTTTGGGGGAATTTGAATTTTATCTTGTCATAATCAATTTCTTCCCCCATTATTTCTGCAGTGGAATATAAACATTCAGTGATCATTCTAAGTTGTCATCTATTAGACAAATATCCTCTCAAGAAAATCTTTTAGACAAAGACACCATTTCTAAGATTAACTTTGTTTTTTTATAAATATATTCTAAATAACGGAATTCTATTCAATCTTTTAATTTTGAAATTTTACTCAAATTTTATAATACTATTTTAATAATATTCCCCAATGCGATACTTAGTGAGATGAACTTTTCATTTTATTTATTTATTGTTGTTACCTCGGTCCTTGATATCTTTCACCCTCTGATACATTCACATTTACATGTATTGTTTTATCAGGTAACATTTATAAGGAAACATCTTAATTAACCGATACTCGGTTTTATTGTGTGGCTTCACTACATGACATTTTCATATCTTATAATCAAAATTTAAGCTAGTTGGTAATCATCACTCCTTAATTAATAGTTTATTCATACGGCTACAATATTTAGGGAAATTATTTCATTCATAGTGTGATTCAAATATGAAATAATATTTATAATATCAATGACACATCCTCTTAAATTCTAAGGGTAATGAACTACAAAGCTTGACACATAATCACATATTCCTTTTTACGTTATCATGGTCATGGGAGGGTCCCTACATACATGTACAACATGCTATTAATTTAACTCCACTAATTTAATTTGGCTTGTTTGTATGTATCAGATTAAGATTCATACGAGATGTCATATTAATGATGTCCTGGTATAACATTAGCAAAAGCAAAACCGAGTGCACCATGTGGGTATACATTAAACGCGTATAAATATTGTGTTGTGTTTCACAATAAATATTAAATTTCTGTTTCAATCTATTAGTGTTGATTTTATCCAAGTCCTTGTAGACGGAGACATGTGGGGTAGATGGATAGCTATTAATTTGTCGTGGACCTCGGTGAAACTTTCATATATGAAAAATAGGCTATTATGACCCACATATATATAATTTGTCATGCTTGTATGTATTAAATACTGAATATCATATTAAAGGTGTTCTGGTATAACACGAATGAGAAGAGCTTGAGTGCACAGTGGGGTATAATCTACACCCATAAAAATCGAAGGTTGGTTTACATAAGAAATATTAAGTTATCCATATTATTTTAAATTGTGTTGTCTCCCAGTAGTTTGGAACAACCGCAGAGCCAACTTCATGCGCCTTGTGTGTCTTGTTTCAGCTTAGTTACCTAATAAAGTGAATATAGACGTAACAAAACTGTTACATGCTATTTCATATTATCATTTTTTAGATGAGTCACATAATTGATGTGTCATTATGTTATAAAACAAAAATGTGTGGGTCCTTTCATAATTTTGAGTAAGACAAATAATTATTAACATTGACATCCTTAAATATAATCCTTACATATTTGTATTTGTTTCATTTTTCCTTTTGGATGATTAACTCGTGCACACTTGATGGAAAAAATTAAATGTGTTGTTGTTTATAAAATTATTATTAATATTTATTTTATGTTTTACACACTAAATATTAGTCTGGTTGTCTGATAACAGACCTGACGCAAAAAAATTGTTACACGTGAACTGAATTCAAATATTTACTAATGCTTAGCCAGTCAGACCCATAAGAAAACTTGCACATGAACTAAACAAAAAAATTGAATATACTTTTTTTATCCTAATATTTTTTAATGTTGTGTCCGGATGCATGACCTGATTGAGCGTAAATAGACTTTAGGGCAAAAACAATATCTTACAAAATTTGTATACATTTATGTCTTATATGCAAATAGCATTTTCTATATATACCAAAAATAATAGATTTTGTCTTTTCCATGCGATATCCTTATACATCGCAGGGAGGACCGGATCGATGAAAAACTTACACATGAACTGAAAACACATATTTATTGAGCCTTGCTTGGTCGTCGCACAGATGAAAAAATTTGCACATAAAATAAATTTTGTATGGAGTATATATTAGGTTTTCTAGTCTAATATTCTCTTGCATGCATACCATGTTCTTGTAAGTTCGGACGGGTTAGTTTGTTGATTGACCCTAATTTTTTTTTGCTTTACCTGAACAGAAAACATAATTTTTTTCTCTGTTGAAAGTCCCATATTTACATGGACTTCCGATCGTACAGCTCTCATATTTCAAGTGTGGGCCTTTTCCTGTGAACCGGTCAGCTAAAGTCCTATGGATACAGGACTTTGAATCGTATGGACGTGGCAGCCTAACGTGCCAGACTATAACACTATGGGTACAAAATTTAATTAATTAAACAATTACGTAACAGTTTAGTCTGTTAAATCCTAGCGGTAGATTTTAGATCTAACTATCAGATTAATTTAGGTGATGTGGATCAACGTGGTGCCTCGAAACATACCCTTATATTGCTTTTAGTATATAATAGATTAGAAAAAATATGACATTACATCATCAATTAATGACCAAATCAGATTCATACATGCCTGGCTAGTGGGTAGAGCCGAGAAAACGAAATTGATTCAGTAATATCTTGCAAGTTAGTTAGCACAACTCTCCCTGGCTTGAGCCCTTGTTAATCCACATAATTTGCCGTGTAATTTGTCTCTGATCAGTTCTTCAACTAGAAGTCTATAACAGAGGCATCTTTATTTTCTTTCTTGGTTGAAGGCTACAAAAATTCTGGGTGTGATTTGGAGCATGTTGATCACCTGACCTCAGAGAAAAAGCAGCATGGAGTTTGCTCACTACATATGTTGGCCTTGGCTTTCAACACCCACATGACTAAGTCTCTGCTCAGTTTTGGTCACTTTCTTCAGTAGGATAGATTAGCTTCTTCCTTCTTCCTTTTTGGTTTTGCCCGTGTAAATCTTCCTTCTTCGTTTTTGGTTCCTGGTTCCGCCAGTTATTCTTTTTTTTCAAGTATCCGCAGGAGATCTGTGTGTTTTGTATTAAGCTCGAAAGGAGGACATAGTCCGATACAAGAGGTGTTCTACTGTCGCCGGCTCTCAATGGAGGCCGGTGAAACATTGCCGGTTCATGTTACATCAGCATGAAGTTGTTCTTTAATGAGGCAGAATAGTATTATCACGGCATCTATCTATAAATATCCGCCATTCATAACAGCGATGAGAACCAGCCAGCGTCTCTCACAACCAACATCTAGCTGCAACGATGGGATTCTCTTCTTCCTCTCGTTCGCGTGCAGCTTCGGCGCTGTTGCTTTGCCTTTGCATTCTGCTATGCAGAGTACAAGGCAAAACGCCAAAGGTATTTCCATTAATTAAACGGCGCTGAGGTGATCAGAGTTTGCTTTACATAGTAGGAGTAACTAACTGTGGCGGTCCTAGCTAGCTTATTACCCTCTGCTCGTGTCTCTAGCTTTACATAGTTTACCTTGGTCACGTGAAACATGGACACCCCGACGATGTCGTCGCTTCGCACCATGATATGCTCGGCACTCTCCTCGGAAGGTAACGCACCTAAGTGCAATTTCAACAGAACTGCTGGCTTATGTCTGCCTAGACAAGTAAAGTAACAAAATTAATTTTGATTTTAGCAAGGAAGAATCATGGGCCTCCGTGGTGTACAACTACAAGCATGGCTTCTCACGATTCGCTGCCGATGCTCAACCCAGAGCAAGCCAAGCAACTTGCAGGTCACCACTCATCCTCATGCTCATGCATCATCTAATTTCTAATCCAAATTAAACCTCCAGATTTTTTGCTTGCATCATCACTGTGATGTGATGTGCTATTATCATCATCAGTGTGATGTGCTATGTGCAGAGTTTCCGGAGGTCATCAGCGTCCAAGTGGGAAATTCTAAGGACGAGTGGCGGCTTTGCTCTGCGTATTTAGGTGTACCATGGATGCACTCAATGGCACGGACTTGCAGGGGCAAATTCTTCTCTGCTTACCACTCTCAAATGATCTAAACGCCCTCATCCCAAGTGGTGTTTTCGTACAGGCGTCACAATTCGTCCTGAAAGGCGGAGGAATTGGTCTCATCTTCGCTCAATATACATTGGACAGTTTAAAGGTGACAGCAGACTATTGCCAAGGCATTGCTTGCGTTCTCGTGGGCTTTGATACTGGGACCAAGATCTACAATTATTGGGACGTCTCCACCAGGTACGTACTGCAGCCAAATGAGTTCGATCAGGCATGTGTCCTTCTTGTGATCGATGGGAGAAAACATTTCTGTTTTGGAAGCAGCTCTCGGGTGGCAAAGATTGAATCAGCGCGCACCGTCACGGGGAAAGAGATACTGGCACCAAATGTTGGATCCTTCTCCTCCAGAGGTCCATCACCTGATTACCCCGACATCATCAAGGTACTCGTACCAGCTGATCATAAGCTAAAAACGCTGCACTAGAAACCCATGATCGAACCCCATCATCTGATCTCATCCTGCCGTCTTCTTGCTTCCTTAAAAAACAGCCTGACATAGCCGCACCTGGGGTCAACATCTTGGCAGCAAAGGAAGATTCCTATGTAATCATGTCGGGGACGTCGATGGCAGCCCCACACGTATCGGGCGTCGTGGCGGTGCTGAAAGCCCTGCACCCAGACTGGTCTCCGGCGGCCATAAAATCAGCCATCGTCACCTCCGGTAAGAGTACTCTCAGAGAAGATCAACTCCTACCTGGCTAGCTGATGATCCTCACCTATGTCGTATGTCTTTGTCTTATTCTCCATGGTGATGAAGCTCATGTCACTGACGAGCGCGGCATGCCGATACTGGCGGAGGGGCTGCCCCGGAAGACCGCCGACCCGTTCGACTATGGTGGCGGCAACATCAATCCTCTCGGAGCAGCCGACCCTGGCCTGGTCTATGACATCGATCCCAGCGACTACACCAAATTCTTCGCGTGCGCCATCATTAGGACCAGCGTGAGATGCAACGAGTCGGTGATGCCGGCGTACCACCTCAACATGCCCTTCCTCGCCGTCCCCGATCTCAGGTCTCCGGTCACCGTGTCAAGGACAGTTACGAACGTCGGAGAGGTCAACTCTGTGTACCGCATCATGGTGCAAAGCCCTTTCGGAGTCAGGATGGAGGTCGAGCCGCGTGTGCTGGTGTTCGACGATGCAAACAGAGTACGTTCGTTTAAGGTGAAGTTGTCGCCGGCGTGGAAGCTGCAGGGGGACTACACCTTTGGCAGCATTACATGGCGTAGTGACCGGAAGGCTGTGAGGATCCCGGTTGCGACCCGGATTACTGTTCAGAACCTCTAGGCAATTACAAGGGTGAAATATATGTATAGGAAGACATGTTCTTAGATAGCAAGAACAACAAAACAAATGGGGAGATTTTCATTGCTACTAAGGTTGGATTGGTGATGATTCATCTTGTGAGCACTTTTACTGTACCCTTGAATTAGTACGGGTCGTCCATTCTGAGAGATCTAATGAACAAGACTAACCGGTACTCCCCCTTGAGTATGAGGAGTACCAACCGAAAGTATCAGGGAGTACCTTAATTAGAGGGGTAAAATCGTCTGTTTTAGAAAAAGAGGGGTAAAATCGTCACTGTGTCCCCAAATAAATCGTAACTGCAGGCATCTCCGATGCACATGTCAGGGTTGGGGACCTGGGATCTGGGTCTCCGTCGCGTTGACGCCGGCGACTGGCTACAAACTGCCGGCGACGGCAGTTGACCTTGTGTGAGGCGAGAGAAGAGATCGGAAGGCAAGCAAGCAGACTAGGTGCTGATGACTGATTAATTAATAATTGTATTAATTCGCCGGGATCAGAGAAAGCAGGCACTCAGGATGAGCCCATATACTCGTTCAAGATTAGTTCATGAGATGTTTATTGGAATCGAGCGTCGCGTTGCATGCCGATACAGCCTTGACGGATAAATCCACTGATTGTGGCCATGGTAGATCTTGCCTCCTGTACATGCAAGTTCTCTGCCACTGTCCTTGTTGCGGACCTGCTGTTACCGATCTGGAAGAAATAAGTTACATGAGATAAAATATCTAAACTACCCTCTACAACCAACGGCCAGATTTCATAGGTACTCCCCTGTACTACAGGGAGTACCGGGTACCGTAAAAATCCTCTCATCTTGTTGAGGTACACGTGTATGGGATGAACTTTTTGATGATTTTGAAGGCGTCGGGTCTGGAAAGCCCAAGAGAATTCCTGAGGCTCACTATTTGATATAATCATGTTACCGATTTCTTCATGAGAAAAAATCTGGGGCATGAATCCATTAATGATTATGTGCATATTCGCCTTGAAGTGTTAATCTATTGAGTATGATCCTCAAGCAGATTACGTTGTTGCTTGAGCTGTTTCCTAGTTTTGGTGGCCTATTCTTCCTGATGAAGATTTATTGATTTTCTAGAATTTGCAACAGAATCTCAGTATTCATTGAAGCTGGTGCCTTTCAATGAAAAATCTCCAGAATGATAAAGTTGAAGCTGATGAAGACTTTATTTATTGGTGATGACGATCTTGATGCTACAGATGAAGGTGTTGCACACAATAAAGACACTGCCTATTAGTGCTGTGTGAAAATCGGTGTTAGTGGCATGTATGTGGCACAACACTGATATATCGTCACTGGTATATGTTACTAGTTGCCTGCTAGGTCAAGACAGGGCCGAGCTGGCAAAATCAGGGGCTTGCGCAAAACTCTAAAATGGGCCATGTGTCACTACAAAAAATTGAACTAACGAACAATTACATATTCTAGAGATAAGTAAAAGAAAATTAAAGAGATGCCGCAACACACGGATCTTCTAGAGTTGCTCCTAGTTCTAGCCTAAGCTACCTCTCACTACAAGAAACATGGCGTTTTACCTCGTGTCCATGGTTTTTCCGAGAGCAAAATGTGGGGCACATGGCAAAGGTTCTCTTTCCCTAGTGTGGACAAAAAAAAAACTCTTGGCATAAGTGCGTGACAAAATTACAGAAAGAAGCATGGTAAGGAACGAAAGTACACGCGACAACGGACAACACACGGTAAAGCGGGAGGACACATGTCCCTCCGGTCATGGACGAAGACGACCACAGACAGACCAACCTTTGGAAAAGCACGACACATGGCAAATTCCTACCCCCATGACCCACTTGCAGGCTTTGTCACAGTTGGCAAAGGTCACCCCTGCACGTTTTTAGATTTTTCTTCACCAATCTTTTCCCATTGTGCCTCTTTTTCATTTTTATGTTTTCCTCCATTTGGGTGTTTTGCCGTATGTCCCCATATAGAGAGGTTAATCTCAACAAAGGTTGTTCATTTAACTTCCAATCCAAGAAAAGAAAGGGTCAAATTTGCAACGTCCGGTTGGTAGTAGTAGTATACTAGCATGAACAAAAAAGACTACACCTTAAACCCAACAAATCCAACTTAGTAACAAATTTCTGCAGTGAAGTCACGAACCAACATCTTTGAGAGTTTATACATCTACAATTAATGAGGTGGCATGGACACTTGCACTATTTATAATTTGTTACTTGAAGGTTAACGTGGCGACGTGGAGAATACCGGTCACTAAAAAACAGTAGCATGAGGCAGAATAGTATTACCGTGGCATCTATCTATGAATATCAGCCCTGCATAAAAGGATAGTATTAAAGGAGCCTCAGGCAACTGACTTGTGTGGACGTTTGTATGTATGAAATCGAGGATCACCATGGAAGATAGCAGGGTTAGGGCCCGTATAACACACCTCACCATCTCGCAGATTGAAAATTCAAACCATAGCTCCGCGACGGCCATCCTCATGCTGAAGTCGTTGGTACGCATCTCTGAACAGAACAGATGGTTTGTCGTTGAACGAGGATCCACTCTGTTGTGTCAAAAAATTCCAGCAAAAAGGTTGAGGGTGACAACACCAGCTGATCCCTATGCAGCGAGACAACGCAGACCCGGCACAAGACACACCGGTTTGATCATACCTGAGATCGGCGACCCATCCTTCCAATCTGTACATGCGAGTTCTCTCTGATCCAGCTTCTTCTTTATCCTCTTAATCCGCTTCGAAATGATCTCCGACACACTTCCTCCTCCTGCATGTAGATGCCTCTGATGCCAGCGTAGAACACAAGTAGGGTAGCGTTCGGGAGGGTGATCCCCATGATCATAGAGAGATCTCTGGTGAAGTGGTGAGGAATCCTCCTCACCGTTGCTCTCTGGCGAGATCGGCCGAAATTGCCCTTGGGACGCCACAACTGTCCTCCACTTTTTCCGGTCATCAAAAGCTTTTGTATGTGCCCTCCACTAGAATTCATTCATCACGTTGCCCTTCACCGTAGGAACACCTGTGCGTTTAGCACAAACTTTTATGTTTCAATAATTGGTGCCACAATCTAACAGCTAGATCAGCGTTGTTGAGCAAGTCAGACAGCTACATCTGAAACCTGGCCAATTTTCTTTGTCAGCTGCGTCATAGTCCTTTGACAAGCCCAGAGATGGGTAGAGTTTTCAACCCCGAAGCCTCAACACGCAGCCACCTGCTCCACAATGGGATGGCCCAAGGACTCCTTTGTTCAACGGGCAACGCGCACAAGCAGCCTTCTGTTAGATAGATCTCTAACGTGACTGGGCCAACGGCCCAGCACGCCCCCTAACTGCGCCCTGATCGGGGGCGCCCATCCTTATCTAGGACGGTGGGCCCCTGTCGCCAGCGCTATATAAAGTGGTGGGGAGCCGGCAGCACGACCTACGAGGTTAGCCGTGCCCTAGCCGCCCCACCTACAAGCCAATCCGATCTAGGCTAAGCGCTGCGCCGACGGGAAGCTCCACCGCCGCCACACTCACCCCCTACCACCCATGGCCAACGACGGAGGTTCTAGCTCCGGCACCAGCTCGGGGATTCCCTCTGGTTCGTGTTTGTCGAGCCAGGGAGCAGGTAGAGTTCATCTCGGTTCTCTCTCTCTCTGTGTTCTCGATCTACAAAGGTGATGTATAGTGCTACTGTTAGATCTAGACTAGATCCGTGGTAAAGTCATTTTAACAATGGTATCAGAGCAATGGTTTTAGTTGCTAGATTTTACAGTGCTTTTTGTAGAAAGTAAAAGGTTCAAAAGCAAAGATTTAGATCCAAAGTGCGCCTGCCCTATGGCCGCGCCGTTCCTCTCGATCTAGATGGACATCCATTGTGGAGATATCTAGAAGAAGAACACACCCTTCGGGGCAAAGCAAAACCCTAGACCTAAAGTCCCAAAAGATCCCGAATGCAAGTCCTAACCCCATAGATCCCCAAAGAAAAAGAAAAGGGTCCCCTCCGGCCATCGCCGGGAAAGTCTCCGCCCCACACCTCGGCCACTTGACGACGGTGCACCCACTCTCGGGTGGATGCACACATCGGCAAGGAGCAAGGTGGGGGGCGCCGCCGCAGTTTCATTATGGACCAAGTAACAAAAAAAAGGGGAGCGAAAAGGCTCCACCGCCGCCCCTCTGGACGGTGGTGCGCCCACCCTCGGGTGGACGCACCGCCGGCAAGGAGGACGGGGGGGGGGGGGCATGGCTCACCGGAGCAAACAGAGAAGGGAGGGGCGCGCGATAGACGCGGCCACCTCGCCTTGTACTCGGGCGGACCAGGCCACCTCGCCAAGGGAGGGGCGCGGCCACCTCGCCAAGGGAGGGGCGCGGCCACCTCGCCGCGGGAGGGGCTCGGCCACCTCCCCAAGGGAGGGGTGCGGCCTCCTCGCCGCGGGAGGGGCTCGGCCTCCTCGCCTCGGAGCTCGAGTGTCTCCTCGCCGGAGCAGCTGGAGAGGGAGGGGCGCGCCGACCGGCGGCCACCTCACCTTCACCTCGGCCGCCGCGGGGAAGACACGGGCCCGACGCGCTGCCACCGGCGCACCCGACGCGGGGCTGCCGGCGGCCGGAGACGCGGCGCCGCCGCGGTGGCCATGCGGAGAGGCCGCGGACCACGCGGGGCTGCCGGCGCACGAGACGCGGCGCCGCCGCGGTGGCCACGCGGAGAGGGGCGGGGGGGTTATGGGGCTAGGGTTTGTAAGGGGGCGCGGGGGTGGAATTTTATACCTCCGCAACGGGCGCCCCACCGCACGATTTAGGGTTGCCCCCATCGACGGCTCAGATCGAGCGGCAGCTACCGGGGGGCGCGCGCTGGCGGGCCAGGTGCTGGGCAGGCCGAGCGAGTGGGCCGCGGGCCAGGCTGGGTGGCGCGTGCGTGCGGCAGCTAGCTCGCGAGCGCCCGGGCGGCAACAGCGCGCCAGCTGGCTGCTGGCAGGCCACGGTGGCGGGCCAGGCTGGCCCGGTTGGCGCTGGGCCACTGCAGGCCGCACAGGGAGAGGCCCAGTAGGGCGTTTTTTCTGTTTTTTAAACTAGTTTTCTCTGTTTTTTTTACAGAGCTGTTTTTAATAGTTTTGCTTAGTTTTTTAAGCAATTTTTTGTATAGTTTTCTCTAGTCCTTTTACTTTTGAGTATATTGTGACTAGAGAACATTATAAAGGCAGATTTTCTGTAAAGTTTAAAGAATAAAGAAAGTTATTATTAAGTTTCCGCTGCAAATAGTAATTTTTCAAAATTGCAAATGTATGGTTTAAATTGCAACAAATGCAATAAAAGTTGATTAAAACTTGACATAAAGATGTGATTAAAGTGATTATTCCTCATGCTATTAATTGACCAACGTTATTAATAATCATGACCATAATCTTTTCCTATTAAGTATTAAAGGTGCATTTAAATTTATTTCTGCCCAACAGTGATGTATTTTTAAATAGCACGAAACGATTGCATGCTTAATTTATACCAACGTTGAATTAACGCATACAATTGTTTTACTTGGTGATCTCACATCTTTTGTGATTTTCAGGAGGTCTCAACCTCATGGCATGTTTGAAGGACATCCCGCTCCTAAGGGGGGACAACTACTCCGAATGGAGGAAGAAAGTTGACTTGGCGTTCGTATGCGCCGAAGTGGATTGGGTGGTTGACACCAAGCAACCAGTCAAGCCCGATGACCCGGTCAGGGGGGCTGCTGAGGAAAGTGCTGACTTTGAGAAAAGGAAGAGGGACCATGCTCCATTGGAGCTGGCCTACTCGATTGATAACCAGAAATGGGTGAATGCCAACAAGAATACTCTGGCTTTCGTAAAGAACACAATTGAGAACGCAATAGTGGGCTCAATTGGAGAGTGTGCTACAGTGGGCGAGTATCTCGCCAAGATAAAGAGCCAGTTTACTGGCTCTTCAAAGATGTATGCGACCCAGCTGTTAAAGCAGCTGGTTACTGAAAAGTATACGGGAGGACCCCACGGAATAAGAGAGCACATCTTGAGGATGTCAAACATGGCAGCAAAGCTCAAGCCCATGGATGAGGACCTCGAGCTAAAGCCAGCACTCTTGGTGCACCTTGTGATGGCCTCACTTTCACAGCCTTTTGAAAACTTTGTAATAAACTATAATATGTCCCCTGAAAAGTGGGACATAGAAAATACCATTGGGATGTGCTCCCAGGAAGAGGAAAGGCTGAAAGCCCTTCACGGCGGTTCTCTGAACTTCGTGAAGGACAACAGGAAGAGAGGCTTCACAGGTGGCAACCATGGTGGCTCACCCTCCAAGCCCCATGACAAGGGTCCAATGCAGCACCAGTACCAGCATCACCAGTCCACCCCTGGGGAGAAGGATCAGTGCCATCACTGTAAAAGGACTGGCCACTACAAGAAGGACTGTCCAGTTTGGCTAAAGTACATCATGGCCAAGAATGGTAAAGATATTGTTTCTTTTGTTAATGAATCTTTGTATGAAAAGTTTACTAGATCCACTTGGTGGATTGATTCTGGAGCAACTGTTCACGTTGCCAACTCTTTACAGGGGTTCCATTCGACAAGGACCACGCCAAGAAGAGAAAGACACATTGAAGTGGCGAATGGAATAGAAGCAGAAGTGGAGGCCATTGGTGACGTCCCTCTGGAGCTGGCTGATGGCTCTTTGCTTTTGCTCAAAGATGTGCTTTTCGTTCCTTCATTACATAGGAATTTAATAAGTGTTTCCTGTTTGGACAAAGATTCCTACGAATGTTATTTTGGAAATGGCAAGTGTGCCATTTGGTTGAAAGACAAATGTGTGGGTGTTGCTACATTATTTGATAAGTTATATTTGTTATCCCTGCATGAGAAAGTTTTTTCTGTGTGTGATGTGAATGAAAAAGTTTCCTTGTCGAACAAAGAACAAAAGAAAAGAAAGCGAACTCTTGACTCATCGAAACTATGGCACTGCAGACTAGGCCATATTTCGAGGGGAAGAATAGAAAACCTCGTTAAAAATGACATTCTTCCTCCGTTAGAGTTCTCCGACATAGAACAATGCATAGATTGCATTAAAGGAAAGTATGTCAAACAAATTAAAAAGGGTGCAAACCGAAGCATAGCTACACTAGAAATAATCCACACGGATATTTGTGGACCGTTTCCGGTGAAAAGTGTGGATGGCTATGATTCATTCATAACATTCACTGATGACCACTCTCGGTATGGTTATATTTATCCAATTAAAGAAAGATCTGAAGCATTGGATAAATTTAAAATTTTCAAAGCTGAAGTAGAAAATCAGCACGATAAAAGAATCAAAATAGTTCGGTCCGATCGTGGGGGGGAGTACTACGGTCGGCACACTCCATATGGTCAAGTACCAGGACCCTTTGCAAGATTCCTGCAAGAAAATGGAATAGTCGCCCAGTATTCTATGCCGGGCGAACCTCAGCAAAACGGAGTAGCTGAAAGGCGCAACCGTACCCTTATGGATATGGTGCGCAGCATGATGAGCTATTCCACCCTCCCATTGGGATTGTGGATGGAGGCGCTTAAAACCGCCATTCATATTCTCAACAGAGTACCAAGTAAGTCGGTGCCCAAAACACCGTATGAATTGTGGACAGGCAGAGTCCCCTCTCTGCACCACTTGAGGGTCTGGGGGAGCCCAGCCGAGGCAAAAGTTTTCAATCCAAACATCGCAAAGTTAGACCCCAAAACAGTATCTTGCCATTTTATTGGCTATCCAGATAAGTCCAAAGGCTATCGTTTCTACTGTCACGACAGATACACGAAGTTTGTAGAAACGAGACATGCAGTCTTCTTGGAGGACGAATTGATGAGGGGGAGCACGGTATCTAGGAAAATTGACCTTGAGGAGAAGAGGGTGCATGCACCTAATCCGATGACTCAAGAGCCATTTTTCTTGCTACCTGTTGTCCCACCATCTACAACCCCTGAAGTTGTGGTACCGGCACCTGTTGTGACTCCACACGTGACAACAATGGGCGAAAGTTCGGAACCTGTCCATCAGGAGCCACCTGAACCCACTATTGAGCACGAAAGGGAGCCAGAACAGCCACCTACTGTAAATGTGCCTGAACCCGAGGCAAGAAATGAGCAAGAGTCTGATGAACTCAGACGGTCTAAAAAAGAACGAAGACCAGCCATTTCTAAAGAAATCTACAAAGTTTACAATGTAGTTCATATGGAGGGTGATCCTACCTCATATGAAGAAGCCATGAGTAGCCCTCACTCAGCCAAGTGGGTGGAGGCAATGGAAGATGAAATGATATCGATGAGTTCCAACAATGTTTGGGACTTAGAGGAAATTCCCAAAGGAGCCAAAACAGTAGGATGCATGTGGGTCTACAAAACAAAGTATGACTCCAACGGAAATGTAGAAAAGTACAAAGCTAGACTCGTGGCAAAAGGCTTTACGCAAAGAGAAGGCGTAGATTACAATGAGACTTTTTCTCCGGTCTCATGTAAGGACTCCTTCAGAATCATCATGGCACTAGTTGCACATTTTGATTTAGAGTTACATCAAATGGATGTCAAGACGACATTTCTAAATGGAGATTTAGAAGAAAATGTTTACATGAAACAACCCAAGGGTTTTTTCATGGAGGGGAAGGAACATATGGGATGCCGCCTAAAGAAATCCATTTATGGATTAAAGCAAGCCTCTAGGCAGTGGTATTTAAAGTTTAATGATACCATTAAAAGATTTGGATTCAAAGAAAATGTTGAGGACAATTGCATTTATGCAAAGTTCAAAAGTGGGAAATATATTTTCCTAATTCTATATGTGGATGACATTCTGCTTGCTAGCAGTGATGTTAGTCTACTACTAGAAACAAAGAAATTCTTGTCATCAAACTTTGACATGAAAGACCTTGGTGAAGCATCTTATGTTTTGGGCATAGAAATTCACCGAGACAGAAAGAATGGAGTGTTAGGACTGTCGCAGAAAGCGTATTGTGAAAAGATTTTAAAGAAATACAATATGCATGCGAGTAATTCAACACCTGCTCCCATAGTCAAGGGCGACAGTTTTGGGAAATCCCAATGTCCAAAGAATCAATATGAGATCGATCAAATGAAGTCAGTACCATATGCTTCGGCTGTTGGAAGCTTACAGTATGCACAAGTGTGCACTCGCCCTGACTTAGCATTTATCACCGGGGTACTCGGTAGATATCAAGAGAATCCATGCATAGAGCACTGGAAGATGGTAAAGAAAGCTTTGCGCTATGTGCAAGGCACAAAAGGCCTCATGCTAACATATAGACGATCTGATTCCCTAGAGATAAAAGGGTATTCAGATGCAGATTTTGCGGGAGATAAAGACGACCGAAAGTCCACAACAGGGTATGTCTTTACTCTCGCAGGAGGTGCTATTTCGTGGAGAAGCGTCAAACAGTCAATAGTTGCATCATCTACGATGTATGCAGAATTTATAGCATGTTATGAGGCCATGGGACAGGCGTTATGGTTAAAGAAATTCTTACCCGACTTGAAAGTGGTTGACTGCATCAGCAGGCCACTAAAGATGTACTGTGACAACGAGCCCGCAGTATTCTATTCTCACAACAACAAGTCGAGTAATGCTTCAAAGTCTATAGATATAAAGTATTATGTTGTGAAGGACAAAGTCCATGATCAAACTATAAGTCTCGAGCATATAAGGACAAAAGATATGCTTGCGGATCCGCTAACGAAAGGCTTACCACCCAATGTGTTCAAGGAACACATAGCCGGCATGGGTTTAACGGCAAGCCTATGATTCCTGGACCATAGAGGCCCAAAAGTAACAGAATTTGTTTCAGAACATGAAGGTGTGTAGTGGCTGTCTGATTCTATCGGCAATTGAGCTGAGACGATGAAACATGCTCTATGCATCATTCTGTGATGAAATAAGTAAAGAACAAGGTTAAAAGTAAAGTCGAGATCTAGGGGGAGAATGTTAGATAGATCTCTAACGTGACTGGGCCCAACGGCCCAGCACGCCCCCTAACTGCGCCCTGATCGGGGGCGCCCATCCTTATCTAGGACGGTGGGCCCCTGTCGCCAGCGCTATATAAAGTGGTGGGGAGCCGGCAGCACGACCTACGAGGTTAGCCGTGCCCTAGCCGCCCCACCTACAAGCCAATCCGATCTAGGCTAAGCGCTGCGCCGACGGGAAGCTCCACCGCCGCCACACTCACCCCCTACCACCCATGGCCAACGACGGAGGTTCTAGCTCCGGCACCAGCTCGGGGATTCCCTCTGGTTCGTGTTTGTCGAGCCAGGGAGCAGGTAGAGTTCATCTCGGTTCTCTCTCTCTCTCTGTTCTCGATCTACAAAGGTGATGTATAGTGCTACTGTTAGATCTAGACTAGATCCGTGGTAAAGTCATTTTAACACCTTCATGCAAATCTGCTTCAATGGGCTCCCTCTGAAAAAAAAGTTCAACTCCTAGTTCTAGTTTAAGCCCCCTCTCATGCTTTGCATGCTTGTATTTAAAACATAAAAAACTACTTTCGTGCTTATAATTAAAGTCATAAGGTGCAGAAATCATCTACTCCTACCTTCTTTTCAAAAAAAAAACAAATTTACAGCCGTACACTTGTGAACTCATGTCTTGCTCAGTTATCGCAGCTTGGAACAAGTCGCTAAAGAAGGTCTCCATGCCATAGTAGTTCATCAGTCCTCATCAGATTTTCTTTTGGACTAAATCAGACACATCGCTTTACATCGTCAATTAATGACCAAATCAGATTTTCACACATGCATGCCTGGGCTAGTGGCTAGAGCCGAGAAAACGAAATTGATTCCGTAATATCTTGCTACAAGTTAGTACAACTCTCCTGGCCTGAGCACTTGTTAATCCACATGTATTAACATGTAATTTGTCTGATCAGTTTTTCAACTATAACAGAGCTGGAGGCATCTTTCTTTCTTCGCTGGAGGCTACAAAAATCAAAATTGGCGCCCAACTTCTGGTAGGGTTCCCAACATCTTTCCACATCACATCATACTGCATTCTTAAGTCCACGCAAATCTGCTACTAGCTAGCGTGATTATACTAGATTATGCAGTATTTAAGTGCTACTGATTTACGTACATACTCTGGTTTTCTTGTGCACTGGATCCTTCTTCAGTTATGTCTAACTGGAACAAGTCGCTAAACCAGACGCCTTACACTCTCGACATATATGCATTGCAAGTCCATCAGTAATTAGTAAGATTCTATTTTGACTAAATCAGAAAACATCAGGTTACATCGTTAATTAATGAATTTTTCGTGGCTCAGGCCTAAGTTTGCCCCACATGCCTGGCAGTAACTAGAGCCTAGAAAGCAATATCAGATAAATATATATCTTATATATTCATAATAGATTGTATCTTCAATGTACATATAATTAAAGTTATGTATTGGGAAGTTCTTTCTCGCAATATTCAAACGATTATCGAGTTGACCATATATAAGATCGGGTTCAGGAAAAAACAATCGTGATGTCCTTAATAACCTTGCCCATGTCGATTGAACTTTTTCACCCCCGGAATTCGCTCACTATGTTGACCTGGTGGTTGCTATGGAAAGAATGCAATGCGAGGATCTTCAGCAACAAGTCTTCCAGTGCGGGGTGGTTAGCATTCAACACCAACCTGACTAAGTCTCTGCTCAGTTTTGGTCACTTTCTTCAGTAGGATAGATTAGCTTCCTTCCTTGTTCCTTTGTACAGTTCTGCTCGTGTAAATCTTGCTTGTCCAATTCCATTCCTAGCCCCGCAAGCTTTGAATAGTATCACCATGGCATATCTATCAATAAATACCAGTCCAGCATAGCAGTAGCAGGGATGAGAACCACAACGCCTCTCAGAATCAATGTCTAAGATCATGGGATTCTCTTCTCCCTCCTGCTGGCGTGGAGCTTCGGCGCTGCTGCTTTGCCTTTGCATGCTGTTATGCAGGGTACAGGGCGAAACTCCAAAGGTATTTTCGCATTAATTAAGCACACGATCGGAGTTTTCATATATGTTTCAGTAACTAACTTTGGCGCTCCTAGCTAGCTAACCCTCTGCGTGTGTCTCTAGCTTTATATAGTGTACCTCGGTCACGTGAAGCATGGACACCCCGACGATGTCGTCGCCTCGCACCATGATATGCTCGCCACTCTCCTCGGAAGGTATGCACTCACGGTGTAATTCCTACAACTAAACTTACTGGCTTATGTATATTCTTTACTTTAGCAAGGAGGAATCATCCGCCTCCGTGGTGTACAACTACAAGCATGGCTTCTCAGGCTTCGCCGCGATGCTCACCCCAGAGCAAGCAAAGCAACTTGCAGGTCAGCTGTTCTATTCACGCATCATCTATTCAATCTCTCAATTTTGCTTGCGTGTGTTCAGCAAATTCTTATATCATCTCTGTACAGAGTTTCCGGATGTCATCAGCGTTGAGCGAAGCAAAAGCCACACGACGGCCACCACGCGGAGCTGGGACTTTCTTGGTCTCAACTACCACACACCAGCAAGTACTGGGCAACTCCACGGAACCAACTACGGAGAGGATGCATGTGGTCAAAACACTAACTACGGAGAGGATGTAATCATCGGGGTGATTGACTCCGGTTAGTATTAAGAAATAGTTTTAAATTGACCCAGCAAGTTTGTTCTCAACTTCTCATACAAAGTTAAGTTACAAATCAGGGATCTGGCCAGAGTCGAGAAGCTTCAACGACGAAGGATACGGTCCCGTACCATCAAGGTGGAAAGGGAAGTGCCAAGTTGGGCCTGACTGGGACATCAACAATTGCAGCCACAAGATCATCGGTGCACGATTCTATAGCGCAGGAGTTTCCGATGAGGTCCTCAAGACAGGACCGCTCTCGCCCCGGGACCAGAACGGCCACGGTACACACTGTGCGTCCACCGCTGCAGGCTCGGCCATGGAGGCGGCCAGTTTCAACGGGCTAGCCGAAGGGGTTGCCAGGGGAGGAGCACCGCACGCTCGTATTGCGGTGTACAAGATCTTCTGGGGCGCTACCGCCACCAGTGGTAGCACGGCGGCCCTTCTCGCCGCCATCGACGACGCGATCCACGACGGAGTGGACGTGTTGTCGATGTCTCTCACCTATATGGACGAGAACTCCTTCGGGGCTTTGCACGCGGTTCAAAAGGGAATCACGGTTGTGTATGCGGGCGGCAATGACGGGCCCAGGCCACAGACAGTTGGGAACACTTCACCTTGGGCCATCACCGTGGCAGCGAGCAAGATCGATCGATCGTTCCCCACGGTGATCACACTGGGAAACATGCAGCGCATAGTGGTACGTGCTTACAGGATTAATGAAGAAAAATAGCTTCGAAGAATCACAACCGAGTGTGTCCGTGTATATACATATTCTTAAGCAAGCTTTGCCTGTTGTTTGCAGGGACAGTCTCTCTATTATTACCAAGTGAAAAACTCGACCAGGAGCAGTTTCAGAGGTCTTACCGTAGCTTTCCAGTAAGTAAATTAAGTTATATATATGCTTGTTTTTTTGGAATCTGTTGGGCAATTGTAAAGCCTGACTTCGATTTACTTTATCTACTTAGGTGTACCACGGATACACTTAATGGAACGGATGTGCAAGGGCAAATCCTGCTCTGCCTTCCTGGTAAAAACGATCAATCTGCCCTCGTCCCAAGGACCTTTTTCAACCAAGTGTCACAATTTGTGCTGAAAGGCGGGGGATCTGGTCTTATTTTCGCTCAATATACGACCGATATTATAACTGACACAGATTGCCATGGCATTGCCTGCGTTCTCGTGGACCTTGAGACCGGCAAGAAGATCTACAATTACTGGGACATCGCCACCAGGTAAGTACAGTCAAATGAGTTCGATGAAGCAGGAATTCCCTTGTGATCGTTTGAGAGAATTAGCCTTTTTGTTTTGTATTTGTAAGCAGCTCTCCCGTGGCAAAGATTGAGCCAGCGAGCACTGTAATAGGGAAAGAGATACAGGCGCCAAAGGTGGCCTCGTTCTCCTCAAGAGGTCCATCGCCTGATTACCCCGACATCATCAAGGTAGGCATACCAGATGAGCATCAACTAAAAGCGTTTCACTAGCAACCAATGATCGTGCGTGCCCATCATGACGCCCTTGTATCATCTGATCTCACACTGGCGATTTTTCTTCTTTTACAGCCTGACATAGCTGCACCTGGAGCAAACATCTTGGCAGCAAAAAAAGATTACTACGTATTCATGTCTGGGACGTCGATGGCGGCCCCGCACGTAGCAGGCGTCGTCGCGCTGCTGAAAGCACAACACCCAGGGTGGTCTCCAGCGGCTATAAAATCAGCAATCATCACTTCCGGTAAGAGTACTCTAGAAAACACCAATTCCTACCTAATTAGTTGATGATTCTCACCTCTTTCTTTATCTTATTCTACATGGTGATGAAGCTCATGTCACGGACGAGCATGGCATGCCGATGCTAGCGGAGGGGCTGCCACGGAAGAACGCCGACCCATTCGACTACGGCGGTGGGAATATCAACCCTCTTGGAGCCGCAGAACCCGGCCTGGTCTATGACATCGATCCACGTGATTACACCAAATTCTTCGGGTGCACCATTGTCAGGAGGACCAACGTGAGCTGCGACGATACGGCGGTGCCAGCGTACCACCTTAACCTGCCCTCTCTAGCAGTCCCCGACCTGAGGCATCCGATCACTGTGTCGAGGACGGTGACCAATGTCGGCGAGGTCAACTCCGTGTACCGCGCCGTGGTGCAGAGCCCGGTCGGAGTCAGGACGGAAATTGAGCCGTCGGTGCTGGTGTTCGATGCAGCGAACAAAGTGCACACGTTTAAGGTGACGCTATCGCCGGCGTGGAAACTGCAGGGGGACTACACGTTTGGCAGCATTACTTGGCGTAGTGACCGGAAGGCCGTGAGGATCCCAGTTGCAGCACGGATCACCACTCAGGACTTCTATGCAGATGTTGCATAACTAATTAGTTAGGGTGAAGAATATATACGTACGGGAAATAACGTTGTTAGTTAGAAAGAACATAAAAAAATGGAGGCATCTTTCTCTTATAAAGGCCAGAGAGGGCGTTTTCATTCGGTGATGAATAAAAGCAAGGTTATGTATTCCGTTGGGGTACCTAATTGATATTTGATAAGACCTGCAATGTGACGTGTGAGTGTGGCTGCCGTAGTACTATAGCAGGAAGCAAATGAGTAAACCGTGTCCTCTCTCTCCCTTACCCCGTTCTTGTTAAAGTCGTTCCTCGTCTCACGGTAGTTCCTCTGAAGACTGCGAAATTCAGGGCTGTGCCAACTCTAAAATGGGGCCCTAACCAGCTAGAAAAATAGAACTAATGAAGAAGATAGGAGGATCAACTTACTGATTATTAAAGACTAGGAGAGGCGATGGACAAGGGTCGGTAAAATGCAAACCCGGTTTGCGATCTGTTATGGAAACTAAATGTTCCTAGTAAGGTAAATTTTTTTCTATGGAGATCTTTACATGTAGTGGTTCCTGGTATGGCAATTCTTGTGGCAAGACATATAAAGGTGCATCCTCAATGCCCAATCTGTCAACTTGGACAAGAAGATATATATATATCACTTATTGTTCTCGTGCTCAAGAGCAAAGGAGGTTTGGCATGAACTTGGTTTGACTGATATAATTGATAAAGCTTTAGCCGTCGACGGGTCCGGTTCAGTGGTGCTAGAATTTCTTATATGTGAATCAAACAAAGAAGCACCGGTAATCAACGGACTCGGATTAGTTAAAACAATTGTTGTAGGCTGTTGGTACATCTGGTGGCAAAGAAGAGAAGTTGTAAATGGTTCCTAGATGGCGACAGCGGCGAGCTCAACCTTTTCTATTAATGCTCTAACATCAAACTTCTGTTCAGTTACACAATCATCAAATCTAAAAGAATCTATTTGGGTTAAGCCGGAAAGTGGAACACTTGAGATGAATATAGATGCGTCATTTCATGTGGGTGGATCGGGTGTTGTAGGTGTGGTACTTCGAAACTCTCGTGGAGAAGCAATTGCAGGGATGGCTTGCACAATGAAAAACATAATTGATGCGGCTACGGCTGAAGGAATGGCTCTACTGAAGGGTTTGGAATTTCTTGAGAAACTAGGGTGTGCAAAGGTGACTATTGGGTCAGATTCCCTTGAACTCATCCAAGCTTGCAATGGAATTGACGAAATTTAAAGTCCTTATGCTGCAATCATGGCATAGTGTTTCTTAAAAGTTAGATTTATGAAGGAGATAGTTTTTAAGCATTGCCAGGGAGGTTAATCAAGTGGCTCATAATTTAGCTAGATATTGTTATGAAAACAAGTCTACTTTGTATTGGGACGATGATCCCTCTAGCTTCCTCCTTAGCTCTCTCCTGAATGATATAACAATTTTTTGGAGGCTGCAAGTTTCAGACGTACTCTTTTTTTCTTATCAGGGTACCAATGGGACTGGAAGGTTTTAATGAGGCGGCCTACAGACCTAATATATTATAATTCAAAAAAAAACTGATTGATTATTAAAGGACACTTGTTGTTGTTCTTCTATAGTAAATATTTCCAAGGGAGTTTTGTTTCATGGTCGAATGCTCGAAGCAGAGAGGTCCACTAAAAACCGTTTCGTCCCCATCTGCTCCCCGCGAGCGATGGGGCAAACTCTAGGAGCTCCAACCCCAATTCCCCTCTCCCCTCCTCCCCTCTACCGCTGCCAGCGAGAGCCGCCAGGCAAAGCTCGTGCGGTGCTGGCGGCGGCGGGCCTACTTCTACCCGCGTGTTCCGGTCAGCAGCAGCAGTGCAATGGTGATGCGGGGTCCAAGCTTGGCGGCGGTGGAAAGTCGAGGCGGTGGCGTTTTGGAGGAAGTGCTGGGCGGCGGCGGGTCTTCTTGTACCCGCACGTGGGAAGGGAGGCGCGAGGGTTCAGGGTCGGCGATGGTGCGATGGCGATACGGGCTCCAAGCTTCGCGTCAGTGGGCAGTCGAGGCGGCGGTTTGGGAGAGGTGTTGGGCGGTGGTTGGCGCGACATGGCACGGTGTGGCGGTGGTGCTGTGCAAAGCAGTGATCGAGCAAGCGGGCTGGATCTGGGCTAGTGAGGGCCCAATCTAGGCCTGCAGGGCTCCGAATGCCATGTTTTCGGCTTTGTCCAGTAGGCCACGCAAATGCCCTGTCCCTACGAGGTTGGGGGCCAGATCCGGGCCATACGGGCCCTAATATGGTGACCGCTGGGCAATTCCATCTAGGGTTGCAGGGTTTGACTATCAGGAAGCTCAGAGGCATCATGGCTACCGTGTTCAGACTTTGTGTTGGCGAGTGTTGGATCATCCCGACTAACCCTCGTACTGTCTATTGGACCCGTCACAATGATGACTACCACTTGCTAGGTCTTGGATGTCATGAGAGACGAGCCTGATTGGCGGTGGCGCGATGTCGGCAACTGCGTAGCCTATCACTTGGTGTTAAGATTGTGGTACTCCTTTGTGCAGTTGCGGACGAGTGCCGGCCCATGGGGAGTGAGGCTTTGACGATGCCGCTCATGGCTGCAGGAGACCGGGCATGGCGGGTTTGGGCAGTAATGGCGAGGGATGGTTCGGCATGAAGCTATTAGTGGATGGCAGCGGCGGGCTAGGAGCGGCTGCGAGGATTATAGGACCTGATCGGGGACCTACTCAGCCCTGCTACTGCATCCAGACGGCGAACACCTCGGGTGGTGGAGGGCGGATGGCTGCTTGTTGTGGTGTTGCCCTACCTTCTCCAATCTGCCGGCTTTGCGGTGTGATGTTGGTCGGGCCATGGGCTCAAGTGCGTGGATGTCGGGGCGGTGGCCCCGGAAGGTGGACTTTCCGGATGGCTCTATGGAGTGCGACGTGGTAGTGGCGATGGTCTCTCCCTTCGGTCATGTGGATGGCGTGGAGCAGACAGTGGGGGATCCTGGTGTTGGTGACGCTTCAGCCAGCTCCCAGATCATATTTTGGAGGCCTAACTCAGGGACAGCGGGCGGTTGAGTTCTTGAGAGCTGTGCGACGATTTATCCAGGACAAAGCTCAGCGCCTTAGTGTAAACAGCGGCGATGCCCGTAGGTGTCATAACCCTCTTGGGAGCGTCGTTGTGGTTATCCTCCCCACGCTATGGCTCCGGGTGAAAACCCATGCTGTGCGTTGTTACCTTCTTGGGGGCGTCATCGTGGAGCCCTGATACCACTCGGTACCGTCCAACATCTTCGGTGCCAAATCTTGGTTTTTCTTTGTTATCTTTTCTTTATATTTGATCTGCTTTATAAGAGGTTTTCCTCACCACCTTCTATCGGTTCGGCCGTAGTGGCTATATTTATAAAGAGGAGCGAAAGCCAGCTTACAACAAACGTCAAACGAAACCAGAGGTGTAGAGGTAATGAATCCACTAAATGCCCCTATTCGTAGTGACATAGTCATAAGTTATGTACAAATTGAGAACACAGTTGTAAAAAACCCTTAATAAAAAAGTTGTTTGTATCAAATATGGACGCCGAGCATCAGTCCATCTATCTATTATATACTAAAAGCAATATAAGAGTGTTTTTTGAGGTATGCGATTGAATCACATCTATTAAAATTATATATACCGTTGATTTTAATTTCCATGGCCAAGATTTAAAAAATTAGAAGTTACACAAACTATTTTCACATTACATCGACAAGATATATTATTGTACACATACAAGGATATATAAACAAGTAAACTCAGCCTGAACGACACATGAAACATATATTTAATTAGTATACTATCTTCTTTTGCTTAAACAAAACGGCCTCCTGATGCCTACCTCTATATTTGATTAAAAAGACATAAATGTCTATGCCATATCCCTATCTCTATCTCAGCCGCCATGGCCTTGTGCACTGCGTCTACAACATCCTATACTTCCCATCCCGGCTACTGATCTATATTGTTGTCGACGGATGATTGTTCGAGCTAATCTGAGGGGGGACTCCAAGAGAAGGGCTGGAAGGCGCAGGCAGGGTTCCCCACCCAGCTGGTTCCCTTAAAATACCTGCACATGGAGGCAGATCCCCAGCCGATTCTCGAGTCAGTTCCTTCAATTCCTTCTGAAAACCTGCACATGGAGGCAGATCCCCAACCGATTCTCGAATCAGGTCCTTCAATTCCTTCTGGGAAACACTTGTCAGTTTAGGCATCTATAGAAAATTCTTGTTTAATGTCAACTACAATTTTTCCTTTTTTTTTTAGAAATGAGCGCATTTATTAATATAACTGTTTATTGTTTACACCCGGCCTCTGCGTAACCAAGATGCACACAGCCATACGAACGACAGAACTAGTGAAAAAAGTAGACAAGCATTATAAGAAGGCACTATCGAAAAAAAAATCTTCAATCTAAGGTAGATCAATCCTCAAATCACGCGGCCATCCATGTCGGGAGAAAATATCCCTCGCCGTGTCCTCCAATCGCGTACATCCCTCCAGAAATAAGTCACGAAACTCCATGCGTTGGAGAATAATCCATGATCGGAGAATAGCCGTGGCTCGATAAATAACCTGTAGAGGAGAAGACACAATAAGATGTTCCATTAATTTCAGATTCTTAGCGTTCTCCAAATCATGTTCCATAAAAAGGATTGTGTCATCAGCGTATTGAAGAATAGAGAGTCCACCATCAATAAGATGTGGAACTAATCCTTCAATTTGACCATAAGCCTTTGCTCTCTCAATAAGGATAGCCAACATATCAGCCATTATATTAAATAGTAAAGGCGATAATGGATCCCCTTGTCTCAGTCCTTTCTTGGTCTACAAGTATTTGCCAGTATCTTTATTTACTTTAATAGCAACACTACCTCCAGATACAAATGACTGAATAAGAGCGCGCCACTCCTCAGAAAAACTTTTCATGCGGAGTGTTTGTTGTAGAAAAGACCAATTAACTTTGTTGTAAGCTTTCTCAAAGTCAATCTTGAACAGTACACCATTTAATTTTTTTAAGTGTAGTTCATGAATTGTTTCATGCAGAATTACAACACCATCTAATATATTTCTTTCTTGCATGAACGCAGTTTGAGACGGACTAACAACATGGTCAGCAACTGAGTTTAGCCTAATCGTGACAACTTTAGTAAAATCTTAAAGCTAACGTTAAGTAAACAGATTGGACGATACCGTTGTATACGTTCTGCATTGTTAACCTTAGACCGTAAGATTATATTGCCAAAGTTTAGGCTAAAGAGATCCAGTTGACCGACCTGTAAAAACTCAAACAAATTCACCAGGTCCTCTTTGACAACATCCCATAATTTTTGATTTAGATAAAGTCTGTGTCCACATCTGCATTCAAACTATATAAACAAAATACTGCAAATGGAAAAGGCATAGATTATATCGGTGTCATCAAACTAATAGTTGAATTCCATCTTGCAAGCTATATAGGTAGATTTCATACAGTCGACGAGTTGTATCAGCTAGATTAGTCACCTCATAATATCAGCTAGCTTAGAATGTGTGTTCAGGATATAAGTTCTCGCGGTTGATCTCGGCCATATACCTTGGCAAAAGTATAGCCAAGACAGAACCAACATGTGTTCGATACAGACATGTTCATCATTATAGATATGTCTAGGACTTGCGGCTCACAATATATAGTCTCAATTTATTTTCCTACATCAATGCGTAGAGCATACAAGCTCATGTATTACCGATTAGATTATAAACACATATCAAATACTCTCTTTAGCGAGTAATTTGGCTGTTAAATGTGAAACAACCCAACGAGAGATCGAAACAGTGCAAGCTCATAGCCATATGTTTTAGCCTTATAACAGAATATGGGTTGAAAGTTCGAAACTGTCATACGACTTAAACCTCCATCCCAAGTCTACACATGCATTCAGCCACCTAATTGTCCGCTAGTGGTGAAAGAAACAATGTACTCCCTCCGTCTCAAAATAGATGTCTCAAATTTGTTAAAATTTAGATGAATCTAGACATTATTTAGTATATAGATTCATCCAAAATTTGAAAAACCCAAGACATCTATTCTTGGACAGAGGGAGTAGATTGAAATGCTGGGCGACTCCCAGAAGTATGCTCCAGATATTCAAGCTTAAGAGAATTAAAATAATCAGTAGGATCTCCTGTGGGTACACAATGAACATGTACTAAGTGGTGCAACAACAGAGCTAAAAAATGCACGGAAGCTTAATTCAAATAAATAATTGCCTAGGATTTGGGGGAGTAGTTTTCAATATATTAGAATTTTAAATTTCAAAAAATTGAACATCAATATATACACGAGTTGTAGTGATATTTTCCTCATAGGTGCCAACCCGAATTCTCTGCCATTCATATAGTTGAAAACAAAGTTTATTTACATCGGTTCATTAAAAGAACATTAAAAATAAAGAAATCAGTCCGATATAGAATATTATTGTACCCTTATTTTTTCATGCAAACAAGGATCTTGGTAAGTTATGCTTCAGTGGATACAAAGGTAGTCAGTTATAGTACATATATATATATAACTGACTACCTTTGTATATGTAATCGTGCGTACAAATTCATCTGCCAAATTTTATACTTATAATTTCTTTATTACTATGGAAATTAAAAAGCGAAATTGCTTTGGAACAGGGGTGCAACTACCTTTACTCAGTGTAGAGATGATCAACATCAAAAGACATTTGATTTCTTTACAAAACTATAGGGGCTCATCGTTACGATCATGGAGATTCTTGCTTAATTTTCTTGCTTAAAATATAGGGTGAATAAAGAAATAACATAACCCTGATAAATAAATAAATTAGCTATTGAAATGTGAATTCTTGCTTAATTTTCTAGAATAGGGATGGAAAAGTAAAGATGTTTCCTACACATTGGTTTAGAAAATATGTTGTTCAGAAAAATAGTGTTTGAAACACGGTATAATCTGCAATGAAAGAGGTAAATGAGAGAAAACAAATTGATATATAAGATAAACATTTTAGATGTACCAAAGATGATGCCCTCGCATTTGCCATCATGCTAGTTTAAAAAAAAAGGAAAAACATTTCGTGATGTTCTTTATAGCCTCGCCCATGTCCATAGAGCTTTTTCAGACCCGCCATGATGGGTCATCTTGAGCATGTTGATCACTTTGAATGAAAAAATGGCAATGTGGTCCATCCTAATGAACCATAAGGCAGTAAACATGAATCATCCATCTGTGAAGTGGAGCAGCAAAAGGAAAAAGAGGCGCGGTAGGACGGAAGCAGTACTGCTGGCGGTCCAATCTTTGCTTAGCACAGATGAAGCGGCTGAACTCAAATCTTGGTCGTAGGGAAATTCCTGTGGGCTGAACTTGGACAAATGCAGGGGAAAAATAGGCCTGTGCTCACATTATCCATGGATAACCTTTTTCAATCACTATCCAGAATTTCGAACTTCTTCTGTTGGTTAGTGATCGAATTAAACATGGTCTGTGTTACGAATTTGGAGCTTTGATTTGTCGCTGGAATGTCTCATGGATCTGTCTTATCTGAGAGAAGGTGAATATTTCTGGGTGTCCATCACTTAATAACACATAATTCCAAAAGTGTTTCGAGGATTTTAATACTCCCTACAATCCAAATTACTTGACTCAAATTTGTCTAGATTCGAATGTATTTAGACTTGTTTTAGTGGTAGATACATCCGAATCTAGACAAAACTAAGTCAACTAATTTAGATCGAAAGGAGTAACACATAATTGCCAGTAGACATCGTAACAGACCTCCATATCACAGTGAAGAGGTCGGGGTATATTCCCTTTTGGAAAAGAAACATATCACAGTGAAGCCATGAAGATAGACAGAAATCTAACTACCGTTAGAGCGTGATGCTATCTTTTGGCAAACAAACATGCATGTATGTAACCGGCAAGAAGAACAGACTGCAAGTGCAAAGACATTACACAAACAAACCAGGTATTACAAAGACTACATCGAGCTGGTAGTAGGTAAAAAAGAAGGGGAACTAAACAGGTACAATGGCCCTTCAGGATGAATGTGGTATTTCCTCAAGCTTCACAGCAGGTGTCTTCGGATGGTTGACAAGCTGCCTCTCAAACTGTGTTCTGACCATTTCATCGCGGGTACCCTTAAGCAAGATTTGCTTGAGTTCAGATAAATCATTCAGGCCAGTAAGGTGATATAACGCCCTGGAGCAGTCAATCGTGAGCAACTCAAGATTCTTCATTGTCCTTGAACCAAAGATTACGTGTAATCTTCTGGAGCTGCAAGCAATCTCGAGGATCTTCACGTTTTGGAATGTGCGCAGCTGCTCTCCATTCATCTCGGCATTAAAATGGAGCATACCATCCTGACCTTGCTCGACAGAAAGGCGTAAAATGCGAAGTTCTGGTAGCATGGCAAGGAACTCAATGTCAGTTTTTTCTAAAGTGGCCATCTCCAAATTCAACTTCCTGAGCTGGCTAAGATGGACCCTTGACAATGGCAACTTGTCTTGAAGCCCATACAGTTTAAGGCTCTGCAGGTTCTCACATGGGAGGGAGATGTTATCCAAGCAACCTTGATTGTTCTTGTCAAGCCGCACTGACAGGGATTCCAAATGGCCATGAATTGCGATTGCAGAGAAGAAATCCCTGCTGTTATGCTTGTTGATGCCAAACACTCCGAGCTTTCGCAATTGAGTCAGATTCTTGAGCTTTTTTTTGATACCTGAAGCACCAACATTGATGACGCCAAGTGTATGTAGTGCTTTCAAGTTCCCAATCGCTCTAGGTACCGAAACACCAACTAGGTGACCACACCTGCAGAACCGGGGCAAGCAGGATGAATCAGGTGTTGCTGTAGCTCGAACAGTGGTAATGCCACTGCCGGCCCGAATGTACTGAAGCTTCTGACACTTGGTGATGTTCTTTGGCAGGGTGAGTATGGAGGTTCCCCTGACATCTAGAGTCTGGAGCTGCCTCATATCACCTATTGAACTTGGAAGATTTCTGATGTCATGACATCCACGTAGAGACAAAAACTTGAGGCGATGCAACAACTTCATCATCTCCTCGAGATCAACATCACTTACACCTAATGCATCCTCCAAATCAAGCACCCTGAGAAGATTCATGGTTTTGGAGATGAAGAATGACTCCCACTCCCCAAACACTGTCAGTGACCGTAGGCGTGAGACATCGATGTGCTCGAACATAGTTCTTTCTCTCTTCCAGCTATCCAATATGATGAGATGACGTCCTGTGTTCTGGGTTGTTATTGTGGAACAACTTCCTCCAAGTTCGAACACAAGGTTCTCTTCCATTCGCCGTGAAATGATGTACTCACGGATGAGACCATTGACCTGGTAAAAACCCATCCTTGTAACAGTTGTGACTAACTGTGCTACCTGCTGAAATATGCTCAGTTCAAGGAGCTCGGAGAAGAACATCTCTCCATTCTCATCCGCTTGCCTTTGGACACTTCCCTTGGAGTATCCCTCCGCAATCCACCGCCTTACAAGTCGTCTCCGCCGAATGTTGTGGTTCGGAGGAAATATGGTGAGATAGAAAATGCATGGCTTGAGGAAGTCCGGGGGATTTAGTATGACGGAATGCAGCCAACCAAATAAACTTCTCAGACTACTAAATGCTGGGTTTGTCTCCAGATGGTGCATAAATCTGCCGTTCAAAGAACGAACAGTATCCATCAATTTTGTCGGTTGTGTATTTGCTAATAAGCCGGCTATAGCAACAATCACTTTGGGAAGACCTCCACACTTCAAAATAAGTATTTCCGAGTCTACATCTTTGTGATCATTTAAAGGGGATGATGGCGCTTTCCTGTGTACCTATTTGTCAAATAATTTAAAATTAATTAACATGGTAACGTCAATTAAATAACACATTCGAAATGGCACCGAGCAATCTAGTAACACGTTCTAAATGATGTACGTACATGCACGCAAATAGTGTAAAAAAAAAAATACTCCAGTACATTCCGAACTCCTAAAAGTACGCCAACTAATACACAAAAACTGATTGGAGTTGGAAAACGATTCTATCCAACGTTTCACATATACTATTAGTGTTGTGTCTGTGACACCCATTCCTCATGTATACAAAAAAGGTTTAATTGGATATATGCCACTATAATATCTGGCTATTTAAGAAACGTCACCGCAAATTTTTATTTTTGTAAAATGCCACTGCAATTCTTTGTATGTTTGATAGATGCCATTATGTCAATTTAAACACACATTATGGCCAATATACACCGTATTCCCTATTGTAGGTATGTACATGTGGTGGGCCCCAACCAAATCTGCTTATGACGTGTAGACACGACCTGCTCAAGGCGCATTTCTTCTCATCCTCACTCGCTCCCAGGAACTCAACCGTAGAACTGACGGCGGCGGAAGCCAGCTAGCATGGCGGCAGCTGCCGAAGCCAGCACCTGATTTCGCAACAGCCAACACCTGATGGCCATTTGTACTTCTTGGTGAGCAATATTTTTGTAAGGATGTCATAGTTATTTCAACCTGGAGCTATGTTACGAGAAGTAAACTAGGAGCTGTATTATGAGATGTTAAACTAGAGCTATAAAATTGAGATGTTGAACTGGAGTTATATAATTCAGATGTTGTACTTGGAGCTTATTATGGTCGGCTTTTTTTTTCAGTCACAATTATGCCTTCTACAATTTAATTTTGTCCGTCACGAATATTTCACATGCCTTTTCTTCCTAATAAAGCTGATTCAGGTGGGTCTCACCATATGTACGTATGTACAATAGGAAATAATGTGTATATTGGCTGGTATGTGTGTTTAAATAGACATAATGGCATCTATAGAACATACACAGAATTGTAGTGGCGTTTTTCGAAAGTCAAAATTTATAGTGGCTTTTCTTAAATAGCGAGAAATTATAGTGGCGTATATCTAATTAACCCTAAAAAAACCAAAAACCCTGTAAAGAACTAGGAATAGTCTATAAGCATGTGCAGCCTACCGAGTCCATTGAGGCGACACTTTATATTCAGGGGATGTGATATGATGCAAATTGTAATGGTGATTCATTCCAGTCTCGACTGTCAGTATAATTCTATTCCTACTTCTCTCCCGCATACGGCCTTAATAATCTGAACATACTCCCTCCGTCTTCTCTAGTAAGTGTACTTCTATCTCCTGTATTAAGTCCATAAATGCAAACTTTTACCAACTTTATTAAAAATAGTAGCACGGTATGACATTAATTCGATATAATATGAAACGACATTTGAAAACGGATTTAGCTAGTGATACTAAATTGGTGTCATACATGTCGTTCTTTTTCCCATAAGGTTACTCAAACTTCAAAATATTTTATTCAGTGCAAAAGCTAGAAATAAGGCACAACAACTATTTCCTATTAGCTATTGGTGATGAGGATCTATTTCTATTATATACTAAAAGCAATATAAGGGTATGTTTCGAGGCACCACGTTGATCCACATCACCTAAATTAATCTGATAGTTAGATCTAAAATCTACCGCTAGGATTTAACAGACTAAACTGTTACGTAATTGTTTAATTAATTAAATTTTGTACCCATAGTGTTATAGTCTGGCACGTTAGGCTGCCACGTCCATACGATTCAAAGTCCTGTATCCATAGGACTTTAGCTGACCGGTTCACAGGAAAAGGCCCACACTTGAAATATGAGAGCTGTACGATCGGAAGTCCATGTAAATATGGGACTTTCAACAGAGAAAAAAATTATGTTTTCTGTTCAGGTAAAGCAAAAAAAAATTAGGGTCAATCAACAAACTAACCCGTCCGAACTTACAAGAACATGGTATGCATGCGAGAGAATATTAGACTAGAAAACCTAATATATACTCCATACAAAATTTATTTTATGTGCAAATTTTTTCATCTGTGCGACGACCAAGCAAGGCTCAATAAATATGTGTTTTCAGTTCATGTGTAAGTTTTTCATCGATCCGGTCCTCCCTGCGATGTATAAGGATATCGCATGGAAAAGACAAAATCTATTATTTTTGGTATATATAGAAAATGCTATTTGCATATAAGACATAAATGTATACAAATTTTGTAAGATATTGTTTTTGCCCTAAAGTCTATTTACGCTCAATCAGGTCATGCATCCGGACACAACATTAAAAAATATTAGGATAAAAAAAGTATATTCAATTTTTTTGTTTAGTTCATGTGCAAGTTTTCTTATGGGTCTGACTGGCTAAGCATTAGTAAATATTTGAATTCAGTTCACGTGTAACAATTTTTTTGCGTCAGGTCTGTTATCAGACAACCAGACTAATATTTAGTGTGTAAAACATAAAATAAATATTAATAATAATTTTATAAACAACAACACATTTAATTTTTTCCATCAAGTGTGCACGAGTTAATCATCCAAAAGGAAAAATAAAACAAATACAAATATGTAAGGATTATATTTAAGGATGTCAATGTTAATAATTATTTGTCTTACTCAAAATTATGAAAGGACCCACACATTTTTGTTTTATAACATAATGACACATCAATTATGTGACTCATCTAAAAAATGATAATATGAAATAGCATGTAACAGTTTTGTTACGTCTATATTCACTTTATTAGGTAACTAAGCTGAAACAAGACACACAAGGCGCATGAAGTTGGCTCTGCGGTTGTTCCAAACTACTGGGAGACAACACAATTTAAAATAATATGGATAACTTAATATTTCTTATGTAAACCAACCTTCGATTTTTATGGGTGTAGATTATACCCCACTGTGCACTCAAGCTCTTCTCATTCGTGTTATACCAGAACACCTTTAATATGATATTCAGTATTTAATACATACAAGCATGACAAATTATATATATGTGGGTCATAATAGCCTATTTTTCATATATGAAAGTTTCACCGAGGTCCACGACAAATTAATAGCTATCCATCTACCCCACATGTCTCCGTCTACAAGGACTTGGATAAAATCAACACTAATAGATTGAAACAGAAATTTAATATTTATTGTGAAACACAACACAATATTTATACGCGTTTAATGTATACCCACATGGTGCACTCGGTTTTGCTTTTGCTAATGTTATACCAGGACATCATTAATATGACATCTCGTATGAATCTTAATCTGATACATACAAACAAGCCAAATTAAATTAGTGGAGTTAAATTAATAGCATGTTGTACATGTATGTAGGGACCCTCCCATGACCATGATAACGTAAAAAGGAATATGTGATTATGTGTCAAGCTTTGTAGTTCATTACCCTTAGAATTTAAGAGGATGTGTCATTGATATTATAAATATTATTTCATATTTGAATCACACTATGAATGAAATAATTTCCCTAAATATTGTAGCCGTATGAATAAACTATTAATTAAGGAGTGATGATTACCAACTAGCTTAAATTTTGATTATAAGATATGAAAATGTCATGTAGTGAAGCCACACAATAAAACCGAGTATCGGTTAATTAAGATGTTTCCTTATAAATGTTACCTGATAAAACAATACATGTAAATGTGAATGTATCAGAGGGTGAAAGATATCAAGGACCGAGGTAACAACAATAAATAAATAAAATGAAAAGTTCATCTCACTAAGTATCGCATTGGGGAATATTATTAAAATAGTATTATAAAATTTGAGTAAAATTTCAAAATTAAAAGATTGAATAGAATTCCGTTATTTAGAATATATTTATAAAAAAACAAAGTTAATCTTAGAAATGGTGTCTTTGTCTAAAAGATTTTCTTGAGAGGATATTTGTCTAATAGATGACAACTTAGAATGATCACTGAATGTTTATATTCCACTGCAGAAATAATGGGGGAAGAAATTGATTATGACAAGATAAAATTCAAATTCCCCCAAAATAGTTTCCTTAATGATTAAAAAGATTTAATCCATTAAAAAGTTAACTAACTCTTCAAATGCTTACAAAAGCACCGAATCAAAATTTTGTTTGAAACCATTTCCCCATTAAATTTCCATCCTCATATGTGTTCATAATAAACCATATAATGAACCAAAACATAGAGAATTAGTTAAGAATATCTAATGGTAAACCAAAATATTCAGCCAGCTAACAAAAACCTAAAAAAAAGTTGTACATGAGGTATTGATATCTTGAACCTTACAATGAACAAAGTGAACCAAAATTTCTTCTTAATAGTGCATAACATAATCGAATCATTAATGTAACATATTCTTATTAAATACATCATTTATACTATCTTAGTAACTATAGATTAACCACATCTGGCGACAAATAACATATCAACATATATGTTTTTTTACTCTAAACAAATAAAAGTTTTTTTTTGAGAATCTAAACAAATAAAAGTTGATGAGTACCTTGAAGTCACATAAAATAAAAACTGCAACCAAGCTTTATCACCACGTACAAAAGATATATATAATCAATTATACTATCTCCGTTCCGGTTTATTAGGCTAATACGTACTTTAAGAAAAATAATTTGACCATAAATTTTGTCAACAATATATGAATTATATGTCACAAAAATTATACTATTGGAAGCATATTTTGAATGTGAATCTAATGATATAATTTTTGTTAAATATAGTTTGTATTTTATTGACCAAATTTACGGTCAAACTATTTTCTCGAAGTACGTATTTTTCTTATAAACCGGAGTGTAGGTAGTACGTTGCTCTATGGCAATATTAATTGTTCTGCCATAAACTATAAATGATAAATGATGTATCCTGCACAAGTAATTTTTATTTAGAATAATATTTATGATGACCATATAAGTATATAACCATATTAATTATGATAGCATAATATAAATTTCTAGGACCATACAAAGTTTTTAGGCATATTCGGACATTGCCCTCGCATTTGGGAGGGCCACCATGCTAGTTGAAACAAAGACTAAATGATCTCGCCGAGTTTGAGTAAAATGAAAAAATGAATACTAATTTATATTTTATTTGTCCTTGAAATATACTTTTGCACTATTTTGTATTTATCATGACATTACATGTGGCTGATAAATCAAAACCTCCTTTTTTCATTGGTGTTCGTACGTGCGAATTAACTTCAAAAAAACATATTTTACTATTAATGCACTTAATTTTTTTTCAAGAAAAATCAAAGCTTTATAAACAGAAAATTATAACTTGACAAGCCAAAGACTAGGCCGAGACAACCGAACCCTCAAGACAAGATTAATTAATATTCTAGGCAAACATTACAACAGGTGCCAGAGACCAGCCTACATGGGCAATGCTACATCTATGGAAAGACTTACGGAATTTGCTTACGAACAGACGTGTCAGTCACAGAATTGGTGCGTGAGATATTTTAGCAACCACATCATGCAGTTTCCTCCAGTGGCATAGTCACGTCCCGTCCGTATGGTGTGGTTCCGTAACGGTTCGTCTCTAGCTCTAGGATATTTTGGTTCCGGCCGTAACAGTTCTACCCACACAAGGCACAATCCCACCACAGGAACAGAGTATATCCTACGTACTTTCAAGAATGGAAAAGTTGGGCCACTTTAGCTTTGCAGAAGACAGAGATGGTGTTGCGCACTGCGGAACCTCGCATAGTTGCTGGTTCCAAAGCTCCGGAATCGCCAAAACCCACTCTTCCTCGAAATAGGTTTTTATCACACTATATTATTATAGTAACTACACGATACAACTTATGTGTGCATCATCATGATCCAGAGGCCGTGGTCATACTCCCTGTTTTAAAAAGAAAAAGAAAAGAGACACGAAAGCCAACAATGGCAAATCGACTAAGCAAGGGTGACCCGCAATCGTTGCGCTCTCCGATGTTGTCCCACCATGCTCCTAGCATCCCAAAGCGCCGTGCAACAAGAAACACATCCGAGAAGGGGCACGGCGACGACACTGTTGCCCGGACTAGTTCTAGGTGTATTCCCTGGTACTCGGAGGGGAGTGGAGAAGGGGTTCACCCGACGCCCTCTAGGAAGGAATGACATCACCCTCAGGCATCACCACGTCAGTGCCAGATAAGCCAACATGGATTTCTCATGACCCCCCAAAAAACCACTAGCCCAGACGCTCTGAAACACTCCACCACACTTTCCGCCAACCAACATGCGCCACCACGATCGAGACACCACCCTTGTCGTCTCATTGTGATCACCAGCATGAGGCCTAGAGGAGTAGGACAGCACCGCAAGAACTGGAGGTGACAGCAGCACCGGCGGCAGGCGGGAACTACCTCCACTATGTCGTAGTAGCCGGCCAGGCCAATATCAGGACATCAAAGCACCCAATGCCATGCTGCAGCAGGCCAGTAGCACCATCACCACCACCTAGACGACCACACGAGCTAGTCCCCTCCTCTAGGAACCACCACAACAGCGTGACATCTAGCCTGCCCGGACCTAGATGTGGGCCCGGATCTAGGCTGAGCTTCCGCCGTCGCCAGCCTCCGTAGAGCTCGCCACCAACGTCCGTGCCCCGCGCCGCCAAGCACCCAGCCGACGTCGAGCTACCCTGCCGCCGAGCCGAACCATCGCCGCTGAGCCGCACCGCCACCGACCAACACATCCGAGGCGGGATCTCGCGCCCGTGGGTTGAGGAGCATCTGCCGCCGCCACGGCACGAGCAACGCCGGTCGGTGTCCGCCGACGATAGCGGGAATAGAGAGGACATGGAGGAGCCTAGAGAAGGAGATGGAGGTGCACCACTCCGGTCGCCCGCTCGGGGAGCGCCGCGGAGCGCGTCAAGGACTAGGCATGTGGCTAGTTCTCACCAAAAACCACTCTCATATTGGATGATGCACCACCACACCTCGCCACATCCCTGTCTTTTTTTTGGAAAAGAGTATATATATATTAATATCATGAAGATACCAATTATACCCAGCCACTGCAACATAAACGCATGCCCTAGCAGCCTTACGGGTGCACACAACCCAGAAAAAGAAAGAATAATTAAAAAAAAAGTCTTGCTAGAGAGAACGGTTCCTCGAAGCAAGAACACCTACACAACCAGAACAACAACAGTGGTCCAACCACTCTAATAACAACGCCTTTAAGAAGGAAACAATGCACAAGAGCCTTCATTGTCCGATCAAAGATTATAGGTTTCATCCTAGAGAATGTTCTCTCTCGCAAAATAATGCCTTCAACATGGGCATTGTCAGACACTGCCAATTAAGATCAAACCTTGGATTTTCACGCTGCAAGGTAAGACTAGAAACTCCTCATATGTTGTCATCCCCATAAACATTCGCTGTGACAAGTCACAAATTACGCAGCCAGTTCCTCATCGCCTCAAAGACTCAAATAACCATCGCTGCTCTCATTGGCTAAGGATGGAAGTGGGTACCCTAAAGGATATTTACCCTACTTAGTATAAAAAATAAACTAACTTGCTGCAGTCCTGACGAGAACCACCGGCAAGACTACTTGCTGCAGCCCCATGCTTCCGGGTGCCAAGACCTAGGTGGGGATAACGCCGGAGAGGTTGAGGCAGGGGAGTAAGGGGAGATGGCCTAGAGGCCCTTACATCACCGGCTGGCTGGTCGCCGCCACCGGTAATAACGAGTAGGGTAGGGCCGGCGGGGGTGTTCTTTGGTGGGCGCGATGGCGAGCGTGATGAATGTACTTGTAGTTACACTCATGGTTAAGAGTACTGCCCTCATCCATGGGTAAGTGTACGTTTAGGTTTTGTCATCAGTCAAACTTTTAAAAGTTTAACCAACTTTATAGAAAAAATGTGGCAATATTTATTGCATCAAAGTAATATTACTTGATGAATTTTCAAATGGAATTTCATAATATACTCTCTCTGTTCTAAATTAGCTGACTCAGTTTTGTCAAGATATGGATGTATCTAAATGCATTTTAGTGTATAGATACATCCCTATCTAGAAAAACTGAGTCGGTTAATTTGAGACGGACGGATTCTAATTTTATGTCATAAAGTATTGCCACTTTTATATAGAATTGGTCAAACTTAGAATAATTTGATGGAAGACAAAATCTAAATCGTAGGGAGTATGTTTAAAGTCAAAGATATACGTTCTCGAAAAAAAGTCATAGATATACAAAATGGCATATCATTTGGAGAAAATATAAATACTTTTTAACTAAAAACTCTAGGGTGAGGGGCATTAGTAAGAATATAAAGTTTTAAGAATTTAAAGATAACAGAGGTAATATGCTGAAGAGGGGGAGGGGCCAAGGGGGCGCACAGGAGAGGAAATTACAACTCTTAGGGGTCTAAGCTCACCCTTCATTCTTGAAGCCAGGGAGACGGAAAATGCCCCTTTTAAAAGAATAGGATAAAGCACTAATCCTAGTTAAGATAAATATTTGTACATAAAAGGCTAGACATGTCATTACAAATAGATAAATTATTTTTATAGTTCACCAAAGGTCATAATTTATACTCCCTCCGTCCTAAAAAGGATATCGAGTACTCTTTTTTTTTTGTCCGTGTGGGCATACATCAAAGCTCAACACCCGTGTATGTACAATTAATTAAAATCAGTCTCTAGGATGTCATTCTAGCCGTTGTGCATTAAAATAGAACTAACATATACACGAGGTGTTAACTTTGTGATAACATGTCTGCAAGAAACTATGACGATACTATTGCTCCCTTGAAAAGTTCAAGAGTAATTAAACAAGACACTATGGTTTATGGTTGTTAGGAAACGCACCTCTGCCCTGAAGAGATCCAATGCTTTAGCAGCTTCTAGACCTTTGACATTAAATACTTGCTCTTCATTATTTGTGCAATATGTGGCGATGCTGGCTTTCGCGGTAATGACAATGAAAACACTTGCTGAATGTCTAGATACCAAGACTTCCTGTATCAAGTCCCATTCTTGTTTGGACTGGACATCATCAATAACAACTAGACATGGATGTTGTCTCAAAAATTCGCGACACTGTTCAATGGGATCTTTTTCTGAATAAAAATCCATAAGTAACCTCCGAGAAAATTCTCTTAAATTGAATGGATGTGATACATCCACCCAAATGTACTTGTTGAACTGCAAGCCCTGGAGCATTCTGTCATAGTACAAGTTTCTGACGAGAGTGGATTTACCAATGCCATTTGTCCCCCAAACTGATAAAACTTGCGATTTGCTGCAACGTGCCCTGGCTGTACAACTACGAAGTTCATTCATCCTTGACTCCCGTCCAATAAGGGGATAGTTTATCATCCATTCCTGGGCTGCTTTTTTTCTTGCTGTGGATGCTTCTCCACATGATTCCTTGCTCATTTCGCACACCATATACTCTTGAGATTCCTGCACGTCATCAGAGTTGTTAACATGGATGCACGCAGGCAAGGAATACAAAAACAAATTGAAGTAAAAATTTCATGCTCGTCTCTCCTTCAGAGTTTAGGCTTTGATCGGCAAACGGTGTTAGCCCAGACCAGTAGGGGCGCAGCATATTTGGCGCGTGCGATCACACAAGCCCCCGTGCGGCAAAAGGTATAGCACGCACGCTTTTTCTCGCACGCTGTAGCAGCGCGTGCACTCTCCCACATGCTATTTTGTCGGTTTTTTAGCGCATCGCCAATTTACAGCTACGGGTAGAGATGCTCTAACAAACGGTGCAACAATATTGGATGGCAATCTCTCAAGAGCTCCCACCTCAAATCTGGAGGGTCTTAAATCTGCTATAGTTCAGATCTCTTGGGAATTCTGGAATGACAGGAATGCCAGTCTTCAACAATAAGCTCTCCAAGTCCTCAGTGCTCATATAGGAAAAAGAAAATCAAAGACTCAAAGACGAAGGTCGTGACCCGTGACTGGATCTGGATGGGAGCTAAGCATGTAACGCAAATTACTAGCTAATGTACCTGGTTTCGTTCTATACTAACATAAAATGCAAAGCTTTTGCCTCGTTAAAAAAACATATTGTAAAAATAACCATAAAAGTTTAAATCCAAACAGTCGTACATATTGTCAAGTGAGGCGTGTGCCTCTTTAATTAAACTGTTTCCTGAGAGGACCGAGATCAGTGCAACTAGAAGATCTTTTGGTATACCTCCTCTGTACCGAGGATCATCGTTGCAAGAGTTAAGGATGAAGTGGAAAAAGGTTAGTAGGGAGTGTACAATTTAGCTTTTGAAAGAAAGATCAGATCATACGGTATAATTTTTATTCTAGATGACCATAATATAGATCCTTATTAATCGGCGACATCAGAATTTGATTGCACGACTTCCAACAGGTGATGTTTTTCGAAGAAGCACTTTGTAAAACTAACATATAGCAAAAATTAGAATACAAAATAGCTACTTTTAACTTTTAGCATCAATTTATTTGTTTAACCTCTTCCTTCCCGTTTAATGTTTAACCATGAATAGCTAAAGTCCAATTTATTTTATGACTAATCTAAATGGCACAATAATTTTCTTAACAAATATTTAATAAAGTGAATGTATACTTAATCATCTACTTTACACTTAGATCTTAGTCGTACCACTTTACATATTCCTTTTCTTACTTTTCTTACTATGTTATTATTATGTAAGATGGTACTTTCGGTATAAATCATTTTTTTGTTAAGATCATTTTTTTTTCTATTATGGGTAATTCTTGGACTTTACCTATTCATGGTTTAGTTTTACTTGTTGCTAGATCATCTGATTACAATTTCTTTAAACATACTGTAGTTATTCTTAACCTAATTTGACAAAGAAATATATCACTCATTAAATCAAGGTATATATGTACTGAGTAAAATAGTAGATTTAGAAGTTGAAATTAATATTCCCTGAAAATAATCGATGATGTTTCAGGCTTTACCTTCAAGAAGGCACAAATCGAGTGCTCAGGTGAGAACCGCTTCAACTCCAACGGTTTGTACGAGTGGCCCATGCACAAGCTTGCTATTTCGAATTGCTGCGTGGAGACGATAATCAAGCTGCCATTCTTCATGTCCGGAAGGAATGTCCTCACCGCATCCCAGTCTACCATGTCCGTCAGGTTCTCCAAGACGACGAGGTAAGCCTTGTTACTGATATGTTGCATGAACTCCTTGAGAAGATCTTCTTCCTTGGCCTTCATTTTCGTTACGACGTGTGCGCCCACTGCGCCAGCGCCTGCTAGGTGTTCACTTGCGTAGATCTGAGCCATGAAGCAGCCGATGAACTTGTGGGGATCGAAAGGATGAGTGAGCTTCACCCAGGCACGGCATGCGAAGTTATGGCAGATTTCTGGATCATCGTAGGCCTTCCTGATGATGGAGGTTGTCCCAAGATCCCCACCTGTCCCCCACAGTGAGATTACACCAAGGTGATCCCCGGCTTTCTTGACAATCATCTGCGTCAGATCCAAGGAGTCTTGATTCCTCCTTGCTGCGTCCCTTGCCTCGGCGAGCATGCTGCATGCTGTCGCGCCGAGGACGGAGTCGGGCGCAGGCTGTTGCTGAATTACGAGCTTCGAGGTAGACTCGCTGATATGGCTGTAGCGCATGTAACACTTGCTCAGCTCCTCCGCCCTACCCTTGAGCTCCTCTATCTCCATGACCGCCTGATCCAGTGGTAGCGTGGATGAGGCTATCATGAAGGATGGGAGCATCCTGCGCCAAAAGATTGGCTTGCTGTCCAAATGGACGATTAACTCCACGCAGTCTTCGAGGTCGTAGGCAAGTTCACGAACATGGCTCACCCAGGTCGTCACCAAATTGTTCTTGGCTGTCTCCTCACTGGCGACGTTGAGAAAGGAGTTCATCATCTCGAACTCCAAAGTTATGGTCACCAGGTCGCGCTGCGCCTTCTGCCGGAGCTTGGCATCCTGCTCCATCGCCGACCGGACCTTGGTTAGTGCCCCCTCCACCACCGACTTGGACAAGCTAACCGCCAGGTCCGCCATGACTACCAGCTCTCTTTCTCTCTCTCTGTGCCCCTCGGGTGTCTCTCTTGTGTAGCTAACGATGGAGCGCTGGAGTAGTCTGTCAACGGGACAGCAAGAATTAATGGAGAGCTCAGTTTTACTAGCTATGAATCGGGTACACATTTGTAAAACAAGATAAGATGGCCAGATCCAAGAGATGAGCTGTCCTAGTAATTAGAGCAAAATATAATAAGAACAAGGACCTGTACAGTAGATAAACATAAATTAAAGCAGGAACAATAGTATAGACAACTGCTGACTATAAGGTAGTGCTATGTCATCTATAGTCAACCAAATAGCCAATATATACAATAACAAGCTATAGAAATATAGTACTTTATGAATAATTGGCCCACCATTTACTCTCACAAAGTGCCTATGAGTACGTGCTAGAGCTGACTCTTATCTCTCTTCTACTATTTAATGTCTTATAGCCAGCTGATGTCACCTTATTGTACTTGCCTTATAATACTTTGTTAGTGACAAGGTCTACCTTTCATTCTCACATTGTGTATAGGAGTACGTGCTGCAGCAGATTCTTAGAGCAATGGCAATATTAGAGCCAACTGCCAACTGTTGACTATAAGCTATATCCATGTCATCAATAGTCAAGATGTACAATAGTTAGAGATAAAGATATACTATTTTATTAATGTATGATCCACTTTACACTCTCATATGCTCACCTAATAGCACGTGCTGCACCTGGACTTAACTAAGAGCCCACTCTTTTTCTCTTACCTCCTCTCTCTCATCCAACTAAGCATAAATATACTATTTTAAGTCCTATAGTCTTGATCTTATTGTACTTGCTCTTAGCCAAGAGCCCACTCAACTTCTCTCTCCTCCGATATACTATTTAATCTCTTGTATCCCTCTTACATCAGCCTATTGTACTTGCTCTAAGAGACTTAATAGCAAGCTTGTGTGACACTTTTGACTATGTGGAAAAAAAGAAAAACGAAAAACGAAAAACGAGGGAAGTAGGCCCATAGAAGACCCACCTCTATGATGCGTGCTCTTAATCAAATATAATCAATCTTTCAGAAATAGATAGATCGAAACTACCCTGCTATTAGAGCATGAGCAGAACAAAAAAATTGAGATTAGCCGAGGCGAACATTAAGGTCTATTTTTTATGACACAAACACGTCTACTTAACAAATTCAAACATGGGTAACTCGGCCGTTTGAATTCTCATTGGAGGTTGTGATCCTAAAATCCCAACCGAGATCTACAAACAAGTGGCAAAAGAATAGTACTTGAGTTCTGAAATATAAGATGTAAGTTAACTGTCAAAATTCATGCTTTTATCAACAATTGGTCCAACAATACATTGTGCAAATTACACAAGGTGAACACCATTAGATTCACATTCAAAAAACTTTTGTATATTATTATATTTACTCGACAACGTTATCATCTACAGAACCCTTTCGGAAACATCACAGAAAAGAGCCCCGACTAAGCGGGTCAACAAGCTGTGCCTGCAGACTGTTCCGCCCGAGGTTGCATCTGAGATCAGGAAGTGGCTAGCTTAAGTCAAACCTTGATGTGTTTGTAATTCAGAGTGGGCCGAGGACTGAACGGTAGTTATGTAGGAAAAAGTCCCCTGAGTTTGTTCTGGTACCTTCGACTTTTCCCGTGGTGTACCACACTTGTTATAGATTGAATATATTTAATGTGTCGATTAATGGAGGCACATTCTTTTTTTATTGGAGGCACATTCTTTGATCTTGTGTACGTAATTTTTTACACGTACGTTTTGTATATGAGTTTGCTTGATGCTAAGTTGCTAACTACATAAGCCTACAACATTACGATGTACTCTATTCAGTTTTGTAATGTGTAGAAAGCTGTTGCTTTTTTCTGTGGTAATATGCACCCTTTCCTCACGGTGAAGCGCCATAAATAATTTACCCGACGCATACCCCAGTGTCCAGCTATATATGTCAACTACAAAGACACAGATTTTTTTTTGTCAGTTTCAGTTTAGCCAATACAGTATATACCTGACGGTGTACTGCTACAAATACAACTTGTTTTGAGTCGTTCTAACACCGACAGCTATGGCCTAAATGGAAGCGTCACCAAACGATATGCTGAAGGTTCCCCAACAAAAAGGTCCTTTTCAGCTGGCTCAAAAGGACAAACACAAGAACTGAACTGCCGACGTTTTGTTATAGAGACTTGGTTGTTTGTTTCCTATTGTAGCTTGGGATCATGTACATCAACTCATACGCCAGGCTGGAATGGCATTGTTAAAATGCATATCGATCGGACTGATAGATGGATTGATTGGCTACCGCGAAAACAGGTATAGATAATTGTAAACAAGATGAAGGTAGTACCGGCAAGATCCGTGAGACGCGGCAGCAAAGTCTTTGGCCGGATGCTGATAATAATTATATAATCATCCTAGGGCATAGTAGTGGATGCCTCGTTTGAATGGATCTCATATTTTCCTGCTGTTAGCGGCGCATCGGTAACAGCGACGTCTATTGGTGTCATGGCTTGGGACTCTGGTATTAAAAAAACATCAAATAGTACAAAGCACTTTAAAAAAAAATGAAAATTACAAAGAGATCCTTGAGATGATTTTCATCTTCAACCTCCAGACCATGTCGATGGTGTGTCGCCGCTGTGCTCCTCCCTGAGCCAGCTTGACATTGTTGGTTACAGACGAGAAGTCGCCAAACATGTCATGAAGACCACATCTGTCCCGGAGACAAATAAAAAAGATGAATTGTCGATGAAACTCCTTGACGATCCAAAGATCTCTATAGTCAGAAGAAGTTCTCGAAGACCACATTACTCCCACAAACTTCTCGATGTCACCATTGAGATGGGGTTGAAGCCAGGAAGACCTTATTGCAAGAGACGCCACCACAACCACCTGAGCACCTCCCCACAAAATTTGAACCCTAAAAACAGGGAAACGAAGCCCTTCTACCAGTGGAGGCCTAGATCCACCCCGCCTCCATGGTCCGAAGGCCACATAAGCAAGACAGATAGGTGGCGGCACCGACAGGAGGCGACGAACCCTAGTCGCGTGTGCATGAGTGGGAGAAGAGGAGGGAACGGTTCGGTAGCACATCCCTTAATTTAGCTTATCGAGTGGGTGGACTTAGCGATGGCACACGTGGATATGGGCACAGCCAACCCATACCCGTAGGAGTACATGTCCTTTTGTTATTACCCGTCACCCTCTACCCACATCCGTGAAAGATAGAATTTTTCCTTCACGCTCGTTACCCAGCTAAGTAAATCGGTGCCCGGGTGAAATACCCGTGTTTACAACATATCAACTTAAACAAAAGAATAGTCGTAACCAATACTAGTAGAGAAAACCTTATAGCCGGATTTCTTACCTCCGACGAAATGGGCCCGGGGTCGCCGGCGGTAAAGCCTTCTAGGCCTTCCTCGCGTTAACGTCGGCGAATGTATAATAGGTTCGCGTGCCCAACCCATATACCATCGGCGAACGGGCCTCGCGCGCTGGGGCTATGGTGGGCTGCATGCCCCTGGATGGGCCGCCCTTTACCGCCGACGAAATATTTCCCGTTAGCCGGGGCTAGGGCCCATTGCCACCGGCGAACAGACCCCGTGCGCGCCGAGTCTATGGTGGGCCGCATGCCCCCGATGGGCCGTGCTAAAGGCCCCTTTAGCAACGACGAAATATTGCCCGTTCGCTGGGGCTAGGGCCCATTACCACCGGCGAATAGAGGCTGACGGAAAATTTAAAGTTAGTATTTTTACAAAATAGTAGATTTATTTTTTTATTCAAAATCATTTTTATTATTTTTTAGGACTATTCCTTATTTTGTTAAATTTTATTTGGGATTTTATTAGTTTTAATATTTAATAGTGTTTATTTTACTTAAACAAATGAAATTATATTTTTCTAAGGTAGAGATTATTTTTGTGATCATTTTGACATATTATATATATATATATTTAGGATTTTTCAATATTTTTCTAGAGCTAAAATGATTATAGGGTATTTTAGTAATTTGTTTATTGTATTTTCTTATTTATTGTGGGTTCTTTGTCGTCTGGGTTTGACCTATGAGTGATTCTTGTTTATGGGATGACTTGGCCCACTCTGGCCCATTTCGTTGGGCAATCCCAAGCCCAACACACCCCTCTCCAGTCCTGGTGGTTTCCTTCTTCGTCTTCCTCGCGAACCCTTGCCTCCGCCGAACCCTAGCCTCCGCCGCTCGCATGTCGCTCGCCCGCACGCCTTCGTCGCTCGCCCGCACGCCTTCGTCGCTCGCCTCGCTAGAGGAGGAGGACCGTGCCACTCCGCCCCGCCCGTGACCTAGGAGGAGGAGCCCCAACGCGCCCCGCCCACTACATAGGAGGAGGAGGCCCACAGCAGGAGCACCGCCGCTACCTAGTCGGAGGAGGAGGCCCGCAACAGGAGCACCACCACCACCTCGTCGACGACCGCCTCCCCCTCCCGTCTCTGCCTCTGTTCCCCAACGCTTGCTGTCAGGTACATTGTAAATGTTTTGCTGTCAGATTAGTTCTATTGCCTAATATACTAGTGTTGTGCATCAGATGATTTCTTGGAACTGCAATAGGTTTAAATTTGGTACCAGCTTCCCGTGATCTGCTAGTGCTAATTTAGTGCTTGCCTACTTGGCGTTCTTTGATCTGCTTTCCTTTAGTTGTGTCGCACATATAGATCAACTTGATTAGACTTGATTAACTGTGTCGCACATATGGACTGCAGAACCACTACATATAAACTAACTGAACATAGGTAATTGTGGTAAAACTACTTTGATGTAGTCTGCTTAAAGCTTGCAGTCATGCATTTGAGCTTTAGGAGCCAGGAGTTACACTTCCTACATGGTACTCAAGATGCCAAATAGCGCTTGTGACTAGCATAGATTCTGATTTACTAGGATACATGGTTGGCGTCTCCTGCTGTTATCAACCCTATTTCCCAAACTGAACTTTGATATAAGCTTGTTGGCTGCTCATAATTGCTATTTATTCTGCCTTCAGATGTACTCTTGTATTCCTCTTGTGTGAACTATCATCATTCATTATATTCATGGATGTTAAAGAAAATTATCACATGTTGATATTTTCTTTCTGGTTAGATTACTGCTACCATTTAGGTACTCTAAACCCACTTCTGCGTCTATATTTCCCGTTTAATTGTCAGTGGTTGATACAGACTACATTTATGGTATCCAATCACACATTTGATACACCAAACCCTGTCATATGCATAGAAACTTTACTTATTTCATGTAGTAATATGCCTTAGGGCCCGTACTACGGGTTCAGCCCCGGCGACTTTACCGTCACACCCACTTCATCTGCTGACCTGTCTTCCTTAGGTTTGTCCGAGGACGCCTCATCTAGTTAGGACAAAGACATGGATCAGCTACTTGTCATATATTACTTATCCTGCTAGACTTTGTCATCTTTTATTTGTGTTACGTACTTACTTTATAACTATGTTTGTGCTACTTACTTTATAACTATATTTACTTACTTTGGCATTGCATGAACATGAAGATTATTATATCGCTCCTTGCGAACTTTGGTGTTAGCCATTCAAAGTGACTCGGACAAGTCCTTTTTTTGAATGAGATGGTATGTTCTCTGAAATTCATGTGGAGAATATATATTTAATGAAAATCATGACTAGTTGTTCTATCCTATGATTTTACTCGGTCAATCCCTTGCGGTGCATGACTTGCTTTCCTCCCGACTCTTCTGACGAGGGTGAAGATATGAGTGAACTCTAGATAATGCTAGGAACCAATGTCCTAGCTAGCTATATTGAACATTTGGGGTATACTGCTACTGTTTCATGTGTTAATATGTATTTTGTTGTCATTATACTATATACTATGTATTCTCATGTATATTGTGTATTCTGTCTATTTTCTTATTTTTTTTGTTCTGATACATAATATCCTCGGCGAAACTGTATGGGCGCCGGTGGTAAGGGCACTACCCCCGGCGAATAAGATTATTCACCGGTGATAACAGAGAATACCCCCGGCGAATTTGGAGTGCGCCGGCGATGTGTCCTTACTGCCGGCGAGCCCGAACTTGCGGGCGGTAGGCCATTTCGGTTAGCCGGCGGTAGGCCATTTCGGTTAGACGGAGGTAGGGTTTTCCCTACTAGTGCAACATGTAACTATAAACAACAAAACATTCCCATAAATAACCACACGTTGGGATATTATCTTGTAAGGAAGATATGAACTGGGGCATTCAAAGGACGGGAGGTGAAGCGATCCTAACTAGGGGCCTAATTGTCGTGGTGGTGTCACGACAGATGGCGTAGGTATGCTTGAGTTGGGGCCGGATGAGCGCTTGAGGAATCCGGGGAGGGTGTGCGCGGTGTAGCCGCACACGAAGAACACGAAGAACCTCCAAGGACTTGTGATTTATTTCTCTTTCTAACTTACAAGTGCTCCTTGGGCTGTTTTTGCCTACAAGTTACAAGTAAGAATTGTGGTTTCCAGCCTTGGGGCACTAGTTGCGTCTATCTATAAACCCTAGCTATGCCCTTCCTTATATAGGCAACGTGAATAGCTAGGTTACAGTTTGGGTCCTAGAGTTTACTGTTTGGATCTTGTCATTATCTTGCGGCCGGGTCAAGGGGCAAGCCCTAGGCCCTTGACCCAGTCATCAAAGGTATACAACCAACGGTATTCTTGTACATAAATGCCATCTCCTCCAGCGTCATACTTTGCTTTATACATCACTTGATGCTTTTAGCGTCACCCGGCTCCTTTGTTGTCACCCGACGACGCCCTTATCTTTTGACTCTACTTTAACGTGGTCCTTCCTGGATCTCACTCGGAAAGGAGCCACGGGTCCTCTGTCACACGGCTTCCCCTTGTGAGACCCGACTTTTCATTTCCTGTAGGTTTAAGTTCCTTGTCCTGTACGGACCGACATACTTCTTATGTCGGCCTTGTACATGCTTCATGTCCTAGCCGTTAAGACCTGGCCGGTGTTTGCCTGACTCGGCTAAAGTCAAGCTGGGTAGTGTTTTACCCCTTATGACTACCGGGGGTTATCCCCCGACATTAGTCCCCGATGCTGGTGAGGCTTAACGGGTTTGGCTGCTAGGCATCTCCAGGTTCCTTTAACGAATTTGGAACTTCTTTTGTTTTCATGTGTTCTTTGCGCAAGATGGCCTATTTCACTTGATCTCATTCTTTGCGAATCTCCCAAAGCGCTGCCGAGTCTCTTTTTGACTTAGCGGAACTGTCTTATACTTAGACGAGTCATCTTTGGCTTTTAATATTCGTCTTAGTCACTGACATATTGTAATCATAGCGGTTTGCCTAAAATTCATCTCTAATCCCGACAACACAGTGACAGCGGCGCAGTAACACCCGTCACTGTGGCAGCCACATCACGCAGCACCTAGGGCCCTTCGCTGCATGACGCGGTGCGGCCCAAGGCGTGTATCGCGCGCACGTGGCCTATTTTGATGCGTCCATTGGCTGCGTACACGGCCACACCGGGGCCACACAGCACACGTTGATCCCACGATTGGGGTTTTTCTTCCCCTTAAGTAGGGGCGTGGGGGAAATAACCGCCCCGCCGCTTCATTTTTCCCCCACCCTTCTTCTTCCTTGCGCCACTCCAATCTCCATCTTCCTCCAAGAATTTCTCCTTGCCCGCATTGCTGGCTATGTCTAGGCGTTTTCCTCTCCCTTCTTTTTCCTTTGATCCTTCAACAGGTCCTTGGCAGTCCAGGCCGCTTCCGACGGAGGAAGCGCCCAAAAGCTCTGGAGCACATGGACGCCCGCGATGCCAACGAGGATCATGAGACCGCCGGCTAACTCGGTGCCTGGGAGGGCTCGGAGGTCTCCATCAAGGAGCTTAAGTGGCTGCGCTCCACCGGACGCATCCCCTTGGGCGTTGGGTGCCGCCCCTGGTGGTGAGATTTCTCCTAAACCTAAGCCTAACGAGCGCGTGGTTTTTCTGTCTCACTTTGAGAGCGCTTTCGACCTTCCTGTTAGCGAGTTCTTCAAGCCGTTTCTGTCGACTTTTCATCTACAAACACATCATCTTCCTGACAATGCCATTGGCTCCTTGTCTTATTTTATTTCAGCCTCCGAGGGTTATCTTGGCCTCTGGCCTACTATTCTTCTTTGGGCCAAGTACTTTTATTTTCATATTCAAGTAGTTATGATATGGGTGTTCCCTCCTTGGAGAAGAGACCCACCCAATTTGGAGCCGCTAGCATCACACCTAGGAGGGGTTCCATCTTTCCCCGAGTCACTGGCTTGGACTCTTGTAAGAAGTGGCATAGAACCTTTTTCTATGCCAAGAACACCACACACACCGATTTTATTCGTCTGCCCCCTGTCAAGGATGAAGTACCCAACAAGGCTTTCTAGAAGTTTGACCCACGAGATAAGAACCCGATAGTCAATGAGGCGCATGCCCACATAGAGCGATTGCTGGATCCGAAATAGGGGTATAAATTGACTGGGGACTACTTAATGCGCACTTTTATTAGTCGCCGAGTTAGCCCCTTCAACTTAGGCCTCATAAGATTTTCTTTATGAGTGGTTTACATGACCCGACTCGCCATTCAACCTTTGATTTGCCGAATGATGCCATCGCTCGCCGAGTCAGCTTGAAGATCAAGCTGACTGTGGCAGCCGACTGGGCTTGGAGCTTCCCCCCTTCAGTCATGAGAATATCGTCCCCTGGGGAAGTTTTTGGGTAACATGATCTTGCGACATACCTCTTACTCGGCTTTTATTTGACCTTTGCTATTTGGCGTTCCTTTTTTGATTTCACCTTATTTTCTTTTCGCAGAACCTTGTGTCCCAGGTTAATGACATCACCCGTCCTCCTATTGGTTATTGCAATGATCTCCCTGAAGCCGATGACGAGGATTTTGACTCGGAATGCTTCATGGCTATTCCATTTGCCGCTGCCGCCCCTTCTCCGGGTAAAAATCCTACCCGCGTTGCTTTGAGGGATTGGCCGGATGATGATGATGATTGTCTACTTTTAGAGGTACTTGATGTTTTCCTTATGACTTTGGCTTATCTTGTTGAATTTTGCATCGGCTGATGTAGCCGGACAGGTGTATGAGGGTCCTCCTCTTGCCACGGGTGGTCGCAGAAAGATTCCCGGTGCCAAGTTAGGTAAACGGCATGAAGCGTCTTCCTGTGGCACCTAGCCTTCTAAGAAATGACGAGCTGCTGCTGTGGCCCCTGAAACTGAAACCTCGCAGCCCCGCAAGATCCGCAAGGTTTCACGGCGCGTTCCTCGCGATCCCCGTTGTTTCTGGGTAAGTTTCGTTGTTTATCGTCCTTTGTTTTTCTTTCGGTGTTTCTTTTATGAGATTTTAGCTTCTTTGTTTCAGTTCTGCCATGTCCGCGACTCAGTCAACCACTTGCATGGCGTCGAGTATTGCCAGGCATGCTTCTCCTGCTCATGCTGAAAACGAGCCTCAGAATCCTGTCCGGGCCGTCGATTCTACCAATGAGTCTCCCGAGTCTCGGCCTGAAACTGACTTTGCAATTCAGCCAAGCGAGGAGACCCAGCCAGCACAACCCGTTGTCGAGGGAGATTTGGAGAGGGGACCCGGCACTAGCAACATCGATACCGAGTTCATTCAGACTGCTCCTGTGACTGCTCCCCTAATTGATTCGAAGAAAAAATCTTCCTTCCCTTCTCAGCAACAAACCCAGCCAGCTCATTTGGCTACTCCGCAATAGCGGCAAAGAAAGCCGACTCCTCCAAAGCCAGCGCAGAAAGACTCAACCCAAACTCCTTCATCTGGCCAGACTCGGACTTCTCCTATCACCAACAGGTTCGAAGCAGCAGACCTAAAGCTTCGGCCAAGGTGCAGCTCAGCAGAAAAAGCCAACACCAATAACAAAGGCACCCTCTTCGGCGGGTTCGTTGGATAAATCTTCTGCTGCAGCCGGATCTAGTGGCGCTCCTGAAGCAACAACTTTGCACACTAGCCCTGCTGCCACTCGTGCCGCTGTTGGAGAGGTCTTAAAGAAAGGACAAGTTCTTACTCGGACTTTGAGCGGGCACAACCTTGGTTCAGCTGAACCTTTTGCGCTAGAGTGGAATGCCACAAGTGATCATGAGGTGAACTCTAGCCTCCCTTCAGCGTCTGGTTAGCAAGAAGTGCAGCTGGGTCTTAAACTATGTTTGAGATGACTCAACAAGCCATCAACATTATGATGCGAGTTCATCGGGTGAACGAGGTATGCAACTGTTTCACTCTTTGACGTTTTGAGTGTTTTATATACATATTCCCTAGTCCCCGAGGTTAGTGCCAAGTAAAGCATTTACTCAGCCGTAAGCTCATAGTTACGGCGTATCTTTTCCTCCTGTTTGCCATGATCTCGTGTTGAAAAACTGACCCCTAGCCCCTGAGGTTACTGTCGAGTAAAGCATTTACCCGGATGTAATCTCAGAGCCAAGTCATATCCTTTCTTTGCTATTTCGCTAGGATCAAATGTTTGAAAAAATCGACCCTAGTACCCGAGGTTACTGCCGAGTAAAGCATTTACTCGGCTGTAAGCTCAGAACTAAGTTGCATCCCTTCTTTGCAGTTTGCAGGATCAAATGTTTGAAAAAATCGAACCCTAGTCCCCGAGGTTACTACCGAGTTAAGCATTTTGTTCGGCTGTAAGCTCAGAACTAAGTTCCATCCATTCTTTGCTATTTGCCGGGAATGGATGTTGATGATTTTGATATAATTAAGAACTTATCTATTTGTATTCCTTTCTGTAGCTTACGGACAACCAGTGCACCAAAAGCTTCCAGACCCTATTATGGAAATACCATAAGCTTTTTGCAGAACATCGCGATCTTGTTGCCGATGTCCAGGGTAAAGGTATATCACTGCACTCGGCTTCTTTTCGAGTAACCATTCTACCTGTTATTCTAACTTTCTCCTGTTATTCTTGCTTTGCAGCTACAGCTCAATCTACTGTGGAGGCACTTCACAAACAGATCTCTGATGCTGAAGGTATCGCTATTTTCCTTAGTAATCTCTAGCTATCTAGCTTAAAGCTTTTCCCTTCCATGTAGTTATATCTTGGAGTAGCCGAGAAACTTTTGCTCGCAGAACAACTCTGGGATAGTGTTTCCATGCCGGATCTGATGGATCACTGTCTCGAACAAGTAGGGCAGCACCAGCTCGAGCTCCAAAAGGAGCGAGACGAGGTGACCCAGCTGAAGCAGCAAATCATGGAGATGGAGCAAAAGCATAAAAATTAAGTTGAGGGATTGCGCCAAGAGTTCGCCGAGAAGGAGGAGCAGTTTTCGGGTAAAGCCCAGAAAACAGATGAACTACTTAAGGAGGCCGAGTCAGCTTCGAATGCGGCCCACCAAGACCTCGATGCTCTCCGTACCAAGTCGAAAACTTGGCAATCCAAACTCGGTCGCGTCAACTCTTTCATCGTTAGTGAGTCCTTACTCTTTTCGCTGTAATCTTGTTCTTATTTTCGACATTCCTGTTTGTACCATTTTGTAATGATTTCTTCTTTTCTCGCAGAAAACTTTCCAAAAGCCAACGTGTTTGCCCTCAGGGCCATGCAGAAAGTCCAGTCCGAGTCTGGTGAACCGGCTGATGGTGACGTGACCATTGATGAGCACCTTCTCCACTTTTAGAACGGGTGACCACCATGAAGTCATGCAGGGTTGATCTACTCAAGTCTGCAATCCATGTCTTTAGGACGCTCTGGCCGAATGAAGATCCTCCCCAACTGATTGACCCGCTTGCAGCCAGGCTACTGCTTTTTGAATAGCGAATGGACCAATGGCGCGAGTTAGCCGGCCGGGCCGCTATAGACAAGGCTTTGTCTTCCGCGTTATCTTGGTATGAGGACATCAATTTGGACGTGCTGCAAAACATGTGAGATTATGGCAAGTGGACACATGACTCGAAGCTCATAAATAAACGCCAGGAGCGAGGTTATGTAATGATTGAGTACACCAATGTTCATGCTTTGTCTGATGGGCCTAGCTTTCTTGATTTCGCCGAGTCAGCTGAAGAAATTGTGGAAGAAGGCAAGGCCGATAGCGAAGATACCGAGTCGGATGTGCCTGCTGGCGACATACTTGACTCGGCTGAAACCGATGACGCGCTGAGTTCTAAGCCCGCCGAATCGTCCCCGAGTCCAGCTGTTTCTTAAGTTGGAGGAAAAACACTTAAATTCCATGAGATCCCCGGTATGCCGGGTCAGATGTAACACATACTGCTGTTCTTTTGATTTTGTGCCTTTGTGAAGGTGTAAACATATATTCTGGCTTAAGCGCGAATCACTTTGGAGCAAGTCCCCAAGTTTCATTTGTCGTTTTCTTAATTCCTCAACATTAGCTCTTGTCTACCTTTTTTAGCGTTCGACATTAGAGTCTAAAAATCTTAAGGATCAAGTTAGCGGTTCATGAAACTAAGAAACTTGACCTAAAGTCATCCGACATAGGAGTCGACATATCCTGCAATGGGTTAGATATACATATACAGATATATAGATAGAGCTGGCTCACATTTTTTCCTTTCCTTATTCGTTGTTCATGTTTACTCGTCTTTGGTGTTTCTCTTGCTTGCCATGAAGTCGTGTTTCGGACAACTGCTAAGTCGAAGAGTTGACCTTGAACGAGTATACACTACTACTCCAAGATAGGGCAGGCGACAGCGCTAGCCGACATAAATAGTGAAGACATAATAGAAAGCGATAAGCGTGAGGGGAAGTCCCCAAGTCAATTTTCGAGTCATACCATTTTTATTATTAGCACATAGCCTACATAAGCGTCCGACATATTAGAGTTGAGAGATACATACATGTCCTTCCCTAGGTATAGAAAGTACGAAGCAATGCCACATTCCATGGCCTTTTGGTTTCATCACCTGACCTGTCCGCCTTGTTCTTTTGTGCCTCACAGGCATCTATTAGATAATAGGGATCATTGTGCAGTGCTTTGCTTACAATGAACGAACCTTCCCATGGGGGTGATAGTTTGTGCATTCCAGCTATGTGTTACACCAGTTTGAGCACCAAATCCCCTTCTCTGAATACACGAGGGTGAACTTTCCGGCTATGATAGCTTCAGAGATTTTGCTGGTATATGGCGGATCTGGATAGTGCCAGTTCTCATGCATCTTCGAGTAAATTGACTCCATCTTCCCGGACTTATTTTACCTTGGCTTCTGTATATTGCCTTACTCTTGGCGAGTCATGATCTATGTCAGCAGGCACAACTGCTTCTGCCCCATAAACAAGGAAGAATGGCGTATAGCCAGTTGATCGATTCAGAGTTGTTCTTAAGCTCCACAATACTGAGGGTAGTTCCTCTATCCAACAACCAAGTGTTCTCTGGAGAGGTTCCATTAGCCGAGGATTTATCCCGGACAGGAGTAGCCCATTAGCTCGTTCAACTTGCCCATTTGATTCCGGGTGAGCGACTGATGCTATGTCGAGTCTTATTTGTTTGTCCATGCAGAATCGTGCAAAAGCTCCTTCGGCAAAGTTTGTGCCATTGTTTGTAATTACGCTATGTAGGTAGCCATATCTTAGGATTATATCCCCAAGGATGTTACTGCTGTCTTCCCATCACATTTTTTGACGGGTTTCACTTCTATCCATTTGGTCAATTTGTCAACCATCACAAGTATGTGAGTCATGCCACCTCGTGCCGGTTTGAATGGTCCCACCATATCTAGGCACCATACTGCAAACGGCCAAGTGATTGGTATAGTTTTTAGCTTCGATGCCGGCAAGTGTGTTTTTGCCGAGTAACGCTGACACCCATTGCACTTCTTCACTAATTCATGTCCCTCTTCGAGTGCACTTGGCCAATAGAACCCATGTCGGAATGCCTTAGATACCAACGCTCTAGACGAAGCATGATGCCCACATTCTCCCTAGTGAATTTCCAAAGTATCTCTTGGCCTTGCTCTCAGCTAACACATCAGTGTAGCACATTTGTTACACTCCTCTTGTACAACTCCTTGTTAATAATAGTGTATGATTTTTCCCTTCTTTCTGTCTGTCTTGCCAATATCTCATCATCCGGCAAAGTTCCATCCTTCAAGTAGTTAAATATTGATTGTGCCCAAAATGGTATAACTGGTGCTGGGTCTATTTTCCCATCAATTTCCATGGGTTCAGCCGACATTGTTTCTGCCGACATAACCTAAGGAGTCCTCAAGTTTGATTCGCCAGTCCCCGGGTTCTGTGGAACAGTCCTCGGGTTACTCGAACTTTCCCATGTGTCGATATACATTGGCATAGCATCTGACTCTTGGCTTGCCGGGATAAAGATTGACTTGGATTCTGGTGAAGGTTTGATCGAAGGTTTTCTGAGGTGTTCTAGTGCTACTCCCGGCGGGATTGCTTGCCGAGATAACCCTAACTTAGATAACACATCAGCTGCTTCATTTTTTGCTCTGGGTATGTGGCGAAACTCACATCCGTCAAAATATCCCGAAATCTGTTGAACATGGAAATGATATAGTGCCATATTCGTGTCTAATGCATCCCAATGCCCAGATACTTTCTGAATGACCAAGTCTGAGTCGCCAAAGCACATGATCCTTTTGATGCCAATTTCCTTAGCCACTTTTATCCCGTGAACAAGTGCTTCATACTCGTCGACATTGTTGGATGCAGCGAAATGGATCTGTAACACATACTTAAGCTGATCCTTCTTCGGTGAGGTGAGAACTATCCCGACGCCAAGACCCATTTTCGTCTTGGACCCGTCAAAGTGCATCTTCTAGTAGTTCGGGTCTGGTAATGGCAGTTCATACTGCATTTCCATCTAATCTACGAAAAAGTCTGCCACTGCTTGAGATTTAATGGCATCTCGCCTATCGTATTGTGGAGTATATGATGCTAGTTCTATGGCCCATTTTTCCACGCTACCGCTGGCATCTTTACTGCCCAAAATATCCGAGATAGATGCCTCGCATATCACTTGGATTGGGTGGTCCTGGAAATAATGCTTTAGCTTCTTGGCTTCCATGTACACCCCATATGTCATTTTTTGATAGTGGGGGTAGTTCTATTTTGACATAGAGAGCACTTCTCTCAAGTAATAAACTGGTCTTTGGACTTATTTGCCCTCCTTTTCACGCTCTACCACTATCACTACACTAACCACTCGATTATTTCCTGCGACATAGAGCAGCATTGGCTCTTTGGATAGTGGTGAGGCCAATATTGGTCATGTTGCCAACATCTTCTTAAGTTCATGGAAAGTGCTATCAGCTTGCTATGTCCATATGAACTTGTCTAACTTCTTCATCAGTTGGTATAATGGTAAGGCTTTTTCGCATAGCCGACTCACAAACCGACTCAATGAGGCCAGGCACCCTGTGAACTTCTGGACATCATTGAGCGTTTTCGGAAATTCTATTCTTTCAATGGCCTTGATCTTTGTCGGGTTAGCCTTGATTCCTCGGCTGGATATAAGGAATCCGAGTAACTTTCCGGCTGGGACACCGAAGGTGCATTTTTCCGGGTTAAGTTTCATCCGGAATCTTCTCAAGTTTGGGAATGTTTGACGTAGATCATCGATTAGAGTGTGACTTTGCTTGGTTTTTATTACCACATCATGGACATATACTTGAACGTTTTTTGTCAAGTTGATCTTGCAAGCATTTTTGCATGCATCTTTGATATGTTGCACCCGTGTTTCTCAATCCAAATGTCATAGTACGATAGCAATAAGCCTCGTAAGGGGTAATGAAAGATGTCTTTATTTGATCATCCGGATTCAGTGGTATCTGGTGGAAACCAGAATACACATCTACAAATGATAGCAACTCAGATCCAACAGTGGAATCAATGATTTGAATGATCTGAGGCAGTGGGAATGGTTCTTTTGGACACGCCTTATTTAGGTTCATGTAGTCAATACGCATGCGCCATACCACTGCCACGTTCAGGTCATCCTTCTTTTTCTCGACCAAGACTGGATTTGACAACCAATCCGGATGAAGTACTTCCAGGATAAATCCAGCAGCTAAGAGTCTGGCTATCTCGGCAGCTATTACTTTCCTCCTATCTTCGGTGAAGCGGCGGAGGGGTTGCTGTTGGGGATATGCTATATGGGTATCCTAATAGCATGTCTCTTATCCGACTAACCCGGGTGGCCCATAGTCGGTAGCATGGCCTATGGCCTGCTGGGCGGCCCAGTTAGGTGGATCCAGAAGGGAGGCCCATGCCGGATAAAGGAAGGCTACGGTGGAGTCACTAGCATACCCGGAGCCTTGGAGTGCAAGATACACAAGACTAGTAATAGACGGTGTAGGACTCTGTAACCTGTCCGACTAGGACTTTTCCCTGTAACCCTAGGACCTGGCGACTATATAAGTCGGGCCTATGGGAGCCTTTGGGGCACGTTCATAGACAACCTAGTATCGATTCAGACAACCTCGCACAGCGAACCTATCTCTGTAACTCGGCGTATTGCCCTTATAGTGATTTATAGCAGGAGTAGGATTCCACCGCCGTTGTGGGATCTGAACCTGGGTAAGCTGTGATACCTCATACCCGTCAACTGTCCGCCTTACCTCACGTCTCTAAACACGCACTGTGAGGACCCCTCCATGGCGTACTCGTCGGCAATACCACGACAGTTGGCGCCCACCGTGGGGCAAGAGGCACTTTAGGCTCTTCAGCGGGCGAGGACCAAGATCTTCGCGGGAATCAGTGAAACCGTAGACATTGGCCGTGTTCTCTTCTCCAGCAACGTTCCGATCGTCCCTCCCGACGAGTTCTGGATCCCGGTGAAGACGAACCCTACGCGGTGTTCGATCGTTCCTATCGGAGACATCCACCTCTTCATCGGCGAAACCGACTCGGGCACTAGTTCCCTGGGAGTCGGAGGAGCATCAAGACCCGCACGGACCGCCTACAGGGAGGATACGTTCGCGGAAGGATCGATGTCGGATCTCTCTTCGGAGCTTGCCGACAGAGATCAGAAAAATTCAAGACCCGCATGGACCGCCTACGGGCAGGATACGTTCGCGGAAGGATCGATGTCGGATCTCTCTTCGGAGCTTGCCGGCAAAGATCGGAAAAATTCAAGGCCCACCCAAACCACCCCTGTGCAGGATATAAAGGTGGAAGATCACTGTAAATCCGCCGGCTTAGTCCGTGCGTCTGGACAGTAGAGATCCAAGTTCGTCGGCGTGGTTACCATCTTCGATCTGGCGCGCTGCGTTCAGAGAGAGGGAGAAAACCCCCGCGATTACCTGGCCAGGTGGCTCCGCATACGAGCTGACCTAGCCCACTACCCCGATGATAACACTCTGTATCACTTCGTGGAAGGACTGGACCATGGCACGCTTCTCCGACATTCTTTAAGACGGCAGCAGGCAACAGGACGTCTCACCCTCGAAGAGATGGCGAGCACCATCAACAACTACGCGGAGGCCGAAGCGGCAGCTCAGACAGCGCTCGCGCTCATTGATGGAGCCCCTCCGATTCAGCCACCGCCACCACCACCTCCGACCGCCATCGTCATAGCAGCACCACCGCCTCCAGTCATCGTCGAGCCCATTGCACCTCCACCGCCCGTCATCGAGGAAGTCCTGGCACCCTCTGACTCTGTCATTGACGCGCTTTATGCTGACTTCAGTGCAGATTCAGAGGAAATAAACTTTATCCCAGAAGAGCTAGACTCCGCTATATAGGAGATGGAGGAGGAGTACTCGCGTGACGAACATGCCAACAATGTCGTCGCGTCTCGAGGGGTGTTCGTCACCATTGGGACGACGATGGATGAAGATCAACCCGGACGAGCTCCGCCTACGGCACTAGAAAAGGGGATGAGGCCACTTATTGCTGCTGACGATGATCGCGCAAAAGACATGCCTCCTCCGCCCAACCCAGTACAGCAGCCGCAGGAACTCGGCACCGGCCCGAGTAACAATAACACTGCAAACTTGCCGCCTCCAGCATCTACGTCTGCATCAGCCCAGGTTACTCCAGCCGATAGAGTGATGTACGACAATCTCCTCATCGAGCCACTGACCGTTGCTCATATCCGGAACGTGACCCAGCTTGATGAGAAACGCCAGCAGCTGCTGGAGGAAGCGCAAGCCATCGCGGAGCAAGGAGCTAAGCTAGATCGAGATATGGTCAACGCGCAGAAGTCCATAGAGAAAGCTAGAGCAATGGAGGCCGAGTACAAGACTCTGCTACAGTAGCAGAAGGCTAAGAAAGCTCCGGCTCGCGTCATCAACGATCCTGGTGTAAGGCGCAACCTAGGATGGGCTCCCTCGAAGCCGACACAAGACAAGCCATACATTGACAATGAAGGCAAGCAGGTGATGCCCACCCCACTCCTTAACCTCGTCGTCACCAAGACCCTTCTGGAGCAGGATAGATCGCCTGAGGCAGTGGAACAGGTCTACGACCTAGTGGCCAAGGCGGTGAAGCAGCAAGAAAAGGCCACCTCCCAGAGGCTTGAGTCTAACCCAGCGCTCTGCCAGTCTAGCCAGTACAAACCGCCAAGGGATAGATCTCCTCTTAATGTCGGGTCCCAGACGGGTTCCTCAGAACGAAGACGGAGGGATGCATGCAATAGGAAGGATGCCATCCCAATATCCTCCGACCACGGAGAAAAGGACCGACGTCGTCGCCCATCTCCACCGTCCCGGTCTCCCCGACATCGCGAAGATTACAACGCTCACCATCGAACGGATATGATCCCACCAAAGCAGTGTGGCATCGTCATCCGCGACAACGCGGAGCAGACCCGTCATGACGGAAAGCGCAACGAAGGACATAAGAGCAGGTCGTGCCATGACCCTCCGCGTCCGACAAGCAACCGTGACAAATGTGAGGCGTCGCAGGAGGGTAATAGCAATAAGGCTAACCCACCGCCACCTCTGCCTCCGTCACCACCAAGCAGTCACCATGGCGGAGGAGGCCCGCATCGTTCATGCATCCCATCCCCTGTTGACAAGAAGAAGAAGAACCTGGAGCCATATGATGCACGTTCGCGGATCGACAAGATCCACAAGGCCCGGGAAGGACCATACCTAGGACCACGTTGCTTTGGAACTGCAATACGGTCCGCAACTTACCCCAAAGGCTTCCGGATTGACAAGACCATCAAGCCCTATGACGGTACCGCCAAGCCAGCCACATGGTTGCAGGACTACGACAACGCAGTGGATATTGCCGGAGGCAACCCCAACGTCGCCGTCAAGTACCTCCCATTAATGTTGGTGGGTACGGCCCGTCAGTGGATTGACGACTTGCCGGAGAAATCTATCTACAACTGGTTGGACATGCAAGAAGCGTTCACCAAGAACTTTGAGGGTACATACAAGCGTCCCTGCACTGTGGGCGATCTACAACGGTGCGTGCAAGAGAAAGACGAGACATCTCGCGCCTACCTCTCCCGATGACTGGATATGAAAAATTCCTGCGCAGGAGTGCATGATCAGACCGCCATGGCCGCTTTCATCGATGGGTTGGAAAGGGGCATGTTGCTCCGACACAAGATGAAGCGCTTGCAGGACAATCACCAGCTTGACTTGAACCAGATGATTTAGTTGGCTAGTGAGTTCGCAGCTGCCGACGACGGTGCTCGTGGCTCATTGTCGGCAACAGCCGTTCCAACCCAAGCTCGGAGGAACAGCAGTACAAAGCGGAAAACCGCTCCAGAAGAAAAGCAATCTACCGACATGGTCGCTATGAATTTTGTAGGACGGGGAGAGGGCAGACAGCATGGCCGAGGAAGGGGAGCCGGTCGTGGGCAGCAACGAGGAAGTGAAACCACCTCGGTGCCGCTCCGCGTTCCCCAAACCTACGGGGAGTACCGTGATATGCCATGCCTCGTACACCTCGACGTCAACGGCAAAGCCACCCATACCAATCGACACTGCAAGTTCATCAACGACCTCAAGGAAGACCCGGAGTCCGGCTACAAGCGAAGTCGGAAGAACAGACCGCGCGGCAAGGGCAAGGGGAAGAAGAAGGAGGAGGATTCCAAGGATTCAAGTGACATGGACGAAGACGTTGACCCCAAGCACGTCGCCAAAAGCGACGACAAGGGCAAGAACCCCTTCGCAAAGAAGGCCCCAGTCTACCACACTTTCCTTGGCACCCCCACCGTCCGACAACAGAATATCTCTCTAAGGATCCTGATGGACACTCTCCCCCAGTTCCCTAGTACCTGCGCTGGTCGGAGGTTCCAATAACTTGGGATAGGATGGACCACCCAAACCTCGTGCCCACGGAGAACCAGTACGCCATGGTCATCAACCCATTGATTGACGGCGTGGAGTTCACCAAGTGCATGGTGGACAATGGAAGCAGCATCAACATCATGTACCTGGATACACTGCAGAAGATGAACTTGACGGAGGCAAACCTAAGGCGGACCAACACCGTTTTCCACGGCGTAGTTCCTGGTCGAGAGGCTCGGTCCCTTGGGTGTATTACACTTCAGGTAGCCTTTGGCGATGTTAATAATTACCGCCAAGAGCGCATGACCTTTGAGGTGGTCCCCTTCAAGAGCGTGTATCACGTCATATTCGACCGCAACATATTCCACACGTTCATGACCAAACCATGCTTCGTCTACAACAAGCTCAAAATACCCGGACCAAACGGTGTCATCACCGTATCCGGAAGCTTTACCAAGGCAAGGGACTGCGAGATCAATGAAGCAGCCGTTGCAGAAGCTGTCCTCTACAGCGAAGAATTCAAAGAGATCCAGAGCAAGGTCGATGACTCAGAGATGCCCGCGTCGAAGAAACAAATCTATGACTCCGCTCCTGCGTTCAAGGCCGCCATCGAGACCAAGCTGGTGGAACTTGTGGTAGGCGATGCCTCCAAGGTCACCGCCATTGGGACGAACCTGGATCCCAAATAGGAAAGCGCGCTCGTCGAGTTCCTCCGTGAGAACAGGGACATCTTTGCCTGGCAACCTGCCGACATGAAAGGTGTACCTAGGGAACTTGCCGAGCACAACTTAAACATTGATCCAAAATCCAAACCAGTGAAACAACCTCTACGATGCTTTGGAGATGAGAAGAGACGCGCCATTGGCAAAGAGATAGCTAGGTTACTTAAGGCTAGATTTATCCGAGAAGTCCTTCACACCCAATGGGTGGCCAATCCTGTACTTGTCCCCAAAAAGAGAACCAATGAATTAAGAATGTGCGTTGATTACACCGGCTTCAACAAAGCATGTCCCAAAGATCCATTTGATTTGCCTCGCATTTACCAAGTCATTGACTCGACGGCTGGCTCGGAACTTTTGTGTTTTCTCGATGCATACTCAGGATACCACCAGATCAAGATGAGGAAGTCAGACCAATTGGCCACTTCATTCACTACCCCATACGGCACGTTTTGCTATGTCACGATGCCCTTTGGGCTGAAAAACGCAGGTGCTACCTACCAGCGGACAATGCAATGTTGCCTTCACGACCAAATTGGTCGGAACGTTCATGCCTACGTGGACGATATCGCGGTGATGTCTAAAAAGTCAAACGACTTAATCTCCGACTTAAAAGAAACCTTCGATAATCTCCGAAAATACAACATGATGCTTAACCCTAAGAAGTGCGTCTTCGGGGTTCCAGCCGGCAAATTGTTGGGCTTCATCGTTTCCCGGCGTGGAATCGAGGTAAACCCGGAGAAAATCAAGGCCATCCTAAACATAAACCGTCCGACATGCCTAAAGGAAATTTAACGACTAACAGGTTGTGTTGCAGCAGTTAGTCGGTTCGTCAGCCGACTTGGAGAGAAGGCCCTGCCGTTGTACAAGTTGCTGAAGAAGGCGGACAAATTCACGTGGACGGACAAAGCAGATGCAGCATTGAAGCAACTCAAGGAGACTCTTTCCTCAGTGCCCATCCTTGCAGCACCCGAGCCTGGTGAGCCCCTGTTAATTTACATGGCGGCAACCAACCGGGTTATCAGCATCGTCGTCGTCGTAGAGCGGAAGGAACCAGGCTATGAGCACGGAGTTCAAAGACCAGTTTACTACGTAAGCGAGGTCTTGACGGAGTCCAATCAGCATTACCCGCACTACAAAAAGATAGCTTATGGAGTATTCCTCGCTTCTCGGAAGCTGAGACATTACTTCCAGGAGCACCCAATCACAGTGGTGAGCAAGACTCCACTGTCCAACATTATCAATAAAAACGACGCTACAGGAAGGGTCGCGAAGTGGGACATTGAACTTGCCGCCTTCGAGATCACCTACAAGAGACGCGATGCTATCAAGTCACAAGCCTTGGCGGATTTTATTGCAGATTGGGCGGAGATGCCAGATGCTACTCCGTTGCCAGAACCAGAGTACTGGGTGATGCACTTTGACGGATAAAAGTTGCTCAACGGCTCGGGGGCTGGTGTATTGCTACAGTCACCAACAGGAGACAAGCTACACTACGTTCTGCAGATCCACTTCGAGGCTACAAACAACATGGCGGAGTATGAAGCACTCATTCACGGACTACGTGTAGCCACGGTTATTGGCATCAAGCGCATAGTTTGCCGTGGAGATTCCGACTTGGTTGCCCAGCAGGTGGCTGGCACCTGGAATGCACGGAACCCTATGATGGCGGCATATCGAGACGAAGTGGACGAGATAGCCAAGAGCTTCTTGGGCTACGAAGTTAAGTATGTGCCTAGGGAACAAAACGAGGTGGCTGATCTGCTGTCTAAGCTAGGATCAGGGTGCAAGTGAATTCCGCCAGGAGTTTTCCTCGAGCACCTGCGCACACCATCCGTGAAGGGAGCCGACATAGACAATCCGGATAGAGCTGACTCTTTCGTCAACATGGTGACAAAGGTCCCTCCGGCTTGGACAAAACCGTTCATGGAATACCTCGAACACGGAACTTTGGCCGACGACGAAGTCGAAAGACGGCAAATAGTACGACGAGCAAAGGGTTATACCATAATCAATGGGAACTACAAAAGGAGCACTACTAGTGTATACCTAAAGTGTGTTTCCCAGCTAGAAGGTATGGAAATCCTACGTGAAATCCATCTCGGAGATTGCGGACATCACGCCGCTCCTCGATCGTTGGTCGCGAAAGCCTTCCGGCAAGGATTCTACTGGCTAACCGCGAAGGGGGACGCCGACAAGCTGGTTGAAACATGCATGGGATGCCAGTATTATGCCCGACAACCACATGTTCCTGCTAAAGAACTGCGGACAATACCAATAACTTGTCCGTTTGCGGTCTGGGGGCTAGACATGGTGGGACCGTTACAGACGACACCTTGTGGGTTTACACATCTGCTTGTAGCAGTTGATAAATTCACCAAATGGATAGAAGCTAAACCCATTAGAAAGCTTTATGGGGCAACTGCCCTCAGGTTTGTCCGGGATCTAGTGGTGATATTTGGTCTCCCACATAGCATTATCACCGACAATGGCAACAATTTATCACTCAGAGAAGTGGAGGCATATTGCTGGGAGAAAGGCATCCGACTTGACCTTGCATCTGTGGCACACCCACAATCCAACGGTCAGGTTGAGCGAGCCAATGGATTAATTCTGCAGGGAATCAAGCCACGTCTTGAGGCACCGCTACATAGAGCGGCTGGAGCCTAGGCGGAATAATTGCCATCTGTGCTATGGAGTTTACAAACTACACCCAACAGATCTACCGGCTACACCCCTTACTTCATGGTATATGGAGCAGAAGCCATCCTGCCTTCCGACATCCTCCACGATGCACCAAGAGTTGCCGCCTATGACGAGGATGACGCTGAAGAATCCAGACGCCTGGATGTGGACCTTCTCGAGGAGGAGCGCGTTTTGGCATGCCAAAGATCCGCCATCTACCAGCAGAAGCTACGCAGCTACCATAGTCACCGCGTTCGGCATCGCTCGTTTAAAGAGGGGGATTTGGTGCTCCGACTTAAGCAGAAAAAGTCACACAAATTATCCCCGCCATGGGAAGGACCGTTCATTATAAGCAAGGCGCTGCTCAATGGGTCTTACTACCTTGTTGACAATCGTGAACTAAATGATAGACCCAACGAGGATCATAAGCGTAAGCTACGTGATCCGGATGATGACTACCCGGAGCTTAATCGGCCATGGAACATAGCACAGCTACGTCCTTTCTACACTTAGCATTTTTATCTAATTGTGTATCTCTTATATGATCAATGAAATAAATCTTTTTGGTTCACTCATATTTCTAAGTCTTTTACCTCCTTTAGTGTTCATTTTTGGATCATATAAATCCTTTATGCACAAGCTTTGCGTTTGCACTTGTGAAAATTCTGCCTATGGGCGTTAGCTTAAGTTTTCTGGTCTACACGTTCTTTGTTGTTTTTATGTGGATTCTGGAGTAGTGACTTTTGGCACTTGTAGTCGGCGATTTTGTGTTCAGGTTATTGACGGTGCCATTGGGCATCATCACCTGAGTGCATAGTTTCGACAACGAGTCTTCCGACTCACGAAAAGTCAAACATAAAAACCAAAGTAATGGATAAGCCAGCACTTGCTTAAAAAATATATACATGCCGGGAATTAATTCTTAAGTAGCAGGACATAACAATCATTGTTTTCCTCCTTAAGTTACATCACCAAGTTTTTCCCATGCACACACCAAAGGTGAAATAGAAATTACAAAGTGTTTTTCATTCTTTGGGCGCAGGAGACTTGGAGGCTGCATCGTCCCCAACCGGAGAAGCGCCCTCAACGTCGGCGCTGTGATGATACTCGGAGGAATCTTGGTTGGCTCTGTCGATAGTGTTCCTGGGCACAAAGACGTCAACGTCTACCAGCTCGGCAACTCTGGTGTCATAACCCGCGAGTGATGACAGGATGGCTTCGTGATCAATCTCCTTGCCGTCATCATCCACGTCGGGGATGCCAGAGGTCACTGTGTCGATGTCGGCATCGTCGTAGTGTGACTTCACCATTGACAGCGCCATCCTTGCGCCAGCCCATGTACATGAAGCTTTCCAGCTCGTGACACGCTCGGGGGCTCGACGCAGAATATCCGAGTACTTTGTCACGGAGTACGAAGCCTTGATATATATCTGGAGGGGCTTGGCAATCTCCTTGGCTTGTGAGATGGCGGTGTTAATGAAGTTGCCAGCAAGAACCATGCATTCCTTGTCCGAAGGAGGCGAGCGGGTTAAACTCATAGGCGCTGAAAATTCCGACAAGGATCGCATGAGTTCAATAAACTCTAAGTATCTAGACTACAGAAATACAAGGCGGAGGACACTTACTGAAGATGCTGGCCTTAGCCTGCCAGACGGTGTCCGCCAAGGATTCCTTCTCTTGTTGGAGGAGCTTAAACGCCTCGCTGTGGCGATGGTTTTGCTCATTAGTAGCTTGATTCTGATCTTTTAATATCGCAAGCTCCTCCTTCAAGCGATTGATCTTCGCGGAGGCGGAATCTTGCAGGGCTTTCATGGAATCCTCGTGCATCTTCAGCATCTCTTCCCTCTCCTTCTTAAGGATTTTGTTCTCACTGTCTAGCTGCTGAATGTGCTTGGACTGCTCGACAATATCCTTGGCCTTGGCGACATGCTCTGCAAGTCGGAGAAAACAAAATACACAGTGAGTACTCGAAGAAGGAAGGCATAAAACCAAGACGGAATGCGCAAAAAAGAAAACAGACTTGTTTTTGATGATCTGTTCCTTCAAGATGGCAGGTTTACCCTTTTCAGCTTCAAGATCTGTGCGCATCTTCTGGTACTTGTCATTGGCCATGCCCCGCCGAGCATTCTCGTTCTGTGAAACAAAGGAAAAAGTTAAAAATGTTGTTTAGTCTGCTTGGAGCACCTAGTCGGAAACTATCCATCTAGGCGCTCGGGGGCTACAGCGAAAGTTTTTCAACTTAGCAATATGCTTAGCTTTTCTTTAAAGCATCTAGTCGTAGCTACTTCAGTTCTCGATTAGAAGCTTGGGGGCTACAGTATAAAGTTTTAACTCGGAAAATTCTTAGATTTCCTTTAAGCATCTAGTCGGAACTAATTCAGTTACAACTAGAAGCTTGGGGGCTACAGTATTGAAAAATATAAACACTGCGTATGCTACTCATACATCATCTAGTCGGAATAATTTCTTCCATCTAAATGCTTAGGGGCTACAGTGAGAGCTCTTTCTAACTTAGTCACTCTTAGAGCATATAGATGCAAAACCTATGGTTTTTCGTCTACATCCTCGGGGGCTACAGTGGGATACTCATAATGAAATGCAAAAGGCAAAGTAAAACTTACAAGTGCAATAATCTTGAGGTTTGTAGCACTCTCGGCCAGCAGCTTGCCAAAGGAAATGCTATTTCCCCGCAAGATATCTGCTTGTCGGAGCAGCTCCTCAATACCGCACGTCGGAGATGACGACACTCCTCCAGGAACCATAGTTGTGTTACTCGGCAGGAGCGCTGGGTAAACTATCTTCAGGAACTCGAAGGGTTTCTGGGGAGCAGAGGCGCCGCCTTCGGCAGAGGTACCAGCTCCCACTGCCGCCTTGCCGCTACCGATGGCATCCTTAGCTGGAGCTTCAGCCATTTGAAGAGCAGCGCTCTCCTGTGTCGCCTGCTCGCCGACAACTGCGAGTTCGGTAGAGGCGCCAGAGTCCACTTCCATGGCGGAAGGGCCTGGTGCCTCCTGAGCTTGAGAGCTTGTCGGGGCAGAGTTAGGCTTGACGGCAGGAGTAGCAGGGGCAATGACGGGGGAGGAGTCGCGATGCAGCATATCTTTGATATTTCTAGAAGCCCCCAAAGTCTTGGAGGTCTTCTTGAGGCTGGTTGTGGCTTTCTTCCTGAAATGTGCAAAGTGCATAAGTACAGGAACAAGATAGATAAATTAGAAAATGTCGGAGAATGAGATCTCACACTAATGGGGGTGCTTTGGCAAAAATCCTGGTGGATCTTTTCTTTTCCGCCTCCAGGGCGGCGGTAATCTTCTTGGAGGCTCCACCCTTCGTCTTCTTCTTGCCTCCGTCGGCAGCGTCAGAGGTGGAGATCTTCCGCTTTCGCGCCAACGGGACATCGTTGTCGGACATGACCGTGACTTCCTTCATCTTTGGATCGTAGATTTGGGCAGCCAGGTTATCCTCATCTAGAATGCTAAGCTGTTAAGTTAGAAATCACCGTGTTAGATGGGGTGGTAATGGAAAGATGGAGAAATTGGAGTATATGTCGTACACGGAAAATACATATCTACCTTTGGGCACTTGCCGTCTACGAACATGTCGTAGGTGATGGTGAAGCCACGCTTCTTATCCTTCACCTTGACGATGTCCTTCAGGCGGAGCTTGACGGAGTCGCTCGAGAAGTTTTCCACGAAGATCCAGAGGGTATCCCTTCGATCACTGGTATACTCGTGCATGAACTTCACGCGGTGCTGCAGAGGCTGGATTCGCCTAATGAACCAACACATGGCCAGGTCCAAGCTGGTCAAACCCGTCTCTACGAACCATTCGATCCACCTTATTGCTCGAGAAGCGTCGAGGTCGGAGGGAAGGGAGGCATGGGATCTCCATGTGGAAACTTCAGCGGCGGCTCCATCCGCGAAGTCCGGGTACGTTACTTCTCAGCCCGCCATAGGAATGTCGGGGCCGTAGAAGTACGTCCGCTACCAGTTTTTGCATGACTCGTGGCCGACGATGTCGGGGAACCGCCGGCCAGTTCGGATCTTAAAGCTTATGGTGCCGCAGTTCCTAAGCTCCTCCCTACTGAAAGAACATTTCTTAATCCCTAGTGTTTTGTGTGTTAGATGACAATACCAAGGATCATTTAATGTGTGTTGAAGTGTTGCAGCTCTATTTGAGAATAAAGGGAAAAGGACTCTGCCTTTGGGGGAGGATAATCCGGCCCCACCAGGGGCGGATAATCTGCCCCTCCCTTTGCCCAAGCAGGCGTAAGCCCCAGAAGGGGGGCGGAATTTTGGCCGGATTTTCCGGCCCCGCCGGATAATCCGCCCCCCTGCTCATCGCCAAGGCGCAAGCCCCAGAGAGGGGGCGGAGTTTTGTCCGGACTTTCCGGTCTGGCCGGATAATCCGCCCCTCAGGGGGGCCGGATTATCCGCCCCCCCAAGAACTTCACCAAGCTTCACCAAGGTGCAAGCCCCAGAGAGGGAGCGGAGTTTCCGCCGGAGAATCCGCCCTTGGGGCGGAGTTTTCCCAGGGGGTGGATAATCTGCCCCCAAAGTTGTGCAACGGTCAGATCTGGGGAGGGGGTATTTAATCCAGCCATCCCCCTCCTGCCAGAACTCTTGATTCATCTCGAAAAAGAACAGATCAGATCTAAAAGCTTCATACAAGAGTTCTCCACCTAGATCCACCCAAAGGCCCCATCCCTTGGGGAATCAAAGGAGGAGAACTCGATCTTCATCATCAGCAATCAAGCGCTTCATCTCCTCTCCATTCATTTGGAGAACCTCCGATCTAGTATTTCTTGCAAATATCTAGATCCTCGTTTTTGTTTATATTGATAAACCTTGTTCTTGTGGCAGCTTGTTGTCATCCCGGGAGCCCCCAATTCGGTTGTGGGTGTGTGCCCCGATAGTGTTGTAAAAGGCACCGGTTCCCGCCTCGAAGGGATCCAATAGTGGAGAAGGTGGATCAGGCCTCTCGTGGCGAGATCCATCGGAGAATAGGGTGAGGCCTATTGTGGCGTGGTGGTCTTAGAACCGCCCACCCCTCCAACGCAGAACTACTTCCCTTAACAAGGAAGGAACTGCGGTAAAACAAATCCCTGTGTCTCCGCGTGCTCCACTACGGTTTCCTCGCTCCTCTTTTACGTGCTTAGTAGTTAGGGCTACATATAGGAAAATTCTCGTAGTTGCATATCTAGAGAATTTACTTTGTGTCAAGCCTAAAATTGAAAAAGTATTAAAAATTGGTTAGCACCTATTCACCCCCCCTCTAGGTGCCCATACGATCCATTTCAATTGGTATCAGAGCCTCGGCTCTTATTTCGGGCTTAACCGCCTAAGAGAAGTATGGGTTCCAAGGGAGATGGGAGTGATGCTCCGGAGGTAGTCACCATGAACGATCTCAAGACGTTGGAAACAACCTTGGTGAGTTCAATTGAGGCTAAGATGTAAGAGATGCGTCAATTGATAATGCGTCTCTCCACATCCGCAGCATCACCTCCATCTAACTCTGAGGATACCACTCCGCAATCCAAGGAAACGGGTAAAACTGTTTCCAAAGATAACGAAGTGGTAGGTGATGATACTAGTAAGAGCTCCTCCTCGAAAAAGGATAGCGGTAAGGATGGATACAATGAGGTTTCTCATGTGTATTCCCCTGATCCGCCTATTCCTCACCCACATATACATAATAGGGGTGATCCACCCAAACTGTCAGCTTCTACTTTCTCTCAATGGCAATTTTTGATGAAATCTCATGTGTGCAGTTCCTCCATAGAGTTGTGGAAGATCATCGAAAATGGTCTTCACGTTGGAAATCCTAACAATCTCACAAGGAGAGAAGTGGTCGATAGCCAACTCAATGCTACAGCTCTACACATGATACAGCTTGGTGTGGGTGATAAAGACATGCCACACATTCAGCATCTTAGCACAGCTAAAGAAGCTTGGGATGCTCTCATCGAGCTCTTCATCGGAAATGAAAGTATGAGAAGGAATAGATATGATGCCTTGAGCAATGAAGCTGAAGGATTTTATATGCTAGATGGAGAAGACCATGAGGACATGTATAGGAGGCTCAAGGCAATAGCTACAACCTTCAGAAACCACGGTGCAGCTCATGTTGATGATGCTTGGATCAAGCGCAAGTATGTCAGTGCTCTTATGCCATTTGAGCCCACATATTTGAAAAGTCTCCAAGGTAGGCATAATTATCACCTCATGTCATCCAATGAGGTAATGCAAGAAATGGCCGCCTTCAAAGTGGCTGCCAAGAATGCCGAAGATGCTCGTGCTCGAGCTATGGGGATGCAAAAGGGGGTCAACATGGCTTTGAAGACTAGTGTGATTGATCATGATGAATATGTGGTAGAAGGTCTGGACTGTCCCGAAGATATAAAAAGGATCCACGGACAATACTTGGCTCTTTATGCAAGAAACTTTTGGAAAGATCCAGCCAAGGCTAAAGCTGAACTAGATCGCAAAAGTGGAGCCTATGGAAGAAAAGAAAATGGTCCCAAGCTGAGAACATGCTTTAATTGTGGTGACCGGCTGCACTTCATAGCTGAGTGTCCATATCAAAGTAGAGAGGATAATGGAGGAAGACTCATTTTCAAGGACAAATCAAAATCTCCACGTAAGAAACAGTTTGTAAAGAAGAATGCTCCTTTCAAGAAGCAACCAAAGATTGTTCTAGTAGCTCAAGAAGAATATTCATCGGGGAGTGAAGATGAGGACGAGGACGATAGCTCTCAAGAGGTGGCTGCTATAGCCACCACATCTACATCAACATCTCTCTTCGACTCTCCGAACAAAAACATCATCAACAAGAATGCTACTTGCCTCATGGCAAGAAGCTCCGAGGTAACTTCTTCTAACTCTTCTTTTCCCAAGGCTATGATAGACATGGATGATCCTGCTAGTCTTAAGGTTAAAGAAGAGATTATTGCTTTGGATTATTTCTATACTAACTTGCAAGGTGAGCACAAAGTTCGTTTTGAGGCTCTTATGGATCAGCTGGCCCAAAACGAAGCACTCCTCGAAGAAAAGGGCAGAATTGAAAGGGAGGATGCAATGGAAATTGCATCCCTAAAAAATGCTCTTGAAGAAGAAGAAGAAGCTCGGGTCTCTCTTGAAGAGAGGCTTGAGTCTATGGAAGAGTCACATGAAGAAATTGTGACTAAACTCGTTAAGGAACGTGACAATGCTGTCACCAAGGCAAAGAAGTTAAAGAAGGAAAGGATTGACTTTGGGGCTGCTCATGATAGACTCTCCGAGGAATTGGAGAAACTTGACAATGCTCACAAGGCGTTGAAAAACGAGTTCTCTATTCTCAATGAGTCACATGATCAGCTTCAAAGTCGATTGGCCGAATATGATACTCCTAGCTCGTCCAACTCAACATATAGTAACAAGAAAAATGCTAGTGTGGAAAAAGGAGTGATCAAGGACATCACTACAAAGGACAAAGGTGTGCTTGATGAAGTTCTTGGCAAGCAAAGGTCAAATCATGGTAAAGAGGGACTTGGGTATTTCATGAAGTCCAAGAAGAAGAAAACCAAGAAGAACAAGACCAAGAATGTGCAATTAAAGACAAGCACTGCTGAGAAGGTTGTCACAAAAGACAAAACTAATAATATTGGTTTTGCAGGGTCTCACAATCCGAATTATGAACTCTTTTGTGATGATTATGGCGATGTTTATGCTTATTATGTTGGTCCTTTTGATGAATATATTGCTTGGTCTATTTGGGTCCCAAAGACCCTTGTTACTAACATGAAAGGATCCATTGAAAAATGGATACCTAAAACCAAGAAGTAATTTTCTTGCAGGGCTATGCTTCCGGTGGGTCGAAATGGGTGCTGGATAGTGGCTGCACTAGTCATATGACCGGAAGCAAGGATATCATCACGGAGATGCGTCCAAATCTTGATAATATCACAGTCTCCTATGGTGATAAGTCTAAATCTCAGGTATTGGGTCTTGGCAAGGTTGTGGTTGCCCACGATATCTCTCTCGTGGACGTCATGCTTGTTGAGACCCTTGGCTACAATCTTCTTTCTGTTCGTGCCCTTGGCAAGATGGGTTTTGCTGTTTTTATCGATGATGATTTGGTGGTACTCTTATGGAGCAAGTCTCTAAAGGTCGCTTTCGTTGGATACGTCGAAAATGACCTGTATGTGGTGGACTTCTCGGGGAAAACCACTTCGGGTCCGATGTGTCTATTCGGAAAGCCGACGTGGGCTGGCTATGGCATCGCCGTTTAGCCCATGTCAACATGAGAACTTTGCAAAGTCTCCAAAAGGGTGGTCACATTCTTGGACTAAAAGACAATGTCTCCTTTGCCAAAGATCATGTTTGCAGGGCTTGTGTTGAAGGAAAAATGCATGATTCTCCCCACAAGAGGAAGACTATTGTGTCATCAAAGAGGATCTTGGAATTACTCCATGTGGATTTATTTGGTCCTCCTTCTCATGCAAGTCTTGGTGGGAAGAAATATTGCTTGGTCATCGTCGATGATTACTCAAGATATACATGGGTATATTTCTTCAAGCTTAAAAGTGAGACTCAACAAACTGTCATCGACTTTGCCAATGAAGTTCAACGTCAACACAATGTTCCCATCTTGGCAATTAGAAGTGACAACGGCACAAAATTCAAGAACTACACTTTAAACGAGTTTCTTAGCGAAGAGGGGATTAGACACCAATATTCCGCTGCGTACACCCCTCAACAAAATGGTGTAGCCGAGAGGAAGAACCGGACTTTAATGGATATGGCAAGATCTATGCTAGCTAAATTCAAGTCTCCTTATAATTTTTGGGCTGAAGCCATATCCACTGCTTGTCACTCATCAAACCGGCTCTACCTTCGGAAGATCTTGGACAAGACCCCATATGAAATACTTACTGGCAACAAACCCAACATCTCATACTTCAGGGTATTTGGGAGTAAGTGTTTCTTTCTTATTAAAGGTGTCCGTTTGTCAAAATTTGAATCCAAGGCTTTAGAAGGTATTTTTGTTGGTTACGGTGCCGAATCCCACACTTATAGAGTCTACAACAAGCTCACTAGGATTGTTGTAGAATCTTGTAGTGTGGAGTTCGATGAAAATAACGGCTCCTTTGTAGGGCAAGTTGATGTTTGTGATGCAGATGTTGAAATACCCCAAGATGCCATAAGAAGAATGGGCGTGGGATTTTTCCGCCCCATTGAGGAACCCCTTGTGGCGGATCGGGAAGGACAATGCTCCACACATGTGGAGCCCTCATCTACACAAGATCAACAAGCTCCTACTGTTGGAGACAATCCTGCACCAACACCACAATCTGCTGAAGACCATCTGTCCACTGGACAAGCTAGTAGTCCCAGGCCGGACTATCCGCCCCCTCCAAGGGGCGGACAATCTGCCCCTGGCACTCCAACTCGTACCAGGGGATCCGAAGGAGAAATCAACATCTCTGAAGCTCCCAGGCCGGATTCTCCGGCCCCCAGGGGCGGAGTATCCGGCCATGGGTCTCCAACTCCAGTCAGGCTCTCTCAGGAAGATGGCTCTGGTACTTCACCTCCCAGGCCGGATAGTCCGGCCCCTCCAAGGGGCGGATTATCCGGGCCTGAAGAAAATGTTCAGCAACAATCTTCTGGCAGTAACGGTGACCAAGATCAAGGGCAAGGCAGTAATCAAGACAAGGATACAACAATTGAATCCACTCCTCCTAGAAACAATAAGGACATTGAGGCTCGTCGCAAGGCTCGTGCTGATCGCAACCTTGAACTAAGAGGTCACACTCTTGACAAGGTTGTTGGTGATCTACGACGAAGGGTATCCACTCGAAGTGAGCTTGCTAGCTTCTGTGATCATCAAGCTCACATTTCCATGGTTGAACCAAAGAAGGTTTTTGATGCTCTTGAAGACCCCGATTGGGTTGTTGCAATGCATGAAGAATTAAACAACTTCGAACGCAACAAAGTTTGGAAGCTCGTAGAAAAGCCAAAGGATTGCCGCAATGTTATCGGCACCAAGTGGATCTTCAAGAACAAACAGGATGAAAATGGCATTGTTGTGAGGAATAAAGCACGACTCGTGGCTCAAGGATTCTCTCAAGTAGAAGGAATTGATTTTGGCGAGACCTACGCTCCTGTGGCTCGCCTTGAGTCCATCCGTATCCTTCTTGCATATGCAGCCCATCATAATTTTAAATTACAACAAATGGATGTTAAGAGCGCTTTCCTTAATGGTCCTCTACATGAGTTAGTATACGTCAAGCAGCCCCCGGGGTTTGAGGACCCCAAATTTCTGAACCATGTCTACAAACTCGATAAGGCGCTCTATGGCCTTAAACAAGCCCCACGTGCATGGTATGAGCACCTTAAAGAGCTTTTGCTAGACCGTGGATTCGAAGTTGGGCAAATCGATCCCACTCTTTTTACTAAGAAGGTTAATGGGGAGCTTTTTGTATGCCAACTTTATGTAGATGACATTATTTTTGGCTCTACTAACCAAGCTTTTAACGATGAATTTTCAAAGCTTATGACTGATAGGTTTGAGATGTCCATGATGGGTGAGCTCAGGTTCTTTCTTGGATTTGAAATCAAACAACTTAGAGAGGGAACCTTTATTAATCAAGCTAAGTACATCCAAGACATGCTCAAAAGGTTCAAGATGACGGATCTCAATGGCGTTGCTACCCCAGTGCAAACAAAGTGTCATCTTGAGCTCAATCCCAAGGGTAAAGATGTGGATCAAAAGGTATACCGATCCATGATCGGCTCTCTCCTTTACCTCTGCGCATCTAGGCCCGATATCGTGTTAAGTGTAGGAGTGTGTGCAAGGTACCAAGCCGCTCCTAAAGAAAGCCACTTAGTGGCAGTCAAGCGAATCTTCCGATATTTGGTTCATTCCCCAAATTTTGGGTTATGGTATCCCAAGGGTTCAAGTTTCTCTCTATGTGGTTACACCGATTCAGATTGGGCTGGTGACAAAGATGATAGGAAATCAACCTCTGGTGCATGCCAATTCTTGGGCAGGTCTCTAGTTTGTTGGTCATCAAAGAAACAGAATTGTATTTCACTCTCAATCGCCGAAGCTGAATATGTTGCTGCTGCAAGTGCTTGTACTCAATTGTTATGGATGAGGCAAACTTTAAAGGAATATGGTGTCAATTGTGACAAAGTGCCTCTTTTATGCGACAATGAAAGTGCTATCAAAATTGCTTACAATCCCGTGCAACATACGAGAACAAAACATATAGAGATTCGCAACCACTTTTTTCGGGATCATGTTGCTCGTGGAGATATTGCTCTATCCTTTGTGAGCACGAAGAACCAACTTGCTGATATTTTCACGAAGCCCCTCGATGAAGCAAGATTTTGTTATTTGCGGAATGAGCTAAATATCATAGATTCAAGGAGCTTGGCTTGACTACCCTTGCACACTCACTTGCTCTTATTCATGTATTTGGTTTAGATGCGGGCATAGACATAGGGGGAGTGTGGTCCTAATTGATTGGGCCAACCCTCCCCCCATAATGCCGAAAGCACGTAAAATCATTTCCCTTAATATCATTTTGTGATATGTGGGTCATCGATGAGCATTGGTTTTGAACTCAAGATACATCTTCGCGGTGTCATGCCATGCGCTCCAACATGGTGGCTTCGGCCACCGCCCTCTTCCTCGAGAAGAGTTGGTTTTTCATGGGTCTCATTGGATTTTCTTGCATACCTTTTTGTTCTTATGGAAAACACACTCACATTTGGCTTTTGATTGATTTGATTCTTGCAAATTTGGGTGTGTAGTACCATCTCAGTTTGATGCTCTCAACCCAAGCCTTTCTCCCCCTACGACGAGGATGAGGAGGAGTGATCTCCAGGGACGTTAGCATCGCTCTTCTTCCTTTTTGGCGTTTCGATGCCAAAGGGGGAGAAGTAGTTCTATTAGGTCTCGTGGATTTGCAAGGGTGGGCACAAGCTTTTCGATTTTAGTCGTTTTTATTTGCTTGCTTGTGCCTTTTTCTAGCGTGAACTTGTTTGCTATTTGTGGTTGTTTGTGTAAGACTATGTCGTACTCCACAGTTTGGTACTATGGTTGGTATTCATGGATTTATGGATTTATCTATCATGGACCCCATGGAATTCTGGAATTATGGAGCATATTTGATGGCATATGGATTCATGGGATTATCTATGTATGCCTTGGCTATATTCTCATTCCGGTGGTATGGCATTTTTTCCAAAACCTTAAAGTAATGTTCTCCCTAGTGTGTGTATTTGTATTTCATGCAAATCTTAAATATGCACACATCTAGGGGGAGCGTCTTTCTTTATTTAAGGTGGCATTTGCCGTTTTTTATTGCAAATCCTAGTATTGTCATCTAACACCAAAAAGGGGGAGATTGAAAGAACATTTCTTAATCCCTAGTGTTTTGTGTGTTAGATGACAATACCAAGGATCATTTAATGTGTGTTGAAGTGTTGCAGCTCTATTTGAGAATAAAGGGAAAAGGACTCTGCCTTTGGGGGAGGATAATCCGGCCCCACCAGGGGCGGATAATCCGCCCCTCCCTTTGCCCAAGCAGGCGCAAGCCCCAGAAGGGGGCGGAATTTTGGCCGGATTTTTCGGCCCCGCCGGATAATCCGCCCCTCAAGGGGGCCGGATAATCCGCCCCCCTGCTCATCGCCAAGGCGCAAGCCCCAGAGAGGGGGCGGAGTTTTGTCCGAACTTTCCGGTCTGGCCGGATAATCCGCCCCTCAGGGGGGCCGGATTATCCGCCCCCCCAAGAACTTCACCAAGCTTAACCAAGGTGCAAGCCCCAGAGAGGGAGCGGAGTTTCCACCGGAGAATCCGCCCTTGGGGCGGAGTTTTCCCAGGGGGCGGATAATCCGCCCCCAAAGTTGTGCAACGGTCAGATCTGGGGAGGGGGTATTTAATCCAGCCATCCCCCTCCTGCCAGAACTCTTGATTCATCTCGAAAAAGAACAGATCAGATCTAAAAGCTTCATACAAGAGTGCTCCACCTAGATCCACCCAAAGGCCCCATCCCTTGGGGAATCAAAGGAGGAGAACTCGATCTTCATCATCAGCAATCAAGCGCTTCATCTCCTCTCCATTCATTTGGAGAACCTCCGATCTAGTATTTCTTGCAAATATCTAGATCCTCGTTTTTGTTTATATTGATAAACCTTGTTCTTGTGGCAGCTTGTTGTCATCCCGGGAGCCCCCAATTCGGTTGTGGGTGTGTGCCCCGATAGTGTTGTAAAAGGCACCGGTTCCCGCCTCGAAGGGATCCAATAGTGGAGAAGGTGGATCAGGCCTCTCGTGGCGAGATCCATCGGAGAATAGGGTGAGGCCTATCGTGGCGTGGTGGTCTTAGAACCGCCCACCCCTCCAACGCAGATGTACTTCCCTTAACAAGGAAGGAACTGCGGTAAAACAAATCCCTGTGTCTCCGCGTGCTCCACTACGGTTTCCTCGCTCCTCTTTTACGTGCTTAGTAGTTAGGGCTACATATAGGAAAATTCTCGTAGTTGCATATCTAGAGAATTTACTTTGTGTCAAGCCTAAAATTGAAAAAGTATTAAAAATTGGTTAGCACCTATTCACCCCCCCTCTAGGTGCCCATACGATCCATTTCACCTACTATGTCCGGCTTCACGTTTGACGGTGAAGAAGTACACAAACAAGTCTAACCTAGGCCTAATCCCTAGGTAACCCTCACAAAGTGCCGCTAAGTTGCTAAGCACTAAGATGCTATTGTGGGAGAGGTTATGGGGTTGGACCTTGTAGTGGTTCAAGACGGAGAGAAAGAAGTGGGAGATGGGCAAAGAAACGCCGTGTACCAGCTGAGCCTTGAGGTACACCTTTTCTCCGACTTGGGGAGAAGGTGTCACCTCGCCGGCCGGCGCCGCCCGCCAGGCGAGCCCCTCCGTCGCAGGGAGGTATCCTTCGGCCACCATCTCTTGGATGTCGCGGTCGGTGATGTCCGAGCCGCGCCAGTCGCCCTTGTGCGAGTCTGGATCTTCCTGAGTGACTTACCTTGAGAAACCACCGGGTCGTAAGCTACCATTTTCTTGTTTCTTCCCTAATCTATACTTTTTTCTCGTCTTTGTCTTGGTGCGTCTCCTGACGAGGAAGCTGCATGACCAATGGATATGGCCGGGTTCGGCGTTGCCGAGTGAACAAGTTGTGATCTGCCTGCAACACCTGGATTTGCTCTGTAGTACGCTTCGTTCATCTTGCCAGCTGCTCTTACCAGCTCGTTTACCCTCTCCTAATGTTTTCTCTTTGCCTCACCCATTAAGTGAGGTAACTCGACCATTGCCGCTTCTGCAACACTGAGATTAGCAGCTGCCGAGTTATATGTTGGCCATATGGTAGTTTCATGGCTGCACTCTAGAGTTATTTTGGACGTGGTGTCCGTTGCCAGCTCATCGTTGAGGTTCCTTCCCCTTATTCTTGCTATGTCGATCCGGGTCTTAGCACCACTGACTCTATTTGCTGAGTTATACTCTCGGAGGGTAATCTCCAGATCCTGCTGCAGCCTGGCAACCTCTTTAGCTCTTTCCAACACCTTTTTTCTAGTTTCTTCTAACTCGGATTGTGCTCGTGCCGGGTCAACAGCTGGTGCCACTGGTTCTGCCAGTTTATCTATCACTTCCAGCAACTCTTTTGCTCTCTTACTCGTTGCTATGTTCTCCAGTCTCCAATGGTACTTTTGTAGTTCTTGCTGCCCTTGGTGTGGCTTCCAGGTCATCCTCCCCGGCTACCTCGTTTACCACTGGTACTACTGGAGGTGCTAGGGGTCGTGAAGGAGCTGGTGCAGTCATCAATACCTCTGTAGAAGCGACCTAGCAAAGTTTTGCTGCATCGTGAACCGCGGGCGGATTCGGCGCCAAGACAACTCGCTCGAGGTATGCTCTCTCCACGCGCATCACGATGTAGACTTGATGCTCACCGAACTTGATGAAGAGATCGCCCCTAGGGAACAGCTTTATGCCGAAGCATACTGCATTGTCGCTGACAAAGTTGAGCGCCCCAAACCTATGGATGAGGCCTGAGTACACACGCTCGCCCGTTGAAGCGATGATGTTGCCCGTCCGAATGAAAACCCCAGCAAGCGCTAGTGATGGCCCCACGGTGAGCGCCAACTATCGTGGTGGTGTCACGACATATGCCATAGGTAGGCTTGAGTTGGGGCTGGATGAGCGCTTGAGGAATCCGGGGAGGGTGTGCACGGTGTAGCCGCACACGAAGAACATGAAGAACCTCAAAGGACTTGTGATTTATTTCTCTTTCTAACTTACAAGTGCTCCTTGAGCTATTTTTGCCTACAAGTTACAACTAAGAACTATGGTTTCCATCCTTGGGGCACTAGTTGCGTCTATCTCTAAACCCTAGCTATGCCCTTCCTTATATAGGCAAGAGGAATAGCTAGGTTACAGTTTGGGTCCTAGGGTTTACTGTTTGGATCTTGTCTTTATCTTGCGGGCCGGGTCAAGGGGCCAGCCCTAGGCCCTTGACCCAGTCAACAAAGGTATATAGCCAACGGTCTTCTCGTGCATAGACGCCAGCTTCTCCAGCGTCATACTTTGCTTTATACGTCACTTGATGCTTTTAGCATCACCCGGGTCCTTTGTTGTCACCCAGCGGCGCCCTTCTCTTTTGACTCTGCTTTAACGTGGTCCTTCCAGGATCTCACTCAGAAAGGAGCCACGGGTCCTCCGTCACTCAGCTTCCCCTTGTGAGACCCGGCTTGTCGTTTCCTGCAGGTTTAAGTTCCTTGCCCTGTACGGGCCGACATACTGCTTATGTCGGCCTTGTACAGGCTTCATGTCCTAGACGTTAAGACCCGGCCGATGTTTGCCTGACTCGGCTAAACTCAAGCTCGATAATGTTTTACCCCTTATGACCCTACCGGGGGTTATCCCCCCGATACTAATTTTAACTAACCTACACTAGTACAGAGAAGGCTATCACACACGCCTAAAATCGCAAACCCCACATGTTTCTGCAAACCGTCTGTGCCCATGGGTTGGCTGTGGGTTGTCCCGTCGCATACGGTTTACAAACCACGTGCGAGATAGCTGAACATTTTCCTACGACCATTAATTTAAAATCATTTGAGATTATTTGTACATCTCAGATGATTTCTCTTTCCATAATTGCATGTGCAGACCTCTTTCCATAATTGTATGTGTAGAATGTTGGGGAATGCGCTTTGCAAAACAAAAAATTCTAGAGCATAACCAGGATCATATGCAAGGGGAGAGGCAGCAGATCATTACCCTCGAAGATCGAACTAGCGGAAGTTTGTCGATGACGAGGTTGGTTGTGCGTCGATCCCTACGACAAGCCTTAGCAAGTCGCGATGAGATGTATTATCCCACAGAAGGCTCCCATGAACATGCACTAATGAATACGTCATTGTCAAAGTAGTCGGAGTTTCAATTCCCGTAGCTATTCAATTAGTCGCGACAAGATTTCTCCTTGTAAAGATCCACATGATCAAGTGCTCCAAGTGTTGCACCTCCACCGATATCCACACGTACAAGATCAGCGGCAGCACATCAAGGTGTTATCAAGAACACACGGTCAAAGCGGGAACATGTCGAGGAGGATCCGACAGTGCTTCCGTAGTCCCGTCTAGATTAGATCCAAACGGAGGTAGAACTCATGCAGCGCTCCTACATCGTAGTAGAAGAAGACCTAGGGTATACCACCCTAGGGTTTAGCACCACATCATGGTGTTGGAGGAGATAGGAGGAGGGTGGCGGCGGCGTGTGGTGGCGGAGGTACGCACGCGGGCAACGTCTGCGCCTGCTAGGGTTTTGGCCAGGGAGGATGCGGAGGATGGGGGAGGATAGGCTACGACCCGAATTTGACTAGTGTATCTTTCCTTTCCCTTTATGGCAACATGGATGCACCTATTATGGAACCTTTCGGACATCCTATGATGACCCGGGTCATCCCGGTACCTTCCGGAACCGTCCACTCCTTCTAAAACCTTCCATATATGTCCAGAACCATTCTAAACACTCCTGGAACCATTCCGGAAACTTCCAGGATCATCCAGGACCTCTCGAAACCATTTCGAGACACTCTCTAAACCCTTCTCTTATCTCATTAATGCTCAAAACTTATTTTGAACACTCTCAGCAATATTCCGGACACCTTCGATATGTTCCAAGACACTCCAAACGCCCTTAGAATTACTTTGCTACTAAATCTTCATTCACAATCTCATTCTAAATGCCCTTGAACTCTTAAGCGTGTGAACCTATGGGTTCGAATATTTGCGGACATATCCGGAACTCATTCCGCGACAATGATTATTATTGGCGTCTTGTGATAGCTGTGAGATTCGACACATTTTTGATGTTTTCTATCGACGGTTTTCGTTTGGATTTGATGGTTTTCTAGATTTACCTGACGCTAATACTTCGGTAGCAAAGAAAACTTGGTTTTTAATATGTGTTTCAGGTTCTGAACATCAACCGAGGGATTTAACAACAAAAACACAATATTCAGACGGAAGCAATTGAGGGAAGTATGCTGATGCTTTAACGAGCAACTATACGGCGGGAATATTTTTCTGGCCATATAGTTCCCGCCGTATAGCTTCTATCTTCTTCTTCTTTTTAAAAGGGACAACTTTCGTGAAGAGGAGGAGGACAAAAACAGAACACACAAGCCACCTTCCCATCCAGAAGGGAGAAACAAGAGATCCGGAGAAGAAGGGGAAGACGTTCTTCATCTCGCGCCACGATTTTCGAACTCCTAGACACCACACCTCCATAGCCATTACTTGTACTTGAGAGAGAGAGAGAGAGAGAGAGAGAGAGATCTCCACCTTGCAAGACTAGGGTTTGAGATTGTTCTTCCCATCTTGAATTGTGTTGGATTTATTTATATTTATTTTTGTGGATCTCCACAGTAATATCAAGAAGAACTCCCTTTATTTAATTATATCGACGATGCTTACTTCTCTCATGTGTGAGTAAGTTCCCTTGGGTGTGGGAGATGTAGGGGATTGGTGAGATGTGATGTGCCTATATAATTTCCATTAAGTTTGTGGTTGATTTTAATTACTATATTATTTGTTCTTGACTATCTGTGGGATGCTTAATGCCTGTTGTCCAATTAAGGGCCCAGACAACATGATGCTTTGTTTTACATAGATAGAATCTTGTTCGCTAGCAGACCGGCGACCCCCGAGTGACACGGGGATATCAATGGGAAACTAGTTTGACTCGAGGATAACGAGGAGCCACTGAGCTTATTGCATTAGTCTGATCCAAGGAGCTTAATTGTTAATCAACCTGAAGGATCTTAATCGTCTATTGACTAACCATGGTTGTGTTAAACATGCTATTAGGATTATTGAAGTTGGGATGAAATCTACCAAGAGGAGTTCCATATAATTATGGGTTGCTCGCCTACATACATACTTATAAGATTATAATTGTTACACTTATCACTCATCCACCTGGCACATTCACTATCACAATGAACTGAATTTCCCCACGCCTACTTTGTCATCTACAGAAAACAACAAACTAATCGTTCTTTACTTTTATACTTTTTTATTTCTAAAGTTTTACACTTTAGTTTTATTTAAATGATTTCCTTTAATGCAAAATCTATTCTTATTTCAACACTTGCAGTTAATTCACTCGAAGAACTGTGACAATTTCGGGTGTGATAGAGACTTCACCGATAAACACTTATATTTGGGATCCCTGTGGGATCGATATCTTAACTTCGAAACTAGCTACAAACGATCTGTGCACTTGCACTCATCAAGCTATTTTCTGGCGCCGTTGCCGGGGAGCTAAGCACTAAGTGTTTTATCTCTTAATATTTCAGGTTTTACTATTACAAGATGGTCTCCCTAGGAGACAAAGGGTGTACACACTCTGGTAGGGCTTATCTACCGGATTATCTTGATCACGTACCTACACAAAGGTGCGAGGAAATTATTGAAAAACTTCTGAGGTCGAATAAAGTTGAAGTTGAAAACCTATGTGACTTCATGGAAATCATGTCAATTCACAAGACAACTCCCAAGAAACCTGAGAAGACTCTCAGAGAATACAGTGCTCTAAATTCTGCTTTTTTAAACAACCAATAGAATTTCCTAATCCTAGAGCTAGGGAATATCGATTTGATGGTGAGATTATTAAAATTTTGTAGGAAAAGGATTTTAGTAGACGGGAAGATGAAGACCCAAGAAGACATCTTAGAGAGTTCGATGATGTGATAGCATCACTTGGACCAAAAGGTTTGCCTAGAGAATTCTCCCATCTAAAACTATTTCGTTGGTCTCTCAATGGTAAAGCTCTAGACTGGTTATATTCTCGTCCGCGTCATTACATTAAATGTTGGGAAAACTACATTGTTAAATTTATAAACAGGTTCAATCCTTTTGCAATGGTAACATAACTTAGAACGAATATAGGCAACTTTAGTCAGAACATGGGAGAAAACTACCCACAAGCCTGGGAAATATTCTTTGGAATGATCAATAGTATTCCTAATCATGGCTATTCTGAGTCAACTGTTTGCCACTTATTTTATCACGGTCTTAATACCCAATGTAGAGAGTTGCTAGATTCATCAGCAGGAGGATCGATAAATAATTTAACTATTAAAGCATGTTTGGAATTGATGTCTACTAGGGCTAAGAATGATTCTTTATATAATCCTGATTTTGGCACTAAGCCGGGAAAGGGAATACTTCGTATAAATCTTGATCTTGTGCCTGAAGTACGCAAAACCATGAAAGAAAAAGGTATACCTTCTGAACTTGTCAAGGAAAACAAAGTACATTTGTTACAAGTTTTTACTGAAGAGGATGAAACTAGAATTTTTTTTCAAGATTTGAAACATCGATAGGCCAAATCTCAAAATAGCTTGCATAAGCAATTTCAAAGACACAAAAATATTTTGGCAAAACTTATAGAAAATTATGAAGAAATTGGCCAAGAAATAAAATTATTTCACAAGTACCTCATTATGATTGAAACTCAATGTGAACAAATAGCATTTGGTTATCAAATTTTCTTCAAGATGATATAAATATTCCTGTTTCTACTAATGATGTTACAATAAGAGGTGTAGTTGTTAAAGGACCATTAGGACCACCAGAATATGGAGCTGAAAAAGATCAAAGGGAAAAAGCCTTGCTCAAAGCTAGCCAGGAAGATCATACATTGGTGGATCCTCAAGATGAGACTGCTCAAGACACACAAGATCACACCTTGGAGGAGCAAAAAGATGCACATGATGAAAGTTATAACTATGATGTAGAGACTGTTGATCCAAGAGAGGAAGAAGAAACAATCAAAGAAGACGAGGTTGTTGCAATAGAAAAGAAGAAAAATGATAAGCAACAACAAAATAAAGCAATTAAAGAGCCTGATCCTCCACAAAAGGTGAAAGATAAGTGTAAGAAACTTCCATATCCAGACCGCAAAAAGAAAGCACCGGATGAGGTAATTTATGATTCTTTTAAAAAAGGCATTAAGTGATCTTCGTCTAGAAATTCCATTTGCGGATGCAATAAAAGTACCTGCCTATTATAAATTTCTCCTTGATATTCTTAATAGAAAGAAATAAATATCTGAAACCGCCGCCATGGTAACTAGTTACCCTACTAATGGAAGGCTATTGTCTAAGTCAGGAGATCCCAGGATACCAACTATTTCATGTTCAATAGGTAAAACTGATATTCATAATGCCTTATGTGATTTAGGTGCAGGAGTTAGTGTAATGCCATACTCTCTCTATAAAAGTTTAGGATTAGGGGAATATTCCCCCACTTCTATCACTTTACAGATGGCTAACAAATTCAGTAAACAACCTGTTGGTATGATTGAGAATGTTCTACTTAGAATAGATGAGCATATCATTCCCACTACTTTATTATTCTTGAAATGCCAGAGGATGAAAAATTATCTATAATACTTGGAAGCCCTTTCCTTAGTACTTTAGGAGAATCAGTTGACTGTGCTGAAGGGAAAATAATCTTCAATGTTTATGATGCTGAAATAATCTGGTACTTTCCAAAGAAACTAGAAGCAGGAGAAACGTATGTTCCACCGGCAAACTGAGTTCATGTGGTAAGTGCCTTTGATCAAGGGCAACCCAAGGTAAGAATTAGAGAACATAAAAGGGTTGAAATATTCAACCATTCTTAATAAAATGCTTAATGGGAGTCAACCCATCATATCAATAAAGTATAGTTAAATAATAAGATATTCATCACATTCCTACAACTTTTTCATAGACATTTTTGCGGAAGCGCGCCCGTAAAGATGCAGCTGTCAAAAAGTAGTATAAATACCAACTGAATAAGCATAGATTTAGAGTAGAAAATAAAGTTTGAGTTTTATATATAGAAATTAGCTTAATAATATTGTTCAGATTAAAAGTGCATCTCTGAAAATTTGGGATAAAAAGCATGTTCCAGGAGTTGTAACGACCAACTATACGGCGGGAATATTTATTCCAGCTGTATAGTTGCGACCGTATAGTTATCGACAAAATTATCAAAACTTGGGTGTGGAGTCCCCAACTTTTAAATAGGTAGAGTCCCCTATGTTTACAATGCTAGTCCCTGGATCAGTAGCTAGCATCCACAGTTAAGATGTAATATCAAGAAACAAAGGTCATAATGCAACTTTATAACCAGGAATAACATAATTTTATTACATCATACATAGCTCATTTGGCTATTACATTACATTGCAACGGAATAACTATAGTCATGGGGTCCTTCATCTTCAAAGTACCACAGGCAGATGTTGGTTGTAGACTTTGTAATCCTAATCAATCAATCTTCACTAAAAACAATCAAACCGGCAACATTACAAGTTACAGCCACAAAGGTCAATACATTTGAATTGTATTGGCAAGTTTCACTAATAAGTATAATATAAGTGGATCCTATCATTACATGCAAGTTTGGCTAAGTAGAGTTTTAGGCTCATTTGCATAAAGCCATATTTTATCCTATCTTTTCAAAATAGTTTTTGATCTTTTGTCAAATCTTTCTGAACTTCTTGGAAAACTCCAAGTGCTTCAAAATCCCTTGTTGTCACCATCAAGTTTGACTTTAAGAAATTGGAATGTCGAGATCTTCCATAGCTTCAGGCCTTAGTTGCTCAGTATTGTCCATAACCGGGGACACGGCTAAGTACTTAGATTTTATTATCTTCTGCAGAAGTTGTACACTTTACCCACATGACACAATCTCGTCTTGACGCCACCAGTGGCCGCTGGATAAGTACTCACCAAAATGGAGTACCGGTAGATCGAGAATGTGACAAAGTCTTTCCATAGGAGTCCTCCCAATACAAAATGCTAGCTTGTCTATCAGGCACCAATGTAGGGTTTTCACGTTCCCTAGCACAAATCCAGTTAACCTGAAGATGCCAATGCATGGGTCTTCCACTATGTAGTTGACTAAGCCAGAGCCCATTTAGCGTGTGGTTGTACACGGAAGCCACTGTACGAGAAACATGTTCAATCTCTAAGTCCCTGGGTGGTTTTCTTCTAGTGCACAACAAAAAGAGATAGCCATATAAACATGGTTCCTTTTGTTGCCACCTTGTCCATCCTTGAGTATCCTTGTCCACCCAGGTGGTTCATTGAGTACTTGTTTTATTTTATAAAACATAAGTCTTTTCAATACTTCATATAATCATAACATGTATCCCATCCCAATATATAGCTGGGCTAAGCATACTACAACTACATTGTTTTCACTAAGGAATATATAGGGGTATCCTATTAGGATTCAGCATAGCATAAGTATAGAAATTCCTTTCATGCATGTTTCAAAATCCACTAAGTATAATGAAAATAGTAGGACTTTGGATGATAGTGTAACTTGCCTTTTTGGTAGGGAATGGTGGTTCACTCCTTGTTCTTGCTAGTCTCACACTTCTCTAACTTCACTACAAGTCAATCAAGCAACCACAAAATCAACTAACATTCCAAACCAAAGTCAAACAAACAATTTCACACACATAAAGTAATGGAAACTAAGTCATGCATGGGAGCATGCACAAGATAGTTTTATTTTGCAAAGAGGGTCTCTATTGGCTTTCTAAACTTTGTAAGATCCAAATTGGTCATTTCCCAAAGTGGCAAAGTCATTAGCAAGATGGTTTTGCCCAAAAACCATTTTTTCAATCCATTCATCATTTTATGTGGTGGAAATTAGTTTTATCAAATCTAAAATCTTTAAGTCTTCACCAAAAGTTTCTAAGTCTCAAGACTTGGTGTTTTGGGGTCAGTAGCTTTGAATCAAAATATTTTCCCAAAGTTTTTATTCCAAAATCATTCTCATAATAAAACCATTATTTTCACTTGGCTAGAAATGGACTAATTCATTTAATCCTTCCTAAACTTTTCCAAATCCATTTTCAAAACCATGTGTTGGTTCCTAGGGTCAATAAGGTCACAACAATCCATTTTGAAAAGGTTTTAACCCAAAAATCATTTTTAAATAATTTTTATACTCTAAACAAGCTCACAAAAGAATCTGCAAAAACAAGCAAACTAACAGATACTATTTGCTAAATTAAGGGCATGGTTGGCTAGGTCTTGCTCTCCTGAATCCAACGACATAAAATTTGTAATTTTTGGACGTGTGGATCCAAAGTTATAAGGGTTTGAAAATGGCATTTAAATCTGGTTTCTAAATCTGTTTCAATCAAACACTGGCCACGCGTCGCGCCGTGATTGGCCAGTACCGGTTCGCCAGGATCGAGCTCTCTGGACCGCTGGATTTCATTTAAATCATACGGCGCAGATTGACTGATACCTCTTCATTAAGTGATCCGTTCCTACGCGTCGGATTGAAATCTAACGGTGCAGATCTATGCGACCAAATAGTGGCGGCGCTGCGCGGCGGCAGACGGCGGAGCATGCTTGCTCGCGGCAGAGCTGGCGATACAGGAAGTGAGGGAGAGGGGGAGATGGCTCACCGTGTTCGCAATGAGATGCCGAAGCTCAACGTGCTGTTGGTTTGACGAGGGGCGCACAGGGATGGTGGCCATTCCTCGCCGGAGTAGCTCCTGACAACGGGCGGCTCTGTTTGCTGTCGAAGGTGAGATTGCAGGTCGCGCCGAGGCAAAACAAGGAGGTGGTCAGACGCGTATTGATCTGGGGAAGATGGGAGCATCAACAGGAGGTGCGGGGGTGAACGGAGTTTACCTGGGGAGGTCGCCGGAGCCAAGACAGACGCGGCGGCGCGTTGAGCTCGTCCTTGCCGACGATCTAGGGCAGGCGCGGGTGAACTGGAGGCACTGGCAGGTGCGCCTGGAGGTGGAGAATATGCCTGCATGTAGAGGGAGTCGAGGGGCGGCCGTGGTTCGCCGGAATTGACCGGGGAAGTTGTCGGAGGCAGAGAGGTTGGAGCTCTCGATTTGCTCAGCCTGGGGTAGAGAGGGAGAGGCGAGTGAGGGGAAAGGTAGAGGAGAGGCGTGCTCTTAAGTGTGTGTGGTCATTGGAGGAGTTAACGCAGGAATGAATGCGAATTCAACGCCGGAGTAAATCGGCAGAACGCCGTTGAGGGGAGGGGGAAGAAACGGCTGGCGCGGGTGAAACGATGCACAGTGGTGTGGGGCCGTCTTGTCAGCGTTAGAGGAGGAAAGGGAGTTGGGTCCACCAGTCATTGTCTGCGTGGGTTCTGTCCGCGGTAAAGAAAAACGGTTCGCTCGGGTGGGGTGGGTTGTTGGGCCAGATGGGCTGCTGCTGGGTTGCTCTTTTTTTTGATCTGGTTGTTTTTCTCTTTTTCCATTTCTATTTTCTGTTTTGGTTTTGTTTAATTAATTCAAACCTCAATTTGTATTCAAACCTTTGCCAAAATTTGGGTAGGTTTAAATACTGATTAGTAGTACATTCTGAAATCAATTTTTGAATAAAACTTTATTCTTTTTGGGGTCTTTTAAATTAATCAAAAGGCCCTAGTTTTAAATCAAATAGGTTTTAATAATAATTTCAAACATCAATTCAAATCAAAACCACCACCAAACTTTGTAAAATTTTTAGTTTTAATAACACAAAACAAAGTCCAAAACAAAATAATTTTTTTATTCTTTTAAGATCTATTAATAATTAAATAAATAGACCTTAGTTATTAATTCAAAATAGGGTTTAATTCATTTTAAAACTCTATTTGAAATCCAATCATTTTCAAAACCAAAACACTTCAGTAGGTTTTATTTGAGAATATAAAATACTTGGAAAACTTATTTTAAATAAATAATAAGTTTTGGATGTTTTGAAAATAGTAAAACCTTTATTAATAAAACTTGGATATCTAAATCCTTTTTATTTTATTTTAAATAAACCTTTACTATTTTAATCAAAGCAAAACCTTTTGTTTCAAAATATTGGCCAAGTTTTAATTTGGCTTTATAAAATAATCTTTATTTATAAATTCTACTTTGCTTTTGAAAACCAAATCTTTTTATTTTAAAGATTCAAAATAGTAATTCCAACTATGAAAACTTTCTTTATTTATTGTTTATCTTTTTAAATCCCTTTAGGATTATTTGTTCACCAATTGGTATGGGTTTCGGTAAGGGCTTTATTAGCTTTGGAAATTCAATTTCCTTATCTTATTAGATTCATAAGATTTTATCCATGGTTCCAATTTAAGTGAAACCAATTTCTATGGTCTTATAATATTTTTTTACTTCTCTTTCTTGATCCTTTGTGAATGTTTGTTGATCAATTTTTGTATGGATGAAATCCATGGATTTGGAGATACTTTGGAAATGATTTTCTTCCATTAGGGTTTTAGGATTTGGATTTATTTTCCAAGTGTTCAAATTTCCAGATACAATCATTGAGGAATGCATTCCCCTAGATTTGAATTTTGTTGGATTCAAACTTTAGCCAAAGTTTGTTCAAGATGGGATTTTAAGTTTCCTTTTAGAAACAAAAGTTTCTTTTCACCCTGATTTTCAACAAAAATTTATTTTGTTTATTTATTTTTCACATTACAAGATTTGGAAAATCTTGGGATGTGACAGGCTACCACCCTTAAAATAAATCTCGTCCCGAGATTTGGGAAGGCTAGGGGTTACAAGTTGGCTCAAAGCATCTAGGGTACTACCACCCTTAAAATTTTCCAACTAGATTACATCTTGGTTTCCTTGGGATCCTGGGAAAACTTTTCTAAGCAAACATTTGCATTGAGTCCTTTGTTTCCATGCTTGACTCATGGGCCAAGGTTGAGTTTCTCCATAGGCTTGTTCAACTTGTTCATCATCTTTTCTGGACAATTCTTCACATAGTGGCCTGGTTCCTTGCATTTGAAACATATCACTTGGTTGATATCTTTCTTTTCCTTTGGTATTATTGCCTCTTGTTTGTTTCCTTGGTTCTTCTTATTTTCTGGGTACTCATTGGCATAGTGTCCCATCTCTTTGCATTTGAAACATTGCACTTGTGTAATATCCTTCTTGCTAGTGTTGGGGCATTTCTTCTTCTTCTTTTTGGGTCTCTCCAAAGCTAGGAGTTCTTCTAGTTCATGTTCTTCATGAGTGGGAGATCTTTCTCTCTTCTTGGGGCATTGATCTTCATGTTCCTTGGGTGCATGATCCTTGACTTCATAGATAATGCAAGCTTGGGTTCTCTCTAGAATAATATACTTGTCATCCTTGTTGTCATTAGCTCCTTGGGAAAAGTTTTCTCTCATGTTGATCATTTGAGTAACCAATCCTTGCAACATTTGGGATTGAAGTTTCAAAATCCTTTGTATGGCTAGGTCTAGTCCATTGTTGTTGGCTAAAAGCTGAGTTGTCTCTTGGCTCAACTGGTTTTAGGTTGCTATGAGTTCTCTCATGTTGTCCTCTTGGTTGTTGTTGTTGTCAACCTTGATGTTGGAGTCTCTTGGAGTAGTCATCTGTTTGGGGTTGAATGGAGATTAGAATAGGCAAAAGGTTTTTCTAAGGAATCAATTCTAATCACACACATCACAATTCACACAAGCAATGTGCAAGCAATCACAAACAAACATTCCACTCAAACAACAAGTTTCAAGCATATTTTTAGGCAAACAAAAATATTTTTTGTTACACCACATAAGTTGGTGAGTTTGACTTAACTAAAATATGGTGGTCCATCTATATGGTTCACTTGAGATCTTTCCATCCTTCTTGGTTGATTCTTCTTGAATGAGATCTTTGTATCCTTGGAGAATTCTTGTGTCTTGGTCACAAACTTCAAATGTGGTCATGGTTCCTTCTAAGTTGTTTTTCCTTAGTCTTCAAGTCTTGAGTAACATTTCTTGTCTCACTTGTAGTCTTTAGTGATATCCAAGTTTGAAGTCCTTGGTGAAAATGTTGAAGATGTTGAAGTCATTATAGTTGAATATGTTGAAGTCATTAGAGTTGATGAAGTCCTTTGCACATGGTGAAGTCTTGGCCATGGGGTAGGTTTTCCATCAAGTTGAAATAGATGAGGTGTAGAGTTGAAACCAAAGTGATTGAGGAAAGAGTTTACAAGATTGTTTGTAGATAAGTTTTGGAACAAATGCAACTCCTATTTTTCTAAGGGTTTTTGTCCAATCCTAGGGTTTACAAATCCTACAGGCAACACAATGCTCTGATACCATCTTGTGGAGTCCCCAACCTTTAAATAGGTAGAGTCCCCTGTGTTTACAATGCTAGTCCCTGGGTCAATAGCTAGCATCCACAGTTAAGATGTAATATCAAGAAACAAAGGTCATAATGCAACTTTATAACCAGGAATAACATAATTTTATTACATCATACATAGCTCATTTGGCTATTACATTACATTGCAGCAGAATAACTATAGTCATGGGGTCCTTCATCTTCAAAGTGCCACAGGAAGATGTTGGTTGTAGACTTTGTAATCCTAATCAATCAATCTTCACTAAAAACAATCAAACCTGCAACATTACAAGTTACAGCCACAAGGGTCAATACATTTGAATTGTATTGGCAAGTTTCACTAATAAGTATAATATAAGTGGATCCTATCATTACATGCAAGTTTGGCTAAGTAGAGTTTTAGGCTCATTTGCATAAAGTCATATTTTATCCTATCTTTTCAAAATAGTTTTTGATCTTTTGTCAAATCTTTCTGAACTTCTTGGAAAACTCCAAGTGCTTCAAAATCCCTTGTTGTCACCATCAAGTTTTACTTTAAGAAATTGGAATGTCGAGATCTTCCATAGCTTCAGGCCTTAGTTGCTCAGTATTGTCCATAACCGGGGACACGGCTAAGTACTTAGATTTTATTATCTTCTGCAGAAGTTGTACACTTTACCCACATGACACAATCTCGTCTTGACGCCACCAGTGGCCGCTGGATAAGTACTCACCAAAATGGAGTACCGGTAGATCGAGAATGTGACAAAGTCTTTCCATAGGAGTCCTCCCAATACAAAATGCTAGCTTGTCTATCAGGCACCAATGTAGGGTTTTCACATTCCCTAGCACAAATCCAGTTAACCTGAAGATGCCAATGCATGGGTCTTCCACTATGTAGTTGACTAAGCCAGAGCCCATTTAGCATGTGGCTGTACACGGAAGCCACTGTACGAGAAACATGTTCAATCTCTAAGTCCCTGGGTGGTTTTCTTCTAGTGCACAACAAAAAGAGATAGCCATATAAACATGGTTCCTTTTGTTGCCACCTTGTCCATCCTTGAGTATCCTTGTCCACCTAGGTGGTTCATTGAGTACTTGTTTTATTTTATAAAACATAAGTCTTTTCAATACTTCATATAATTATAACATGTATCCCATCCCAATATATAGCTGGGCTAAGCATACTACAACTACATTGTTTTCACTAAGGAATATATAGGGGTATCCTATTAGGATTCAGCATAGCATAAGTATAGAAATTCCTTTCATGCATGTTTCAAAATCCACTAAGTATAATGAAAATAGTAGGACTTTGGATGATAGTGTAACTTGCCTTTTTGGTAGGGAATGGTGGTTCACTCCTTGTTCTTGCTAGTCTCACACTTCTCTAACTTCACTACAAGTCAATCAAGCAACCACAAAATCAACTAACATTCCAAACCAAAGTCAAACAAACAATTTCACACACATAAAGTAATGGAAACTAAGTCATGCATGGGAGCATGCACAAGATAGTTTTATTTTGCAAAGAGGGTCTCTATTGGCTTTCTAAACTTTGTAAGATCCAAATTGGTCATTTCCCAAAGTGGCAAAGTCATTAGCAAGATGGTTTTGCCCAAAAACCATTTTTTAAATCCATTCATCATTTTATGTGGTGGAAATTAGTTTTATCAAATCTAAAATCTTTAAGTCTTCACCAAAAGTTTCTAACTCTCAAGACTTGGTGTTTTGGGGTCAGTAGCTTTGAATCAAAATATTTTCCCAAAGTTTTTATTCCAAAATCATTCTCATAATAAAACCATTATTTTCACTTGGCTAGAAATGGACTAATTCATTTAATCCTTCCTAAACTTTTCCAAATCCATTTTCAAAACCATGTGTTGGTTCCTAGGGTCAGTAAGGTCACAACAATCCATTTTGCAAAGGTTTTAACCCAAAAATCATTTTTAAATAATTTTTATACTCTAAACAAGCTCACAAAAGAATCTGCAAAAACAAGCAAACTAACAGATACTATTTGCTAAATTAAGGGCATGGTTGGCTAGGTCTTGCTCTCCTGAATCCAACGACATAAAATTTGTAATTTTTGGACGTGTGGATCCAAAGTTATAAGGGTTTGAAAATGGCATTTAAATCTGGTTTCTAAATCTGTTTCAATCAAACACTGGCCACGCGTCGCGCCGTGATTGGCCAGTACCGGTTCGCCAGGATCGAGCTCTCTGGACCGCTGGATTTCATTTAAATCATATGGCACAGATTGACTGATACCTCTTCATTAAGTGATCCGTTCCTACGCGTCGGATTGAAATCTAACGGTGCAGATCTATGCGACCAAATAGTGGCGGCGCTGCGCGGCGGCAGACGGCGGAGCATGCTTGCTCGCGGCAGAGCTGGCGATACAGGAAGCGAGGGAGAGGGGGAGATGGCTCACCATGTTCGCAGTGAGATACCGAAGCTCAACGTGTTGTTTGTTTGACGAGGGGCGCACAGGGATGGTGGCAATTCCTTGTCGGAGTAGCTCCTGACAATGGGCGGCTCTGTTTGCTGTCGAAGGTGAGATTGCAGGTTGCGCCGAGGCAAAACAAGGAGGTGGTCAGACGCGTATTGATCTGGGGAAGATGGGAGCATCAACAGGAGGTGCGGGGGTGAACGGAGTTTACCTGGGGAGGTCGCCGGAGCCAAGACAGACGCGGCGGCGCGTTGAGCTCGTCCTTGCCGACGATCTGGGGCAGGCGCGGGTGAACTGGAGGCACTGGCAGGTGCGCCTGGAGGTGGAGAATATGCCTACGTGTAGAGGGAGTCGAGGGGCGGCCGTGGTTCGCCGGAATTGACCGGGGAAGTTGTCGGAGGCAGAGAGGTTGGAGCTCTCGATTTGCTCAACCTGGGGGTAGAGAGGGAGAGGCGAGTGAGGGGAAAGGTAGAGGAGAGGCATGCTCTTAAGTGTGCATGGTCATCGGAGGAGTTAACGCAGGAATGAATGCGAATTCAACGCCGGAGTAAATTGGCAGAATGCCGTTGAGGGGAGGGGGAAGAAACGGCTGGCGCGGGTGAAACGATGCACAGTGGTGTGGGGCCGTCTTGTCAGCGTTAGAGGAGGAAAGGGAGTTGGGTCCACCAGTCATTGTCTGCGTGGGTTCTGTCCGCGGTAAATAAAAACGGTTCGCTCGGGTGGGGTGGGTTGTTGGTCCAGATGGGCTGCTGCTGGGTTGCTCTTTTTTTTTGATCTGGTTGTTTTTCTCTTTTTCCATTTCTATTTTCTGTTTTGGTTTTGTTTAATTAATTCAAACCTCAATTTGAATTCAAACCTTTGCCAAAATTTGGGTAGGTTTAAATACTGATTAGTAGTACATTCTGAAATCAATTTTTGAATAAAACTTTATTCTTTTTGGGGTCTTTTAAATTAATCAAAAGGCCCTAGTTTTAAATCAAATAGGTTTTAATAATAATTTCAAACATCAATTCAAATCAAAACCACCACCAAACTTTGTAAAAATTTTAGTTTTAATAACACAAAACAAAGTCCAAAACAAAATAATTTTTTTATTCTTTTAAGATCTATTAATAATTAAATAAATAGACCTTAGTTATTAATTCAAAATAGGGTTTAATTCATTTTAAAACTCTATTTGAAATCCAATCATTTTCAAAACCAAAACACTTCAGTAGGTTTTATTTGAGAATATAAAATACTTGGAAAACTTATTTTAAATAAATAATAAGTTTTGGATGTTTTGAAAATAGTAAAACCTTTATTAATAAAACTTGGATATCTAAATCCTTTTTATTTTATTTTAAATAAACCTTTACTATTTTAATCAAAGCAAAACCTTTTGTTTCAAAATATTGGCCAAGGTTTAATTTGGCTTTATAAAATAATCTTTATTTATAAATTCTACTTTGCTTTTGAAAACCAAATCTTTTTATTTTAAAGATTCAAAATAGTAATTCCAACTATGAAAACTTTCTTTATTTATTGTTTATCTTTTTAAATCCCTTTAGGATTATTTGTTCACCAATTGGTATGGGTTTCGGTAAGGGCTTTATTAGCTTTGGAAATTCAATTTCCTTATCTTATTAGATTCATAAGATTTTATCCATGGTTCCAATTTAAGTGAAACCAATTTCTATGGTCTTATAATATTTTTTTTACTTGTCTTTCTTGATCCTTTGTGAATGTTTGTTGATCAATTTTTGTATGGATCAAATCCATGGATTTGGAGATACTTTGGAAATGATTTTCTTCCATTAGGGTTTTAGGATTTGGATTTATTTTCCAAGTGTTCAAATTTCCAGATACAATCATTGAGGAATGCATTCCCCTAGATTTGAATTTTGTTGGATTCAAACTTTAGCCAAAGTTTGTTCAAGATGGGATTTTAAGTTTCCTTTTAGAAACAAAAGTTTCTTTTCACCCTGATTTTCAACAAAAATTTATTTTGTTTATTTATTTTTCACATTACAAGATTTGGAAAATCTTGGGATGTGACATTGGGCCTCAGATACAGAAGGTTTGACGACCAACTATATGGCGGGACCATTTGGTCCGGCCGTATAGCTTTGGCCATATAGTTGTGATATGGTGTTGGGAAACCCTAACCCTCACCGCCGCCACAACTATACGGCGAGAGCTACTTAACCCGGCCATATAGTAGCTCCCACCATATAGTTTCCCACGACCACTTAAACGGGTCGGGGCAGGCTAGGGTTCTTCCTCCAACCATTATTTCTCTTAAACTCTCTCTCCAAACCTCTCAAAACCACCCTAGAACTCTCGACTCTTCTAGGATTTCGTTCGTTTAAGTGGGGGAATCAATAGATCGGTATGTTTCTCTCCCTATCCATGCTTTATTTTCAGAATTCCATGGTTGAAATCTTCACATTGAATTAGTGGATGAACTCAAGCTTGATTGATTTTCTCTTTTGATTTCTCACATTAGGATTGAATTACTCCATGTAGAATCGTTCATATATCATGTAGAAACTATATGCCTAAGGTTTTATGTTGAAATTTCTTAGTGCATCAAGATGAACAAGCTCAGTGGTATTTTTCGCAAGAGCAAGCGCCAACGTGGTGAAGGATCAGGGATCCGGGCTGAACTCGATAACAAGTATGCCATTGTTTTGGCAAGGAAGGTGCTACCCACACGATGGGCCTATGACGACTTTCTCAACTCAGTAGGGTTGAGGGCGGACTTCGACCACTTGTGTGCAAATGCAGGGCTCTCCAACCTCGCCAATGCAAGCCACCACACCTACGCCGAGCTCACTCATGAGTTCCCCGCCTCCTTCTACGACGACTACAAGGAGAAAGATAATGCATGCACGATGAATTTCAATGTTAACCAACGGCCATATCAAATCACTTTTCAACAATTTTGTGATGCTTATGGATTCCCTCAAGAAGGGGAATAAACTATTACAAACTTTTATAGCGTCTCAAGTGGATCAACTTGGGAGGTTATTTCTGTTAATGGTGGCAAAGACTTCTACCAGAAGAAGATGTCCACCATTCAGAACCCAACCATCTGGTACTTCGCTTTGTTTCTTGCTAACACTTTGCTAGGAAGAGGAGATATCGGCTCTATGGCCAATGCAGACATGGCCATGATCACCAAGGCACTCTTCCCTAATTCACCATAGAGTCCCACTCATGCAGCTCTATTCCTCCAGCACCTCCGCCACTAGAGCAACAAATAAAGGTGACATTCACATCGGTGGATTGGTAACCCACCTAGTCCAAGCTCTTGGAATTGCAATTCCTGTTGTGCAACCTGTTGATGGATCCATACTTATGGATGTCAAGTATATAATTGCTTGTGGCTTCCTCGGTGTTTACCAAGCTAATAGGAGGCTCCGATCCTATCAATTTGGTTATCTTGATGTTGCGTAGGATGATCAGGTGCCATTGCCTTGCCCGCAAGCCTTCGAGGTTTAGGGGAGGGACCACTAGATCCTCACCAATGATCAAGTGACTAAGATCATGGTGGAGCTCTATCCTGACTCCGAGGAAGAGGAAGGAGGAGAGCAACATGATGAGAAGGAGCAGCAGCAGGAGAAGGAATACAACCCTGCTTGGGAGGGACAACAGCAGTAGCAGGAGGAGCAACCTTGGCACACATGGCTCAATCAGCAACAACAGCAGCAGGGGTTCTACAATGTCCCCTATCAGGAATTTCTGCAGCTCAACCAGCACGTTGGGGAGATTGACCATACTATGCATGGAATGATTGAAGATGTGAGTGCCTTAACTCACAACTTTAGTCACTTCATGACCCACTTCCCTGACTACTATCAGCACATCCATACCCGCCGCCAAACAACATCAACAACTAAGCATGGCAACAACCTAAGCTTGGGGGAGGTTTGAAAACCTCAAAACTTGCATTCATATTTTTATTTCTTCTTTTGATTTGTTTTATTTTCCAATAATATCATGTTTACTTTCAGTTTGCATTCTTAAACCTTTATTGCAAATTTGTTTCTTTATTTTCTCAAAGATTGCTCAATTTTAGGTGACTTGGCAATAGGGAAATATAGAGGGGATTCGACTCAAGTACGAGAACGAAGCAAGCAAGAGGAGGTATCACATTCCTTTCATCACCCCTTCCGCAACTTCAAATTGATCCTACAATTATTTACTCGCTTGCACTTGAGTCACTCCCCACCTAGCTTATTATCTCATAAATTATATTCCATTGCTAGTGTCCTCTTTTAGCTTTGAAACAATGAGCAATGAACTTGGTTGAAATATTTCCGGCATTTTTACAACAAGAAAAAGCATCCAAGAGATGACTTGAGTCCATGTTTATCCCAAAGGATTTGATTTTAGAAAATACTCAACCCCATTGATCTTAATGTAAATAGACACGATAACACCCTTGAATGACATTGTTTGATAAAATGGATGCTTCGAAGTAGTAGAAATTATGCCACTGCATTTTCTAATAACTATAGTAAGATATTACTTTACGCATGTTACTACAACACTGTCATACTCCATGGGGAATTATTAACTCCGCTGGCCAACAAACGATCTAAATGTGGGAAACCACTTTATTTCGGCTATTGAGTTATGTAAACGTCTGTATTAGCAATGCTATGACGGGTAAAATTTTAGTCTCCTCGTGGTTTTACGTTCCAAGTGAAGTTGTAGTACTCCTTTGACCCACTATGGCTGAACAGCTATCTATTGGCATGGTCACGAGTGCGCAACACAGTCCCAATTAACATGTTAAAAATAGTGGCATGATTTCTCTATGAAAGAGCTAAAGTTTTTGAAAAATAAGGAAAAGAAAAAGGTGCTTTGAGAGTCTTGAAATTTTGATGTGGGAGTAGATGAGTTGTTCTTAAATTAAATGTTCTTGGTGCCAACTTGAGTACCATTATCAACGGAATAAGAGCAAAAAGTTTTCATCTCTCAATAAGAGAGAAGCCAAAAAGATTTGTTTCACTTTCCTAGCTAAACTTTTGACACTTGATCAGGCATATGATTTATTTGCTAGCAAGATATATGTGGTTAGGAAGTGAACTCAGTGCAATCTTGTGAATATTTGTATGATCATGTTTAAGGTTGCAGGAATTATGAACAAAAGAATTTGACACCAATTTGATCTTATAAGTTCTTTTATTTAAGTCTCGAATCTCCACTATCCTTTATTATTTCCTTGTCACTCGAGGACGAGCAACATCTAAGCTTGGGGGAGTTGATAGCTGTGAGATTCTACACATTTTTTATGGTTTCTATCGATGGTTTTCGTTTGGATTTGATGGTTTTCTAGATTTACCTAACGCTAATACTTCGATAGTGAAGAAAACTTGGATTTTAATGTGTGTTTCAGGTTCTGAACGTCAACAAAGGGATTTAACAGCAAAAACTGAAAATTCAGGCAAAAACAAGCAAGTCCCATTTTGGAAGAAATCGAGGGGAATTCACTGCAAGTTTAACGACCAACTATATGGGCCGCCGCCGTATAGTTGCTGCCATATAGTTGCCATCTCCTTCGTCTTGTTAAAAGGGACAAATTTCATAAAGAGGCCAAGGTTGAAAACAGAACACACGAGCCGCCATACCATCCAGAAGGGAGAAACAAGGGATTCGGAGAAGAAGGGGAAGACGTTCTTCATCTCGCTCCACGATCTTCGATCTCCTAGCCACCACACCTCCATAGCCATTACTTGTACTTGAGAGAGAGAGATCTCCACTTTGCAAGATTAGGCTTTGAGATTGATCTTCCTATCTTGAATTGTGTTGGATTTGTTTCTATTTCTTATTGTGAATCTCCATGGTAATATCGATAAGAACTCCCTTTATTTAATTATATCGATGATGCTTTCTTTTCTCATGTGTGAGTAAGTTCCCTTGGGTGTGGGAGATGTAGGGGATTGTTGAGATGTGATGTGCCTACATAATTTCCATCAAGTTTGTGGTTAATTATAATTACTATATTATGTGTGCTTGTTATCTGTGGGATGCTTAATTCCTGTTGTCCAATTAAGGGCCTAGACAACTTGATGCTTTGTTCTACATAGATAGAATCTTGTTTGCTAGCAGACCAGCGACCGTCAAGTGACACGGGGATATCAATGGGAAACTAGTTTAACTTGAGGATAACGGGGAACCACCAAGCTCATTGCATTAGTCCGATACAAGGAGCTTAATTGCTAAGCAACCTGAAGGATCTTAATTGTCTAGTGACTGACCATGGTTGTGGTAAACAGGCTAGTAGAATTATTGAAGTTGGGATGAAATCTACCAAGAGGAGTTCCGTCTAATTATGGGTTGCTCGCCTACACACATACTTATAAGATTATAATTGTTACACTTATCACTCATTCACCGGCACATTCACTATCACCATAAACTGAAACTCCCCGCGCCTACTTCGTCATCTGTAGGAAACAACAAACAAATCGCTCTTTAATTTTTATGCTTTCTATTTTAGGAGTTTACATTTTAGTTTTATTTAACTAATTCCATTTACACCGAAATTCCATTCTTATTCTCAACACCTACAGTCAATTCACTCGAAGACCTGTGACAACTTCGGGTGCGACAGAGAATTCACCAATAAACATTTACCTATGGGCTCCCTATGGGATCGATACCTAAACTTCGAAACTAGCTACAAATGATCTCTGCACTTGCAGTCATCAAGTTATTTTCTGGCGCCGTTGCCGGGGAGCTAAGCGCTAAGTGTTTTATCTCTTGACATTTCAGGTGTTACCATTACAAGATGTTCTCCTTAGGAGACAAAGGGTCTGCACGCTCTGGTAGGGCTTATCTACCAGATTATTTTGAATGCATGCCTACTTAGAGGCACGAGGAAATTATTGAAAAACTTTTGAGACCAAACAGAGTTGAAGTTGACAACCTAAGTGACTTCATGGAAATAATGTCCATTCATAGGACAACACCCAAGAAACCTGAGAAAACTCTCATAGAATATAGTGCTCCAAACTCTGCATTTCTTAAACAACCAATAGAATTTCATAATCTTGGAGTTAGGGAATATTGATTTGACGGTGAAATTACTAAAATTTTGCAAGAAAAAGATTTCAGTGGAAGGGAAGATGAGGACCTAGGAAGGCATCTTAGAGTGTTCGATGATGTGATAACATCACTTAGACCAAAAGGTTTGCCAAGAGAGTTCTCCCATCTGAAATTATTTCATTGGCCTCTCAAAGGTAAAGATCTAGACTAGTAATATTCTCTTCCTCGCTATTAAATTACATGTTGGGAAAACTGCATTGTCAAATTCATCAACAAGTTTAGTCCTTTTGCAAAGGTAACAAAACTTAGAAAGAATATAGGCAATTTTAGTCAGAACATGGGAGAAAACTATCCACCAGCTTGGGAAAGATTTTTTGGAATGATCAATAGTATCCCTAATCATGGCTATTCTGAGTCAACTATTTTCCACTTATTTTACCACGGTCTTAATACCCAATATAGAGAATTGCTAGATTCATCGGCAGGAGGATCAATAAATACTTGAACTATTAAAGCATGTTTGGAATTAATGGCTACTAGGGCTAAGAATGATTATTTATATAATCCTGATTTTGGCACTAAGCCGGAAAAGGGAACACTTCGTATAAATCTTGATCTTATGCCTGAAGTGCGTAAAGCCATGAAATAAAAAGGTATACCTTCAGAGTTTGTCAAGGAAAACAAACTAGATTTATTACAAGTTTTATCTGAAGAAGATGAAACTAGAAAAGTTTTTCAAGAATTGAAACATAGATAGACAAAGTCTTATAATAACTTGCATAAGCAATTTCAAAAACATAAAAAGATTTTGGCCAAACTTATAGAAAATTATGAGGAGATTGGCCAAGAATTTTTTTTAACAAGTACCTCAGTATGATTGAAACCCAATGTGAACAAATAGCGTCTGGTTATCAATTTTTTCTTCGTGATGACATAAATATTTCTGTTTCTACTAATGTTGTTACAAGAAGAGGTGCAATTGTTAAAGGACCATTAGGACCACCGGAATATGAAGCTAAAAAAGATCGAAAGGAAAAATCCTTACTTAAAGCAAGTCAGGAAGATGATACATTGGTGGATACTCAAGAAGAGACTGCTCAAGACACACAAGATCAAACCTTGGAGAGGAGAACGATGTGGAGGATGATAGTTATAATTCTGATGCAGAAACTGTTGATCCAGAAGAAGAAAAAGACTCAAGCAAAGAAGATGAAATTGTTGCAATAGAGAAAAAGAAAAAAGATAAGCAACACCAAAAGAAATCTACTAAAGAGCCTGATCCTCCACAAAAGGTAAAAGACAAAGGTAAGAAACTTCCATTTCCAGATCGCAAGAAAAAAGCACCTGATCTAGTAATTTATGATTCTTTCGCAAAGGCACTTAATAAACTTCGTCTAGAAATTCCATTTGCGGATGCAATAAAACTGCCTGATTATTCTAAATTTCTTCGTGATATTCTTAATAGAAAGAAACAGATAACTGAAACTATTGCCATGGTGACTAGTTACCCTGCTAATGGGAGATTATTTTCTAAGTCAGGAGATCTTGGTATACCAACTATTTCATGTTCAATAGGAAAAACTGGTATGCATAATGCTTTATGTGATTTAGCTTGCAGGAGTTAGTGTAATGCCATACTCCCTCTATAAAAAGCTAGGATTAGGGGAATACTCCCCCACTTCTATCACTTTACAGATGGCTGAAAAATCCACTAAAGAACCTGTTGGTACGATTGAGGATGTTCTACTTAGAATAGATGAGCATGTTCTTGCCACTGATTTTATTATTCTCGAAATGCCGAAGGATGAAAGATTATCTATAATACTTGGAAGACCTTTTCTTAGTACTACGGGAGCATTAGTTGATTGTGCTACAGGGAAAATAATCTTCAGTGTTTATGATGCTAAAATAATCCGATATTTTTCAAAGAAACTAGAAGCAGGAGAAAGGTATGTTCCACCAGCAAAACGAGTCCATGTGGTAAATGCCTTTGATAAAGGGCAACCAAAGGTAAGAATTCGAGAATAGAAAAGAGGTTGAAATATTCAACCACTCTCAATAAAATGCTTAATGGGAGTCATCCATTCTAACAATAAAATAAATTAAAATTAAATAATAAAGTTGTTCATCGTATTCCTACAACTTTTTCACAGACATTTTTGCGGAAGCGCACCCATAAAAATGCAGCTGTCAAAAAGTAGAAAAAATACCGACGGAACAAGGATAGATTTAGAGTAGAAAATAAAGTCCAAGTTTTATCTGTATAAACTAGCTCAATATTATTGTCCAAATAAAAAGATGCATCTCTAAAAATTTTGGTGAAAAAGCATGCTACAGAAGGTTTAATGACCAACTATACGACCGGAATAAAATTCCCGCCGTATAGTTGTGACCTTATAGTTATCAAAAAAATTCTCAAAAGTTGGGGTTTGGATACAGAAAGAATGACGACCAACTATACGGCGTGACCATTTGGTCCGTCCGTATAGTTGTGACCATATAGTTGTGATCTAGCGAAGCGAAACCCTAACCCTCGCCGCCGCCACAACTATACGGCGGGATCTACCCGACCCGGCCATATAGTTCCCGCCGTATAGTTTGGTCCGACCAGTTAAACGGGTCGGTGAAGGGCAATCTCCTTCCTCCCCTCATTATTTCTCTCAACCTCTCTCTCCAAAACTCTCAAAACCCCTCAAGAACTCTCAATTCTTTGCGGATTTCGTTCGTTTGAGTGGGGGAATCGATAGATCGGTATGTTTCTCTCCCTATCCATGCTTTATTTTCAAGATTCCATGGTTGAAATCTTCTATTGAATTAGTGGATGAACTCAAGCTTGATTGATTTTCTCTTTTAATTTCTCACGTTAGGATTGAATTCCTCCACGTAGAATCGCTCATATATCATGTAGAAACTATATGCCTAAGGATTTATGTTGAAATTTCTTAGTGCATCAAGGTGAACAAGATTGGTAGCCTTTTTCGCAAGATAAAGAGCCAATGTGGTGAGGGCTCGGGGCTCCGGGATGATCTCGACAACCAATATGCCGTGGTTTCGGCAAGGAAGGTGCTGCCCACACATGGGCCAACAATGGATTCCTCAACTCAATCGGGTTGAAGGGGGACTTCGACTACCTGTGTGCAAATGCAGGGCTTGCCGGCCTCGCCAACGGCAGCCACCACACCTATGAAGGGCTCACCCATGAGTTCCTCGCCTCCTTCTATGACGAGTACAGGGAGAAAGGTAACGCATGCATGAGGGATTTCTATTTTCGTGCCCCTGGTTCGTTAGTTGTACTCACTTTTTCCTAGCCGCTTAACTTTTCCTCACTTTTGACCAGCTCCTTGTCCCAAACTCTCACATCGGTCTGAAACTCGCTCTTCGTTGGGTCCCGTTGGTGGATCCTCGCCGTTACGTGCTGACAAGTGGGGCCGCATTCAGGTGGGTCCCGTAGTGGACCCTCACCGTTACGTGGTGATAAGTAGGACCCCCCATTATGTGCTGACAGGTGGGGTCACTTTCAGTCGGGTCCTGCAGTAGGACCCCCCATGTTAGACTGCGTGGGGCCGACTTGTTGGGAACGCGTTTTGGGGGATGTGGTGTGGGACTATGTGGGGCACGTTTGGTAGTTACGTGCGCCCTGTCGCTTAAATTGGAAGATCTCTTTTTTGTTATTTTTATGATTGGCCTTTTTAAGAGTGCCTTTTCCCCTTTATTTCGCTAAAAGTTGTTTTTTGCCCAAAAGGCAGCAAATCTAGAGAAGCTTCTCTCTTCATTCATGGTTCCTTTTAGCCCTCGTATTTTACCATTCTGGCAGCAAATCTAACAAGCACCATAAATATATAGATAAACAGAGCAGATGTAGATAAAACATCTAATAAATGATTATATAGTACGGTACTTAAATGAGGTTCGATAATTAGGCTGCTTAGCAGCTTACAAGTTCAACACAGACAATAAAACAAAAGAAGCTTCTTTACGACAGTAGCATCAGCACAAGATAAGTGGCCCCTCATGGCCTCCGCTAGGAGGGCCTCCACCTCCTCCCTCTGGCGCTTCCTCCACTTCCCGCTGCCTAGTCCCTTAACCTTGGGAGCCTTGGGCTTGATCGGGGGCATGTGACCCTCCTCGATGGCCACCTTATGGAGGTTGTGGATGTGCAAACCGAGCGCCTGGTGCTTGGCTCTGAAGGCGTTGACGTTATTTGACATGCCGCAAGTCTTCATGTCCTCAACATGCCTCACGAGGGAGTTCAAGTCCGTGGCGAGGCCCCTGGTGCAGAAGGAGCACCTATAGCCGTCGCCGGGAAGAAGTTGTTGAACTGGACGGACTTTAGCTTCCTCAGCACCTGACGAGTCTTGGTGTCCATGGACTCGTCATCGCTGTAGACGTTGCCGCTATCCACCTATTACAAAAAATAGTAGCGTGCAATAAGGACATGATTGAGATACCGTGATTATCGGGATTGATTACTTGTATAAATTAACCGATTGAAATCCCCTGATTATTCCCCAATCCCCAAATATCAAACCAAATCAAATACTAATCCCAACTACAGATCGATGCTAGTACTGATCTCAACTACAGATCGGTGCTAGTACTGATCCCAACTACATATTGGTGCTAGTATTGATCCCAACTAGGGGCAATCATCTAAATACGTGATCTAACACAAGATGATTAGCTACTATAAAAATACCTAGCATCCAACGATTGAAAATACGAACAACTATGCCCTAATAACACACGATCTATCATCCAATGATGGGAATGGGGGAAGAACAAAGGAAGGGGAGAAAACCCTAGTTACCTCCGACCATGGGTCGGCTAAGCTGGTGTCGAAGGGGTTCTCCGGCCTGATATAATTGTTGTCCCCATAGGGGTCCCAACCGTGCGGGACCTATAGGAGAACTGCGGGGGCCTGTATGGGGACGGGGGCCTCCTTGCCGGCAGTTACGAAAGAAGCGGGGACGGGGGTATGCACGGGGATGGCGGCTGTGTTCAATGCCTCAACAGGGGCCTGCACGAGGACGGGGGCTTCCCCGTCGGCCTCCTTGGAGGCGATGATGGCCACCGCGCCGTTCTTCTCCATCGTCGGCGTGGTTGGGGTTTTCTTGGGGGTTTGCAGAAGGTGATGTGATAGTGGAGATGGTTGCGTGAGTGAGTGAGCGAGTGATGAGTGAGAGTGAGGAGGCCTCTATAAAGGTGAAGGGAGGAGACGTTTCGTTGCACCATCGTGCACAGCGTAACCGCGTACTCTACTGCACCGTGCATGGCCACACGCGTCTGCTACTGCCCCGTGCACCGCGACACGCATACTGTGCGTCACGTTTTCCCCCTCGTGTCTAACCTTGGCCACTTAGTTGTGCTCAGTTATACCCTCGAGTGTAGCACTGGCAGTTTGGTTGTACTCAGTTTTGCCCTCCAGTACTAACACTGCCGTGTGCAATATACTCATTTTTACCCTCCAGAAGCTGGTCAATAGAGAGTCAACAAATGGGTCTTAGCTAGCTAATTGAGTCATTTTATGCACAACAAATTCAAAAAGATCAAAACATAGTGGCATCTACCCAGGGAGTCTTATTATGTGACCTGGCACCATAAGAAATGTATATAAATCAAGTTTTAACCTAAATCGCCACTTCTCAAATCACCTACTATCTATGAAGTTTCATGGCTTTCTACGCAAGCCTCTTCCCAAAACATCCCTCCCCAAAACATAATGTGTCTGAATGAGGCAATAATTGTCAAACTGATATATATTTGAATTGCAAATAGTTTGATGTCTGCCAATATGTATTTTATTGTATAAAAGAAGCATTTTCCATTTTTTAAATCTCTTTCTGTTTTCTATTTGAACCCCCTTGTTAGTTTTTCCCGTGGTTTTTAATTTCCACTCAGTTTTGCCCTTGGTTTTTAAGTTCTACTCAGTTTTCCCCTCTCTCTTTAGTAACAAACTCTCACACATGTGCTCATCTTGGCTGCTACGCTCTGATTGGTCGAGACAATTGTCATGCGGATCGTACCGACCAATCGTTGATCCTCTATGATCTAGCGGACAGGATAACCCCTGTATCTACCGGGGGGCACCCTCTATCCATGCAAAATAACGTGTTTGCCACCGATGCTTTAACTCCATAAACAAATGATTTTGAATATAATTTGAAGGGAAAGTGTTCAAAGGTGTATAATTTTTGCATTATATTTCACTCCATGAAAATGATAAATCAACATTAGCAGAAATGATCAAGATTTTATTAGCACAACATTATCATATCCTAAGTGCGATTTCAAAGAGTTCAAAGGTGTATAATTTTTGCCATATGCAAGTTTATGCATTACATTCTATGAAAATGATAATTTCTCAAGATTTTCTTAGCACATCATTATCATGTATTAAGTGCGATTTCACGGTGTTCAAAGGTTTATAATTTTTGTATACGCAAGTTTAGGGTTCACTTTTCACGCTCTAAAAATGGTAAGCACTCTTTTACATTAAGAGTTGTATAATTTTTTATTAATTTGAAAGTGTTCAAGAGTTGTGTCAATTATAAACACTCTTTTACATTAAGAGTTGTATAATTTTTTCAATTTTTAAAGTGTTCAAGAGTTATGTCAATTATAAACACTCTTTTACATTAAGAGTTGTATGATTTATTTAATTTGAAAGTGTTCAAGAGTTGTGTCAATTATAACCACTCTTTTACATTAAAAGTTGTATTTTTTTTAATTTGAAAGTGTTCAAGAGTTGTGTCAATTATAAATACTCTTTTAAGAGTTGTATAAATTTTTTAAATTTGAAAGCGTTCAAGAGTTGTGTCAATTATAAACACTATTTTACATTAAGAGTTGTACACTTTTTTTCAGTTTGAAAGTTTTCAAGAGTTGTGTCAAGAGTTGTATATTTTTTTTAATTTTAAAGTGTTCAAGAGTTATGTCAATTATAAACACTCTTTTACATCAAAAGATGTATACTTTTTTTAATTTGAAAGTGTTCAAGAGCTGTGTCATTTATAAACACTCTTGTACATTAAGAGTTGTATAATTTTTTAAATTTGAAAGTGTTCAAGAGTTGTGTAATTTTCTTATTTATTATACATCCATGTCCCTAATTTTTAATTATAAACACTCTTTCACTTGATTGCAGCTGAGACATTAACTCGATAAACCAATTAAATCATCAGAATGGCTCGCCGGCCGCATTATCCATAGCAAGCTCCCCGGTTGCCATTCTTGTGCGAGATTTTGGGGCATTTTGGTGCGAGATATAACCTTCTCTGTAAATGGTTGCCATTGTCATCCTTCGTAGAGGTCAATGGGACGGCACCATACTGCGGCCAGGACAAACGGGAGGCTGATGTGAAGCTCGACAAAGGGCCGCCGTCGCCGGAGAAGGGTCGCCGTCATCGGAGAAGAAGAAGAAAGGGGAGGCAACGGCATGGGTGTGAGCACGGGGCTGGCTCACGTGGATAAGCCGTGGGTCTGACGCTCATGTGGATAAGTTGTGGGTCCCATGCTGATCTGGATAAGTGGAGAGAGGTGTCCACTACGGGAACCAACTAAACACGGCCCCACTTGTTAGCATGTAACGACATGGGTCCACTACGGGACTTGACAGACCGCAGCCCCACTTGTCAGCACGTAACGGCGAGGGTCCACTACGAGACCCGACTGAATGCAGCCCCACTTGTCAGCATCTAACGGCAAGGCTGACAGACAGCGAGTTTCAGACCATGCGAGAGTTCCATAATAGGAGATGGGAAAAAGTGAGGAAAAGCTAAGAGGCTAGGGAAAAGTGAGTACAACTAACAAACCAAGGGCATCCAAATAGAAATCCCAAGAAATCCCTATCAAATTACCTATCAACAATTCTACAATGCTTATGGATTCCCTCCAGAGTGGGAACCAACTGTTACAAACTTGTATAGCACCTCAAGTGCAAGTGCTTGGGAGGTTGTTTCTGTTCATGGTTGTAGTGACTTCTACCAGAAGAAAATTTCCACTATTCAGAACCCAACCATCCGTTACTTTGCTATGTTTCTTGCTAACACCTTGTTAGGAAGAGGAGATACCGGCTCGATGGCTAATGCAGACATAGCCATGATCACCAAGGCACGTTTCCCTAATGCGCCACAAAGTCCCACTCCTGCAGCTCTATTCCTCTACCACCTCCGCCACTAGAGCAACAAAACAAAAGGTGATATTCGTATCGGTGGAATGGTAACCCACCTAGTCCAAGCACTTGAAAGTGCAATTCCTGTTGCACAACCTGTTGATGGCTCCATACTTATGGATGTCAGATATGTTACTACTTGTGTCTTCCTCGGTGTTTACCGAGTTAATAGGAGGCTTCGAGCCTATCAGTTTGGTTGTCTTAATGATGTGCAGGAGGGTCATGCCATTGCCTTGCCTGCAAGCCTTCGAGGTTCAGGGAAGGGACAACTGGATCCTCACTAAAGATCAAGTGACTGCAATTATGGCAGAGATCTATCCTGACTCCGATGAAGAGGAAGAAGGAGAGCAGAAGGAGGAGCAGGAGCAGGAGTACAATCCTTCTTGGGAGTCTTGAAATTTTGACGTGGGAGTAGATGAGTTGTTCTTAAATTAATTTTTCTTGGTGCAAACTTGATGTTGGGGATATGCTATATGGGTATCCTCATAGCATGTCACCTATCCGGATAACCCGGGTGGCCCATAGTTGGTAGCATGGCCTATGGCCTGCTGGGCGGCCCAATTAGATGGATCGAGAAGGGAGGCCCATGCCGGATAAAGGAAGGCTACGGTGGAGTCACCAACGTACCCGGAGCCTTGGAGTGCAAGATACACAAGACTAGTAATAGACGGTGTAGGACTCTGTAACCTGTCCGGCTAGGACTTTTCCCTGTAACCCTAGGACATGGCGACTATATAAGTAGGGCCTATGGGAGCCTTTAGGGCATCGATTCATACAACCTCGCACAACGAACCTATCTCTATAACTCGGCGTATTGCCCTTATAGCGATTTATAGCAGGAGTAGGATTCCGCCACCGTCGTGGGATCTGAACCTGGGTAAGCTGTGTTACCTCGTACCCGTCAACCGTCCGCCTTACCCCATGTCTCTAAACACGCACTTTGAGGACCCCTCCATGGCGTACTCGTTGGCAATACCACGACAGTTGGCGCCCACCGTGGGGCAAGAGGCGCTTCATGCTCTTCAGCGGGTGAGGACCAAGAGCTTCGCGGGAATCGATGAAACCATGGCCATCGGTCGTGTTCTCTTCTCCGGCAACGTTCCGATCTTCCCCCCTGATGAGTTTTGGATCCTGGCGAAGATGAACCCTACACAGTGTTCGATCATTCCTATCGGAGACATCCACCTCTTCATCGGTGAAACCGACTTGGGCACTAGTCCTCTGGGAGTTGGAGGAGCATCAAGGCCCGCACGGACTGCCTACGGGCAGGATACGTTCACGGAAGGATCGATGTCGGATCTCTCTTCGGAGTTTACTGGCAAAAATCGAAAAAATTCAAGGCCCACCCAAACCGCCCCTGTGCAGGATATAAAGGTGGAAGATCATTGCAAGTCCGCCGGCTTCGCCCGTGCGTCTGGACAACAGAGATCCAAGTTCGTCGGTGTGGTTACCATCTTTCTCGCGTGGTGCGTTCAGAGAGAAGGCGAAACCCCCCGCGATTATGTAGAGGTCCCAACCTTTAATAAGGTAGAGATCCCTGTGTTTACAATGCTAGTCTCTGGATCAATAGCTAGCATCCACAGTTAAGATGTAATATCAATAAACAAAGGTCATAATACAACTATATAACCAGGAATAAAATAATTTATTACATCTTACATAGCTCATTTGGCTATCTCATTACAATGCAGCAGAATATAACTAAAGCATGGGGTCCTTCATCTTCAAAGTGTCACAGGCAATCATGTTGGTTGTAGACTTGTAATCCTAATCATCACACTTTACTAACATCAAACAAACCTGCAACATAATAAGTTACAGCCACAAGGGTCAATACATTTGAATTGTATTGGCAAGTAATACTATGGTAGTATAGTGGAGTCCATCATCTATATGCATTTGGCAAGTGATACTATGGTAGTTACCCCCAAAAGCATTTTTAATATATAAACATTATTTTTATTTGACTAGAAATGTTCTAAATAAAAGATTTATTCTTTTGCTTCACAAAATATGTTTTTGAAACCACAATTTGGTTTCTATGGTCAGTAGGTTCAAAACAATCCATTTGCCAAAGGTTTTATCACAAAAATAATTTTAGAATGAATTTTATATTCAAAACATGCCTACACAAGTTTCTGCAAAAACAACCATTTTACCAGAAGCAATTCACTAAACAAAGTGCATGATTGGAAAGTACTTGTCTTGCTGGTTTCATTGATATAAAGTTTGCAAAATTTGGACGTGTGGTTTGAAAGTTATGAATTTTACAAAACTAAACAACTAAGAGACAAGTTTCTGTTTTAAAAACAAATTCCAAGCCACGTGTCTGTTTTTCATTGGGCCATACCGGTTCATTCGGACCACACACTGAGGATCATAGGATTTAACTTAGATCGTGCGGTGTATATGCCAACTTACCCCTTCGGGTTAAATTCTATCATAGCCCTTAGATCAAAATCGAACGGTGCACAGACGAGTGACCATCGATGGGCGGCGCTGGCGGCGGCGAGTGGCGGCGCGCGGTCAGATGGAGGTGTTCCCGGCGATTCAGGAAGCAAGAGAGGGAGAGAGGTTGCTCACCGAGGTCGTCGTGGCGTGCTGATGCTCAACGATGCCGCGGTTGTAGAAGGGGCGCTCGGGGTGGACGACAATTGCTTGCCGGAGTAGCTCTCTGGCACGGGTACGCACGACTGTGGTCGAAGGCGAGCGTCTGAGTCGCAACTGATCAAGTAAACGCGTTAGGAGGGTGCGCAAGGTTGCCTAGGTTGTGAAAGAACTCACCAGAGGGAAAGGGGCGCGCTGGTTTGTCGGCTACTGCTCGCCGGAGTTGAACCAGACCGTGGTGGCGCTCAGTCGAGGTGGTTGCCGACGCTCTGGGTCACCAGAGGAAGTGTGGCTGGAGTCAGTGGATGCACAAAATGATGGAGATCTAGTGAGCGTGAACCAGAGGGGAGGGGGCGGCGTGTACTCACCGTATTTGTCGCCGGAGTGCGTCGGAGGCCGCGGCGGTGCAAAAGGGAATTAGAGAAGCCTGGTGGCTCTCTGGTGGCGCTGGTTGGGGGGAAATGGAGGGGAGAGGGTGCTGCTTAAATGAGAGTAAACGAGGGGAGAAATTACTGGTGTGATTACGCGAATTGATCCATGGATTAACAAGCAGAAACGACCGGCGTGGTCATCGCGTCGGTGAGGACGAAGCCTGACAAGTAGGGCGTGGTTGTAAGAGAGAGAGAGAGAGAGAGAGAGAGAGAGAGAGAGAAAGAGAGAGAGAGAGAGGAGGTGGGGTCCGGAATTCAGCGGCTGAGTGGGTCTGGTCCTTGGTGAAAAAGAAACGCTTCGGGGAGAGGAGAGAGGTGGGCTGGCTGGGTCTGGTGGGCTTGCTGGGATGGGCTGGCTTCTGCTATTTTTTTTGTTCTGATCATTTTTCTTTTTCCATTTCTATTTATCTGTTTTGATTTTGTTTAAATGTCTTCAAACATTTTTGGAATTGAAACCTTGTTCAAAAGTTCAGTATAATTCCATACTGTTTAAACATGTAATTTAAATACTATTTTAGGAATAATTCTTTTATTTTTCTTATGTTTAATTCTTTATTAAAATAAGCATATGCCATTATTCAAATGAGTTTAAATATATTTTCAAACCCTTATTTAAATTCCAATATTTTTACAAAACCTTTTCAGTAGGTTTATTTATTTAATGGGGTGCTAAATACTTCACTTTGAATTATTTATAGTATTTTAATATGATTATTAATCATTTTACTTTGGGCAATTATTTTTATTCCAATGAAATCTATTATAGTTTTAATTCCATAAATTTTATTTAGAATATTTCTTTGATCCTATTTAAGTTAATTAAATGACTTTTAATTCACTTGGGTAAATTCCAAATACTATTTTCCCATGATTTAAATAATCCTTTTTATTAGGGAATTTGTCTTAATTCAAATAGAATTTGGTTAATGCCATTTTATTTTAGGAAAATTCTTTATTCTTTTATTTTATTTGGATTTGGATATTATTCATTCCATTTGCTTATGGATTAGGCCAAGATTTATTTTGGTCTTTAAATATTCTTCATTTAATATTTCTTTCTTTATCTTACAAAATCCAAATCTTTTTATTTATGGATCCAAACTTGGTGATTCCAATTGTTAAAATCTTATTTAATATTTATTTATCCTTTTAAATATCCTTAGGATTATTTACTCACCATTTGGTATGGATTTCTAGATAGGTGCTTTATTAGCTTTGGAAATTCAATTCCCTTATCTTATTAATTTCATAAGATTTTATCTATGGCTCCAAATTAAGTGAAACCATCTCATATGGTTTCATAATTTTTCTATTTGTCATTCTTGATCATTTATAAATGTTTGTTTGACCAATTTTTTTATATGGATCCAATCCATAGGCTAAGATATAACTTGGAAATGTTTTCCTTCCATTAGGGTTTTAGGGTTTGGGTTCATTTTCCAAGTGTTTAAATTTCAAGGTGCATTTAAGAAGAATGCATTTCACTTGATTTGAATTTAGTTGGATTCAAACATTACTCAAGTTTTTTCAAGATGGGATTTAAATGTTTCCATTTAGAAACAAAAAGTTTCTTTTCACCCTAAATTTCAACAATTATTTATTTTGTTTATTTATTTTTCACATTACAAAATTTGGAAAATTTTGGGATGTGACAGGTTACCACCCTTAAAATAAATCTCGTCCCGTTATTTGGGAAGGCTAGGGTTACAAGTTGGCTCAAAACAACTATGGTACTACCACCCTTAAAAGTTTCCAACTAGATTACATCTTGGGTTTACTTGGGATCTTGATGTATCTTCTCTGGGCACTTGTTTGCATAATGGCCTAGTTCTTTCCATTTGAAACACATCACTTGGCGGATATCTTTCTTTTCCTTTGGTATCATTGCCTCTTGTTTGTTTCCTTGGTTCTTCTTCTTTTCTGGGCATTCATTGGCATAGTGTCCCATTTATTTGCAAGTGTAACATTGCTCTTGGGTAATATCCTTCTTGCTAGGGTTGGGGCATTTCTTTTTCTTCTTGGGTCTCTCCAAAGCCAGGGGTTTTTCTAGTTCATGCTCTTCATATTTCACCACAAAGGTGGGAAATCTTTCTCTCTTCTTGGGGCAGTTACTAGAGATATGACCTTCTTCTTCACAAGAGTAGCAACACTTTGTGGTTACTTTGGATTTGGCCTTATGATGCATAGTTTTAACTTTGCCTTCATCCTTCTTGGTAGAAGTTGTTCCTTCATGAGGGTGTACAAATTGTTGATGCACTCCACCTTGTTTCCTTTGTTGAACTATGGAATAGATGGGGCATTGGATAGGGACATGATTATTTCCTTCACATAGGAAACAAGTAGCTTGAGATGTGGGGCATTGATTAGTTGGATGTTTCTCTTCACAATTGGGGCACTGATCTTCATGCTCTTTGGAAGTGTGATCCTTGTCTCCACAAACATTGCAAGCTTGGGTTCCTTCTAGAATATTATCCTTCTCATCATTGTTGTCACAAACTCCTTGAAAATAGTTGTATCCCATGTTGATCATGTGAGTGATCATCCCTTGTAATAATTGGGATTGATTTTCCAAAAACTTTTGTAAGGTTGGGTCTAACTCATTGTTGTTGGCTAAAAACTGAGTTGTCATCTGATTCAAATGGGTTTGGTTTACTAGTAGCTGTTCTCTCATGAGCATCTCTTGGTTGTTGTTGTCACCATTTTTGATGTTGGAGTTTCTTGGAGAAGTCATCTGTTTGGGTTGGATTGGGATTAGAATAGACAAAATATTTCTTAAGGAATTAATTCTAATCACACACAACAATTTCACACAAGCAATGTGCAAGCAATCAAAAACAACATTCCAATCAAACAACAAAGTTTCAAGCACATTTTTAGGAAACAAAATATTTTTGCTACACCAAATAAGTTGGTGGGTTTGAACTAATCATTAGTATGGTGGTCCAACTATATGGTTCACTTGAGATCATTCCATCCTTCTTGGTTGCTTCTTCATGAACAAGATCATTGTATCCCTGGAGAAATTCTTGTTTCTTGGTCACAAAACATCAAAGGTGATGATGGTTTCTTCTAGGTTGTGTTTCCTTAGTCTTCAAGTCTTGAGTAACATTTCTTGTCTCACTTGTAGTCCTTAGTGATATCCAAGTTGAAGTCCTTGGTGAAAATAAAGTTGAGGTCTTTGATGATGTTGAAGTTGAAGTCATTTGAGTTGGTGAAGTCCTTTGCTCATGGTTGAGGTCCTTGTCCATCAAGTTTGAAAAGGAAGAGATGTAGAATCAAAACCAAAATGGTTGAGGAAAGAGCTTACAATATTGTTTATAAATAAGTTTTTGAACAAATACAACTCCTATTTTTTCTAAGGGGTTTTGTCCAATCCTAGGGTTACAAATCCTACAGGCAACACAATGCTCTGATACCATCTGTAGAGGTCCCAACCTTTAATAAGGTAGAGATCCCTGTGTTTACAATGCTAGTCCCTAGATCAATAGCTAGCATCCACAGTTAAGATGTAATATCAAGAAACAAAGGTCATAATACAACTTTATAACCAGGAATAAAATAATTTATTACATCTTACATAGCTCATTTGGCTATCTCATTACAATGCAGCAGAATATAACTAAAGCATGGGGTCCTTCATCTTCAGAGTGTCACAGGCAATCATGTTGGTTGTAGACTTTTAATCCTAATCATCACACTTTACTAACATCAAACAAACCTGTAACATAATAAGTTACAGCCACATGGGTCAATACATTTGAATTGTATTGGCAAGTGATACTATGGTAGTATAGTGGAGTCTATCATCTGTATGCATTTGGCTAAGTGGTGCTTAGGCTTGCTTTGCTCAAAATAGATTTTCCTTATCTTTTGAAAAACACTAAGTTTTTGTTTGTCAAAAATCACCCAAGGCATCTCCCAATAGAAATTGGTGATCCTTCAACCCTTGTTCAACCACAAGATTTTAACTTAGAAATTGGGATGAGGAGATTCTTGATAGCTTCCATGTCTTGATGCTCAATTTGTCCTTTACCAGGGACATGGCTAAGTACTTAGATTTTACACTCTGCAGAGGTGGTGCAGTTTCCCCACAAGACTTGGTTTCACCAAGAGAAGATCTTTCAGAAGCCTTCCCTTAGACCAGAATGTACGCGCTCCAACCTATCAAACCCCTACCACCAACTGTCCATTTGTCTAAGTTATTGCAACCTATATGATCCAGGCAGAGCCCATAATGCCAAGTGGCTGCACTTGAAGCTTCTCAACATTTGACATCTCAAATCTCTTTGTTCCTGGGTGGCCATTCACAAGTGAGATACACAAGGTAAACCATAGAAATGGGCCTTGTGTAACCACTCAACACAAACCATTCCTTCCATTCCACCCAGGTGATTCATTCAGTTAGTTGTTTTATTAAACAAAACACAAGTCCTTGACTTAGAAATATTCCATAGCATGAATATAATCCACCCTTGTTTTCTACTAGCTAAGCTAAGCATGATAGTAGTAGGAACCTTAATTTAGGAAATTTCTACTAAGGTTTCATCTACTAGGATTTCCCATGGCATAGTTTATACTTAGCAAAAATTCCATGCAAGTCCTACTTAGAAATATCACTAATGCATAGTGAAAATAATGGGACAAAGTATGAAGCATCACTTGCCTTTTTGGTAGAGAATATAAGTTCACTCCTTGATCTTGCAATATTCACACTCTTCAAATCACTACAATTCAATCAAGCAAGCAATAATTCAATCTACCATTCAAGCAAACAAAACATAAAATAATAGAAACAAAGCAATGCATGCAAGCATGCAAAAAATTGTTTTATTTGGAAAAGTGGTTTCTAACATGTTATAAACATTCTAAAACACCTATTGGTCATTTTATATAAGTGGAAAAATCATTTGCAAAAGATTTTACTTATAAAACATTTTTAAACCAAATCAATATTTTATGTGGTTGAAAATGCTTTTTAGCAAAGTAATAATCTATAGGGTTCACAAATATATTTTTAAATCATAAAACTTTGTGTTTAGGGTCAGAGAGTTTAAATCAAAACATTTTCCCAAAGGGTTTCCCCCAAAAGCATTTTTAATATATAACCATTATTTTTATTTGACTAGAAATGTTCTAAATAAAAGATTTATTCTTTTGCTTCACAAAATATGTTTTTGAAACCACAAGTTGGTTTCTATGGTCAGTAGGTCCAAAACAATCCATTTTCCAAAGGTTTTATCACAAAAATAATTTTAGAATGAATTTTATATTCAAAACATGCTTACACAAGTTTCTGCAAAAACAACCATTTCACGAGAAGCAATTCACTAAACAAAGTGCATGATTGGAAAGTACTTGTCTTGCTGATTCCATTGATATAAAGTTTGCAAAATTTGGACGTGTGGTTTGAAAGTTATGAATTTTACAAAACCAAACAACTAATAGACAAGTTTCTGTTTTAAAAACAAATTCCAGGCCACGTGTCTGTTTTTCATTGGGCCATACCGGTTCGTTCGGATCACGCACTGAGGATCGTAGGATTTAACTTAGATCATGCGGTGCATATGCCAACTTACCCCTTCGGGTTAAATTCTATCATAGCCCTTAGATCAAAATCGAATGGTGCACATACGAGTGACCATCGATGGGCGGCGCTGGCGGCGGCGAGTGGCGGCACGCGGTCAGACGGAGGTGTTCCCTGTGATTCAGGAAGCAAGAGAGGGAGAGAGGTAGCTCACCGAGGTCGTCGTGGCGTGCTGATGCTCAACGATGATGCGGTTGTCGAAGGGGCGCTCGGGGTGGACGGCAATTGCTCGCCGGAGTAGCTCTCTGGCACGGGTACGCACGACCGTGGTCGAAGGCGAGCGTATGAGTCACAAGTGATCAAGTAAACGCGTCAGAAGGGTGCGCAAGGTTTCCTAGGTTGTTAAAGAACTCGCCAGAGGGAAAGGGGCGCACTGGTTTGTCGGCTACTGCTCGCCGGAGTTGAAGCAGACTGTGGCGACGCTGAGTCGAGGTGGTTGCCGACGCTCTGGGTCACCAGAGGAAGTGTGGCTGGGGTCAGTGGATGCGCAAAGTGATGGAGATCTAGTGAGCGTGAACCATAGGGGAGGGGCGGCGTGTACTCACCGTATTTGTCACCGGAGTGCGTCGGAGGCCGTGACAGTGCAAAAGGGAATTAGAGCAGCCTGGTGGCTCTCTGGTGGCACTGGTTGGGGGGAAATGGAGGGGAGAGGGTGCTGGTTAAATGAGAGTAAATGAGGGGAGGAATTACTGGCGTGATTACGTGAATTGATTTGTGGATTAACAAGCAGAAACGGCTGGCGTGGTCATCGCGTGGGTGAGGACGAAGCCTGACAAGTGGGGCGTGGTTGTCAGCGAGAGAGAGAGAGGTAGAGGAGGTGGGGTCCGGAAGTCAGCGGCTGAGTGGGTCTGGTCTGCGGTGAAAAAGAAACGCTTCGGGGAGAGGAGAGAGGTGGGCTGGCTGGGCCTGGTGGGCTTGCTGGGTTGGGCTGGCTTCTGCTATTTTTTTGTTCTGATCATTTTTCTTTTCCATTTCTATTTATCTGTTTTGATTTGTTTAAATGTTTTCAAACATTGTTGGAACTCAAACCTTGTTCAAAAGTTCAGTATAATTCCATACTATTTAAACATGTAATTTAAATACTATTTTAGGAATAATTCTATTATTTTTATTATGTTTAATTCTTTATTAAAATAAGCATATGCCATTATTCAAATGAGTTTAAATATATTTTCAAACCCTTATTTAAATTCCAATCTTTTTACAAAACCTTTTCAGTAGGTTTGTTTATTTAATGGGGTGCAAAATACTTCACTTTGAATTATTTATAGTATTTGAATATGATTATTAATCAGTTTACTTTGGGAAGTTGTTTTTATTCCAATGAAATCTATTATAGTTTTAATTCCATAAATTTTATTTAGAACATTTCTTTGATCCTATTTAAGTTAATTAAATGAATTTTAATCCACTTGGGTAAATTCCAAATACTATTCTCCCATGATTTAAATAATCCTTCTTATTAGGGAATTTGTCTTAAATCAAATAGAATTTGGTTAATGCCATTTTATTTTATTTGGAAAATTCTTTAGTCTTTTATTTTATTTTATTTGGATTATATTAATTCCATTTGCTTATGGATTAGGCCAAGATTTATTTTGGTCTTTAGATATTCCTCATTTAATATTTCTTTCTTTATCTTATAAAATCCATATCTGTTTATTTATGGATCCAAACTTGGTGATTCCAATTGGTAAAATCTTATTTAATATTTATTTATCCTTTTACATATCCTTAGGATTATTTACTCACCATTTGGTATGGATTTCTAGATAGGTGCTTTATTAGCTTTGGAAATTCAATTCCCTTATCTTATTAATTTCATAAGATTTTATCTATGGCTCCAAATTAAGTGAAACCATCTCATATGGTTTTATAATATTTCTATTTGTCATTCTTGATCATTTATTAATGTTTGTTTGACCATTTTTTTATATGGATCCAATCCATAGGCTTAGATATAACTTGGAAATGTTTTCCTTCCATTAGGGTTTTAGGGTTTGGGTTCATTTTCCAAGTGTTTAAATTTCAAGGTTCATTTAAGAAGAATACATTTCACTTGATTTGAATTTAGTTGGATTCAAACATTACTCAAGTTTGTTCAAAATGGGATTTAAATGTTTCCATTTAGAAACAAAAAGTTTCTTTTCACCCTAAATTTCAACAATTATTTATTTTGTTTATTTATTTTTCACATTACAAAATTTGGAAAATTTTGGGATGTGACAGATTACCTGGCCAGGTGGCTCCGTATACGAGCCGATCTGGCCCACTACCCCGATGATAACGCTTTGTATCACTTCGTGGAAGGACTGGACCGTGGCACGCTTCTCCGACATTCTTTAAGACGGCAGCAGGCAACAGGACGCCTTACCCTCGAACAGATGGTGAGCACCGTCAAAAACTATGCAGAAGCTGACGCGGAAGCCCAGAAAGCACTCGCACTCATCGACGGAGAACCTCCGATTCAGCCACCGCCACCTCCAGCCACCATCATCGCAGCGGCACCACCACCTCCAGTCATCGTCGCTGCCATTGCACCTCCACCGCCCGTCATCGAGGAAGTCCTGGCACCCTCCGACTCTGTCATTGACGCGCTTTATGATGATTTCAGTGCAGATTCAGAGGAGATATATTTCAGTCCAAAAGAACTAGACTCCGCTATGCACGAGATGGAGGAGGAGTACTCACGCGACGAGAAAGCCAACAAGGCCGTCGCGTCTCGAGGGGTGTTCGTCACCATTGGGACGAAGATGGATGAAGATCAACCCGGACGAGCTCCGCCTATAGCGCTGGAAAAGGGGAAGGGGCCACTGATTGCTGCTAACGATGATCGTGCAAAAGTCATGCCTCCTACGCCCAACCCAGTGCAGTAGCCCCAGGAACTCGGCACTGGCCCGAGCAACAACAACAACGCAAACTTGCCGCCTCCAGCATCTACGTCTGCAGCAACCCAAGTTACTCCAGCTGATAGAGTGATGTACGGCAATCTCCTCGTCGAGCCACTAACCGTTGATCATATCCGGAACGTGACCCAGCTTGACGAGAAGCGCCAGCAGCTGCTGGAGGAAGCGTAGGCCATCGCAGAGCAAGGCGCTAAGCTAGATCGAGATCTGGTCCACGCGCAGAAGTCTATAGAGAAAGCTAGAGCAATGGAGGCCAAGTACAAGACTTTGCTACAGCAGCAGAAGGCCAAGAAAGCTCCGGTTCGCGTCATCAACGATCCTGGTGTACGGCGTAACCTAGGATGGGCTCCCTCGAAGCCAGCACAAGCCAAGCCATACATTGACAGTGAAGGCAAGCAGGTGATGCCCACCCCACTCCTTAACCTCGTCGTCGCCAAGACCCTTCTGGAGCATGATAGATTGCCTGAGGCAGTGGAACAGGTCTATGACCTAGTGTCCAAGGTGGTGAAGCAGCAGGAAAAGGCCACCTATCAGAGGCTTGAGTCTGACCCAGCTCTTTGCCAGTCTAGCCAGCATAAGCCGCCAAGGGACAGATCTCCTCTTGATGTCGGGTCCCAGACGGGTTCATCAGAACGAAGACGGAGAGATGCATGCAACAGGAAGGATGCCATCCCCATATCCTCCAACCACGGAGAAAAGGCCCGACCTCGTCGCCCATCGCCACCGCCCCGATCCCCCCAAAAATCGCGAAGATTACAAGGCTCACCATCATACGGATATGCCCCCACCAAAGCAGTGCGGCATCATCATCCGCGACAACGCGGAGCAGACCCGTCATGACAGAGAGCATAACCAAGGACACAGGAGCAGGTCACACCATGACCCTCCGAGTCCAACAAGCAACCGTGACAGGCATGATGCGTCACAGGAGGGTAACAGCAAGAAGGCTAACCCACCGCCACCTCCGCCTCCGTCACCACCAAGCAGTCACCATGGCGGAGGAGGCCCGCGTCGTTCACGCATCCCATCCCCTGTTGACAAGAAGAAGAAGAACCCAGAGCCGTATGATGCACGTTCGCGGATCGATAAGATCAACGAGGCCCGGGAAGGACCATACCTGGGACCACGTTGCTTTGGACCTGCAATACGGTCCACAACTTACTCCAAACGTTTCCGGATTCACAAGACCATCAAGCCCTATGATGGCACCGCCAAGCCAGCCACATTGTTGCAGGACTACGACAACGCGGTGGAGATTGCCGGAGGCAACCCCAATGTCGCCGTCATGTACCTCCCATTAATTTTGGCAGGCACGGCCCGTCAATGGATCAACGACTTGCCGGAGAAATCTATCTACAACTGGTTGGACATGCAAGAAGCGTTCACCAAGAACTTTCAGGGTACATACAAGCGTCCTTGCACCATGGGCGATCTACAGTGGTGCGTGCAAGAGAAAGACGAGACATCTCGCGCCTACCTCTCTCGCTGGCTGGACATGAAGAATTCCTTCGCAGGAGTGCACGCTCAGACCGCCATATCCGCCTTCATTAACGGATTGGAAAGGGGCACGTTGCTCCGGCATAAGCTGAAGCGCTTGCAGGACAATCACCAGCTTGACTTGAACCAGATGATTCAGTTGGCTAGTGAGTTCGCAGCTGCTGACGACGATGCTCGCGGCTCCTTGCCGGCAACAGCTGTTCGAACTCAAGCTCGGAGGAACAGCAGTACAAAGCGGAAAATCGTTCCAGAAGAAAAGCAATCTACCGACATGGTCGCTGTGACTTTTGCAGGACGAGGTGAAGGCGGACAACATGGCCGAGGAAGGGGAGCTGGTTGTGGGCAGCAACGAGGAAATGAAACCACCTCGGCGCTGCTCCGCATTCCCCAAACCTACGAGGAGTACCAAAATATGCCGTGCCTCGTACACCTCGATGCCAACGGTAAGGCCACCCATACCAATCGACACTGCAAGTTCCTCAACGACCTCAAGGAAGACCCGGAGTCCGGCTACAAGCGAAGTCGGAAGAATAGACCGCGAGGCAAGGACAAGGGGAAGAAGAAGGAGGAGGAGCCCAAGGATTCAAGTGACATGGACGAGGACGTTGACCCCAAGCACGCCGACAAGGGCGACGACAAGGGCAAGAACCCCTTCGCAAAGAAGGCACCAGTCTACCACACTTTCCTTGGCACCCCCACCGTCCGACAACAGAAGACCTCTCTAAGGATCCTAATGGCCACTCTCCCCCTAGTTCCCTAGTACCTGCGCTGGTCGGAGGTTCCAATAACTTGGGAAAGGACAGACCACCCAGACCTTATACCTACAGAGAACCAGTACGCCATGGTCATCAACCCCTTGATTGACGGCGTGGAGTTCACCAAGTGTATGGTGGATAGTCGAAGCAGCATCAACATCATGTACCTAGATACACTGCAAAAGATGAACTTGACGGAGGCAAACCTAAGGCGGACCAACACCATCTTCCACGACGTAGTTCCTGGTCGGGAGGCTCGGTCCCTTGGGTGCATTACACTTCAGGTTTCCTTTGGCGATGTTAACAATTACCACCAAGAGCGTATGACCTTTGAGGTGGTCCCCTTGAAGAGCGTGTACCACGTCATATTCGGCCGCGACATATTCCACACGTTCATGGCTAAGCCCTGCTTCGTCTACAACAAACTCAAGATACCCGGACCAAACAGTGTTATCACCGTATCCGGAAGCTTTACCAAGGCAAGGGACTGCGAGATCAATGAAGCAGCCGTTGCAGAAGCTGTCCTCTACAGCGAACAATTCAAAGAGATCCCGAGCAATGTCAATGACTCAGAGATGCCCACGTCGAAGAAGCAGATCTCCGACTCCGCTCCTGCGCTCAAGGCCGCCATCGAGACCAAGCTGGTGGAACTTGTGGTAGGCGATGCCTCCAAGGCCACCGCCATTGGGACGAACCTGGATCCCAAATAGGAAAGCGCGCTCGTCGAGTTCCTCCGTGAGAATAGGGACATCTTTGCCTGGCAACCTGCCGACATGAAAGGTGTACCTAGGGAACTTGCCGAGCACAGCTTAAACATTGATCCAAAATGCAAACCAGTGAAACAACCTCTACGACGCTTTGGAGATGAGAAGAGACGCGCCATTGGCAAAGAGATAGCTAGGTTACTTAAAGCTAGATTTATCTGAGAAGTCCTTCACACCCGATGGATGGCCAATCCTGTACTTGTCCCCAAAAAGGGAACCAGTGAATTAAGAATGTGCGTTAATTACACCGGCTTGAACAAAGCATGTCCCAAAGATCCGTTTGCTTTGCCTTGCATTGACCAAGTCATTGACTCGACGGCTGGCTCAGAGCTTTTGTGTTTTCTCGATGTATACTCAAGATACCACCAGATCAAGATGAGGAAGTCGGACCAATTGGCCACTTCATTCACTACCCCATATGGAACGTTCTGCTATGTCACGATGCCCTTTGGGCTGAAAAACGCAGGTGCTACGTACCAGCGGACAATGCAAAGTTGCCTCCACGACCAAATTGGTCGAAACGTTCATGCCTATGTGGAAGATATCACGGTGATGTCTAGAAAGTCCAACGACTTAATCTCTGACTTAAAAGAAACCTTTGATAATCTCCGGAAATACAACATGATGCTTAACCCTAAGAAGTGCGTCTTCGGGGTTCCAGCCGGCAAATTGTTGGGTTTCATCGTTTCTCAACACGGAATCGAGGTCAAGCCGGAGAAAATCAAGGCCATCTTAAACATAAATCGTTTGACATGCCTAAAGGACATTCAACGACTAACAGGTTGTGTTGCAGCAGTTAGTCGGTTCGTCAGCCGACTTGGAGAGAAGGCTCTGCCGCTGTACAAGTTGCTGAAGAAGGCGGAGAAATTCACATGGACAGACGAAGCAGATGCAACATTGAAGCATCTCAAGGATATTCTTTCCTCAACGCCCATCCTTGTAGCACCCGAGCCTGGAGAACCCCTGTTAATCTACATGGCGGCAACCAACCGGGTAATCAGCATCGTCGTCATGGTAGAGCGGAGGGAACCAGGCTATGAGCACGGAGTTCAATGACCAGCTTACTATGTTAGCGAGGTCTTTATGGAGTCCAAGAAGCATTACCCGCACTACCAGAAGATAGCTTATGGAGTATTCCTTGCTTCTCAGAAGCTGAGGCATTACTTTCAGGAGCACCCAATCACAGTGGTGAGCAAGACTCCACTGTCCGACATTATCAACAACAGCGACGCTACGGGAAGGGTCGCAAAGTGGGGCATTGAACTTGCCGCCTTCGATATCACCTACAAGAGACACAACGCTATCAAGTCACAAGACTTGGCAGATTTTGTTGCAGATTGGACGGAGATGCCAGATGCTACTCCGTTGCCGGAACCAGAGTACTGGGTGATCCACTTTGATGGATCAAAGCTGCTCAACGGCTCGGGGGCTGGTGTGTTGCTACAGTCACCAACAGGAGACAAGCTACACTACATTCTGCAGATCCACTTCGAGGCTACAAACAACATGGCAGAGTATGAAGCACTTATTCACGGACTTCGTGTAGCCAAGGATATTGGCATCAAGCGCATAGTTTGCTGTGGAGATTCTGACTTGGTTGCCCAGTAGGTGGCTGGCACCTGGAATGCGCGGAACCCTATGATGGCAACATATCGAGACGAAGTGGACGAGATAGCCAAGAGCTTCTTGGGCTACGAAGTCAAGTATGTACCTAGGGAGCAAAACAAGGTGGCTGATCTGTTGTCTAAGCTTGGATCAGGGCGCAAGCAAATTCCGCCAGGAGTTTTCCTAGAGCACCTGCGCACACCATCTGTGAAGGGGGCCGACATCGACAACCTGGATAGAGCTGACTCTTTCGTAAACATGGTGACTAAGGTCCCTCCGGCTTGGACAAAACCGTTCATGGAATATCTCGAACACAGAACTTTGCCCGACGACGAAGTCGAAAGACGGCAAATAGTACGACGAGCTAAGGGTTATACCATATTCAATGGGCAACTCTACAAAAGGAGCACTACTGGTGTATTCCTAAATTATGTTTCCTAGCTAGAAGGTATGGAAATCCTACGCGAGATCCATCTCGAAGATTGCGGGAATCATGCCGCTCCTCGATCGTTGGTTGCGAAAGCCTTTCGGCAAGGATTCTACTGGCTGACCGTGAAGGCGGACACCGACAAGCTGGTTGAGACATGCATGGGATGCCAGTATTATGCCTGACAACCACATGTTCCTGCTAAAGAATTGCGAACAATACCAATAACTTGGTTGTTTGCAGTGTGGGGGCTAGACATGGTGGCACTATTATAGACGACACCTTGTGGGTTTACACATCTGCTTGTAGCAGTTGATAAATTCACTAAATGGATAGAAGCTAAACCCATTAGAAAGCTTGATGGGGCAACTGCCCTCAGGTTTGTCAGGGATCTAGTGGTGATATTTGGTCTCCCACACAACATTATCATCGACAACGGCAGCAATTTATCACTCGGAGAAGTGGAGGCTTATTGTTGGGAGAAAGACATCCGACTTGACCTTGCATCTGTGGCACACCCACAATCAAATGGTCAGGTTGAGTGAGCCAATGGATTAATTCTGCAGGGAATCAAGCCACGACTTGAGGCACCGCTACATAGAGCAGCTGGAGCCTGGTCTGAAGAATTGCCATCTGTGCTGTGGAGTTTACGAACTACACCCAACCCATCCACCGGCTATACCCCTTATTTCATGGTATATGGAGCAGAAGCCATCCTGCCTTCCGACATCCTTCACAATTCACCAAGAGTTTCCGCCTACGACGAAGATGACGCTAAAGAATCCAGACGCCTAGATGTGGACCTTCTCAAGGAGCGCGTTTTGGCATGCCAAATATCCGTCATCTACCAGCAGAAGCTACGCAGCTACCATAGTCGCCGTGTTCGGCATCGCTCGTTTAAAGAGGGGGATTTGGTGCTCCGACTTAAGCAGAAGAAGTCACACAAACTATCCCCGCCATGGGAAGGACCGTTCATCATAAGCAAGGCTCTACTCAATGGGTCTTACTACCTCGTTGACAATCGTGAACTGAAGAATAGACCCAACGAGGATCATAAGCGTAAGCGACGTGACCCGGATGATGACTACCCAGAGCTTGATCGGCCATGGAACATAGCACAGCTACGTCCTTTTTACACTTAGCATTTTTTTTAATAATTGTGTACCTCTTATATGATCAATGAAATAAAGCTCTTTGGTTCACTCATATTTCTGAGTCTTTTACCTCCTTTAATGTTCATTTTTGGATCATGTAAAACCTTTATGCACAAGCCTTGAAATTTCACTTGTGAAAATTCCACCTACGGGTGTTAGCTTATTTTCTGGTCTACACATTCTTTGTCGTTTTTATGTGGATTCTGGAGTAGTGACTTTCGGCACTTATTGCCGGCGATTGTGTGCTCAGGTTATTGACGGTGCCATTGGGCATCATCACCTAAGCGCATGGTTCCGACAACGAGTCTTCCGACTCACGAAAAGCCAAGTATAAGAACCAAAGTAATGGATAAGCCAACACTTGCTTAAAAAATATATACATGCTGGAAACTAGTTCTTGAGCAGCAGGAAATAATAACCATTGTTTTCTGCCTTAAGTTACATAAACAAAGTTTTTTCCGCATATACACCAAAGGTGAAACAAATATTACAAAGTTGTTCTTCACTCCTTTGGCGCAGGTGACTTGGAAGCAGCATCATCACCAGCCGGAGAACCACCCTCGAAGTCGGCGCTGTGGTGGGACTCAGAGGAACCTTGGTTGCCGCTGTCGATGATGTTCATGGGCACGAAGACGTCGACGTCCACCAACTCGGAAACTCTAGTGTCATAGCCCGCGAGTGACGACAAGATGGCTTCATGGTTAATCTCTTTGCCATCATCGTCTACGTCGGGAATGCCAGAGGTCACCGTTTCGATGTCGGCATCTTCATAGTGTGCCTTCACCATTGACAGCGCCATCCTTGCGCCAGCCCGTGCACATGAAGCTTTCTAGCTTGAGATACGCTCGGGGCTCAGCGCAGAATCCCCGAGTACTTCACCACGGAGTCCGATGCCTTGATGTTTGTCTGAAGGGGCTTGGCGATCTCCTTGGCTTGTGTGATGGCGGTGTTGATGAAGTTGCCGGCAAGAACCATGCATTCCTTGGCTGGAGGAGGTGATCGGGTTAAACCCATAGGAGCTGCAAATTCCGGCAAGGAGCGCATGAGTTCAACAATTCAAAGTACCCAGACTACAGAAATCCAAGACGGAGAAAACTTACTGAAGATGTTGGCCTTAGCTTGCCAGAGGGTGTCCGCCAAGGATTCTTTCTCTTGTTGGAGGAGCTTATATGCCTTGCTATGGTGTTGATTTTGCTCATCGGTAGCTTGTTTCTGATCTTTTAAGTTCGCAATCTCCTCCTTCAAGCGATTGATTTCCTCGGTGGCGGAGTCCTGCAGGACCTTCATCGACTCCTCATGCATTTTCAGCATGTCCTTCTCTCCTGCTTAAGAATTTTGTTCTCGCTATCCAGCTCTTGAATGTGCTTGGATTGCTCGACAATATTCTTGGCCTTGGCGATGGTTTCTGCAAGTCGGAGAAAGCAAAGTACATAGTGAGTACTCGGAGAATATGGGCACAATACCAAGTCGGAATGCGAAAAAGAAAACAGACGCTTGCTCTTGGTGATCTATTCCTTCAAGAAGGCAGTTTTACCCTTTCCAGCTTCCAGGTCCGCGCGCATCTTCTGGTACTTGTCATTGGCCATGCCCCTCCGAGCACTCTCGTTCTGTGGAGAAAAGTTCAAAGTTAAAACGTTGTTTGGTCTTCTTGGAGCATCTAGCCGGAAATTTCCCACCTAAGACGCTCGGGGGCTACAGCAAGAATTTTTGACTTAGTAATATGCTGAGCTTTTCTTTAAGCATCTAGTCGGAACTTATTTAGTTCTTGATTAGAGGCTTGGGGGCTATAGTATAAAGTTTTTTAACTAGGATATATGCTTAGCTTTTCTTTAAGCATCTAGTTGGAACTAATTCAGTTACAACTAGAGGCTTGGGGGCTACAGTATGGAAATTTATAAACACTGCGTACGCTATTCTTAAAGCATCTAGTCGGAACATTTCATTCCATCTACATGCTTGGGGGCTACAGTGAGAGTTTTTCTAACTTAGTCATTCTTAGAGCATATAGATGCAAAAACCAATGGTTTTTCCTTCTACATCCTCGAGGGATATAGTGGGATACTCATATGAAATGCAAAAAGCAAAAAAAACTTACAAGTGCGATGATCTTGAGGTTCGTAGCACTCTCGGCCAGCAGCTTGGCAAATGATTCGCCGTTTCCTTGCAAGATTTCTGCTTGCCGGCGGAGCTCCTCTAGACCGCACGTCAGAGATGTCGGCGCCGCACCAGGGACCAAAGCAGTGATACCCGGTGTAAGTACCGGATAGACTATCTTTGGATAGGCTATGGTTTTCTTGAGTGCGGGGGCGCCGCCAACGGCAGAGGTACCTGCTTCCACCACCGCCTTACCGCCACCGATGGCATCCTTAGCCGGAGCTTCAGCCATTTGGTGGGCGGCACTCTCCTGCATCGCCTGCTCGCCGACGACTGCAACCTCGGTAGAAGCACCTGAGTCCACGTCCATGGCGGAAGGGCCAGATGCCTCCTTAGCTTGTGAGCTTGTCCGGGCAGACGAAGGCTTGACGGAGGGAGTGGTAGGCGCGATGGCGGGAGATGCGTCGCGATGCAGCATATCCTTGATAGTTCTAGAAGCCCCCAATTTGGAGGTCTTCCTGAGGCTGGTCGTGGCTTTCTTCCTGAAACGTGCAAAATGCATAAGTACAGGAGCAAGACAGATAAATAGACAATGTCGGAGGAAGAGAAGCTTACACAAGTGGGGGTGCTTTGCCAAAGGGGATCCCAGTAACTTTTCTCTTTTCCGCCTCCAGGGCGGCGGTAGTCTTCTTGGAGGCTCCACCCTCCGTCTTCTTATTCTTGCCTCCGTCGGCAGCGTCAGAGGTGGAGCTCTTCCGCTTTCGCGCCAACGGAGCATCGTCATCGGACACGACTGTGACTTCCTTCATCTTTGGATTATAGATTTGGGCAGCCAGGTTGCCCTCCTCTAGATCGCTAAGCTGTTAAGTGAGAAGTCACCATGTTCGATAAGATGACACTTGCAAGACGGAAGAACTGGAGTATATGTCATACACGGAAAATAAATACCTACCTTTGGGCACTTGCCGTCTACGAACATGTCGTAGGTGATGGTGAAGCCACGCTTTTTATCCTTCACCTTGACGATGTCCTTAAGGCAGAGCTTGACGGAGTCGCTTGAGAAGTTGTCCACGGAGATGCGGAGGCTATCCCTTCTGTCGCTGGTATACTCGTGCATGAGCTTCGCGCGGTGTTGCAGAGGTTGGATTCGCCTGATGAACCAGCACATGGCTAGGTCCAAGCCGGTCAAACCCGTCTCTATGAACCATTCTATCCGCCTTATGGCGCGGGAAGCATCGAGGTCAGAGGGAAGGGAGGCCTGGGATCTCCATGACGAGGCTTCAGCGGCGGCTCCCTCAATGAAGTCCAGGTACGTAACTTGTCGGCCAGCCAGAGGGATGTCTGGGGTGAAGTACGTCCGTTGCCAATTTTTGCAGGATTCGTGGCCGACGATGTCGGGTAACCGCCGGCCAGGTCAAATCTTGAAGCTTATGGTGCTACAGTTCCTAAGTTCTTCCTTGATATGTCCGGCTTCACGTTTGATGGTGAAGAAGTACACAAAGAGGTCTAACCTAGGCCTTATCCCTAAGTATCCCTCGTAGAGCGCCGCGTAGTTGCTAAGCACTAAGATACTATTGGGGGAAGGTTCTGGGGTTGGACTCTATAGTGATTCAAGACGGAGAGGAAGAAGTTGGAGATGGGCAGGGAGACACCGCGTACCAGTTGGGGTTTGCGGTACACCTTTTCTCCGGCTTGGGGAGAAGGTGTAACCTCGCCGGCCGGCACCGCCCGCCAGGCGAGCCCCTCCGTCACAGGAAGGTAGCCTTCGGCGATCATCTCTTGGATATCACGGTCCGTGATATCTGAGCCGCACCAGTCGACCTTGTGCGAATCTGGCTCCTCCTCCAACGGCTCCACCGCCGCCAGATTAAGGTCGCCGCCGGTGGACTCGATAACTGCCGAGGCGGGGATGACTAGGCCCTCTGGAGGCACGACGATGGAGCTCGCCGTCTTCGCCGCAGCTTCGTTCGACGCCGCCATGGAGGGAGAAGTGCTGCTGCTGGCCATGGAGTGAGACTGGGTTTGATTGGTGCAAATTGGAGACTAGGGTTTTTTCGCGAGTTGGGCGCGGAGAGCTCGAAGGGGCACGCGCTGGAGGAAGAAGACGATGCGAGGAGAATGAGGTAAAAGGTTAAAATTCCACCATGGTTACTATTTATCATCTCCAAGCGTCAAGATTCGTGTAGCTTGATCGGACGGTTGCCGCGTAGACGACGTGTTCGCGAATGTGCGCAGAAATTTCTCCACGTCTCCAACCGTCGCCGCCAACGGTTCGTATTGCTCGCGCGGGAAAATCGGACATGATTGCGTTCTCTACATGTGTGAGTTACGAGGCGTCGCTGACCTAAGCCTACGTCGTTCTAGCTGACATGGGCAGATGAGCCGTCACATCGAAGATTCCGACATGGACGGATCCAGTCCGTCTACGGAAGAGTACGATGAAAGATTCAGCATTTCTCCGGCTTACAAGTTGAAGACGGAGAAAGCCTTACAGGGTTCTTTGGGAGGACTACAAGATATTGCTTGACGATTTGCCGACATCCAATTAGACGGAGCATTCATCTGAAGAGGCAAGATGACGCAAGATCTTGGAATTCTCCGGGGGCTACTATTGGGGATATGCTATATGGGTATCCTCATAGCATGTCACCTATCCGGATAACCCGGGTGGCCCACAGTTGGTAGCATGGCCTATGGCCTGTTGGGCGACCCAGTTAGATGGATCTAGAAGGGAGGCCCATGCCGGATAAAGGAAGGCTATGGTGGAGTCACCAGCGTACCCGGAGCCTTGGAGTGCAAGATACACAAGACTAGTAATAGACAGTGTATGACTCTGTAACCTGTCCGGCTAGGACTTTTCCCTGTAACCCTAGGACCTGGCGACTATATAAGTCGGGCCTATGGGAGCCTTTAGAGCATCGATTCATACAACCTCGCACAGCAAACCTATCTCTATAACTCGGCATAATGCCCTTATAGTGATTTATAGCAAGAGTAGGATTCCGCCACCGTCGTGGGATCTGAACCTGGGTAAGCTGTGTTACCTCGTACCCGTCAACCGTCCGCCTTACCCCATGTCTCTAAACACGCACTGTGAGGACCTCTCGATGGCGTACTCGTCGGCAATACCACGACACTTGAGTGCTCTTAACTTATTAAAGGAACAAGAGCAAAAAAGTTTTCATCTCTCAATAAGTGAGAGACCAAAAATATTTGTTTCACTTTCGTAGCTAAACTTTTGACACTCACTCATGCATATGATTTATTTGCTAGACAGATATGCGTAGTTAGGAAGTGAACTTAGTGCAATCTTGTGAATACTTATATGACCATGTTTAAGATTGCAGGAAATGTGAAGAAAAGAATTTGACACCAATTCAAGCTTGTAAGTTCTTTTATTTCAGTTTCGAATCTCCGCTATCCTTTCTTATTTCCTTGTCACTCGAGGACGAGCAACATCTAAGCTTGGGGGAGTTGATAGCCGTGAGATTCTACACATTTTTTATGGTTTCTATCAATGGTTTTCTTCTGCATTTGATGGTTTTCTAGATTTACCTAACAATACTACTTCAGTAGCAAATAAAACTTGGTTTTTAATGTGTATTTTAGGTTCTGAACGTTAATAGAGGAATTTAACAGCAAAAACACAATATTCAGGCGAAAACAAGCAAGTCCCTTTTTGGAAGCAATCGAGGGGAATTCAGTTCAAGTTTAACGACCAACTATACGGGCCGCCGCCGTATAGTTGCGGCCGTATAGTTGTCATCTCCTTCGTCTTATTAAAAGGGAGAACTTTTGTGAAGAGGCGAAGGTCGAAAACAGAACACACGAGCCGCCATACCATCCAGAAGGGAGAAAGAAGGGATCCGGAGAAGAAGGGGAATACATTCTTCATCTCGCTCCACGAGCTTCGATCTACTAGCCACCACACCTCCATAGCCATTACTTGTACTTGAGAGAGAGATCTCCACTTTGCAAGATTAGGGTTTGAGATTGTTCTTCCTTTTTTTGTGTTGGTTTTGTTTCTATTTCTTATTGTGAATCTCAACGGTAATATCGAGAAGAACTCCCTTCATTTAATTATATCGATGATGCTTTCTTTTCTCATGTGTGAGTAAGTTCCCTTAGGCGTGGCAAATGTAGGGGATTGGTGAAATGTGATGTCCCTACATATTTTCCATCAAGTTTGTGGTTAATTGTAATTACTATATTATGTGTGCTTGACTATTTGTGGGATGCTTAATGCTTGTTGTCCAACTAAGGGCCTAGAAAACTTGATGCTTTGTTCTACATAGATAGAATCTTGTTTGCTAGCAGATGGGCGACCCTTGAGTGACACGGGGATATCAATGGGAAACTAGTTTGACTTGAGGATAACAGGGAACCACCGAGCTTATTGCATTAGTGTGACACCCCCGGGATCAGGGCTAAACAAATCCCAGACCTCCGTCTGACATAAGCTTAACCTTGAGCACGAGAATATCCAGTGAAGAATCGATAACACAACAGTGACACTATGACACAAAAATTATTACAGCGAGCTCATAATTGAGCAGAGAACCAAATTATTACAAGCAGAGGTCACTAACCACAAACATCAAACAACGGAAGGCAAATTATGCTATTAAGTATAGCAAACTTAACAAATGGCCTAAGAGGGCTGAAGCATAACGATGACGACCCAGCCCATAGATTCCAGGATGCCGGCCGGGAACCCCAAGCTACTCATCGTGTTGATGTAGTACCAAACTGATCTTTAGGGAACACTTAGTCTGCCAAAAGTATCAACAAAGCAAGGGTGAGTACATGGTGTACTCGCAAGACTTATGGCTAGTGGAGTTCTTTTGCATAAATCCATCTTTGTTTATGAAACTAGAGATAAAAGAAGCTCGTTTAATCAGAATATTTTAAAATGGGATAAGAGAGCGACATCTCCGAAATATTGATCATCGTCTTTGATATCCACCAAGTCATCATCATCTACCAACTAGGATCACCCCCTCGTACCCATGAGGAAGCATCCTTAAGCACACGTTGATCTGCCAAGTTTTACGATTAAGTTATAGTTCTCTATGATCTTAGAATCTGGTCACCAAGCGTTCATAACCATGAACACGGCTTTTCGAAAAGATTATTAGCCTGCAGGGGTGTACAACTTTACCCACACGTACTAACCTTCTCCTAATGCCACAATGATTAGCCCTCTTCCTTGGAAGGCCTACAGAGGGTGGTTAGACACGACCTTTACCTTGCTTTCGCCGAGACCATGAGTCACGCAATAAGTATGGTTCTGTCGTAACGGGTCAAATCCCGAAGCCGGTACTTAAAGATGTGAGGCGAGGTTGGTTTACCAGGGGCGCTATCAACCCCAAGAAACCGCGGCGACGCTTCCCTAACTGTTATGAATGCACCTTCACCCGACAAATCTTTCAAAAGGCTTTCTATTCATATGTCGAACGGAACGCCCAAACTATGTGACTCATGGAATCTACTAGGCAAGTTAGTTGCTCGTGAGGTTTTCCAGGCCCTAAATCTTGGGTTAAAGATTAGCAAGAGGGTCAAAGAAAAGATCTTGGGTTAAAGATCAACATCATGTACAAGATTCACAACACCTGAATCGAGCACAATCAGGGATCTTAAATTCAAGTACAAGGGTTAAAACCCAAAGAAAAGAGTAACTACTACTTGAGTGACATAGCGTACACTGCAAGGTAGTAATCACGAGATAGCTTCCAAAATAAGAAACGACTTCTGATGTACCCAACAAACAAAAAGGAGGCACATGAGGCAAAAGGAAACCTCGAAGCCTTGAGCATAACACTGCGGAATCGATAATATAATATTTTGGATCCAAAGGATAGAGAGATCATGATAGAAAGAAATCTCTCAGCTGAACAAGATAAAAGGGGAACAAGGAATTCACAACACACACAACTCTGAGAACTCAAGACTATGTCAACTGGTTGAGAAATGGCATGCCAGAAGGCATCTAAGCTTTGAAAGACTAGAAGAGATATCAAAACTTTTCCAAAGTCAACACAAGATGAGATGACCCAGAGTTAGAGTGAAACTGGATAAGAAGAAAAAGAAGCATACTAGAGTTTTCACAAATACTTTTCAACTTTTAAGATAGTTTTTCACAAACACTAGACTCAACATCGACCAATAGCAAGGTTTTCCTACGGTCGGTACTGCTCTGATACCAAAACCCGTGGCACCCCTGGGATCAGGGCTAAACAAATCCCAGACCTCTATCTGACATAAGCTTAACCTTGATCTCGAGAATATCCAGTGAAGAATCCATAACACAACAGGGACCCTACGGCACAAAAATTATTACAGCGAGCTCATAACTGAGCAGAGAACCAAATTATTACAAGCAGAGGTCACTAACCACAAACATCAAACAATGGAAGGAAAATTATGCTATTATGTATAGCAAACTTAAAAAATGTCCTAAGAGGCCTGAAGCATAACGATGACATCCCAGCCCATAGATTCCAGGCTGCCGGCCGAGAACCCCAAGCTACTCGTCATGTCGATGTAGTACCAAACTGATCTTAAGGGAACACTTACTCTGCCAAAAGTATCAACAAAGCAAGGGTGAGTATAGGGTGTACTCCGCAAGACTTATGGTTGGTGGAGTTATTTTGCATAAAGCCATCTTTGTTTATGAAACCAGAGATAGAAGAAGCTCGTCTGATCAGAATATTTTAAAAGGGGATAAGAGACAAAACATCTCCGAAATATTGATCATCGTCTTTGATATCCACCAAGTCATCATCATCTACCAACTAGGATCACCCCCTCGTACCCATGAGGAAGCATCCTTAAGCACACGTTGATTGCCAAGTTTTACGATTAAGTTATAGTTCTCTATGATCTTAGAATCTGGTCACCAAGCGTTCATAACCGTGAACCCGAATTTTCGAAAAGATTATTACCCTGCAGGGGTGTACAAGTTTACCCACACGTACTAACCTTCTCTTAATGCTACAATGATTAGCCCTCTTCCTTGGAAGGCCGACAGAGGGTGGTTAGACACGACATTTACCTTGCTTTCGCCGAGACCATGAGTCACGCAATAAGTATGGTTCCGCCATAACGGGTCAAATCCCGAAGCCGGTACTTAAAGATGTGAGGCGAGGTTGGTTTACCAGGGGCGCTATCAAGCCCAAGCAACCGCGGCCACGCTTCCCTACCTGTTATGAATGCACCTTCACCCAGCAAATCGTTCAAAAGGTTTTCTATGCATATGTCGAACGGAACGCCCGAACTATGTGACTCATGGAATCTACTAGGCAAGTTAGTTGCTCGTGAGGTTTTCTAGTACCTGTGTGGTTGTACGCTCGTCTTGGTTCCAAAGGCAAGAACTCGGTTCCTAGTGGTGGCGAGCATGGGACTAGAAAAACCACATCCCACCGTGGCCTCCCATACAAGCCTTAGCATGTTTAAAATCGTATCACTGATCTCATATCATCACGTTCTCCTGTCATACTAGATTATCTACATCTGATACATCATCTGGATGAACCAGACTCAACAACTATGCATGGCTAAGCAGGGCACAGATATAAGCTCTAGCAGTGCACACAAGCCAAACCTAGTTATGGTAGGAGCAGTGGATCAGGTAATATAAGCTCAAAGGGAGTAATGCAATAGATAGGATACTCTATCTGTCAATAAAAGACCGCAGTAGAATCGTATGCATCATGGCAAGAATTGAAATGCTTTTGAAATCATAGGATTATATCATGGTGGGGATATGCTTGCATTTGCCAGTTGATAATAGATAAACAGATCTTCGAAGGCCCTGTACTTGACTTGGTTACAGTTTGTCAAGTATTTGTATTCGAGCTTCGATGGTGTTGATCTCTGGCTTAGATCTCGATGTCGATATCGTATTCTACAGGGAAGAATGAAGCACCGGAAAGAGAGGAAAACAATCAACACATGGCATTGATGCAATGATCAAGCAATGATGATGATATGAAAATTTAAATTGTATTGAAAAGTAACCCTAAGGCATGATCGATAATTTAATCGGGGTTCTGAGGGGTTAAAACCCTAACTCGAGGAAACTCCGGAATCACCTCTGAGGGGTTACTATGTTGTTCTAATTAAAAATTTTATGGAAGTTGTTGAACATTGCATGATTATAGCTTAAATAGATTGTTCTCATTTTTCTGAGCATTTTGATATATTATTTGTATTTTTCTGATTTAAAATGACTTTGTTATTGAATTTACAATATTTATTCAATTTCTAGATTTATTTAAACCATTTCTAAATTTAAACAAAACTGGGAATACCTTTGTCACTGAGTCTCTCCCTAGCCATAGAGGGTGATAGAGGGGCCCCTTGGCCACCTCAGCTTCCACGCGGCAGGGTGGGACCTGGGCTGGGTTTGACTACGCTGACCGTGGGCGTGGCTGACGCACAGGTGACATCATCACGACGTCACGCCGGCGGTGAGCTACGGATCGGCGGCGGAAACGGCACTAGGGGGCTCATGGGACTGCACGGAAGGGTGGGTTCGACATAGCAGAGCAAGGCGAACAAGAATCTAGCGGCGCCGCTCCTATTTGGTCACCAGGGCTTCAACTCCGACGAGCGGCGGCGGTAGCGCTTGCAGGTGACCATGGCAGAGGGTAACCAGAGCGAGAGGGGGAAAGGGAGAGGTCCCACGGGGACCAGGAGCTCACCAAGAGCGCGGTGGTGGTGTCAGGGAGATGAGGGGAGGCCGGACGACGCCAAAATCGACGACGGACGCAGTGACCGGAGCTCAGGAAGACTGCTCGATTTGGACTCCTGGGAGCCCGCCGGCTCTCGTGGTTGAGGGCAATCGAACGAGTCGAGCAATGCAGAGCTTCCAAGCTTCACGGCGGGGCTCGGGGTGGTCTTCAACGGCGGCGAGGACGAGTCCTGCGACGGCCAGGGTTTCAGTCCTGCAGCGGAAGAGGAAGAGAGAGGTCTTTGGGGAGAGGGGGAAGTGGATGAGGATGACCAGGGTGTCGAGGCGGTGATCTTATCGTTCCCCAGGAAGCGATGCACGGCGGCGAGGAAGCGGCGCGGATCGACGGTCAGCGGCGCTATAGCGAGCTGCTTCTCACTATCGAGGAAGACGATAGAGCGGACGACGAAGCGGTACAGGCAGCGCTAGGCTGGCTTGGGCCGGGTGCTGGGCCGCTGGCTACTGCACATGCGGGAGAGAGGGAAGGGAGGAGGAAGATGGGCTACGGCCCACTAGCAGCTGCAACCTAATTTATTCTAGAACATTTTCTAATTTCTGTTTTTTATTTCTCTCTTTTGTATTTGAATTTCCAAACTGTTTGGATCATTCAAAACTACCAGAGGATTTTATAAGATACATAAAATACGCAGGGCCCTTGTACTCGATTTGGGCCCTATTGTTTTTGGGTTTTCAAAATATTCAAACCATTTTGAATAAGTTTCAAAGAGAGGGGGAAGATTAGGGTTTTATCTTTGATCTTGTTTGTTGCATGAATTTTGAAATAGATGATGCTCATGATAATGCACAAACAAACCCTAATTCTAGATTAGCAAAAACTGGGGTGTTACAATTAGTTCGATCCAAAGAGCTTAATTCCTAAGCAACCTGAAGGATCTTAATCGTCTAGCGACTTAACATGGTTGTGGTAAACAGGCTAGTAGGATTATTGAAGTTGGGATGAAGTCTACCCAGAGGAGTTCCGAATAATTATGGGTTGCTCGCCTACAAACATACTTATAAGATTATAATTGTTACACTTATCACTCATTCACCGGCACATTCACTATCACCATGAACTTAAACTCCGCGCGCCTACTTCGTCATCTACAGAAAAAACAAACAAATCGTTCTTTACTTTTTATGCTTTCTATTTTAGAAGTTTACATTTTAGTTTTATTTAAATACTTACATTTACACCCAAATTCTATTCTTATTCTCAACACTTGTAGTCAATTCACTGGAAGTCTTATGACAACTTCGGGTGTGACAGAGACTTCACCAATAAAAATTTACCTTTGGGCTCCCTGTGGGATCGATATCTGAACTTCGAAACTATCTACAAACAATCTGTGCACTTGATGTCATCAGTTACTTAGGGGAAGCAACGCTTTGCCCTCTGGAGGGATGATGGTGGCTCTGTTGATGTAGAACCTGTTGGGAAACCACAAGAGGAAGGTATGATGAGCACAGCTGCAAGTTTTCCCTCAGTTGTGAAACCAAGGTTATCGAACCAGTAGGATAAAGAAACAACTTCCGAAGGTGTTGCTAGCAACGTGGAACCTGCACAACACAACCAAAATACTTTGCCCCAACTTACAGTGAGGTTGCAAGCTCACTGGTTTTGCTGAAAACAAAGGATTAAACGTATAGTGTGGAAGATAGTAATTTCTTGTAGTAATTACAGAAAGTAAACAATAGATAGTAGATGGAATATCAATGGAAAGGAATGGATCAGGGTCCATAGTTCACTAGAGGTGTTTCTCCATAAGATAAACATGCTAGGTGAACAAATTACAGTTGGGCAATTGACAGATAGAGAATGCATAACAATGCATGTACAGGACATTATGATCACTATGAGATTCTTTTGGGCATTACAACATAATACATAGACTGTAATCCAATTGCATCTATGACTAATAATCCACCTCCGGGATATCATCCGAACAACCCTCGGGTATTAAGTTGCAAGCAACATATATTGCATTAAGCAAAGTGTGTAAAGTAAACAATACAATTGCCCTTGGACAAAGGATTGTTGTTTTCTCCCTAGTAGCAACAGCACATCTAAAACCTTAGAGGTTTCTATCACTCCCCCAGATTACTAGAGGCATGAACCTACTATCGAGCATAAATACTCCCTCTTGGAGTCACAAACAAATACTTGGCCAAAGTAACTACTAGCAACGGAGAACATGCAAGATCATAAATAACATAGACATGATAGAATCAATAATCAATCCATCGGATCCCAACAAAGACAACATGTAGGATTACAATAAGATGATCTTGATCATGATAGGCAGCTCACAAGATCTAAACATGGTAGCACAAAGAGGAGAAGAACCATCTAGCTACTGCTATGGACCCATAGTCCAAGGATGAACTACTCACGCATCACTCTAGAGGCTAGCAAGGTGATGAAGAAGGCCTCCGGGATGATATCCCCTCTCTGGCAGGGTGCCGAGAAAAGCTTTGGATCCCTCCCGATCTAGGGACGATGGTGGCGGAGGCTACGGACTCTTTCATGGATTTATGATTGGGTACTTAGGGTTTTCTCCTCAGGGGGTTTATATAGGCGAAGGGGCAAGGTCGGTGGAGGTCCAGGAGGGCCACACCATAGGGCGGTGCCCCCTAGCCGCGCTTGGGCCAGGTTTGGCTGACCTAGGGTGCGCCTCCCTCTAGCCTCTAGACTCCGTCTTCGCCTCTAAAAAATAGGAAGTTCGCCTTTTTTTTCGTCCAATTCCGAGAATATTTCTTTACTAGCTTTTCTAAAACCAAAAACAGCAGAAAACAGGAACTGACACTATGGCATATTGTTAATAGGTTAGCTCCAGAAAATGTATAAAAATGCATCAAAGTGTAGTCAAAACATAAGATAGTTGGTACAAAACAAGCATGGATCATCAAAAATTATAAATATGTTTACGACATATCAAGGGACAACCTCAATTGTGATATGTGCATCGGCGGCCATCCCTTTGGCTGGGCCTCGTTTACTATTTTTACCAGACTTGGTCGATGTGGAGGTCTAAAATAAGAAACATTCATTAATATATATACACACAAATGAATTAATCCATCTATACAGTGATCACAAGAGGCTTAATAATAAACCTCGCTAGAGTTTGTTAAGGCCCGTCCATCATTTTCCAATCCATTGTTGCAAATAAAACTCGTTTGCGCTTCGACTAAAGGATCTATCTCCATTCCATTACCGGACTCATTCAGAAACTGTGAGCCATCTTCTGCTCCACAGTCTTCTGCTCCACCCTAATCAAACTCGTCTACGCTCCAATAGGAGAGCACAGAATCACCTCGTATCATGTGGAAATAGACGCTCTTAACCTTGTATGTCATTGAAGTCCATAGAATAACTGCTATGAAATAATGTGCATATGAGTAATAAAATTAACAATGTACAATATCACAACAACAAAGTACTAATATCATATAATATCTCGAATAACAACAAAGTACTAATATCATATAATATCTCTCTCGAATAACATCTCGCGAAAACTCGACGTCGACTCCCGGTTCTTGAGCCACGGGATATGAACACCCAAAGAGAAGGAACCATCACAGGATCAAAGCTCGGGTGAGATCCCTGAAGAAACTGCCAGGTATCAGAGATCCTGGCGTCCAACATCACCATATAGCGACGAAAATGCTCGTCCTCCTCCCTGACACGACGTTGTACCACCTTCATGGGGGTCGGATCCCTCTACACCAATTATGGATCACGCGATGACAACCAAAAAAGCTCTGGGTCAATGACGATACTCGTATTCCTCACCAAGCTATGCCTCCCGGTAGGTAGCACCTCTTAGTGCCACCCCGGCGGAGCCCAGTCTCGGACATACCCGGAAGAGCCCAGTACTCCTCCGTCGTTCCCGCTGAGTGTATGACGTGGATGCGAGATCGGCATATCCAAAAGTAGGCATTTTTACTAAATTATATACTACATTATATACTATGTATTTACAGAAATGCGGGATGGGCCTTTCCCATCGCGCTTATTTACAGTATGTGTGCAGTGCTCCTGCCTAAACCATATATTCATACATATATATAATATTGTAACAGGTGTTCATTTAAAACCCTAAACCATCTATTCTAAAAATGTAAACTAATAAAATTATAACAAGGGTTTATTTCATCTATCCTAAAATTATAACAAGTTTAAATCCTAAACTAAACCTAATAATCCTAAACCTAAACCTAATATAAACTATAATCCTAAACTTAACTAATTTCACTAATTTAAATCTAATATAATTAATAAACCTAAACTAATCAATATCTAAACTAAGAAAAAACAGAAAAAAAGAATCGGGAGCACTACTTACTACGGAGAAACTCCGGTGAAGGGGCGTCGCGGGGAGGGCCGATGCGGGGACGGCGGGAAGGCGCGGGTCCAACGGGGCAGCGCTCCTCCAGCGGCTAGGCAACACGGGAACGGCGAGGCGGCGCTCCAATGGGCGGCACGGTGGTGGGCCGAGGCTTCTCCTTGACAGGCGAAACAACAGCGCGACATAGAGAAGAAGATTGAGGAGTCTCGGTTTGTGATTCGAACTAGGAGAAGGGAGGTTGGTATTTATAGTAACAACCTCTAGTCCTGGTTGGAGCCACCGACCGGGGCTAAAGGGGGCCTCTACTCCCGGTTGGTGGCTCCAACCGGGACTAGAGGTGTTTTCGCCTGACTATTTTCAGTTGCGCCACAACCCTTTAGTCCCGGTTCGAGGATCGAGTCGGTACTAAAGGTGTATTTTGTAAAAAAATTAAACGAACAAATTTAGTAAATACTTTAAAACCAATATCTGTCATTCTATAATGAACAAAATTATGTATTATATATCAAAATTTGCAAAAAAGAAGACCTATAATATAAATCTATTATCGTACTCTGTTATACAACTAATATATTTTTTCATATTTTTAACTAAAAATGCATTAAATCATATCTTTTGATTACTTTCGAATCTAATAAAACTTTCAACATAAAAAGTGTATGAATTTGATTGACTAATCCAAAACCATTTTTTATTTTTTAAACCAGTTAGTCCAAAACTAGTAACTGGGATTAAAGATATTTCGGGGGTCTTTAGTCCCTGTTAGAGCCACTAACTAGGACTAAACAAATTTCCCGCCATTCTCAGAGCCGTCAAGCCATGTGCCATGCTTTCCCGCCATTTCCCTCCACTTCTCGCCATGTTTTCCCGTCCTTTCGCTCCATATCTAGGCCGATCGTCATGCCCATCCACACCTTACCCTCTCACAACAATGGACACCGCATAATTGGCCATTATAACTCTCGAGGATAGCGAGGTGCTTTATGCCTTGAGAAAGTCATGCCCTTCGGGCTACCGGCTGCCCGCCGACTGGATCATGAGTGCTCGAGGTGTTCCTGTCCCTCTTGTGCCTCAAGGTTCTGCACGCCAGGCGGCTATCACGAACCACTTGTACCTCGAGCTCGCGACAGAGAAGCAGATGGATCCCCATTAGGATCCCGAAAACTACGACACCTGGAATGCCTTCTTCGCTAACCGACAAGAAAGGGAGCTCGCCAGGTACAAGGGTAATGGCCCTCCCTTGGTGAACAACAACGAAGCCGGACGCTGCCTCTCCTGGGAAAACCGGACTATCGTCGGGGTGATACGCTACATCGCCTAGGGATATCATCCTCGCCTTTGGTGCCCGCACCCATCATAGAGTCACGAGAAGGGTGGCAGTGGTGAAGGCCGTAGGCGTAGCGCCGTCGTCATCCGGGATCCCCCTCCCCCATGCGTTGTGAATCCTATGCCGGAGTGGCAGGTGCCCTGGAATATGCTATGGATGGGATGCGGATCCAGCCACATGCGCCTAGTGACGATGACGATGATAAATACGAAGACGACCCTGAAGCTGTGCCCTATAGGGCTAGATATGAGTTTGACTAAAGGGGGGCTTTTTAGTCTCGATTTTCTAATATTAATAAATATATTGAGTGTTAGTCCTGTTTTGTGGCTGGAGAGGGACTAAAGGGGGGGCCTTTAGACCCGATTCCGTAGTTACAGTTAGGAAACTAGGACTAATGGACCTTTTCCTACTACAACTTTCCCGAACTATGAAGATGTTTTTCTATGCTTGTGTCGGGGAGCTAACTAATTTCACATATTAGGGAGTGCCTCTATGGTGAGCTTGTGGAAGATGCCTGAGGACTGGATCCTTAGAAATCTCCCTCAATCTCACTGTAGTGGTGTCCCTGCTCTCGCGTACCATCTTGCTTACAGTTGATAACTTCACAAGGATGCTTATTTATAGATTAAGCAGCACAACATAGTGTAGACACTCAACCCTGTTATAGTGCCGCCACCCACCAAAATAGTGTCGCCACTCACCAAAATAGTGTCGCCACCCACCGAAATAGTGTAGCCACTCACTGGCATAGTATCGTCACTCACTGGCATAGTGTTGCCACTAATGTTCACTCCCGGTTGGTGTCTCCAAGCGGGACTAAATCAACCGGGATTAAACATGGTTCGTGTCGGCCCCAGCCTGCCGCAACCCCTTAAGTCCCAGTTGGTGCCTACAATCGGGACTAAAGGTTCATCTTTAGTCCCGATTGGAGTTATCATCCGAGACTAAATCATGTTCAAGGTTTCCTGGCTTTCGGGTCAAATGACCAATGTTATGGCTATAATCAGGGTATAGTTTGTGATACTGTGCCCATATTGTGCAACGATGTGCATCATGGGATGGCAAACAATGTTGTAGGAGGAAGTTTTCGTTTTCGTTTTCATTTTCGTCTGATGGAAAAGCCATTTTCCATTTTCTGAGCGCCAAAAAAAGGGTTTTTTCTAAAGCAACCACCAAAATGCTCATTCAAAATGATACCACCAAATTTTCCAAAATATTAGACCACCTTACATGGAAAATTTCCCAACCAGTAGATCTCAAACCTTTCCATCCACCCCTGGTGAAAAAGACAAATGTCTACCGAACCGGTAGGAAGTGGGTCTGATTTGAACTACAGGTACATGATCTAATGCTCATGATTTTATTTAGACTCACAATATTATGTTTCTTCAGAGATCAAATGCAAGTTTTAGCGAGGCTGATCACCTATCTTCATGCCCGCCATTTTGACCATAGTTTGAAACTCGAAAATTTTAAAACGAGCATAAAAATTTCAAAAAGGTCTGAACAATGTAAATACTTCGCGTGGTGTCATATTGTGTGACATAGTTAGAGGAAAAATACCAAACTTGGTAAATTGATTATGTCTCAAAAAACCTTCACAAAATGACCTATCATGTTCGAGGTGTCCTTGCTTTCGGGTCAAATGAGCAATGCTTTGGATAGAATCAGGGCATAGTTTGTGATAATGTGCCCATATTATGCACGCATGTGCATCATGGGATGGAAAACAATGTTGCAGGAGGAAATTTTCCTTTTCGTTGCACAGAAAATCCATTTTCCATTTTCTGAGCGCCAAAATGGGTTTTTTGTGAAGCAACCACCAAAATGCTCATTCCAAATTATACCACCACATTTTCCAAAAATACCAGACAACCTTACATGGAAAATATACCAACCGAGAGATCTCAAACCTTTGTGTCCACCCCTGGTAAAAAAGACAAATGTCTTCCGAACCAGAAGGAAGTGGGTCTGGTTTGAACTACATGTACATGATCTACAGGTAATATATTGATTTCATATCAAAAACCACCAAAGGCAATATTCAAAATACATCATATGGCTTGCTTATGACCATGTGTCTGTAACCATGGAGCATCTTCATCAATTAACATGGTGCTTGGGTCATCCTTCACTACGAAGGGCAGAATTTCATGAAACTTATCATAATCTTCTGACATGTCTGTCTTGTCCTCCACTCCCATAATGTTTTTCCCTAAAAGAACTATGTGGCTCTTTGAATCATCGTATGATGATGTATTCGTTTTCTTATATTTTATTTTTGTCGGTTTGGTAGACATGTTCTTCACATAGAAAACCTGAGCCACGTCATTGGATAGGAAGAATGGTTCGTCTTTGTATGCATGATTGTTGAGATCCTCTGTTCTCATTCCATACTTCTGGTCTACATTTACCCCGCCTCCTATCAGCTTGACCCATTTGCAACGAAACAAAGGGACCTTAAAATTATGTCCATAGTCAAGTTCCCATATCTCCTCTATGTAACCATAATATGTGTCCTTTGACCCATTGTCATTTGTTGCATCAAAGCGGACACCACTGTTTTGGTTGGTGCTATTTTTTATTTTGGGCGATCGTGTAAAATGTATTCCTATTTATCTCGTACCCCTGGAAAGTCCATATAGTAGAGTATGGTGAGCTGGCAAACAAGTACAGCTAATCACAAACAGTGTTGTTATTCATGATATGTGTTTGCAACCAATCGCCTAAAGTCATCATGTGTTAATCTCTAATCTAGGAGTGAGACTTCCCTAGGTTGTTGGAGCATACAATATTCTTGTTTTCCTTGATATATGGACCTGCCAAGGTCAAAATTTGAAGAAATGTGTAGTGTGCTTGAGTGATAGAATGCTCATCCCTATATATTATTGATTTCCTTCATAGCATGCATTTTCCACTCAGTATCCCCTCATGCCGCGATTCAGAAACACCAATCAGCTTAATGTTAGGAATAAATTCAACAAAAAACTCAATGACCTACTTTGTTCCATAGCCCTTGGAGGTGCTTCCTTTTGGCCTAGCACGGTCATGAACATATTTCTTCAAGACTCCCATGAACCTCTCAAAGGGGAACACATTGTGTAGAAATATAGGACCCAGAATGGTAATCTCGCCGACTAGGTGTACCAAGAAATGCGTCATAATATTGAAAAAGGAACACCGACTCAAAACTAACGAGACACTGGACCACATCATTCTGTAACCTCGGTAGAATTTCTGGATCGATTACAAGATTGCTCTTTCATAACAAGATTTAGCAAAGCAGGTTTAATTTCAAATAAAATAGCTTCAGGAACAGGTGGAGCAATAGGTGTACAAATAAAATCATCATTGTTTGTGCTAGTGAAATCACACAACTTGGTGTTTTCAGGAGAATTCATTTTTGCAAGAGTAAAGCGAGCCAACAGAAGATGAAGTAGGAACTATTTTTTGTGTGTTTTTGATAAAGAGAAACAAACTAGGACAACTATTTTTTTTGTGTTTCTGAAGAAAAGAAACAAGCAAAACAAAGCAAAAGAAACAAAGAAAAACAAAAACAAGGTAAAGAGATTGGTTATGAGAGACTCCCCTTGCGAGAATCTTCTTTCTCCCTGAAAGTGATTGACGAGGAAGAAGAGATTGAGCTGTCCTTATCTCCCCGGCAACGGCGCCAGAAAAGTGCTTGATGGATCAGATATGTAGAGCTCGTTGGGAACCCCAAGAGGAAAGTATGATGAGCACATCAGCAAGTTTTCCTCAGTTATGAAACCAAGGTTATCAAACCAGTAGGAGTAAGGAAACAACTCCAAGGTGTTTCTAGCAACTTGGAACCTGCATAACACACCCCACAATACTTTGCCCCAACTTACAGTGAGGTTGTCAATCTCATCGGTTTGCTGAAAACAAAGGATTAAACATATAGTGTGGAAGATAATAATTGCTTGTAGTAAGTAAACAATAACGATAGATGGTATATAAATGATAAAGAATGGACCGGGGTCCATAGTTCACTAGAGGTGTTCTCCGTAAGATAGATAGCATGTTGTTTGAACAAATTACAGCGGGGCAATTGACAGACTGAGAAGGCATAACAATGCATATACTAGACATCTTGATTCCTATGAGATTTGATTGCGCATTCCAACATATTACATAGACCGTAATCCAACTGCATTTATGACTAATAATCCACCTTCAGGTTATCATCCAAACCCCTTCCTGTATTAAGTTGTAAGCAACGGATAATTGCATTAAGAAAAGTGTGTAAAGTAAACAATACAATTGCCCCATGGACAAAGGATTGTTGTTTTCTCCCTAGTAGCAACATCACATCTACAACCTTAGAGGTTTATGTCACTCTCCCAGATTACTAGAGGCATGGACCCACTATCGAGCATAAATACTCCCTCTTGGAGTCACAAGCGTCTACTTGGCCAAGGTATCTACTAGCAACTGAGAGCATGCAAGATCAAAAATAACATAGACATGATAGAATCAATAATCAATCTGATATAGTATCTCAATATCCATCGGATCCCTGCAAACACATGTATGATTACAAATAGATGATCTTGATCATGCACATAGCTCACAAGATCTAAACATGGTAGCACAAAGGAGGAGAAACAACCATCTAGATACTGTATGGACCCATAGTCCAAGGGTGAACTACTCACGCATCACTCGGAGGCTGGCATGGTGATGAGGAAGGCCTCTGGGATGATCTCTCCCCTCCGGCAGGGTGCCAAAAAGAGCTTCGGATCCCGCTGATCTATCGATGGAGATGGCGGTGGCTACGGACTATTTAGTAGATTTCTGATCGGGTGTTTAGGGTTTCTGCATCGGGGTGCTTTTATAGGCGAAGGGGCAAGGTCGGTGGGCGCCCGAGGGGCTCACACCATGGGGCGGCGCGCCCTAGGGGGTGGCCGTGATAGCCCTAGGCGTGGCCACCTAGTGGCCCCACTTCGGCTACCCTTTTAACTCCGTCTTCGCTCTAGTAAAATATTGACTTTGGCTTTTGTCCCGTCCAATTCCGAGAAATATTTCCTTACTAACTTTTCAAACCAAAAACAGCAGAAAACCGGCAACTTGTAGTGCGACATCTTGTTAATAGGTTTGTTCCAGAAAATGTATAAAAATGCCTCAAAGTGTAGACAAAACATAAGAAAGTTGATACAAAACAAGAATGGAGCATAAAAAATTATAGATATGTTTACGACGTATCAGCGCGTCAACTTCTTCTTCTCGTTTTCATTTTCACATTATCTCTGTGCATCAAGAATGGCCTGATGAAGATCATCAGCAGTCTCATCTAATGCCCGTTCTTCACCTTCTTCTTGTTCATTATCTTCCATTACAGTACCACCGTATTTACGGAACATTGGATACTTGTCATCGTTCTCTTCTTCTTTGTTGTCTTCCATCAAAACCCCTCTTTTTTCGTGATTTGTCCAACAATTATAGCCGAGCATGAAAGCTGAATCAGGAGGATGTGAATGGTTTTTGAGTAAGATAAATCCTTCTCATTCTGACAGACACGACACTGACAACACATAAAACCATTCCGCTTGTTTGACTCAGCCACATAGAGAAAAGAATGGGAGCTTTTAATGAATGAGGTGTGATTCCATAGACCCCCCCACTATAAAAAGTTGTAACCATCCCAAAGGGTAAATTTTCCCGCGTGCATATTAGAGGAGGGCACACAAGGGTAGCCCGCCAACGGCATAAAAGAACTCACCCTAGACCATGTACGCGGTGTTGCCACATCAGTGGACACGTGCAAGTGTTGTATCCGAGTATGACACTTATGTTTCCACATAACATGCATAGAACACCCGTGTACTGACGTGCTCCGGTCTCGTACGGGATTTGGCGGGAAGTACTTGCGCGGTCTAACTTTTTTGAATCCTGATCATTCCCTCACGCGCGAAGAGGTATCAGTTGATCCGGGCCATAGATCTAATATGTCTACTTATTTTTATTCCTTTGGGGGTCTATTGAATCAAAAGTCGTAATGAATGTGTCAGACATCCGAGGAGCGTCTTACATCCATAGCCGACTCATCTGCATTATAATTAAAATCTTGGATCATAAAAAAATCTTAGACGTCTTGGATCATATAAAAAGCTTGGTCGGCTCATTTTTGAAACTCACAAAACTGTTAACATAAAAAATATTGAGTTTGTCATTATTGATCTAGAAGTGAAAACGTCATTCAATTATGAGCTCTGAAATTCTAAAATTACTCATCTCAACTTTCAGTAACTTATTGCATAGTCAAAATTTTCCTAAAATTACACATCTAAAATTCCCTCTACCTCTACTTCTAAAGCATGAAACCTCTCTCTACTTATAGAGAATTGAGCTGAACTAAAAATGAGAGATGAAATAATGAAGTTGCTAATCTTTTAAACCTTGTATTAATGGGTGCCATGATATGTCCATTTTGCATCAGTATTTTATACCATAATTTACTATTATTAATTGATATATTTCATATTTAGAGATGATACTTATGTTATTTCATCTATTTTGCATGTTTGATGATTTTTGGAGAATTAACTGCCTGAGTCAGAATTCTGCTGGAAAAAGCGATGTCCAGATGCAATATTTCCAAAGATCAGAAAATTTCAGAAAATATATGGAGATTCCTATTTTTCTAGAAGACGAAGATAGCCAGAAGAGGGAGTGGAGATGGGCCACAGGGGCCCACACCACCCCTAGGCGCAGGCCACCTGGGCTGCACGGCCAGGTGGTGTGGCCACCCTGGCCCACCTCTAGCGTCGCCCTTTCTCTTATATCTTCCTCCCAAAAACCTAAGACCCGGGGAGCGATCACATAAATATTCCGCCGCCTCTACGAGGAAGAAATTATAGAGAGAGAAAAAGCTCTCCGGTAGGCTGAAATCTACTGGGGAAATTCCTCCCCGGAGAGGGGAGATCATCGCCATCGACACCATCATCGATCGGGGCTTCATCGGGATCATCATCATCATCATCATCATCATCATCACCAACACCATCACCACCACGCCATAACGCGGTAACAATTGGGTCGAATCTTGTGTAGTTCATAGGGGAAACTTTCCCAGTATTGATTACTTGTTTTAGTTGATGCTATTGAGTGAAACATTGGATTATTCTTCATGTTTAGATCGTTACTTATCATTATTTCATCTCTTATCTTGATCCATATGATGTCTTGTGAGTAGTTCGTTTAGTTCTTGAGGACATGGGAGAAGTCATGTTGTTAGTAGTGGAATTATGTTGAGTAATATTTAATGGTTTGATATTTATGTTGTGGTGCTATTCTTCTAGTGGTGTCATGTGAACGTTGACTACATGATACTTCACCTTTATGGGCCTAGCAGAATGCATTGTATAATTGGCTACTAATTGTGGGGCTGCCAGAGTGACAGAAACCTAAACCCCCGTTAGGAAACCATTGCATAAGGGAGTGTAGAATCTCAGAGTTTAATGTTGTGGTTAGATTTTTATCTTAATTAATTTCTCGTAGTTGCGGATGCTTGCAAGGGGTATAATCACAAGTGTGTATTAGTCCAAGTTGGGGTAGTACATTAGCATAGGTTCACCCCCATAACACTTATCCAACCAATGAAGATTAATCGACTATATGAAGAGAAAGCACTTGACAATATTCCCATGTGTCCTCGAGAATGTTTGGTCATCATAAGTAATACAACCGGCTTGTCCTTTGATGAAGAAAGGATTGGGCCACTCGCTGCAATTATTATTATTGTCTTTTATTTACTCGCAGTTTATTTATCTGCATTACCAAAAACCCCTAAAAATATGTTTGCTAGTATTTACAGTGAATCCTTGATCCAAACCGCTTGTCAACACCTTCTACTCCTCGTTGGGTTCGACACTCTTATTTATCAAAAGTACTACAATACACCCCCTATACTTCTGGGTCTTCAAGACTATTTTCTGGCGCCGTTGCCGGGGAATGAAGCGCTACTGAAGAGTGGAAATTGGTAAAGGAAATTTCTACTATGAGTATTGTTTTTATTTCTGTCTGTTATTTTATTTCATTATGGATAACACACTTGGTTTCCTATTTGGGAAAACTAATATCGCTGCTAAGGTAGTAGATGAACCACCACCTTCTGAATTGGATCCTTATAAAATACCTACAAAAATTGTTGAACGTGTTATGAATAACTGCTATTTTAGAGATGGAACTGTCCATCCTGTTGATCATTTGCTCTTATGCGAGTTGTTCAAGTGGGCAGGTATTACAATGGATCAAGTTAAGAGAAAGCAATTCTCTATATCATTGAAAGGCGAAGCTGCAGAATGGTTGATCTATTGAATGGGAGGAAATTCCAAAAAAGGAATGGAACAAGTATCATGCGCCATATAAAGATATTTTTAATTGTGTTCCTGCTAGAAATATTGAAGTTTGTACTATTGATCCTATTTTGCCTAACCTTATATTGAGAAAATACCTTTCCCTGCTAAGGTAAATGATCATTCTATGATAAGTAGTGTGGTTCACAAAAATACAAAGAAAGTTGTAGAACCTAATGAACAAATAAATGTTGAACCTGCGGTAGCAATTGTGAAAGACCTTTTCCCTAAAAATGAAGAAGATGGACACATTATCTTTTGTGAAGATGCTTCTAATATTATTACACATCCTAGTAGAATTAGGAAAGCTAGTGTCCCTGTGCTCTCTTTCAGAATAGGTGATCATTGCTATTATGGTTTATGTGATATTGGTGCAAGTTCAAGTGTTATTCCTTATGAGCTTTACAGAGAAATTATGCATGAAATTGGTCCTTGTGAACTTGAAGAAATTGATGTGGTTATTCAGCTTGCTAATAGAGAGACCATCTCTCCAATTGGTAATGTAAGAGATGTGGAAGTTCTTTGCGGTAAGACTAAATATCCTGCTGATTTTCTAGTACTTGGTTCAGCTGCTAGTAAAACTTTTTCTATCATTTTTGGTAGACCTTTGTTGAACACTTGTGGAGCTATTATAGATTGTAAGAAGTAGAAAATTTTAACTAAATTTGATGGAGAATCTTACGTGTTTAATTTTTCTAAATTTGTTAAAGCTCCTTATGAAAATGAATTGCCTAATGAAGATTTTAGAGTTGAACAACTTGCTTTTATTTCTCTTTCTCCTAACGATGCTTTGCAGCGATATATGGAAGACCACGCAAGTGAGATCTTCATGGAACAAACAAATGAGATTGACGAGATTCTTCTTTGGCAACCTGAGATGCTTAAGCATAATCTGCCTGTGGAAGATTTGGGTACCACATTACCACCTAAAGAGGATCCTGTTTTCGATCTAAAACCTTTACCTGATGATCTTAAATATGCTTATCTTGATGATAAGAAAATATATCATGTTATTATTAGTTCTAAAATTTCAGGAAAGGAAGAGGAAATATTATTGGAAGTATTGAAGAAACACTGAGGAGCTATGGGCTTGATGATTTAAAAGGAATTTCTCTTACTATATGTCAGCATGCTATTAATACGAAACCTGATGCAAAACCAGTTGTTGAACATCAATGTCGTTTAATTCCTAAGATGAAGGAAGTGGTAAGAAATGAGGTATTGAAACTTCTTGATGCTGGTATTATTTATCATATTGCTGATAGTAGATGGGTTAGTCCTGTTCATTGTGTCCCTAAGAAAGGTGAAATTACTGTTGTGCCCAATGAAAATAATGAGCTTATTCCTCAGAGAGTAGTAGTTGGTTATAGGATGTGCATTGATTTAAGAAAGGTTAACTAAGTTACATAGAAAGATCATTATCATTTAACTTTTATTAATCAAATGTTAGAAAGGTTTCTAAGAAGACTCATTTTTGTTTTATTTATGGTTATTCTGGGTTTTCTCAAATTGCTGTTAGAAATAAAGATCAAGAGAAAACCACTTTTACTTGTCAAATTGCTGTTAGAAATAAAGATGGAACTTATGCTTATAGACATATGCCTTTTGGTTTGTGTAATGCTCTTGCTACTTTTCAAAGATGCATGTCTGCTATCTTTCATGGTTTTTGTCAAGAAATTGTGGAAGTATTCATGGCGATTTCTCCGTCTATGCAACTTCTTTCGATAATTGTTTGCACAATCTTGATAAAGTTTTGTAGAGATGTGAAGAAACTAATCTTGTTCTTAATTGGGAGAAATGCCACTTTATGGTTAATGAAGGAATTGTGCTTGGACATAAAAATTTTGAAAGAGGTATTGAAGTTGATAGAGCCAAAGTTGAAGCAATTCTGAAAATGCGATGTCCTAGGGATTTTAAAGGTATTCGTAGTATCCTTGGTCATGCTTGTTTCTATAGGAGGTTTATTAAAGATTTCTCAAAGATATCAAAGCCTCTTACTAATCTCCTCCAAAAATATGTACCTTTTGTTTTTGGTGATGATTGTAAGGAAGCTTTTGAAACTCTAAAGAAAGCTTTAACTATTGCTCCTATTGTCCAACCACCTGATTGGAATTTACGCTTTGAAATTATGTGTCACACTAGTGAATTTGTTGTAGGTGTTGTTCTTGGACAGCGAATATATAAGAAGCTGAATGTTATTCATTATGCTAGTAAGACTCTTGATGCTTCTCAAAGGAATTATGCTACTACTGAAAAAGAGTTCTTAGATGTAGTCTTTGCTTGTGATAAGTTTAGACCTTATATTGTTTATTTGAAAGTTACTATTCATACTGATCATGCTGCTATTAGATATCTCATGACAAAGAAAGATGCTAAACCTAGGCTTATTAGATGGTTGTTGCTTTTACAAGAGTTTGATTTACATATTGTAGATAGGAAAGGTGCTGAAAATCATGTTGCTGATAATTTGTCTCGATTGGAAAACATTTTTTTTGATCCTATTCCTGTTAATGATAGTTTTCCAAATGAACAGTTAGCTGCAATAAAGGTAAGCTCACGAGAGAGTCCTTGGTATGCTGATTATTCTAACTTTATTGTTTCCAAGTATTTGCCTCCAACATTTAAAGCTCATAAAAGAAGGATATTCTTTTATGATTTGAGGCATTATTTTTGGGATGACCCACACTTATATAAAGAAGGAGTGGATGGTATTATGCGAATATGTGTTCCAGAATATGAACAACGAGAAATGTTGAGAAAATGTCATGGTTGTGCTTATGGAGGACATCATGCTGGAGATAGAACTGCACAAAAAGTTCTACAATCAGGTTTTTATTGGCCTACTCTTTTTAAAGATGCAAGAAAGTTTATTTTATCATGTGATGAATGTCAAAGAGTTGGTAATATTTCTAGACGCAATGAAATGCCTATGAATTATTCTTTAGTTATTGAACCATTTGACTGTTGGGGATTTGACTTTATGGGTCCTTTTCCCCCTTCAGAAGGTTATACTCATATTCTTGTAGCTGTAGATTATGTTACTAAGTGGGTAGAAGCCATACCTACAAAAAGTGTTGATGGTGAGACCTCTTTAAAAATGCTTAAGGATGTTAGTTTTCCTAGGTTTGGTGTGCCTAGATATCTTATGACCGATGGAGGTTCTCATTTTATTCATGGTGGTTTTAGGAAGACTCTTGCTAGATATGATCTTAATAATAGAATTGCTTCAGCTTATCATCCCTAAACAAGTGGGAAAGTAGAATTATCAAATAGAGAAATTAAATCTATCTTGCAAATGACTGTTAATATATCTAGAAAAAATTGGGCTAGTAAGTTGAACGATGCTTTATGGGCTTATAGAACTGCTTATAAAAATCCTATGGGAATGTCTCCTTACAAAATGGTTTATGGAAAAGCTTGTCACTTGCCTTTAGAATTAGAACACAAAGCTTAATGGGCAGTGAAAGAACTTAATAGAGATTTAAACTTGCTGGTAAGAAAAGATTGCTTGACTTGAGTTCTTTAGATGAGTGGAGAAGTGAAGCTTATGAAAATGCTATACTCTATAAAGAAAAAGTTAAAAATGGCATGATAGGAGAATTCTTAAAAGAGAGTTCCATGTTGGTGAGAAAGTTCTATTGTATAGGTATGGTCTTAGATTTTTTGCAGGAAAATTACTCTCAAAATGGAAAGGACCCTTTGTTATTGAAGAGGTGTATTGTTCAGGTGCAATAAAAATTTCTTCATTGAGAGACAACACTACGCAAGTGGTGAATGTTCAAAGGCTCAAACATTATATTTATGGAGATTCTTATAATGAATATATTTATATTATTCAAGTGGTGAATCCGAAAGAATTTATTAAATACCAAATTCAAGAATCTGCAGAGTCTGTTTTCGAATAGGTAATAGTTTTGGGAAGATAAAGTTCGCAAAAAACTTTCCAACTTATATTTTTGTAGCTTTTATTTAATATGGACGATTATGAGTCAAAAGAGGGATGCAAACGGAGTCCGGGGGCTCACACCACCCCTGGGCGTGGGCCCACCTTGCCACGCCACCAAGTGGTGTGGCCGCCTCAGATTTCGTCTCCAACCCGTTTTCTCCCAGTACCTTCCTTTTGTCGTTAAACTTTGTGCTATATAATCCCCCGGATCCCCCGAGGTCCATATATCATTTTCTCGTCATGTTTTCGTTTTGATCTGTTCTGTTCAGATGTCATCCCAGGGTTCGTCTTCGGAGGACTATGAGATGCGATGCCGGCGCGAGCTCCTTCGCGATCTTGAGCAGAGGGCTTTTGTTGGATGGGTGGAAGAAGAAAGGATCACAGCTAGGCGCAAAGACATGGATCAGAGCATTGAGGAGGAAGTAAAGAACATGTCAGCAAGCATGGAGGGACAGATTGCTGCAGGATCAAGGGCAAGAAAACCTACTCTTGTAGGGTCAATTAAAACTGGACGTGCTTTTTCTCATAATACGCAGGTGAAGGGAATATGTCCTGAGAGGCAATAATAAAGTGTTTATTATGTGTATTCCAAGTATATGATATATGTTTATTTTGCATACTATAATTGTATTAATACAGAAACATTAATACATGTGTGTTTAATAAACAAACAAAAAGTTCCTAGTTATGCCTCTCTCATAAACTACCTCGTTGATTAACAAGATGATCAAAGTTTCCTGATCATGGACATTGGATATTGTTAATAACGGGATCACAACATTAGTGTAATGGTGTGATGAACATTCATCCGAAGTATGGCATTACGATCAAAGTCATTGAGTTTATATTGCTATAACAACTTACGAAGTGATCCTAATCCTTAGACCATGAGATCATGTCAATCACTAACACCAGAAGAGTTTCTCGATAACATCAAACGTCACATCGTAACAGGGTGATTATAAAGATGGGTTCAGAACTAATAAAGTGTTATGTTGAGGCCCATGGATCGAGAGTGGAATTTTTTCATCCCGATGACAGATAGATATACTCTGGGCCCTCTCGGTGATATCACATTGGTTAGCTTGCAAGCAAGTGATTTGATCACTAGAATGTTATATCACGGGAACGAGAAAAGAGTGCATGTCAGTAACGAGATCAAACTAGGTATGGAGATACCGATGATCGAATCTCGGACATGTAATATATCGCTAAACAAAGGGATTGAGATACTAGCGTAAAAGGTTCCGACGATCACAACAAAGTCATCGTTGAATGTGTGGGAGTCAGTATGGGTCTCCAGATCCCGCTTCTGATTATTGATTCGAGAGGGGTCTCGATCATGTCCGCATTATTCACGAACCGTAGGGTGACACACTTAAGAGACACCGACATCCAATTGGAGTGGAGTGTCCACCCACATGAAGAGGGGAGGGCAAGGGGGCAGTCCCCATGCGCTGGCCACCCCCTTGGGGTCCCCCATCTCCTATAAAAGGAACCCCTCTCCTCACTTCTAACTCACACCTCCTCGTGAAGGATCTCTCTCCCCCTCTAGAATTTATCCCCATGGTCTCGGACTAGCGAGATACATGTTCCCGGTGGATATTCGGCAAGAAAGAGTTGTGCTTCCGCTGCTTCGCTGGAGCGAGGAGGCGAAGGTTGCTCGGTGCCTCGGACGTGTGTGCGAGCACGGATGCGCTGCTGATTTGCGACGCTAGGACTTCCTCTCGATCTTGAGATCGGCAAGAGATCGTCTACATCAACCACGAGTTTAAGTCGTTAAGCTTTGTCGGTCTTCAGGGGTATGTTATCTACGGATAGACATCCGCCTATTGTTTGTATCTAGTAGATAGATCTTGGTACATAGTTGTTCCCATCGTAGGAAATTTTTTGTTTTCTATGCTGCGAACCCTACAGTGGTATTAGAGCCGGATCTATGCGTAGATGCTTTACACTGGTAGTACACATATGAGTATGTGGGCGATGCTGATCATGTTGTTGCTCCTTAGTTGTAATTTTGGATATTGGTGGCCTGTTCCACGCTTGATATGCAACTAGTTTGCATAAGTGGCTGGCGGGTGTCTGTCTCTCCTACTATAGTCAATATCTATTTTGCAATGAGTTGTCAAAAATTTGGTTATCCTCGTTGTGGTTCATGTTCATAGGTATGAACGGTTCTATCCTCGAAAGCCTAAGCCACATAAAATTTGCAATTGATAAATTAGAGGCATCCAGTCTAGATTGTTGCTGGGCTAGTGTTATGATATAGTGATGTTGTAAGTAGAAGTATGAGATGATACTCTTACAACACACATAACGTGTAAGTTCCATAGACCTTGGCCTTACACATAAAGGTATGATAGTGATCATACCACGGTGCACATGATAGAGATCATATGCGGAAACCATATCATTTCACTAATAAACATGTGATGTTTGATAGCATCTTATATTGCTTGTTTGGCATTTTATTAGCATAATAAGATGATCCCTCATTTAAATATCAAGATAAGAATGTGTTCTTCCTTTAGTATGCACCGATTATGTTTTCGTCGCTCCAAGACATCACGTGATGATCGGGTGTTCTTGGATCCACGACCATATTTTGGGTGTAAGACAGTTACACACGCGAATACTAACTTGGAGAGTCTAGCATGTACAGACATGGCCTCGGAACACGGACCGAAAGGTTAAGCATGAGTCATATAGTAGATATATATGATGCCCATTTGATGCTTGCCTTTGAAGCTACACCGACTCACGTGATGATCAGACTTGGTGTAGTGGATTTGGTTCATGTAATCACCAAAAAGACATGAGGGATGTCGTTTTTGAGTGGGAGTTCATTCGTAATGTGGATTAGTTGAACTCAATCTATCATAAACTTTTTCTAAACTTTACAAATTCTGTTGTAGATGGCACCACCTGCTTTTAATTTCAATGTGTTCATGGAGAAAGAGAAACTTGCAACGAACGGTAGCAACTTTACCGAATGGGAAATGAATTTGAGGATTCTCCTCTCTGCTGCACAAAAGCAATATGTGCTAGAAGCGCCGCTAGGCCCCCCACCTTCTGAGTATGCCCCTGACGAGGAGAAGAATGTCTATCAGACTCGTCAGGAGAACCACAACTTAGTGCATTGCGGAATATTGTATGGGCTTGAGCCAGAACTTCGAAAGCGTTTCAAAAACGGCAATGCATTTGATACAATGGGTGAGTTGAAAATGATTTTCGACACACATGCTGCTGTAGAGAGCTACAATGCTTCAGAAAAGTTCTTTAGCTGCATGATGGAAGAGCACAGCTCCGTTAGTGAGCATGTACACAAGATGTCGGGTTACGCCGATAAGCTTGTGTCCTTGGGAATATCGATTCCCATTGACTTAGGCATCCATCGTGTTCTGCAGTCTCTGCCACCTAGCTATAAGAGCTTTGTGATGAACTATAATATGCAAGACATGAAGAAGTCTCTCCCCGAGCTTCTATCAATGCTTAGAACTACAGAAGTGGAGATCAAAAAGGAACATCAAGTGTTGATGATAAATAGGAACACTGGTTTCAAGAAATACAAGAAGGGAAAATGGAAGGGAAGTAAGGGCGGCAAGCCGGTTGCCGTGCCTGAAAAGAAACCCCGAGTTGGACCTAAGTCTGATACCGAGTGCTACTATTGTAAGGGGACTGGCCATTGGAAGCGCAACTGCCCCAAGTATTTGGCAGACAAGAAGGCCGGCAAGGCAAACAAAGGTATATATGATATACATGTTATTGATGTGTACTTGACTAGTGATCGCAGTAGCAACTGGGTATTTGATACCGGTTCATTTGCTAATATTTGTAACTCGAATCAGGCGCTGCGTAACAAGCGACCAGTAGCAAGGGGTGAGGTCAAGATGCGTGTCGACAATGGATCAAGCGCTGATGTGATCACCGTAGGAATGCTACCTCTCCATTTGCCGTCGGGATTAGTTATAAACTTGAATAATTGTTATCTGGTGCCTACACTGAGCATGGACATTGTATCTGGATCGTGTTTGATGCGAAGTGGTTATTCATTTAAATCCGAGAACAATGGTTGTTCTATTTATATGAATGAAATATTTTATGGTCATGCACCGATGATGAGTGGTTTATTTCTATTGGTTATCGATAATAATGTTACACATATTCATAATGTTGATGCTAAAAGGATTAAACTTCATGATGATATATCCACATATATGTGGCACTGCCGTCTAGGTCATATTGGCGTTAAACGCATGAAGAAGCTCCATTCGGATGGACTTTTGGAATCACTTGATTTTGAATCATTTGATACATGTGAGCCATACCTTATGGGCAAGATGACTAGAACGCCGTTTTTCGGTTCAATGGAACGGGAGACAGATTTATTGGAAATCATACATTCTGATGTATGTGGTCCAATGAGTGTGTCGGCGCGAGGTGGATATCGTTGTTTTGTTACTTTCACGGATGATTTGAGTAGATATGGTTATATCTACTTGATGAAACACAAGTCTGAAACCTTTGAAAAGTTCAAGGAATTTCAGAGTGAAGTGGAAAATCATCATAATAGAAAGATTAAATTTCTACGGTCCGACCATGGAGGTGAGTATCTAAGTTACGAGTTTAGCACTCACATGAAAGAGTGTGGAATTGTTTCACAACTCACACCTGCCAGAACACCACAGCGAAATGGTGTGTCGGAAGGGCGTAATCGTACTTTATTGGATATGGTTCGATCTATGATGTCTCTGACGGACTTGCCGTTGTCATTTTGGGGTTATGCACTAGAAACTGCTGCTTTCACTTTAAATCGGGCACCATCTAAATCTGTTGAAAAGACACCGTATGAGTTGTGGTTTGGAAACAAACCTAAGATGTCATTTCTTAAAGTTTGGGGATGCGATGTTTATGTGAAGAAACTTCAACTGGATAAACTCGAACACAAAGCGGAAAAATGCGTCTTCATAGGATACCCTAAGAAAACTATTGGGTATTCCTTCTATCACAGATCCGAGGGAAAGGTTTTTGTTGCCAAGAATGGATCCTTTCTAGAGAAAGAGTTTCTCCTGAAAGGTGTGAGTAGTCAGAAGGTAGAACTCGAAGAGGTTATTGAACCTTCTCTTCAAAGTATGGCGAGTAGCGCAGCGCCGGAAGTTGTTCTGGAGTTGGCTTCACCCGTTGAAGAGGGAACTAATGATAATGATCATGAAACTCCGAAAGAGAGTACTACCGAACCTCGCAGGTCTAGCAGGGCGCATGCAGCTCCCGAGCTGTTCAGAAACCCTGTTATGAATTTCATGGTTGATGAAATTGATGACCCTGCGACGTATGAAGAAGCGATGATGAGCCCGTATTCCAACAAATGGTTAGAAGCCATGAAATCCGACATGGAATCCATGTATGAAAATCAAGTTTGGAACTTAGTGGAATTACCTCACGACCGAAAGGCCATGGAGAACAAATGGATTTTCAAAAAGAAAACTGATGCTGATGGTAATGTGACCGTCTATAAAGCTTGACTTGTCGCAAAGGGGTTTCGAAAAATTCAAGGAGTTGACTACGATGAGACATTCTCTCCTCTGGCGATGCTAAAGTCAGTTAGGATTATGTTAGCAATTGCCGCATATTTCGATTATGAGATATGGCAGATGGATGTCAAAACCACGTTTCTCAATGGTAATATTGAAGAGTTGTATATGATACGACCAAAGGGTTTTGTAGATCTTAAGGATGCTAACAAGGTGTGCAAGCTTCAACGATCCATCTATGGATTGAAGCAAGCATCACGAAGTTGGAATCTCCTCTTTGATGAGGTGATCAAAGAGTTTGGATTTGTCCAAACTTATGGAGAAGCTTGTATTTACAAGAAAGTGAGTGGGAGCAATGTGGCATTTCTGATATTATATGTGGATGACATATTATTGATCGGAAATGATATAGATCTTTTAAACAGTGTTAAAAGTTATCTAAACAGCAAATTTTCAAAGAAGTACCTAGGTGAAGAGTCATACATATTAGGCATAAAGATATATAGAGATAGATCTAGGCGCCTAATAGGGCTATCGCAAAGTACATACCTTGATAATATTTTAAAGAAGTTTAAAATGGACGGAAGTAAGAAGGAGTTCTTACCTATGTTGCAAGGCAAGACATTGAGTAAGACTCAAAGTCTGGCTACGGTGGAAGAAAGAGAGATAATGGACAAAGTCCCCTATGCTTCAGCCATAGGCTCTATAATGTACGCCATGCTATGTACAAGACCGAATGTGGCACATGCTATTAGTTTGACTAGTAGATACCAATCGGATCCAGGTTCGGAACACTGGATAGCGGTCAGGAATATCCTTAAGTACTTATGAAGAACTAAGGATATGTTTCTTGTATACAGAGGTGAAGAAGAGCTCGTCGCTAAGTGTTATGTCGATGCAAGATTTGACACCGACCCGGATGACTCTAAGTCTCAATCCGGATACGTATTTCTCATGAATGGCGGAGCGGTTAGTTGGAGGAGTTCCAAACAACCTGTGGTGGCGGGATAAACAACGGAGGCCGAATATATTGCTGCTTCGGAAGCGGCTCAGGAAGCGGTTTGGATGAAGGAGTTCATATCCGAACTAGGTGTGGTTGCAAGCGCGTTGGACCCAATGGTGATCTATTGTGACAACAATGGTGCCATTGCCAATGCCAAAGAACCAAGGTCTCACAAGAATTCCATGCATATTAAGCGCCGGCTTCACTCCATCCGCGAGCATGTCAAGGATGGATATATAAAGATTTGTAAAGTACACACGGATCTCAATGTAGCAGATCCATTAACTAAAACTCTCCCTAGAGAAAAACATGATCAACACCAGAACTCCATGGGTGTTAGATTCATCACTATGTAACTAGATTATTGTCTCTAGTGCAAGTGGGAGACTGAAGGGAATATGCCCTGAGAGGCAATAATAAAGTGTTTATTATGTGTATTCCAAGTATATGATAGATGTTTATTTTGCATGATATAATTTTATTAATACAAAAACATTAATACATGTGTGTTTAATAAACAAACAGAAAGTTCCTAGTTATACCTCTCTCATAAACTAGCTCGTTGATTAACAAGATGATCAAAGTTTCCTGATCATGGACATTGGATGTTGTTAATAACGGGATCACAACATTAGTGTAATGGTGTGATGAACATTCATCCGAAGTATAGCATTACGATCAAAGTCATTGAGTTTATATTGCTATAACAACTTACGAAGTGATCCTAATCCTTAGACCATGAGATCATGTCAATCACTAACACCGGAAGAGTTTCTTGATAACATCAAACGTCACACCGTAACAGGGTGATTATAAAGATAGGTTCAGAACTAATAAAGTGTTATGTTGAGGCCCATGGAACGAGAGTGGAATTTGTTCATCCCGATGATGGATATATATACTCTGGGCCCTCTCGGTGATATCACATTGGTTAGCTTGCAAGCAAGTGATTTGATCACTAGAATGTTATATCACGGGAACGAGAAAAGAGTGCATGTCAGTAACGAGATCAAACTAGGTATGGAGATACCGATGATTGAATCTCGGACATGTAATATATCGCGAAAGGGATTGAGATACTAGCGTAAAAGGTTCCGACGATCACAAGAAAGTCATCGTTGAATGTGTGGGAGTCAGTATGGGTCTCCAGATCCCACTTCTGATTATTGATCTAAGAGGGGTCTCGATCATGTCCGCATTATTCACGAACCGTAGGGTGACACACTTAAGAGACACCGACATCCAATTGGAGCAAAAGTTTCATGCCAGAAAGAATAACAAACGCACGAATTTATTTCACTAGATACTGAAACAGGTTTTCGGGTGAAATTGCATAAAATGGTTATGCATGTGAAATCGAATTCTAGCAAGGGGTTATATGTGAATGTTTGTCATTAAAGTAATTGACAAAAACTCTGAATAAATAAAAAGAGTTTTATTTAATGAGAGTTTGCATTAAATTTGGTGGAAATTTAATTGCAAGTTTGAGTGGGATTTTGAGTGGAGGGAAATGAAGAGGTTTTTGTGAGTGGAGTGTCCACCCACATGAAGAGGGGAGGGCAAGGGGGCAGACCCCATGCGCCGTCCACCCCCTTGGGGTCCCCCCTCTCCTATAAAAGGCACCCCTCTCCTCACTTCTCACTCACACCTCCTCGTGAAGGATCTCTCTCCCCCTCTAGAATTTATCCCCCATGGTCTCGGACTAGCGAGATACATGTTCCCGGTGGCTATTCGGCAAGAAAGAGTTGTGCTTCCACTGCATCACTGGAGCGAGGAGCTGGAGGTTGCTTGGTGCCTCGGACGTGTGTGCGAGCACGGATGTGTTGGGCCACGCAGAGATAAAACAAAACTTTTCCTCTAACGTGGTGATCCCAAGATCTAGCTGAGGTAGAAGGCCACGATTTTTACCACTAGACGCGCAATTGCGGATTACTGATGAAGCGCGCTAGTTGATGTAGTGTAGTCCTCACGATCCGATCGTCCTGGTGCTGATCGCACAACACTTCTGCTGGTACCCACACGTACAAGGAGGAGCGTCGGCGGCGAACTGCTAGGTTCGTATCGACGGTAGGACTACTGTGGAGCTAGGGTTTCCAACACATGGAATGACCTAACCGAACAACGATTAACCTTTCTAGGTTACGGTGCTCCACTATATATAGGGAGTGAACATGGGCTCTGCTTGCACGACCCATTCACTAAAGCCCATATAACACTAGTCACCGTGAGTCCAACTCACTAACTCAGTCCTAATCCGGTTTAGGTCCAGCCCAACCAGATTACAGGTTCAGATCCAATCCGAACTTGCTCCCGCTCTTAAGTGTGTGACCCCGCAGGCTCATGGCTACTTGGACACGATTGGAGTCCGACTCTCAATCGATCAGTCGGTAGCGGCTCCTAGCAGAACATGCCGACTCCCAAGTACCAATGAGTCATGACGACTTGCCTTTCCAATGCGACTTACATCCGAGTCCCTTTTGCCTCACGATATACCTTGTCAGACTATAGGCAAATATATGTCATCCCTTAAATAGTCCGACTCTCTTCTCGATCCGAGATAAGTGATTCACCCGACTAACTCTTAGTCGATCGCCTCAGTTAACACTTAACCGAGTCGTGCATGGCCATGCTTTCCGAATCATATCTCACGAGAGGGCCCAGAGAATATCTCTCCAAGTGGAGGGGCAAAATCCCATCTTGGTTATTCACACCATGCAGCTTGATTCTCAGTCGACCCGAACTCTGCCTTTATAACTGCCCAGTTACGGATCAGCATTTGACAGAACCTAAGTCGGTGATCCTCAACTCGAACTATGCAATAACCTCAGGTCTAAGGATTACATTGATTGAGATATACAAATAACAACTTGTTCGTTGTACCTCAATATGGGTCAATTCGACTCGCTAAACTCTTTAGCCGAATCTGTGTAAGTTGGAATAGCATCTCCATGCTCATGACAAGTGGAACCGAGTCATCAAGCCAACTTTCACATTGGTCTAAGTTGTGTGTCCAGCACAACTTCGATGACCAAGGATATTTAGTACAAACAACATGAATGCATAGTTCCACAACCGAATCATATATTCAATGATACACATCAGATGTTTATACAAGGACTACTTAATATCTTTATGAATTCAATGGGAAAACTCATCATACATGATTGCCTCTAGGGCATATTCCCAATAGTCTCCCACTTGCACTAGAGTCAATCTTCTGACATCACATGTCTAAGCATATAATGCCCATGGCTCTCAGGTGCGGCTCATGCTTCGGCTGTGGTAACGGCTTTGTCAACGGATCCGCAATATTTGCATCTGTGTGTACCTTGCATAACTTGATATCACCTTGATCCACGAACTGGCGAATCAGGTGGTACTGCATGAGTATGTGCTTGTTCTTCTGGTGCTGTCTAGGTTCCTTGGCTTGTGCAATAGCACCATTGTTGTCACAATACATGTCTAACGGATTGGACGATCCCTGAACCACACCAAGATCCATGAGGAAATTCCTCATCCAAACAGCTTCCTTTGCTGCCTCCGAGGCGGCAATATACTCAGCCGTTGTTGTAGATGCAGACACAGTCTCTTGCTTGGAACTCTTCCAGCTGACAGCACCTCTGTTTATAATAAGCACGTATCCGGATTGCGAGCGAGAATCATCAGAGTCGGTAAGATAACTCGCATCCGTGTAAACCTTTACACTGAGTTCATCTTCACCACCATAAACCAAGAACATATCCTTAGTCCTTCTCAAGTACTTTAGGATATTTTTAGCCGCTGTCGAGTGGATCTCTCCAGGATCAGCCTGGTATCTGCTCACAACACTTAGAGCATAGGAAACATCCGGCCTAGTACAAATCATGGCATACATGATGGATCCGACTGCAGAAGCATATGGAATCGCACTCATTCGACTTCGCTCATCAGTTGTCTAAGGACACTGAGTCTTGCTAAGTTTTACACCATGGGACATCGGTAAGAACCCCTTCTTAGACGATTCCATGTTGAACTTATTCAAAACTTTGTCCAGATAAGTACTTTGACTCAATCCAATGAGCCTCCTTGATCTATCTCTATAGATCCGGATTCTGAGGATGTATGTTGCCTCACCCAAGTCTTTCATTGAGAAAATCCTTTTCAATGATTCCTTGGTTTCTTGCAACATCTGGACATCATTTCAAATCAGTAATATGTCATCCACATATAAGATTAGAAAATTTAGTTTGTTCCCACTAAACTTCTTGTACAAACAAGAATCATGATCACTCTTGATGAAGCCAAACGATTTGTCTACCTCATCAAAGCGAATATTCCAACTCCGAGATGCTTGCTTTAACCCATAAATGGATTTCTGAAGTTTGCACACCCTGTCAGCATTAGCCGGATCGACAAAACCCTCGGGCTGTATCATATACACGTCCTCGGTTCAATTTCCGTTAAGGAAAACCGTTTTGACATCCATCTACCATATCTCATAGTCGAAATAGGCCGCTATAGCTAACATGATCCGAACTGATTTAAGCATCGCTACGGGCGATAAAGTCTCGTCGTAATCAACTCCTTGAACTTGTCGGAACCCCTTCGCGACAAGGCGTGCTTTATAGATTGAAACATTTCCATCCATATCAGTTTTCTTCTTAAAGACCCATTTGCACTCGACGGGTCTTGCACCGTCTGGCAGATCAACCAAGTTGCAAACTTGATTTTCATCCATGGACTTTATCTCGGATCTCATGCCTCCAAGCCATGACTCGGAATTAGATCCCACCATCGCTTCCGAATAATTTGCCGGCTCATCACTGTCTAACAGTAACACATCATGAACACTTCGTAATCTTGTCGATCTTCGTAGTACAGGTGCTGCTGCCGGCTCAACTGCCATGACCGGCTCAACCTCCAAGGTTTTTGCCGACTCGCTACTAGCTGGTTCCTCTCGAATTTCTTCGAGTTGCACCGTGCTCCCACTTACTCCCCGACTGAGAAACTCTTTCTCAAGGAAGACACCGTTCCGAGCGACAAACACTTTGCCCTCTTCTCAGTTGTAGAAGTAGTAACCCAAGGTTTCCCTCGGATACCCCACGAAAATACACTTATCCAACTTGGCTGTAAGCTTGTTCGACTGAAGTCGCTTGACAAATGCTTCACAACCCCAAATCTTAAGAAAAGACAAACTCGGCTTTTTGCCTGTCCACATCTCATGCGGTGTCTTCTCTACCGATTTTGATGGTACTCTGTTTAGTGTGAATGCCGCTGTTTCTAGACAATAACCCCAAAATGATAAAGGCAGATCTGTCCGACTCATCATTGATCGTACCATGTCCAACAAGGTTCGATTCCGCCTTTCCGAAACACCATTCATTTGTGGCGTTCCTGGCGGAGTAAGTTGAGGAACTATTCCACAACTTTTCAGATGGTCATCAAACTCATGGCTCATGTACTCGCCTCCTCGGTCCGACCGAAGAAATTTTATTTTCTTGCCGAGTTGATTTTGTGCTTCATTCTGGAATTCTTTGAACTTTTCAAAGGCTTCCGACTTATGTTTCATCAAGTAGATATATCCATACCTACTCAAATCATCAGTGAAGGTAATGAAGTACTCATAACCACCCCTGGTTGTCGTGCTCATTGGTCCACATACATCACTATGTACTAGTCCCAACAAGTCGGACGCCCTTTCGCAGCTCTTTGCAAAAGGTGTCTTGGTCATTTTGCCGAGTAGGCAAGATTCGCATGTCTCGAACGACTCCAAGTCGAACGAAGTTAGGAGTCCATCATCATGGAGCTTCTTCATGCGTTTCCTACTTATATGACCAAGCCGACAGTGCCAAAAGTAAGTCATATTCAGATCATTTGGTTTCAAACTTTTAACATTTATGTTATAAACCGACTCACCATCAAGATTCAAAATAAATAACCCGTCCCGGACGGGTGCAAAGCCGTGAAACATATCATTCAAATACAAAGAACAACCATTATTCTTGATATTCGACTCATAGCCTTGCCTCATCAAACATAAAGCAGAAATAATGTTTCGACTGAGCACTGGAACATAATAACAATTATTCAGTTCCATAATGAATCTGGAAGGTAAATGAAGTTGCATCGTGCCGACTTCCAACGTAGCAACTCTTGCTTTGTTGTCGACTCGAATATCAACCTCGCCTCTTGCTACGCTCCTAGTTCTTACCAGTCCCTGCAACGTGTTGCAGATGTGAATAACTGATCCGGTATCATATACCCAAGAACTATTAGGTGCATCAGCAAGATATATGTCTATAACATTGCAAACAAGTGTACCCGAGTCGGAAGTCATACCTCCACTCTTGGCTTTGTCGGCCAAGTACTTGCTGGAGTTCCTCTTCCAGTGGCCATCCGCCTTGCAGTAGAAGCAAGTGGATCCGGCTGAAGGAGATGGTTTAGTCCCTGAGGAAACACTTGGGACCGGGTACGGAGCCTGTTTTCCTCCTGACTTAGCCTTCTTCTTAGTCCAAGAACTCTTCTTGAACTTAGCCTTATTCTGCACCAACAACACTTGACTGGCGCCCTTCTTGAGATCCGCCTCTGCCTGCTTGAGCATCCCATGCAATTCAGTAAGCTTCTTATCCATACCATGCATGTGGTAGTTCGAAATGAACTGCCCATATGCACTAGGAAGATAGTTCAGAATTATATCTGTAGCGAACTCTTCGCTAATGGGGTAGCCAAGCCTCTCTAGAGACTACACATAACCAACCATTTTGATCACATGCGGACTCAGTGGATCACCATCCTTAAGCTTGCAACTCAGCAAAGACTGAGAGACTTGATACCTCTCAGTCTTTGCCTAAGCCTGGAACATACTTTTGAGGCTTTCGATCATATCGTAGGCCTCAACATGCTCGAACTGCTTTTGCAAGTCCGGTTCCATGTGAGCAAGCATAAGACAGCTAATATCCGTGGACTCATCCTTAGCCCGACGGTAGGCATTGGTGGCAACGACAGTCGCATTCTCATTCGGCTCATCTGGAAGTGGGTTGTCTAGGACATGGTCCTTCTTTTCTTGTTTGAGAACAATTCTAAAATTTCGATACCAGTTGGTAAAATTAGTGTCGTTCAGTTTATCTTTCTCAAGAATGGTTCTCAACGCAAAACCGGATATCTGAGAGTGACTGCTACTTGGTGCCATGATCTACAACAGAAAATATGCAAAACACTTAAGACATGTATTCATAAAAGAGCAAGCATATTAAACATTTTAATATTTTATGCTCCCACTAGAACCAACACCCCTCCGATGGTTGCTTAGTGATTCAGGATCCTAAATAAGCAAGTCGGCTAGTGAGCTTTAGCATCACCGCTAGCCTCCAAGTGATCTAGGTAGACAACACCTTGTCAATCGTATCTCATACGACTCCTGTTGGACGGGTGGCATCACATGCCCCGGCTCCCATCCGACTTTTCCCCGAGTCCCACAGCCATTGTGATAGACCCGTCTAGCTTACCGAGTGTTTCCGCAGTAAGAGTCCGACTCAAACCCACCTAGTCGGAAAGAATTGGCAGCACCTCAATTTTATGAGCCCACTACCAAAAATGTCCGACTTGTGATGGTGCAAACACTGGCAGGAAAACCGACTAGACCTTCTTTGAGGGATTAAATTTTACCGACTATCTAACAGAGGTAAAACTGAGACATAACAATAACACAAAATAAAGCAATTATAATGTGAAATGGTATAGCTCTCTTCATGGCGATCTCCATCTCCACAAAGCCTGTAATCCGACTCGTGCCAACTCTTGTCACTTGCCGTCTTACTCCATGTCGCCGACATGTACAATGCCTTGCATGCCTTCCGGGTTCTCCAAATAGCTACACTAGCTTAGTAAAGTAAATTACATAGAGAATCCAACACACAGGTCGTTATACAATAAAATGACAGCACCTAGGCTCCAGCCGGCTGACAAAAACCGTGATTTGCAGATCACGTATGGATTACACACATACATCACATGCACATGAACCATACCATTCACAACTTCCTGCAAAAACAAGTTATGCATAGATACAATATCTACCGGCGTTGTGAAACTCGCAACGACATCTAAGGCGCTACGACAGGGCGAAGCCGACATCTAAGGCGCTACGATCCGGACATGGATTCCGACCATTGTTCCGATTCGATCAAACTTTTTGATCTTCGATCATCGCCTCTGGATTTACGTGTCACAGTCTACCCCGATGGCGGAAGCCGACCGGTAGGGGTATGTCGTTCCACGACCTCAGTAGTATGATCACGGAAATAAGATCTACCAATCCCCGAGTACAGTTGATCCAATCAACTTAGTACAAAACCGATCTATCTCATAGATCGACCACCAAACAGCACATAGATCTCATCTACAGCCAACCGCATATCACATATGCGAGATCTCGAGCCTAAAACCAGAAGGTATCGCTCTGATACCACTGTTGGGACACAGAGATAAAACAAAACTTTTCCTCTAACGTGGTGATCCCAAGATCTAGCTGAGGTAGAAGGCCACGATTTTTACCACTAGACGCGTAGTTGCGGATTACAGATGAAGCGCGTCAGTTGATGCAGTGCAGTCCTCATGATCCGATTGTCCTGGTGCTGATCGCACAACACCTCTGCTGGTATCCACACGTACAAGGAGGAGCGTCGGCGGCGAACTGCTAGGTTCGTATCGACGGTAGGACTGCTGTGGAGCTAGGGTTTCCAACACATGGAATGACCTAACCGAACAACGATTAACCTTTCTGGGTTACATTGCTCCACTATATATAGGGAATGAACGTGGGCTCTGCTCGCGCGACCCATTCACTAAAGCCCATATAACACTAGTCATCGTGAGTCCAACTCACTAACTGAGTCCTAATCCGGTTCAGGTCCAACCCAACCAGATTACAGGTTCAGATCCAATCCGAACTTGCTCCCGCTCTTAAGTGTGTGACCCCGCAGGCTCATGGCTACTTGGACACGATTGGAGTCCGACTCTCAATTGATCAGTCGGTAGCGGCTCCTAGCAGAACGTGCCGACTCCCAAGTACCAATGAGTCATGACGACTTGCCTTTCCAATGCGACTTACGTCCGAGTCCCTTTTGCCTCACGATATACCTTGTCAGACTATAGGCGAATATATGTCATCCCTTAAATAGTCCGACTCTCTTCTCGATCCGAGATAAGTGATTTAGCCGACTAACTCTTAGTCGATCGCCTCGGTTAACACTTAACCAAGTCGTGCATGGCCATGCTTTCCGAATCATATCTCACGAGAGGGCCCAGAGAATATCTCTCCATGTGGAGGGGAAAAATCCCATCTTGGTTATTCACATCACGCAGCTTGATTCTCAGTCGACCCGAACTCTGCCTTTATAACTGCGCAGTTACGGATCAGTGTTTGACAGAACCTAAGTCGGTGATGCTCAACTCGGACTATGCAATAACCTCAGGTCTAAGGATTACATTGATTGAGATATACAAATGACAACTTGTTCGTTGTACCTCAATATGGGTCAATCCGACTCGCTAAACTCTTTAGCCGAATCTGTGTAAGTTGGAATAGCATCTCCATGCTCATGACAAGTGGAACCGAGTCATCAAGCCAACTTTCACATTGGTCTAAGTTGTGTGTCCAGCACAACTTCGATGACCAAGGATATTTAGTACAAACAACATGAATGCATAGTTCCACAACCGAATCATATATTCAATGATACACATCAGATGTTTATACAAGGACTACTTAATATCTTTATGAATTCAATGGGAAAACTCATCATACATGATTGCCTCTAGGGCATATTCCCAATAGTCTCCCACTTGCACTAGAGTCAATCTTCTGACATCACATGTCTAAGCATATAATGCCCATGGCTCTCAGGTGCGGCTCATGCTTCGGCTGTGGTAACGGCTTTGTCAACGGATCCGCAATATTTGCATCTGTGTGTACCTTGCATAACTTGATATCACCTTGATCCACGAACTGGCGAATCAGGTGGTACTGCATGAGTATGTGCTTGTTCTTCTGGTGCTGTCTAGGTTCCTTGGCTTGTGCAATAGCACCATTGTTGTCACAATACATGTCTAACGGATTGGACGATCCCTGAACCACACCAAGATCCATGAGGAAATTCCTCATCCAAACAGCTTCCTTTGCTGCCTCCGAGGCGGCAATATACTCAGCCGTTGTTGTAGATGCAGACACAGTCTCTTGCTTGGAACTCTTCCAGCTGACAGCACCTCTGTTTATAATAAGCACGTATTCGGATTGCGAGCGAGAATCATCAGAGTCGGTAAGATAACTCGCATCCGTGTAAACCTTTACACTGAGTTCATCTTCACCACCATAAACCAAGAACATATCCTTAGTCCTTCTCAAGTACTTTAGGATATTTTTAGCCGCTGTCGAGTGGATCTCTCCAGGATCAGCCTGGTATCTGCTCACAACACTTAGAGCATAGGAAACATCCGGCCTAGTACAAATCATGGCATACATGATGGATCCGACTGCAGAAGCATATGGAATCGCACTCATTCGACTTCGCTCATCAGTTGTCTAAGGACACTGAGTCTTGCTAAGTTTTACACCATGGGACATCGGTAAGAACCCCTTCTTAGACGATTCCATGTTGAACTTATTCAAAACTTTGTCCAGATAAGTACTTTGACTCAATCCAATGAGCCTCCTTGATCTATCTCTATAGATCCGGATTCTGAGGATGTATGTTGCCTCACCCAAGTCTTTCATTGAGAAAATCCTTTTCAATGATTCCTTGGTTTCTTGCAACATCTGGACATCATTTCAAATCAGTAATATGTCATCCACATATAAGATTAGAAAATTTAGTTTGTTCCCACTAAACTTCTTGTACAAACAAGAATCATGATCACTCTTGATGAAGCCAAACGATTTGTCTACCTCATCAAAGCGAATATTCCAACTCCGAGATGCTTGCTTTAACCCATAAATGGATTTCTGAAGTTTGCACACCCTGTCAGCATTAGCCGGATCGACAAAACCCTCGGGCTGTATCATATACACGTCCTCGGTTCAATTTCCGTTAAGGAAAACCGTTTTGACATCCATCTACCATATCTCATAGTCGAAATAGGCCGCTATAGCTAACATGATCCGAACTGATTTAAGCATCGCTACGGGCGATAAAGTCTCGTCGTAATCAACTCCTTGAACTTGTCGGAACCCCTTCGCGACAAGGCGTGCTTTATAGATTGAAACATTTCCATCCATATCAGTTTTCTTCTTAAAGACCCATTTGCACTCGACGGGTCTTGCACCGTCTGGCAGATCAACCAAGTTGCAAACTTGATTTTCATCCATGGACTTTATCTCGGATCTCATGCCTCCAAGACATGACTCGGAATTAGATCCCACCATCGCTTCCGAATAATTTGCCGGCTCATCACTGTCTAACAGTAACACATCATGAACACTTCGTAATCTTGTCGATCTTCGTAGTACAGGTGCTGCTGCCGGCTCAACTGCCATGACCGGCTCAACCTCCAAGGTTTTTGCCGACTCGCTACTAGCTGGTTCCTCTCGAATTTCTTCGAGTTGCACCGTGCTCCCACTTACTCCCCGACTGAGAAACTCTTTCTCAAGGAAGACACCGTTCCGAGCGACAAACACTTTGCCCTCTTCTCAGTTGTAGAAGTAGTAACCCAAGGTTTCCCTCGGATACCCCACGAAAATACACTTATCCAACTTGGCTGTAAGCTTGTTCGACTGAAGTCGCTTGACAAATGCTTCACAACCCCAAATCTTAAGAAAAGACAAACTCGGCTTTTTGCCTGTCCACATCTCATGCGGTGTCTTCTCTACCGATTTTGATGGTACTCTGTTTAGTGTGAATGCCGCTGTTTCTAGACAATAACCCCAAAATGATAAAGGCAGATCTGTCCGACTCATCATTGATCGTACCATGTCCAACAAGGTTCGATTCCGCCTTTCCGAAACACCATTCATTTGTGGCGTTCCTGGCGGAGTAAGTTGAGGAACTATTCCACAACTTTTCAGATGGTCATCAAACTCATGGCTCATGTACTCGCCTCCTCGGTCCGACCGAAGAAATTTTATTTTCTTGCCGAGTTGATTTTGTGCTTCATTCTGGAATTCTTTGAACTTTTCAAAGGCTTCCGACTTATGTTTCATCAAGTAGATATATCCATACCTACTCAAATCATCAGTGAAGGTAATGAAGTACTCATAACCACCCCTGGTTGTCGTGCTCATTGGTCCACATACATCACTATGTACTAGTCCCAACAAGTCGGACGCCCTTTCGCAGCTCTTTGCAAAAGGTGTCTTGGTCATTTTGCCGAGTAGGCAAGATTCGCATGTCTCGAACGACTCCAAGTCGAACGAAGTTAGGAGTCCATCATCATGGAGCTTCTTCATGCGTTTCCTACTTATATGACCAAGCCGACAGTGCCAAAAGTAAGTCATATTCAGATCATTTGGTTTCAAACTTTTAACATTTATGTTATAAACCGACTCACCATCAAGATTCAAAATAAATAACCCGTCCCGGACGGGTGCAAAGCCGTGAAACATATCATTCAAATACAAAGAACAACCATTATTCTTGATATTCGACTCATAGCCTTGCCTCATCAAACATAAAGCAGAAATAATGTTTCGACTGAGCACTGGAACATAATAACAATTATTCAGTTCCATAATGAATCTGGAAGGTAAATGAAGTTGCATCGTGCCGACTTCCAACGTAGCAACTCTTGCTTTGTTGTCGACTCGAATATCAACCTCGCCTCTTGCTACGCTCCTAGTTCTTACCAGTCCCTGCAACGTGTTGCAGATGTGAATAACTGATCCGGTATCATATACCCAAGAACTATTAGGTGCATCAGCAAGATATATGTCTATAACATTGCAAACAAGTGTACCCGAGTCGGAAGTCATACCTCCACTCTTGGCTTTGTCGGCCAAGTACTTGCTGGAGTTCCTCTTCCAGTGGCCATCCGCCTTGCAGTAGAAGCAAGTGGATCCGGCTGAAGGAGATGGTTTAGTCCCTGAGGAAACACTTGGGACCGGGTACGGAGCCTGTTTTCCTCCTGACTTAGCCTTCTTCTTAGTCCAAGAACTCTTCTTGAACTTAGCCTTATTCTGCACCAACAACATGAATGCATAGTTCCACAGCAGAATCACATATTCAATGATACACATCATATGTTTATACAAGGACTACTTAATATCTTTATGAATTCAATGGGAAATCTCATCATACATGATTTCCTCTAGGGCATATTCCCAACAGGATGCGCTGCTGATTTGTGGCGCTAGGACTTCCTCTCGATCTTGAGATCGGCAAGAGATCGTCTACATCAACCACGAGTTTAACTCGTTAAGCTTTGTCGGTCTTCAAGGGTATGTTCTCTACGGATATACATCCGCCTGTTGTTTGTATCTAGTAGATAGATCTTGGTACGTAGTTGTTCCCATCGTAGGAATTTTTTTGTTTTCTATGCTGTGAACCCTACAACAGGGGCTAATACCACCAGTTCTAGACCTCAGTTCCTGCCCTGTAGCAGTGGAAGACCTTCGAGACACTGATGAGTTTTGTGATAAGTATCGAGTTCTAAGGATAGAGGTGGAGAAATTTAAAGAGGAGAATAACAGGATTGGCAGGATGCTGGAGAATTTTGTCACCCCGATCATGATCACACCACCACCACCGAAGGAGTAATTCGTCATCAGGTTTTGGCATCACCTTGGTTTGTTCCAATCTTGGGGGAGTGCCACGATATCACATCATTATCTTTATCTTTTTATCTTTTTAGTAGAGTCATATCATGAGTAGAGAAGTTATCATATATGATGGTTTGCAGTGTGGAAGTACCTCTCCTCTAGTTGGTTATGTATGTATCCCTTGGTGTGAGTTCTGTTATGGAATTTTAATGAGAAGTTTTATCATTTACTTTTTGCACATCTTATTTTAGTTTGCAATTTATGTTATGATTGATATTGTTATTAATATTGGTATCACTTTGGGAGCATCAAGTAAATTTAGTTGGTTTTGGCAAACTTAGCATTGGTCAGTAGCAATATTACTTTGAGGTTTGAGTAGAAAATAGAAAAGTACTTGTAGATTTGTTACTTCTTTATCCTTCTTTCTTGTTGAGCTCATAAGCTTAGTATTCTCAAGTTAAGATCGTTTGTGCTTCCAAGGAAGATTGCATGATTGTTTCTATCACATGTATGTTTGCTTGTTTCACTCAACTCTTATGCTTGCTACCCAGCCTTGCTAGCCAAAAACCTGTACTGAGAGGGAATGCTTCTCGTGCATCCAAACCTTGAACCAAAACCTATGACATTTGTGTCCACCATATCCACCTATGAGCATCATTGTTATTCCAAGTAAATTCTCGAGTTTTATCTATCTTCCAAATTGAAATTTTTGTTATGAGAAAATTAGTTAGTAAAGCTCTCACGAACTTGATGGCACACTTTATTTTCTTGCACTTAATAAATTTGAACCATTGTGACCATCTATGATGATTATATGCTTGCAAATTATAAGTTGGGAGTTAACAAAACCATGCTATCATGGGGCATGCTTTCAACATTGCACTTATTCCTATTTAGTTGATATCATGTTCTTTTGTTATGGATGCCGTTGGTGTGAAATGAGATGGGAGCTTGTAAGTCCATGGAGTTTGTATATGTGTTAGAGAAACGTCTAGGCGACCAGCCTAAGAAATGCCTAATCTTGGTGGAAACTTTCAACAAAACCATTGTGGGCATTCTATAAAGCATCTTCAATAAAAAATATGTAAATAGCAAATAAAAAGATCGCTGAGATGTCCACTGTCTGTTGCCTTGTCATTTTGGTATGGGATAGCTCCTGTGTCATGAGGCAAGGGGTACCCCATTGGCGGTTCTCTATGATACACATATACTTACAATGACAAGAACTTACCTAGGACCAAAGTTGAGTAGCATGAGGCCTCGGTACTCTTATTCAAGGGGCATGAGATTTTCAACTTGTGATTTGTCAAGCATAGAACTCATATTTTCCCTCACATTAACCTTAATCACTTCAAAATGATTATGATAGGGGTAATGTGAGCTCAAAGCTAATGAGTACCATAATTTTTGGAAGCCTTATAAAACTTGTTAATCCCTGCTTCCCTCTATGAAGGGCCTATCTTTTACTTTTATGTTGAGTCAGTAAACCTATTCCTCTCTATCTCAAGCAAGCATTTGAGTTGTTTTGATTCAATCATCTATATGTTGATTTATTCAATCTAGTTTCTTATGTTCCTTGTTTTGCACAATACTCTTATCTGAATGAATATAACTTTGAAAGCTATCATTGTTGGTGAAGAGACTATTATGTTTGAGAAAGCGACTCCTGCAATATAAGCTTCATTATAAAAGCTTTGATAAAAATAAGTATGATCTGTTAATTGTTCTCTGACCAAGAACAAAGTTTGCCATCACCAATTATGATTTTCTTTGTGTACCTTTATTATGACTCCCTTATTCATTGCAAGTTAAGTTATATAAGTGTGAGTTGCTTTTATTATGATTTGTGTATTGGTAAATATGATTCTTCTTGTCTGTATTCTCTTTATCGGCACTTCACTCCATAAACCTGTGGTCATGTTTACTGAGTTTATTTTTTGCTTGGGGACAAGCAAAGTCTAAGCATGGGGGGAGTTGATACGTCCATTTTGCATCACTATTTTATATCATAATTTACTGTTATTCATTGATATATTTCATATTTAGAGATGATACTTATGTTATTTCATCTATTTTGCATGTTTGATGATTTTTGGAGAATTAACTGCCAGAGTCAGAATTCTGCTGGAAATGCGTTGTCCAGATGCAATATTTCCGAAGATCAGAAAATTCCAGAAAACATACGGAAATTCCTATTTTTCTAGAAGACGAAGATAGCCAGAAGAGGGAGTGGAGATGGGCCACAGGGGACCACACCAACCCTAGGCGCGGGGCCCCCTGGGCTGCGCGGCCAGGTGGTGTGGCCACCCTAGCCCACCTTTGGCATCGCCCTTTCGTGCATATCTTCCTCCCGAGAACCAAAGACTCGGGGAGAGATCACAAAAATATTCTACCGCCTCTACAGGGCGGAAACTAAAGAGAGAGAAAAAGCTCTCCGGCAGGCAGAAATCTGCCGGGGAAATTCCTCCTCGGAGAGGGGAGATCATCACCATCGACACCATCATCAAGATGGGCTTCATCGGGATCATCATCATCATACTCATCATAATCACCACCAGCACCACCACGCCTTACCGCTATAACAATTGGGTTGAATCTTGTGTAGTTCATAGGGGAAACTTTCCCGGTGTTGATTACTTGTTGTAGTTGATGCTATTGAGTGAAACCATTGGATTATTGTTCATGTTCAGATTATTACTTATCATTATTTCATCTCTGATCTTGATCCATATGATGTCTTATGAGTAGTTCGTTTAGTTCTTGAGGACATGGGAGAAGTCATGTTGTTAGTAGTGGAGTTATGTTGAGTAATATTTAATGGTTTGATATTTATGTTGTGGTGCTATTCTTCTAGTGGTGTCATGTGAACGTCGACTACATGATACTTCACCTTTATGGGCCTAGGAGAATGCATTGTGTACTTGGCTACTAATTGTGGGGTTGCCGGAGTGACATAAACCTAAACCCCTGTTAGGAAACCATTGCATTAGGGAGTGTAGAATCTCAAAGTTTAATGATGTGGTTAGATTTTTATCTTAATTACTTTCTTGTAGTTGTGGATGCTTGCAAGGGGTATAATCGCAAGTGTGTATTAGTCCAAGTTGGGGTAGTACATTAGAATAGTTTCACCCCCATAACACTTAAACCAATGAAGATTAATCGACTATATGAAGCGAAAGCACTTGACAATATTCCCATGTGTCCTCGAGAACGTTTGGTCATCATAAGTAATACAACCGGCTTGTCCTTTGCTGAAGAAAGGATTGGGCCACTCGCTACAATTATTATTGTTGTCTTTTATTTACTCGCACTTTATTTATCTACATTAACAAAAAACCCTAAAATCCGTTTGCTAGTATTTATAGTGAATCCTTGATCCAAACTGCTTGTCAACACCTTCTGCTCCTCATTGGGTTCGACACTCTTATTTATCAAAAGTACTACGATACACCCCTATACTTGTGGGTCATCATGCCACCAAATCTTTACAAATCTTGTGAAGGGAATATGCCCTGAGAGACAATAATAAAGTGTTTATTATGTGTATTCCAAGTATATGATAGATGTTTATTTTGCATGCTATAATTGTATTAATAGGGAAACGTTAATACATGTGTGTTTAATAAACAAACAGAAAGTTCCTAGTTATGCCTCTCTCATAAACTAGCTCGTTGATTAACAAGATGATCAAGGTTTCCTGATCATCGACATTGGATGTTGTTAATAACGAGATCACAACATTAGTGTAATGGTGTGATGAACATTCATATGAAGTATAGCATTACGATCAAAGTCATTGAGTTTATATTGCTATAACAACTTACGAAGTGATCCTAATCCTTAGACCATGAGATCATGTCAATCACTAACACCGAAAGAGTTTCTTGATAACATCAAACGTCACACCGTAACAGGGTGATTATAAAGATGGATTCAGAACTAATAAAGTGTTATGTTGAGGCTCATGGATCGAGAGTGGAATTTGTTCATCCCGATGACGGATAGATATACTCTAGGCCCTCTCGGTGATATCACATTGATTAGCTTGCAAGCAAGTGATTTGATCACTAGAATGTTATATCACAGGAACGAGAAAAGAGTGCATGTCGGTAACGAGATCAAACTAGGTATGGAGATACCGATGATCGAATCTCGGACATGTAATATATCGTGAAACAAAGGGATTAAGATACTAGCGTAAAAGGTTCCGACGATCACAAGAAAGTCATCGTTGAATGTGCGGGAGTCAGTATGGGTCTCCAGATCCCGCTTCTGATTATTGATCCGAGAGGGATCTCGATCATGTCCGCATTATTCACGAACCGTAGGGTGACACACTTAAGAGACACCGACATCCAATTGGAGCAAATGTTTCATGCCGAAAGAATGAACAAGCGCAGGAATTTATTTCACTAGATACCGAAACAGGTTTTCGGGTGAAATTGCATAAAGTGGTTATGCATGTGAAATGGAATTCTAGCAAGGGGTTATTTGTGAATGTTTGTCATTAAAGTAATTGACAAAATTCTGAATAAAATAAAAGAGTTTTATTTAATGAGAGTTTGCATTAAATTTGGTGGAAATTTAATGGGAATTTGAGTGGACTTTTGAGTGGAGGGAATTTAAAGGAGATTTGTGAGTGGAGTGTCCACCCACATGAAGAGGGGAGGGCAAGGGGGCAGCCCCATGCGCCGGCCACCCCCTTGGGGTTCCCCCCTCCTCCTATAAAAGGAGCCCCCCTCCTCACTTGTCTCACACACCTCCTCGTGAAGGATCTCTCTCCCCCTCTAGAATTTATCCCCCATGGTCTCGGACTAGCGAGATACATGTTCCCGGTGGCTATTCGGCAAGAAAGAGTTGTGCTTCCGCTGCATCGCTGGAGCGAGGAGGCGGAGGTTGCTTGGTGCCTCGAACGTGTGTGCAAGCACGGATGCGCTGCTGATTTGCGGCGCTAGGACTTCCTCTCGATCTTGAGATCGGCAAGAGATCGTCTACATCAACCACGAGTTGAACTCATTAAGCTTTGTCGGTCTTCAAGGGTATGTTCTCTACGGATATACATCCGCCCGTTGTTTGTATCTAGTAGATAGATCTTGGTACATAGTTCCCATCGTAGGAAAAAATTTTGTTTTCTATGCTGCGAACCCTACAGTGGTATCTGAGCCGGATCTATGTGTAGATACTTTACACGGGTAGTACACATATGAGTATGTGGGCGATGATGATCATGTTGTTGCTCCTTTGTTGTAATTTTGGATATTGGTGGCATAGTGGGATGAAGCGGCCCGGACAAACTTTACATGTCCTCGCACATGAGACCTGTTCCACACTTGACATGCAACTAGTTTGCATAAGTGGCTAGCGGGTGTCTGTCTCTCCTACTATAGTCAATATCTATTTTACAAGCGAGTTGTCAACAATTTGGTTATCCTCGTTGTGGTTCATGTTCGTAGGTAAGAACGGTTCTATCTCGAAAGCCCTAAGCCACGTAAAACTTGCAATGGATAAATTAGAGGCGTCTAGTTTAGATTGTTGCTGGGCTAGTGTTATGATATGGTAGTGTTGTAAGTAGAAGTATGAGATGATACTCTTACAACACACATAGCGTGTAAAATCCATAGACCTTGGATTTACACATATAGGTATGATAGTGATCATACCACGATGCACATGATAGAGATCATCTGCGGGAACCATATCATTTCACTAATAAACATATGATGTTTGATAGCATCTTATATTGCTTGTTTAGCGCTTTGTTAGCATAATAAGATGATCCCTCATTTAAATATCAAGATAAGAATGTGTTCTTCCTTTAGTATGCACCGATTATGTTTTCGTCGCTCCAAGACATCACGTGATGATCGGGTGTTCTTGGATCCACGACCATATTTTGGGTGTAAAACAGTTACACACGCGAATACTAAGGTTCTAACTTGGCGAGCCTAGCATGTACATACATGGCCTCGGAACACGGACCGAAAGGTTAAGCATGAGTCATATAGTTGATATGATGCCCATTTGATGCTCGCCTTTGAAGCTATACCGACTCACGTGATGATCGGACTTGGTGTAGTGGATTTGGTTCATGTAATCACCAAAAAGGCACGAGGGATGTCGTTTTTGAGTGGGAGTTCATTCGTAATATGGATTAGTTGAACTCAATCTATCATACACTTAGTCTAAACTTTACAAATTCTGTTGTAGATGGCACCACCTGCTTTTAATTTCAATGTGTTCATGGAGAAAGAGAAACTAGCAACGAACGGTAGCAACTTTACCGAATGGGCCATGAATTTGAGGATTCTCCTCTCTGCTGCACAAAAGAAATATGTGCTAGAAGCGCCGTTAGGCCCCCCACCTTTAGATGATGCCCCTGACGAGGAGAAGAATGTCTATCAGACTTGTCAGGAGGACCACAACTTAGTTCATTGCAGCATATTGTATGGGCTAGAGCCGGAACTTCGAAAGCGTTTCGAAAACGGCAATGCATTAATACAATGGGTGAGTTGAAAATGATTTTTGACACACATGCTGCCGTAGAGAGCTACAACGCTTCAGAAAAGTTCTTTAGATGCATGATGGAAGAGCACAGCTCCGTTAGTGAGCATGTACTCAAGATGTCGGGTTACGCCGATAAGCTTGTGTCCTTGGGAATATCGATTCCCATTGACTTAGGCATCCATCGTGTTCTGCAGTCTCTGCCACCTAGCTATAAGAGCTTTGTGATGAACTATAATATGCAAGGCATGAAGAAGTCTCTCCCCGAGCTTCTGTCAATGCTTAAAACTGCAGAAGTGGAGATCAAAAAGGAACATCAAGTGTTGATGATCAATAGGAACACTGTTTTCAAGAAAGACAAGAAGGGAAAACGGAAGGGAAGTAAGGGCGGCAAGCTTGTTGCCGCGCCTGAAAAGAAACCCCGAGTTGGACCTAAGTCTGATTCCGAGTGCTACTATTGTAAGGGGACTGGCCACTGGAAGCGCAACTGCCCCAAGTATCTGGCAGACAAGAAGGCCGGCAAGGCAAACAAAGGTATATATGATATACATGTTATTGATGTGTACTTGACTAGTGCTCGCAGTAGCACCTGGGTATTTGATACCGGTTCAGTTGCTAATATTTGTAACTCGAATCAGGGGCTGCGGAACAAGCGACCGCTAGCAAGGGGTGAGGTCAAGATGCGTGTCGGCAATGGATCAAGCGTTGATGTGATCGCCGTCAGAACGCTGCCTCTCCACTTGCCGTCGGGATTAGTTATAAACTTGAATAAATGTTATCTGGTGCCTGCACTAAGCATGAACATTGTATCTGGATCGTGTTTGATGCAAAGTGGTTATTCATTTAAATCCGAGAACAATGGTTGTTCCATTTATATGAATGAAATCTTTTATGGTCATGCACCGATGATGAATGGTTTATTTCTATTAAATATCGATGATAATGTTACACATATTCATAATGTTGATGCTAAAAGGATTAAACTTAATGATGATATATCCGCATATATGTGGCACTGCTGTCTAGGTCATATTGGCGTTAAACGCATGAAGAAGCTCCATTCGGATGGACTTTTGGAATCACTTGATTATGAATAATTTGATACATGTGAGCCATGCCTTATGGGCAAGATGACTAGAACGCCGTTTTCCGGTTCAATGGAACGGGCGATAGATTTATTGGAAATCATACATTCTGATGTATGTGGTCCAATGAGTGTGTCGGCGCGAGGTGGATATCGTTATTTTGTTACTTTCACGGATGATTTGAGTAGATACGGTTATATCTACTTGATGAAACACAAGTCTGAAACCTTTGAAAAGTTTAAGGAATTTCAGAATGAAGTGGAAAATCATCTTAATAGAAAGATCAAATTTCTACGGTCCGACCGTGGAGGTGAGTATCTAAGTTACGAGTTTAGCACTCACATGAAAGAGTGTGGAATTGTTTCACAACTCACACCCGCCGGAACACCACAGCGAAATGGTGTGTCGGAACGTCGTAATCGTACTTTATTAGATATGGTTCGATCTATGATGTCTCTGACGGACTTGCCGTTGTCATTTTGGGGTTATGCACTAGAAACTGCTGCATTCACTTTAAATCGGGCACCATCTAAATCCGTTGAAAAGACACCGTATGAATTGTGGTTTGGAAACAAACCTAAGCTGTCATTTCTTAAAGTTTGGGGATGCGATGTTTATGTGAATAAACTTCAACCGGATAAACTCGAACCCAAAGCGGAAAAATGCGTCTTCATAGGATACCCTAAAGAAACTATTGGGTATTCCTTCTATCACAGATCCGAGGGCAAGGTTTTTGTTGCCAAGAATGGATCCTTTCTAGAGAAAGAGTTTCTCACGAAAGGTGTGAGTAGTCGGAAGGTAGAACTCGAAGAGGTTGTGGAACCTTCTCTTCAAAGTATGGCGAGTAGCGCAGCGCCGGAAGTTGTTCCGGAGTTGGCTCCACCTGTTGAAGAGGGAACTAATGATAATGATCATGAAACTACGAAAGAGAGTACTACCGAACCTCGCAGGTCAAACAGGACGCGTGCAGCTCCCGAGCTGTACGGAAATCCTGTCATGAATTTCATGGTTGATGAAAATGATGACCCTGCGACGTATGAAGAAGCGATGATGAGCCCGGATTCCAACAAATGGTTAGAAGCCATGAAATCCGAGATGGAATCCATGTATGAAAATCAAGTTTGGAACTTGGTGGAATTACCTCACGACCGAAAGGCCGTGGAGAACAAATGGATTTTCAAAAGGAAAACTGATGCTGATGGTAATGTGACCGTCTATAAAGCTCGACTTGTCGCAAAGGGGTTTCGACAAATTCAAGGAGTTGACTACGATGAGACTTTCTCTCCCGTAGCGATGCTAAAGTCAGTTAGGATTATGTTAGCAATTGCTGCATATTTCGATTATGAGATATGGCAGATGGATGTCAAAACCGCGTTTCTCAATGGTAATATTGAAGAAGAGTTGTATATGATACAACCAAAGGGTTTTGTCGATCCTAAGGATGCTAACAAGGTGTGCAAGCTTCAGCGATCCATCTATGGATTGAAGCAAGCATCACGAAGTTGGAATCTCCGCTTTGATGAGGTGATCAAAGAGTTTGGATTTGTCCAAACTTATGGAGAAGCTTGTATTTACAAGAAAGTGAGTGGGAGCAATGTGGCATTTCTGATATTATATGTGGATGACATATTATTGATCGGAAATGATATAGATCTTTTAAACAGTGTTAAAAGTTATCTAAACAGCAAATTTTCAATGAAGGACCTAGGTGAAGCATCATACATATTAGGCATAAAGATCTATAGAGATAGATCTAGGCGCCTAATAGGGCTATCGCGAAGTACATACCTTGATAAGATTTTAAAGAAGTTTAAAATGGACGGAAGTAAGAAGGGGTTCTTACCTATGTTGCAAGGCAAGACATTGAGTAAGACTCAAAGTCCGGCTTCGGCGGAAGAAAGAGAGATAATGGACAAAGTCCCCTATGCTTCAGCCATAGGCTCTATAATGTACGCCATGCTATGTACAAGACCGGATGTGGCACATGCTATTAGTTTGACTGGTAGGTACCAATCGGATCCAGGTTCGGAACACTGGATAGCGGTCAAGAATATCCTTAAGTACTTACGAAGAACTAAGGATATGTTTCTTGTATACGGAGGTGAAGAAGAGCTCGTCGCTAAGTGTTATGTCGACGCTAGCTTTGACACCGATCCGGATGACTCTAAGTCTCAATCCGGATACGTATTTCTCATGAATGGCGGAGCGGTTAGTTGGAGGAGCTCCAAACAACCTGTGGTAGCGGGATCAACAATGGAGGCCGAATATGTTGCTGCTTTAGAAGCCGCTCAGGAAGCAGTTTGGATGAAGGAGTTCATATCCGAACTAGGAGTGGTGGCAAACGCGTTGGACCCAATGGTGATCTATTGTGACAACAATGGTGCCATTGCCAATGCCAAAGAGCCAAGGTCTCACAAGCATTCCAAGCATATTAAGCGCCGGTTTCACTCCATCCACGAGCATGTCAAGGATGGAGATATAAAGATTTGTAAAGTACATACGGATCTCAATGTAGCAGATCCGTTGACTAAAACTCTCCCTAGAGCAAAACATGATCAACACCAGAACTCAATGGGTGTTAGATTTATCACTATGTAACTAGATTATTGTCTCTAGTGCAAGTGGGAGACTGAAGGGAATATGCCCTGAGAGGAAATAATAAAGTGTTTATTATGTGTATTCCAAGTATATGATAGATGTTTATTTTGCATGCTATAATTGTATTAATACGGAAACGTTAATACATGTGTGTTTAATAAACAAACAGAAAGTTCCTAGTTATGCCTCTCTCATAAACTAGCTCGTTGATTAACAAGATGATCAAGGTTTCCTGATCATGGACATTGGATGTTGTTAATAACGGGATCACAACATTAGTGTAATGGTGTGATGAACATTCATCCGAAGTATAGCATTACGATCAAAGTCATTGAGTTTATATTGCTATAACAACTTACGAAGTGATCCTAATCCTTAGACCATGAGATCATGTCAATCACTAACACCGGAAGAGTTTCTTGATAACATCAAACGTCACACTGTAACAGGGTGATTATAAAGATGGATTCAGAACTAATAAAGTGTTATGTTGAGGCTCATGGATCGAGAGTGGAATTTGTTCATCCCGATGACGGATAGATATACTCTGGGCCCTCTCGGTGATATCACATTGATTAGCTTGCAAGCAAGTGATTTGATCACTAGAATGTTATATCACAGGAACGAGAAAAGAGTGCATGTCGGTAACGAGATCAAACTATGTATGGAGATACCGATGATCGAATCTCGGACATGTAATATATCGTGAAACAAAGGGATTAAGATACTAGCGTAAAAGGTTCCGACGATCACAAGAAAGTCGTCGTTGAATGTGCGGGAGTCAGTATGGGTCTCCAGATCCCGCTTCTGATTATTGATCCGAGAGGGGTCTCGATCATGTCCGCATTATTCACGAACCGTAGGGTGACACACTTAAGAGACACCGACATCCAATTGGAGCAAATGTTTCATGCCGAAAGAATGAACAAGCGCAGGAATTTATTTCACTAGATACCGAAATAAGTTTTCGGGTGAAATTGCATAAAGTGGTTATGCATGTGAAATGGAATTCTAGCAAGGGGTTATTTGTGAATGTTTGTCATTAAAGTAATTGACAAAATTCTGAATAAAATAAAAGAGTTTTATTTAATGAGAGTTTGCAATAAATTTGGTGGAAATTTAATGGGAATTTGAGTGGACTTTTGAGTGGAGGGAATTTAAAGGAGATTTGTGAGTGGAGTGTCCACCCACATGAAGAGGGGAGGGAAAGGGGCAGCCCCATGCGCCGGCCACCCCCTTGGGGTTCCCCCCTCCTCCTATAAAAGGAGCCCCCCTCCTCACTTGTCTCACACACCTCCTCGTGAAGGATCTCTCTCCCCCTCTAGAATTTATCCCCATGGTCTCGGACTAGCGAGATACATGTTCCCGGTGGCTATTCGGCAAGAAAGAGTTGTGCTTCCGCTGCATCGCTGGAGCGAGGAGGCGGAGGTTGCTCGGTGCCTCGAACGTGTGTGCGAGCACGGATGCGCTGCTGATTTGCGGCGCTAGGACTTTCTCTCGATCTTGAGATCGGCAAGAGATCGTCTACATCAACCACGAGTTGAACTCATTAAGCTTTGTCGGTCTTCAAGGGTATGTTCTCTACGGATATACATCCGCTCTTTGTTTGTATCTAGTAGATAGATCTTGGTACATAGTTCGCATCGTAGGAAAATTTTTTGTTTTCTATGCTGCGAACCCTACATCTTGGACAAAAAATGGGGATGAACTTGAGCTAGCTTGGGGCAAAATGGCCATGGGATCGGATAGGGACGAAGCACTTACATAGAAAAAATAGTATTCCCATCTAGTGTTACAAACCGGGACTAGTCTACGACCTCTAGTCTCGGCTGGTAACACCACCCGGGACTATAGGGGCTCCTGGGTCCCAGCTGGGACTAGCCGTTGGCGCCAAACCTTTAGTCCCCGCTGGTATTACCAACCAGGACTAGAGGTCCCCAACGAAATAGGACTAGATGTTTGCTGCCTCCTAGCCGTTGGAAGAAAGATGAACCGGGACTAGTGCTCTAGTCCCCGTTCTAGACCCAGCTGGGATTAGAGGCCGAGGCAGCTCCAAACCAGAATCCTATTTTTTACTAGTGTGGTGACTCTTACTGTTTAGTCAGCCTAAACATTAATAATACTCCCTCCGATCCAAATTAATTGACTTGGATTTATCTAGATTCAGATGTATCTAGTATTAAAACAAATCTAGATACATCCGAATCTAGACAAATTCAAGTCAATTAATTTGAATCGGAGGGAGTAACAAGGATGCCACTTGTAGAAAACCGACCTTTGGTTTGGAGCTGCTTTGAGCTCTAGTACCAACCATGTCTGGAACCGGGACTAGTGTGAGCACTAGTCCCGGTTCGTCCCCTTTGCAATAGCTAGGAGGCAGCAATCGCCTAGTCTCGGTTCATTGGGGACCTCTACCAGCTGGGACTATAGGTCTGGCGCCAACGACTGAGACCCAGGAGAACACATAGTCCCAGGTGGTGTTACAGACCGGGACTAGAGATCAATGATCTAGTACCGGTTTGTAGAACCACCCGAGAATAATGTTTTACCTATATATTCCCTCCTTCGACCCTGCACGAACCTATGGAAATTTTCTCCAAGATAGCTCAAGTTCATCCCCATTTTTTGTCCAAAGTTTGTCAAGATTTGGTGCCATCCATCAATCCAAGCTTCTAAAAGGTTAGCAACTTCAAGCTTTCATTTCTCATTGTTAGTTTACCTCAATGATCTAGAAGTTGAGAGGGATTTCATGCTTTAGAAGTCAAGGGAATTTTAGATGTGTAATTTTAGGCAAATTTTGATTATGCAAATTTAGATGTGTATTTTTAGAGTTTCGGAGCTCAGAATTGAATAAGGTTTTCACTGCTAGATGAATAATTAAATAGTCAACATTTTTTATGGTAACAGTTTTGTCCAATTCAAAAATTAGTGCATGTAAAATTATATATATATGTCGTACACACTAAATTTTTAGATTTGAAAAAGTAAATATAGTAATAATGATCTAAACTTTTTATATGATACAAATTTTTAATTATAATAAAGATGAGCCGGGAATGGATGTACGACGCTCTCCGAATGTCTGACGTGTTCATTTAAGGCGTGTGTTTTATCCTCGATTTGGCTAAGGCAGACAAGCGGAATGGTTTTATGTGTTTTCTATGTCATGTCTATCGAATGATAAGGATTACTCGTCCTCAAAAACCATTTAGATCCACCTGATTTAGTTAGGTTTCATGTCTGGCTATAGTTGTTGGACAAAGCATGGAGAAAGAGGGGTTATGATGGAAGTTAACAAAGAAGAAGAGAACGATGACAACTATCCAATGTTCCCTGAATACGGAGGTACTGCAATAGAAGACAATGAACAAGAAGAAGGTTAAGAACGGGCATTAGATGAGACCGCTGATGATCTTTGTCAGGCCATTCTTGATGCATAGAGCGAATGCAAAAATGAAAACGAGAAGAATAAGTTGGAGCGCATGTTAGAGGATCACAAAAAATTGTTGTACCCAAATTGCGAAGATGGCAACACAAAGCTCGGTACAACACTGGAATTGCTGCAATGGAATGCAGAGAATGGTTTATCTGACAAGGGATTTGAGAAGCTACTGAAAACAATGAAGAAGAAGCTTTCAAAGAATAACGAATTGCCTATTGGTACATACGAGGCAAAGAAGGTTGTCTGCCCTCTAGGACTAGAGGTGCATAAGATACATGCATGCATTAATGACTTCATCCTCTACTGCGGTGAGGAGTACGAGAATTTGGATGCATGACTGGTATGCGGTGCATTGCGTTATAAAATCATACGAGATGAACCTAGTGATGTTGAGGGCGAGCAGTGCCCTAGGAAGAGGGTTCGTACAAAGGTGATGTGGTATGCTCCTATAATACCACGGTTGAAACATTTGTTTAGAAAAAAAGAGCATGCCAAGTTGTTGCAATGGCACAGAGAAGACCGCAAGAAAGACTCGGTGTTGATACGCCCCGCTGATGGGTCACAGTAGAGAAAAATCGATAGAGAGTACCCGAGCTTTACAAACGATGCAAGGAACTTAATGTTTGGTCTAAGTACAGATGTCATGAATCCTTTTGAGGAACAGAGCTGCAGTCATAGCACCTGGCCTGTAACTCTATGTATGTATAACCTGCCTCCTTGGTTGTGCATGAAGTGGAAGTTCATTATGATGACAGTGCTCATCCAAGGCACGAAGCAACCCGAAAACGACATTGATGTGTACCTAAGGCCATTAGTTGAAAAACTACTATAGTTGTGGCATGAAGAAGGTGTATGTATGTGGGATGATCACAAAACAAGAGCCATTTGACCTACAATCGTTGTTGTTCGTAACCATCCATGATTTTCCTTCTCTTAGTAACCTTTCAGGACAGTCAAGCAAGGGATACGATGCATGCACGCATTGTTTAGATGATATTGAAAGTATATATTTGGAAAAAGGTAGGAAGAATGTGTACCAGGGGCATCGTCGATTTCTTTCAGCTAGGTAATCCACAAAAAAGAAAGTGATATGCCCAATTTGCATCACCTTTCTATATAATAATTTACCTCTGTTCATTGATATTTATCTTATTATGAGTTATTGCTTATGTCTTTTCTACTGTTTATGCATGTTGGATGATTCTTGGAGGATGGACTGCCAGAGTCTGGATTCTCATGGAAAATAGGGCATTTCGATGCAATTTCACGAGGATCGGAAAAATACCAGAAAAATATGGAAACATATTATTTTCTCAGAAGACGAAGGAAGCTAGAAGGAGGGACGAAGAGGGGCCACAGGGGCCCCACACCCCCCTAGGCGTGGGACCCTGCGCCTAGGGCAGGTGTGGCCCACCTGCCTGGCTCCGCCCCTTCGGCTATATCTTACCTACAAAACCCTAAGGATAGGGGAGCGGCCAGAGATAGATTTCCGCCGCCTCTGGGGGGCGGAAAACACCAAGAGAGAAAGATCTCTCCGGCAGACAGATTTCTTCCGGGGGAATTTCTTCCTGGAGAGGGGAGATCGTCGCCATCAACACCGTCATCAAGCTAGGCTTCATCGGGATCATCATCATCATCATCCACACCACCATCTCCACCAGCACCATCATCACCACTCCGTCCCACTGTAACAATGTAACACCCCTAAAATCATGATTTCAAAGATTGCATATCATTCATGCATGCATATAGTTTTGAGATCAATTTCAAACTCATTTCAAGAAAACAGAAGCACATAGTGCTATTATTTTATGTGAGCAAACTTAAATCAAATGACCATCCTCATTTGAGAGTTTAGTGTTTTAAAACCAAGTTTGTTTGCTTCCTTGTTGATTGAATTGAGTGTGGAATTTGAACAAAATTTTACAAAATGGTAATGGTTTCAAAAACCATTTTCAAATATTTGCAAACCAAGTGCAATGTCCCTGTTATTTTTGTTTTCCAAAAATGACCAAGCCAACTCAAAGTGACCACATGGTTTTATGCCAAGTTTTGTGACTGTTGCACACTACAAAAGTCCAGAAAAGATTTGAATTCAAAAAGAGTTTGAATTCATTTGAAACTCAATCCAGAAAATCAATTCAGAAATAGAAAAGGATTAAAGAAAAAGGCCGGCGCTCCTATTCTAGCCCAACAGCAAAACCGGCCCAGCTAGCCCACCCGGGCCACCTCTCTCTCTCTCGCACGCGCAGACGCACCCGCGGAGTCACTAACGCTAGGACCCCACCTCCCTTCTGTTTATTCTGCTGACAGGTGGACTCGTGACCCCGTCGTCGTCTTCGTCAATCACGCGCGCCTGCGCCGCTCTCGCCGCCGTCACTTCCGCGTTAAATCCCCTTGATTCCGCGAGTAACTCCACGCCCCGCTCCGGATATAAGAACCTCTCCCCCTCGCGGTCATTTCCCCCCACACTGCACTCTCTTCTCGCCACCAGGCTGCCCCTATTTCGCGTTGCACTGCCACAGCTCCGACGATCTCCGGAGAGATATTCCGGTAAGACCCCGTCGCCCCTTGCTACCTAAACTTGCCAGTACAATCTCCGCGACCATGCGCATCTCCTGACCCCTCTGGTGCATGCTAGGAACATCCAGAGCCACAGCAACGTCGGCAACCACACGAGTCAGACGACCCCCTCAACTCCGGTGACCAATTGCGGTAAGCTCCGAGCGCCCCGTGCCCCCTCTTGCATACGAGGTTGTTTGCCACTGTCTTGCGCGTCTCCTAATCCATCTGGTTCGTGCTAGGGCGATGCGAATCCTCGGCAACAACTTCGACAGCAACCACCCGACGCCGTGCACGACTCCGACGAGCTCCAGCAGCCCCTGCCGTGCGCCCCTTGCCAAGCCACCTCGACGTTGAGCTTCGCCTCGACCCTGCGGTTCTAGTAAGCACCCTCTCCCCTCCCCGGACGACCTAGAATGCCAGCGCCGCCGCTGACAGACGCGCCGCCGCCAGTCGCCGTCGCTAGCGCCGCCACTAGATGGTCAGGCTGCTCAGGAGCGTTGGATCCAGATCGTGCGGATAGGATAGAACGCGAGCGAAGCGGTAAGATTAGATCTGAGCCGCGCGATTAAGTTAGATCTAGCGGCTCAGAAGCGTGATCCGACGCGAAACGGTACGCGCCAATCAGAGCGCGACGCGTGGCTAGGGTTTAGTTTAAAAACAGAATTTGAATCAGATTTATATCCAAATTTGATTTGCTTGTAACTTTTGATTCCCACGTTAGATTTTAGCAAATGTTATACCGTTGGAATCAGGAAGACAAGCCCTTTCTGTTTATGAAATGTGTTTAATGTTTAGTTCCTGTTAAAATGACTTTATTTGCAGAAACTTGTTTAAGACTATTTTGAGTATATGAAATGTTTAGGAAATTGTTTTAGTGTCAAAAAGACTTGGTTTAGCAAGTTTTTGACTTGTTTATGATTCAGTACTATGCACTTGCTTGGTTGAGTTTTAAAAATCATCACTTAGCATTTTTGCATGCATGCATATGTATTTTTGTTTGTTTGTATATGTTGTGTGTAATTTGTTTCTACCATTCTTTGTGTAGACTTTGGTGCTAGTGATTGTGATTGTGAAGAGTGTTACTCTCCCAACTACCAAGGCAAGTGGTACTTCGTGAATATTTCCATCCCTATATAGTTTTCTACAAGCATTAGAAATTTTTTGCTAAGTCTTGCATGTTACTATTTTGACAAATGCCATGATGGGAAATCCTAAGTAGTTGTAGAATTGCTAGGAAATTTTCTAAGTTAAGTACTATCTATGCCATGCTTAGCCTAGCTAGTAGCAAACAAGGGTTGGTAAATTATATACATGCTATGATGAAAATATTTCTAAGTCTATGGACTTATGTTTTTCTTAATAAAACAACTAAGTCAATGAATCACCTGGGTGGAATGGGACTTGATTGGTGGTTTTTGGTTGAGTGGTTACACAATGCCCATGGCTATGGTTTACCTTGTGTATCTCACTTGTGGAAAGCCACCCAGGAACAAAGAGATTTTAGAGGCCAAGTGTTAAGAAGCTTCTAGTGCAGCCACTTGGCAATATGGGCTCTGCCTGGATCACATAGGTTGCTAGAACTTAGTCATTTGGACAGTTGGTGGTAGTGGGATGATAGGTTGGAACGCGTCCATTTGGCTAAGGGAAGGCTTCTGAAAGGTCCTGTCTTGGTAAAACCAAGTCTGGTGGGGAAAGTGCACAACCTCTGCAGATGGAAAAATCTAAGTACTTAGCCAAGTCCATGGCAATGGACAACTTGAGCATCAAGACATGGAAGCTATCAAGAATCTCATCACTCCAACTTCTAAGTAAAACTTGTGGGTGAACAAGGGTGAAGGACCTCAATGTCTATTGATGATTTCTTGGGAAAAGTTTTGACAAAGAAAAACTTAGTGATTTCAACTAATAGGAAAAACCTATTTTGAGCAAAGCAAGCCAAGCTACACTTAGCCAAATTGCATATAGTAATATAGTCCACTTAAAATTTACTAAGGTATCACTTGCCAATACTATTCCAAAGTATTGACCCACTGTGGCTGTAACTTGTGATGTTGCAGGTTACTCTGATGAGGATTAGGTGTCATGAGTCTACACTCAACATGTTTGCCTGTGGCACATGAAGATGAAGACTTATATTTATTTACTTATGCAAACTCTTGTATTAGGCCTATGGCCTTGAGTTGTAAAGACTATGTTTAAACTCTGGAATGGATGTAATAAATGACCTTTGTATCTGTGTACTTCATCTTAAACTGTGGATGCTAGCAATGATCCAGGGACTAGCATTGCAATCATAGGGATCCTTTTCCTTTACAAAGGAGGGATCTTACAAACAATTGTGTTGGATATTGCTTTAGTTCTTAGGGGAAACACTCCCGGTGTTAATTACTATTGTAGTTGATGATTGTGAGTGGAACCATCGGATTATTGTTTATGTTTAGATTGTTATCCATTATCATATCATCTTTGATCTTGATCCACATGATGTCTTGTGAGTAGTTCGTCTAGTTCTTGAGGACATGGGAGAAGTCATGTTGTTATTAGTGGATCTATGTTGAGTTATTATTCAATGGTTAGTATTTAAGTTGTGGTGTTATTCTTCTAGTGGTGTCATGTGAACGTCGACTACATGACACTTCACCATTTATGGGCCTAGGGGAATGCATTGTGTATTTGGCTACTAATTGTGGGGTTGCCGGAGTGACAGAAACCTGAACCCTCGTTAGGACACCATTGCATAAGGGAGCGTAGGATCTCAGAGTTTAAGGCTATGGTTAGATTTATATCTTAATTTCTTTCATGTAGTTATGGATGTTTGCAGGGGGTTTAATAGCAAGTATGTATTAGTACAAGTAAGGTCGCTACATTAGCACAGGTTCACCCACACAACACTTATAACAGCAAAGAAGAATACTCAGCTATTTGAAGCGAAAGAACTTGACGGAATTCCCATGTGTCCTCGAGAACGTTTGGTATTTATAAGTATTTCCACTAGCTTGTCCTTTGCTAAGAAAGGATTGGGCCACTTGCTGCGTTTGTTCTTTGTTACCCTCTCTTTCTTTTGTTGCCTTATCAGAAAATCACTAAAAATCCGTTTGCTAAGTATTCACAGGGATTTCCTGCTCCATACCACTGTTCAGCACCTTCTGATCCTCGTTGGGATTGACACTCCTATTTATCGAAAGTACTACGATACACCCCCTATACTTGTGGGTCATCAAGACTATTTTCTGGCGCCGTTGCCGGGGACTGAAGCACTATTGAAGAGTGGAACTAGTTAAGGAAACTTCTACTGTGAGTATTGCTTTTTGTATCTGCTTGTTACTTTGTTTCCAATATGGATAACCCACTTGGTTTTCTATTTGGGAAAACTACTACCGCTGCTAGGGTAGTAAATGAACACCAACTATTGAGATAGATCCTTTTAAGATACCTACAAGTATTGTTGATCGTGTTATGGATAATTATTATTTAGGGGATGGAACTGTCCATCCTGGTGATCACTTGCTTTTTATCCATGAATTTTTGCAGGTTGTTTAAGTGTGCATGTATCACAACTGAACAGGTGAAGAAGAAGTTACTCTCCATATCCTTGAAAGGGAGAGCTGAAGAATGGTATAAGCTGCTGAAGATGGACAATCCATGGAATGGGAGGAAATGGCTTCTCTCTTTTATTCTAAATTTTATCCTTCCAGTGAGATTCATAAGGATAGAAATCTGATATATAACTTTTGGCCTCGTGATGGAGAGAGTACAACTCAAGCTTGGGGGATATTAAAGTTACTAATGCTTAAATGTCCTATTCATGAACTCCCTAACAATATTATTATTAATAACTTTTATGCTAGGCTTTCTCTTCATGATAAAGATTTACTAGATGCTTCTTGTGCTGGATCATTCACACGTCTGAAGGAAGAAGCTAAATGGGATCTACTAGACCGTATTCAAGAGAACACTGAAGCTTGGGAGAATAACAAAGGAAGAAATTCAGGTATAAACTATGATTATGAATGTATTAAATCTTTTATGGGAACTGATGACTTCCGTGATATCAGTAATGAGTTTGGTCTTGATTCCCAAAGTATTGCCAACTATTTGAAGGCCTTTGCCTCTTACATAGAAATTCCCAAGAAGAAGTGAAACAAGTACCTCTGCAATAATAAAGTCTTGAAAGTTATTACCTCTGTAATAAGTGATCCTTATTCTTTTTGTTTTGGTTTTTGTGTCAAGTTCAACAGCTTTTGTGAAGTAGAGGAGTTGTGAAAAGTGGCTGTTCTGGGACAGATTTTTGTGCTGCACCGTAAAAATTCTTGAGGGAGATCAGTACGTCGGATGGAGCTTTATTTTTATGAGATTGTTCTCCAAGTTGTTACCCAACTTTCATTAGTTCCGCACTTTTTGATTTGAGCAACATAAGGTTTTCGAAAAAATCAATCTTTGCCTGCTGGTCTGTTTTGACAGATTTCTGTTATCATTTGCATTTGCCTCTTATAGAAGCCTTTGTTTTGATGGATTTCAGTTGAAGCGTGAACTTAAAGGTTTTTTGTTTTTCTTACACTAATGTTGCCATTGAAGCTTGTGTATTGCCTTGTGAGGAAAGGAAACTCCCAGGAAAATGAGAAAAGGAGTCTCGAGAGTTCGTCTTTGAATAGGTAAAAGTGGTGAAAACAGAAGGTTCGTGAAACCCCAATATTTTTATATTTTCGATGTTTTTAATACATAAGGAAGACTACGAGATGGAACAAAGGAAGAACCGAAGTCCGGGGTGGACAAACCCACCCCCGGCGCGGGCCCAGCCTGGTCGCGCCTGGAGGGGGTTTGACTCCCCCGAACTCCGACTCCGCCTTGTTTCCGTGTCAAAACCTTCCTTATGCTTTGAAAATTCATAATATATAGCCCCATGGATCTCCCGAGGTTCGTGCATCGTGTTCTCGTCATGTTTTCGTTTCGATCTGTTTCTGTCAGGAAATCTTCTCAAGTTTAGAGCACCATGGTCTCCGCCAACAACAAAGGCAAGAAGCCCGAGGAAGACGATCCTCGCAAACCCAAGGAGGAAGAGATTTCGGTAGGTTATGAAGGAGATATGGAGGAGGACAATCCACTGGACACCCGCACTACCGTCGCGAGCATTGGAGTGGTGGCAAAATCTATCAAGCTCAAGAGGACAGCACTGATGTCCACAGGAGGGAAAACTCCACGTCGTACTCTCTCTCTCTCTCTCCGATCACCTCCTCCTCGTACCACTCACTCTAACCATGCAGGGAAGGAACACTCTAAGAAGGAAGAGTGGAGAAAGAATAATAAGGACTGGGACCCTCGGTCAGAATTGATCATGGGCTGCATTGAACATAATTCGGAGTTGATTCGTACTCTGACCTTCGATATTGAGGATTTGAAGAAACTTATTGAGGAACTTATCAAGAGAACACCACCACCGCCAAAGGAGTAATTCGTCATCAGGTTTGGCATCCCCTTGGCTTGTTCCAAGCTTGGGGGAGTGCCGCGTATCACCACCATTATCTTTTATCTTTTACCTTTTTAGTGGATTCGTATCTTTGGTAGAGAGGTTATCTTATAGTTTGGTTTGCATGTGGAAGTATCTCTCCTTTAGTTGGTTATCTATGTATCCCTTGGTGTGAGTGTCTTTATTGGAATATTAATGAGAAGTTTCATCTTTTACTTTTTGCACTTCTTATTTTTTAGTTTGCAATCTCTATTATATGATGGATCTTGTTGATCAGTATTGGCATCACTTTGGGAGCATCAAGTGGATCTAATTTGGTTTTGGCAAACCGAGCTCTGGTCAGTAGCAATACTTTTTGAGATTTGAAAGAAAAAGAGAAAAAGCTTACAGGTATTTTGTATCATTTGTTTTCTTGTTGGCTCATAAGCTTAGTATTCTTTATTTAAGATCTTTTGTGTCTTCGAGGAATACCGCATGTTTGGCTTTATTACTTGTATGTTTGCTTGTTTCTTTCAACTCTTTTGCTTGCTACCCAGCCTTACTAGCCAAAAACCTGTATTGAGAAGGCATACTTCTCATGTTTCCAAATCCTTTAACCAAAAACTTTGCCATTTGTGTCCACCATATCTACCTAGTAGATTTTTCTATTCCTAGCAAATTCTCAAGCTTCATCTATGTATCGAATTAAAAAAGGTATTTTGTTATGTGAAAACTAGTTAGTAAAGCTCTCACGAACTTGATGGCACACCTTATTTTCTGGCTCCTAATAGACTTGAACCATTGTGCCATCGAAGTTGTATATGCTTGCATCTATACGTTGGAATTAGCAGAACCGTGTTGTCACGGGGAACATTTTCAACATTGCACCTGTACTTTTGTACTCAGTTGATATCATGCTCTTTTGTCTATGGATGTCAACGGCGTGAAATAAAGAGGGAACTTGTAAGTCCATGGAGTTTGTATTCTGTGTTAGAGAAACGCCTAGGCTCTAAGCCATGCTTAACCATGGTGGAAACTTGCAGCATCACCATAGTGAGCTATCTATGAAGCATCCTCAATAAAAAGCTATGCACATGGTAAATAAAAAGATCGCTCAGATGCTCATTGTCTGCTTGCCTTATCATTTTGGTTATGGGAAAGCTCTTGTACCATGTGCAAGGGGTACCCTGTTGGTGGTTCTCTATGATACGCAAATACTTACAATGACAAGAACTTACCTGGGCCCAAAGTTGAGTAGCATGAGGAGTGTCCCTCATATTCAAGGGACATGAGATTGCCAACTTATATTTCGTCAAGCATATACTCCATCTTTGTGCACTTTAACCTGAATCATCTCAAGATGCCTATGATAGGGGCAACGAGGGATCAAAGCTAGTAAGTACCATAATATTTTGGAAGGTCTTTATGACTTGTAATCCCGTCTACCCTCTATAAAGGGACCTTTCTCCTAGTTACCAAGTTGAGTCAGTAAACCTACTTCCTCTCTATCTCTAGCAAGCATTTGAGTGGTTGTGTTTCAAGCATCCATATGGTGATTTATTCAATCATGTTCTTTATCTTCCTTGTTTGCACAAGACTCTTATCTATTGCGTATTACTTTGAAAGCCTTCACTGTGAAAAAACCTTTTTGAGGAAAGAGTGCTCCTGCTATAAAACTTCTACAAAAAGCTTTTTGTAAAACTGTTTGCCAGGTGTTCTCTGACCTAGAACAAGTTCGCCAATTCCAATTAAGATTTATCTTTATGCATCTCTATTGTGACTGTTGTACTTGGTTGTAAGTTAAGTTATATAATGGTGAGTTGCTTCCTTCTATGATTTGTGCAATGGTAAGTGTGATGCTTCTTGTTCGTATTCTTTTATCGACACTTCACTCCATAAACATGTGGACATGTTTACTGAGATCAATTTTCGCTTGGGGACGAGCGAAGGTCTAAGCTTGGGGGAGTTGCTACGCCCAATTTGCATCACCTTTCTATATCATAATTTACCTCTATTCGTTGATATTTATCTTATTATGAGGTATTGCTTATGTATTTTCCACTGTTTATGCATGTTGGATGATTCTTGGAGGATGGACTGCCGGAGTCTGGATTTTGATGGAAAAGAGGGCGTTTCGATGCAATTTCGCGAAGATTAGAAAAATACCAGAAAAATATGGAAACATATTATTTTCTCAGAAGACGAAGGAAGCTAGAAGGAGGGACGAAGAGGGGCCATAGGGGGCGCACACCCCACTAGGCGCGGGCCCACCTGACCCCGCGCCTAGGGCAGGTGTGGCCCACCTGCCCGGCTCCTGGCTCCGCCCCTTCGCCTATATGTTCCCTACGAAACCCTAAGGCTAGGGGAGCGACCACGGATAGATTTCCGCCGCCTCTGGGGGCGGAAAACACCGAGAGAGAAAGATCTCTCCGGCAGACAAATTTCTGTTGGGGGAATTCCTTCCCGGAAAGGGAGATCGTCGCCATCAACACCGTCATCAAGCTAGGCTTCATCAGGATTATCATCATCATCCACACCATCATCTCCACCAGCACCATCATCACCACTTGCAACACCAAAGAAGAGTACTAAGATATTTGAAGCGAAAGCACTTGACGGAATTCCCATGTGTCCTCGAGAACGTTTGGTCTTTATAAGTATTTCCACCGGCTTGTCCTTTGCTAAGGATTGGGCCACTTTCTGCGTTTGTTCTTTGTTACTTGCTCTTTGTTTTGTTTCCTTGTCAGAAAACAACTAAAAATCCGTTTGCTAAGTATTCACAGGGATTTCCTGCTCCATACCATTGTTCATCACCTTCTGCTCCTCATTGGGATCGACACTCCTATTTATCGAAAGTACTACGATACACCCCCTATACTTGTGGGTCATCAGAAAGGCACGCATTTCAATGGTGAGGTAGATCACCGGAAGAAGCCTATCCTTCGTATTGGTGATGATATATTTGGTATGGTCAAGGATCTAGAAGTACTCTTTGGAAAGGGCCCTTGCGGTCAATCTGTTTTGAATGACGCTGACGGACACATGCCCATGTGGAAGAAGAAATCTATATTTTGGGAGCTACCCTATTGGAAAGTTCTAGAGGTCCGCTCTGCATTCGACGTGATGCACGTGACGAAGAATCTTTGCATGAACCTGCTAGGCTTTATGGGCATGTATGGAAAGCCAAAAGCATGGAAGGACCAGCAAGGTATAAAAGACCGATATGGTTGCATCTAGTGAAGATGGATAAAGAATGTCTAAGTGATCCCAGCTATGCTCTTACCAAAGAAGAGAAGGAAATATTTTGTGAAGTCCTAGGCATTATGAAGGCCCCGTCTGGATTCTCATTGAATATAAGGGGAATAATAAATATGGCAGAGAAAAAAATTCCAGAACCTAAAGTCCCATGACTGGCACGTTCTTATGACAAAATTGCTTCCAGTTGCATTGATGGGGATTCTACCGGAAAATGTTTGACTACCCATTGTGAAGCTATGTGCATTCCTCAATGCTATTTATGTAAAGGTAATAGATCCAGAAATTCTACCGAGGTTATAGAATGATGTGGTCCAGTGTCTTGTTAGATTTGAGTTGGTGTTCCCACCATCCTTCTTCAATATTATGATGGATCTCCTGGTACACCTAGTTGACGAGATTACCATTCTGGGTCCTCTATTTCTAGATAATATGTTCCCCTTTAAAAAATTCATGGTAGTCTTGTAGAAATATGTTCATAACCGTTCTAGGCCATAAGGAAGCATCTCGAAGGGATATGGAACAGAGGAGGTCATTAAGTTTTGTGTTGACTTTATTCCTGACATTAAGCCGATTGGTGTTCCTGAATCGTGGCATGAGGGGAGACTGAATGGAAAAGGCACGCTAGGAAGGAAATCAATAATATGTAGGGACGAACATTCTTTCACTCAAGCATATTGTATGCTCCAACAACCCGGGGAAGCCTGACTCCTTGATTAGAGATGAACACATGAAGACTTTTGGCGGTTGGTTGCAAACACATCTCATGAATAACAGCACTGTTTGTGATCAGCTATACTTTATGGCCAGCTCACCATCTTCGACTATATGGACTTTCCAAGGGTGCGAGATAAATGGGAATACATTTTACACGATCTCCCAAGATAAAAAGAGCACCAAACAAAATAGTGGTGTCCGCTTTAATGCAAAAAACGACAATGGATCAAAGGACACATATTATGGTTACATAGAGGAGATATGGGAATTTGACTATGGACCAGCTTTTAAGGTCCCTTTGTTTCGGTGCAAATGTGTCAAGCTATCAGGAGGCGGGGTTGAGGTAGACAAGAAATACGGAATGACAAAAGTGGATCTCGAAAATCATGCGTATAGAGATGAAACATTCGTCCTAGTCAATGATGTAGCTCAGGTTTTTGATGTGAATGACATGTCTACCAAACCGAGAAAAAGAAAATATAAGCAAACGAATACATCATAAAACGATGAGCCAAAGCGCCACATAATTCTTTTAGGGAAAAGAAACATCTTGGGAGTGGAGGAAAAAATAGACATGTTAGAAGATTATGATAAGTTTATTTCGAGGAATTCTATATGTTATTCAAAAAAGATGCTCTCAACTTGAGTGTCGTCAGTTCCTATTGTCTATAAGTGGTTCATTTATTTCTATGATAAGGCCTCTAACTCAGCTCATTCATTGCCTCTAATTATCCTCACTATGCTATTATGTAGAATGAAGAGCGAAGAATGTGACCTAAAGCGAATCTTTGACACTAGGTTCATCGACCCACACCGAGTTAATAAACAATTGCTATAGCAATTCTCCAAGGAGACGGAGTGTAACTTGCTAAGATTCATAAAGAGGAAATATTACAAAAGGAGAAAATTGTTTCCCTACAACTAGGGGTGAGAGTCTTAATTACGCATTCACTTTTGTTTACTCGATGTTAAGTGTAATTGATGAGTTAATGACGTATATATAGACGTGCGCAGCTTCCACTAGACTCACTAAGGAAAGACCAATCAGAGTACACGATTGTTAAAGATACGCTCCAGAGGTAATTTCATTCATTATCGGACTATATCGACGTTCATATATATCCTGAGATATCAAGTAACTAATAAATCATTTATTCTTTATTTTTTGCAGGACAGGGTTTGACAAGATTTCCCCAAGGGTACGGTTGGTGAATTTGAAAATGAGCTTAGTTTTCATCGGGACGAGGTAAGTAGTACGATCTAGGTCCACGCATATCTTCAATTCTAGTTTCAATACCCTTATATCATGCTTGATTATTAGTTGATTGAATTCTATTCTTGTAAAGTGAGAGAGGCAGCCACCATGAACTAATTTGTATGAAAACTTCGTGTGCAAGTTCATTCGTGCTGAGGTCAGTGAGCGAAACGGAGCGAAATTTCTAGATGTACATGAACAATATATTCACACTTTGAATTTATTACCATCAGTTGTGTTGAGTGTCATTTATAATATTTGTTATGACGATTGATATTCATATTGATCTCCTTCTTTTATATATAGTTGGAAAGATTGTGGGAGAATCTCCAACCACAGGAGCGCTTGGCAGCAATTCAAGAGGAATTGACGGGCTTTTTGGTTGACCATATCATAGACCCAAATGGGAAATTCCATACCAAGGGATTCTAGTGATTTAATGATCTCCATGTAATCGAATAGACGGGTTATGATATCCTGATACGTCCAAAACTTATCTACTTTTGCTATTTTTTTCCTCTAAACTTGTGTGATTTGGATAAAACTAACACGGACTGGCGCTGTTTTCAGCAGAATTAATTTGGTGTCTAGTTTTTGTGTAGAAAATCAACTATCAGGAAAAATCCCGGAAAATATGCCAAAAATCCTATTTCACCAGAAGACTCACGGAGCCAGAACACAAGGCGGAGGAGGGCCATGAGGGGCCCACACCCCTGGCCACGTGGGCCAGCCCATGCCACGCTTGGGAGGGGTGTGGCCACCTCGGGCACCCCCTCGTCCTCCCTCTTCGCCTATAAGAAGCCTTCTGATCTAAAATCCCATGGGGGTTCGACGTTTTTCTAGAAAGAGTTTCACTCCGCCGCCACCACCAAAAATCGTGATTCGGAACCAGGAACTCCGTTCTGGCACCCTGTCGGGACGGGGAATTTGGAGAGGATCATCGCCATCATCATCAACAACGCCTCTCCATCAACCTTCCATGTTTCCCCCATCCATGAGTGAGTAATCCCCTGCTGTAGGTTATGGGGATGGTAGGGATTGGATGAGTTCTATCATGTAATCGAATAAGATTGTAAGGGCATGGTGTCTAGTATCTCTATTAGTGCTATTTGACTTTTTTGCAACTTATTGTGCTTAATGCTTATCACTAGGGCCCGAGTTCCATGATCTTAGATCTGAGCTTATTATTGATTCATGATGATAGTATTTGTCGTGGGAATGGCCACGGTAGATGCTGCAATCGGCGGCGAATGGTAGAACAAAGGGCAAGGGCGGCCAGCCATCTATGGTGCAAGATGAGGGCGGAGACACAAGGATTTACCCAGGTTCGGCCCCCCCAGAGGGTAAAGACCTACTCCTAGATTGTATTATGGAGAGAGTACAAAGGGCGAGCTCGACGAGTAGGCGGGAGTCGCTAGGGTGTATGATGGAACGTGTCCTCTATGCGTACCCTAGGTAGGTTTATATAGGCTCACCTCGCTAGGGTTTACAGATCTACAACCGAATTAGTTAAGGATTTGGAGGGTTCTTGACCTAATCCGACTGGTCCTAGCTACGCTTCTAGGCCTCCAGCTTCCAGTCGCCTGGATCCTTGCCAGGTCTCGATCCAGTCGACGTCCTGCAGGCCCACTGCTGGCAGCTTGGGCCAGTAGGAAACGTTCTGCTGGGTATACCCCAGTCGGCATATCCTCATCAGTATTGTTTGTGATCTTATCTGCAAGTTGTGTACACATATCATTGTCCGGATCCAAAGGCCCTGAAGTGACAGAAATTGGGACAGCCGGAGGGGATGGCTGTGATATGAGGATCACGTTTGTTCATGGAGTGTTAATGCTTTGCTCCGGTGCTCTGTTAAAACGAGTACCTTAATTTCCAGTAGATTCCCTTGAGGCTCCGCTGCAACGGGCTGGCAGGACAAAAGATGTTGTGCAAGTTCTCATTGCGAGCACGTATGACTATATATGGAACACATGCCTATGATTGTTTAGTACTTGGATGCTTTATCTTATTTATCTACAAATGCCCTAGATCTTGAAGTTACATGTTTAGACTTGTCCATGCAACGCCCGTCCATCCATCCCTATGCCTACCGCACTCATATCCTACTGTTTGCTACTGTTGTCACTATTGCCTTTGTTTTACTACTGTTGTTACTTTGCTATTGCTACTACAAAACTGTTGCTACTTATAAACTACTATGAGCAATACTATTTCCAGGTGCAGCTGAATTGACAACTCAGTTGTTAAGGCTTATAAGTATTCTTTGGCTCCCCTTGTGTTGAATCAATAAATTGGGTAATACTACCCTCGAAGACTGTTGCGATCCCCTATACTTGTGGGTCATCAAGACTATTTTCTGGCGCCGTTGTCGGGGAGCATAGATTTATTTGTAAGTTCACTTGGATCTATTATTGTTCGCTGCTATTCCTTTCATCATGGGTAAGTCTCGTGATGGAAAGTTTCCTATTTTACCATCCACTACAAGAGGAGGTACAATCTTAAACACCTTTGCTGCTCTTGATTCACCGTCTGTTATAAGTAAGCTTGTTACACCACCACCACATACACATGCTACACACACTACTACTACTGCTGAATCTGAAATTGCTTCTGATACTCATGATGTTACTTCTACTGTGCTTGATGCAAGTGGTTCATTAGGTCATTTCCTAGATGCTACTATTGCTAGAACTATTTTGGGAAACACTGAAACTCCTAGTGAAGACACTATTACACCTGTTAGCTCACCTGAGTCTAGAGAGAGATATGATATTAATGATGGTTACATTGAAATGAGTGATGAATATATTGAAGAGTACCAAAACACACGTGGTGCTAGTGCTATTAGTAGTCTCCTTGAGAGACGTAATATTATACCTAAAATGTCTCCTGATGCTAAGTTTTCAACTTCTCCCATAGATATTAAAGATAAAGATTATGATTTCTCTCTTGATTTATCCTATATAGACATTGTTGAGAAAGAACCCTTTTGTGGGACTGAGAATGAGAGTGTTGTGGCACATATGAATGAGCTTTCCACTATGAGTGCCTTATTCTCTGATGATTTTAAGATGTGCAAGTACTTTGTTACAAAGATCTTCCCTTTTTCACTAAAAGGACAAGATAAAGCTTGGTTTAATAGATTACCTCCTGGATCCATTGATAGCCCTGATTGCTTGATTTCTTCTTTCTTTAAGAAATATTTTCCTCCTAGTGCTAGACATGCTGCTTTGCAGAAACTTTTTGATTTTAAACAAGGATAAGAAGAGAAATTGCCTGAGTCATGGACAAGGTTCTATGCCTTGATTCATGCACATCCTGGATGTCCATTGCCTAAAAATGAGCTTCTTGATATTTATTATAATGGACTAACTGATTATTCTAGGACATACCTAGATAGTTTTGCTGATTGTGTTTTCAGGAAAAGAACTCCAACAGATGCTGAAGAATTAATGGCTAAAATAAGCAAGAATTATGATGATTGGACTTCAACTGATCTAAATACACCTGAGGCCATTACTCCTGAACCAATTGTGCCTGAACCAACTCCAACAACAACACCAAAGAAGAGGGGAATGATTGCATTAAATGATGAAGTGATGAAAGAAGCTAAGAAATGTCTTAAGGAGAAAGATATTAGATCTAAAGATGTGAAGAATCTACCTCCTATAGAAGAGTTATATAAGCTAATTCCCCACTCATCCACTATTGAGGTACACTCTCTCAAACACTTTGATGAAGGTGATATTCCCTATGGTAAACCTCCTGATCAATGCTTAGAGGAACTTGATATTTTTATTGTTAAACAAGGTAATTTTAGTAAACAAGTTCAGAATCATTTATTGGAAAACTCTAGAGCTATTAATGAGTTTAAAGATATTGTGGAAAGAACTACTAATGATGGTAAAATTCTTGTTAAACACTTCCAAATGGTTCAAACTCAAATTGATCAAATTGCTAAGGTACACAAAGATATGCTAGTTAATGCCTTAGGAGATAAACATGCTTATGGAATTAGAACTAGGGGTGGTGCAGCCACTCAAGATCCTTTATATCCCGAAGGACACCCTAATAGAATTGAGCAGGATTCTTAACAAGTTGAAAATAGTGGTGGTCCTCATAAGAGAAATAAAAAGAAACACAAAACTATTGAGACACCTCCTGAACCTGATGTAGATCCTAATAGTATATCTGTCTCTGATGCGGAAAAAAGTGGTAATGATAAAAATGATGCTCCATATATGGAATAAATTGAGGAAGAACCTGATAAGCACACTAAGAACACTAGGTAAACTAAGGAAGATTTTATTGCTAGTACACATTGTAGTGAAAGAGAACCTTGGGTGCAGAAACCTATGCCTTCTCATAATAAGAAACACAAGTCAAAGGAGGAAGAACACTATAACAAGTTTTGTGAGTGGATGAAACCTTTAATTTTGCAAATTCCTTTGACTGATGCTATTAAGTTGCCTCCCTATTCAAAGTATATCAAGGATATTGTCTCTAATAAAAGGAAGATTCCTAATGAGGAACGTTCTACTTTGCTTGCTAATTATTCCTTCAATGGCAAGGTTCCAAAAAAACTTGGTGATCCAGGTATTCCAACTATTTCTTGATCTATTAAAAATAATTATGTTAGAACTCCTTTGTGTGATTTGGGAGCTGGAGTTAGTGTTATGCCTTTTTATCTTTACAAGAGACTCCAGCTAGAAAAGTTGATACCAACTGATATATCTTTGCAAATGGCTGATAAGTCTACTACTATTCCTGTTGGTATATGTAAGGATGTTCCTATTCAAGTGGCTCATAATTGCTTGGTTTTAACTGATTTTGTTGTGCTTGAAATGCCTGAAGATGATAATATGTATATTATTCTTGGGAGACCTTTTCTTAATACTGTAGGTGTTGTCATCAATTGTAATCAAGGAAAAGTAACTTTTAATATTAATGACAAAGAGCATACTATCTATTTCCCCAGGAAGATTGATAAGAGCTATTGTCTGAATTCCATTGAAAATATTGAGAGCATCAAAGTTGGAGAAATATATTGTCCCGTTCTACAAGAAAGTTTTGAAACTATTATGATTGGGACTATTGCTATCAAGTTTGAGGTAACATAATCATTTTGTGATATGCAAAGTTTTGTATCATATAAGATTGTTTTGGTAAAAAGACTTGATCAACCTTGTTAACAAAGGGATTTTAATGAACAAAACAATGCTTTCACAATGGTTATACTTGCTCACTTTTATTTTTCTCCTTTCCAGTCTTTGCTCTTCCTCTTGTTACCTTTAGTTTTGCTAGTTGTTTGCTTGTTAGAGTGTCTTACAACTTCTGTAGTTTTGGTTTTTGTTTCATTTTTTATTCTTCTAAAAAATTATTTTTCTGTGAGAAAATCAATTTTCATAACCTGGAAATTGGCCAAAAATAAAGTTTCCTGAAAAATTCCAGAAAATTCATATTAAACCGCAAAAAAGGGGCAGAGGACACCTGGATTGGCCCAGGGGGACCCACCAGGCCAGCACACCCCCTGGTGGCGCGGCCAGATCCAGGGCGCGCCTGGCCTAGGTGGGACCCACCTGTGGCCCTCAAAGTTGTATCCTTCCAGACACTTCTTTCTCTCCCCCGAAAAACACCGAGAAAAATTCTCAAGCTTGAGTTCCTGCTATTTTTGCTCCCGATTTTCGATCTCCTTGCTCAGCCCATCTTTGTTGCTGATTTTTTAGGGATTGCTCCTTGGTATGTGCCTCCTCCGCTTGTCCAATTAGATTTGTGATTGCTAGTTTGTATCTTGAGTATTTTACTGCTGTAGGTGACAGGTTGTTTGAACTTGCATGCTTGTTCTATGCTTAGAGATTTCATTTTGAAGCATGTTTAGCCCTCTAGCAAGTTCCTATAGTAGTTCCTCATCATTTACCAACATGGAAATTACTTGGTTTGATGTTTGTCTAAAAATTTCAAAAAAAGGGTCATGGACAACCAAATATTTGGAGAAGTGTTTGAGAGTGATGCACCTATGACGACAAGGCCTTCGAGATCATCCTCCCGAGCTAGGCCATCATATAATAAGGATCTTATTACACCGTGCTTTGGCAATGAGGGAGATGATGAGGATGTGCACCCTTCTCCCTTCCCTTGTTTTACCTTTTTGCAGGCTGCAGGGATTCTCAATGATTTCCTAACCTTGGTTCGGAGGGTTGGAATAACTGATTATATGCAGGATGAGAGTGAGCAATATGCTATGCTAACAAAAACTTTTGTGGAGAGTTTATCTTTTTCTAACAGCCCTTTTAGGTCGGAGGTGTCATTCAAAATCTATGATAGGCCTATCTCCATGACATTGAAGAAGTTTTGCAAAATTTTGGTTATTGGCACGACTGGGACGGTGAAGAAGATTCTAGCTCAACCCACTGATTTGTTGGAACTCTACCGCGGGGTAACCAATGATGATGATCGCAGAGCCCAGCGCGGAAAGATAAGAAATATGCAACTCCCAGCTATCAGATATTTTGCTTATTATCTTGCCACTTGTATTCTTGGTAGGTAGAATACTAGAAATATTTCCAACTATCATTTGGCCTTTCACTACTAGGAAAACGGCTATAGGTAATCAGCACATCCGTGGCTCACATGGTTGAAGTGCCCCACGGCTAAAACAGGCGTGGCTCACCTATGGGCAGTGCCCTACTAGTAAGTAGAATAACCGTGGCGCACATGACTATAGTGCGCCACAGATGTGTGTGGGCCAGGGGCCTGTTGGCCGCACGCCAAACATCTGTAGCGCACTAGGGTCATGTGCACCACGGTTGTTAGTCTCATCTGTGGCGCACAAGGGGGGTGCGCTACGCCTAAGCGCACGCCCCCCTCTGCTGTGAAACGGCCACAAACTTCTGTGGCGCACTCGGCCTAGTGCGCCACTGGGAGTAGGAACATATGTGGCGCACATGGGGGGGTGCGCTACGCCTAAGCGCACGCCCCCCTCTGCTGTGAAACGGCCACAAACTTCTGTGGCGCACTCGTCCTAGTGCGCCACTGGGAGTAGTAACATCTGTGGCGCACATGGGTGGGGGGTGCGCTACACCTAACCGCACGCCCCCCTCTGCTGTGAAACGGCCACAAACTTCTGTGGCGCACTCGGCCTAGTGCGCCACTGGGAGTAGGAACATCTGTGGCGCACATGGCCTAGTGCGCCACAGTTGTGTCTACTCCCTGTGGTGCACTAGGGCCGTGTGCGCCACGAATGTGTCGATTTTTTTAGGACAGCACTTTATGTGCACATGTGTGACCACACATCCACCACCCCACACTTCACTTTCGCCTTCTTCTTCCTCCTTAGATCTAGTCGGGATCTTCTCCTTCCCACCTCAATTTCTCCACCCATTCACCATTTTTAGCATGTAAAACTTGCTTTGGATGTTACATAAGTAATAGAGGTCTCCGGTCTCTCATCTCCTTCTCCGGTCGATGCGCGCACCTCTCCTTTCCATCTTTTCTCGCGATCGGTCTCTCATCTCGGTAAGTTGTCCATGTAAGGATGTGTTCATGTGTATATGGATGATGTGCTCATATGTATGTAGATGATCGATGCTCATGATGTGTGTATGTGGAGAGGATGGTCATATGTGTGTGTGTATATGGAGAGTATCGATGATGCTCATGCATGTGCGTATGGAGAGGATAATGATATGTTCATGTGTGTATGGATCGGTCTCGATCTCTCTCTCTTGTGTTTGTATGTGAACAAGTTTCCATTTGTTTTGCCAAAATTTTGATTCATTTCCACTTTGGCATTTCGCAAAGGTCCTAATTTTAGGATAGGTCATGCCAAAATTTTCTATCGACCATTGCATGCATGCATTCATTATGTGGTTCTAATAGACTTCAAAATTGTACCGTGTACACCGTGCAGGCAAAAATGGTCCGCATAATGAGCGAAGGCATTGTGGCTAGATTTTTGAAATGTGCGACGGCCGACATGATACGAAATAACAAGACAGATATAAGATGTCCGTGCAGAAGATGCAAACTCAACTGGGTGATCGACCCAGATTCCGGGAATCTGTAGGCGCACCTGCTCCGCCATGGTTTCATGGATGGATACACTCGTTGGATAAGCGATGACGTAGATGATGGAGATGGTGAAGGTGGCCAACATGACGATGATCATCATCACGGCGAGAACGGGCGAGATGATGAAGAGTCTCCTGGAGATGGTGAAGGTGCGGAAGCAGACCGGGATGATGATGATCTAGATGCCGGAGGAGCAGACAACGATGGAACAACGTCAGGCTGGGTGCGGGACCCTTATGTGCAAGAGCTGCTTCTCAAGCAGACGAGTAACGCCAGGGCTGCCGCTAGAGAGAAAGCCAAGCTTGCGCAACTTGAGAAAGACGCGGTTACTCCATTGTATGAAGGATGCAGGCCCGATGATACCCGGTTGAATGTAACGCTCAAGGCTATGGAGATGAAGGCAAAGCACAACTTGAGCGACGCAAGCTTCGACGATATGATGGCATTCTGGCATGATCGTCTCCCGGAGGGGAACACATGTCCAACTAGTATCGAGGATGCCAAGAAAATCGTCTGTCCTCTCGATCTACCGCACGTTAGATATCACGTATGCATCAACGATTGCATCATTTATCGGGGCGAGGACGCGGAGAAAACCACATGTCCGGTGTGCGGCGTGAGTCGATACAAGAAAGGGAAGAAAGCACCTCGAAAAGTGGTATGGTACTTTCCTATCACTCCTCGTCTGCAGCGCTATTTCACGGACCCTAAGGAAGCGAAGCTCATGCGATGGCATGCGGAAAGGAAGAAGCCAGGAGATGATGATGACCCCGAAAAGGATGAGCTGCTGACGCACCCTTCAGATGCTAGCCAGTGGAAAGCATTGGACCTCGAATTCCCAGAATTCGGTGGAGATTCGAGGAACATCAGGCTTGGTGCGAGCACCGATGGACTCAATCCGTTCGGTAGCCAGAGCAGCACGCACAGCACTTGGCCCGTGTTTGTATGGATGTACAACCTACCTCCATGGTTGTGCATGAAGAAGAAGTACATACAAACGGGTATGCTAATTCAAGGGCCGAAACAACCTGGTACCGACATCAATCTGTATCTCGGGCTGTTGAAAGAGGAGCTAGCCACGTTATGGGAATCTGGAGCCAATACTTACGACGCCGTCGCACAAGATTATTTCACTATGAGAGCCGCGTTGGTCACTACGGTGCAAGACTATCCAGGTTGCGGGTATATCTCGGGGCAGGTTATCCAAGGATTCTGCGCATGCGTTAGGTGCATGGATAACACAAGCTATCTCCAACTAGAGAAAGATCCAGGGTCATCGAAAACCGTGTTCATGGCGCACCGGAGGTGGCTCGGCAAGAATGATCCATGGGGAAAACGTGGAGACCTGTTCGATGGCAAATCAGAGACCCGAGGAATCCCAGAGCGTAGGAGCAGCAAAGAAGTGGAAGAGTTGCTGAAAAACTGGAAAGATTGTCCTAAGCCAGGAAAGAAGCGAAAGAGGCAGCAACAAGACAAGCCGCTGATGAAGGTATGGAAAACAAGGTCTGTTTTCTGGGAGTTGCCATACTGGAAGTTTCTCCGCACGCCTCATAGCCTCGACATCATGCATATCACGAAAAACGTGTGCGAGAGTCTGGTCGCCACCATAATCAACATGCCAGATAGGACGAAAGATGGTCCGAAAGCAAGGCACGACCTGATATGCTTGGGTATCCGGAAGGAGCTTCACGGAGGACGCACTACTCCTGATGATCAGGAAGATGACGATGATCATGAGTCGGAGACGACACAAGGTCGTTGGAAGGGTAAAAAGTTCAAGAAGAACGAATATTACTGCCCTCCTTCTTGCTTCACTCTAAGCCAGGATGAGATCAAACAGTTTTTCAAGTGCCTTCTAGGAGTCAAATTTCCGTCCGGCTACGCGGGCAAGATAAGCAGATACCTAGACGAGGCGAAGCAGAGGTTCAGTGGCATGAAGTCTCACGACTGTGCCGTGCTAATGACGCAGGTACTTCCGGTCGCACTAAGAGGGATAATGGACGAGCACGTCCGTGAAACGTTATTTGGCCTATGCAAGTTTTTCGACGTCATCTCTAGGAAGTCGATTGGCCTGAATCAGCTCGGAAGGCTACAGGAGGAGATCGTGGTGATACTATGTGAGCTTGAGGTCTACTTCCCACCCGCATTCTTCGACATTATGGTGCATCTGCTGGTCCATGTCGTGGAGGACATCGTACAACTCGGGCCGATGTTCCTCCGCAGCATGATGGCGTTTGAAAGGATGAACGGACACATCAAAGGATACGTTCGCAACAGGTCCCGTCCAGATGGAAGCATAGCCAAGGGCTTTCTGGCCGAAGAGTGCATCTCTTTCTGCACGAATTATCTAGACATCGAGAACCCTGTCGGTCTTCCCGTCAACAGACACCTTGGCAAGCTCGACGGATCTGGTCACCGAGAGGGTCGTCGCATACTACATGCAGACTTCGATTTTCGACGCGCAGACTTTGATCGAGCAAACCTCGTCGCGCTACAACATTTAGAACGGGTCGATCCTTGGGTACAGAAGCACAAAAGGTTAATCGAGAAGAGGTACAGTGACCGGGGCATACAGAGGACGCAGGGAGAAATAATCAAAGAGCACAACTCAGATTTCACGCGTTGGTTTAGGCAGACGCTCCTTGATAATCCCCCGCGCTCGCATTCTTCTGACACGGAAAAGATCATATTCACCTTGTCGCAGGGACCGATGCAAAACCTGGTGACCTATCAGGCGTATGATATCAACGGCTACACATTCTACACGGAGGAAAAGGAGAACAAGTGTGATTATCAGAACTCAGGCGTAACGTTGGAATTCTACACCGATGACAACGTGAAGGAAAGATTCTACGGAAGAATCGAGGAGATCTGGGAGCTCGACTACTGTGGAGAAAAGGTGCCGATGTTCCATGTCAGATGGGCAAAGAGCGTCGAAACAGAAGACCGGTATTTCACAACCATGGTTATACCCGAAGCAGCCAAATCCAAGGCCGTCGGTGCAAACGTGGCCGCGAAAAATGAACCGTGGGTACTGGCTACCAAAGTGGACCAATGTTTTTTCATTACCGACCCGACAAAGCCTAGCCGTGTTGTCGTGAGGAGAGGAAAAAGAAACATCATCGGAATGGATGGAGTCGCCAACGAGCAAGACTTCGACCAGTACGGCGATCCAAAGATTGAAGATGACGACGACTACGATGCAGCAACATACATCACAAGAAGAAAAAGGACAACCCTACCCAAAAAAGGTAGCCCGTTCGAAAGAAGAAACATTAAAGTGCCGGGGCTAAATTATTCAACCGCGACAAAGAAGGGAAAAAAGATTGTAAAACGCTAGCTCAAAAAATATTGTAAAACGCGTGGTCGAAAAAGATTGTAATATTAATGGACAAATTATTATGACATATTTGAAGCATATTTAATTTGTACCACTTTTATGACATATATTATCACTTTTGGGCATTTTTGGAATATTTAAAAGTATTTTAAAAACAAAACAAAACTTTTGTAGCATATATCACCACTTTTGGGCATTTTTTGGAACATTTAAAAGTATTTTTAAAATAAAAATAAAAAATGTGGGCACCAGGATTTGAACCTGGGTGCTAACAGGTTTAGAATAGAGCAGTGGGTGGAACCAGTGGGGTAAGGCAGTGCTAGTGTTAGCAAGGGGGGTGGCAGCCCTCTTATCTAAGTAGTCGTACCCACTTAGGCGTAGCGCACCCTGGGCAAGTGCGCTACGGTTATCCGTAGCGCACTTGCCCAGGGTGCGCTACGCCTAAGTGAGTATGACTAGTCAACAACTCCATCGTCCTTAGCCGCATATCCCATCCCCATCGTCCTCCGACACCGCATCCGCATCGACGCCACCGCCGCATCTCTGACGACGCGCCGCCGCATCCAAGCCACGCCAGGAGGAGGAGGAGGAGGCCACCTTGCCCGTGCGCTCGAGGAGGAGGCCGTGCGCTCGAGGAGGAGGCCGTGCGCTCGAGGAGGAGGATCCCGCGTGCCCGTCGCTCGAGGAGGAGGAGGCCGCTGCTGCTCGAGGAGGAGGAGGCCGTGGAGGATCCCGCCGTCGTCCTCATCTTAGAGGTGAGCCTCGGACCTCCCCTCTCTCCCTCTCTCGCCTCTCTCTGCATCCATTCCATCTTAGAGGTAACCGCCGCTGCTGCTCGAGGTTAGGGTTCAGAGGATTAGGTTAGGGTTCAGAGGATTAGAGGTTAGGGTTCAGAGGAGTTCTTGTTCAGATGGTCTGTGGCAACCAAGCAGTGAAGTGCAGTGGATTAGAGGTTAGGGTTCAGAGGAGTTCTTGTTCAGAGGATTAGGTTAGAGTTCCATCTTAGAGGTAACCAAGCAGTGCAGTGGGTTCAGAGGATTCAGAGTAGGAAATGTTCAGATTTTCTTAGGATTCAGAGTAGGGTTTAGTTAGGAAATGCTCAGAGTAGGAAATCTTCTTAGGAAATTCAGTTAGGAAATGTTCAGATTAGGAAATTCAGATTAGGAAATGTTAATCAGTTAGGAAATTCAGATTAGGAAATTTAGAGTAGGAAATTCAGATTTGGAAATTCAGTTAGGAAATGGTTGCATGGTGTTACTACTGGTGTAGATAGTTTCGGCTTGCTGTACAAGTACAACCTATGCCAGTGCTCACCTCAGTTACCTGCATCACTTCTGACTCTTCTCATGCAATGCAACAGTAGCACTGATGCAGTTAGAAGTAATTATCAGGCTACTATCCCCTATTTAAATTATGACCCCTATTTAAATTATGGTGATGATGTTCATCTGGTCACCTAGTTCCTAAGTTCTGTTTCTAAGAATTTGACATCTGGTCTCCTAGATTTCTATATTCCATTAGCTGTACTTGTGTCTTAATTGTCATGATGAATCTGTTATCGCTGCTTCCTTGTGCACAAGAAAGTGTAATTTTGGCCATGCTAAATCATATCCTACCTCATGTTTGTCAATTGCAATCTGATGCATAAGTTATTTTTTCACGCATGGTTTGAAGTCACTCAAGTGATTTGCTACGGGCTACTTGGTATTCTTCTATTGTATATCTGCTTGATAAAATAATTAGGCCCAGTGTATGTGGTCTGAAATAGCCTGGTTCAGCTGCATTGATTGGGCAGTGGTGACAGGTTTTAGGTGATGCCGGTTTATGGTTTGGAAGCATGGTGTGTGAATTGGTGCACTAAACTTGTTTTCCTGGGATATTAGCTCGTTTGCCACCACTATAATTGGGTCATCATGAAATAGAGGAACTTAGGAAATAGGTGACCAGATGGTTATTAGCTCGTTTGCCACCACTATAGTTGCTGGTTATTCCTCCTTGACCTTGCCCTGGAACTCCTGGAACTATAGCTCCTCCTCCTGGTTATTCCTCTATCATATAAATATGGTAGGTGTTTATAGATGTGTTTGTTTCTCTCTTATCAGGCTCAACATTTGTGTTATACTGTGATGAATCGAGAAAGGCTAGGAAATAAAATACAAATAGAAAGCCACAACAATGTATTGAGTGGAAAGAGTTGGTCTACAAATAATGTAAAAGAGCAAGAACATTGCACACATCATGTGCTCTCTACCCAAAAAGTGATATAGCATCCTATACTGCAGAATTCTACTTTAGCTACGCACAGAAAGACTGTACCAGTGGAGAAGTATCTGGAGATAGAGTAGGCAGGGGCAGCAGCCCTAGCTCCACTGCTTGAAATCTTGAGGGCATTGGCAGCTGAGCTTGCCCACAGCCTCAGAGCCATTGCAGCTGGATTAGTTGTTGCAACCTTGCAACCCAAGCAAATGGTCCCTAAGTGTATATGCGTTCTTCTTTGCCCTCTCCTTGAAGGGGATAGTAGCTCAGTGGTAGTAGTGGTGGGAGGATAGGGAAATGGGAATTGTTTGGCTCAGGAAAAGAGGGGGGAAATAAGAGGGGGTGTGCAGGGATAGGATTTGTATGGCTGCTGGGTGCTCATAGCCTCATCCTTGGTTAGAGCACAGCCATTAATCCTTCTCAGCTTGATCCGAAATCTATTGATTAATGTTACACAATGTGAGATCAGAAAATGGTCCCTAAGTCTGTACTACTAACAGTAAACCGTGAGTGTAGACTAGTAAAAGCCTGACTGTGAAGCCATGGTAATAATAATACTAGGACTTAATCCTGATACATGTCAATGTAAGGAGAGATTGGTGAATTTTAATCTACCGTGTCCTTTGCGTGTGGCATTACATTATTGTTTGTTACCGGTGTATCCCTCGCTGTACACATACCCATCTAACAGAGAGGAATCGCCTCTGGGTAATGCAAAATATTTATGCTTGGGTTTTAGTTGTTGTCAATTACTGTCAATTGCTGCTGTCATGACAAAATGAAGTAGTAAAAGAAAACCTGGCTGTCAATTGCTGCTGTCAGTTGACAGAAACATGTATGCTTGGGTTTTAGTTGCTGCTGTCAATTTCTTGGGTTTTATTTGCTGCTATCAATTATTTATTTGTAGTAAAATGGAACTTTGATGTCATTGTGCTTGTGCTTGTATATGAAGCACTTTATTATGTGTGTATGCAGGTTCTTGTATGAAATGAGTCCCGATTTTTGCCGGAATGTTGATTAACTTCCGTTTTGGCAGAAATCGGGCACTCCTAGTTTAAGATAATTAGCAAAGGTCATGCCGGATTTTTCCGTGCATTTAACCAATTATTTGTTTTTTATTAGTGCAAAGATGTGTGACAACAACGAGGCTGGATGTTCTAAGCGCATCAGCGCCGAAGGAGAACTCAGACCTCCGAATAAACAATTGACATTCTGGGAGGCGGCCCAGCGTCTAGAAGATGATGAAGAATACCATCCCCAGGAGAGCGAGGATGATGAGATGGAAGACGCGGAGGAAGAAGCCGAAGGAACGGCGGACGATGAAACCACTGATGGCGGCGAGGGCACAGGGAGTGGTAGCACCCCTCCTAAGAAGAAGAAGAAGAAGAAGCCGAAGGACCGGCGCCCGAACACGGTCGGCAGGGTCAGGGAGGAAATTACCAAAGTGAACCCATCAGGGGTTCCTTTGGAGCCCGCCCTTGTCGTCAAAAGGTACGATGGGCAAGTGGCGGCGATCACCCAGACAACCATCTCGATCAACACTGAGAATCTCCGGCATAAAGATAATGGCCACTTGCGCACACTCCTCTTCGAGAAGCTGCACGCCAGATACAAGTTCCCCGCTAAGTATCAGAACACAAATTATCATGGGAACGAAGTAAACAAATCCGCCCTCACAAAGATGAGCACCGCCCTGGCCAGCTGGAGAACCCGGATAAAGAAGAAGATCTATAAAGAAGGCAAAAGTCTCGAGGAGATCCAGAAGATTGACCCGTAGATCACCGAAGATCAGTTCCGGGAGTTCAAGGAGAGGTGTGAATCCGAAAGAGCCCTGGCCAATAGTAATCGGGGAAAGGTGCTGCAGGCGATGAATATAGGTCATCACCATCTCGGATCTGGTGGATACAGAACCGCGGAGGCCAAATGGAATAAGGAGGACGAAGAGTATAGATCCAAGGGGATAGAAAACCCCTTTGCTAAATTCGAACCCGGGCAGGTTCGAAACTTCATCAGGGCCCGTTACCATGTGGACCCAAAAACCAAACAACTCACCGCGGATCCTGCGGTGAAGGAATTCGAGGAAATTGTGGTAAGTATAATCTAATTACCGCGGATCAACACGATTGTAATCTAATCGATGATCTAAATGATTCACTGTTACTTCTTCTGCAGGAGGAGGAAATTGTGGCTAGTCATGGATCCCAGGGTTCCTCATCCCAGGGGTCGACGGCGGCCACCCGGTGGGATAACCCTTTTAACAGGGCGATGAACCGGGCCAAGAAAATAGAGCCGGTTACGAAGAAGCCGTCGTCGGCAGGCCGTCTGGCCGGCCTCGGGGGTAAGAATTGGGTGGATCATTTTGGTCCACCGCCGAGGACGCATGTGGCGCCATCGGGAAGGAGCGAGGAGGAAAACCGAGAGGTTCAAGAACTTAAGGCACAAGTGGCGCGGATCCCGCAGATCGTCCAAGACAACCTGGCAATCACCCTCACGTCCTTCCTGCCTACCTTGGTGGAGTCAATAGCGAACTGGAGTGCGGGTGGTCGAGTAGGGCCGTGCCCGATTCCAAGCATGGTCAGCAGCCACTCGAACAACGCGGCGCCGACGAATCAGGCGAACTACGTGTTCGTGACTCCGCCCGCTAGCACCGCGGCGCCGCAAGTGTTGGTGACTCCCCCTGCCATCACCGCGGCGCCGGAGTACATGTTGGTGCCCCCCCTTCCATCGTCGCGGCGGCACCGGAGCTCCAAGCACCCGTCGGTAGGGAGAATACACCGGCGGCCAGCACCGCGCCATCAAGCAGCCCTTCCGTCTCTTGCACGCCCGTCGCCGTATGCGGTGCGTCGACATTAGCCGATCTCGACGCCATCACGGTAAACAAATTGCTTTAATTACCGCCTTTCATGCCATCTATTACTCTTATGGCATCTCGCTCTGACGACGCCGTACATGTTTTCCGCAGACGGATGTTCCTTGCACTCTCTTATGCTACGTGAACAACGAGCTGAGGGATGTTGCCAAGGGTACCATCGTTCAACCCTTGCAGCGCACGTTCCACTCAAAGCCGATGCCAGATAGCGTGCACAGGGTTAAAATTAGTCGGGTGCTAAGGGGCTGCGACGACCTGGAACCTCCCATTCAACCCCCAGGAGCGGATGAAGAAGAGCCGTCTGTCCTCAGAAGTTGCTTCGGCTTATTCTTGCTATGGCCAAAGAGCATGATCCGTTTGGGGACGGCGGGGGCCATCACGCCACAGACAACAACACCGCCTATCGTGCCAGCGACAAGGGGTGGCAAGGCCCCCTTACCACCCTCGCCGTCACCTCCACGCGGTGGGTCGGATGATCATGTTGATGATATGCACATGGCGCAGGATCCGGCCGAGGACGACGAAGACTGGAATGATCACTTCTTCAGCACTCAGTTTGGCAACGAAGAAGACCTAGCTGGTGGCCCCACAGAGAAAGCCACTATCACCAAGCGTCTGTTTGGTTCTCAGGAGACGCCTCCAGCTTGCGCCTTTACAGAGCCAGCTGATACAACCAAGCGGCCCTTTATTCTAAGCCCTGACACACTACATAGGGCGGTCGGTGCTCAGATTGCGGTGCCTGCCCGCTCTCCAAAAGGAAAAAAGGGCAGGAAAAGAAAATCTAGCAGCTCGAGCCAGCCGGTGGCCTCAACAACTGCGAATCCGATCAGGTTTCGGGACGGGCCACCAAGACCCGAGGGAATTATGTGGAGGATTCATGTGGCGGGTGAGCCCATGCTACCTAAGAATTTGCGGAAGCTCGCCAGTTCGGAACTGCAGAGTGTGCATGACAGCGTGCTAACGATAGAGAGACGCCTTCTATCGGAGAAAGATCCCTCGCACCCGGTATTCGTGGTTAAGATGCCACCAGGATTGGGCTTCGTCGACAATGCCCCTGCGGATCTGTTCTTCCCGCGGTTCGACGACATCTTCAATATGTTCCACCTATACCCGCTGCACTATACCATGGTCCGTCTGTTTTCTCTCAGCCTGGCCATGCAGATCATTAGAGAGAACACACCGGGCATCGCTATAGTGGACCCCTACTACATGCGTGACGGCTGCTTGGGTTCCCCCGCCGAACGACGTATCGTGGCCTCGTACCTAAAAAGAATCCTCGTGGCGAACAAGACAAAGGAATACATTCTCGTGCCTTACTTTCCCGAGTAAGTCGTTATTCACTCGCCACCGTCGATTGGCTTTATTAGATCATCATCATTCTTTTTCCAACACATTCCATTTGAATTTTTTGCGCAGAGATGAACACTGCACGCTCATCTCCTTATCGCCGAAGCATTCCCACGCCACGTATTTCCACTCGGGGAGTCTAGAAAAGAAGAAAAACTACGACAATATCAAGGAAGTTCTGGATGATGCTCTCACTGGCTTTGCCTCGACGGAAGGCACCACCTTCGTTCGTACGAAGGTCAAGTTCGGCAGGCACGTCTTCAACCACGTAACGGAGTTCCCCTGCGTGAAGCAGCCGGAAAACAGTAAGAAGGAAGCCTACTACGCACTCCATCACATGAGGGCATTCCTACTTGACCAGCAAAATTCTACGCTGCCAGATCATCTCAAACAGTGGGCCGAAGCAAAGGCCAAGATCAATGATTCGGATATTAGACAAGAGATGTATCGCATCCAGCAGCAGTTTGGGGTAATCATCTTTCGTGATGTCATGACTTTGGGGGGATCTTCTACGGAGGAAATATCACGAATAACCGTGACATAGAAGATCGCCTAGAGATGCAGGGTGACTATAGGAAGTTCATGACGAGACAGGGCGTCCTCCCGTTCCCTAAGCCGAGCCAGAAGGCTTGATGTTGGCCTAGTTGTAGTTACAAACTATAGATGACCTTTGTGTGTGTGTGTGGACGACAAGTGAACTTATTTTGCTTATTATTATTATATATCAATCAATGCTTGGTTTTTTTGCTTACTCTTTGGTCCTTTGCTCAATTTGGTCCTTCTTTTTTTCCTTACTCTTTTTTCGAGAATAATGCCGATGATTGAAATGTCGTGGCACACTATATATGTGAATGTGCTACGATGGGATTGTACGCCTTGTGCTATACACAAGTCCAGGTGTTGTGCATCCTACTTGGCGTACGGTTCCATCGTAGCATATTCCTGTGTCCAACGACCTATGTATATATATGAGGCATGCTTTTTGAGTTACTTTGGTCTTTTTCAAGAATAATGCCGATGATTGAAATGTCGTGGCACACTATATATGTGAATGTGCTACGATGGGATTGTACGCATTGTGCTATGCACAAATCCAGGTGTTGTGCATCCTACTTGGCGTACAGTTCCATCGTAGCATATTCCTGTGTCGAACGACCTATGTATATATATGAGGCATGCTTTCTAAGTTACTTTGGTCTTTTTCGAGAATAATGCCGATGATTGAAATGTCGTGGCACACTATATGTGAATGTGCTGCGATGGGATTGTTCGCCTTGTGCTATGCACAGGTCCAGGTGTTGTGCATCCTACTTGGCGAACAGTTCCATCGTAGCATATTCCTGTGTCGAACAACCTAGTTATATATGAGGCATGCTTTTTGAGTTTGGTCTTTTTGATTTAGGAGTACTTTCTATAAGTGTATCTTCATATGCGACATTAATTATATATGTTTTTTTTAATAGTCGGTTAATTATTATTGTCAACTTATAGATGACATGGTACGTCGTGTACAAGGGACGGGTTCCCGGAGTCTATGATGATTGGGAAGACTGCCGGAGACAGCTGCACCGTTTCAGCGGCAATAGCTACAAAGGGTACAACACTATGGCGGAGGCGGAAGCTAGATACACGCGCTATCTAGCGGGAGTTAGGACAAGGAACCGGATGAAGACCTACACCTTCGTCGCGGCGGTGATCATGCTTATCTTCTTTGGTTATTTATCCCGCGTTTGTGTCTAGCTAGCTAGTTTAGATGTCTAGGCGAGCTTCCGAGCTCTAACTTGTTCGATCGACACATGTATTCGCATGTCACCAACTACTACTTTGTAACATGATCGAAACAATGTAATTAACTTAGACTATGTATTCATGTATGAGACTTATCTATATGTATTTGTTTCAATCTTGTTTTTCATATTGAGTATTTATATATATAATTGTATATCTTGTATCTGTGTGTGTATATCTGCTGTAATATTGTATATAATCTCTATTGCATATAATCTGGCTCGGAAATTAAAAAAAAACAAAAAATACCTCTGTGGCGCACATGGTCTACCTTCTGTGGCGCACTACACCTAAAGCGCACTATGGAAGTTTAGTGGCGCACTAGGTAGTGCGCCACAGAAGATCCCAGGGGTAGCGCACCATCCCAAACTTCTGTGGCGCACTAGGAGGTGCGCTACGCCTATCTCTACACAACCGTGGCGCACTAGGCAGTGCGCCACGGTTGAGAGATAGCCGTAGCGCAAGGCCCGTGGCGCACTACTAGTGCGCCACGGATGGGCATTTCGGGTGAGCCACTAACAGCCTGTTTCCTAGTAGTGTTTCTAGATGCTGCACTCAACAATGAAACCAGGTATAATCTTGGTTCTCTCATTTCTCGTCGCCTAGCTGCTAGAGGACCCATTTATGAGGGTATTATTGTTGCACGTGTAGTTGGTGCCTTAGGACTTTCTGTTGATCCAAATGATATAATTTTGGCTCCTCAGAGGCTTGATCTTGCTACCATGAAAGCGCATCACTTTGTCACGTCTAGTTCTACCATTGAAAGTTTGGTTTACAAGATGATGTTTACTGATGGGGAAGAGAGAGAAATTCCTTTGTGACAAACCACTTTGTTCAGTATTTGCTAGGGACCTTACACTAGTGGAAATGAGGCTTTTCGTTGATCTTGGAAAAGGGCTTTAACACCAGTTCTTCTACGAACCGGTGTTAAAGGGGGGGCCGTACCAGCGTGGCCCCTGCGGCAAAAAAGGAGCCCCCCCTTTAACACCGGTTCGTGCCACGAACCGGTGTTAAAGGACCCTGCAACAGTGGCCCGCGCAGCCCCCCCTTTAACACCGGTTCGTGGCATGAACCGGTGTTAAAGGTGGGGGGCTATATATATAAGACACCACTGCGGCCCACACACCCCACTCTTCCATTTTTTCACTATCTCATTTTGGAGCCTAGCAAGAGGGTGTGAAGAGTGCTAGTTTGTGTTTTTTTCATATGCACAAGGTGTTCGGTGAAATGCCCGAGAGCTCAAAATAAGTTTTCTCGTTGCTCTTTCCTTCTCGGTCGAGGTCGGCAACTATCCTTTAATGTGTCATTGATGTACTATATATATAAATGGCCATCTCCCTATTAATTTTTGATATATACTACATATTAATGCAAATGAACCGGCAATGGATGTACGGTGACCGCCGCACTTCCGAGTACATTACGGGCCTCCAAAATTTCATCGTTGTGGCTAATGCAAACCGTGGTCACAATGGTTTTATGTGCTGTCTATGTGTTCACTGTCAGAACAAGAAAGACTACTCAAATACCAGAACCATTCACGCCCACCTGCTTCGATCCAATTTCATGCCCAGCTATAATTGTTGGACCAAGCACGGAGAAAAATGGGTTGTGATGGAAGATAATGAAGAAGAAGAGGATGATGACAACTATCATAATATGTATCCTGAATATGATGATACTGCAACGGGGGTAGATAATGAAGATCAAGAGGGAGCAGATGGGCCCGCTGATGACTATCTTGGTCGGGCCATTACTGATGCAAAGGAAGAATGTGAAACTGAAAAGGAGAAGGAGAAGCTGGAGCAGATGTTAAAGGATCAAAAAACATTGTTGTATCCAACTTGCGAAGATGGCCACAAAAAGCTAGGTACCACACTGGATTTGCTGCAATGGAAGGCAGAGAACGGTGTGACTGACAGCGCATTTTCAAAGTTGTTGGTAAAAATTAAGAATCTTCTTCCAAGAAATAATGAGTTGCCCGACAGTACATACCAAGCAAAGAAGGTTGTCTGCCCTCTAGGATTAGACGTGCAGAAGATACATGCCTGCATTATTGACTGCATCCTCTACCACGGTGAGAAGTACAAGAATTTGCATGCATGCCTAGTATGCACTGCACTGCAGTATAAGATCAGACGAGATGATCCTGGCAATGTTGATGGCGAGGCCCCTAGGAAGAAGGTTCCCGCCAAGGTTATGTGGTATGCTCCTATAATACCACGGTTAAAACGTCTCTTCAGAAATAAAGAGCATGCCAAGTTGTTGCGATTGCACATGGAAGACCGTAAGAAATACGTGATGTTGAGACACCCCGCTGATGGGTCACAGTGGAGAAAAGTCGAGCGAGAGTACCCGGACTTCGCACGTGACGCAAGGAACTTAAGGTTTGGTCTAAGTACAGACGGCATGAATCCTTTTGGTGAGCAGAGCTGCAGTCACAGCACCTGGCCTGTGACTCTATGTATCTATAACCTTCCTCCTTGGTTGTGTATGAAGAGGAAGTTCATTATGATGCCAGTGCTCATCCAAGGCCCGAGGCAACCCAGCAACGACATTGATGTGTACCTAAGGCCATTAGTTGAAGAACTTTTACAGTTGTGGGCCAAACCAGGTGTACGTATGTGGGATGAGCACAAAGGGGAGCCATTTGACCTACGAGCATTGCTTTTCGTAACCATCAATGATTGGCCTGCTCTTAGTAACATTTCAGGGTAGACAAACAAGGGATACAATGCATGCACACACTGTTTAGATGAGACTGAAAGTGTATATTTGGATAAATGTAAGAAGGTTGTGTACCTAGGGTATCGCCGATTTCTTCCGAACCTGCATCCAGTAAGAAAGAAAGGCAAGCATTTCAAACATCAGGCAGAACCCCGGAGGAAGCCTGTCCTCCGTACCGATGAGGAGGTATTTGGTATGGTCAAGGACCTAGAAGTAATCTTTGGAAAAGGTCCTGGCAGTCTATCTGTTCCGAATGACGATGCCAGACACGCGCCCATGTGGAAGAAGCAATTTATATTTTGGGACCTACCCTATTGGAAAGTCTTAGAGGTTCGCTCTTCAATCGACGTGATGCACGTGACGAATAATGTTTGCGTGAACCTGCTAGGCTTTCTAGGAGTGTATGAGAAGACAAAAGATACACCGGAAGCACGGCAGGACCAGCAACGTCTGAAAGCCCCTGAAGAGCCTATGCATCCTGAGAACGAGAAGGGTAAACGATGCCACTTAACTCCTGCCAGCTACGCTCTTACCAAAGCAGAGAAGGAAATCATTTTTGAATGTCTGAGCAGTATCAAGGTCCCGTCTGGCTTCTCGTCGAATATAAAGGGAATAATAAATATGGCAGAGAAAAAATTCCAAAACCTGAAGTCTCATGACTGCCACGTGATTATGACACAATTGCTTCCGATTGCATTGAGGGGGCTTCTACCTGAAAATGTTCGAGTACCCATTGTGAAGCTATGTGCATTCCTCAATGCAATATATCAGAAGGTAATCGATCCAGAAAGCCTACCAGGGTTACAAATAGATGTGGCCCAATGTCTTGTCAGCTTTGAGTTGGTGTTCCCACCATCCTTCTTCAATATTATGACGCATCTCCTGGTTCACCTAGTAGAAGAGATTGCCATTCTCGGTCCTGTATTTCTACACAATATGTTCCCCTTTGAGAGGTACATGGGAGTCTTAACGAAATATGTTCATAATCGTGCTAGGCCAGAAGGAAGCATCTCCAAGGGCTATGTAACAGAGGAGGTCATTGAGTTTTGTGTTGATTTTATTCCTGACCTTAAGGCAATTGGTGTTCCAGAATCACGACATGAGGGGAGACTGCATGGAAAAGGCACCCTAGGATGTAAAGCAATGATATGTAGGGACGGGCATTCTCTCAATCAAGCACACTACACGGTTTTACAAAGATCTATCTTGGTTGCCCCGTATATCAATGAACACAAGAATTTAATACGCCTCAAACACCCGGGGCAATCTGATGAATGGATTATAAGTGAACACATGGCGAGTTTTGGTGGCTGGCTGCAAAGACTTCTCACGAATAACACCACTGTTGGGGATCAGCTGTACTTGTTGGCCAGGACACCATCTTCGACTGTATGTACTTTCCAAGGGTACGAGATAAATGGGAATACATTTTACATGATAGGCCAAGATAAAAAGAGCACCAACCAAAATAGTGGTGTCCGCTTCGATGCAGCAGAAGACAATGGGCAGAAGACCATGTATTATGGGTTCATAGAGGAGATATGGGAACTTGACTATGGACCTAATTTTAAGGTCCCCTTGTTTCGATGCAAATGGGTCAAGCTAACAGGAGGAGGGGTTGAGGTAGACAAGAAGTACGGAATGACAACGGTGGATCTCAACAATCTTATGAAGGTAGACAAGAACTTAGACGAACCATTCGTCCTAGCCAATGATGTGGCTCGGGTTTTCTATGTGAAGGACATGTCCTCCAGACCAAAAAAAAAGAAAAAATATGCAAACAAATACATCATATGATGATCCAAAGCGTCACATAGTTCTTTCAGGGAAAAGAAACATCATGGGAATCGAGGACAAGATAGACATGTCAGAAGATTATAATAAGTTTGATGAAATTCCGCCCTTCACAGTGAAAACTGACCGAAGAATTCCGTTAAGTAAAGAAGATGCTCCATGGTTACGTCTGAAGCGATCATAAGGAAGGACATATGCCAAGAAGTTCATGCTCATATTATGTAACTCTAGTTCATGTTTTTAATATTAATACATGTCTTGAGTGTTAGTCTTGTTTTGTGGATGGACCGGGACTATGAGAAGAAGTTGTCCCGATTCGTACTTACCATTAAGATCTGATCTCCAAACACGCGCGGTCACATATTAGGGAGTGCCTCTATGACCAGTTTCTTGGAGATGCCGGAGGACTGGGCTCCGTCGGCATCTCCCTGAAACTGGCCGTAGTGGTGTCCCTACTCTCGAAAACCATCTTGCAGCTTTGTAACTTCTCTAACTAGATCAATACACCCGGGAGCTAACTAATTTCACATATTAGGGAGTGCCTCTATGACCAGTTTCTCGGAGATGCCGGAGGACTGGGCTCCATCGGCATCTCCCTGAAAATGGCCGTAGTGGTGTCCCTGCTCTCGAAAACCATCTTGGAGATGCCTCAAACTGGCTGGAGGACTGGACTCACAAGGATGCCTATTTATAGTACAAGCAGCTCGACATAGTGTCGACACTTACGAAATAATGTCGACACTCACCCCTATTATTAGTGCTGACTCGTGTTTTGTCCCGGTTGGTGTCTCCAACCGGGACTAAAGGTTCATCTTTAGTCTCGGTTGGTGTCTCCAACCGGGACTAAAGGTTCATCTTTAGTCCCGGTTGGTGACACCATCCGGGACAAGGTACACGCAGCACGACATATATATGTAGGGTTGGCCTCCATTGCCCCGCCATTTTTTCCCGCCATTTTTCTTCCCGCCATTTTTTCCCGCCATTTTTCTTCCTGCCATTTTTCTTCCCGCCAGTTCTTACCTCCAGTTCTTCCTGCCGGTTCACTATATATATATGTAGGGTTGGCCTCCATTGTCATTGCACATCTCTAGACTCATATCTGCAACCTCATCACTCTTTCCCATGGCTTCCACCGTAGCACTAACCCCCAGGGAGGCGGAGGCGCTTTGCGCCTCGAACTACCCCTGCCCGCCGGGCTACTGTGTCCCTGTCGGCTGGATGCTGAGCGTCGGAGGCGTGCCGGTTCCTCCTGTCCCTCTAGGTGTGGCGCGCCGGATGGCCATCACGAACCACTACTACTTCGAGCTCACGCCGGAGCAGCGGAGGAATCCCAGATGGCATCCCGACTATTTCCCTACTTGGGAAACCTTCTTCGTGGATCAGCGTGAGAGGGCGCTCGCCAGGCACGAGGAGGACGGACCACCTCCTCCTAACTTCAACGAGGCCGGCCGTCGGCTATGGTGGCGCGGTCGGACTCTCCAGAGCGTCATGGCCTATGACACTGCCGCCGACTCTAACCCCCGTCTGCGCTACCCTCAAGTCCAGCCCACGCGTACTCAGCCTTCAAGGTTCAATTACGGCGACCCCGACGACGATAGCGATGACGGCGGCGGCGAGTACGACGACTACAGTGGCGAGTATTACAGGTGTAGGCAGGAGCATGACTGAATCACTCCAACATTCCGAAACAAGTTCGGCCGATTGTTACTTAATCTGGCCATGTATCTTAATTTTCAGTTCTTTTATGTATCTTAATTTTCAGTTCTAGTTCGTCTTTGTGTAACTTACTATTAGTTGCATTCTGTATTTTAATTCCAGTTCTACCTCCTTCACAAAATGACCTATCTCATTCGAGGTTTCTTGGCTTTCGGGTCAAATGACCAATGGTATGGCTAGAATCAAGGCATAGTTTGTGATAATATGGCCATATTGTGCATACATGTGCATCATGGCATGGCAAACAATGTTGCAAGAGGAAGTTTTCCTTTTTATCGCACCAAAATGGCACTTTCTATTTTCCGAGCATAAAAAACGGACGGTTTTGTGAAGCAACCACCAAATGGCTAATTCAAAAAACCACCAACACATTTTACAAAAAATACTAGACCACCTTATATGGACAATGTACCAACAGGGGGATCTGAAACCTTTCCGTCCACCTCTGGTGAAAAAGACAAATTCCTGCCGAATCGGCAGGAAGTGTGTCAGATATGAACTACAGGTACATGATACGATGCTCATGATTTTTTACAAAAATCATTTTTAGGTTCACAATATGCTATTTTATAAAAAAACAATGCAAGTTGAGCGAGGCTTGGTCAGATTCAAGTGTATACAAAAGATGCGGCATTTAAATATCCAATCAATTCAAAAATGTTAATACAAAAGATGCGGCATTAAAATATGATTTGCTCTAATAAAATAGGGTTAGATTCCTTTTTAGATGCTTAATATTTCTTATGTTCAAAGTTTTAGGATTTGACAATTTATTTTTGTTTGAATTGAATAATCAAAATTTATATGCAAGTGTTTTAATCATTTTGAAAATTTTCATGTAAAGTAAATGTAAAATGTTTTTACATGAATGGATAGATATTATTTTTCTGAAAATTATGATATATTATTCATATTTTTCTGAGTTGAAATGAAAAAGATATGAATTTTCTAAATTCATATCCTATTTTTTGAATTAAAAATGCCCCTTTAATGCATGAAATAAATGCCCCCCACTTTAACATCGGTTCCAGACACGAACCGGTGTTAAAGGGGGGGCGCATTTATTTCGTTTCGCGCGCGCAGCCCCCCCTAACACCGGTTCGTGGCTGGAACTGGTGTTAAAGGGGGGGTGGGTGTTAAATGCGCGCGCGAAACGAATTCCCCCCCCTTTAACACCGGTTCCAGCCCCGAACCAGTGTTAAAGCGGGGGGGTATTAAATGCGCCTTCCCCCTCCTTTCTTCCCCCCAGAGCCAGATCGAACCGCCCGCCGCCGCGCGCAGAGAGCAGAGAGCAGCCGTGCCGGCGCCGTGTCCAGCCCTCGCCGTCGGAGCCGGCGCCCTCGCCCTCGCCGTCGGAGCCGCCGTCGCCCTCGCGCGCGCCAAGACCGCCACCGCCACCGCGCGCGCCACCGAAGCCGCCGACGACGCCGGCGCCTACAAGGACCCCACCGACGCCGTCGTGCTCGTGGTGAGGAGCTCTGTTTCCTCTGTTTCCTCCCTCTCTGTTTCCTCCTTTGGCGGCGGTGTGGAGCCCGCGCGCGTGGTGGCATCGCCGGCCGGCGAGCTCGCGGTGGCACCACTCTATCCATGCCTCTGCGTCCGGCAGTCGTCGGCGGCACTCTCAGTGGAAGCAGGCGGCCGGCAGTCGTCGGCGGCGCCCCGGTGCGGCCTGGCACGGCCGCACGGGCGGGTCTCTCTGTTTTTTTTACAGGTCTTTGTTACTTATTTGTAGTGAAACTTTGTAGAAAGAAATGACATTAAAACAAGATGAATAGACTTTGAATCAATCGGATTAGAAATAGAGAAATAAACTATGGGCATATATTTATCTCAAATACTAAATTTGTACTCCATCCGTCCACAAATATTGACCATCATTTGGTGAACAATGTGGGGAATATGTGTGATGTATAAAAGATATAGTCGTGTATTCATATTTGAGTAAAGTTTCTGATGTTGTAACATCGATAATATTGTTTACTTAGTGTTGGTGGTGAACTTGATGGTCAAAATCGGGAAACTCGAAACTAAGATGCCATGTAAATATGGAGGGAGTAGTAGTATAGATAGGGTGTCAAGCGGGGCGGGTTCGCGGGCAACATAGTTTCACCGGCTAATATAAATTGTACTACATGCATAGATTAAAACTTGTATACAAATTGGACTGTGTGTAGGTGTAGCTGTTTGAGACTAAATAATTGTCCGCAAACCCGCCCCACTTGTATACAAACTTGCATCCTGCCAACGTTACCCTCTTGGGGGTGTCGTTGTGGAGCTCTGACTCATCCTGATTAGGGTTTGGACCCCTCGGAACTCGTTTAAAATGATCAAGCATCCTTAGGGTTTTAATTTCATTTGTGTATTTATTTGTGTATTTTTGTATGAATAATATGTATATTTGTGTATGAATCCAAGTCCACTTGAATGTTTACACTCTTACTCTAGATAATATTATTGTTTTAGAAACTATGGATCCACTTAGTAGAAACCTTGAAGAAGAAGAAATAATGGAGAACATTATTGATGAGGACACCTCACAATATCTGAACTTGGAGGGACATGATGACATCTCAAGTAGTCATGGAGAAGATGAAGACTCCGGTGAACGCAATTTAGTGATTACAAAGTCCGGCGAGGTATATGCATTGATTAAGCCTCTGCTGACTTCCACCAACAATCTTCTTCTACATGTATTAATTAACGCTTCTTTCTTCTTTTAGCCCTTTGGATCGACCAGCCAGCAACCATCTTCTTCTACGAAAAAGAGCAAGCGAGGCGCGAGCCATCGGTTGAAAGATCGTGCAAAGTTCACGATCGAAGCAGTCCGTGTTGATGGCAGGCCGATGGAGCCCAAGAAGGCCGCAGACAAATTTCTACGTCAGGCTGGAGTTCTTGAGGGACCAGATCCCAATCATAATTGAAAATTGGAACAAGCCAAAGAAGGGCGAGGGTACCTTTGTCGATGAAAGATCCAAAGAAACGCTTTGGAATTCGTTGTTGGTAAATTTCACCCTTCCGCCAGAGGAGGATGAAAACAACCCGGTTATAAAGGAAAAGGTCAAAGAGTGGACTCTAAAGAAGATGGCTGACGCTTTCCGCAACTGGAAGACAAAATTGAACAAATTTGTCAAAGCTGGCGAGACTCCAAATTTCGAAGACGCATATTTTGCGAAGATAAGACCTCACTGGCCTGAATTTGTGACATATAAAAAAGCTGCTATAGCTAAAAAGAGGTCAGAAACCAATACGCTTAATGCCCACAAGAAGGAATATCACCAGAGGACGGGGTCAGGTGGCTACATATCTCAGAGGCCTAAGTGGGAGGAAGTTGAGAAGGCCCTGCGCGCTAGAGGGATCACACCCCAGACAGATGGGTGGGACCTACGTGCAAAGACTTGGTTCTACGGAATCGGGGCAAGGTTGGACCCAGAAACAGGATTGTGTATCTTCCCAACCCTCCTTGCCAAACCCGTCACTAAACTCATCACGGCATACGAGGAAACATCCGCCAGGACCTTCCATCCCGACAGAGAGAATGACCAGCTCACACGCGCCATCGGTAAAAAAGAACACCCTGGACATGCACGAGGCATAGGGGGTATGACGTGGAAGGATGGGTTTGCCGAGTGGAGCGACTCTTACAGATGGCGCGGCATAAAAGAAAAAGAGCGTACAGAGCGGATGACACAGATAGAACATGCACTTGTGGCGCTACAGGCGCAAGTGAATGCACAACAGAGCCATCAAGCTACCGGCCCATCTCAGCGGCACGAAGAGCCTGCATTGGAAGCTGCCGGCGGCCCAGACTCTGCGCGGAAAAGCAGCGTGGCTTCCACGGAGAACGTGCAGCCCACGCTTGAAATGGCGGGTCCTCGATACCCCGTGGATGAGATCATGGAGAGCGAACACGCTGAGCTGCATGTGAGATTAATGGGCTTATCCATTAAGGTGGCTGTCGGCTATGCCTTACCTCCTGTAGCTGGTGGAACTTACCACTGCCGACCGATTCCAGATGGCTATGCTATTGTCGGGGTGGATGAGGTTGTGAAGGAATATGAGGAAGCACAGCTTGACCATGCTACAGGTGAAGGGGAAACTCAACTCAAATTTGCAGTGAAAACAACCATTCTTTGGAAGAAGGAACACATCGTTCTTCCAAATTGGAGGCCACTGGCACCCCCGCCGTCTCCGCAGCGTCAGCAGTCTGAGCCGCTTCATCTATCTCCTGCGCGGCAGCCATCTCCGGCGCTTCAGCCATCTCCTGCGCGGCAGCCATCTCCGGCGCGCCAGCCATCTCCGGCCCGTCAGCCATCTCCGGTGCTTCAGCCATCTCCGGTGCTTCAGCCATCTCCTCAGCGTAAGCGGAACAGCACTGCCACGAAGAGCATCAGTAGCACTACCACAAAGAAATCCGCAGGAAACCGTACGCCAAAGAGTTCAAAAAACTACGTCCCGCAGCCTTACGCCAAGCCATTGCCGGTTTTACCGTGGAATCGCAGCGACGAGGAGACCAATAGGATCTCGGAAGAAGAGGTCAATAAATTCTTTGCACCTAGACGGGCCAAGCCAAAGAAGAAAATAAATCCGGTGGTGGTGGAGAAGTTTTACAAAAATCTTTTGAAACCTGAAACCCCACTTGTGCCGGACTACGAGAGCCAAATTTTGAAGGCGGATGCAAGGCGCCGTAGGGAGACTGAAAGTAGCAGTCATGAGGCACCCCAGAAAATAGTTCCCATGCTCGGAGAGCAGGAAAACCAATCATGCGCCCCGCACCAAATGTTCGACACACAGGACGCTCCTCCCGTAAATGATTACGAGGCAGAGCTACAAAGAAAGGCCAATGAGATGGAGATGACTTACATTGCATACTTGAACGTCATGGGAGACAACTTGCCCAAATGCGATGCCAACCCCATACAGCCATGGAAGTATGGGAAGAATCTCGTCAAGAAAGAGGAGCTCAAGAATCTACCAACAAAGATGCGAAAATTGCACAAGTGGTACCTTGATTTCTGCAAGACGAGAAAAGAAGAACGGATCACGGCGCATATAAGAGATGAGATTTTCTTGTGCGGAGACGACGGGATTGACTTCAACATTCAAGACTTGCATTTTCTATTCAATCAGAAGGAACTCGACAAAGCTGCCATCAGCCTTTATTGTGTGTAAGTACTATTTCTGTAATTTATATCTCATCTCATTCACTTCATTAATTGCATGTATATATATATGCTCACCATATATGTATATACTATTATGCAGGAAAAAGGTTATGGAATGCAGGAAAGGAGGCCCTTTGAACATTGGGTTCGTTGACCCAAATAGAGTTCATGAAGAAGTGGTAAGAATCAAACCCGGGCAAACAGAAGATTACTTGCTAAGGTCTTTACTGAGACAACAAACCAAAAGGGAAATACTATTGCCTTACAACTTCTCGTGAGTACTGTTACCCTCTCTCTTGTACACATTCTGTTTCGGCTTACTCGATGTTAAGTGTAACTGATGATGAGTTATGCGTGCGTAGGTTCCACTTTATTCTGCTAGTCATTCAACCCGACTCAGGAAAAGTCCTTGTCATGGACTCGTTACCAAAAGAAAAAGAGATATGGGCAGACTTTAGAGAGATGCTCCAGAGGTAATTTCAATCATATTATCGCACTAGATCGGCAACTTTCGTGACAACAAGTAATTAATTACTCCTTTATCCATTTTCTTTGCCGGACAGGGTTTGAAAAAGGTTCACGGGCAGGGCCGTGGGTGAATGGTCAGAAGAAATAAAATTTGTAGACCAAAATGTAAGTAATACTAGCTAGCTAGGTCTGCGTATCTCTTTGATTCTGCTTCCAATTCCATTATATCATGCTTTATTGATTATTATTTTGATTGAACTCTCTATTCTCGTAAAGTGCGCGTATCAGGAACTCGGCAATAACTTATGTGGGTACTATGTTTGCGAGTTCATTCGCAACACGATATGTGCGACGGGCCAAGCCGCACTAGAACAACTTAGAGTAAGTAAACAAAGTACACAACATTATTTTATTACCATCAATTGTGTTGAGTTTTATTCTTATATATATATATTGACCCCATTCTTCATATATATTCAGATCGAACGGATGCGGGACCAACTTCTACCATTTGACCGCATACGAGCCATTCAAGAGGAACTGGCGGGGTTCATACTTGATGAGGTCATCACGCCTGGCGGAGAACTCTTTAGATATCCACCAAAATGAACGATGACGATGTATGTGTCGATGACGATGTATGTGCTGATGACGATGTTTGTGTATAATAATAGTTGCTTAATTATTCATGTACTCGTATGTACCGATGACGATGTATGTGTATACCGCTCCCGATCGATTCCCCCTCTCCCCCTCCCCCTCCCGCAGAAATACGCCCAGAACAGGGCAGAGGCTGCCACGGCAGGAAAACGGCCTAAATCTCTGCCGCGGCAGAGATTTAGGCCGTTTTCCTGCTGTGGCAGAGAACCTTTAACACCAGTTCGTGTTACGAACCGGTGTTAAAGGGGGGGCTGAGCCCTGCGGCAGCACCACGTGCGCCACCCTTCAACACCGGTTTGTATAAGAACCGGTGTTAAAGGGGGCCCCCCTCTAACACCGAACCCTCAACAGCGGTTGTAGAACCGCTGTTAGAGGGCCCTCCCAACCGCTGTTAGAGGGGGGGCTCTGCACTAGTGTTAGTCACGCTCCAAGGAGGATATGGACGCGCAGCTATCCATTCGTGGTTTCCACGAACACTACCAGGGGACGCGCCCTCTTATGACCACTATGTGCATTACAGGGGGCTTCCTCGAGCATGTACCAGGACGAAGGGGCCTCTTCGTCGCAGTACGAAGGCGCACCTTCTTGGTCACCATGGGATTGAGCCCCACTTAGGCAAAAATCCTAAGCTTGGGGGGAGGTATACCGACAGGACACTCATCTATATATATCATGTTTTGTCGATTCTTTGTATATCGATGTTTCGCTTTATTTTTGGTTTATGTTTCTACTTTCTCAAAACACAAAAAGACCAAAAATATTTTCATTGATTATCTTGGTTTGTTTCTTTGCTTTTTAGCTTTGGTTTGCCTTAAGAAAAATCCAAAAATATTTTGCTTTGTATGTTTTTTGCTTTGTGTGCTTGCTTTAAAAAAATCGGAAACACCAAAAATATTTGTTGCTCTTTTTTGGTTTTGTGAAGTTCTTTGCAGGGTTCATCAGTCCTCAGTGGAATTTGGTTTCATGTTATTATTCAAGCCACACAAGTGAAGGGCAATAATGAAGGTTAATGACAACTTGAGGCGTGGTAAGAGGCTGGTAATGAACTCTATTCGTTTTCATTTTTGTACATATACTCATCATTGTGGGCATGCTTAGTCTGTTCATGTATGGAGTATGTTATTTATGGATGCTTAGTAGTTCTTGCTCTCTTATGATTAGCTCCAGCTTGCTAATAGTTTGTAGCATGTCATATGAATGTTTGCTTGCATTGTTTTATTCATAACTTGGTATGATATTGTGGTATCCTCCTCTGAATGTTTCATTTGAATCGACTTGGCACATGATCACGCATGCATATGACTAAATAATAGTCAGTAAGCCTCGTTGATTTATTTTTCCTCGGAGCTCTAGTATCACTTTCATGCCATAAATAGTCTTGTTTTGTTGTAAGCATGAATATGACAGTTATTGCTCTCTTGTTTGTCGCTCCCTTTCTATTGCTAGCCTTCACTTGCACTGAGTATGAGCCCTACTCGTGCTTCCAACTCCCCAAAACCAATATTGTCAAAGTGTCCACCATACCTACCTACTAGCATCATTTGCTATTCTGTGCATATTCACTATGCCTTGTTTTCATCCAAATAAAATGTTTGCTTGTTATGAGAAAGTTGGTTAGTAAATCTCTCACGAACTTGATGCCACACTTTATTTCTTGCACTTAATAAATATGAACCATTGTGACTTTTGATGAAAGTTATATGCTTGCAAATTATAGGCTGGGAGTTAGCAGAACCGTGCTATCACGGGGAACACTTTCAACACCTGTATTTATATACCCAGTTGATATCATGCTCTTTTGTTTGCGGATGTCATCGATGTGAAATAAAAGGGGAGCTTGTAAGTCCATGGAGTTATGTATATGTGTTAGAGAAACGCCTGGGCCGCTAGCCTAAGCCATGCCTAATCATGGTGGAAACTTGCAGCATCACCATAATGAGCAATTTATGAAGCTTTCTTCTTATATAAAAAAACAGAGACGTATTGAAAAGAAGAAAGAGAGAAAAAAGCACCATTTTCCCATGGTAAATAAGAAGATTGCTGAGATGCTCATTGTCTCTTGCCTTGTCATTTTGATTATGGGATAGCTCATGTATCATGTGCAAGGGGTACCCCGTTGGCGGTTCTCTATGATACACATGTATTTAATATGAAATGAACTTACAGGTAACTAAAGTTGAGTAGCATGAGGAGCGGCCCTCGTACTCAAGGGACATGAGATTTCTAGTTTATGGTCTGTCAAGCATATAACTCATATTGGACCTCACTTTCACTTTAACCATTTAAAGATGCCTATGATAGGGGCAATGAGAGCTCAAAGCTAATGAGTACCATACTTTCAGCATTTGGAAGCCTTTCAAACTTTTCAAAACCTTCTCACTTCCTTGTTGAGTCACCACTTATTCTATGAGCACCTTCTTGAGAGCTTAGTTGTCATTCTTGGTGTAATGTGCTTGTCTCAAAACTTGGTTAATTATGTCATGACTTTGATGCTTGTATCTCTGATATCTTTACTTCTAGTCTTCACTTGAATTTCAGAGGTGCCTTGGCATTTGTTTTGCTCCACCATCAAAGGAAAGAGAGATACCACTCTATCATACCTTTTTATGAGCATTGTGAAGGGAATATGCCCTGAGAGGCAATAATAAAGTTGTCATTATGTATATTCCAAGTTTATGATAAATGTTTATTTTGCATGCTATAATTGTATTAATACGGAAACGTCAATACATGTGTGTTTAATAAACAAAAAGGAAGTTCCTAGTTATGCTTCTCTTATAAACTAGCTTGTTTATTAACAAGATGATCAAAAGTTTCCTGATCATGGACATTGGATGTTGTTAATAACGAGGTAACAACATTGTTGGAATGATGTGATGAACATTCATCTGAAGCATATCATTACGATCAAGGTCATTGTGTTTATATTTATATAACATCATACAAAGTAATCTTAGTCCTTAGACCATGAGATCATGTCAATCACTAACACCGGAAGAGTATCTTGATAACATCAAACGTCACACCGCAACAGGGTGATTATAAAGATGGGTTCAGTGCTACGAAGGTGTAATGTTGAGGCTCATGGATCAAGAGTGGAATTTGTCCATCCCGATGACGGATAGATATACTCTGGGCCCCCTCGGTGATATCATATTTGTTAGCTTGCAAGCAAGTGATTTGATCACTAGAATGTTATATCACGGGAACGATAAAAGAGTACATGTCGGTAACGAGATAAAACTAGGTATGGGGATACCGATGATAGAATCTTGAACATGTAATATATCGCGAGACAAAGGGATTGATTTACATGCATATAAGGTTCACACGATCACAGAAGTCATCATTGAATGTGTGGGAGTCAGTACGGATCTCCAGGTACCGCTGCTGATTATTGATTGGAGAGGGATCTCGATCATGTCTACATTATTCGCGAACCGTAGGGTGACACACTTAAGAGATACCGACACCATTCGGAGCAAATGATATGCTAGAGAAAGAAAAAGAAAGCGCAGGAATTTATTTCACTAGGCACCGAAATCGTTTCGGTTGAAATCGCTGAAACTGGTTCTGCATGTGAAATTAAAATGTTATAAGAGTTTTTATGTGAACTAGCACAGTGACCCTCGCAAATGCGAGGGCTACATCTTTATTTTTTTATATTGGCTAAGAATTATTTTTATAGTTTGTGGGAAATCACATTTTACATTTTTATAGTTTGTAAAAAATAATGTGATTACATGGTCATGAAAAATATGTCACATTTGTTGTAAATATATTAAAATTTATTATTTCCACTAATTTTTATATCACTAAAAATAAGGAAATTCAAATATAAATTTGTGCAATTATTCAGAAGAAGAGGTATTGTATCGGTATTTTTCTCTCTGCTTTTCTAGGATCTGTTCACATGTATTTTCCACGTCATGTAACATGACCTCGCCAACTTTAATAGTAGTCAATTTATTGTGTGATTACAATGATTAGTCTCTTAGACTTTTAAAGGTTCAAAATACTTCTAATTAAAAATATGTATTAAAAATCCTTGTCATTTAAAATTTATATAGTTACTTGAAAAACACTAACAATAAAAATGAGGGAATAATTTGTAGTTTGTAGTACCTTGACCAACTTCATCTGAAGTTTCACAAAGCTCTGTTTTATGGTATCATGTCACTTGAAAAGTTTTATGTTCTTGCATACTAACGGAAGTGAAACCATCCATTATGAATTTTACTCGTGGGTATAATATACTTTGGCAGTATCAAGCGACTCGCCATATTCACTTCCGTTTCTCCATATGGTCTGCATGGATAGCTGGAAATGCAGGAGTTAGCCATGCCAACCCTCCCTCGTTGCGAAAATGCAATATTCTGGCCATGTGAAATCAAATTATTGTGTGAGCATAATGATAAATCTACCAGTGTTTTTATTGTTATTGTCGTATTGTTGTTGTGGTTATCCTTGGTATTATTATTACCACCATCATAAAAAATTAATGTATAAATATAAATATGATCGTGTCTCACTCAAGGAAAGTGCTATGAAAATTGCATTATTGTTTAATCCCTTGATTGAATAACGTAAATATCCCTAACGATTTAAAATATGTAAAAATGACTGAGTATGGGTATTCCCATATGCTTTTGTGTAAAAAAATTCGAATGATAAATTTCTACAAATAGACGATAGAATGTCTATTCGATTCAACATTTGAATACACACGATTAGTCTTTTAATTTTCTTGGAAAATTCAAAAAAAATGATTAGCTAATGGCCATTGAATGTCTGCTTGCTTTAGTGCTTCCATATTACGCACAAGAATACCAGAACATTTTTGTTGATCTGACATAATTACTACATGAAGAAAATTAACATCATTCAACAATTCGTACACAAGGCCCCACAAGAGAAAAAACTATTTGTACCAGAGATGGCCTCAATAACTTGTTCCTATCATTTGCACCAATACACCAGTTTTCTTAAAGCTATGACACCAGATTTCTTTATATGCCTAGAACTTTCTATGTCAAACGACTTCTCTGTTTATTTAAACAGTCCACGAAACCACATGTCTCGGATGCGGGTTTCCTATATTACACATCAAGCATGTTATGTAATTATATGATGTAAGTCTCTATTACATCATAGTATTCAATTATGTATCTGACGATGTAATTAATTTTAATGAAGCGGATTAACATGGTGTCTCCATTTTGGACCTTTGTTTCTTGCTTTTAGTATATAATGGATGGATATATATCTTGATATGGAGTTCATATAAAAAAACACATTTTCTCTCATTTTCTTATTTTGAATTTCACACAAAAATGAGCAAAAAGAAATATTAAGTGTTATATAATTACGGATTTATATGTTAGGCTTCTAATATCCATCCACCATATCAAATTTTATATATTGAATATAATCTTTAGCCTAGATGAACAAATGTGATTATCTATTTTTCCAACGATTTTAATAATATAATGATATCTAGATGTATTAATATGATATATAGTTTGTATATTTCTCATACTCATGTGCAATATGTGACGAATAATCATACTTGATATGGAGTTCTTACAAGAACAAAATTACATTTCTCTCTCTCGTTTTCTTATTATCAATTTCACAAAGAAAATGAGAAAAAAAGAAATAGTAAGTGTTATATAGCTATGGATTTATATGTTAGGCTTCCAATATTCATCCACCTTATCAAAGTTTTATATATCAAATATAATTTTTAGCCTAGAAGAACACATGTGACAATATATTTTCTAACGATTTTAATAATTTAATGATATCTAGATGTATTTCATGGGATTTGTCTGTGGTCTATTATAGCTCACATATATCACCATGATCAATAATACCCAAGACTCACCCTCTCCCATTTCACAAAATATATTAACCATTGAATCGACGCACTCTATTTTCTCTGTTGTCAATCATGAATTTTGTGATGCCTTGGCCATGCGGCAGGGTTGTTAGGCTCCTTCATTCATCTCAAGCAGTAGTTAATTGCTCCAATCGATATCTTTTATCTACTTCCTCCGTCTAGATATTAGAGATTTGTCTAATTAGCATGTATATTTACTAAAATGTGTCTAAATACATGTGAATCTATATAAATATTCGATATGTATTTTGAGACAGGAAAAGTAGTATTTTTCCTTAATTAACAAACATTATTTGCATGCATGTACTGCCGGTTCCGTCTACTTTTGTCTTTGTTTTTAAACTGGACTTCATCATATATCAATTTGGAGGATCAGTTTTTGGTTCGTGGCCAGCTAGATTATTTTTTTGCCGTGGACAAATCCGTTTGGAGGATGCATGGGTAGATCCGTATCAACTTTTTTTTGCTGTGCGCAAATACGTTTGGAGCATGCATGTGTAGATCCGTATCATTTCCAATTTGCACGTGTGTGGGCAAATCCTATTTGGGGGATATGCACGTGTAGACACGGCCGGCCGGTTGACTGGTGTTTGTAACAACCACTTTTACGTAACACTTTTATCTTTAAATCATAACCATAAATTGTAGATCCAATGGTCAATATAATTCTGGTGATATGGATCAACCAGGTGCCTCGAAAAACACCATTATATTGCTTTTAGTATATAATAGAATAGATGTTTGTTATTTAGAGTAATTAACAAAATTCTGAATAAATATATAAATAAAATAGTTTTATTTAAATGAGAGCCTGCATTAAATATCCAAAACTTTTATGGAGAGTTTTTATGCTAACCAAAACTTTTGTGGAGAGTTTATCTTTTTCTAATAGCCCTTTTAGGTCGGAGGTGTCATTCAAAATCTATGATAGGCCTATCTCCATAACATTGAAGAAATTTTGCAAAATTTTGGTTATTGGCACGGCTGGGACGGTGAAGAAGATTCCAGCTCAACCCACTGATTTGTTGGAACTCTACCGCGGGGTAACCAATCATGATGATCGCAGAGTCTAGCTCGGAAAGATCAGAAATATCCAACTCCCAGCTATCAGATATTTTGCTTATTATCTTGCCACTTGTATTCTTGGTAGGTAGAATACTAGAAATATTTCCAACTATCATTTGGCCTTTCTAGATGCTGCACTCAACAATGAAACCAGGTATAATCTTGGTTCTCTCATTGCTCGTCGCCTAGCTGCTAGACGACCCATTTATGGGGGTATTATTGTTGCACGTGTAGTTGCTGCCTTAGGACATTCTCTTGATCCAAATGATACAATTTTGGCTCCTCGGAGGCTTGATCTTGCTACCATGAAAGCGCATCACTTTGTCACGGCTAGTTCTACCATTGAAAGTTTGGTTTACAGGATGATGTTTACTGATGGGGAAGAGAGAGAAATTCCTTTGCCACAAACCACTTTGTTCAGTATTTGCTAGGGACCTTAGTCATGATCCAAGGAGGAGATGGACGAGCAGCTATCCATTCGTGGTTTCCACGAACACTACCAGGGGGACGCGCCCTCTTATGACCACTCTGTGCATTAAGGGGGCTTCCTCGAGCATGTACCAGGACGAAGGGGCCTCTTCGTCGCAGTACGAAGGCGCACCTTCTTGGTCACCATGGGATTGAGCCCCACTTAGGCAAAAATCCTAAGCTTGGAGGGAGGTATACCGACAGGACACTCATCTATATATATATCATGTTTTGTCGGTTCTTTGCATATCCATGTTTTGCTTTATTTTTGGTTTATGTTTCTACTTTCTCAAAACACAAAAAGACCAAAAATATTTTCATTGCTTATCTTGGTTTGTTTCTTTGCTTTTTAGATTTGGTTTGCCTTAAGAAAAATCCAAAAATATTTTTCTTTGTTTGTTTTTGCTTTGTGTGCTTGCTTTAAAAATATCGAAAACACCAAAAATATTTGTTGTTCTTCTTTGGTTTTGTGAAGTTCTTTGCAGGGTTCAGCAGTCCTCAGTGGAGTTTGGTTTCATGTTATTATTCAAGCCACACAAGTGAAGGGCAATAATGAAGGTTAATGACAACTTGAGGCGTGGTAAGAGGCTGGTAATGAACTCTATTCGTTTTCATTTTTGTACATATACTCATCATTGTGGGCATGCTTAGTCTGTTCATGTATGGAGTATGTTATTTATGGATGCTTAGTAGTTCTTGCTCTCTTATGATTAGCTCCAGCTTGCTAATAGTTTGTAGCATGTCATATGAATGTTTGCTTGTATTGTTTTATTCATAACTTGGTATGATATTGTGGTATCCTCCTCTGAATGTTTCATTTGAATCGACTTGGCACATGATCACGCATGCATATGACTAAATAATAGTTAGTAAGCCTCGATGATTTATTTTGCCTGAGAGCTCTGGTATCACTTTCATGCCATAAATAGTCTTGTTTTGTTGTAAGCATGAATATGACAGTTATTGCTCTCTTTTTTGTCGCTCCCTTTCTATTGCTAGCCTTCACTTGCACTGAGTATGAGCCCTACTCGTGCTTCCAACTCCCCAAAACCAATATTGTCAAAGTGTCCACCATACCTACCTACTAGCATCATTTGCTATTCCGTGCATATTCACTATGCCTTGTTTTCTTCCAAATAAAATGTTTGCTTGTTATGAGAAAGTTGGTTAGTAAATCTCTCACGAACTTGATGGCACACTTTATTTCTTGCACTTAATAAATATGAACCATTGTGACTTTCCATGAAAGTTATATGCTTGCAAATTATAGGCTGGGAGTTAGCAGAACTGTGCTATCACGGGGAACACTTTCAACACCTGTATTTATATACCCAGTTGATATCATGCTCTTTTGTTTGCGGATGTCATCGGTGTGAAATAAAAGGGGAGCTTGTAAGTCCATGGAGTTATGTATATGTGTTAGAGAAACGCCTGGGCCGCTAGCCTAAGCCATGCCTAATCATGGTGGAAACTTGCAGCATCACCATAATGAGCAATTTATGAAGCTTTCTTCTTATATAAAAAAACAGAGACGTATTGAAAAGAAGAAAGAGAGAAAAAAGCACCATTTTCCCATGGTAAATAAGAAGATTGCTGAGATGCTCATTGTCTCTTGCCTTGTCATTTTGATTATGGGATAGCTCATGTATCATGTGCAAGGGGTACCCTGTTGGCGGTTCTCTATGATACACATGTATTTAATATGAAATGAACTTACCGGTAACTAAAGTTGAGTAGCATGAGGAGCGGCCCTCATACTCAAGGGACATGAGATTTCTAGTTTATGGTCTGTCAAGCATATAACTCATAGTGGACCTCACTTTCACTTTAACCATTTAAAGATGCCTATGATAGGGGCAATGAGAGCTCAAAGCTAATGAGTACCATACTTTCAGCATTTGGAAGCCTTTCAAACTTTTCAAAACCTTCTCACTTCCTTGTTGAGTCACCACTTATTCTATGAGCACCTCCTTGAGAGCTTAGTTGTCATTCTTGGTGTAATGTGCTTGTCTCAAAACTTGGTTAATTATGTCATGACTTTGATGCTTGTATCTCTGATATCTTTACTTCTAGTCTTCACTTGAATTTCAGAGGTGCCTTGGCATTTGTTTTGCTCCACCATCAAAGGAAAGAGAGATACCACTCTATCATACCTTTTTATGAGCATTGTGAAGGGAATATGCCCTGAGAGGCAATAATAAAGTTGTCATTATGTATATTCCAAGTTGATGATAAATGTTTATTTTGCATGCTATAATTTTATTAATATGGAAACATCAATACATGTGTGTTTAATACACAAAAAGGAAGTTCCTAGTTATGCTTCTCTTATAAACTAGCTTGTTTATTAACAAGATGATCAAAAGTTTCCTGATCATAGACATTGGATGTTGTTAATAACGAGGTAACAACATTGTTGGAATGATGTGATGAACATTCATCTGAAGCATAGCATTACGATCAAGGTCATTGTGTTTATATTTCTATAACATCATACGAAGTAATCTTAGTCCTTAGACCATGAGATCATGTCATTCACTAACACCGGAAGAGTATCTTGATAACATCAAACATCACACCGTAACAGGGTGATTATAAAGATGGGTTCAGTGCTACGAAGGTGTTATGTTGAGGCTCATGGATCAAGAGTGGAATTTGTCCATCCCGATTACGGATAGATATACTTTGGGCCCTCTCGGTGATATCACATTAGTTAACTTGCAAGCAAGTGATTTGATCACTAGAATGTTATATCACGGGAACGAGAAAAGTGTACATGTCGGTAACGAGATCAAACTAGGTATGGGGATACTGATGATAGAATCTCAGACATGTAATATATCGCGAGACAAAGGGATTGAGTTACATGCGTATAAGGTTCACACGATCACAGAAGTCATCATTGAATGTGTGGGAGTCAGTACGGATCTCCCGGTCCCGCTGCTGATTATTGATCGGAGAGGGGTCTCGATCATGTCTACATTATTAGCGAACCGTAGGGTGACACACTTAAGAGATACCGACACCATTCGGAGCAAATGATATGCCAGAGAAAGAAAAAGAAAGCGCAGGAATTTATTTCACTAGACACCAAAATCGTTTCGGTTGAAATTGCTGAAACTGGTTCTGCATGTGAAATTGAAATGTTATAAGAGTTTTTATGTGAATGTTTGTTAATTATAGTAATTAACAACATTCTGAATAAATAAAATAGTTTTATTTAAATGAGAGCCTGCATTAAATTTGGTGGATATTTAATGCATGTGAGTGGATTTTTGAGTAGAGGCATGTTTATGTGAGTGGAGGCTTTTAATTTTGAGTGGGAGCTCCACCCACATGAATGTGGAAGAGGTGGGGGTAGCCACCATGGCTGGGTTCCATGCCCCTTTGGTGCCTCCCTCTCCCTATAAAAGGCCTCCCTCTCCTCGTCTCAAAGCACACCTCCTCGCGAAGGATCTCTCTCCCCCCTTTAGAATTCTCCCATGGTCTCGGATCAGCGAGATACATGTTCCTGGTGGCTTTTTATGGAAGGATTTGTTGCTTCTGCTGCTTCGCTGGAGCGAGGGCACAAAGGTTGTCGGGGTACCCAGACGTGTGTGCGATCACGGATGCACCACTGCTTTGCGGTGCTGGACTTGATGGTGCTGGACCGGTTGGACCAGATGGACTTCATCACGATCTTGAGATCGGCAAGTGTTCGACTATATCATCCACGAGTACAACCTCGTTAACACTATTCGGTCTTCGACGGTATGTATTCTATGGATGTATCTCCACCCGTTTCTTGTATCTAGTAGATAGATCTTGGTACATAGTTATTCCCATCGTAGGAAAATTTTGTTTTCTATGCTGCAATCCGTTTAGTGGTATCAGAGCCGGATCTATGCATAGATGCTTTGCACGGGTAGTACACATATGAATATGTGGGCGCTGATGGTCATGTTATTACTTCTTCATTGTACTTTGGATATTGGTGGCATAGTGGGATGAAGCGGCCCGGACAAACTTTACTTGTCCTCGCACATGAGACCTATTCCACGCTTGACATGCAACTAGTTTTGCATAAGTGGCTTGCAGGTGTCTGTCTCTCCTACTATACTCAATATCTGATTTACAACAAGTTGTCAATAATTTGATTATCGTCGTTGTGGTTCCAAGTTCGTATGTAAGAACGGTTCTATCTCCGAAAGCCCTCAGCCACGTAAAACTTGCAATGGATAAATTAGAAGCGTCTAGTTTAGATTGTTGCTGGGATAGTGTCATGATATGGTGATATTGTAAGTAAAAGTGTAAGTTGATACTCTTACAACACACATAATGTGTAAGTTCCATAGACCTTGGACTTACACATAGAGGAATGATGACGATCATACCATGATGCACATGATGGAGATCAAGTGCAAGAACTATATCATTTCACTTTTCACATAAGATGTTTTGTTGCATCTTATATTGCTAGTTTGGCATTTTATTATCATAATAAGATGATCCCTCATTTAGATATCAAGATAAAAATGTGTTCTTCCTTAAGTATGCACCGACAATGTTTCATCACTTCAAGACATGACGTGATGATCGGGTGTACTTGAATCCACGAGCATATATCGGGTGTAAGACAGTTTTACACACGCGAGTACTAAGGTTCTTACTTGGTGAGCCTTGCATGTATAGACATGGCATCAGAACACGGACCGAAAGGTTAAGCATGAGTCATATGTTTTGATATGATGACCATATGGATGCTCGCCTTTGAAGCTACACCGACTCACGTGATGATCAGACTTGGTGTAGTGGATTTAGTTCATGAAATCACCAAAAAGACACGAGGGATGTCGTTTTTGAGTGGGAGTTCATTTCTAATATGGATTAGTAGAAACTCAATTTATCATAAATTAAATCAAAGTGAATTTGCATAATTTGTTTTAGTCATTTGCATTCGTTCAACACCTTATGCTTAGTTATAATTGACACAATAGAACTATAGAATTCTAGATATTTACTTTACGAACTGGTATCGTATTGTGTTGAGTATCAATCTAAAGTTTAAAGTCCTATTGCAAACTTTCAGCAAACTCTGTTTACTCCGTGAAGTTTAATAATTAGTATTAAATCGAGAGTGACAATTCCAGTGTTAGTATCTAAAGTATCATGTTTGCCTCCATGATTCTTGATTTAAATATCGAGATTATCTCGGAGGTGAAAGAATTGTTTCAGAAACCATCATGTGTGGCAGATATAACGATATCTTAAACAATGTTTTGGTTGCAATATGATAGAGTATAATATATGTTATTATATTGGATGAGAATTTGCAAAGGTTGGAGATGCCAGACATCCTAATCATCCAAAAGGGTTTTGGAAAGTAATGTTATACTCACGATTCGCCTTTATAAGCTACATTAGCTTGATCATGAATGTCGTTATGATAAGGATGAATAGAAGATATACGTAAAGTGTTTACTACACTAAAATATTACTAAAGAATGGATTTTTAAAGATCGCCAATCATTTAAGGATGGTGATGTACTTCAAAGTGCCAGTCCAACAGTATTCGTATTTAAATATACACACTTTGGACTATGTGTCATGTATATGGCGCCACTTTTGATGTTGATAGATTCTTTTAAAAGGAAAAGAAAATACTGAAAGAGAATCTATAAAATATATTTGGCAGAAAATAAAAGATTGAAAATATCCAGTTTAGGTATATAGATGATATACATGTTATGGTTGTATTGTTTGCTTCTTAAACAATGTGGTTCTTGGGTATTGAATACCGAATTGTTTGGTATGAAATTTCATATAGAACGACGTAATTCATGAACCACAATGGCCTAAGTAACTAGCAAGAGAATATGTGATGATGTTCATCGAAAACAAACAAACCGTTGTTTGTATTTCTCGTTGACATTAAAGCTTGCCTTCAAGATTTGTTTAATCGTTATTTAAATCAGGTATTATGAGAACAAAGATTGTTCAAATAATTAATGTATTCCATATAAGATCGATGATTTACAAATCTAGTTGGAGAAATCACATCCATAAAAACTAATGCTAAAATGTCACAAGACAAATGATTGAAAGATCACTTACGAAGTGACATCACCGTTTAAATTATATTGGAAAGAAAACACGAAAAATTTCCATATTCATGGATTTTTGGAGTCTTTGATTTGACCAAGTGACGCTTGTGAGACTTTCCTTGGGATAATTAAAACTTCGTTCAAAAGTCCAAAGAAGAACGGTCGACTAAATTATTGGAATTTATACATATCGATGTATGTAGTCCATTATGTGTAGTCGTAAGTGATGGATTTTAACTTCATATGCTTTCTCTAGAAATTTGAGTGAATATTCACTTAATGAGAAAAAGTATGGAATTTTTGAAAATGTTCAAAGACTTTCAAGATGAAGTGGAAAATCATTGTAACAAGAAATTAAATGATTTATGATTTTATCATAAAGGGATTTATTGAGTTGCAAGTGTAACAAGAAAATAAATGATTTATGATTTTATCATAAAGGGATTTATTTGACTTGCAAGTTTAGTAAAACACCTAGATTTACATCTCCTGAAACACCATAGGAATATGGAGTGTTTGAGATTTGTAATGAAACCTTGTTTGACATGGTTGGATCAAAGGTGCTATTTATAAAATTACCATTATGTTTTAAAAGATTAAATATTTAGAGATTACCGCTTTTACACTGAAAAGAGCTCCATCTTGATCCGTTGAAATGACACCATGTAAGTTATGGTTTGGGGTAAAACCCAAGTTGTCATTTCTTAAATTTTGGTATGTTAAGCATAAGTAAGATGTTTACAATCAAAGTCGGATGAGCATGTCTTTGTAGGTTATTTTGAATAACCATTGGGTATTCCTCCATAACACCGAGGACAAAAGGGTTTGTCGCTTGAAACGTGAAGTTTCTTGAAAAGAAATTTTTCGCAAAAGTTAAGTGGGAGGACAATAGAACTTTGATAAGGTTAACGAACCTTAGCTATATGTGTTGAGTTGCGTAGCGCCGGAAAACGTTCCGGAGGCAGCCACAATGCTCATGGCTCACGTGCCTCAAAGGTTGTGGTCACGGAGGTCTAAGTTTCTATTGAACCAAGTAGGTCGGATAAACGATCAAATGACAAGATTTGAGAGTAAATCATTGTTGTTTGAAAATGATGAACCGACTATATGCAAATAAGCGATGATGGGCCCTTACTCCATCAAATGGCTTGAAGCCATAAAATCCGTGATAGTTCCATACACGAGAAATAAAGTTTTTGAACTTGGAAGACCCTCCGAAAAGGTGTAAAAACCTATTGGTCATATTTGGATCTATGAATAAACAGACATGGATGTTTCACATCTATGAAATAGTCAACAAAGTTTTTACGACAATGTTCAAGGAGTTGACTATGACAATATTTGATCTTTCATAGCGATATTTACTCTGGACGGATTAATATAGCAACCACTACATATAATTTTGGTATATGATAGATGAATAAACAAAAAAAAGTTCTTCTAATAGAATGGTTACCTAGGACATTTGCATGACATGATCCAAAGGGTTTTGTTAATTCAAAGGATGCTAAAAGGGCATGAAAACTTCAATGGTTGAAGTAAGCATCACGAAGTTGGAATCTTCACCATGATGAAACTGTTAAAGAAGTTTAATTTCATCAGGAGACGTTGAAGATGCTTGCATTTGAAAGAAATTAAGTGGGAGCCGTAAAACATATTTATAATACATAATGTGGAGGATATCTTGTTGATTGGAAATGATGTATCTTTTACTGACAAAGGTCAAGAATTTCATTTCAATGAAAGACTTAGGCAAAACCTGAATATTAAGCATGAATGTCTATATGGATAGACTGTGACGCTAATATGGTTATGCCAAACGTGCATATATGAGATATTGAATAAGTTCAATATGAAAACGACGAGAAAAAGGTTCTTGTCGCATCGAAAAGAATTGAATCAAGATTCAATAGTGCGACACTTGATAAGTGAAACAAGATTCAAGTGCTTTCACACTTGATGAGTGAAATGACAAGAATGTTTTGATCAGTCATACCATGATATGTACACATCCAGATATGTCCTATGCTCTAAGTGTTATGAGCATATACCAGAATGAATCATAAAATGATCATTGGATGATAGTACGGATATTCTTATAATCATTTCAAGATGTAACATCCCTAAAATCATGTTTTCAAAGATTGCATATCATCCATGCATGCATATCATTTAGGGATCAAATATCAAACTCATTTCAAGAAATCAGAAGCACTAAGTGCTATTATTTTATGTGAGCATGCATTGATCTAAATGCCACTCTCAAATGAGGGAATATTTGTTTTAAACCAAGATTAGTTTGCTCTTAAGTTGGTTTGGTTGTGTGTCAAGGCTTGGACAAAAATTTACCAAAACAAATATGGTTTTAAACCATTTGCAAAACCTATTCAAATCTTGAACTATGGCACTGTTTATTTGTTTACTCAAAGAGACCAAGCAAGTACAGAGAAACAACATGATTTTATGCACAAAAGTATGAGGGTTACACTTTACAAAAATCCAGAAAATATTTGAATTCAATTGCTTTTGAATTTATTTGAAAATGATTCCTAAAAATCAACTCAGAAAAAGAAAAAGAAATTTAAAAACCCAACTGGGCCTGGCGCCAGCATTCCAGCCCAGCAAGCAAAACATCCCACCCGGGTTCCCTCTTTCTCCTATGTTTCTCACCGTGCTCGCGCACACTCCCTCGCTGACAAACAGGCCCCGCAGCCACGTCACCCCGTCGTCCCCAAATCTCGCCTGCGACCAGCGCCGCTGCGGCCGTTTCTTCCCGAGCAAATGCTCTTCAATCCCATTGATGCCACGCGTTAATCTCTCCCCCGCTCCGGCTAGTTAAACCCCTCCCTTCGCGACCATTTCCCCCAACCGAGCTAGCCAGAAGCGCCACCAGGCTGCCAGTATTTGCTCTCACTCCGCTGCTGCACAGTCGAACTCCGGCAGTAAATTCCGGCTAGCCACCATCGCCCCTTGCCTCCCAAACACCACGAGCAAATTCCGCATCTCCCTCTGCACCTGCCAGCATCACCCACTCGTCTGCGCGTGCTCCCATTCGTCGGCAACTTCAACAACAAGTAAACGCCGCCGTCTGTCACAACTCCGGCGACGCCTCCTGGTAAATTCCGACCGCCCCCGTCCCTCTTATTGACACTCACGTTTTCGCCAGACTCGTGCGCACCTAACCCAGCATTTGTTTCGCTCTGGCATGGTCAACAACTCTGGCCACGACAACGAACAGTCGCACCTGATGTCTGCCTCCACTCTGACGAGGAATTCCCACCGTGTTTGTGCGCCCCTTGACAAACCACTGCCGCGTTGAGCTCCAGCACACCTCTGCGAGTCTGGTAAGCCTCTCCGACGACCCCAGCCCCCTCTGGCCACCGCGACGCCGTAGACTGAGCACGTCGCCGCTCACCGTCGCCGCGCTCCGCCAGACTTTGGTTGTTTGATCGGCCACCGTTGGATCAAGATACAACGTGTTGGATAGATCACTTAATCGAAGGGATACGGAGCAGATCTGGCCGAACAATTTAAGTTATATCTGATGGTCCACGCTAGTCGATCCACGCGAAACGGTATGGGCGAATAGAAACACGCCAAGTGGCCAGACTCTGATTTTAAAAACAGAATTTGATCTATTAGATTTGTAAACTTGCAAAATTCATAACTTTCAAACCACACGTCCAAATTTTACAAATTTTATATCATTGGAATCAGGATATAAAATCCTTTCTATTTATGCAATGTGTTTAATATTTTGCCTCTGTTAAAATGATTGTTTTTACAGAAACATTTGTAGACATAATTTGTGTATAGTAATTATTTGAAAAATGTTATGTTATTCAAATAAAGTTTATTTGACATGTTTTGAACTTGTTTATGATTCAGTACTGTGCACTTGTCTTGTTTGGTGTAGGAAATCATCACATGGCATTTTGCATGCATTCATATAGTTTTGCTTGTTTATATTTTGTATGTGATTTGCTGCCATTATTTTATGTGTAGATTTTGGTGCAAATAGTGATTATGATTGTGAAGATTGTTTCTACTCCCCAAACTACCAAGGCAAGTGGTGCTTCATGATTTTATTCCTATGTTTTTCAACTATGCACTAGAAATATTTTGCTAGACTTGCATGAATATTTTGATCTATATGCTTTGCTTGGGAAATCCTAGTAGTTGTAGTATTGCTAGAAATTTCTAAGTTAAGATGCTTATCAATGCCATGCTTAGCCTAGCTAGTAGCAACCAAGGGTGGTTATATATACATGCTATGAGAAATATTTCTAAGTCTTTGAACTTATGTTTTTGCTTAATAAAACAACTAAGTGAATGAAACACCTGGGTGGAATGGAAAGAATGGGTTATGTTGAGTGGTTACACAAGGCCCATTTCTATGGTTTACCTTGTGTATCTCACTTGTGGAAAGCCACCCAGGAACAAAGGGAATTGAGAGGCCAAATGTTAAGAAGCTTCTAGTGCAGCCACATGGCATTATGGGCTCTGCCTGGATCATATAGGTTGCAATAACTTAGCCATTTGGATAGTTGGTGGTAGTGGGATGATAGGTTGGAGCGCGTCCAAATTGGTCTAAGGGAAGGCTTCTGAAAGGTCCTGTCTTGGTGAAAATCAAGTCTTGTGGGGAAAGTGCACAACCTCTGCAGATGGAAGAATCTAAGTACTTAGCCATGTCCCTGGTATTGGACAACTTGAGCATCAAGACATGGAAGCTATCAAGAATATCCTCATCCCAATTTCTAAGTTAATATTTGTGGTTGAACAAGGGTGAAGGTTCAACAATTTCTATTGGTGGTTCCTTGGGAAAGTTTTGTCAAAGAAAAACTTAGTGTTTTCAACTGATAGGTAAAACCTATTTTGAGCAAAGCAAGCCTAAGCTACACTTAGCCAAAATGCATATAGTATCTAGACTACTAAAATTCTACTAAGGTATCACTTGCCAATACTATTCCAATGTATTGACCCACTATGGCTGTAACTTGTGATGTTGCAGGTTATTCTGATGATGATTAGGGGTTATGAGTCTACACTCAACATGCTTGCCTGTGGCACATGAAGATGAAGACTTATTTATCTTATTATATATTGAACTCTTGTATTAGGCCTGTGGCCATGGAGTTTGTAAAAGACTATGTTTGCATCTGGAATGATATGTAATAATGACCTTTGTTTCTGTGTACTTTATCTTAAACTGTGGATGCTAGCATTGATCCAGGGACTAGCATTGCAATCATAGGGATCCTTACCTTTATAAAGGGAGGGATCTTACAGATGGTATCAGAGCACTATGTTGCCTGTAGGATTATGACCCTAGGATTGGAAGCCCCTGAGGAAAAAAATTCAACAACTTCCACACTTGTCTTTTTCTTCTCGTAAACTTGTCTAATCTTCTTTCTCATCTCTACTTGTAGATGAACTCCATCAACGAAGCCGTGAGAAAGGGACCACTCATGACTATGACTTTGGAATGTGAGACAGAATTTCCCAAGGCTCTCAAGGACCTCATGGTTGCCATGGGAATACATGGTGTAGCTGTGTACAAAGGTTTTTCTGTGATGGATGAAGGAGTTGAGTACTGGTGGGTGCAACTTCACTTGTATAAAAAAAGGAAGACAACCACAAAGAATCAGGATTCTGCATGGTCACCAACTCAGTGATGCACACCATATTCTTTGGTTCAGCAAGGGATGCAGCTTGGAAGGCCATCAAAGAGCTTAGTGATAGAATAAAGTGCAGAATGCTCAACACACAGAATGACCTTAGGGAAGAAAAGAAGCATACCCAGGAGTTAGAGGCTACCAACCAATGTTTAAGAGAGGGCATCATAGACTTAGCAATGGAGTCATGTGACACTACAAGGAATGTGTTATTCTATGACCTTCTCATAGTGACCATGGACAAAATCATCATAGAGTAATGACGATTTCGCACCAGATGGTCGTAAGCCATTCGGGAGGTTCAAAACCTTAAAAAATTATGACGATTTTTCTCAGGAACGTCATATTTTCGTTAGCTCAAATCGTCATAATCTGACGAATGCAGCCTACGACGTTATTTTTACCTCACTACGACGATTTAAAATCGTCATGATGTCCAAATTAAGATAAGATGAAACTTGTAGTCGGCCACGTCAGCAATTACGCATATGTGTCGTGTCTATGTGTCAATTTTTTACTACGTGTCATATCCATGTGTTAATATCTATTTGTATATGTGTCAGTTTTTGACTACGTGCCATATCCGTGTGTAAATATATGCTTACGTGACATATTTCTGTGTAAATATATGCTTATGTGGCGCTATTTAAATCTAATAGACTCATAGTTATTTAAACTGATAAGTGGGACCAAACTATAACAACTAGAACCCACCAACCCGCCGTAGCTTATTTGCAAACATGTGGGACCCGTCGCCGGAACTTACATGAGGGACCTGTCGCCAGCAAGCCAACAAACAATTACTCAAAAAATATCAGCCCGGGACGCTCGAACACGCGACCTCGCGGTCCACGGTTCCACCTAGCCGAGCTACCACCGAGCCATGGTGACGATCTTGTAAAGATAGCAGTTCTACGGGATTTTAATCAATAATTGACCTCCAACTTGCGGGTGCTTGGGTTGTTCGCTGGGCTATCCTTGGGCCAACGGCAAGCATGTGAGCACCCACGCCTTGCTGGGCTGGCTCATTTGCCTGGCAGGTTCGCTCGGCCGGCAACCTATAGGTTTTTTTCTTTACATTTTTATTATTCATATCTTTTTATTCATTATTCCAAATTGAGTCAAACAAAAAACAAAGAACTTGTAAAATTTCTGAGAATATTTTTAGGGCATTATTGAGCACTCTTAATTTCTAGGAAAACTACAAGGAAATATTTTCATATAAAACCTTAATAGGTATAAATAGAGATTTTGAATTATGATTTTAACAATAGGGGTTTGAAATTGAAAATTTTCATATAGAGGTCGAGTATTCCTAAACTATTAATGGATCTTTAAAGAAACAACATATTGTGAACTTAAAAACGATTTTAAAAAAATCATGAGCACCAGATCATGTACCAGTAGTTTAAACTTTAAACCGGACCCACTCCTACCAATTCGGTAGACATTTGTGTTTTCCGTCAGGGGTGGACGAAATGGTTTGATATATCCTACTCGGGACATTGTCTATGTAAGGTGGTATAGTATTTTTAAAAAATATGGTTTTAGAATTTTGAATTAACCATTTGGTGGTTGCTTCATAAAACGCCCCGTTTTGGGCACTCGGAAAATAGAACATGTATTTTCTGTGCAACGAAAAGGAAAACTTCCTCCTACAACATTGTTCGACATCCCAATATGCACATGCATGAAAAATATGGGCACAATATCAACTATGCCATGATTCTAGAGATAACATTGGTTGTTTGACCCGAAAGCCACGAAACCTCGAACATGATAGGTCATTTCTGAGAAGGTTATTTTAAGGCACTTGCAATATACCAAGTTTGGTATTTTTCCTTGCAACTATGTCACATAATAATACACCACACTAAGGATTTGCATTGATCAGACCGTTTTTGAATTTTTTATGCCCGTTTCAAACTATGGTCAAAACGGCGGGCATGAAGGTTATTATCTCGGGGCTGAGCCTCGCTAAAATTGCATTGAATCTCTGAAGAAATAGCATATTGTGAGTCTAAAAATGATTTTTTCCAAAAAACATGAGCATCGGATCATGTACTTGTAGTTCAAACCGGACCCACTTCCTACCGATTCGACATGAATTTGTCTTTTTTCGCCAGGGGTGAACGGAAAGGTTTGAGATACCCGGTTGGGACATTTTACATGTAATGTGGTATAATATTTTTACAAAATGTGGTGGTACCATTCTAAAACTGTCATTTGGTGGTTGCTTCACAAAACGCCCCTTTTTTGCGCTCGGAAAATGGAAAATGGATTTTCCGTGCGTCGAAAAGGAAAACTTTGTCCTGCAACATTGTTCTCCATCCCATGATACATATGTGTGCACAATATGAGCACATTATCACAAACTATGCCGTGATTCTGGCCATAACATTAGTCGTTTGGTCCGAAAGCCATGAAACCTCAGGCATGATAGGTCATTTCTGAGAAGGTTTTTTCGAGACATACTTAGTTACCAAGTTTACATACCTAGACACCACGCGAAGGATTTGCATTGATCGGACTGTTTTTCAATTTTTTATACCCGTTTCAAACTATGGTCATAACGGCGGTCATGAAGGTTCTTAGCTAGGGGACGAGCCTCGCTAAACTTGCATTGGATATCTGAAGAAACATGATATTGTGAGTCTAAAACTCATTTTTTCAAAAAATAATGGTCATCGGATCATGTACCTGTAGTTCAAATCGGACTGTTTTGAAGGGATTATTCATTTTCCGAGTGCAAAAAAGAGGTGTTTTGTGAACGGACCAATCAATACATAGCAAAACACCTCCCATGGATCGTCCCTAGGGGAATAATCTAGACCGTCCAGTTTCAATCCAACGCTTGTCAGCTCACCTGAAGAAGCACACCTACTCCCTAGTGTCAACCGCACCAACTTGTCAGCCCACCCGCCCCTTTCTCTGCGCTGCCAAACTAACCCTAATTCACATCTCCTTGTCCCCCGCCGCCCGCCGCCACCCACCCTCCTCTCTCCGATGCAATCCTCCACTGCATCCCCAACATGGCCACTGCCTTGACTGTTTTGGAGAACAACGACGCCATGGCCAGCCACCACGCGAGACGAGAGTCGGCGGCGTCACGGTGGTCTTGCTAGTTGGCGCGCGCTTGCTTCACTGACCGTCGCTCCGTCGAGCTCGCCTCACCGTGTCGCTACCGTGGACGACGGCAACAAGGACGCTGCTGCCGGCGTCTCCAGTTCCTTCCGGCGGCGACAACAGTACCTTCCTTACCCGCTTCTGATCCGGTAACGTATCCCTCTCTCCCCTCCCCCTTTCTCCCCTCCCCTCTTTCTTTTCCCTCTTGGACCCTCTCTCAGTGGCGCCGCCGCCTCTTGCTCCCTTTCTTGTGCAGCAACCCACAGCTCCGGTAGCCACGCCGCTCCTGCGTCCCCTTCCTGAAGGACCCCTCTGCACACGCCGCGAGGATGGGGAGGTGCCTGCTCCTGCTCGCGTTGGTGGCTGCGTACCATGGAGGAGGCTCTTCCGTGCGTGCCGCCGCGAGGGCGAACTGGCTAGGGGGGTTGAGCCAGGCGTCGTTCCCCAAGGGCTTCGTGTTCGAGACCGCGACGTCGGCGTTCTAGGTCGAGGGCATGGCGGCCGGAGGCGGCCACGAACCCTCCGTTTGGGACGCGTTAGCACACACCCCAGGTGACCACATTCATCCAGTTGATTTTCTCCCTACTTCCTCGCTTGTGCTTCTCGCTAAGCTACACTCTGCTTCCAATTTCCAAACCGCGTCTAGTAGTACTAATCACTGTCAACTACTCCACCAGGTTCATGAGATTCAAGAACTGGAAAGAACATTGTCAAACGTGTGCGCTGGTATGCAAAGCTGGTCGTCACTAGCATTCCAATTCGATTTGTGCTTCAGCCTCTTTTCTTCTTGTGCCTGACTGCCTGTAGAAAGCATGACATGAGTACATAAGTGTAACAATAATGTAATAGGACATGAGTACAGACTATGGGCATAATTAAGTGAAGGACTCATGAGGACACCATCACCCGGCCATCTTGCCAAAATTATTACAACATATATGGAATGTTGGGCAGTAGACACCGACCAATTCAGTGTTGATTGATGTACTGTAGTAGCTCGATACGTTTAATGTTGCAGGATAATGTCCGTACATGTACATAGATAGATCTTATAGACAGCTAAATGCTGGACTTAGGATTTTAACTGATATTCCAAGTTTGCTTGCTCTTCTTGTTTGTCCTGATGTCTGATCCACACTAGCATTTTCTTGCTTTGTGTTGCGATGAATAGGGAGGATTCAGGGAATGGAAATGCAGACTTCACGACAGATCAGTATCATCACTACAAGGTAGTACTACGCTAAAAGTAAACAAACACATCTTGTATTCTTTAAACCCACTTCCGAAATGAGAACTGATCGTCGTTCTGTTAGCTAGAGTTGGGAGTGTGTGCCTAGTTCACCCTGTTTGAGGCTTGGTTTCTGCTGGGTGGGTATAGTGATGGTAGTTTCTTCTAGTCTAGTTAAAAATCTCACAGCTGTTGGTAGGTCCATTGGTCGAGTTTGTTTTAACCCCATATGCTACCTGTTACTATATAAATAATCATAATTATTTAGCCCTTGTATATCAGAAACTATAGAAACTTGCAGTAGCAATAGTTATCCTTGATAAGTTATTGTTTGTTCTAGTAATATGAACAAACCAGGGAAAAGCTAGGAAAAAATAGAGTTTATGCATGCTGTGCTTAGGTACTTGACTGCATGCTATGCTTATATGCCTGAGTGAATCAGAGAGATATGAAGAATGTTTGTTGTGTTAAACAGTGACGAAAATAGTTTATGCTCCTTGGCTTGTACAAAGTGATGTGAAGTTTTGTATCACTAGTATAATGTTTGCTAACAGAAGCTCGGTAAGGAGCATCTCATCATTCTTTTGAGCTCGCAATTTATTTTTTCCTTTTTGAAAAAGGGTGATACCTCCCAGGCCTCAGCATTTTGAGAGGTGAATGGTGTCCTGATCTTGAGTTTTCATCTGTGTTACCAGATAAAACTTACATGGGTGAGCGGAGACGGGAGCCCGCAGCAGGTTCATTATAGAAGGAGAGTTTTAGCATGTTGTATACAGTAAGTTCATGAGTCTTTTGTGGAAGGAGAGTTGTAGCATTGCAGTGAGTGATGATGTCCATCTCAGTCCTATGAGTATTGTTATGGAAGGTAAAACTTGTCAGTGTTACTGTATAATCGTTGTGTGAACTGTCTGTACTATAACCTTCTATTTCATGAGTCTGTTGTCACTAAATTTCTTGTTGTGCAGTGGGACTGTGGGTTGGAGTGACACGGTCGAGCTCAGAACCCCTCTAGCGGCAGGGTCAGATGAGGTATTCTTCGTGATCTATGGCGACATGGGGAAGGCTCCGCTAGACCCATCGGTGGATCATTACATTCTGGTATAGAAAAAAATGTTGCCCCGTGTAACTAAAATACTACTCAGTAGAAAAATCTGCTGCTAGCTTATAGGATGCATTGACCTTCTCTGCACGAGATGTGTCCTTATGAATTATGAAGTTAACTCATGCCATGCCACTCGTTTGCAGCCTGGGTCGATCTCCGTGATCAGAGCAGTGTCCAAAGAGATGCAAACCGGGCAGGACGATCTGACTAACTGTGTAACCATCATTTCCTCTCTTTAACAGGAGCTCCAGCCTACGGTGGAAGAAGCAAAGGGATTCAGTACTCAGCAGAGTGTAGATGGTGATATTTTTAGAAGCTTTATATTTATCTGGCTGATTCGAACGATGCAATTGTTGTAGTATACCACACTGTACATTTGTAGCAGTTATATATATTCTTGGGTGACATGCACTATGTCCTGAATGTAATATATATTTTATTTTTCATTATAATTCGTGGAAAATAATGTTATTTGGGATGTGTTTAAGAAATATTCTCTATTTTCTGCATGTATGTCTGAAATAAATCAAATGCTAGATGGGCTTAAAAAACGCTACGGCCCGTCCAACATTGGACTAGTGAAATATACAATTTTGAGTAAATGGTTGAAAATGAAAAAGAAATGGACCTTAAAAATGCCAAGGCCCTGAATATAGAAAAGGCCGACATGTTGGGCCTCGCCCAAGTAATCAACCGAGTTTTACAGAAAATTTGATGGACCACATTATTGGGCTTGGCCCATACAAATGACAGAAATGGACCGGGCTAATTGTGTGCCACGTAGGCTTAGCCACGTAGGATCTGACATGGCGAGGTTAGTTTTCCCATGACGATATTGGATCTTCATAATGGTTATGACGATCCAATATCGTCATAGATGGTTATGACAATTTCACGAAAATCGTCGTTATAGTTCATTTGCGACGCCCAGCTTTCGACGATCTCAAAATCGTCATAGAATCGTCATAAACGGACTATTATGACGATTTTGTGACGAAAATAGAGGGTCAGATATAGCCAGATTCCTTGTAGTGTGATCAGGATCGACAGATTGCCTCTAGGGATGCCCTGTTAGCCAACTTGGCAAGTGAGATGGGATTGTAACGTACTTCGTTAGTTGGACCACCACACTTCCATTTTATTTCCCAAATGTTGTTTAAAATAAGTTGAACCTTGGATGCTTGTAATGGTTTTATGTATGCCATGACTTGTGTGTTGATTGTCAAAGATATGCATGTGATGTCTTATCTTGTGATTTGTCTTTAATTGTGTTGATTCTAACTTTTTCTATCTTATAAAATAGATGCCTATTGTTACTATCAGCACGGCTGAAGAGTTCAAGGGAAGTCGTTTTGGCACTCGACTTATTGAGCTCACTAGTCTGCTCAATCTTCCGCTTCCTAGCATCATGGTGCTTCCCCTCACCAAGTTTGAGAGGAAAGACCTTTGGGGCTTCAAGGTTAATCAGCCAGGACGCCAGACTGAGCCTACCACGGAGGCAATCATCTTCAAGTTCATGCATGATGACAGGGAGAGAGGCCTAGAGGTAGTCATGCAGGATTTACTTACGCGTCTGTTAGGGAGACACTCTCGGGAGATTAGAGGTACTCACTTCCACGCCTTCAGTAGACGTGACGAGGATGGTGAGGCCATTGACTTCGAGGACACTGCTAGAGAGACAGCAGAGCCGATTCGTCTAAACCTCCAGGACTTAGAGGTTCTTCTTAGGCACCTAGATACTGATAGGACCAACGTCATGCTTAGAAATGACGAACTCCAGGTGCAGCTTCATGAGAAGGACAAGCTCTTCGCAGAGCAAGATGAGATAGTCAAGGAAATGGAGGCCAAGTTTGAGAGTCAAGATAGAAAGTTCAAGAGTCAAGAGAAAAGAGTCCAAGATAGGAACAAGAGGATTCGAGAGATGACTGTAGAACTAGAGACCAAGGACTTCGAGCTCGAGCATCAGCAGACTGTGATTGAGAGACTTCGTTCACAGAAGAGGGCTCTCAAGTCCAAGATAGAGGCCTTGACTACCAATGTCGAGGAATACAAGACCGCTATGGAGAATGCAGGTCTTACACTTGTTGATGAGGAGGTTGATGCAGAGGAGTAGTGATGACTACTCATTCACCTTTTATTTACCATGCTTTTGATTATTGAGTCGCAATGACCATCCAACATGTGGATGGCTTGATATTGGTGTGTTTGCTTTTAAAAACTTGTTGTCTATGTTGTTGAACTTTTACTACTATGATGCATGTTTGGTGATTGTTTATGTGATGTATTGTACATGTTAGCATATATGGGTATCTCATTCTTATCCTTATTGAAAACCACAGATGCCTCCCCGACGTGCCAATCCCAACCCTAACAACAACAATATCACCCCTGATGCAGCAGATGATGACAGCTCAGACGCAGCTGATGCAGATGATGACCACGTTCATACAGAATCAGAACAACAACAACAACAATAATAATAATAATAATAATAATAATAACAACAACAATAATAATAATAACAACAACAATAATCAGAACAAACCCACCGGGTTTTGACATGCTTACCAGATTCTTAAGACTGAGGCCAGCAAAGTTCTCAGGAACTACTGATCCCATGGTGGCCAATGATTGACTACACTCAGTGAACAAGGATTTGGTAACTGTTGGCTGTACTGATGAAGAGAAAGTCAGATTTGCAGCACACTTGTTGGAAGGACCAACAGCTACTTGGTGGGATAACTTCCAGATCACCACTCCCATTGAGGATGTGACATGGGCTATCTTTGAAGATGGTTTCTGTACTGCTCACATCTCATCCGGAGTGATGAGTTTGAAGAAAAAGGAATTTCACAAATTGAAGCAGCGCCACCGCAGCGTAGCTGAATATATTGAGGAGTTTAAAAATCTGGCGCGTTATGCATCGGATGAAGTTGACACTGATGCTAAGAGGAAAGAGAAGTTCCTCGAACGATTGAACGATGAACTGAACCTGCAGCTATCTGTGTCCTATGTTCCCACTTATCAGTCTCTTTGTGACAAGGCTGCTATTTTGGAGAGCAAGATGAAACAGGTTGAAAGCAGGAAGAGAAAGCACTCTGACAAGCACAGCTCGAGACCATCTCACAAGCGTTCCCATTATGATGATAGTGGGAATTCTGGATCCCACAAGCATGGAAAGTACAACAAACACCACAACCACAACCGTCATCATGACAACAAGCACCACCGTAGTCATGACAATGACAAGTACAAGAATCACAAGAGTGGATACAAGAACCACCACAATGGAAGTGGAAGTGGTAGTGGAAGCCAGCCTGTCAAGAAGGATCTTAGTTAGGTTGAATGTTTTAAGTGCAAGAAGATGGGGCATTATGCAACTGAGTGCCTAGAAAAGAAAGTTGAAGGACCCAACAAACCCAACCCTTTCCAGAAGGGGCAAGTGAACCACATCAATGTGGAGGAAATCTATGAAGAGTCAGATGTTGTGGCTAGTAAGTTCAAACTCAATTCTATTCTAGCACTTGTTCTTTTTGATACTGGTGCATCACATTCATTCATATCAAAAGCATTTGTTGATAGAAATGGGTTTCCAACTGAAAACATTGGGTGTCCAATAAAAGTAAGTTCTCCAGGTGGAGATATGATAGTGAGTCTTGGATGCCGGGATCTAGTAATAGAGTTTAGAAAGCATAAGTTCCCAGTGAGTCTAATAATCCTAGATTCCCAAGGACTGGATGTAATTTTGGGAATGGATTGGATGACCAAGTATGAAGGAGTATTAGATTGTGCCAATCAAACTGTTGCACTCACAACCCCAGAAAAGAAACAGATAAGATTCAAGTCTAATTTTGAATCGAAAGGGAGTAAGCATAGACAGTGTGCCAATTGTGAGTGAATATCCGGATGTGTTTTTGGAAGAATTGCCGGGAATGCCACCAGATAGAGATGTGGAGTTTCTTGTTGATTTTCTACCAGGATCTAGACCAATAGCAAAGAGACCGTACAAGATGTCAGTGGACGAATTGAAAGAACTCAAGAAACAACTTGGAGAACAGTTGCAGAAAGGATTTATTCAACCAAGTTCTTCATCTTGGGGAGCAACAGTTTTGTTTGTGGAAAAGAAGGATAGGAGTCAAAGGTTATGCATAGATTACCGCTCACTCAATGAGTGACTATCAAGAACAAATACCCTTTGCCTAGAATCAATGAATTGTTTGATCAGCTAGAAGGAGCCTGTGTGTTCTCAAAAATTGATCTCCGATCAGGATATTTCCATCTTAAAATAAGGGAACAAGACATACCTAAGACAGCTTTCACCACTAGGTATGGATTGTATGAGTACACCGTGATGCCTTTTGGTTTGACGAATGCCCCAGCTTATTTCATGAACATGATGAACAAGGTGTTCATGGAGTTCCTTGACAAGTTTGTTGTCGTATTCATTGATGACATTTTGATCTACTCCAAGAACAAAGAAGAGCATGAAGGACATTTGCGTTTGATACTTGAGAAGCTTAGAGAGCATAAGTTGTATGCCAAATTCAGCAAGTGTGAGTTTTGGTTGAATGAAGTTGGATTTCTTGGACACGTTGTGTCAGGAGATGGTGTAGCAGTTGATCCTGCTAAAGTTTCAGCTGTAACTGAATGGGAATCTCCTAAGTCAGTGAAAGAGGTTCGTAGTTTCCTTGGCTTGGCAGGATACTACAGAAGGTTCATTGAGAATTTCTCTAAGATATCTAAGCCAATGACAGAATTACTAAAGAAAGACAAGAAATTTGCTTGGTCTGAAGGATGTGAACTCAGTTTCCAAGAATTAAAGAAGAGACTAGTGACAGCACCAGTCTTATGTCTGCCAGATTTGGAGAAAGATTTCCAAGTGTATTGTGATGCATCTCATCATGGATTAGGTGCAGTACTTATGCAAGAAGGGGAAGTTGTGGCTTATGCCTCGAGACAACTCAGAACTCATGAGGTAAATTACCCTACTCATGATTTAGAGTTAGCCTCTGTTGTCCATGCACTCAAAACATGGAGACACTATCTTTTGGGAAAGCGATGTGAAGTGTTCACAGATCACAAAAGTTTGAAGTATATCTTCACCCAGAAAGAAATTAACATGAGACAAAGAAGATGGCTAGAACTCATCAAGGACTATGACTTGAGTTTGCAATACCAGCCCGGTAAAGCAAATGTTGTAGCGGATGCTCTAAGCCGTAAGGTTTTTGTGAATGGCCTTACTAAGGGAGAATTTCCAGATGATCTGTGTACCCAATTTAGAGATCTCAGATTGGAGATTGTGCCCGAAGGACATCTCATGTCATTGGATGTTCAACCCACTTTGTTGGACAAAATCAAAGAAGCCCAAAAGACAGATAAGCAAATTGAAGAGATTAAAGAAAAGATTGGCAAGGGAAAAGCCAAAGGATTCCATGAAGATGAACAGGGTACTTTATGGCATGGAAAACGTATCTGTGTTCCACAAGATCCGGAACTTCGGAAACTAATTTTACAAGAAGCACATAACTCACCGTATTCCATTCATCCGGGTAACACCAAAATGTACATGGATATGAAAGAAAGATTTTGGTGGAATAATCTCAAGAAGGACATCGCCGAACATATTGCTTTGTGTGATGTATGTAGTAGAGTGAAAGCAGAACATCAAAAACCAGCAGGATTGCTACAACCACTACCTATTCCTGATTGGAAGTGGGACAATATTGGCATGGATTTCATCACTGGATTGCCAAGGACCAGGTCAGGATATGATTCTATTTGTGTAGTAGTGGATCGCTTAACTAAAGTGGCTCATTTCATACCCGTGAAGACAACCTATACAAGTGCTAAGTTAGCCAAGATCTACATGAGTAGAATTGTATGTCTACATGGAGTACCCAAGAGTATTGTGTCTGATAGGGGAACTCAATTCACTTCTCATTTTTTGAGGCAACTACATGAGTCATTGGGAACGAGGTTGGAATTCAGCACTGCTTTTCATCCTCAGACTGATGGACAAACAGAAAGGACCAACCAGATTCTTGAAGATATGTTGGGGCATGTGCCCTAGACTATGGAGCCAGTTGGGATGAAAGTCTTCCTTACGCATAATTTTCTTACAATAACAGCTATCAAGCTAGTATTGAGATGGCACCATTTGAGTTTCTCTATGGGAGAAAGTGTACCACCCCATTGTTATGGAATGGTGTGGGAGAAAGAAGTTTGTTCGGACCAGAACTAATCAAAGAGGCCGAAGAGAAAGTCAAGCTAGTTAAGGACAGATTGAAGATAGCACAGTCCCGACAAAAGAGCTACACAGATCCTAAGCGTAGAGAAGTCACCTATGAAGTGGGTGATAGAGCTTATCTTAGAGTGTCACCACTTCGTGGAGTGAAGAGATTTGGTGTCAAGGGTAAATTGGCCCCAAGATATGTTGGACCATTCAATATTCTGAGTCGAAAAGGAGAAGTAGCTTATGAGATTGAATTGCCAGAATCATTGTCTGCCGTTCACAATGTGTTTCATGTGAGTCAGCTTAAGAAATGCCATCCGGAAATGGAAGAGACTTCTTTGAAGGATACTATACCATTACAGGAAGTTCAATTGGAAAGTGATCTCACTTATGAAGAAAAACCTATCAAGATTCTTGAAACTGCAGAAAGAGTTACTCGGACTAAGACTATCAAATTCTGCAAAGTTCAATGGAACCATCATTCCGAAGAAGAAGCCACATGGGAAAGAGAAGATGATCTTCGGAAGGACCACCCTCACCTATTTGCTAGCCAACCCGAATCTCGAGGGTGAGATTCACCTTAAGGGGTTAGATTTGTAACATCCCTAAAATCATGTTTTCAAAGATTGCATATCATCCATGCATGCATATCATTTAGGGATCAAATATCAAACTCATTTAAAGAAATTAGAAGCACTAAGTGCTATTATTTTATGTGAGCATGCATTGATCTAAATGCCACTCTCAAATGAGGGAATATTTGTTTTAAACCAAGATTAGTTTGCTCTTAAGTTGGTTTGGTTGTGTGTCAAGGCTTGGACAAAAATTTACCAAAACAAATATGGTTTTAAACCATTTGCAAAACCTATTCAAATCTTGAACTATGGCACTGTTTATTTGTTTACTCAAAGAGACCAAGCAAGTACAGAGAAACAACATGATTTTATGCACAAAAGTATGAGGGTTACACTTTACAAAAATCCAAAATATTCAAAAATGATTCCTGAAAATCAACTCAGAAAAAGAAAAAGAAATTTAAAAACCCAACTGGGCCTGGCGCCAGCATTTTAGCCCAGCAAGTAAAACATCCCACCCGGGTTCCCTCTTTCTCCTTTGTTTCTCACCGCGCTCGCTCACACCCCCTCGCTGACAAACGGGCCCCGCAGCCACGTCACCCCGTCGTCCCCAAAACTCGCCTGCGACCAGTGTCGCCGCGGCCGTTTCCTCCCGAGCAAATGCTCTTTAATCCCATTGATGCCACATGTTAATCTCTCCCCCGCTCCGGCTACTTAAAGGCCTCCCCCTCACGACCATTTCCCCCAACCGAGCTAGCCAGAAGCGCCACCAGGCTGCTAGTATTTGCTCTCACTCCGCCGCTGCACAGTCGAACTCCGGCAGTAAATTCCGGCCAGCCACCGTCGCCCCTTGCCTCCCAGACACCACGAGCAAATTCCCCATCTCCCTCTGCACCTGCCAGCATCACCCACTCGTCCGCGCGTGCTCCCATTCGTCGGCAACTTCAACGACAAGTAAACGCCGCCGTCTGTCACAACTCCGGCGACGCCTCCTGGTAGATTCCGACCGCCCCCGTCCCTCTTATTGACGCTCACGTTTTCGCCAGACTCGTGCGCACCTAACCCAGCGTTTGTTTCGCTCTGGCATGGTCTACAACTCTGGCCATGACAACGAACAGCCACACCCGACGTCTTCCTCCACTCCGACGAGGAATTCCCACCGTGTCAGTGCGCCCCTTGACAAGCCACTGTCGCGTTGAGCTCCAGCACATCTCTGCGAGTATGGTAAGCCTCTCCGACGACCCCAGCCCCCTTTGTAGCCACCGCGACGCCGTAGACTGAGCGCGTCGCCGCTCACCGTCGCCGCGTGCCGCCAGACTTTGGTCGTTTGATCGGACACCGTTGGATCTAGATCCAACGTGTTGGATAGATCACTTAATCGAAGGGGTACAGAGCAGATCTGGCCGAACGATTTAAGTTAGATCTGACGGTCCACGCTAGTTGATCCACGCGAAACGGTATGGGCGAATAGAAACACGCCACGTGGCCAGACTCTGGTTTTAAAAACAGAATTTGATCTATTAGATTTGTAAACTTGCAAAATTCATAACTTTCAAACCACACGTCCAAATTTTACAAATTTATATCATTGGAATCAGGAGAGAAAATCCTTTCTGTTTATGCAATGTCTTTAATATTTTGCCTCTGTTAAAATGATTGTTTTTACAGAAAAGTTTGTAGACATAATTTGTGTATAGTAATTATTTGAAAAATGTTACGTTATTCAAATAAAGTTTATTTGACATGTTTTGAACTTCTTTATGATTCAGTACTGTGCACTTGTCTTGTTTGGTGTAGGAAATCATCACATGGCATTTTGCATGCATTCATATATTTTTGCTTGTTTATATTTTGTATGTGATTTGGTGCCATTATTTTATGTGTAGATTTTGGTGCAAATAGTGATTGTGATTGTGAAGATTGTTGCTACTCCCCAAACTACCAAGGCAAGTGGTGCTTCATGATTTTATTCCTATGTTTTTCAACTATGCACTAGAAATATTTTGCTAGACTTGCATGAATATTTTGATCTATATGCTATGCTTGGGAAATCCTAGTAGTTGTAGTATTGCTAGAAATTTTTAAGTTAAGATGCTTATCAATGCCATGCTTAGCCTAGCTAGTAGCAACCAAGGGTGGTTATATATTCATGCTATGAGAAATATTTCTAAGTCTTTGAACTTATGTTTTTTCTTAATAAAACAACTAAGTGAATGAAACACCTGGGTGGAATGGAAAGAATGGGTTATGTTGAGTGGTTACACAAGGCCCATTTCTATGGTTTACCTTGTGTATCTCACTTGTGGAAAGCCACCCAGGAACAAAGGGATTTGAGAGGCCAAATGTTAAGAAGCTTCTAGTGCAGCCACATGGCATTATGGGCTCTGCCTGGATCATATAGGTTGCAATAACCATTTGGACAGTTGGTGGTAGTTGGATGATAGGTTGGAGCGCATCCAAATTGGTCTAAGGGAAGGCTTCTGAAAGGTCCTATCTTGGTGAAAATCAAGTCTTGTGGGGAAAGTGCACAACCTCTGCAGATGGAAGAATCTAAGTACTTAGACATGTCCCTGGTATTGGACAACTTGAGCATCAAGACATGGAAGCTATCAAGAACCTCCTCATCCCAATTGCTAAGTTAATATTTGTGGTTGAACAAGGGTGAAGGTTCACCAATTTATTGGTGGTTCCTTGGGAAAGTTTTGTCATAGAAAAACTTAGTGTTTTCAACTGATAGTTAAAACCTATTTTGAGCAAAGCAAGCCTAAGCTACACTTAGCCAAAATGCATATAGTATCTAACTACTAAAATTCTACTAAGGTATCACTTGCCAATACTATTCCAATGTATTGACCCACTGTGGCTGTAACTTGTGATGTTGCAGGTTATTCTGATGATGATTAGGGGTTATGAGTGTACACTCAACATGCTTTCCTGTGGCACATGAAGATGAAGACTTATTTATCTTAATATATATTGAACTCTTGTATTAGGCATGTGGCCATGGAGTTTGTAAAAGACTATGTTTGCCTCTGGAATGATATGTAATAATGACCTTTGTTTCTATGTACTTCATCTTAAACTGTGGATGCTAGCATTGATCCAGGGACTAGCATTGCAATCACAGGGATCCTTACCTTTATAAAGGGAGGGATCTTATAGAAGAATTAAGAATATATTCTATTTGTATAAGAGACAAATAGTTCATTGAAAAATGATACTAGTTTTGTCACAAGATACAAATTAAGTTTATCTCAATTTAAACTATGGGTGGCACAATGAAATGTAAAGAAGTTTCCATGATGGATTTGGATGAATTCCAAAGTTAAGACATTGTGACGGATACTACAATAAAAGGATAAGTATACGACTGCTATAGTAGCAGCAAAGGAGGGCATTTTTGTCAAGTAGTTTGTTATCAAACTAAGGTGTGATTCACAACGGGCTAAAACTAAAGATATATTGTACGAAAATAGTATCGACATGATTTAACCCCAAGGAACTAAAGGTCTCACCAAAAGACCAAATATTTACAATGCCATCTCATTAGAGAATGAGTGATGCGTGAAGACGCAAAGACATGCAAATACACACGAACTTGAAAGCTTCAGATCCTTAGATAATGTTAACCACTTGCAATCGCGTATATGGAACACCATAAAGCCATAGGTGTTCAATACGCAAAGTTTTCAAACTAGATTATTGTCTCTACTGAAAGTGGGAGACTGAAGGGAATATGCCCTGAGAGGCAATAATAAAGTTGTTATTATGTATATTTCAAGTTTATAATAAATGTTTATTTTGCATGCTATAATTGTATTAATACGGAAACGTGAATACATGTGTGTTTAATAAATAAAAAGGAAGTTCCTAGTTATGCCTCTCATGTAAACTAGCTTATTGATTAACAAGACGATCAAAGGTTTCCTGATCATGGACATTGGATGTTGATAATAACGAGGTCACAGCATTATTGGAATGATGTGATGAACATTCATCCGAAGTATAGAATTCTGATCAAGGTCATTGTGTTTATATTGCTATAACATCATACGAATTAATCTTAGTCCTTAGACCATGAGATCATGTCAATCACTAACACCGGAAGAGTATCTTGATAACATCAAACATCACACCGTAACAGGATGATTATAAAGATGGGTTTAGTGATACGAAGGTGTTATGTTGAAGCTCATGGATCAAGAGTGGAATTTGTCCATCCCGATGATGGATAGATATATTCTGGGCCCTCTCGGTGATATCACATTAGTTAGCTTGCAAGCAAGTGATTTGATCACTAGAATGTTATATCACGAAAATAAGAAAAGAGTACATGTCGGTAACGAGATCAAACTAGGTATGGGGATACCCATGATTGAATCTCGGACATGTAATATATCGCGAGACAAAGGGATTGAGTTACATGCGTATAAGGTTCACACGATCACAGAAGTCATCGTAGAATGTGTGGGAGTGAGTACGGATCTCTAGGTCCCGCTGCTTATTATTGATCGGAGAGGGGTCTCGACCATGTCTACATTATTTGCGAACCGTAGGGTGACACACTTAAGGGATACCGCACCATTCAGAGCAAATGATATGCCAGAGAAATAAAAAGAAAACACAGGAATTTATTTCACTAGACACCGAAATCGTTTGGGTTGAAATTGCTAAAACTGGTTCTGCATGTGAAATTGAAATGTTATAAGGGGTTTTATGTGAATGTTTGTTAATTAGAGTAATTAACAAAAATATGAATAAATAAATAAAAGAGTTTTATTTAAATAAGAGCTTGCATTAAATTTGGTGGAAATTTAATGCATGTGAGTGGATTTTTGAGTGGAGGCATGTTTATGTGAGTGGAGGCTTTTCATTTTGAGTGGGAGATCCACCCACATGAATGTGGAAGAGGTGGGGGCAGCCACCATGGCTGGGCGCCATGCCCCTTGGGTGCCCCCTCTCCCTATAAAAGGCCTCCCTCTCCTCCTCTCAAAGCACACCTCCTCGCGAAGGATCTCTCTCCCCCCTTTAGAATTCCCCCATGGTCTCGGATCAGCGAGATACATGTTTCCGGTGGCTTTTTCTGGAAGGATTTGTTGCTTCCGCTGCTTCGCTAGAGCGAGGGCACGGAAGTTGTCGAGGTACCCGGACGTTTGTGCGATCACGGATGCACCACTGATAAGGTAGAGATCCCTGTGTTTACAATGCTAGTCCCTGGATCAATAGCTAGCATCCAAAGTTTAAGATCAAGAAACAAAGGTCATAATACAACTTTATAACCAAGAATAAAATAATTCATTACATCTTATATAGCTCATTTGGCTATCTCATTACAATGCAGCAGAAATATCTATATAGCATGGAGTCCTTCATCTTCAAAGTGCCACAGGCAATCATGTTGGTTGTAGACTTATAGTCCTATTCAACACACTTCACTAACATCAAACAAACCTGCAACATAATAAGTTACGGCCACAAGGGTCAATACATTTGAATTGTATTGACAAGTGATAATATGGTAGAATAATGATATCTATCATCTATATGCATTTGGCTAAGTGGAGTTTAGGCTTGCTTTGCTCAAAATAAGGTTTTTCTTATAATTTAAAAACACAAAAGAGGCGTCAACTGGGTGCCATATTGACCTGTCAGGTGGGTCCTCAATTCGTGATCAAAAGACAATCAATGTTTTTGTCAAAACTTGTTTCCGATTCGGTAATCTTTTGCGATTAGGAGGTCGATTGGTACCATTTGAAAAATTTAACATGTAAAGTGGCTGTTTTATACTAACAACTCCCCGCAGACAAGTGCACACCCGCACACGTACACTACCGTGTGTATACGAGTACAAGCTAGCTGTATGGGCTACGAGTGGATTCGTACAGGGCTTCAGACCAAGATGGTATCGTGCAATCCTGGCCATCACCATACATTTCTGTTTGCATAAGTTTAGAGCGGGGAACACCGAAGCAAAAGTAATGCAACAAAGGTTCTGCCAAAACTGGATTTTTTTTTTTGCCAGGGCCAAAACTGGACTTTGAAATATCTATTAAATTTCCTCCTCGCAGTTCCACAAAATTAAATCATCTCAACACACATTTGTGCCTTTTGCTTCCATACCTCGTCCGCTAATCATCTCAACACACATTTGTGCCTTTTGCATAACCATTGAGCCTGTCAACGATTCTCTCTATGGAAGGCCTTACTTTCGGTTCAAACTGCACACATTCTAGCCCAATTTCTATGCATGCACGTACTTCAAATATACGATCTGCTCGTAACATAATGTACTTCGTTGCTATGTACTCTTGTGTCCACGCATTCTGTATCTACAAGCAGAGTTGCAATTATGATCATTAATTGGTGATAATATACAAACTGAATGCAAAGTAGGCTTTTAATATGTACGTTTAAATTATTGAGTAATCTTTCTTCTTACTTTATCAATGTATGTCCTTGCGGACAGTTCTTTCTCATCCGGAGTGTTCTTCTCTCTTGTAACAATCTCGATTATCATTAGGCCTAAACTATATATGTCTGTCTGGGCCGAGATTTCACCTCTATATAGATATTCTGGAGCCATGTATCCGCTGAATGTAATCAAACAATAAGAGTTAATAAGCATTACACTGGTGAGGCGTAACTGCAAGTAGCATTATATATACCAATGGAACAAAATAGTGCCAAAATTGTGGATAGCTTACTATGATCCCACAACTGTTTGTGTGCACAATCTGGTCTGCTCTTGTCCAAAAATCCTGGAGAGTGCAAAGTTCCCAATTTTGGGCACCGTGTTTTCACCCAACCATATATTTTCCAGATTTAGATCCATATGTATAATAGGAATATCTAACGTGTGTAGATATCGTAGACCTTGGCAAATCCCCTTCACTATTTTGAAGCGTGCATCCCAATCGGTAATGTCTTCAGTTGGTTTTATCCCTGTATGTATCAGTGTGAGGCTAATGTAACTAGAAGATAAATTATGCAAGACAAAGTTTCAGAAAACTAGAAGACATGTCCATACTCAATAAAGGAAACATAGAGAGAACTAATAAATGAAATGCGAAATTGTAGTGTATTAAATACCGAAAAGATAATCATGAAGAGTCTTAGGAAAATATTCGTAGCATATGAAGCTTTCAGTAATATCTGCTTGAATATATCTTTTATCGAACTGCACCAATTTCTTGTGTGTCTCACTACAGAAACCAATAATCTCTACTATGTTTTCATGTTTCATCACCATAACACTAGAAACCTCCTTATTAAATGTTTTGCTTGCTGGAATTGGTGCGTTTTCCTGAAGTTTCTTGACAGCAATCACTCGGCCATCTTCTGGTACAATTCCCTGTTTAATCTCCGAGATACAACATATTAGGATATTTTAAATTATGAACTTGTACATAGTAGACAAAAGCAATTGTGAGGGCAAAACCTAACCTTATAAATTGTTCCAAATGGATTCCTGGAAATTATTCGGTTGCAGGAGAAGTTATCTGTAATATCTTTCAAGAAATTAAGTGGAAGTTCCTTGGGTAGTTCGAGGATGGACTTGCTCTCGTGGATTTTCCCTAGGGCGGCCATTTCTGATGATTTAACAAGTTACGAATATGTGGGCAGCCTCAACTTCTTGATTAGCTATATCTTGTCAGTTGCCAAAAAGAAAATGAAAATAGCATTAACACCCGAAGTTAAATAAAAGTTAACTAATCGTTCTAGGAATTAACATTTGGAAACAACTGCTCCGTGGAGTTGATCACTGACCTTTAGATCGAGGAATGCCCTGAGGGATACTGAGCTAGCTGTATAGAGGTCAAGAACCAGCTACTTCTTCCAATTCAGCACTAACCAAACCTTGGATGAGAGACGAGCACTTGAGAGAGAGATCGCGAGAGAGGTAGAGAGATCTTGAGAGAGAGAGAGATAGATCTTGAGAAAGAGAGACAGGGGGGAGAGAGAGAGACTTACCAGGCAAGGGGCTTGATGGAGGCTTCTGGATTTGCTTGGTGCAGCAGGCAAGGAGCCCACGATACGAATTGATAATATTAGCATGGAAAGCAACCAAACGGCTAAAGAAGGATTAGTTGACTTGTACTCTAGCGGACTTCGCTAGGATCAATGACAGACCCAGCTGGATATATATATTATAAACGCCAGCTTGACCCAGTGATTAAGTGCATAATTATCAGTTTCATATTAACGCAGGAAAATGCCACACCAGCTGGCTGGTGCGTTCTCTCTGTCCTCTCTTCAAGAAATGCCACACCAGCTGGCTGGTCCATTTGGTTACTACCCTATATATTAGGCTGGTTATAGTGAGAGTAACTTAGCTAGTAATATACTTTCTCCGTTTGGAAATATAAGATGTTTTAGGTTTATGAAGAAGATGTATTATCTGGACACCTTTCAGTGTATAGGTACAACATCTTATATTTCTACACGAAGGGAGTACATATATATACAGTATTACAGTATTATCTGGACACCTTTTAGGGTATAGTAAATAAATTAGTGACATGGTACGATAGTTAATGAAGAAAAAGAAGAACGTAGTAACTTAGCTAGTCTCTGCCCTCACTCCAAGAAATGTTGCACGACTTTCGAGCGACGATGTAGAGCACACTGCGAAGACCAACTACCAAGAGTTTCCTGGTGGACAACTTAAATTGTTTTTTAGTTAACTCAAACCTTTGTTGACAACCTGCACCACCAGAAACCAGAGCACACATAAAACCGTAACGCTGTGCTTAGAATTGAAATCAGTGGGAATTTCAAATGCAAAGGAAAAATGAAATGGTTTTCAATTCGAGTTTTGTCGTTTGGGTGTGCGTTAAATTTGCTCTTGGAATCAGTGGGTAGTACCAAATTTCAAGTCATGTTTGGATGTAGAAATCATAAAATTAGACGATTGGTTGACTTTGGACAATATAAACTTGTGTGTACGTATAAAAAATATCATATGTGTATTAGAATATATATTAAACTTGTGTACATATTACTTTCCACACATAAGAACCTTGCCGCGGCTCTGCACCATATGTTAAGTTCATTGTTAGTGAACAAAAAGTGGGTGAAACGATTCACTGGTTGATACCTAGAACATGAGGACTGTCATAAACGTGACAAGCAAATAACAAAGAACGAAAAACAAAATCACAAGAGGGACACATGATTTAATGTGGAAAACTCTTACAATTGGTATATATTGCGATGGAAACCTAGGTCTTTAACAATCCGTACCACTATACTTGGTCCAAGCCTCCTGCAACAGGTCTAGCTCCGCTCGTTAAAAGTTAGCCTCCTTCATAAATTTGGACCATACTTAAACAAAATCCACCTTGAGACAAATTTCTTCTTATAGTATCAACACGAACCATCTCCCTGAACAACCAAAAAAATACTTTTGATGCCCATAGCCACTTCGGCTAATAAGTTAAACCAACTAAGTTTGAGCAAACCTTTAGTACTTGACATCAATGTGTTATGTTCTCTCATGGAATATCTGATATTTTGTAAGTTATATGGCACTTTGAATGTCACAAAACAAAGTAATGCAAAAATCATCTCCACAAAACTCAACAAACAAACCTTTCAACCAAACATTTTTTTGCAAACTTCAACAATAGTCATATTCGTCTTCAGAGGTAGATTGGGCAACAACATCCTGTAATGTTTCCTTCCATCTAACATCATAACCACCAACATTAAACACATAACCTATGAGGGATCTTCATGTTGGGGATATACTTTTCGGATATACCCACACGACTCACTAACCAGGAAGGCCCACCAAGGGTTAGAGATTTGCTCCATGGGCGGCCCAGTTAGGGAAATAAGACAGAGTCACTTCTGAATATGTCAAGGCCCAGAAGACTTACCGACTTAGGACAGTATTATTACTTGTAGTCCAATATGTACTTAGTACCTATTCTGTTTCATAGCTGGATAGGTCTTCTTGTAAACCCTAGGTCGGATGACTATATAAGCCGTCCTAGCGGCTAGCCTTTAGGGAACCAATCACAATCTACTCGCACAGGAGAACCTTCCTTGTAATCCACTGTAACATCCGGCTCTACCGATATATTATTGGGTTGCTAGCAGGATTAGGATCCGATCACCGCTGTCGGATCTGAACCTGAGTAAACATGTGTGCTCACCTAGAAGGTGAAGTTTGAACCTTCGTTCCGGGCAAAATCTGCACGTGCGGGAATCGGCAAAACAATCATCGGTCACGTTCTCTACGACAGCGAAGTCCCTCTCGTTCTTCTCAACGAGACTTGGACTCCTGCTAAGAAGCCCGTGATGACCTACACCATCATGCTAATCAACGAGATCGATAACTATCTTGGTTTCGTTGAACCCGCCCAACCCACCCCTGAGGTGACGATAGTGGCGGAAGAACAATCTGGATCTCCTTTGTCTGTGGAGGCGGAAGAGTTCAGTATCTTGGAAAACCCTAAACCCATCCAACCCGCTCTTGCAACGGAAGTAGTGGTGGAAGAAATTTCCAAGTCTGATCTCCCTAATGAGATCGGATCTACGGACGAGGAAGACAACAGCTCTGGATCTGTCTTGCCCGATGCTGGAGGAGGAAAATCACTATTGAGGCATCAGCTAAACCAAATGATGAATCGCCCGTGCATCAATTTCCGAGCAATCTCTAAGACAATCTAGAGTTTCGAGGAGGCCAATGTTGAGAGCCGTGCCTATTTTAGATCTCTCAGGAAGAAGAAGCATTCTTTTGGGTTACATTGGCTCTGGATCCGGCTCTGCTGATGCGAGAGCCGAAAACCACCCAGTCCTTGATTCCATCAGAGGAAATTCCGACCTACCTGTTTCCCCTCAGGAATCAATGATGTCAGAAAAACTTTGAGAATTCGAGAAGGAGATGGTGGAATACGGTGAGGAATACACCTAAAGATGCACAAGGTGGGGAAGATACACCTCCAAGTCCATATGATAGCATGGAAGAGGACTTCAACAAAGATAATTTCGCCTCGCAAGATGGTATGGACACCATAGATTCTTTCGAGTTCCAAGAGTTCGAGCCAATTAATACGTCCAATTTGCATCATCATTCTATATCATAATTTGCCTCTATTCATTGATATATTTCATATTAAGAGGTGTTACTTATGTCTTTTCATTTGCTTTTGCATGTTGGATCATTCTTGGAGGATGAACTACCGGAGTCAGGATTCTGATGGAAAAAGAGGTGTTTTGATGCAATTTTGTGAAGATCAGAAAAATACCAGAAAAACTATGGAAAATACTATTTTCCCAGAAGACGAAGAATTCCAGAAGGGGAGGCGGAGATGGGCCATAGGGGCCCACACCCCCCAGGAGCGGGCCACCCTAGGCCGCGCCTACAAGGGGTGTGGCCCACCTCTGGCTCCGCCCTCTCGCCTATATCTTCTCCTTGAAACCCTAATACACGAGGACTGACCACAGAAAGATTCCGCCACCTTTGCGGGGCGGAAAACACCGAGAGAGAAAGAGCTCTCCGGCAGACAAATTTCTGCCGAGGAAATTCCTTCCCAGAGATGGGAGATCGTCGCCATCAACACCATCATCAAGCTAGACTTCATCGGGATCATCATCATCACCATCCACACCATCATATCCACCAGCACCATCATCACCACTCCATCCCACTATAACAATTGTGTTGAATACTTGCATAGTTCTTAGGGGAAACTTTCCCGGTGTTAATTACTATTGTAGTTGATGCTTTTGAGTGGAACCATTGGAGTATTGTTTATGTTTAGATTGTTATCCATCACCATATAATCTTTGATCTTGATCCATATGATGTCTTGTGAGTAGTTCATTTAGTTCTTGAGGACATGGGAGAAGTCATGTTGTTGTGTTGAGATATTATTCTATGGTTTAGTATTTAAGTTATGGTGCTATTCTTCTAGGGTGTCATGTGAACGTCGACTACATGATACTTCACCATTTATGGGCATAGGGGAATGCATTGTGTACTTGTATACTAATCGTGGGGTTGCCGGAGTGACAGAAACCTGAACCCCCGTTAGGACACCATTGCACAAGGGAGCGTAGGATCTCAGAGTTTAAGGCTGTGGTTAGGTTTATACCTTAATTGCTTTCCTGTAGTTGCGGATGCTTGCAGGAGGATTAATCACAAGTATGTACTAGTCCAAGTAAGGTCGGTACATTAGCATAGGTTCACCCACACAACACTTACAACACCAAAGAAGACTATACAGCTATATGAAGCGAAAGCACTTGACAGAATTCCCATGTGTCCTCGAGAACGTTTGGTCTTCATTAGTATTTCCACCGGCTTGTCCTTGCTAAGAAAGGATTGGGCCACTTGTTGCGTTTGTTTGCTGTCTTTATTACTTGAACTTTATTTCTTTGCTTTATCATAAAAACCCTAAAAATCCGTTTGCTAAGTATTTACAAAGATTTCCTGCTCCATACCACTAGTCAACACCTTCTGCTCCTCGTTGGGATCGACACTCCTATTTATCAAAAGTACTACGATACACCCCCTATACTTGTGGGTCATCAAGACTATTTTCTGGCGCCGTTGCCGGGGAGTGAAGCGCTATTGAAGAGTAGAACTGGTAAAGGAAACTTCTATTATGAGTATTGCTTTTTATTTCTGTTTGTTACTTTGTTTCCAATATGGATAACCCACTTGGTTTTCTGTTGGGAAAACTACTTCCACTGTTAGGGTAGTAGATGAACCACCACCTGTTGAGATATATCCTTTTAAGATACCTACAAGTATTGTTGATCGTGTTATGGATAATTATTATTTAGGGGTGGAACTGTCCACCCTGGTGATCACTTGCTTTTTATCCATGAATTATGCGGGTTGTTTAAGTGTGCAGGTATCACAACTGAACATGTGAAGAAGAAGTTACTCTCTATATCCTTGAAAGGGAGAGATGAAGAATGGTATAAGCTACTGAAGAATGGGCAATTCATGGAATGGGAGGAAATAGTACCTCTCTTTTATTCTAAATTCTATCCTCCCAGTGAAATTCATAAGGATAGGAACCTGATATATAAATTTTGGCCTCATGATGGAGAGAGTATATCTCAAGCTTGGGGGAGGTTGAAGTTACTAATGCTTAAATGTCATATTCATGAACTCCCTAACAATATTATTATCAATAACTTTTACGCTAGGCTTTCTCTTCATGATAAAGATTTACTAGATCCTTCCTATGCTGGATCATTCACACGTATGAAGGAAGAAGCTAAATGGGATATCCCAGACCGTATTCAAGAGAACACTGAAGCATGGGAGAATGACAAAGGAAGAAAGTCAGGTATAAACTATGATTATGAATGCATTAAATCTTTTATGGGAACTGATAACTTCCGTGATATTAGTACTGAGTATGGTATTGATTCTCAAGTTCTTGAAAAAATTTATAATGCCTTTGCCTCTTATATTGAAATTCCCAAAAATGAGTGGGACAAGTACCATGCTCCTTATAAAGACATAGTTACCCATGTTCCTGCTAGCATTGAAGTTTGTACTGTTGATCCTATTTTTCCTGAACCTTATGTTGAGAAAATCCCTTTTCCTGCTAAGGTAAAGGAACATTCTATCATAGCTAATGTGGTTAGCAAAAGTGCAAAGAAAGGTGTGGAATCTGATGAGAAAATAAACATTGAACTTGTGGTAGCTATTGTGAAAGATCTTGTCACTAAAAACATAGAGGATGAGCACATTGTCTTCTGTGAAGACGCCTCTAATATTATCTCTAATCCTAGAAAAGCTAGAAAAGCTAGTGTCCCTGTGCTTTTTGTTAGAATAGGTGATCATTGCTACTATGGTTTATGTGATATTGGTGATAGTTCTAGTGCTATTCCTTATGAGCCTTACAAGGAAATTATGCATGAAATTGGTCCTTGTGAGCTTGATGACATTGATGTGGTTATTCACCTTTCTAATAGAGAGACAGTCTGTCCCATTGGCATTGTAATAGATGTGGAGGTTCTTTGTGGTAAGATTAAATATCCTGTTGATTTTCTAGTACTTGGTTCTAAAGCTAGTAAAACCTATCCTATTATTTTTGGTAGACCTTTCTTGAATACTCGTGGGGCTATCATAGATTGTAGGAAGGAAAAAGTTTTGACTAAGTTTGATGGAGAGTCTTATTAGTTTAATTTTTCCAAATTTGCTAAAACTCCTTATGAAAATGAACTGCCTAATGAGGATTTCAGGGTTGAACAACTTTCTGCTATTTCTCTTGCTCCTAACAATGCCTTGCAGTAGTTTATGGAAGATCATGAAAGCGAGGTCTTCATGAAGGAAAGAAATGAGATTGATGAGGTTTTCCTTCGTCAGCCTGAGTTACTTAAGCAATATCTACCTGTGGAAGATTTGGGTACCACACTACCACCTAAAGGGGACCTTGTTTTCGAATTAAAACCTTTACGTGATGATCTTAAATATGCTTATCTAGATGATAAGAAAGTACATCCTGTTATTATTAGTTCTAAACTTTCACTAAAGAAAGAAGAAAGGTTATTGGAAATATTGAAGAAACACTGAGGAGCTATGGGCTATACTCTTGATGATTTAAAAGGGATTTCTCCTACTATATGTCAGCATGCTATTAATATAGAACCTGATGCAAAACCAATTGTTGAGCACCAACACCGTCTAAATCCTAAGATTAAGGATGTGGTAAGAAATGAGATATTAAAACTCCTTGATGCTGGTATTATTTACCCTATTGCTGATAGCCAATGGTTTAGCCTTGTTCATTGTGTTCCAAAGAAAGGGGGAATTGCTGTTGTGCCTAATGAAAATAATGAGCTTATACCCCAAAGAGTAGTGGTTGGGTATAGGATGTGCATTGATTTTAGAAAGGTTAATAAAGTTACTAAGAAATATCATTATCATTTGCCCTTTATTGATCAAATGCTAGAAAGGTTGTCTAAAAAGACCCACTTTTGTTTTCTTGATGGTTATTCTGGGTTCTCTCAAATTGTTGTGAAAGAACAAGACCAAGAGAAAACCACTTTCACTTGTCCTTATGTCACTTATGCTTATAGGCGTATGCCTTTTGGTTTATGTAATGCTCCTGCTACCTTTCAGAGATGTATGTTTGCTATCTTTCATGTTTTTGTGAAGAAATTATGGAGGTTTTCATGGACGATTTCTCTGTATATGGAACTTTTTTTGATAACTGTTTGCACAACCTTGATAAAGTTTTGCACAGAGGTGAAGAAACCAACCTTGTTCTTAATTGGGAAAAATGCGATTTCATGGTTAATGAAGGGATTGTTCTTGGACACAAAAATTTTGAAAGAGGTATTGAGGTAGACAGAGCCAAAATTGAAGCAATTGAGAATATGCCTTGCCCTAGGGATATAAAAGGTATTTGTAGTATCCTTGGTCATGTTGGTTTCTATAGGAGGTTTATTAAAGATTTCTCCAAAATTTCAATTCCCCTTACCAATCTTCTTCAAAAGGATGTACCTTTTGTTTTTGATGATGATTGTAAGGAAGCTTTTGAAACTTTGAAGAAAGTTTTGACTACTGCTCCTATTGTTCAACCACCTGATTGGAGATTACCTTTTGAAATTATGTGTGATGCTAGTGATTTTGCTGTGGGTGCTGTCCTTGGGCAACGTGTTGATAAGAAATGGAATGTTATTCATTATGCTAGCAAGACTCTAGATGCTGCTCAAAAGAATTATGCTACTACCGAGAAGGAGTTCGTAGCTGTAATCTTTGCTTATGATAAGTTTAGACCCTATATCGTTGATTCAAAGGTTACTATTCATATTGATCATGTTGCTATTAAGTACCTTATGACAAAGAAAGACGCTAAGCCTAGGCTTATTAGATGGGTGTTGCTTTTACAAGAGTTTGATCTGCATATTATAGATAGGAAAGGTGCTGAAAATCCTGTTGCTGATAATTTATCTCGTTTGGAAAACATTTCCTTTGACCCTTTTCCTGTTAATGATAGTTTTCCAAATGAACAGTTGGCTGCAATAAGGATAAGCCCGCATGAGAGTCCTTGGTATGCTGATTACGCTACCTTCATTGTTTCCAAGTATTTTCCTCCAACCTTTACAGCTCAACAAAGAAGAAAATTCTTTTATGATTTGAGGCATTACTTTTTGGATGACCCACATTTATATAAAGAAGGAGTAAATGGTATTATGCGAAGATGTGTTCCAGAATATGAACGACAAGAGATATTGAGAAAATGCCATGGCAGTGCTTATGGAGGACATCATGCTGGGGATAGAACTGCACAAAAACTTTTACAATATGGATTTTATTGGCCTACCATTTTCAAGGATGCAAGGAAGATTGTTTTATCTTGTGACGAATGTCAAAGAGTTGGTAACATTTCTAGACGCAATGAAATGCCTATGAATTATTCTCTTGTTATTGAACCTTTTGATTGTTGGGGATTTGACTTTATGGGTCCTTTTCCTCCTTCAAAAGGGTACACTCATATTCTTGTTGTTGTTGACTATGTTACAAAGTGGGTAGAAGCCATACCTACAAACAACGCTGATGGTAAGACCTCTTTGAAAATGCTTAAGGATGTTATTTTTCCTAGGTTTGGTGTGCCTAGATATCTCATGACTGATGGAGGCGCTCATTTTATTCATGGTGATTTTAGGAAAACTCTTGCTAAATCTGATGTTAACCATAGAATTGCTTCAGCTTATCACCCCCAAACCAGTGGGCAAGTAGAACTTTCCAATAGGGAAATTAAATCTATCTTGTAGAAGACTGTTAATAGATCTAGGAAAAATTGGGCTAAAAAGTTGAATGACGCTTTATGGGATTATAGAACCTCTTATAAAAATCATATGGGGATGTCTCCTTACAAAATGGTCCATGGGAAAGCTTGTCACTTGCCTTTAGAATTAGAACACAAAGCTTATTGGGCAGCGAAAGAGTTGAATAGAGATTTTAAACTTGTTGGTGAAAAAAGATTGCTTGACTTGAGTACCTTAGATGAGTGGAGAAGTGAAGCTTATGAAAATGCCAGACTCTTTAAGGAAAAAGTAAAAAGGTGGCATGATAGGAGAATTCTCAAAAGGGAGTTCCATGTTGGTGAGAAATTCTTTTGTATAGGTCTCGTCTCAGATTCTTTGCAGGGAAACTACTCTTAAAATGGGAAGGACCTTTTGTTATTGAGGAAGTGTATCATTCAGGGGCTATCAAAATATCTTCTTTGAAGGACAACACTACATAGGTGGTGAATGTTCAAAGGCTTAAACATTATATTTCTAGAGATTCTTATAATGAAGATGTTGATATTATTCAAATGGTGACTCCGGAAGAATTTATTAGAAACCAAACACCAGAATCTACAGAGTCCGCCTTTGAATAGGTAAAATTGGTGAAAACTAAAGGTTCGTGAAAACCCTATCTTTTTGTATTTTTTATTTTTTTATTACATACGGAAGGTTACGAGATGAAATAGAGGAGGAAACGGAGGCCAGGGTGGCCACACCCACCCTAGGCGCGGGCCCCAGCTAGCCGCACCTGGAGGGGGATCACACCCCTGAGCTCCGTCTCCGCCTTGTTTTTGCACCAGTACCTTCCTTATTCATTAAAACTTCGTAATATACCCCCTGGATCCCCCGAGCTTCGTATATCGTGTTCTCGTCATGTTTTTTGTTTCGGTCTGTTTTTGTCAGGAAATCTTCTCAAGTTTAGAGTATCATGGTCTGTGCCAACAACAAAGTCAAGAAGACCGAGGAGGATGATCCTCAAAACCCCAAGGAGGAGGAGATCTTGGTTGGGAATGAGGAAGACATGGAGGAGGAGGAGCATCCGGACACCCGCGCTACCGTCGCAAGCATTGGAGTGGTGGCAAACTCTACCAAGCTTAGAAGGACAACACGGATGTCTACAGGAGGGAAAACCCCTTGTCATATCCCCGCTCCATGGTTACCTCCTCCATGTACCAAGAATCCCTTCCATACTCTTATACATGAGCAACAATTCCAACAGGTTCCCAAAGGGAACTTGCCCTCGGTTTGGGATCTGTCTCATTATGACCATGCAGGGAAGGAACACTCTAAGAAGGAAGAGTGGGGAAAGAATAACAAGGACTGGGATTCTCGGTCCGATGTGATCATGAACCGCATTGAGCAAAATTCGGAGTTGATCCGTACTCTGACCTTCGAGATTGAGGATTTGAGGAAACTGATTGAGGAGCTTATCAAGGGAACACCACCACCATCGAAGGAGTAATTCATCATCAGGTTTGCATCCCCTTGGCTCTTTTCCAAGCTTGGGGGAGTGTCGCGGTATCACATCATTATCTTTTATCTTTTACCTTTTTAGTAGAGCTATATATTTGGTAGAGAAGTTATCTTATAGGTTGGTTTGCATGTGGAAGTATATCTCCTTTAGTTGGTTATCGATGTATCCCTTGGTGTGAGTTCCTTTATGGAATATTAATGAGAAGCTTCATCTTTTACTTTTTGCACTTCTTATTTTATTTTGCAATCTCTATTATATGATTGATCTTGTTGATCAGTATTGGCATCACTTTGGGAGCATCAAGTAGATCTAAATTGGTTTTGGCAAACCAAGCTCCGGTCATTAGCAACACTTTTTGAGGTTTGAAAGGAAAAGAGAAAAGCTTACAGGTATTTTGTACCATTTATTTTCTTTCTTGATTGGCTCATAAGCTTAGTATACTTTATTTAAGATCTTTTGTGTCTTCAAGGAAAATTGCATGTTTGGATTTATTACTTGTATGTTTGCTTGTTTCCTTCAACTCTTTTGCTTGCTACCTAGCCTTGCTAGCCAAAAACCTGTTTTGACAAGGCATGCTTCTCATGTATCCAATTCCTTTGAACCAAAACCTATGCCATTTGTGTCCACCATATCTACCTATTAGCATTATTGTTATTCCAAGCAAATTCTCAAGCTTCATCTATCTTTTGAATTAAAAATTATTTTGTTATGTGAAAACTAGCTAGTAAATCTCTCATGAACTTGATGGCACGCCTTATTTTCTTGCCCATAATAAACTTTGTCACATCCCAACATTTTCCAACTTTTGAAATGTGAAAAATAAACAAACAACAGAAATAAATGAGGAAATTTAGGGTGAAAAGAAACTTTTTGCTTCTAAATGGAAACATCAAAACCCTACTTGAACAAAATTTGAAAGAAAAGGCAACAAACAAAGTTTCAAACAAGTCAAATGCATCCCTGCATGGATGTACCTTGAATTTAAAGCACTTGGAAAAAGTAAGCCAAAAACCCTAAAACCCTAATGAAAGAAATCATCTCCAAGATCACTCCAAGACTATGGGATTGTTCCATATAAAAAATTTGGCATCAAACATTTCTAAATGATCAAAAATGGTAAACAAAAATATTATAAAACCATGGGAATTTATTTCACTCCATTTGGAGCCATGTATAAAAACCTATGATTTTAATAAGATAAAAGAAATTAATTCCAAGGCTAATAAAGATCCTAACTAAAATCAACACCAAATTGTGAGCAAAGTAATCCTAAAAGGATTTGAAAAGATAAAAAATTATTAAATAAAATTATACAAATTGGAATCACTATTTTTGGAACTATAAATAAAAAGATGTGGGTTTTATAAGACAAAGAAAGAAATAAATAAGAAATATTTAAAAGACAATTTAAATCTTTTCCAAATCCCTAAGCAAATGGAATAAAATAAATTCAAATAAAATAAGAGAATAAAGGATTATTTGAATAAAATTATGTGAGTTTGAACCATATTCAATTTTATTTAAATAAAGACAAAATGCCTAATTTAAATAAATATTAAATCATAAGAAAATATTTGGATTATTCCAAAGAGGACTAATTTAATCAACACATGTTTTGAATAAAGCTAATGAAAAGATTTGGAAGGATTTGAATTCAAATTGTTCTTTAAAACAATTGATTCAAATAAAAACAGAAAATAGAAACAGGAAAAGGAAAAAAGATTAAGAAAAAAATGGAAAGCTAACCCTACCGAGCACCCTAGCCCAATCTGGCCCAACAGAAGCCCACCCGGGTCACTCACCCCTCTCTCCCCATGAATTCCTTTCTCACCTGCATATCCACCCACCCCCTCGCTGACCCCGTGGACCCACCGCCATGTTGGCGTCGTCGTCTTCACCCGCGCAGGACGTGTTCTTTCCCATTTTTCTCTGCCGTTTCTGGCCGGAGTTAAATCACGTTAATTCGCCTAACTGCGCGCATAATCTCCTCTAGCGACCACGCCCTCTTAATCCTCTCCCCCTCTTCTTTGTTTCCCCTCAGACGCCGCACCTCGAGAGCCCCCAGGCTGCCCCCATTTTGGCTTACACCGCCGCGGCCACCGGCGAGCTCCGGCGCCAATTCTGGCGGACTCCAGCCACCCCTAGCCCCCTAATTCATGCTGGCTTGCTCGCCATCGTTGCGCGCACCTGCTGTCGTACCCTGTTTTCTTGCGCGTGCCCCAGAGGCTCGACACCTTCGTCGCATGCACGCCACCGACGACCCCCGCAACTCCATCGAGTGATTCCGGCAACCCTAATGCGCCCCTTTCCCTATAGCTCATACTATCGTGCTCGCCTTCGTCTTGTGACTCTTCTAGTACTTTCCATTCACTCGCGCGTGATCTGTAGGCTCACCTCCGACAACGCCCGTGCGTGCCCGACAACGAACCCGACTCCGGCAAGGAATCCCCGTTGACCCCGTGCGCCCCTTCGTCCACGGAAACCACCTTGAGCATCCCCTTGCCACGGTGACTCTGGTATTGCCCTGTACCCCCTCCCTTGAACCCTAGAATCGTCGGACCACCGCCACCAGAGGCGCCGCCGCTGCCAAACTTTGGCCAGCATGCTCTGATCCGTTAGATCTACAACCTAGGGCTAGGATTAGATCTTTTAATGAAGGGGTATCGATCCATCTGCATTGTGCGATGCTAATTAAATCTAACGGCATGTGTTGCTCGATCCACCTCAAGCGGTATCTTCCAGTAGAAACAAGACATGTGGCCAGACCTTTCAGACAAAATTCCAGAAAATGAATTTAGATGTTTAAACTTGCAAAAATCATAACTTTTGATGTGTATGTCCAAAAATTACAAATTTTATATCAATGGATTCAAAAAAATGAAATTTTTTTATTTATGGCCCTGGTTGGTCATTTTCTTCTGAAAAATAAGGTGTTTATGCAGAAACATTAATAGGACTATTTTGAGTATAAAAGTTGTTCTAAAAATGATTTTTGAGTGAAACCTTTTGCAAATGATTTGTGTTGAACCCTATGACCATAAACACTAATTTTTTAATTTAATATTATATTTTGTTAACACTAGGTATTATTCCTTTGAATAAAAGTATTTCTAGTAAAACAAAAAAAATTTAAAAGGCCTATTTTCACTAACTTGATTTTAAACGAAATTCCCACTTTTATAAATGACCAGTAGGTGTTTTGAAATATTTAGAACCTTGTTAGAAACCACCTTTTCAAATAAAACAACCTTTTACATGCTTGCATGCATTTCTTGTTTTATTGTTTTGTTTTGTTATTGTTTGTGTGCTAGTTTTGAATAAGTGCTTTGCTTGATTTTATGTAGTGAACTTTGAAGAGTGTGACATTTGTAAGATCAAGGAGAGTACCTAGATTTTCTACAAAAGGCAAGTGATATTTTTTGTAGTATGCATGATAGGACTATTTTATATATTGCTATGCTATAGTAGATCCTATAGAATATATCTTGGTAGGAATCTTCCTAAGTTGAGAAACATGTATGCTAGTATGCTTAGCCTAGCTATTAGAATTCAAGGATGGAATATTCATGATATGATATTATGCAAAGTCTATGACTAAGTTTTTGATTAATAAAAAAACTAAGTAAATGAATCACCTGGGTGGAATGGTGAGAATGGTTTGTGTTGAGTGATTACACAAGGCCCATGTCTATCGTTTACCTTGTGTATCACACTTGTGGATGGCCACCCAGGAACAAAGATATTTGAGATGTTTGGTGTTGAGAAGCTTCTAGTGCAGCCACATGGCATATGGGCTCTGCCTTGACCAACTAGGTTGCAAGAACTCAAACAGACAGACAGTTGGTGGTAGTGATAATAGGATGGAACGCGTTTGTGCTGATCTAAGGGATTGTTTCTGAAAAGTCTCGTCTGGATGCATGTCGAGTCTTGTGGGGAAAGTGCACCACCTCTCAAGAGGGTAAAACCTAAGTACTTAGCCGTTTCCCCGTGAATGGACATTTTGAGAATCAAAGATATTGAAATTATCAAGGATCTCCTCATCCCAATTTCTCTAAGTTCAAACTTGTTGGGTGAACAAGGGAAGCACCTGGTGTGTATCCAGTGTGCCATGTGTGATGGAATGTTTTAAAAGAGAAAAACTATTTTCAAAGGATAGGGAAAACTTATTTTATGCAAAGGCCAGCCAAAACTCCACTTAGCCAAATATTCATGTAGATGTTAGATTCTCCATATCAATATGATATCACTTGCCAATACAATTCAAATGTATTGACCCGTGTGGCTGTAAATTATTATGTTGAAGGTTTGTTTGATGTTAGTGAAGTTTGTTGAGTAAGGATGACAAGTCTACAACCAACATGATTGCCTGTGGCACATGAAGATGAAAGACTCCATGCTATATAGTTGTATCTGCTACTTTGTAATAAGATAGCCATATGAGCTATGTAAGTTGTAATAAACTATTTTATTCCTGGTTATAAGTTGTAATATGACCTTTGTTCCTTGATATTATATCTTAAACTGTGGGTGCTAGCTATTCGATCTAGGGACTAGCACTGTAAACACAGGGATATCTACCTTATCAGGTTGGGATCTCTACAAACTTGAACCATTGTGTCATCGAAGTTGTATATGCTTGCATCTATACGTTGGGATTAGCAGAACCGTGCAGTCACGGGGAACACTTTCAACACTTTTGGATACATATCCAGTTGATATCATGCTCTTTTGTTTGTGGATGTCGTCAGTGTGAAATAAAAGGGGAGATTGTAAGTCCATGGAGTTATGTATGTGTGTTAGAGAAACGCCTGGGCCGCTAGCCTAAGCCATGCTTAATCATGGTGGAAACTTGCAGCATAACCATAGTGACCAATCTGTGAAGCATCCTCAATAAAAACCTACGAAAATAGCAAATAAAAAGATCGTTGAGATGCTCACTGTCTGCTTGCCTTGTTATTTTGATTATGGGATAGCTCTTGTATCATGTGCAAGGGGTACCCTGTTGGCGGTTCTTTATGATACACATGTACTTACAATGACAAGAACTTACCGGTAACTAAAGTTGAGTAGCATGAAGAGCGGCCCTCGTACTCAAGGGACATGAGATTGCCAACTTATATTTCGTCAAGCATATACTCCATCTTTGTTCACTTTAACCTTAATCACCTCAAGATGCTTAAGATAGGGGCAATGAGGGTTCAAAGCTAGTAAGTACCATAATCTTTTGGAAGCTCTTTATGAACTTGAAATCCCTGCTTCCCTCTATGAAGGACCTTTCTTGTACTTCTAAGTTGAGTCAGTAAACCTACTTCCTCTCTATCTCCAGTAAGCATTTGAGTTGTTGTGTTTCAAGCAATCATATGATGAATTATTCAATCATGTTCTTTATCTTCCTTGTCTACACAAGACTCTTATCTTTTGAGTATTACTTTGAAAGCCATCATTGTGAAAAACCTTTTATGTTTGATCAAAGAGTACTCTTGTTGTAAAACTTCTACAAAAGCTATATCTGTGAAACTGTTTGCCAGCTGTTCTCTGACCAAGAACAAAGTTTGCCAATCCCAATTATGATTTATCTTTATGCATCTGTATTGTGACTCCTGTACTTGTTGCAAGCTAAGATATATAATGGTGAGTTGCTTTCTTCTATGAGTTGTGTAATGGTAAGTGTGATGCTTCTTGTCCGTATTATTTTATCGACACTTCACTCCATAAACCCGTGGACATGTTTACTGAGCTCAGTTTTTGCTTGGGGACAAGCGAAGGTCTAAGCTAGGTGGGAGTTGATACGTCCAATTTGCATCACCATTCTATATCATAATTTTCCTCTATTCATTGATATATTTCATATTAAGAGGTGTTACTTATGTCTTTTCATCTGTTTTTGCATGTTGGATGATTCTTAGAGGATGAACTGCCGGAGTCAGGATTTTGATGGAAAAAAGAGGTGTTTTGATGCAATTTCGTGAAGATCATAAAAATACCATAAAAACTATGGAAAATCCTATTTCCCAGAAGACGAAGAATGCCAGAAGGGGAGGCGGAGATGGGCCACAGGGGGCCCACACCCCTAGGCGCGGGCCACCCTAGGCCGCGCCTACAGGGGTGTGGCCCACCTGGCCCACCTCTGGTTCTGCCCTCTCGCCTATATTTTCTCCTCGAAACCCTAATACACAGGGAGCGACCACAGAAAGATTCCGCCGCCTCTGCGGGGCGGAAAACACCGAGAGAGAAAGAGCTCTCCGGCAGACAGATTTCTACCGAGGAAATTCCTTCCCGGAGAGGGGAGATCATCGCCATCAACACCATCATCAAGCAAGACTTCATCGGGATCATCATTATCCACACCATCATCTCCACCAGCACCATCATCACCACTCCATTCCGCTGTAACAATTGTGTTTAATACTTGCATAGTTCTTAGGGGAAACTTTCCCGGTGTTGATTACTATTGTAGTTGATGCTTGTGAGTGGAACCATTGGATTATTGTTTATGTTTAGATTGCTATCCAACACCATATCATCTTTGATCTTGATCCATATGATGTCTTGTGAGTAATTCGTTTAGTTCTTGAGGACATGGGAGAAGTCATGTTGTTAGTAGTGGATTTGTGTTGAGATATTATTTAATAGTTTAGTATTTAAGTTGTGGTGCTATTCTTCTAATGGTGTATTTGGCTACTAATCATGGGGTTGCCGGAGTGACAGAAACCTGAACCCCCGTTAGGACACCATTGCACAAGGGAGCGTAGGATCTTAGAGTTTAAGGTCGTGGTTAGGTTTACACCTTAATTGCTTTCCTGTAGTTACAAATGCTTACAAGGGGTTTAATCACAAGTATGTATTAGTCCAAGTAAGATCGGTACATTAGCATAGATTCATCCACACAACACTTACAACACCAAAGAAGACTGCTCAGCTATATGAAGCGAAAGCACTTGACAGAATTCCCATGTGTCCTCGAGAACGTTTGGTCTTTATTAGTATTTCCACCGGCTTGTCCTTTGCTAAGAAAGGATTGGGCCACTTGCTGCGTTTGTTTGCTGTCTTTATTACTTGCACTTTATTTCTTTGCTTTATCAGAAAACCCCTAAAAATCCGTTTGCTAAGTATTTACACAGATTTCCTGCTCCATACCACTAGTCAACACCTTTTTCTTCTTGTTCGGATCGACACTCCTATTTATCGAAAGTACTATGATACACCCCCTATACTTGTGGGTCATCACCAATATTGGCTAAAAGTACTGATGGAATCATATCTCTAGGCAATAGACCTAAAACCGTCTTTGCTACCGGTACGCAAGTAAAAGTTGTTGGACATGCAAGGAAGAAGAAGAACAAGAAAACTCAAACACTGGTTAAGACGATAGAGGAAGGAATCGAAGAAAATTTTGATGAAGAACTTGATCTGGAGAATCCGGTTGGAAGTCTGGCCAATCCCACATCGAATGATCCTTCGGTTGATGGTCACGTGGTTAATCAAAGCATCCGTGAGATCTATGGAGAAGCATTAACATCACCACTCCCAATTGCTTTCGATCTTACGCCGGAGAAGCTGGGGAAAAAGGTTGAGGAACTGGGGAAGCAGCATTTTCTCTTGCTCGACGAAGCTGCTAATATCGTTGAGGCCAAGCAACGCATCGGCAACGATCCTGCCCAATCCAAGTCAGATGTCAAGCGAATGCCGTATGATAAAACTAGAGGTGGCCCGGTTCTGGCCAACAGGAATCCGGAAATCCATAAGACCCTCGTTGACGGAAAGGCTAGAGGACAGTTTTGGCTCGATAGTAAGGGAAACCGGGTTTAAAACAAGCCGATGGAAAACAATGCCGCTGCTCGAGCTATCCTTGCCAATAATCCGTCTCCAGAATAGGTCCAACAGTGTGTTGCATTACTCGACAAAGGCTTGGAGCAACAGAAAAAAACCACATCCTTTAGCGGAAATCTCGCTTCAAAATCCTAACAATGTCGCACTGACACGAACAGAAACGCTGATATAAGGCCCCGAAGGGAACTAGACCAGCACTACCGTTCTGACCCTAGAGATGGTAACCATTCGCAAAGTGGCTCTTCAGGCCACAACCGTAGGCCTGCGCGAGGTTGGGCAGAACTTCTTGCGGCTGCATCACGGACGCTATGAAGGAACTAGCCCCTCACAAACCCCATCATCGGCAATCTAAAGGCCACGAGGATGAAGAAGAAGCGCAGTGCCGGTGGGAGCGGGACTGACAGCAAATTCCGCCTCCAGGCACACAAGTCGTCCGACTGAGCCTCGTCGCAACGACGATAACGCCGGACGAAGGAACGATGAAGACCACGCCGGATCAAGACGGCTAGATTTAGCCAGATTTATCACATAGGTTATCCACACTGATTGGGTAGAAAACCTTGTATTGGTCCCTAAAAGGTACACTATTAATTTAAGCATATTTGATTATACTTCCTTGAACAAGACTTGTCACAAAGATCCGTTTCCTTTGCCACGGATCGATCAAGTAATTGATTTCACTGTAGAGTCGGAGTTACTATGTTCTCTCGATGCATATTCCAGATACCACCAAATACTGTAAAAAAATCAGCCGAGTGCTGTAGGCCTATTAGCATAATGATATTAGTTGTTTATTCCGCGTAACGATATTCAAGCACCAATGAGCGCTGTAGGTCTATTAGCGACATGATCCATATAATCAGCTGAGTGGCACATGGAACGATGTACTTAAATATTATGCTTAACAAATAGCAGGTGGCCACGCTCGGTCCTTCAACTATTTACAGACACCAGGACAGATCAAGCGTTAGTTTACAATAGACTAGAGTAAGCTTTTCTTTTCTTCTCAACTTATTTTCTTTCGAGAAGGAGGTGTTACCAGGTCTCTGCGTTTGGTTTCTCCAGCTCTCGATTACCTAAAACAGTTCCAGGTCACGCGTGTATGTTAACCATATCTGAATTAGATCTAGATCTCACGTAAGCTCTCTGGCATACTATTCTATCGCATCGGCTCTCCTCCCCTCCCCTTTCCTCCCCTCCCTTGTAGCTTCAGAAGGCATTAATTCAGTAGCAGCAGAGCTTCTCCAGCCAGGTAATTAGCTTCAGATATGCTCCTTCGGAACCTCTTCTTAATCGTGTTTAATAAGGAATTCAGGATGCATGTTTGCCATACATGAGTTTGCTGCCAACCTGCATATATTTAGTTACCTGCATCTTGATCTAGAAGCGCTGCTTGAGAGGGATTTTTTCGAACTGGGGTAGCTCTGCCCTGTGCAGTGCTTGAGAGGGATGGCAACAAATAGCTAGTGTTATTCGTTTATGGAAGATATATATGCTAGTTCCCCAGTTTTATGAAAGCGTTTATGGAAGATATCACAATTCATATGCCCATGCATCAAACTTTTTAATATCAATAGTTCTTGAGAGGGATGTTGGAGATCGAAGTTTTAAATTTTCTGAACAAAAGATAATCTCTCTTCTGTAAACATGTCTTTCATGATTGTTTATTACTCCAGACTAGGATCAAAGATAATTTGTTCAAGCTGCTTGCCTCATAAGTATTTGGTGTGTTCTTCTTTCAAGCTCGGATATATAAGTACTACTGGAGTGCCATTCTCCAAGAGTAGTATGAGTATCACACAAAGCGACCTAGAGAGCATCCTATTTGATGAAACAGCAGAGCCCACGGCCCTCCCATTGTCACTTTTGGAAGAAATCACCAATGGCTTCTCAGATAAGCTGGAAATTGGCAGAGGTGGCTTCTCGGTGGTCTATAAGGTAGAGTTCAACCCATCTCAGTATTATGGTATTCTCACTATAACTGATCAAATTAAGTTCATCTGAAATGAAAACACGAGTTTATCCCATGTCTGATCCTCTGGCTGCAGGGAATGCTTGACAATGGCGGTGTCATCGCTGTAAAGAGGCTATCCAATACATACATGTATGAGAAAGAGTTTCACCGAGAGGTTGAGTGTCTCATGAGGGTAAAGCACAAGAATATTGCTAGATTTCTGGGATACTGTGTAGACACACAAGTAAACATGGAAATGTACGATGGAGAAGTGGTGATGGCAGATACTCATCAAAGATTGCTCTGCTTTGAGTATCTACCTAAAGGAAGTCTTAACCATTATATCAAAGGTTCATGTTTCATCTTCCTTTTTTCATTGATTGTCACTGTTGGTTCGAGCAACCCAAGAATACGAATGAGATTTACCATGTCGTATATATGCATACTATCTTGCATTTCAAAAAAATATGTAATCAAGAACCTATATATAAATTAATTTAAATCTCATTTGTCATCTCACTTTGTAGATCCATCAAAAGGACTTGAATGGAGAAAGCGGTACAAAATAATCAAAGGGATATGTGAGGGGTTAAGTTATCTTCACCACAAGAATATTTTGCACTTAGATTTAAAACCTGCAAATATATTGTTGGATGCAGATATGATGCCAAAAATTACTGATTTTGGACTCTCAATGTGTTTTGAAGAAGAGCAAACACGTGTCACAGTTACAAAAATGGGAGGAACCATGTAAGCTTACCTAAAGCTTGTTGAAATAAAATCTTCATTTTTTTCTCATATAATTATATATGTAGCACTCTCCCTTTGTACTTCTAATTTATCACACCTTCTATATTTTTATACAGAGGATATTTGGCACCAGAATTCTCTAGTCGCGTAATCACACACAAGTATGACTTGTACAGTCTAGGTGTTATAATCATAGAGATATTGACTGGAAAAAAAGGTTATCGGGCTGTTGAGAATGTAAGAACCATTTAAGTATGCGGTTTCAATTTAAAGGATCAATTGCACTTATCGTTACAATTTTCTAGGTACTTGAAAGTTGGAGTACCAAGTCTGATATATCACAAAGGGAACAAATACGAGTATGTGCTGAGATTGGGATGGAGTGTAGTGACTTCAACCCAGCGATGAGACCACCAAGTATGAAGCATATAGCCGGTAGGCTTTTAGAAACAGAAAGTAAAGAGGTAATTTCTGCATGGACAAGTGATTTTATTGTACATAACCCGTTCGCCGTCTGCTTCCCTGTTGAGCCCAACAGGTTATCACATGCCCGCTGCAGCAAGCAGACAGCCATGATAAAAATATTTTTTTAAAGGGAAGCGTAACCTCAATCTCTTCATCAATTGATGCACACAACTAATTTACTGTAAAGTTTATCATTTAGAGTTTTCTTTTGTGCGTATATCATTTAGAGTTTACATCCCATGAATCACACATGACATGGTGTATATATAGATCAACCAACAAAATAAGATAAATATAAGGCAATTAAAGCACCATGTAATATTTTAGAAAGCTGCCTGTCACCCACCCGAGCAATCTTCTTTAGATGACAACATCTAGAATCCATATGCGTGCACTGCTCCTCAAGGAGAAGGTAGGACCATCCCTAGATCAAATGTGTAGCCATAGGAATAAACTTAATAGAGAAAGCATTTGCAATCTTATTGAAGATAATGTCGTTTCAATGGTTCTATATAGCTTAGCATAAATCTTCAAACCAATCCGAGTTTTTGTTTTTTTCTCTATCCCATATAACCAAGTCTTGAAAATATCAGTGATATTTGTTGGACGAGCAATATTAAAAATAAAATGAACAACTATCCATATAAGACAAGCAAAGGTGAAGTGATATACAACCCAAACTAAAGCACAAATTTCCACATGAATCTGAGATTTTGTTTTTTCTCTATCACATTTAAGCAACTATCGAACATATTCATGATATTGGCTGGACAAGCAATATTAAAACTAAAATAAACAATTCTCTATATAAGGCAAGAAAAGGTAAAGTGATAAATAATTGGTGAATAGATTAGCCAGGATCACAGAAAGCACATTCTTGACACCTATTCTACTTTCACTTACCAAGGTTATTTTCCGTAAATAGGTTTTTATGTAGGAACCAAATAAGATTACACTACAATGAACCCATGTATTGAAGTTGGGTTGTTCATGTAAACTGCGGCACCACCAATGTTATGAACCTAGATTATCCACTACCAAAGACTAACATGGATATTATCCTGGGGAATGCTATAATGTTGGGGCATGACCATATCGACACATTCCAGAGCCAAGCAGGCAAAAGTTTGTACAAAGCTAAAAGCATGGTGAATGTGGTGCAGGAGGACACACTGAAATCAATTTATACTCCACGACGAGAGATCATTGATTCATCCAAGGTATAACATAATATTGTTTTGGTACAAATATTAAGAACTAGCTTGGCGGCTAGCGCAGTCTGCATGGCTAGATTTGCTAGGTTTTGTTTATGTCTTCATCTTATTTTATATTAATCTGAGCTATTACGCCTTTGTTACACATTTAAATATAGAAAACAAATACTAGCATAGTTAAAATACACTATGCAAAATTTCTCAGCACTTATTTTTCCATGTAAATTCTTTCCTATTAGTAACCATATATCATTGAAATCTCTAAGGAACATTATTGGACTTTAATTCTTCTATTAAGTGCATGCATTTGACCGTTAATATATAATAATTGATCTAATGAAAAAAAACATATCTAGCTGTGGGAAAAAGTTGCCATTGTTATCAATATCTTGCTTGTTTGCCACTGAGGGCAAAACATGTTTTTCCTCACTTATCAGATGTCACATTAATAGCTAGTTACATGAGATGGAAAATATGGAAAATATTTTGGTTAATTGATGGCATATAAGTAGTATGCCATTTTTGTAGCAAATAAACAAAGGGTGTATGGGTGACAAATAAGCAACTTCTGTTTGAGAAAAAGTGTGTAGGGTTTGTCCCTCCAGTCATACACATTATTTCAAATGATAACTATTCTACTAGGTGTGATCACACTGCCATAAAATTACATGTTTACTGCTTTTCACGATTCTCTTAATTGTTTGAATGGATAAAAAATGCTTATTGTCCAGAAGTTGATTCATAGGAACGTCCTTGGTTTAATATCTAGTAGATTCACTGGTTGAGTGTAAATTTGAATTAATTGTTATACACGCAGATTACATATTCGGTGTCCAAATCTTAAATAAATTGGTTGCCTCTCTCTTATGAAAATGTCTAGTTATAGTTTGTACTTTGTAGAACATAGATGTCTAATTGCATCAATGAGTACATATTATACATGGAGATAATAATAATATGATATCATAATAATTTTTAATGTCCCACTAGTATATGTGTAAGAAATATGTTAACTGACACACTTAGCATGACCAACTACTATCTGTGTCCAAAAATATGATGTGTGTTATTTATGACACATGTGGTACGTGTTTCAAAACTTGATTGTTAAGATATTTGAAAGTATATGGATTGTGCATGTAGACTAGTATGTTGTGCTTATCTCGCAAAGTAATTTATGGCATGTACTCTTGTTGTGGAGGCAGAGCTTAGAATCCAAGTGGTTTACACTTAGTAGGATGAAAACGGATTATATGTGGTGCGACTTTAGTGGCATTAGATGTGTAGACGAAGGGATTAGTCTAGGAGGGAAAGTAGTGCCAAAGAGGGACACTTTCCGACACTTGGGATCAATGATGCAAAGTAATGGTCCTATCAATGAGGGTGTTAGCCACAGGACAAAGCAGGGTGGATATAGTTGTGACAAGCAGCCTGAATACTATGTGACAAGAAGGTCTAACATAAGAAAAAAAGGTAAGTTTTATAGGATGTCAATCAGACTTGCCATTCTTTATGGAGCATAATTCTGGCCCACTATGAGGCAACACATTCAAAAGATGAATGTCGTAGAGATGCGTTTGCTAAGATGGATGTGTGGTCACACAAGAAAAGACTGGATTAGGAATAAAGTGATACACGATAAGGTAGGGATGAGGCCAATTAAAGAGAAGCTTGTCCAGCATAGATTAAGATGATTTGGGCATGTCCAACAGAGGTCACCAAAAGCACCGGTTAATATAGTAGTATCTAAGGGGTATTGATAATGCAAAGAGGGGTAGAGGTCGACCAAAGTTGACATAGAAGGATGAAATTAGAAGGGATTTGAAGGAGTGGAATCTACTTAGAGATTTGACTTTTGATAGGACTGCATGGAAATCAGCGATCAATGTGCCTGAACCTTGATTTACTCTTTTATTTTACTTGCACTTTCCACTATTTTCTGCTTGACTTGCACTTTTACTAGTTTCTTTCGTACTTGCATTTTCCATTAGATTCTATCTGTGTTTCATATCTAGCGTACTCTAACTTGATTGGGATAAAATTCTTGGTTGTTGTTGTACTCTTGTATTTTTTTATATATGTTACAATTAAAAATTTCTCAAAGTAGGTGCATTGGAGGCTGTGTGGAACATCAAACGCAGCCTGATAGAGAGAGTAATTAACTACAAATAATTAATCACCTCATTTATAAACATGCATACATAGGTAAATTATTTAATAGAATATTTTCCAAAATGTTAGTTAAACTCATAAATTCCTTCTCCCGCAGGTGATCCAGGGTTTCAGTGGTCCAGTTGACGTCCACCCTCTTGAACTCTGCTTTCCCTTTGAGCGCAACATGTCCATTCCATGCTTGCTACGCCTAAAAAACAGCTCAGGTAGACATATGGCATTTAAGCTAAAGGATACATCTCAGTGGGTCTTGGTCTTGCCAATATACGGCCTTATTCCTCCAAGATCCACTCAATATCTTCTAGTGGTTGCGCAGAGGAGGAAGAAGTTCCCTGAAACAGGCAAGGTTTTGATCCTACAGAGCAGCAGTTTAACTAATGATGATTTTACCAAGCTATTTACTAGTGACTATGAGAAACTTTGGAAACGTGTCAAAGAATCGGAGAAGACAATGCATGAGGTGGAACTGCAAGTTTTTTATACACCGCTGGGAGAAACGACATCCGAGGTGAGTTGCTTCCGGTAAACATAAAGTTTCTCCTTACTTTAGGTAGGTACATGGAAAGTATAGGTTAACCATTGCAAAAAATTAATGGCTATTGAAACTATAGAAATGTAATACTACCTCGATCTGTTAAAGTTTTTGTAGGGAAAATAGTCGGAGAGTTCCGACTGTTATTTTTATTACCAGGGTAAAGGGAGCTATGTGCAAATAATATTTACAAAAGGAGGAAAAATGATCAACTAAACTCAAAACATATCACTGGAGTGTGCTTAGCCAATCCTTTTTCCATGGGTATTTTTCTTCATTTGATGCCAAACTAGCGCCAATTTCCCCCATAGGATTTATGTGGCCCGTGTATTTTACGAAAAACTTGGACAATCAATTTGATTAATAAAATATGAGTTATACCATACAAATTATGTCTCAGAAATTTCTGTGAAGTATACCTCATATTTTATTGACCATTTATGGTCAAAGATCTATTAAAATGCTTAACAGAGTCAGTACTCCATTTCACGTAGTACTTTGGCCATGCTAAACATCCTATATATAGAAAATGGTAATTATATTCATAGGAATACACATAGATGGAGCCTAGGGTGTGAGCTCAAGGTGGGAAAGGTGAGTGTGTGATATGTTCGAGGAGGTCTAAGCTAGCTAAACTGCCAGAAATAACGACCTGCCATGGCTAGTATTCCTAAGAAAATCATGAGCGAGCCCCTTGTCTCCTTCCCTAGGAATAGATACTCCAGTTCCTCCTGTATTACATCTGTTCTAGCTACTGTGAGTTATATCTTGTTTATCGCAAATGAATAATGCTTCTTGATATCACTGATGTTGTTTCCTTTTTTTCTCCTTTGGTCTTATCTTAATTACACGGCGCTAATTGTAGCAGGCAATTCCACAGGAAATTAGGGTACGCAATACGTATTTCTGTTTCCTTATCCCCATATATATATATATATAATTCAAAATTTGTGGCTGTTTCTCTATTGTCCTTGACCAAAGTAAGATTGTTGTTGAATCAGATAATATCCATAATTGATAATCTTGGCCACCTATTCTCAGTAGATGCAAACGCGAAAAAGACATGGTGAGTGGAGATAGCATGCATACCACCATTGTCCTGGGCCCGGTGGAACATGTCATACTAGTATTTTCTAGCGACTCCTGCATTGGATGGATCATGTTGAAATAATTTCATTCTTGTCACATGCAGGGTGGTATTCAGAAAGATTAGCCAGGCAGACCAAGCTACCATAATGGACTATGTCCTCCAGGCAAGTTAATACATATCCTCTCGGTGGTTATTACTGTTACGCAATCTTGGGTTGTTAAACCAGTGTACCATTCCATGTTGCACCACGGAACACTGTGCCACAAAGTAGTCTGATAAGAGGTCTGGAACAGTCTACCACTAAACTAGTAGCCGATAAGAGTGAGTCCTGCTCCCATAATTTGTAAGTCAGCGCTATATCTTCTCTCACAAACAATTCGGTAATGAATCCAACAAATCTCCCTCACCAGACATTGTTTCATCCTTTATCACGCAAAAGTGTAAAACTGTATCCACTATTTTGTTGAAAATATACTACTCTAACAAATTAATTTGTACTTATTGGCAGGAACAAATGGGTACGTTAGGAGCCACAACATGGAGTGCATGTGAGCCTTTTTCCGAATTCTCTGTCGACCTAGCTAGTCTCTTTTGTCCCACACTGAATGCATTGACGCATATCCCATAACAAAATCATAAATTTCTTTCCAGCTAGTTCACCTAAATTTATTCCCCAAATGGAGTGGCTTGTGGCGCCTTCTGCAAATGACGATGGTCACATTCACGTGTACAACTATAAAATGGAAAAGATAGATGCTTTCAAAGCTGGTCGTTACGCTGTCACAAAACTAGCCGTTCATCCAACCAAACTGAGTGTGTTGTCAGTGTGTTGGCCGAGCAAAGAAATAAGGCTTTCGGACTGCAAAGGCGGCTGGAAGTTGTCGCGGACATTTGTACTCAAACGTACTGTAAATCAAGTCGTATTTAACCCAAAGGATACCAACATCAGCGCCTTTGCTATTTCTTGCGACGACTACACAGTAGAGGTCTGGTTTATCTTTTTTTTTGTTTTCTAGTTTTTGCTAACAAGAATGTAGCGTTCTGAATATTACTTTTACTAATTGGTATTCAATTCGATCAAACTTTATGATTTGTGCAGCTTTGGGACCTTGATTCTTCAGAATGTAGTTGTACTCTGAGTGGGCATCAGGACGAAGTGAACTGCCTAAATTTTTTCACACGTGAAGATCAACAGCAGTATTTAATTTCTGGATCTAAGGATAAGACTGCCAAGGTATGCATGCATTTCCACTTAAAGTTACTAGTACTCCCTCTGTTTCAAATTACTCCGCCGGCACGTTTATGTAGGTGGGCTATTACTCCCTCATTTTTTATTCAAAAAAATCCTGAGATTTTTGAAATAGATAGTATGAAATGTGTACTACGTATACCAAAAATCCAGAATTTTTTTTGGATGAAAAATAAGAGAGTACTAGTCCACCTAGGTAAGCGTGCGCGCGGAGTAATTTGAAACAGAGGGAGTACTCCACTAATGGAGTACACTGGTAATTAATACATGTGTTTTGTCTTTGTCAAATCATCAGATATGGGACATACAGACAATGACTTGTGTTCATACACTGGAAGGGTACATGTGTCCAGTTATGTGTGTCTTTGGCCATTCCAATCTTCCAGTTCTAATTACCGGGACAGAAGATGGCATTATTCACGTATGGAGCTCCACTGATTTTAGGTATGAAATTCGTGCACATTCGGAACTTTACATCTAGACACTTGGTGTGCGCCAACGTAATATTCTCTTGGTGTATGCTTTGTATATTCCCAGGCTTAAGAGGATCTTGAACATGGGTAGTTGTGGAGAAGTTCTCAGTCTTGCCCTTGCATATCCAGCGGAGTCAAGAAGGTAATCCAGACTAATCTTCTTGTTTCTGGACTCCCTACGAGTATTGCTTTGGTTCAGTCTACTGGTCCAAACAAAATTGAATGATACTTGTACGTGTAATACAAGAATACATCTAATGGAAAGGACCTAGTCCCTCTTTTCCAAAATATAAGATGTTTTAGCTATTGTGAAATGAATGTATGTCTTTTATGTGTAAATTCACTACAAACCCACACACCAAAAGGCGTCTATATATATTCACTTCATAAAAGCTAAAACATCAGTACAAAATAATTTAGAGGTTGCCTTCCAAGTGCTCGTTTACATGACAAGAAAATAGTAAACACCTGCTTATGGTGAGAATTTGTAAGAGTGTTTATATTACTTTCCTTGAAACAGGCTTTATGCCCAGCTATATTAATATAGAAACTATCCGATACAATAGCGAACAATGTTGGGTGCAAACAGCACAACCCAAGCCCCCCCAAAAAAAGATAATAAAGCTGACATCGGCGGTTGAACAAAAACGGAGATAACTCACAACCGTTGCACCCTCTGAATAAGGACCATCACACATCTAGCATTTTAAAGCGCCGTGTACCAAGCAGCATCTCCAAGAAGGGGAGTGATGACGACGACACTGTTGCCTGGACTGGTCCTGGGATTTTCCCTGGTACGCAACGAGAGGTGGAGAAGAGGTACACCTGACGCCCTTCAGTAAGGATGGCAACACCCGCAAGCGTCACCGCGTCTGTGTCAATACGACAAGGATTCCTCCTGATCCCTCAAAAAAAAACACTCCCAAACACTTCGAAATGCTCCACCAAGCTAGCCGCCCACAAGCACGTGCCACCACGGTCATGAAGTCGCCACCACCTTATCACCGTGACCCAAGTTGCGAGGCCGGTAAGACCGAAGAAGAGGAAACTTTGGTGAGGATTGGCATGACATCAGCACGCGGGAGGGAACTTCCTCCACCGCCAGAGGGCGATAGCCGTCCGGATGCAGCAGCAGGTCAAATCGGGCCCTCTCTGGCCCATCTGAGCCCGAATAGGCTCGTGAAGCCCCGTCGCCACACTATAGCAAGGGTGCCACCGTGCACGCCAATCCCAGCACTAAGCCCTACTCCTTCGTCCAAGAGAGGATCCGCCACCACTGCAGATCCCTACCGCCAAGTAGCATCTCCGTCGTCACTAAGCTCACATGGGCATGTCGGACCGCCGCCGGTCTGAGGAACGCTCTCGCACCCGCGGCGCAGCAAGCACAACGCGAGCTCAACGACATGGCCTCCGCCTCAGCATCCAGACTCTGACCATCAACAGATAAACACCACTGCAGCTAGCCCCATGTAGATGTTGAATAAACCATGTTCATTAGTTCATTAGGTTCAGGTTTAGCTTCTCTTTTAGACAGCTCACTGTTTCTCATTAGACTGTTCTCGACAACACATGACTGTTATTAGTTTAGTAGTTAGAGGTGGGACGGGTTTACGATGTTTTAGTCTCGGTTCTACCTAGTCCACTCTGCACACGATCGAACCGTGGGATGGCACGGATCAATAGGATCGAGGTGCGTGAGTTACGCCTGGATTAGCTGGGCATGATCATTGTACTCTAAATAAAAGGATAGGCAATCAGAAAATGCATGAAGTTTTTACACCGTGCCAAAACCGTGTCTCCTCTATGTTCATCTTGTTGCTCTGGTTTTCCCTCATCTCATCGAGTTTGTGTGTCCGAGAATTTGGGTAGCACCAGGGAGGGCCGACAGTTGGTGTCAGAGCCGGCGTGCTCGATCGTTGCGATCCATGTCTGATGTGTATTGTTGGAAAACCCCAAGAGGAAAGTATGATGAGCACAGTAGCATGATTTCCCTCAGTTGTAAAACCAAGGTTATCGAACCAGTAGGAGAAAGGAAACAACTCTCAAGGTGTTGCTAGCAACTTGGAACCTGCACAACACAACCATAATACTTTTCCCCAACTTACAGTGAGGTTGTCAATCTCATCGGTTTGCTGAAAACAAAGGTTTAAACGTATAGTGTGGAAGATAGTAGTTTCTTGTAGAAAGTAAATAGTAAACGGTAACAGTAGATGGTATATCAATGGGATAGATTGGACCAAGGTCCACAATTCACTAGAGGTGTTCTCCTTAAGATAAATAACATGCTGGGTGAACAAATTACAACGGGGCAATTGAGAGATTGAGAAAGCATAACAATGCATATACTAGACATCTTGATCCCTACGAGATTTTATTGGGCATTACAACATAATACAGAGACCATAATCCAACTGCATCTATGACTAATAATCCATCTTTAGGTTATCATCCAAACCCCTTCCAGTATTAAGTTATAAGCAACAGATAATTGCATTAAGCAAAGTGTGTAAAGTAAACAATATAATTGTCCCATGGACAAAGGATTGTAGTTTTCTCCCTAGTAGCAACAGCACATCTACAACCTTAGAAGTTTCTGTCACTCTCTTAGATTACTAGAGGCATGAACCCACTATCGAGCATAAATACTCCCTCTTGGAGTTACAAGCATCTACTTGGCCAAGGTATCTACTAGAAACGGAGAGCATACAAGATCACAAACAATATAGACATGATAGAATCAATAATTAATCTGACAGAGTATCTCAATATCCATCGGATCTCTACAAACACAACATTTATGATTACAAATAGATGATCTTGATCATGAAAGGAGCTCACAAGATCTAAACATGATAGCACAAAGGAGGAGAAACAACCATCTAGATACTGTATGGACTATGGGTGAACTACTCACGCATCACTCAAGAGGCTGGCGGGGTGATGAAGAAGGCCTCTGGGATGATATCTCCCCTCCGACAGAGTGCCGGGAAGAGCTTTGAATCCCCCTGATCTTGGGACGATGGTGGCGGCGGCTACGGACTATTTCGTGGATTTCTGATCGGGTGTTTAGGGTTTCTGCATCGGGGTGCTTTTATAGGCGAAGGGGCAAGGTCGGTTGAGGTCTAGGGGGCCCACACCATGCCCTGGAGCGGCCTAGGGTGGGCCTGTGCCAGGGGGTGGTGCGGTCGCCCTGTGGCGCCTCTTTGTCCCCCCTTCGGTCTCCCTGTTTGCTCCGGTAAAATATTGACTTTGGCTTTTGTTCCATCCAATTCCGAGAATATTTCTTTACTAACTTTTCTAAAACCAAAAACAAAAGAAAACAAGCAACTGGCACTGCGGCATCTTTTCAATAGGCTAGTTCTGGAAAATGTATAAAAATACATCAAAGTGTAGACAAAACATAAGAAAGTTGATACAAAACAAGCATGGAGCATCAAAAATTATAGATACATTTACGACGTATCAAGCATCCCCAAGTTTAACTCCTACTCGTCCTCGAGTAGGTAAGTGATGAAGAGAATATTTTTTGAGGTGACATGCACCATCACAATCTTGATCAAACTATTGTAAAGCATTGATAGCTGGGATCATAGTACTCTAAACATGAGCATGCAAGATGTAGTTCTAACTATAAGACATAGCAACTATGTTGAACATGAAGAGGTACAAATAAAGGATCATGAATAACAATGCATTGAAAGACATTTGTTTGTTTCACATATAGAAAGCATAGCAAGAGTGGTATTCAGCTTGTCCCTCATGGAGTAGCGAAACATAAATGCATAGGACACATTCAAAGTTCATAAGAGTGACTAGATACAAATAATTTAAGAACAAGCAATACCAACATGTTCAAATAATCAATAAGTTTTGGGACAATGCACATTGAACTAAGAATGACAACTATTCTCTCTTAACTGGTGCCTAAAGATAGAAGATGGGGACTCAACAAAAAGTAAAAAGAAAGGCCCTTCACAGACAAAAGTAGGGATTTTAAGTTTCATAAAGAGCTTCCAAAAATTATGGTACTTACTAGCTTTGAGCTCTCATTTCCCCTATCATTGGCATCTTGAAGTGATTAAGGTTAAAGTAACACGAATATGAGTATATGCTTGACAAGTTATGAGTTGAAAATCTCATGCCCTTGCTTACGAGTACCAAACATCATGCTACTCAACTTTGGTCACACGCAGGTTCTTGTCATTGTAAGTACATGTGTATCATATAGAACCGCCAACGGGGTACCCCTTGCCCCATGACATAGGAGCTGTTCCATATCAAAATGACAAGGCAACAGACAATGAGCATCTCAGCGATCTTTTTATTTGCTATTTTCATAGGTTTTTCTTGAGGATGCTTCACAGAATGCTCATTATGGTTACGTTGTAAGTCTCCACCATGATTAGGCACGGCTTAGGCTAGCCGCCCAGGCGTTTATCTAACACATATACAAACTCCATGAGATTACAAGATCCCCTTTTATTTCACATCGCCGGTATCCATAAACAAAAGAACATGATATCAACTGAATAGAATAAGTGCAATGTTGAAAGCGTTCCCCATGAAAACATGGTTTTGAGAATTCACAACTTATAATTTTCAAACATATTGGCAACATAGATGGGCATAATGGTTCAAGTTTATTAAGTGCAAGAAATAAAGTGTGCAATCAAGTTTGTGAGAGCTTTAATCACTAATTTTCACATAACAAAAGTTTAATTTGAAAGATAGATAAAAACATCAATATACTTGGAATGGTGTAACACACCATGCATAGGAATTTATAGTGGAATCTTTGGAATGACTTGGTTTCTTGGAAGTTGGATGCACGAGTAGAGCTCATACTCAGTACAAGTGGAGGCTAGCAAAAGACTGAGAGCGACCAACTAAGAGAGCAATAATGGCCATAATCATGCAAAGCGACAAAACATTATTAATTAAAGCATAAATTAATATCACAAGTCAAAAACTAAATGATCATAGAGGCTAGGGTGAATGGTTCAGAGTCTTAACATGGTGTAAGCATTTGCCAAGTCAACCCAAATAAAGCATCAAACGAGAATACCATAATATTATGCTTTTGTATGCTAAAACAACGCATGATTATTTCAAGGCACATTAAGCAATCTCAATTGTTTGAAACAAGTCATGCTACAACAATACTACTAAGAATAAGGTCAAAGCAACATCCAACATGACATGATAAGGTCTAGGCCACAGTCAAAACAAGCTTCCTTTTGTACCACTATAAGCATGAAACTTTCTACTCTTTTCCAACACCAATCAACTTATTTAAAACAAAATAAGAATGTGGGGGTCCAACTAATTTATTGCAGCAAACAAAACAAAAGAAAACTAAAAGTGAAAACTAAGACTCTTCAAGAACAACACAAAAGTGCATGAAGCAGTAAAAATGAAGTGTCTAGAAAGACCTAAGATTTTTATTGATGAAGAAGGGGGTGCCTTGGGCATCCCCAAGCTTTGACGCTTGTACTTCTTGAATATTTCTTGGGGTGACACGGGTGGTATCCCCAAGCTTGAGCTTTTGTCCATTCTTCATCTCATCATATGATTCTTTCCCTACACTTGAAAATTTCCTTCATACAAAACTTCACACAATCTTCATTAGCAACATTAGTGTATTCAAGATAATAAGATTTTGGGTTTAGTTTCAACTCAAGTAAAACTTCCATTAAAACACAAGATACTGTAGCAATTACTTTTAACAGCTCAAGTGATCAAAGAGAACTCAAAAGAAAACGATTAAAAGTCAAACGCAAATAATGACAGAAATATGTCAAAACAGACCAGCGGGTAAAGACCAATTTTTTCAAAGACCTTCTGTTGCTCAAATCGAAACGTGATGAACTAACGAAAGTTAGATAATAACTTGGGGCATAAGAACATAAAATTACAGCTCAATCCGACATATTGGGATTTTTCACGAAGTTTTATAGTGAAGCACAAAAATCTGTTTTGGGACAGCAACTTCCCCAAATCTTCCTTCTCCCTCATTAGAGGTTATTCTTGGCACAAAAGTCACACAAAAAAAGATAAGGAGAGGTTATTACAAAGGCAATAACTTCCAAGACTTAACAAAATAAAACTTACTGAAAATAATTTGGGTTATCTCCCAATAGTGCTTTTCCTTAACGTGTTTCAGCTAGGCATAGGAAGCAAGAATCAAGTCTTTTCAAATGAAGAAGCATCAACATAAATTTTTGTTTTAGTAAGAGAGCCAAAATAGTTTCTCTCTTTTCTCAGGGAAGTGTTCTATACCTTTCTTGAGTGGGAATTGATATTTAATGGTGACTTCCTTCATATCAATAATGGCACCAACAGTTCTGAGAAAAGCTCTTCCCAAAATAATAGGACAAGAAGCATTGCATTCAACATCCAAAACATAGAACTCAACGGGGGAAAAGGTATTGTTAACCATAATAAGAACATCATTAATGCTCCCCATAAGTTTATTTTTAGCATTATCATCAAGATGGACATCCAAATAACAATCTTCTAATGGTGGCAAATCAAGTATTTCATAAATTTTTCTAGGCATAATAGATACACTAGCACCAAGATCACATAGAGCTTTGAGATCAAAATCATTCACTTCCATATTAATGATGGGTTCCCAACCATCTTCTAATTTCCTAGGAATAGATGCTTTATGTTTCAATTTTTCTTCCTTAGTTTTCATGAGAGCATTGGTAATGTGTTTTGTAAAATCCATATTCATAGCACTAGAATTAGGACTTCTAGCTAGCTTTTGTAGGAACATAATTACTTCATAAATATTGCAACCATCAAGATCAAAATCGAAATTAGCATCCAAGGTAGTAGAAGCATTGTTTCCCATATTTCGAAAAATTTCAGCATTTTTATTGGAAAAAGAAGTGGGGACTTTAGGTGGTTTGCCAGAATCAATATTGGTGGTGGTAATAGTACAAATACTATTTCTAGAAATTTCATCTTCTCTTTCCCACTTAACATGCAATTCCGCTAACATCCTAACATTTTCATCAATTCTAACTTGTATGGCATTAGTAGTAGCAAAGGGATTTTCCATAGTTTCGGGTTTAGCAGCCATTTTATTAATCAAATAAGATTGTGCTTCAGACAAAGATGAAATATTCTTTTTAGCATTCGAAATTTTGCATTGCAAACCAGGAATTTCCCAATTTAAATTCTCAAGTTGGTGACTAATATTTTTCCAAATAGTAGATTGTTCCTCCATGGTTTTAGTGAATAATTTATTCTGCTCATATTGCATTTTCATGAAGTTTTTAGTAGATCTTTAAACTTCCAAAATCCTTTCTTCACTAGGCATTCCAGATTTACTATGATAACTATTGATATTATTAGGAGGATATGGCCTATAATTGTTGTTACCATAAGCATTGTTGCCAAAATTGTTATTTCTAATGAAGTTCACATCAACTTGCTCTTCTTGAGCAACCAAAGAGGCTAAAGTAACATTGTTTGGATCAATATGAGCTTTTCCATTAACAAGCATAGACATAATAACATCAATTTTATCACTCAAGGAGAAGGTTTCTTCAACAGAATTTACCTACTTACCTTTTGGAGCTCTCTCAGTGTGCCATTCAGAATAATTAACCATCATATTATCAAGGAGCCTTGTTGCAGCACCCAAAGTAATGGTCATAAAGGTACCTCCAGCAGAAGAATCCAACAATTTTCTTGAAGAAAAATTTAGTCCTGCATAAAAGGTTTGGATAATCATCACAATAGTCAGTCCATGAGTGGGGAAATTCTTTACCAAAGATTTCATTATTTCCAAAGCTTGAGCAACATGTTCATTATCAAATTGTTTAAATTTTATTATTTCACTTCTCATAGATATAATCTTAGCAGGAGGATAATATTTTCCAATAAAAGCATCTTTGCATTTAATCCAATAATCAATACTATTTCTAGGCAAGTATAGCAAAAATTCTTTATCTCTTCCTCTCAAAGAGAAAGGAAACAGTTTAAGCTTAGTGATATCTCCATCTATATCCTTATATTTTTGCATCTCACAAAGTTCAACAAAACTATTAAGGTGAGCAGCAGCATCATCAGAACTAGCACCAGAAAATTGCTCTTTCATAACAAGATTCAGCAAAGCAGGTTTAATTTCAAAGAAAGTAGCTTCAGGAACAGGTGGAGAAACAGGTGTGCACATGAAATCATTGTTGTTTGTGCTAGTGAAGTCACACAATTTGGTGTTCTCAAGAGTAGTCATTTTTGCAAGAGTAAAGCAATCTAATAGAGATAGTAACTAAACTAGGAACTAATTTTTTTGTTTTTTTGATAAAAAGAAACAAACCAATACAACTAATTTTTTTGTGTTTTTGATAAAGAGAAACAAGGGGAAAAAGAAAAATAAACTAAGAAAAACAAAAACAAAGTAAAGAGATTGGTTGTGATAGACTCCCCTTGCGAGAATCTTCTTTCTCCCTGAAAAGTGATTGACAAGGAGGAAGAGATTGAAGCTATCCTTATCTCCCCGACAATAGCGCTAGAAATCCTTGACTTGTGTTGTTGGAAAACCCCAAGAGAAAGGTATGATGAGAACAGTAGCAAGATTTCCCTCAGTTGGGAAACCAAGGTTACCGAACTAGTAGGAGAAAGGAAACAACTCCCAAGGTGTTGCTAGCAACTTGGAACCTGCACAACACAACCACAATACTTTGCCCCCACTTATAGTAAGGTTTTCAATCTCACCGGTTTGATGAAAACAAAGGATTAAACGTATTGTTTGGAAGATAGTAGTTGCTTGTAGAAAGTAAACAGTAAACGGTAACAGTAGATGGTATATCATTGGGATAGATTGGACCGGGGTCCACAGTTCACTAGAGGTGTTCTCCTTAAGATAAATAACATGCTGGGTGAACAAATTAAAGTGGGGCAATTGACAGATTGAGAAAGCATAACAATCCATATACTAGACATCTTGATCCCTGCAAGATTTGATTGGGCATTACAACATAATGCATAGACCCTAAGATAGCTGCATCTATGACTAATAATCCACCTTCAAGTTATCATCCAAACCCCTTCCAATATTAAGTTGCAAGCAACAGATAATTGCATTAAGCAAAGTGTGTAAAGTAAACAATACAATTGCCCCATGGACAAAGGATTGTTATTTTATCCCTAGTAGCAACAACACATCTACAACCTTAGAAGTTTCTGTCACTCTCCTAGATTACTAGAGGCATGAACCCACAATCGAGCATAAATACTCCCTCTTGGAGTTACAAGCATCTACTTGGCCAAGATATCTACTAGCAACGGAGAACATGCAAGATCACAAATAACATAGACATGATAGAATCAATAATCAATCTGACATAGTATCTCAATATCTATCGGATCCTCGCAAACATAACATGTATGATTACAAATAGATGATCTTGGTCATGAACGAAGCACACAAGATCTAAACATGATAGCACAAAGGAGGAGAAACAACCATCTAGCTACTGTATGGACCCATAGTCCAAGGGTGAACAACTCACGCATCACTCCGGAGGCTGACATGGTTATGAAGAAGGCCTTCAGGATGATCTCTCCCCTTCGGCAGGGTGCCGGGAAGAGCTTCGGATCCCCCCTGATCTAGGGACGATGGTGACAGAGGCTACGTACTGTTTCGTGGATTTCTGATCGGGTGTTTAGGGTTTCTGCATCGGGGTGCTTTTATAGGCGAAGGGGCATGGTTGGTTAAGGGCCAGGGAGCCCACACCATGCCCTGGCGTGGCCTAGGGTGGGCCCACGCCAGGCCGTGGTGCGGCCGCCCTGTGGTGCCTCTTCGTCCCCTCTTCGGTCTCCGTGTTTGCTCCGGTAAAATATTGTCTTTGGCTTTTGTTCCATCCAATTCCGAGAATATTTATTTACTAACTTTTCTGAAACCAAAAACAACAGAAAACAGGCAACTGGCACTATGGCATCTTGTCAATAGGTTAGTTCCGGAAAATGTATAAAAATATCTCAAAGTGTAGACAAAACATAAGAAAGTTGATACGAAACAAGCATGGAGCATCAAAAATTATAGATACGTTTACGACATATCAATGTCCTCCTCGACGAAGCTTGTCGAGACGACACCGCGCGCCTAGCTCCAACGATGCTGACGAGGGAGGAAGCCAGGTGGTCATCCATCGGGTGGTTCGGTACGGAGGCTCGGCCACGTGGCCGATGCTCTCTAGGACCAACTATGTTGATTGGGCTGTCCTGATGCAAGTAATGCTTTAGGCGCGGCAGCTCTAGACTGTAATCTCCGTCGGGACGATGGAACATGAGGCCGATCGCCAGGCCATGGAGGCCCTCCTTCGTGTTGTGCCACCAAATATGGTGTCGACGCTCGGCGCAAAGGCGATAGCGAAGGATGCCTGGGACACCAACAAGACCATGTGTCTCGGTGTCTCGTGTGTCGGTGAGGCCAAGAAATCGACGTTGTGAAAGCAGTTCAATAACATCAAGTTTAATTCTGGTGAGTCAATCAATGAGTTTGGTATGCTTCTATCATCTCTTGTGATGTAGTGCGAGCTCCTCGGTGAAAAGATACCAGAAGGGGATATGAGACATTGGTAGATCTCCACATTGGCGTGTGTGATTGAGACATTGGTCGATTTCGACACGCTGTCAGTGGAGGAACTCATCGGATGCCTGAAAGCCGTAGAAGAATGGTACGATCTAGAGAAGCTCGAGGAGGCCCGTGACACCAGCGACAAGCTTCTCCTCACGGAAGAGGAATGGCTGGCATAGATGAAAATCCATGACGGTAGCGGCTTGTTAGGCGGCGGCAACAAGGGCGGCCGCTCAAGAGAACCGGGCGCACCAACGACGACAAGGGAGGTAGCGCTCTCGCCGGAGAAAATCTCACCAGTGCTGATCAGGGCGTCGCGAAGGACTAGTGCCGATACTGCGGCAAAAAGGGCCACTGGGCCCAAGAGTGCCGCAAGAAGAAAAGGGAGGAGGCCCACCTCACCCAGCAGCAAGACGGTGACGAGGACGGTGGTGCCATGCTCATGGCAGAGGTGTGCACGCTCGCGGAGACTGCCGCCACTCCCCTCAATGTGCCAGTCCACCTAGTGGAGGAGCGCGTGCAAGTATCTGGACACCTGCGCTGGTAACCACATGATCGACGACCGCAGTGCATTCTCCAAGATCAACACCAGCGTCGGTGGCACCCTGAAATTCGGCGATGGTTCGAGATCTATTGTCATGGCATGATCCTCTTCTCCGGAAAGGGCAACGAGCACTGTGCAATCACGGGAGTGTACTACATCCCGTGCTTGCGCTCCCACATCAGCAGCCTAGGTCAGCTCAACGAGCATGGTTTCCAGGTCCTGATCGAGCATGGAGTCCTGCACATCCTCGACCTTCAGCATCGCCTCCTCCCCAAGGTCACGTGCTCCCGCAATCGCCTCCAAAGTATCCCCTTCTACAATCACCTCTACATGCTAAAGCTGCATGAGGTGCAGCCAGTGTGTCTCGCCACCCACCACAAGCTAGACACGGTGTGGACCTGGCATGCGCGGTTCAGGCATCTGAACTTCGAGACCCTGCGTAAGCTAGCGAGGCAGAACATGGTGCGCGAGCTACCGTTGGTCGAGCATGTCGAGCAGTTGTGCGACAATTGTCTGGCGGGCAAGCAGCAGCGTGGTTCCTTCGCACATGCCTTGAAGTTTCATTCCGAGGAGCGGCTCGAGCTGGTGCACGGGGACCTCTGTGGTCCGATCACTCCAGCGATGGGTGGAGGGAATAATTACTTCCTCCTCCTCGTCGATGATGCCACCAGATACACGTGGCATGCTCTCCTCACCTCTAAGGATGAGGCCGCTAATGTGATCTAGAGGATCCAGGCCAGAGCGGAATCGGAGTCCGGCAACAAGCTCTGCATGCTCTGCACTGACCGCGGCGGTGAATTCACCTCTGGCTCGTTCACCGCGTACTGCTCCGAGCTCGGCATGCCACGACACCTCACTACGTCGTACTCACCATAGCAGAACATAATGGTAGAGCGACCCAACCAAACAATGGTGGGTATGGCGTGGAGTCTGCTCAAGGCCAAGCACGTTCCTAGTGAGTTCTGGGGAAAAGTGGTGTCAACGTAAATCTACATCTTAAACAGATCGCCCACGCGCGCTGTCGATGGCATGACGCCGTTCAAGGCCTGGCATGGTCGTAATCTAGTAGTGCATTATCTGCGCACGTTCGGGTGCGTCATGCACGTCAAGGATACGCGTCCTCCATGAAGAATCTAGATGATCGGAGCCACCCGATGATCTTCGTCGTGTACAAAGCAGGCTCCAAGGCATATAGGGTATATGACCCAGCTACTCGACGAGTGCACATCACACGCAGCGCCGTGTTCAACGAGCATGCTCTCATTGGGACTGAGGCACCATCAAGGACTAGGTGAACGACACCTATGGTGGTGATGTGTTCACCATGGAGAACTAGGTGCACAGCGTGCCTACAACTCAGGAAATGAGAGTGCAATCGCAACGCCGTCACCATCACCATCAACCCCTCCATCACCGCTGCCTACATTGCCAATGGTAGCTCTTGCAGTGGAGTTCGCCACGCCTCCCTCAAGCTTCAGCGACACCCTCGACGCAGCAGACGAGAGCACACCGCATCGCTTTCGCACGATGCAGAACATGCTGGACTCCGGGCCTGCCATTAATCCCGACCAGAGTAGTTGCATCTCCTTGCAGCGTAAGAGCCTGCCATGTTCGTGGAAGCAGAGCGGCATGCTTGCCGGTGTCGCGCGATGAAGGAGGAGATGGAATCGATAGAGGGAAACAGCATGTGACACCTCGCCTCGCTCCTAGCTGGCCATTGTGTGATCGGGCTTAAGTGTGTGTTCAAGCTGAAGATAGATGTAGAGGGCAATGTACCGCGTCACAAAGCAAGGCTCGTGGTGAAGGGTTGTGTACAATAGCACGGTATGGACTATGACGAGTTACTCGCACTGGTGGCTCACTTGGCGTATGTGTGGCTGCTTCTCGCTCTCGCTGCGGGCTCAAGTTAGAGCGTTCACCACATGGACGTCAAGATCGCATTTTTAAACGGAGAGCTCGAGGAAGAATTGTTCGTGGTGCAGCCGCCGGGCTTCGCCATCGACGTCAAGGAGGATCAGGTTCTCCGCCTTGACAAGGCCCTCTACGGCCTCAAGCAAGCGCCCAGGGCGTGGAACACGAAGCTATACTCATGCCTGCATGGTCTGGGCTTCACGTGGTGTGCTTCTGAGAATGCCGTGTATGGGCGCGCAATGACCTCATCTCGACTTCTCGTCGGAGTCTACGTCGATGATATGATCATCACTGGTTCTAACTCTCAGGAGATCGGGCGATTCAAGAAAGATATGCAAAAGCTGTTCGCCATGTCTGATCTCAGGCTCCTCAACTTCTACCTGGGCATCGAGGTACGCCAGATCGGGAGTGGCATCAGCATCTATCAGACAGCGTACGTGTAGAAGCTCCCGGAGAAGGGTCGCATGGCTAACTGCAATCCATGCCACGTTCCCATGGAACCGCGGTTGAAGCTCTCCAAGGTCAGTACGGCGCCACCGGTGGATGTCACGGAGTATCGGAGCATCGTCGGCATGCTCAGGTACCTGGTTCACACCAGGCCTGATATCTCCTACTCAGTCGGCTAAGTCTCAAGATTCATGGAGGCACCCACCACTAAACATCTCGTCGTTGTCAAGCACATCCTCAAATACATCACGAGAACTCTACATTATGGATGCTTGTATCATCGCAGTACAGGAGTGCAACACATAGCTGGGTATAGCGACAATGATATGGCATGGGATGTTGACACCCGCAAGAGCATTAATGGCCTTGTCTTCTTCCTCGGCAGTAGGCCGGTGGTGTGGCAATCACAGAAGAAGAAGATAGCGGCCCTCTCATCCTGTGAGGGTGAATATGTAGTTGCAACCACTTCTTCTTGTCAGGGAGTGTGGCTTGCACGGCTACTGTCAGAGCTCACGGAAACTACTGCTGGCTACGTTACTCTGAAGGTTGACAACAAGCTAGTAATCTCCATCACGAAGAACCTTGTATTCCATGATCATTCCAAGCACATTGATCTCGGGTACCACTTCATTCAGGAGAGTGTGGAGGCAGGGGAAAGCTGAGGTGGAATATGTTACATAAGAAAACCAACTTGCAGATGTTCCGACCAAAATTCTTGGATGAGTTAGCCTTCAACAGATTCTCTCTAGCCTTGGCATGGTCGAGGTAATTTAGATACACATGGCTCAGGGAGAGATTCTTGAATAAACCATGTGTATCAGTTCATTAGGTTCAGGTTTAGCTTCTCTTTTAGACAGCTCACTGTTGCTCAACAGACTGTTCTCAACAATAGATGACTACTGTTAGTTTAGTAGTTAGAGGTGGGCCGGGTTTAGCGTTGTTTTAGTCCCGGTTCTACCTAGTCCACTCTACACACGATCGAACCATGGGATGGCACGGGTCAGTAGGATCGAGGTGTGTAAGTTTCGCCCGGATTAGCTAGGCACGATCGTTGTACTCTGAATAAAAGGAAAGGCAAACAGAAAATGCAGTAAGTTTTTACACTGCGCCAAAACCATGTCTCCTCTATGTTTGTCTTATTGCTCTGGTTTTCCCTCAGCTCATCGAGTTTGTGTGTATGAGAGAGTTTGGGTAGCACCGGGGAAGGAAGACAATAGAGACAAGGGATGATGGGGACCGGCCTCAGGCGGACAAGTGAGATGGGCACAGCAACCTCCGTGCCATCTGCAAGCCAAACCTAGCACGCGGTGGCAACCGAAGGTAGGCCCGCCTAGCCTACCCCCGGCATCTCGACGTTTAGTAGTCAAAGGAGACGTCCAAAGTCACCTCCTACAATCTCATCCCAACCCTAAGGTGCCACCACAACATGTGACAGCTCACGCCCGCCAAGCCCAAATCATGCCTGCTTGGCTAGATCGGACCCAGATCTGGCCCGTAGAGATTCTGCCATATCGCGCCGCCGGTGGCCGCTGCCGCCCCGAGCCCACACCTCACCTTCGCTTCCACCATCGACGCATAGCCGAGCTGCATCGCCGGTTGATGGGACCAAGCCCGTGCTGCCTAGGACCTGCAACCGCCATATCCCGAGAGCCACTAGCATCGACATCCGTGACACACTTGTCCGTAGCGAGGCCACCATGCTGTCGAAGCCGACATCATAGTTGTTCCCCTCGCCAAACACATCGCCCTACATTGTCGTGGCCAGCTCCACCGTTTCTGTGCGAGGGAGAAGCAGGTGCCCTGACGCCGCCAGCGCTCGGTAACGCCGTCCGACGGTGGTGACGGGGAGGTGGAGAAGAACGGGCGCTGAAGTGGAGGCTAAGGTTCCTCCCCTTTGCCGACGTGAGCGACACGGGAGGAGGCGACCCGTTTCCTCCGGGTGTTTATATTACTTTAAGTAGCGGTTGGACTAGATTACATTTCCACTTTGCTAAATTTAGAGGATCCGTGAATCAAGGGACCAAGCATGCATGCGCAAGACCTTTAAGATAGATATCAACAACTTTTGCTTCGCTATAAATTCACATAAAATATCTCAAACAGTGTGTTCTTTTTTCGAAATGGGAATGTACTCTAGCCTCTCCATTGATTGATGCATGCAGCTCTTTTATTGCATTATTAAAGTTCATGTCTTACAAAAGATTACATTAAGGGTCAGATAAGGTCTCAACATAAACCAACCATCTGAAAATAACAGACAACATGGAGTGACTCTGCATTGACATGTTATCCTAAAATCAAAACGCCAACTCCACTGATTGTAAAAATCCCGTGTAACCATCTCCTGTAGGTTGCACTTAATATTTAAAAAAATCGCAAGTAGGACAACATATGAATCCAATGAGTTGCTAGCGGATAACATGCATAAGTTAGACTTTGCATTGTTAAAAAATATAACCATTGTTGGAAATATGAGCAATTTACCAAGTGATTTATGCGAAATAAATAGCAGGTAAAACATGACTAGAACAATCGAAAATAAACTAGACAAGTAATCTAACAGAAAGTGTGCAGAGAGTTGCAGATAGATCGAAATAATCTGAACAAGATGAAGAAAGAAAACATACATCAGTGCGCCGGAGTTGGAGTTGTCACCCATGTCATCGAGGAAGAGGTTCTCGATGGCAGGGAAGAAGTCGTCAGCGTCGGTGAAGGAGTCCGCGAGGAACCCAGTAGTCGCGCTCCCCAAAAACCTTATCGCCCTTCTCCCGTACAGGACTCGAAGAGGCGGAGTTCTGGAGGCCTACTGTCCCGGCTCGCGGTGCACGCCGCAAGACGGGATGGGGAAGAACTGGTGGCAGCTCAGTGCTTTGGAACTTGGAGGCGATGGTTCTGATAGATTCCTGAGGAAAGGAGCGACCTTCCACTCTTACCAGTCATGCGGTGACAAAAAAGAACTCGGCCCGGCGAGATTCCCACAACCCGTGTCGTGGCGAGGCGAGGCGAGGCGAGGCGGGCGGCGGAGGAGGAGGAGCGCGCGTGTGGAACTCTCTCCTTCTCCTTCTCATCCTTTTACCATGTGGTAGGAGAGCCTCCCTTATAAGCTGGTACAAACCTCCTTCAACTAGCAATGTGGGACTAAACATTTGTCCCACCTCTTGCCAAGTATGAATGGGCCACATGGGCCTCTAGGATTTTCAGGAATTATTGGAATGGAAAAATGGGCTGGACTATTTTGGGCCAAAATTCCAACAATCCCCCACCAGATCCTAGAGGCACATGTAATTTGTCTTTGGTTCCAAAACTCTGTTTATATACCGGTACTGCAGTGGAGACTGTTAAGTTGAACTTCCACCTAGAATTCTATGCTACACTAGGCTGCGACTTATACAGTGGACTATGCCTTGAACTGCAAGTTTGCTGCATCCTAGCTTCACATGAAGCCTTGACCGATACTGGGCTACCGTGGGACTTCCCCGTGAGTGGAGTTTATGCGTCATACTACATGGCCTTTCATGAGTTTATTAGAGAGCACCCAACTCTCATAGACTGCGACGTTTGACAGTCAGAGTCATATAGGTGTGTTCTTCAAAAGATGTTCTGCAGGACAACATCTCTGCTTAATATTAAGCCATTTAGAACACAATAATATAAAAAACAACCTGCCATGCAGAATAGGAAAGTATTTCATCTTCACGGAGTGGTGTTCATTAAAGTAGGGATACTTTCCTCTCAGTCTACCAACAACTTGTCTCCCAATTCTAATTCACGGGATCTCCGATCACATAGATTGGTTTGCCATTGTGGAAAACTCATAGTGTGGGTCTCATACCCATCTCCTTCGATGCATTTTCTATCACATTGCATGATAGTCCCTTTGTGAAAGGATCTGCCAGGTTCTTAGATGTTTGGATATAATCCAATGCAATAACTCCAGAGTTTCTCATTTTCCTGACAGATTTTAGTCTCCTCTTCACATGTCTTGAGGACTTCATATTTTCCTTAGAACTGTTCACCTTAATAATCACAGTTTGATTATCACAGTTCATTGGAATTGCGGGTATAGGTTTTTCAACCACAGGTAAGTCCATCAAGAGTTCATGAAGCCACTCTGCTTCAATAGTGGCCGTGTCTAGTGCTGTGAGTTCTGCTTCCATAGTTGACCTCGTTAAGATGGTCTGCTTGCAAGACTTCCAAGAAACAGCGCCACCACCAAGTGTAAACACATATCCACTCGTGGACTTTATCTCATCAGCATCAGATATCCAATTTGAATCACTATCACCCTCCAGTACCCTCGGATACCCGGTATAGTGAATGCCATAGCTTGTAGTGCCTTTTAGATGACTCTTTCAAGAGCTTGCCAATGATCATCTCCAGGATTTAAAACAAATCGACTGAGTTTGCTAACAACAAACGCGATGTCAGGCCTTGTAGATTTAGCCAAGTACATAAGCGAGCCAATTATTTGAGAGTATGTCAACTGATCTCTAACGGTGCCTCGATTCTTTCGAAGTAGCACACTAGGATCATACGGTGTTGGAGAAGACTTGTAGCCGCTATACCCAAAGCGACTCAAAATCTTGTCCACATAGTGAGACTGAACCAGTGTGATCCCACTATCATCATCTCTCAACAGTTTGATGTTCAAGATAACATCAGCTACTCCTAGATCCTTCATCTCAAAAGACTGAGATAAGAAATCCTTGACCTCCTCAATTACAGTAAGGTTGGTCCCAAAAATTAGTATGTCATCAACATACAAACATAGAATAACTCCTTCGCCCCCACCATTGCGATAGTATACACACTTGTCAGCTTCATTTACAACAAAGCCTGCAGCGGTTAAGGTTTTATCAAACTTTTCGTGTCACTGCTTAGGTGCTTGTTTAAGACCATATAAAGACTTTAGCATCTTGCACACTTTTCTCTCTTGACCATTTACTACAAAACCATCTGGTTGATCCATATAAATTTCCTCATCCAACTCTCCATTTAGGAAAGTCGTCTTAACGTCCATTTGATGAACGAGAAGACCGTGTGAGGCAGCCAGAGAAAGTAGTACTCGAATTGTGGTCAACCTTGCTACAGGTGAGTAAGTGTCAAAGAAGTCTTCACCTTCCTTTTGGGTATAACCCTTGGCCACAGGCCTTGCCTTGTACTTCTAAATAGTCAAGCCTTAGTTTCTTCCTGAACACCCATTTACATCCTACAGATTTGCACTCATAAGTACGATCAGTGATCTCCCATGTTTCATTAGCTAAAATGGAGTCCATCTCACTGCGGACGGCTTCCTTCCAGTAGTCAGCATCAGGAGATGCACAGGCTTCTGAAATAGAAGTGGGAGTATCATCCACGAGTTATACAACAAAATCATCACCAAAAGACTTTGTAGTCCTCTGTCTCTTGCTCCTTTTAGGAATTTCGTTATCCTCCTCCTCAGGATTTTCTAGGTGTTCGACTGGAATGATTGTTTCAGAAATTGTATCTAATTCCTGACTTGATGAGTTAGGCATATCCTTCATGGGAAAGATATCCTCAAAGAAAGTATCATCATTCGACTCCATGATTTTACCAACATGCATGTCTGGTACTCCGAATTTTACTACCAAGAATCGATAGCCAATGCTACGAAAAGCTTATCATCCCAGAAATACACAGTCCACAGTTTTTGGTCCAAGCTTGCGCTTCTTGGGGACTGGCACATGAACTTTTGCCAAACAGCCCCAAGTTCGTACATAAGAGAGATTTAACCTTTTCTTCTCACATTCTTCAAATGGAGTAATTTCTTTGTTCTTTGTGGGAACTCGGTTTAGGACATGGCATGCGGTCAGTAATGCCTCCCCCCACCATTCCTCGGAGAGACCCGATGTGTTTAACATGGCGTTAACCAAATCTATTAGAGTGCGGTTCTTTCTTTTGGCTACCCCGTTTGACTGGGGTGAGTAGGGAGGCGTTCTCTCATGGATTATACCATGTTCCGCACAAAAATAGTCAAACTCGTTGGAAAAATACTCTCCACCACGATCAGACCTAAGCCTCTTAATCTTTCGATCAAGTTAGTTTTCCGCTTCACCTTTATAGACTTTGAAGAAACTCAAAGCCTCATCTTTTGTTTTCAGAAGATACACATGACAGTATCTCGTAGAGTCATCGATGAACGTCATAAAATATTTCTTTTCACCTTTTGTCAACACACTATTCATCTCACAAAGATCAGAATGTATGAGTTCTAGTGGTGCCAAATTTCTCACCTCTGTAGTCGTATGTGACTTGCCAGATTGTTTTGCTTGCACATAGGCTAGGCACTTAGATCCTTTGACAGTAGTGAAATTTGGGACTAATTTATTTTAGATAACCGCGTCATGCAACCAAAATTTACATGACAAAAATATGAATGCCAAACATTTGATATAAGATCAGATGAAACATGATTCACAAATTTATTACAAACATCTGATAATGATAGGCGGAACAGACCTCCGCACTCATATCCTATACCAATAAAAGTAACATACTTAGATAGTACAAACTTATTGGACTCGAAAACAATCTTGTAGCCATCGCGGCATAGAAGAGATCCGCTAACAAGATTATTATTTATTGAGAGAACATGATGCACGTTCTTCAGGCGTACGGTCTTTCCCGAAGTGAACTTCAGATCGACCGTACCAACACCATGAACAGAAGCATGCGAGTCGTTCCCCATCAGCACAGACTGAGTCTCTCTGACCTAATATGAAGAAAACATGGAAATGTCAGAACAAACATGTACATTAGCGCCTGTGTCAATTCACCAATCAGGAAAATGACATAATGAAAGAACAATAGGTAATATACCATACCCAACATCTTTCATCTCAACGTCCCCCATGACAATATTAGCGGTCTTGCCGCTCTTCCCATGTTGGCGCCTGTCATAGCGGTTGGGGCAGCTAGGAGCCCAGTGAATAGGATCACCGCACACATGACAGGAACCTTTCTTCTTATCAGCCTTCTTCTTGAAATTGGTAGACTGTGAGGGCTTGTTCTTCCCATCGAACTTGCCCTTTACATCAAACTTGCTCTTGTTCTTGAACTTATGGGACTGAAAGTTCTTTTTCTAAACCAAGTTGGCACTTGAACCTCCCTCAACAACTCGAGGGCGTGTGTCTTTTGCTCTCGCATTCTCTTCCACATCAAGAGTCCCAATGAGATCCGATACGGAAAACTCCTGTCTCTTGTGTTTCAGAGAAGTAGAAAAGTTCCTCCATGAATGGGGATGCTTGGCAATAATGCCCCCGGCAACGAATTTGTCCGGTAACACACCGGAGAAGTACTCAAGATCCTTGTCCAGTGCCGGTATCTCATGAGCCTGCTCAACGATGGAGCGATCATCAGACATCTTGAAGTCATAGAATTGCTCCATGATATACAGTTCACTGCCAGCATCCGAGAACCCAAACTTGGCCTCGAGAGCATCCCACAGATCCTTGCCATTATCAAATGACATATAGGGTTCAACAATGTTCTCCCCAAGTATAGACAACAGAACAGCCCTGAACAACTTGTCAGATTTCTATAAAACTTGCTCCTGGGCTGGAGTAAGCTCTCCCTCAGGCTTGCCAAGAGTGGCGTCATAGCAGTTCATGTTCTCAAACCAGAGAACTGCTCTCACGCGCCATCTCTTATAGTGCGTACCCTCAAAAACAGGTGGCTTCACAGATGCCACGAAACCACTTGGAGTAAATTGCCTACAATAAGGTTTTTGGATTGTTGGAAATATGAGCAATTTACCAAGTGATTTATGCAAAATAAATAGCACGTAAAACATGAATAGAACAATCAAAAATAAACTAGACAAGTAATCTGACAGAAAGTGTGCAGAGAGTTGCAGATAGATCAAAATAATCTGAACAAGATGAAGAAAGAAAACATACAGCAGTGCGCCGGAGTTGGAGTTGTCACCCATGTCGTCGAGGAAGAGGTTCTCAATGGCAGGGAAGAAGTCGTCGTTGGGGAAGATGTCGTCAGCGTCGGTGAAGGAGTCCGTGATGAAGCCATTAGTCGCGCCGATAGCGCTCCCCAAAAACCTTATCGCCCTTCTCCCGTACAGGACTCAAAGAGGCGGGGTTCCGGAGGCCTACTGTCCCGGCTCGCGGTGCACGCCGCAAGACGGGATGGGGAAGAACTGGTGGTAGCTTAGTGCTCTAGAAATTGGAGACGATGGTTCTGATAGATGCCTGAGGAAAGGAGCGACCTTCCACTCTTATAGGCACGGGTAGACAGGCGAACAGACGGCGTCGGAAGAGGAAACGAACAGGCAGCGACCGAAGCCAAACAGCTTTTCCCGCAATCCGCGACACGCGCGCGTCGTGACGAGGCGTGGCGAGGCGAGGCGTGGCGTGGAGAGGCGGGCGGAGGAGGAGGAGCGCGCGTGTGGAACTCTCTCCTTCTCCTTCTCATCCTTTTACCAAGTGGTAGGAGAGCCTCCTTTATAAGCTGATGCAAACCTCCTTCAACTAGCAATGTGAGACTAAACATTTGTCCCATCTCTTGCCAAACATGAATGAGCCACATGGGTCTGTAGAATTTTCAGGAATTATTGGAATAGAATGGGCTAGACTATTTTGGGCCAAAATTCCAACAACCATTGCACACATTCCTATGGCCGACAGTAAAACACAAAATCTAACTTGGAATTGAATTTTATCTTTCTCGCAACACCCCTCAACCAATTGGCAAAAATATTACTTATATTTGTTGGGGGTATAATGTTAAAATTAAAGACATGTGGGCAGTACGTCACACCAGTTTAGCAAGAGGGCACTCAATGAACAACAAACATTGAATAGTTTCTTCTTTGTCACAAAAATAACATTTTTACTAACTTGAGCAAAATTATTTTTGGTGAGGGGAACCCAGCGATAAAAAACTACATAAAAATATATTGATATTCAGTGGAACTTCCATGCTCCAAATCTATTTATGAAGAAACACGGTATTATCATTCATGTAATCTAGGTACATCAATTTTACTATGAAGACACTTGAAGTTGTTTGGTTCAAAACAAACGCACCAGATTGAATAGATAGTTGGACATCCATCAAACGACGAACCAAATGAAGCCATCTTTACCATTTGTTCCCCATGATTGCTCGTCAAACAACTACTCCCCCGTTTTAAAATATAAGATGTTTTAGTTTTATAAAAGGAGTGTATGTAGATCCCTTTTAGTTTGTAAGTTCACTTCGAATCTACACAAATCTACACACTGAAAAAGGTCTAGATACATTTTTTTCTCATAAATCTAAAACATCTTATATTTTAAAATGGAGGGAGTACATTTAGAGGAGCCGATGATAAAACACTAGCATTGGAAACTTGTATTTGCTACACATTGTTATATAAGGATGAGTATTGATGGGACAATAGCTCACTTCCCAGCAACGTGTCCTCCTAGAAATGAGTATTTACACCACCACCTACCTCGAAAGATCGTCTCTCAAAAAATATATAATATTTGACTCTCACGGGGCCTTTCCAAAGGGGTGAATCCAATGGTTTTGATATAACTTGAGATAAAGATTTGCAGTGTAAATATTTTTTATGTATAAGTTCGTGCCACACCCCTGCTCCGATAATATCTTTAAAATCCACTTGCTTAATAGGCATTTATTGAGCTCTAACGGTTCGATTCCAAGACACCCCCTAATCTTTTGGTTTACAAATGATGTTCCATTTAGTAAGTCTATACTTTTTTTTATGATCATCACTTTTCCAAAAGAATTGTGATCTATCAAAATAAATATTTTCCTTACCCCTTTAGTTATTTCAAAGAAAGATAGCATAAACATCAGAAGGCTAGTAAATACTGAATTGATGAAAGTAAGACACTCCCCATAGGATAGAAGTTTGCTGACCCAACTAGTTAGTTTCCACTAAAATCGATCCTCCACTGGTTTCCACTCACCATTTTTAAGCTTAAGGTAAAGAATAGGGATTCCTGGGTTACTAAAAGGGAATGATCCAGATTCACAACCGAATAGATTTTTATTTTGTTCCTCTTCTTTTTCTTGGCATAAACAAAACAGTTCACTATTGTGAAACTTAATTTTCAAATTGAAAAAATACATAAGATTAATTTTATATTGAGTGCATTTTCGAAATCATGTTCGATAAACAGAACGGTTTCATCATCATATTGAATGTTGAAGGGTAGAGGGAGAGAGAGATTGCGGAATATGATGGTTGTATTATTGAGCCTCTCGGGCGAGTATATATAGACGTACAGGGACCAACTTGGAGTACAAGACAAGTAACCTACTTGGAGTACAAGACAAGTAACCTAGTCTATCCCTAACAGATACGTATACTCTAACATCCTCCCGCAGTCGTAGCGGTAGCAGCGTGAACAACTGGAACGTCGCGAACGGTCAGACTGGAGAGCCGAAGTAGACCAGTGCGCTGACATCCCCCCGCAGTGGTAGCGGGAACGTCGTGGACGGTGTCACGTCACAGAAGCTTGGACCGTAGAGGATGCTGGTGAGGAGCTCATGCGAGGTGGTAGCCCTTGTGCCGGTGTCGAGTGAGCCGAGAGCGGTGGGTGCTGCAACCTTGGTCGAGGTAGCCGCGCGAGGGGTCGCCGTGGTCGATGTCGTGGTCGGGGTTGCCGGTGTCGAGGTAGCCGCATATTAAGCCGCGTGCGCATAGTGCAGCCAGGAGAAGGACGGAGACGCGTCAGGGCAGTCGTCGGAGAGAGCGATGCCGAAGCCGATGCAGTCCGAGCCGTCGAGGACGAGGTGCGGCCATGGCTTTGCCAAAACCAGGCGCACGTCGGGGACGAAGGCATACTCTGGTTGTGCCAAAACCGAGTATGCAAAGATGAAGTCGGTATGACGCAGTCGAGGCAGACGTAGAGGAGGTAGTCGATGCCGATGAAGACCTTGTCGAAGCCGATGAAGACGAGGCGCTACAACCGAGCTTGCCAGACTCGGGAACGCGTCGGGGACGAAGGCACGCACCGGTGTTGCCAGTACCGGGCATGCGAAGAACGGGACCAGTAGAAACAACTTCACGCCATGTCAGAGAGGAGACTAACAGAGGAGGACTCTACGACGGTTGCGTTGCGCAGATCGGCGAGGTGCCGATGCAAGCCGCGGTTGTCGGAGTAGACGAGTAGGTGTGGTCGAGGACGAGGCGAGGACGATGGCGACGAAGTTGTGCTGGACGAAGACGTAGAAGGCGGCGAACCAGCGACGACCAGGGGTGGTCAGACTGGATGCCTAGACGGAGGGGTAGTCGGCGGGACCTACGACAGCCAGGAGTGGCCATGCAGGCTACCTGTGGAGATGCGACGGCGGTGCTCGAAGTAGGCGAGGAAGAACCCGGCGACGTGACGAAGACCATGAGCGGACGGCGGCGACCCGCGCCGAGGGAGGTGGCGCGGTGGAAGCCTGCGACGTCCTTGCGGGGTGACGGCGATGACCGCGTGCAGCGATGCTACTGCCCGATGGGGCGGCGTAGCTGCAGGGCGCGAGTCGGTGCAGCGGTGTGAGAACCACCAGCGACGGACACGCCTGAGAAGGCGCGTTGGTAGCCGGCGGCGGGGACCAAAGGCGGCGACGGTACGGCCCGAAGGGGCGACGCAGCGACAGCCCGATGCTCGATCGGTGGTAGGCGCGTGCTCGGGGACGTACTCGGCGTAGACGAGCGCCAGATCGGTTGATCAGACCGACGGCGGCGCGCGTACGCGCCAAGTCTGTGACGACGGCAGATCGGAATCTGCGGCGTCGTTGTCGGTGCAATCCCAGACGATGACGGCGAAGACAATCCGAAGGGGGGTCGGCCGCGATAGCCTCCCGAGGAAGCCGCAGCAGCCGGCCGCGGTGCGCGGCAGCCTGTCATGACACCGCGACGGCCTACCGAGGAAGGCACATCGGCGCAGGTGACAGGCGCACGGGGTAGAGGCGCGGCGATGACGACGGCGATGGGCGACGCAATCCGATCTAAGATCGGTAAACCAAAAAAAAAAGAAAACCGATCAAGAGATCGGAAAAAAAGACTTGCAGGGCAGCCGATCACGGATCGGCGGACGAACCTGTAGGGGTTCGTAGCATGGAAAACAAAATTTTCTACCGCATACAAACAAACAAGCCAAGATCTATCTACTAGATTGTAGCAACGAGTCGATGGAATAACTTACCCTCGAAGATTCCAAAGCGGTTAACGAGAGCAGATTCTCGTGGGTGATGTAGTCGTACTCTTTCCGATCTCAAGATCGCGTAGACGATCCTTCCAGCGCCACGTTCCGGCAGCGCTCCCGCAGTCGGTCACACGTTCGGTACTCGACGAAGACCTTCCTCTCCCTTGTTCCAGCAGGCAGCGGAGGTTGTAGTACTCTCCTCGCGATTCCGGCAGCACAACGGCGTGGTACCGGAAGTAGAGGGGAAATCCCGCAGGGCTTCGCCTTAAGCCGGTGCGAGTATGGTGGAGCTTATGAGAGAGGCTATTAGTGGTCTAGTAATTAGACACACCAATTAGAGGGCTCTAAACCAATTAGAAGGCTCTAAACCGAAATAGCTCTAAACCGGGGTTTAGGTCTAGGGTTTAGTTTAGAGGATAGGAACTAGTGTGTGCTAGGAGGGAGCCCTGCCCCTCCTTATATAGGTGGGAGGGCTGGCCGGCCAAGGGGAGGGAGTGGAGTCCCTCCCCAACTCGGCTTGGGTGGGGCGCCGGCTTGGGGAGGACTCCCTCCCCAACTCGGCTTCACCTCCTCCTCTTTTCCCACTTCCCAAAATTGCCGTTTGACTTTCAAACTAGCCGTTTGACTTTTTCAATTTAGGATTTAAATAAACCCTTTATTTTGGACAGCAAGAACACCTAGTACATGATGCAATCATTCCAACTTACAATGACACATTCATGTACCCTTCCCCCTCTGGAGTGCCGGACATTCCGGGACCTTCTAGAATGTTCCCGATGAAAACACCGGAACCATTCCCCGACTCCGAAACGGGACTTTCCTTATATGAATCTTATTCTCCGGACTATTCCGGATCTCCTCGTGATATCCCGGATCCCATCCGAGACTCCGAACAACATTCGGTCTCTTTCTCATAATACCATAACTACTCAAACAACGTCGAATCCTTAAGTGTGTCTCCCTACGGTTCGTGAATTATGCGGACATGATCGAGACACTTCTCCGAACAATAACCAATAGAGGAATCTGGAAATTCATATGGCTCCCACATATTTCTACGATTACTTTGCGATCGAATGAACCACTTACATACGATATCAATTTCCCTTTGTCTCACGATATGTTACTTATCCGAGGTTATGATCGTCGGTATCTCTGCATACCTAGTTCAACCTCGTTACTGATAAGTACTCTTTTCTCGTTCCCGTGATATGTGATCCCTTGTGAGCCAGTCACATGCTTGCAAGCTAATTGGATGACATTCCACCGAGAGGGCCCAGAGTATATCTATCCGTCATATGGATGGACAAATCCCACTCTTGATCCATGTGTTTCAACCAATACTTTCCGAACACTCAATGCCACCTTTATAGCCACCCTGTTATGGTGTGGTGTTTGATGACATCAAAGCATCCATCCGGCAAAGGTGATATGCATGATCTCATGGTCGAAGGAATTAGATAACTATGTATCAGAAAGCATATAGCAATTGAACTATTAAAATGACTTGATCTTTATGCTACGCTTATCTATAGGAGTATGTCCATCACATCATTCTCCTAATGATATGATCCTGTTGTTAATAACATCTCTATGTTCATGATCAGGAAACCATGATCATATATTAACCAACAAGCTAGTTTAACAAGAGGCTTTACTAGGGACTCTTATTTTAAGTTTACAATTCACACAAGTATTAATGTTTCCTTGTTAATACTATTATAGCATGAATATAAACATTTATCATAAACACTAAGATATAATAATAACTATATTTATTATTGCCTCTAGGGCATATCTCCAACAGTCTCCCACTTGCACTAGAGTCAATAATCTAGTTTCAAACCTTTGTGTATTCAACACCTATGGCTTTCCGGTGTTGCATGTACACGATTGCTAGTGGTCAACTGATCTCCGGATCTGACATTTCCAGGTCCGTGTGTAATTGCATGTCTTTGCGTCTCTACGCATCACTCATTCTCTAATGAGATGGCTTTGTATAATTTGGTCTTTCGGTGTGACCTTTAGTTCTTTGGGGTTAAAACATGTTGATAATATTGTCGCACAATATATCTTCATAGTATTATCCCGCTGTGAACTACACCTAGTTTGATAACAAACTACTTGACACAAATGCCCTCTTTTGCTGCTATAATAGCAGTCATATACTTAGCCTTTTGTTGAAGTATCTGTCACAATGTCTTAACTTTGGAACTCATCCAAATCCATTATGGAACTCACTTTCCATTATATTGTGCCACCCTTAATTTAGATTGAGATAAACTTAATATGTACTCTGTGACAAAACTAGTATCAATGTAGTACTTTTACAATGAACTAACCATCTATTTGTCACTTCTACAAATAATATACTCTTAGTTCTTCCAAAAGATCATAAGAATATCCTTACTATCGTCCAATGATCATCTTATGAATCATTCTGGTATATGCTCATAACTTTTAGAGCATAGGACATATCTGGATTTGTACATACCACAGTATGATTGATATAAATACTCTTTGTGATTTCAAACATCAAGTATCAATCTATACTTGAATCTTTGTTTCACTTACCAAATGTCAATACACTTGAATATATCATCAACATTGAACTCTTTCAATCCTTTCTGTGCGACAAGAACCTTTTCTTGTAGTTTCTATATTGAACTCATTCAATATCTCGTTTATGTACTTCTGGCACAACCATATTAGCATCTATTGATGCCAAATATTTGGGTTTTGCCTAAGTCTTTCATCAGGATGAAAATTCTTAATATGTGTTAATAAAAGATACATCATTTCTAATCAACAATATGTCCTCCACATAATGTATTAGAAATATGTCTTAGCGCTCCCACTTAATTTCTTGCAAATGCAAGTATCTTCATTGTCTCCGATGAAATTAAACTCTTTTAACAGTTTCATCATAGTGAAGATTCCAACTCCGCTATGCTTACTTCATCCATTGAATTTTGCATATGCTTTTAGCATCCCTTGAATTAACAAAACCCTTTGGACCGTGTCATGCACACGTCCTAGGTAACCATTCTATTAGAAGAACTTGTTTTGTTTATTCTACTACCACATAACAAAATTATATGTAGTGGTTGCTACATTAATCCGTCTAGACTAAATATCGCTATGAAAGATCAAATCTTGTCATAGTCAATCTTTGAACATTGTTGTGAACTCTTTCCCAACATGTCGACTATTTCATAGATGTGAAACATCCATGTCTACTTCTTTATAGATCCAAACACAACTGTAAGGTCTTACACCTTTCTCGAGGGTCCTTCAAGTTCAAAACTTGATTTCTCGTGTATGGAACTATCACGGATTTTATGGCTTCAAGCCATTTGACGGAGTCAGGGCCCATCATCGCTTCTTTGCATGTAGTCCGTTCATTATTCTCAAATAATGATTCAACCCTCAAATCTTGGTATTTGATTGTTTACTCGACCTACTTGGTTCAATAGAAACTTAGACCTTCGTGACCGCAACCTTTGAGGCACGTGAGCCATGAGCATTGTTGCTGCCTCCGGAACACTTTTCGGCGCTGCGCAACTTTGCACATATAGCTAAGGTTCTTTTAACCTTATCAAAGTTCTATTGTCCTCTCACTTTAACTTTTCACGAAAAATTCCTTCTCAAAGAAACTTGACGTTCTAAGCGACAAACACTTTTGTCTCCGGTGTTTGTGGAGGAATACTTAATATTTATACAAAGACAGGTTTATCCGACTTTGGTTGCACACATCTTTCTTATGCATAGCATACCAATGTTTTAAGAAAGGACTACTTGGGTTTTATCCCAAACCATAACTTTATATGGTGTCATTTCAGCGGATTATGATGGAGCTCTTTTAGTGGAAAAGCGGTAGTCTCTAAAGCTTTTAATCTTTAAAATATAATGGCAGTTCTATATTTTACACCTTTGATCTTACCATGTCAAACAAGGTTTTAATTACATATCTCGAACGCTCCATACTCTTATGGTGTTTCGGGAAATGCAAATCCACGGAACGATTCCTTAAATCTTAGGTATTATGCTAAACTTGTAACTCAAATATCTTCCTTTATGATCTTATCATAAACTATTTATATTCTTGTTACAATGATTTTGCACTTCATCTTGAAATCTTTGAACTTTTCAAATATTTCATACTTCATCCTTATTAAGTAAATATTCATATATTCACTCAAATTTTCGGAGAAAGCATATGAAGTTGAAATCCATCGCTCTTGACTACACATAATGGAGTTCGTACAACAATATGCACAAGTTCCAATAAGCTAGTCTTTCGTTCCCTTTTGGCCTATGAACGAAGTTTTAATTATTCTCTAGGAAAGTTTCACAAACGTCATTTGATCAAAAATCAAAAGACTCCAAAATTCCATCCACATGGAGTTTCTTCATGTTTTCTTTCCAATATAATTTAAACTGCGATGTCACTTCCTAAGTGATCTTTCAATCAATTTGTCTTTCGACATTTTTTAGCACTAGTTTTATGGATGTGATTTCTCCAACGAGATTTGTGAATCATCCATCTTTTATGGATTACGGCAATTATTTGAACAACCCTTTTGTTCTCATAATACCTGATAAAACAAATCTTGAAGGCAAGCTTTGATGTTTTAACGAGCAACACAATAACCCTTTATTTGTTCTCGATGAACATCATCACATATTCTTTTGCTAGTTACTTAGGCCATTGTAGTTCATGAATTGTGTTGTTTCGTATGACGATTCATACCAACAAATTCAGTATAAAATACTTAAGAACCACATTGTTTAATGAGCAAAGAATATAGCCATAACATGTATATCATCTATATACTTAAACTGAACAATTCTAGTCTTTTCTTTTCTGCCATATATTTCTGAGATTCTCTTTCAGTATTTCCTTTTCTGTTTGAAAGAATCTATCAACATTAATAGTGGAGTCATACATATGACACATAGTCCAAAGTGTGTATAATTAAATACCAATGTCTTTGGATTTGCACTTTGAAGTAGATCACCATCATCAAATGTTTGGTGTTCTTTCAAATTCCTTTCTTTAGTAATCTATTGGTGTAGTAAACATTTTACCTACATCAAATATTCACCTTCATCATGGAATCGTCCATGACCAAGCTACTTTTAGCTTATAACGGTGAATCGCGAGTATAATGTTGCTCTCCAAAACCTTTTGGAAGATTAGGACAACTAGTGTCTCCAACCTTTTGCAAATTTTCATCAAATATGAGAACATGATTTTTGCCATATTATACTCTATCATGTTGTAACCAAAACTTTGTTTCAGATATCACAATATCTTCCACATATCATGGTTTCCGAAACAACTCTTTCAGATCCTAGATAACCTTGATATTAAGACAATCCTTTGAATATCAAGAATCATGGAGACAAACATGATACTTTATATACTAACACTTGGAATTGTTACTCTTGATTTAATACCAATTATTAAACTTCATGGAGTAACCGGAACTTACTGAAAGTTTGCAATAGGACTTTTAAACTTTAGATTAACACTTCAAAACAATACGATACCAGTTCGTAAAGTAACTAACCAGAATTCTATAGTTCTATCATCTCAATTATAACTAAGCGCAAGGTGGTAAACGGATGCCAATGACTACAACAACTATGCAAATTCACTTTGATTTAGTTTATGATAAATTGAGTTCTAATTAATAATTAAATTAATCTAGGTGAACTCCCACTCAAAACAACATCCCTCACATTGTTTTAGTGATCACACGAACCAAATCCACCACATCAAAACCGATCATCACGAGAGTTGATATGGCTTCAATGGCGAACAATCAACATGTTCATCATATCTACTATATGACTCATGCTCTACCTTTCGGTAATCCTGTGTTCCTGAGGCCATGTCTGTACATGCTAGGCTCGTCAAGATCAAACCTTAGCTACCGCATAAGCAAATCTGGCTTTCTTACGTTGTATTTACCCGCGGAATCAAAGACACCCGATCATCACGTGGTGCTTCGAAGCAACAAGCTTTGGCAACGGTGCATACTAAGGGTGAACACTTTAGAACTTGAAATTTATGTGCATGAGGGATCATCTTATAATGCTACCGTCGTCTACTAAGCAATACAAGATGCATAAAGGATTAACATCACATGCAATTCATAATATGTGATATGATATGGCCTTTCTTCTTTGTGCTTCCGATCTCCATCTTCAAGCACGAACATGATCTCCATCATCACCGGCATAGCATCAAGGTCAATGACGCTTCTTCATGGTTGTCGTCCACCAGCTTCAACTATTACAACTATTTTGAATAGACACGCAGGTCTTAACAGAATTTAAAGACAACCATATGGCTCCTTCCGGTTGCCAACTTACAATAAGGAACATTGCATACATCAAATATAATCACAATCATGGCCATATCACATCACTGCACACCCCTGCAAAACAAAGTTAGACGCTTCTACTTTCTTTGCATATTTTACGTGGTTTGGGGCTTTCAATAAGTGTCGTTCTAACCTACGAACAAGAACCACAACATTGATACTAGCATTGTTGATTACCCGTTGTAAATTGGATCTTTACTATGCTAGGAGAAACAGGCACCCGCAAAGCCACTTATGCAATACGAGTTGCATGTCAAGCGTGGAGCAAGTCTCATGAACGATGTCATGTAAGGTTAGCCCGGGCCGCTTCATCCCAACATACCGCAAGATGCAAAGTACACGCAAAGCAATCTACAATAAAAGCATCAACGCCCACAATGACCATTGTGTTCTACTCGTGCAACAGATCTACATATAGACACGGCTCTGATACCACTGTAGGGGTTCGTAGCATGGAAAACAAAATTTTCTACCGCATACAAGCAAACAAGCCAAGATCTATCTACTAGATTGTAGCAACGAGTCGATGGAATAACTTACCCTCGAAGATTCCAAAGCGGTTAACGAGAGCAGATTCTCGTGGGTGATGTAGTCGTACTCTTTCCGATCTCAAGATCGCGTAGACGATCCTTCCAGCGCCACGTTCCGGCAGCGCTCCCGCAGTCGGTCACACGTTCGGTACTCGACGAAGACCTTCCTCTCCCTTGTTCCAGCAGGCAGCGGAGGTTGTAGTACTCTCCTCGCGATTCCGGCAGCACAACGGCGTGGTACCGGAAGTAGAGGGGAAATCCCGCAGGGCTTCGCCTTAAGCCGGTGCGAGTATGGTGGAGCTTATGAGAGAGGCTATTAGTGGTCTAGTAATTAGACACACCAATTAGAGGGCTCTAAACCAATTAGAAGGCTCTAAACCGAAATAGCTCTAAACCGGGGTTTAGGTCTAGGGTTTAGTTTAGAGGATAGGAACTAGTGTGTGCTAGGAGGGAGCCCTGCCCCTCCTTATATAGGTGGGAGGGCTGGCCGGCCAAGGGGAGGGAGTGGAGTCCCTCCCCAACTCGGCTTGGGTGGGGCGCCGGCTTGGGGAGGACTCCCTCCCCAACTCGGCTTCACCTCCTCCTCTTTTCCCACTTCCCAAAATTGCCGTTTGACTTTCAAACTAGCCGTTTGACTTTTTCAATTTAGGATTTAAATAAACCCTTTATTTTGGACAGCAAGAACACCTAGTACATGATGCAATCATTCCAACTTACAATGACACATTCATGTACCCTTCCCCCTCCGGAGTGCCGGACATTCCGGGACCTTCTAGAATGTTCCCGATGAAAACACCGGAACCATTCCCCGACTCCGAAACGGGACTTTCCTTATATGAATCTTATTCTCCGGACTATTCCGGATCTCCTCGTGATATCCCGGATCCCATCCGAGACTCCGAACAACATTCGGTCTCTTTCTCATAATACCATAACTACTCAAACAACGTCGAATCCTTAAGTGTGTCTCCCTACGGTTCGTGAATTATGCGGACATGATCGAGACACTTCTCCGAACAATAACCAATAGAGGAATCTGGAAATTCATATGGCTCCCACATATTTCTACGATTACTTTGCGATCGAATGAACCACTTACATACGATATCAATTTCCCTTTGTCTCACGATATGTTACTTATCCGAGGTTATGATCGTCGGTATCTCTGCATACCTAGTTCAACCTCGTTACTGATAAGTACTCTTTTCTCGTTCCCGTGATATGTGATCCCTTGTGAGCCAGTCACATGCTTGCAAGCTAATTGGATGACATTCCACCGAGAGGGCCCAGAGTATATCTATCCGTCATATGGATGGACAAATCCCACTCTTGATCCATGTGTTTCAACCAATACTTTCCGAACACTCAATGCCACCTTTATAGCCACCCTGTTACGGTGTGGTGTTTGATGACATCAAAGCATCCATCCGGCAAAGGTGATATGCATGATCTCATGGTCGAAGGAATTAGATAACTATGTATCAGAAAGCATATAGCAATTGAACTATTAAAATGACTTGATCTTTATGCTACGCTTATCTATAGGAGTATGTCCATCACATCATTCTCCTAATGATATGATCCTGTTGTTAATAACATCTCTATGTTCATGATCAGGAAACCATGATCATATATTAACCAACAAGCTAGTTTAACAAGAGGCTTTACTAGGGACTCTTATTTTAAGTTTACAATTCACACAAGTATTAATGTTTCCTTGTTAATACTATTATAGCATGAATATAAACATTTATCATAAACACTAAGATATAATAATAACTATATTTATTATTGCCTCTAGGGCATATCTCCAACAGAACCCTGCGTACGGGTTGCGCGGACCCCAGCGGAGATCATGGAGATCGACCTCCCCGGGGGCGGCGCAGTGCGGAAGCGGAGGCGGCGGCTAGGTCAAGGACCGTGCCGCTCTGATACCATGTTGAAGGGTAGAGGGATAGAGAGATTGCGGAATATGATGGTTGTATTATTGAGCCTCTCGGGCGAGTATATATAGACGTACAGGGATCAACTTGGAGTACAAGACAAGTAACCTACTTGGAGTACAAGACAAGTAACCTAGTCTATCCCTAACAGATACGTATACTCTAACATTGAAGAATCGACACCCCCTCTCTCAACTAGATGGGGTATGAGACCATCGACATGTAAGGATTCACATAGGGAAAACAAAAAAAGTTTGTCCTACTGAAATCATGAACATCAAACTAAGGAGAAAACACATATAGACTGGATCTAGTTTATACCAACATTGCAACAGAGATGTGTTGGTTTATGTGTTTTGCTCGAGAATCAACCGTATGATTCCTCTACAAGTATCTACACGTACGTCACACCAATTAATCTATCAGAGATTCTCCGTCCGGGCAGAAAGATCGTCTAGGGTTCTCACAGCCTTACTGCGTACGTATATGTGAGAGAACGTGAGAGACAGAGAGAGAGGTGTGCAGCCACCATGAGAGAAGATTATGTGTTATAGGGCTACACTTCCTCTCCTTTATATAGGAACGGAGAGGGAATAGGGTACCCTAGGGAACCTCATAGGGTGGCGGCCAATGGAATGGGGGTCGACGGCTCAAACCCTATAATCCCCTTTCTTGCCATCAAAGAAGATGGGGGAGGTGCATCCCCCCTCTCATACATGGTGCATGCCCCATATGGGCTCCCCACATGGGCCCATTTATTATTTATTGGAAATAATAAATATATATGAAAATAATTAATCCCCTAATTAATTATACCTTCCATATATGCCTCTGAAACACTTTCGGACTTCTTCTGAACTCTGAATCAAATTCCGATTTCATTCAAAAACTCCTTTTGATTATCCGGAACATATTCTGGCATATATTCTTATATACTTATGCAACGAAAATTCAAAAAATGAAGAGGCTTTAGCATGTGTCCTCGTAGCTTCAGTAATATGGGACATGATCTAAAAACACTTCTCTGATCAATAATCAATAGCAGAATCTATATATCCATATTGACTCCACATATACACGGAGGATTCGACCGAAAACTTGTCTTCATGCATGTTTCCTTTTGCTTCGTGATTTATAAAAACCCGAGGTGATATATGTAGGTATAATTGTGAAGAAACTCTTTGATCAATATATCGAGTTAACCTCGTTGCCGGTTTGCTCCCTTTTCTTGTTCACCTATTTGATATCATGTGAATCTTATCATGTTGTGTCTGGATAGATGATGATGGATATCATAATATCGAGACTGCCTGTAGGTTATCTCTCCATAATCGGAGGATCTATTCCCACTGTTGAATTATCATGTTCCTTGACATTCTTTTGCCAAGTATGCAAAGAACAAATATATTATTATTCTTTCACAGATAATGTATGAAGGTATTCAAGGTAAATCTTCTAGTATGAAGGAGTATGATATTATTATGATCAAAGGACACAAAATTACAAACAACAACGTTACAATAAAATAAAAAAAATCTGACGATGCATTGTAGTCTGTCGTAGGTATTGGGTCGGGTTCAACATCCTTGTTCTGCCAAAAATATGCTCCTTGTTATCATTAGTATCCTTTTTACAATAACTATGTCATGATTAGGAAAACATTATTATCAAACGAAAAATGAGCTAGTCCTAGAGACGGGACAAGGAAAAAAACTGTGTGTTTATCTCTCTACACATGCATGTGATTTTTCCGTTGAATATCATATTCAAAATCCACAACGGTTATAGAATATAGATGTAGAAGTTAATGATGATTATGAGAATAAATTATAATAAAATTATTGTCTTTAAGGCATATTCCCTTTAGACCATCCTCTTTAGTTTGGACGATTAGAGTTGCTAACATTTCAGCAACTATATTAAAAAAATGGGCGAAGGTGGATCACCTTGTCTCAGCCTTTTTGTGTTTAGAAATAATGAACTATGTAATAATTTAATTTAATATCTAGACTACCTCTACTAATAAAATTGTTGAATCCACTTACATCTAGGACCGAAACCTTCATATGCATCATTTGTTGAAGAAAACATCAATAAAATTTATCATATTCCTTTTCAAAATCTATCTTTGGGAGCACCCCATCCATTTTCATCCTATGAATTTTATGGGTAGTCTCATGTAAAATCAACACGCCTTCTAAAATATGCCTCCCTGGCAAAAAAAGTTGTTCGGGTTGGCTGGATCACCTTACACGCCACCTCTATTACTCGGTTAGTTGCTATCTTTGTAAAGATTTTGAAACTAGCGTTGAGTAGGAATATGATTCTAAACTATTGAATTTTTGGATATCATTTATTTTTTGTGAGAAGTATTATAGTGCCATAATTTAGATGAAACGGAGGCAATTCCTATCATTGGAAATCCTTGAAGAAATTCATCGGATCCCATTTAAGAATCTCCCCAAAAAATTATAAAACTCCGCTAGGAACCCGTCCGGTCCAAGGGATTTGATCTTCTCCATTTGCATTATTGCATCAGACATCTCCTTCTCTACAAAGTCAGTCGTAATTATGATATCCTCTTCTTGTGAGATTTGTGGATATCAACAATTTGAAAATCAATGAAAAGTTATTTTGACAATCATTTTTCTCCATCTTTCATTTTGCTGCAACAAGATCTTTCTAAGTTGATCCATTATTGATATCTTTGAAACATTCAAAGATCTATTTGAGTGAAAGATGGTGGTGAAATATATTAATATATTAGAACAACATATTTTTGAAGTCTGAACCCATTTTCAAATGGCTTATATTTTAAAACAAACATCTCAAAAGTATTTCAAACAAATAAATATATTATATAAAGTGGAAGGTGTATAAAAATAGTACTCCCTATGATCCATAATAAGTGTCACTGATTTAGTGTAACTTTGTACTAAGTCAACGACACTTATTATGGATTGGAGGTAGTACATTAAAAAACCAAAAAATTGAGAATGCCAAAAAAGGCTTACTCATATATAAAAAGGAAATGTGCAACCATTAGAAAACATAAAAAAGCGTATCTATTTTCATTGTTTTTAGTAGGTAGGTGTGTGTAATTCCATTCTTTCTTTCAAATTATATAGAAAACATGTTAGGCTAACAATAATATCTTACAGGGTTGTTATTGGACAATCAGGGGCAATATCAATAATGGATTTTGGTGGAGAAGGAGAATGTGAACAAGAAGGATAAGATAGAATAGGAGAACGTGAAGAAGGTAGAGCATGAGAAGGAGGAGGAGAAAACTATGTCTCAAACCATTTACCCAGTTGATGTACTTTTTCATGTTTAACACCATTGCGACTACACCTTTGAAACTAGTTTTGATATTGGTATGTTTTGAGAATTTCTTTTCCGCCAACAATAATTGTCATGTATAGACAGTTTCTTACTAGGTTACATAAACATATGATGTATACTCTCTAGGCTGCTAGGTTTTAGTAATGTCACTCCCCGCTCATGGAAGACTTGCATGATAGTATTTCTATGGTATTTTACCATCGTTTACTCATTGATGACACTTTCATATCCACACTCTTGACATTAATAGCACTGCAATGCCTAAATATCATAGTATAAATTTAATACCCAGTAATCGTATACTACTACCTCCATACCAGTTTATTGGACTAACATGGGATTTAAGAAAAAAGTTTGACTGTAAAATTAAACAATAAAACATGAATTATATTTTGCAAAAATTATACCATTGGATTCATATTTAGAAGATCTTTCTAATGATATAGTTTGTGTGACATATGACTCATATTTTATTGATCAAATTTGTAGTCAACCATTTTTCTATATCATTGTTTGACTACAAATTTGATCAATAAAATATGAGTCACATGTCACACAAACTATATCATTAGAAAGATCTTCTAAATATGAATCCAATGGTATAATTTTTGAAAAATATAATTCATGTTTTATTGTTTAATTTTATGGTCAAACTTTTTTCTTAAATCCCGTGTTAGTTCAATAAACTGGTATGGAGGCAGTACTACTTACATGGTACCCATTTATACTTTTCATAAATCGAAACCCCACTAACTGTAATTAATGTTAGTCTATATCTACAAGCAATCCATCCGCATCATCTACATTAACCAATCAAATGCTCATGTCATCCCACTAATATACATTAATAATAGTGTTTCTTTACATGCATGATATCCACGTCACCTCATTAATTGTCCATATCATCAATTTATATCCATCTAATATACAACAATCTCATGTCAATTAAATTTAGCATGTCGACTATTTTTATCAAATAAATTTTCAACACTACGGCACACAGGCTCTTTGCCGTGTGGACAAAAGACACGGCAAAGGCCTTTCGGAACACGGCAAAGGCTTTGCCGTGTGTATACACACGACAAATATCACACGACAACGTTCTCCATGGCAAAGGCTTTGTCGTGTGTCTCATGTGTAGACACAGCAAAGTAAAGTAAGATAACGGTTCCCGCGGAGATGACGGTGTCTATTCTTTGCCGTGTGACTTCTCGAAAAGTACACGGCAAAGACAACTTCTTTGCCGTGTGTCTCCTCGAAAAGTACACAGCAAAGAAGCTGTCTTTGCCGTGTGTCTCGTGGAAAAAGTACATGGCAAAGAAACTGCCTTTTTAAAAAAAAAATTGTTTCAAACTTTTTTGAATATTATTTACTTGATAATCTCGTATAGAATATGTTAACCCTTTGTATGTTAAATATTAGGTCAAATTGCACTCATAATCAAACTTCCCCTGTGGTCACCCATCCTAACACTACTCTAGCTCTAACACGCTTAACTTCTAAGTTCCTTCCGAATGAGCTTCCGAGAAAGAAATTATACCTTGTTGCTAATACTTCCATATCAATCCTATTAACTCTTGGGCCATGATGTCACACATCTCAATTTTAGATTCCAAACAATTATTTAAGTAAACAATAATGAAAAGTAATAATAATCTTGAATCCAAATAAAAAATAAAATGATTTTATTTTATTTCGTTTTTCTATTTAATATGGAATAATTCATATATTTAAATCCATAAATCGGAATTCGACAAATAAAATGTCTAAATCGATTAGAAAAATGTGAGGAATCCAAATATGACATCCATATAATCTTGTGAAAATGGGGTGTTATCATTTTGAATTATCCATTTGGTGGTTGCTTCATAAAACCCCCCGTTTTTGTGCCCGAAAAAATAGAAAATGGCTTTTTGGTGCGAGAAAAAGGAAAACTTTCTCCAGCAACATTATTCGCCATTCCATGATGCACATTCATGCACGATATGGGCACATTATCACACTATGCCTTGATTCTAGTCTCTCTAAACTTTCATTGGATCTCTGATGAAATAGCATATTGTGAACCTAAAAATGATTTTTTTGAAAAATCATGCCCATCAGATCATGTACATGTAGTTCATATCTGACCCACTTCCTGCCGTTTCGACAGAAATTTGTCTTTTTCACCTGGAGTGGATAGAAAGGTTTGAGATCCCCCGTTGGGACATTATCCATTTAAGGTGGTCTAGTATTTTTGAAAAATAGGTTGGTAGCATTTTAAATTAGCTATTTGGTGGTTGCTTCATAAAATCTCTCGTTTTTTCGCTCAGAAAATGGAAAATGGATATTTGGTGCAACGAAAAGAAAAACTTGCTCCTGCAACATTTTTCACCATTCCATGAGGGAGATGCATGCACAATATGGGAAGATTATCACAAACTATGCCTTGATTCTAGCCATAACATTGGTCATTTGACCCGAAAGCCAGGAAACCTCGAATGGATAGGTCATTTTGTGAAGGTTTTTTTGAGACAAATTCAATATAACAAGTTTGATATTTTTCCTTGCAACCATGTCACATAATATGACACCACGCGAAGGTTTCGCATTGTTTCGATCGTTTTTGAATTTTTTATGACTCTTTTAAACTATTGATAAACTTTGTCGAACGACGGATACGAAGATTCTTAGTTCGGAGCTGAGCCTCTCTAAACTTTCACTGGATCTCTGATGAAATATCATATTGTGAATCTAAAAATGATTTTTATAAAAAATCATGCCCATCAGATCATGTACCTGTAGTTCATATCTGACCCACTTCCTGCCGTTTCGGCAGGAATTTGTCTTTTTCACCTGGAGTGGACAGAAAGATTTGAGATCCCCCCATGTCCATTTAAGGTGGTTTAGTAGTTTTGAAAAATAGGGTGGTAGCATTTTAAATTAGCCATTTGGTGGTTGCTTCATAAAATCTCTCGTTTTTTCGCTCAGAAAATGGAAAATGGCTTTTTGGTGCGACGAAAAGAAAACTTCCTCCTGCAACATTGTTCACCATGCCATGAGGCACATGCATGCTCAATATGGGCAGATTATCACAAACTATGCCTTGATTCTAGCCATAACATTGGTCATTTGACCCGAAAGCTAGGAAACCTCGAATGAGATAGGTCATTTTGTGAAGGTTTTTTTGAGATATATTCAATATAACAAGTTTGATATTTTTCCTTGCAACCATGTCACATAATATGACACCACGTGAAGGTTTCGCATTGTTTTGATCGCTTTTGAATTTTTTATGACTCTTTAAAACTATCGACAAACTTTGTCGAACGACGGGTATGAAGATTCTTAGCGCGGAGCTGAGCCTCTCTAAACTTTCACCGGATCTCTGATGAAATAGCATATTGTGAATCTAAAAATTATTTTTGTAAAAAATCATGCCCATCCGATCATGTACCTGTAGTTCATATCTGACCCACTTCCTGCCGATTCGGCAGGAATTTGTCTTTTTTACCTGGATTGGACGGAAAGGTTTGAGATCCCCCTGTTAGGACATTGTATATTTAAGGTGGTCTAGTATTTTTGAAAAATGGGGTGGTAGAATTTTGAATTAGCCATTTGGTGGTTGCTTCATAAAATTTCCCGTTTTTTACACTCGTAAAATGGAAAATGGCTTTTTGGTGCGACGAAAAGGAAACTTCCTCTTGCAACATTGTTCGCCATCCCATGATGCACATGCATGCACAATATGGGCACATTATCACAAACTATGCCTTGATTCTAGCCATAACATTGGTTATTTGACCCGAAAGCCAAGAAACCTCGAATGAGACAGTTCATTTTGTGAAGGGTTTTTTCAGACATAATCAATATACGAAGTTTGATATTTTTTCTACCAATTATATCACATAATATGACACCACGCGAAGGTTTCGCATTGTTTCGATCGTTTTTGAATTTTTTTATGCATGTTTTAAACTATGGTCAAAACGGCGAGCATGAAGATTCTTATTCAATATAAATATCTAATTTTTGAGTGTATATAGATAGATCTTATTTTTCTGCAAATTTTGATATATTATTTGTATTTTTCTGAATTAGAATGATTTTTTTATGATTTTCCTAAGAGTAATGTGATAAAAGACAAAAAAAGAAGAAAAAAGGATTTTGCCGTGTGTACTGCGGAATACACATGGTAAAGGCCCTTTGCCGTGTGTACTACGGAGTACACACGGCAAAGGATCGATGAGGGCACACGGCGAAGAGACCACCTTCTGCGGCCGTTAGCTCCTTCCGTTAAACGGACTTGTGGGGTCACGGGTCCCACCTTGTTGCCGTGACAACACCTATGCCGTGTGCCGTTGTCGACTTTGCCGAGTATATTTTCTTTGCCGTGTTCCTTTATGAGCCTTTGCCGTGTATATTTATTTACCGTGTTCTTTTTCAGAAATTTGCCGTGTTCACGTACTTTGCCGTGTATTTTCTGAGTTACACACGGCAAAGACTGTCTTTACCGTGTTCCGGTGTTTTTGGCACACGACAGAGATATTTTTTCCCGTAGTACAATCTTTTATAAAAAACTCCATGTTTAAAGTATATTATACCATTTCATTTATACAATAAAATATGCCCGTTGTAGTGCATGGGGTATCCTTCTAATAATATCATAACATGGTAGCAAGTGACTATGACAAAAAATGATGAAGATAAAATGGGGATGTTTTCACGAACAACTGAATAGGGAATATGCCTGCTAATCAGATCAAATGCCTCGAAGAATAATCATTTTGAAATGTGCATTTAATTTTCTTTTGTGATGTTAGCATCTGGTGATAGATTTCATCCATGTATTGACCTCTATCTCTACCGGAGAAGCTCCATTAGATGATGTCACCTATGATTTTTCCATTACAAGTTTTTGTTTTCATTTTTTTCACATAAAAAGATTCAGTAGACACCATAGAAAACTGTAGTGAACTTGGTGAAACAATACATTTTTATAAATTGTGTATTAGACTCTCTAAAGAGTAAAACACACCATATATTAACCGAGTGGACTCCATAAGGGCATGTACAATGTGGTGACGTCAGCCTTCCCTTATGCTTGCCACGTTGTATTTTTGTTTAGTAGGAGAAGAGAGAAACAAAAAAAAGATTGTCTTTCCTTAGCTAAGGGATGATTTCTTAGAAATAAGAGAAGAATATTTTCTCCATTGTATCATATGTCTTCTCTTAGTCAATCAGTTTCTTGCTAAAAATAATTAATTCTCATTAATTGTTAGAGATAGTAATAAGAGATAATGTATTGTACAAGTTATATATTATGTTTTCTCTAAATGATGTGGAGAGCTAAGAGAAGGCATGCCTTACCTAGAATTGTACATTTTTTTTTGATAAAACACGTTTTATTACTTAGAGTTTAAGTATTACACCCGGCCTCTACATAACTAGGATGCACACAGCCGCCAGAATCCAGCAATCCAAACATAAAGGAATAAAAAACATAGGCGAACTATACATATCATAATGAGAAATTGTAAAGCGCCTAAGGAGCCGAAGGTAGGTCAATCCGCAGATTATGTTATCAGCCATATCAGGTGAACAAATCCCGCACCGTGTCCTCCAACCGCGTACACATCTCCGTAAAAAGCTCGCGGTGATCCGCACGATGAAGTGCCGCCCAACACCGAAGGGTGCCAGTGCAAAGTAGACTATGTTATATATTGTAGAAAGAAGTCCAGATCACCCTCTTATCTTTCGAGTTCTGGACGTTAACCCCCCCCCCCCCCCCTAAGTATCAACTAGACCATTTAACCTCCCTAAGTATTTAAAACCGGTCACATTACCCCCGATGACACTAATGACGGTATTGAGCCTGGTTTTGGCCAGGTGTCCACGGTCTAGATAATAATTAGGATTCTATTTTGTATCCTTCTCCTTCCCCGACTGAAATCGCACACGAACAGAAACATGTGGAGTTGACCCGTCGTTCCTCCAGCCTCTAGACCTTTACCGCCAACCAGATCTCGTCAGCTCCGCCGTCGAGCAAGCTGGTCAGAGACGTGCATGTCCACCTAGACGACCGCGGCCGTACGTGACCCCGTTTCTTCGTCGCTGATCTTCCCGCCAACTACGCCGGTGCCACGTCTCTGTTTCTTCGCCACCGTCTGTTCCCACCAAGATAAAACCTACTGTATCAGGTTACAGCTAGTTGACCAACCGCGACGTGGTTCGTCAGCCTCAATTACCATCTGAACTAAACTTGTGCATTGCAGGATGGGAAGTACACTTGCATCGATCGGTTCAAAAGGTAGAAATTGGAGAATCTCCCTGTACCGATTCATTATGAAGAATGGAGTGATATTTCTTATTGTTGGTGTCGTGAGATCCATCATGGCCAAGGACGGGAGAATTTGCACGTGATTCATCATGACTAGTCCTTGAAGAAGCCATCAGGGATGGGAGATGTTCTTCAATTAGAGAGGAACACTAGCTTCGTCTTTCCGAGACCGCCGAAGCCGACGATGGGGATCACAGATACGTCCTCCTCGCTCACCGAGTGAAGCACCAGCTTCATGAGCTTCTCCATGTCCGCGGCCCTTCCCACCGTCTTGGCCTCGCCGAGTCAAGCAGCATACAGCAACCACGCGGACGGGAAGACGGGAAATGAAACATCACGGGGTTATCTAGACCGAAGGTGTCCAACGTGGCCAAAACCAGCTGTCCACCAAGGCCAAAACCAGGCTCAATACCGTCATTAGTGTCCTTGGGGGTAATGTGCCCGGTTTTGAATACTTAGGGGGGTTAAATGGTCTAGTTGATACTTAGGGGGGGTTAACGTCCAGAACTCGAAAGATAAGGGGGTGATCGAGACTTCTTTCTATATTGTACACTAGATTCTCTCTCGAGTACATCCGACTCTTTAAAATACAGTAGACGGTCCTAACCAAATCCAACAATAAATTATCAATGATCTGAAAACTGCCTCCAGGGTCGCTCTTGTGCGATTACGAAGGCGCGGCGCCGCCACCAAAAAGTTCCACCGCAGTCGCCCCACCTAATGGCGGACAACGACGTTGGGGGTGTCTCCACTGGTTTTTTGCCCCGCCAGGCCCAGAATACCTTCTACTCCACCCTACAGATTCGTCTCAATCTGACCGCCACCAACCTCTAGTGTTGCCAGCCGTTAACGGATCTGGACGAGATCCTTTGGATCGCGGTGATACGATTCCCACCCGTGTAGTTCGAGCTCTAGGAGGACCTCGGGACTCAGCGTGCTTCATTGCTGCAATTCTGAGCCACATCTAGCCTCTCAGCAGCAACGAGATGTGGCTACAGGGGATCAAGAGTTGTGGCTAGAATCTCGTGGACTGACCGTCAATTGACCTTTGATCTGGCTGCCAATCTCTAGATCGGGAGGCATGATCCCGGCATGGCCGCAACACACCTTCACGCGCAGGTTCGTGGCGACATTAGACAACACTGTGATCCCTTAGTGAACTGCCGTGGCTGAATAAGTGATACCTTCGATCTGGATTATGGATGTAGTATAGATCTTTTTCCCTAATAAACTTAGGTTATCGAATCCTCAGGAAGCAGAAAGCGTAGTAAGATTACTTCAACGGACCCTCGGGAGTTTTAGAATTCTTTTTGTCTTTTAGACCAAGAGTTTGCGATCTTTTGTTGTTGTTAACGATGGAGAGAGAGGGCCTAGGGCTTTCGGTTTCACATGTAGTTGTGCAAAACATCTGATGGAAATAAAAGATAATAATAAAGTATATATGTAATTGTTAGAGTAAGATAATTATATGTGAGCAGTACATCCATAATTGTTATTGCCTCCGCAACCGCTTATAGCAATAACCTACTAGTCTCCTCCATAGAAGAAAGAGAACTAATGGTAAGCATAGTGATGTCACGGTTAATCCCAAGTAAATCCATCACATGCAGCCGTACTACCCCATCTGTCACTGTGTAGGGTTCGTAGCATGGAAAACAAAAAAAATTCTACCGCATGAGCACACACAAACCAAGATCTATATACTAGATTGTAGCAACGAATCGATATAGTTCTCACCCTCGAAGATTTCAAAGCGGTTAACGACAACAGATTCTCGTGGGTGATGTAGTCGTTCACTTGCTGATCTCAAGATCACGTAAATGATCCTTACGGTGCCGCGTTCCGACAGAGCTCCCGCCGTCGGTCACACGTTCGGTACTCGATAAAGACCTTCCTCTCCCTTGTTCCAGCAGGCAGCGGAGGTTGTAGATCTCTCCTCGCAATTTCGGCAGCACGACGGTGTGGTGTCGGAGTTTAGAGGGGAAATCCCGCAGGTCTTCGCCTAAGCCGGAGCGGGTATGCTAGAGTAGAACAGAGGACTGCAACTTTGGAGGTTCAGGCAATCTAGGGTTTATTGTGTGGGAGGGCCAAGGGGGCGCCCCCTCCCCTCTATTTATGAGAGGGAAAGGGGCAAGGGGGAGGGGAGTCCTACCCCAACTCCCCTTGATTGGACGGCGGCAAGGAGAGGGAGGAGTCCTCCCTTAGGTAGGACTCATTCCCTTCCTCCACTAGGAAACCAATGTTCCAGTTTGACTTTTTCAAACTGGCTTTTTCACTTTCAAAATAGACTTTGATTTCTCTCTTCCAAGTGTCTAGCCAAGTGACCTAGGACATGATGCAACCATTACACTTTGTTATGACACATCCATATACCCTTCCGCTTCCGGATCGGTGGACCTTCTAGACCCTTTTAGAACATTCCGGTGAAAACACCGAAACCATTCCCGAACTCCAGAATTGGACTTTCCTTATATGAATCTTATTCTTCAAACCATTTTGGATCTCCTCGTGATACCCTGGATCCCATCCGAGACTCCAAACTACATTCGGTCTCTTTACTCACTTTCCATATCTGCTAAACAACCTTGAATCCTTAAGTGTGTCTCCCTACGGTTTGTGGATTATGCGGACATGATCGGGACTCTTCTCCGATCAGTAACTAATAGAGGAATCTAGAAATTTTCATATGGCTCCCACATATTAATACGATTACTTCATGATCGAATGAACCATTTACATATGATACCAATTTCCCTTTGTCTCGCGGTACTTTACTTATCCGAGGTCTGAATATCGATATCTATGCATACCTAGTTCAACCTCGTTACTGATAAGTACTCTTTACTCGTTCCTGTGATATGTGATCCCTTGTGAGCCAGTCACATGCTTGCAAGCTAATTGGATGACATTCCACCGAGAGGGCCCAGAGTATATCTATCTGTCATATGGATGTACAAATCCCATTCTTGAACCATGTGCCTCAACACATACTTTCCGAACACTCAATGCCACCTTTATAGCCACCCAGTTACGAAGTGGTGTTTGATGTCATCAAAGCATCCATTCGGTGATGGTGATTAACATGATCTCATGGTCGAAGGATTTAGGTTACTATGTATCTGAAAGCTTATCGCAAACAAAATATTGAAATGACTTGATCTTTATGCTACGCTTAAATATAGAAGTATGTCCATCACATCGTTATCCTAATGATATGATCTTGTTTTCAATAACATCTCAATGTTCATGATCAGGAAACCATGATCATCTATCAACCAACAAGCTAGTAGTACAAAGAGACTTTACTAGGGACTCTAACAAGTTTACAAATCACACAAGTATTAATGTTTCCGGTTAATACAATTATAGCATCAATGTAAACATTTATCATAAACACAAAGATATAATAATAACTACTTTTATTATTGCCTCTTGGGCATATCTCCAACAGTCTCCCACTTGCACTAGAGTTAATAATCTAGATTACATGGTAATATACCAAACACCCATGGCGGTTTGGTGATGGTCATGTTTTGCCCTCGGGAGAGGTTTAGTCAACGGATCCGCCACATTCAGATCGGTGTGTACTTTGCAAATCTTTATGTCACCATCTTGGACATGTTCTCGAATAGCTTGAAAACGTAGCTTGATATGCTTAAGCTTCTTGTGTGACCTTGGATCCTGCACATTGGCTATGGCACCCATGTTATGACAGTAGATATCCATTGGGTCTAGCGCACTGGGAACCACACCAAGCTCTGTAATGAACTCTTTCGTCCATATCTCTTCTTGTGAAGCCTCTGAAGCAGCCATGTATTCCGATTTAGTTGAAGATCTCGCCACAACGCTTTGCTTTGCACTCCTCTAGCTTACTGCTGCACCAGTCAATGTAAATACGTATCCAAATTGAGATTTGGAATCATTCGGATCGGTGTTCCAACTAGCATCGGTGTAACCATTAACAACGAGTTGTTCTTCACCTCCATAAGAAAGAACCATATCCTTAGTTCTTCTCAAGTACTTAAGGATGTTTTTGACCGCTGTCCAATGATCCACTCCTAGATCACTTTGATATCTTCTAGTCAAACTAACAGCATATGCAATGTTAGGTCTAGTACATAGCATGGCATACATGATAGATCCTATGGCTAAGGCATAGGGTGTCACATCCCAAGATTTTCCAAATCTTGTAATGTGAAAAATAAATGAATAAAATAAAACTTTGTTCATTTTCAGGGCCAGAAGAAACTTTTGAATCCAATTGGAAATCTTCAAACCTATTTTGAACAAAGAAATCCTAAAGGGATTAAAAAGATAAATATTTAGTAAAGGAAAAATAAAAATATTTTACTACTACTTTGAAATCTTTTTATAAAGGCTTTGGTTTTCAAAGGGAAAAGAAATATTTAAATAAAGATTATTTTATAGAGCCAAATTAAACCTTGGCCAAGCTTTTGAAAATAAAACATTTTGTTTTTATAAAAATAGTAAAGGTTTATTTAAATAAAGTAATAAGGATTTAATATCCAAGTTTTTAATAATAAAGGTTTTATTATTTCTAAACCATCAAAACTTGTTTAATTGTTTAAAATAAGTTTTCCAAGTATTTTTATATTCTCAAATAAAACCTACTGAAGTGTTTTGGTTTTATTTTAGATTTCAAAATAAATATTTTAATAAAACAAATCCTATTTGATTTAATAATGGGGGTCTATTGTATTTAATTATTAATGGACCCTAAAATAAAAGGTTATTTTGTTTTAAACAAGTTTCCAAGTATTCTTTGTTTCCAAATAAAACCTACTGATTTGGTTTTGAAAATATTTGGATTTCAAATGGAGTTTTATTTAAATAAATCAAACCCTATCTGATTAAATAACTATGGTCTATTTTATTAAATTATTAAATAGATCCTAAAAAGAATAAAAATATTATTTTGTTTTGGGATTTGGTTTATGTTGATAAACAGAACCAAAAACCCATTTCAAGTGTGATGAATGTGTTTGAATTATTTTGGTTGTTGATTTGTTTGCTTGAATTTCAAAACAGGAATTGAGTTAGAAAAAGAAAAAAAATTCAGACAGAAAAAAAAATAGGATTTGGACCTGACCCAACTAAGCCAGCCCAATAGGCCCAACTCCAGCCCACCTTTCTTTTCCCTCAGCGAAACGTTTTGCACTTGATCACGCACCCATACAGACAATGACAAGTGGACCCTCCTTCCCTCTCACTCACTCGCTGACCAGCCGACCCCACCCCCTCCTATTCATCGTCTTCAAGCACGACCTCGTCGCCCTGGCCGTTTACTGCCGATTGATTCGCGTCGTCAATTCGCTTCAATGCCGTGTGATCAACGCTCCATTTCCCCTCTGTCTCCTCCCCGAGGCACGCCCCTAGGCTGCCCCAATTCTTCCCCGAGCACCTCTGTCTCCGACGACCTTCCTTGTCGATTCCGGCCGAGCTTCAACACCCCTTGCCTATCTGAGCACACTAGCAGACTCCCCACTCCCAGGCGCATCTGCCTGTACTCTTCGTTCGACCGCGGGCGCCCCAGAGCATCACCTTCGTCGAGCTCTGACCTCGCCGCCGTCTGTCTCGTCTCCGTCGAGCTCCTCCGGTAAGTCCAGACCACCCCGACCCCTCTCGTTCACGCACACGTCATCTCCGTGGTCTCCTGCATCTGATCACGCCCTTTGGTTGCCTCCTGGTGATCGACAGCTTCGTCTTCGACCTTGACCAGAGCCAACCGTCGCCAGACCGAACTCCGGCGAGGAATTCCTCCTGCCCTCGTGCGCCCCTTGCCACGCCGACCATACGACGAGCTTCCCCAGGCCTCTGCGAACGCGGTGATCACCTTCCCTATTTCTCTCGCTTCCTGTTCTCGCTGTTATGCCGTAGCCAGAGCACCGCCGCCGCGCGCCACCGTCGAGCGCCGCCAGTTCTTGGCCAGGCAGTAGCAACCGTTCGATTTAGATCGGAGAGACGAGAATAGATCACTTAAACTCGAAAGGGTACGCAGCCAGTGCCGTGCGATGCAACTTGATCTAACGGCCTGCAGCACACGATCCACCCGAACCGGTATCGGCGAATAGAAAAGTGCCGCGTGTCCCCTGTTCTGTTTAAAAACAGAATTGAAATCAGAATAGAATGTGAATTTCAAACCTTTGTAACTTTTGATCCACACGTCCAAAAATTACAAATTTTATATCATTGGAATCAGTGGAACAAGCCCTAGCCAACCATGCCTTTTTTTTAGTAAAAAGCTTCTGGAAAAATGGTTGTTTTTGCAGAAACATTTGTATGCTTGTTAAGCATGTGAAAATTGTTTAAAAATGAAATTGAGGATAAAATCTTTGGCAAATGTTGTGATTTGAGACTACTAACATTAGGAAACACTTTGTGGTTTCAAAAATGTATTTGGTGAAACAAAATAATGATTCTTTGATTTAAAACCATTTCTAGTCAAATAGAAATGTGGTTTATTTGTTAAAATGGTTTTGGAAGAAAACTTTTGGAAAATGTTTTGTTTTAAACTCTCTGACCCTAAACACCAAGTTTTGTGGTTTGAAAACATATTTTGTGAAACCCTATAGATTAATGCCTTAGTAAAAATATTTCTACACCACATAAAATGATACTTTGTTTTGAAAATGGTTTAGGAAAAGAAATCCTTTGCAAATGACTTTGCCCCTTTATAAAATGACCATTAGGTGCTTTCAAATGTTTATGCCCCATTAGGAACCACTTTTCCAAATAAAACAAAGTTTGGCATGCTTGCATGCATTATATTGGTTCTATGATTTTATGTGTTGTTTTGCTTGATTGGTAGATTGAGTTTGTACCTTGCTTGATTGAATTGTAGTGACTTGAAGAGTGTGATTGTTGCAAGGACAAGAAGTGAACCCATACTCTACCAAAAAGGCAAGTGATGCTTCATACTTTTGTCCCATTACTTTCACTATGCATTTGTGATTTTATCTAAGTAAAACTTGCATGGATTTTTGCTAGTATAAACCTTGCTATAGGAAAACCTAGTAGAAGAATCCTTAGTAGGATTTTACTAAGTTAAGATTCCTACTACTATCAAGCTTAGGCTAGCTAATAGAAAACAAGGGTGGAAATATACTCACACTATGGAAAAATATTCTATGTCTGGGGACTTGTGTTTTGTTTAATAAAACAACTAAGTTAATGAATCACCTAGGTGGAATGGGACTTGCTTGGTGGATTTTGGTTGAGTGGTTACACAAGGCCAGGGGACTGGTGAACCTTGTGTATCTCACTTGTGGATTGCCACCCAGGAACAAAGAGATTTGAGATGTCAAATGTTGAGAAGCTTCAAGTGCAACCACTTGGCAATATGGGCTCTGCCATGATCATATAGGTTGCAAGAACTTATCCATATGGACAGTGGGTGGTAGTGTTTGATAGATTGGAGCGCGTCCATTTTGGTCTAAGGGAAGGCTTCTGAAAGATCTTGTCTTGGGAAACCAAGTCTTGTGGGGAAAGTGCACCACCTCTGCAGAGTGTAAAATCTAAGTACTTAGCCATGTCCCTGGTAAAGGACAAATTTGAGCATCAAGACATGGAAGCAATCAAGAATCTCATCATTCAAATTTCTAAGTTAAAACTTGTGGTTTGAACAAGGGTTATTTGAAATCTTCAATCTTTGATTGAGAGAAGCCTTGGAAAAGATTTTGTCAAAACAAAAACTTAGTATTTTCAAAATGATAAGGAAAATCTATTTTGAGCAATGCAAGCCTCAACTCCACTTAGCCAAATGCATATAGATGATAGACTCCACCATACTACTATAGTATCACTTGCCAATACAATTCAAATGTATTGACCCTTGTGGCTATAACTTGTATGTTGCAGGTTTGATTGATTTAGTGAAGTGTGTTGATTAGGATTACAAAGTCTACAACCAACATGTCTGCCTGTGGCACTTTGAAGATGAAGGACCCCATGTTATAGATTTCTGCTGCAATGTAATGTAATAGCCAAATGAGCTATGTAAGATGTAATAAAATTACTTTATTCCTGGTTATAAAGTTAATTATGACCTTTGTTTCTTGATATTACATCTTAACTGTGGATGCTAGCTATTGATCCAGGGACTAGCATTGTAAACACAGGGGACTCCACCTTACATTGTGTAAAGGTTGGGACACTCCCTCTACATAGGGAGTCTTACTCATCCTCTCTCTTTATCTTCTGCCGTAGCGGTACTTTGAGTTTTACTCAAGGTCGTATTGGGCAACATGGGAAAGAACCCTTTCTTGCTAACTTCCATTCCAAACCTCTTTAGAACTTTGTCCAAATATGTACTCTATGAAAGCGATATTAGGCGTCTCGATTTATCTCTATAAATCTTTATGCCTAATATGTAAGAAGCTTCGCCAAGATCCTTCATTGAAAAACTATTATTCAAATAATATTTGAAACTTTTAAGAAGGTCTACATCATTCCCAATCAACAATATGTCGTCCACATATAGTACTAGGATTGCTACAGACCTCCCACTCACTTTCTTGTAAATACAAGCTTCTCCATAAGTTTGTATAAAACATTGATTCCAACTTCAGGATGCTTGCTTCAATCCATAAATGGATCGTTGAAGTTTGCATACCTTGTTAGCATTTTAGGATCGACAAAACCTTTGGGTTGTACCATATACAACTCTTTATCAATGTCTCCATTGAGGAACGCCGTTTTGACATCCATATGCCATTGTTTATGGCTCAGTTAATGAGGAGCCTGTTGGGAACCCCAAGAGGAAGGTGTGAAGCAGCACAACAGCAAGTCTTCCCTTAGTAAGAAACCGAGGTTATCGAACCAGTAGGAGGAAGGAAACGTCACACAGGTGTTGTAAGCAACGCGGAGACCTGCACAACACAAACTCAAGACTTTGCCCCAACTAACAGTGAGGTTGTCAATCTCACCGGTTGTTGTAAGTGGTCGTAACGTAATTGGTTAGTGGGCTTTAACGAAAGTATTAATAAGATAGTAGTTTAGAACAAAGCAAGGGATGACCGTTCAAGAAGATCGTCGTGAGACCGTTCGGTCCATATCCGGTGTGGGCGTTAGAGCATTGAGTGGGGATTGGATCCCCATGTTGAGATGGGTCTGGCTACTCGTCCGGGCCAACGATAGGCCGCCGGTGTTAAGCCGGAGGAAGGAGAGGATGAGGCCAAGTCATCATGCCCCTTATGCCCTGGGCGACACACGTGCTACAATGGGCGGGACAAAGGGTCACGATCTCGCGAGGGTGAGCTAACTCCAAAAACCCGTCCTCAGTTCGGATTGCAGGCTGCAACTCGCTTGCTTTTCATTAAAGTTGAAGGAGACAAACAAAGTCTTGCCGATGGAAGAAATTCCATCGTCGTAAGGGAAGGCCTTGGTCAGTCAACTCACCGCCATTGACCAGGGGAGGGGGGAACAATCTGATGAGTGAGATCACAAAGGATTAAACGTATGGTGTGGAAGGTAATGGTGGTCTGCAGCAAGTAAACAAGTAACAGTGGAACATGTATCAATGGTAAAGATTGGACCGGGGTCCATAGTTCAGTAGAAGTGCTCTCCGTAGATAAACAACATGGCATGAAGGGTAAACAAATTACAGCAGTGCAATTTACAGGAACTGAGCAAGGCACAACAATGCAATACCAGACAAAGCGATCCTATGAGATTCGATTGGGCAATACAACAATATACATAGACCGCCATCCAACTGCATCTATGACTAGAAGTTCACCTTCAGGTTATCATCCGAACCCCCTCCAGTATTAAGTTGCAAGCAACAGACAACTGCTATAAGCAAAGTGTGTAAGGTAAACAATCCACTTGTTCTATGAACAAGAGACCGTTGTTTTCTCCCTAGTGGCAATAGCACATCTACAACCGAAGAAATTTCTGTCACGTCCCTTGGAAACTAGAGGCATGAACCCACTATCGAGCATAAATACCCCCTCTTGGAGTCAGTAGCAACTACTTGGCCAAGATAGCTACTAACAACAGAGAGCATGCAAGATCACAAACAACACAGACATGATAGTATCAAATAGATAAAACCATTAATCAATCTAACATAGTAATCTCAATATCCATCTGATCCCCGCAAACACACCATACATGATTACAAATAGATTCGATCTTGATCATGAACGGATCTCACAAGATATATACATGAAAGCACAAGGAGGAGATACAACCATCTAGCTACTACATGGACCCATAGTCCAAGGTGGAACTACTCATGCTTCATACCGGAGAGAAGGCCTCCGGGATGATTTCCCCTCCGACAGGGTGCTGAGAAGAACTTCAGATCCCCCCAATCTAGGGACGATAGTGGCGGCGGCTACAGAAGGTTTCGTGGAGTTTTGGGTGCCTAGGGTTTCTGCATCGGGGGCTTCTTATAGGCGAAGAGGCGAGGCTGGGAGGCGGCCAGGGGCCCCACACCCTACCTAGGCACGGGGTGGGCCCACCCGCGCCTAGGGGGGTCTGGCCGCCCTGGTTTGCTTCTCCGTCTCGTCTTCTGGCTTCGTGTCCCCCACGGTAAAATATTGACTTCGACTTTTGTCCCGTCCAATTCCGAGAAATAGATTTTCTGCCTTTCTGGAACCATAAACAGAAGAAAATAGGAAACTAGCACTGTGGCAACTTGTTAATAGGTTAGTTCTAGAAAAGATATAAAAACACCTCAAAGTGTAGACAAAGCAAAGTAGATACTAAACAAGCATGGAGCATCAAAAATTATAGATATGTTTCCGACGTATCAAGCATCCCAAGCTTAACTCCTGCTCGTCCTCGAGTAGGTAAGTGATAAAAAGAATAGTTTTTTAGGTGACATGCACCATCAAAACCAAGATCAAACCATTTGCAGGCATTGAAAGCTGGGATCAAAGAACTCTAAACATGTGCATGAAAGATGGAGTTCTAACAATAGGACATAGTAACTAAGCATGCAACATGAAAGGCTACAAACAAAGATCATGGATAACATGCATTGAAAAACGTTTGTTTGTTTCACATACAGAAAACATGGCATAGTGGCATTCAGCTTGTCCCTCATAGAGTAGCAAATAGATGCATAGGACACCTTCAAAGTTCACAAGGGTGACTAGAAACAAGTAGCACAAGAACAAGTAATATCACAATATGCATTAATCAATAAGTTTTGGGACACTGCACATAGAATTAAGAATGAAAACTATGCTCTCTTAATGGTGCCTAAAGGTAGAAGGTGGAGACTCAAATAATGGTGTAAGAAAGGCCTTTCATAAAGGAAGCAAGGATTTCAAGTTTCAAAAAGAGCTTCCAAATATTATGGTACTTGTTAGCTTTCAGCCCTCATTGCCCCTATCATAAGCGTCTTGAAGTGGTTAAGGTTAAAGTGATCAAAGATGGAGTATATGCTTGACAAAGTATAAGTTGGCAATCTCAAGTCCCTTGAATTCTAGGGCCACACCTCATGCTACTCAACTTCAGTCACCTGCAAGTTCTTGTCATTTCAAGTACATGCATATCATAGAGAACCGCCAACAGGGTACCCCTTGCACATGGTACAGGAGCTATCCCATAACCAAATGACAAGGCAAGCAGACAATGAACATCTCAGCGATCTTTTTATTTACTATATGCATAGCTTTTTATTGAGGATGCTTCATAGATAGCTCACTATGGTGATGCTGCAAGTTTCCTCCATGATTAGGCATGGCTTAGGCTAGCGGCCCAGGCGTTTCTCTAACACAAAATATATACTCCATGGACTTACAAGTTCCCTCTTTATTTCACACCAGTGACATCCATAGACAAAAGAGCATGATATCAACTGAGTACAAAGTACAAGTGCAATGTTGAAAATGTTCCCTGTGACAGCACGGTTCTGCTAATTCCAACGTATAAGTGCAAGCATATACAACATAGATCATACAATGGTTCAAGTTTATTAGGGGCAAAGAATATAAAGTGTGCCATCAAGTTTGTGAGGGCTTTAATCACTAAGTTTTCACATAACAAAATAGTTTTAAATGGGAAGATAGCTGAAAACAAGAATATACTTGGAAGGGTGTAACACACCATGCATAGGAATTTATAGTGGAAACTTTGGAATAACTTGGTTTCTTGGGAGTTGGAAGCAGGAGTAGAGCTTACTCATACAAGTGGAGGGTATAAAAAGACTGGGAGCAACCAACTAAGAGAGTAATAATGGCATAATCATGCAGAGCAACAAAACATTACTAATCAAAGCATAGAGTGGTACTACAATTCAAGGACTAAATGATCATAGAGGCTATGGTGACTTGTCATAGTCATAACATGGTATGAGCATGTGCCAAGTCAACCCAAACAAAGCATCAAAGGAGAATACCACATTACTATGCTTTTGCATGCTAAAAAACGCATATTTTTTTCAAGGCACACTAAGCAATCCCAATTGTTTGGAACAAGACATGCTACAGCAATAATCACTAAGCATACGGTCAAAACAACACCTAGCATGTCATAAAGTCTAAGTCACAGTCAATGCAAGCTCCACTTGCACTTTCAAGCAAGAACTTACTACTCCTTTCCAACACCAAGCAACTTATTTGCAAAACAACATAGCTAGAACAGGTGTCCAAACTACTTTATTCAAGCAAACTAAACAAACTAAGCAAACCAAACAAAAACTAAGACTCTCCAAGAACAACACAACAATGCATGAAACAATAAAAACGAAGTGTCTAGACAAACCTGAGCTTTTTATTGATGAAGAAGGAGATGCCTTGGGCATCCCCAAGCTTTAAAGCTTGTACCTCTTGGATATTTCTTGGGGTGACACCATGGTGGCATCCCAAAGCTTGAGCTTTTGTCCATTCTTCATCTCATTGCATCATTCTCTCTCTACACCTGAAACTTTTCCTTCATACAAAACTTCACACAATCTTCATTAGCAACATTAGTGTATTCAAAAGATATTAGACCTCTGGAAAAGCTTTGGAACAGCAAGACCTTTCACTAAAAACACAAGCTAATGTAGAAAATCCTTCAATAAGCTCAATTCCCCAAAAAAGAACTCAAAAAGGAATCAATAAAAACCAAATGCAAATAATGGCAAAAATCTATCAAAACAGACCAGCAGGCAGAAATCGATTTTTTTCGAACATCTTCTGTTGCTCAAATCAAAAGGTGTTGAACTAACGAAAGTTAGCTAACATACTGGGGGATTTATTTATAAATTTTGAGATCAATCCGAGTTACAGAGACTCCTCACGCATTTTTATGGTGGAGGACAGAAATCTGTTTCGGGACAGCAACTCCCCAAATCTTACTTCCCTCTCATTATAGGTTATTCTTGGCACAAAAAGAAAACAAAAAGGATAAGGATAGGTCATTACCGAAGTAATAACTTCCAAGACTCAAGAAAACTCTTGGGTTAGCTCCCAACAAGTACTTTTCTTTAACGCCTTTAAGTTAGGCTTGATATTTTGAGAAGATGCTCACATAAGAAATATGAATTGAAGTAAAAGAGAGCATCAAAAAGCAAATTCAAAACACATTTAAGTCTAACCTTCTTCCTATGCATCGGAATATTGTACACAAATAAATTCACAAAGAACAAAGTGACAAACATAGGAAGATAAAACAAGAGTAACTTCAAAACTTTCAGCACATAGAGAGGTGTTTTAGTACCATGAAAAATTCTACAACCATACTTTCCTCTCTCATAATAATTTTCAGTAGGATCATGAATAAACTCAACAATATATCTATCACCTAAAGCATGCTTTTCATGATCTACAAACACATAATTTCTATCAAGATCAAATATAGTGGGATTAAAACCTTCATAGGTTTTACCCAAAATAGATATTTCAAAAGGATCCACTGGAACATAACATTCATCCTCCTTTGGTAAGCATGGGGGACAATCAAATAATATAAGAGGTAAAGAGTTACTCTCATTAGAAGGTAGGCATGGGTAGATCCATTCTTCCTCCTTTTGTTCATCACTCTCCTCCTCTTTTTTATCTAACGAGCTTCCGATTTCAACAATTTCTTCTTCCATAGGCTTCTGCAAGGCATTAGTCTCTTCCATTTGTGGAAAGCATCTATTAAAATATTCAAGAATATATCCATTTTCTTCCTTGTAATTATCAAAGAAAAATTTAAGTATCTCATAAACCTCATATCCATAAGGTGCATCATCAGTATTTTCCAGCAAACTGGCAAGTTCAAATGCACCCTTGAAGGCAATAAATTCTTCAATTTGTTCCACATCATAAAAGTCATAATTTCCTTTAACATAGGAGGATATGGTAACATTATCATTATACTCACATTGAAAAGGGAGGTGTTTATACCTCCTACAACAACAGGCTTTATCAAAGCAATAAGTAGCACTATAAGTAGAGCACACCTCTCTAGCAATAGTATTCAATTTATCAATTTCTTCCCATAGGTTTTTTCCTTTTTGTGACAGACGGTGTTCCTTATAAAAATACTTCTGTTTTTCCGTGAACCCACCTTGCCAATAAGAAATAGTTTCAAAGAAACCATCCATTGATAGAAAGAATGACCAAGCAAGGCAATAACAGACCACCAACTAGAGTAGGAACTATTTTTTTGTCTTTTTGATAAGAGAAAGCAAACCAAACTAAAATAATTTTTTGGGATTTTTTGATAAAAAGAGGCAGACAAAACCAAGAAAAAGAACCTAAGCAAACTAAAAACAAAGTAAAGAGAAAGGTTGAGGAGGACTCCCCTTGTGAAGACGTCCTTGGACTTCCCTGCAACGGCGCCGGAAAACTTGTTGATGCGCCTAGTTGATGTAGGTGCGCTTCATCGGGAAACCCCAAGAGAAAGGTGTGATGCAGCACAGCAAAAGTCTTCCCTCAGTAAGAAACCGAGGTTATCGAACCAGTAGGAGGAATGAAACGTCACACAAGTGTTGCAAGCAACATGGAAACCTACACAACACAAACTCAAGACTTTGCCCCAACGAACAGTGAGGTTGTCAATCTCACTGGTTGCTGTAACAAAGGATTAACTGTATGGTGTGGAAGGTGATGATGGTTTGAAGCAAGTAAACAAGTAACATTGGAAGATGTATCAATGGTAAAGATTGGACCGGGGTCCATAGTTCTGTAGAGGTGCTCTCCTTAGATAAACAACATGGCATGAAGGGTAAACAAATTACAGCAGGGCAATTGACAGGAACTGAGCAAGGCATAACAATGCAATACAAGACAAAAAGATCCTATGAGATTCGATTGGGTAATACAACAATATACATAGACCGCCATCCAACTGCATCTATGACTAGAAGTCCACCTTCAGGTTATCATCCGACCCCCCTCCAGTATTAAGTTGCAAGCAACAGACAACTGTTTTAAGCAAAGTGTGTGCGGTGACCCAGCATACCACTGCATGATGTAGTACACTATAGTCATTGACATAACACCAATGAAACACCGTTCACTAGTATTACACCCCTCAGAGTGGTACAACAGAAACACAACAGGTCCAAGACATGACTATAGGTTACAACTCAACTCTTTACAAAAGATCCAAAGAACACTCTAGGTTAAAGAGAGAGAAAGAAACTTCTTACAAAGAAGAATCAGAAATAATCAACTCATAGCCAACATACTAATAGACTAGCATCTAAACTATTGGGGCTTGCATTGCTGCTATTGCAATAATCTACAGAAGTAGGTTCTATGGCTAGATATTATATTCCTATCTAATCAGCAACTTCGTCTTCACTTGAGTAGATGTATATGTTGATTTTCTTGACTTCATTGAAGAGTTTGAGCTTTTGATGATGATTCCTGGAGCATAACTTGATGTAGACGTCGTCTTAATGGCTTCAGAATCTAGCAAGGGTTAAGAAGATACGTTGAGTACGAGCGTACTCAGCAAGTTCACTAAAAAGGAGTGTTTGATGCACTATATCTACAGCCACAGACCATAGGTCGTAGGCAATGCAAGTTTTTGTAAACATTTCTTCAAAGGTTGCTTTTATTCTGAAAAGCTATGCCCGTCAGCCTTCACGGGTTTACCAGAACTTTCATGGAGTTGCTTTCCCGCCATGTTCGTAGCTTCTTCCCGGAACAGGGAGTAACAAGTTATAGTTCTTACACTCTGCAGAGGTGCGTCACTTTACCCATGAGAGATCTTAAGCTTTGTTGCATGGCCGGGAGTATGTCCCCGTTCAAACTTCCTTGGTTTGAGGCCCAACCTAAGTTCTAAGCCAATCACTGTCCTTCTCCGCGACCCTGCATACCCGACGGATTGCACATCAGGCCTAGGATAAAACTTGTTTCCATTATCAGCCTAAGGTGTACAACCCTCATAGATACCAGAAGCCGTGGGACATTGAGGGATCCCAGCCATAACCTGCCAACCCTCTACAAGAGGAGTTGCAACAACGTCCTGGTCATCCGTTGGCATGCGAAAGGGAGATGATCCAGCTGACTTCTTCGTCCCATTCCAAATCTCATGGTTAACGCGTGATATACGGCACAAGAATCACTGGCGAAATTGGTTGTTAAGTCCTAGGTAATATGTTCCTTTACCATTGGAACTTTCATAGTAGATTATTACCTCATGGCAAATAACCTATAATCATATTATTATGAAAATAGTGTTTTCTGACCTTTTTGAAATGCAGGTGATGACAATACTGGATTTGCAGAATACTTTAAAAAAATAATCAAAGGACATGAGCAAGTGTTGGCTTTTGTGATTGGAAGATTATGCACTCACGGTCTTCGAGACAATATAAGATCCAATATCTGGAATCAACATCATTGGTCTAGTAAGGACTAATGTTTAAAGAAGCGATATGCTTTTGTGCATAAGTAAATCTATGCATTTTGTAAAACTCCTGAAGGGAATCCCCAATACTATAAGTTAAGTGAACTTAGGTGATTTGTTTAAGAGTTGGTTCATCTTCAAATTTTTCTTTACAGGAAATGCATTTATAAGGAATTTAAGTCTTGATAAACAAGATATAAAAGTAGAGTGCAATAGTAATCTAAGATGGAGATTAGTTTCCATTTGGTGGTTATGATGGAAGTCTATTATTGAATTATTAAGGTTTGAAAGAGCTATCATAGAGTTGTTGCTTGAATGGCAAAAAGAATAACATTTGAAGAAAAGATTTCCTTTCTAAGGTTTTAACAATCTTTATTGTTAATAGAACGTGATAAATGTCTTTTGGTGTTTGATTGATTAGTTTGGTCTTGAGATACTTTAGGTCTTAATTGAAATAGACCAAAGTTAACTATAAAAATATAAGTAGTTTATTAGACATGATGTTTATAAGCTGTTGAGACTAAAGTTAATTCTAAAAGGGTAAACAAACTTATGGTGTAATATGTTTTAATTATTTCCAAGTTTTAAATTTATGATAAGTATGACTAAGGTGTGGGGTTATTCACTTTATGTTTAAGTGAATGATTAGATTGAACTTATTTTGCTATTATGAAAATAATATGCAACTATTCTATGGAAGTATAATTTGGATGATATTATTGATGAGTTAGATTTGAAGTCACATTAAATATTATTTAGATATTAAGATTATTCCCCCTTAATATCAGTGAGTGTTGTATAAAGTTATCTAGAAGGTTGCGGTTTTGAAATTTTGATTTTAGGTTTCAAGTGAGTATAAATTTAAGAAATTACATTTAAATTGTATTGAAAAATCTAATTATGTTATTTTTTGGACTTTGATACTTAGATTTAAAGGTTTCATATTTAAAATGTAATTATTTCTTACTTAGGAAATATTTTTTCAGATAATTATCAAAGCATTTACCTTATTATTATTTTTATAGAATAGATAAGGAAATTTTATTATCTATGAACCTTGATATGTTTTGAAATAACATACTTAATATTTTTCTAGTAAAATATACTTACTTAAGATCTTAAAAATGATTTCTATTTATTTTTAAGTATTATTATTATGTTTATAAAATTCCATATAGAATTAAATGTCTTTGAATACTTACTTCAAATTTTATTTATAAAAAAAATTAGTTGGTATTTTATAAAATAGTAGATTTATTTTTATATATAAAAATGATTTTCATTGATTTTTATGCATTATATACATTTTACTTATATTATATTTCATTAAGGAATTTAATGATGTTAATATTTAGGTATATTTTATCTGACTTAAATAAGTAAAGTTATATTAGGTAGATTTTATTTTGTTGTGATTGTTTTGATCTATCATATGTATTTTTCTATATTTTTCTAGGGTTCAAAATGTTTAGAGAGCATTTTAGTAATTTGATTTACCCTTTTTTTTCTACTTTTCTTTCTATTTTCAGGTTTGGGTCCACAGGTTAGTCCAGCCCACTGGGTTGGGCTAGACCACCTGGGTCGGTCCATTCGGTCGGTTGACCCCGATCATATCCTCCTCCTCACCGCTCGTCCTCTCCCTGGCGATGCAGATGTTGCCGCCCCTCTCTTGTTCGATTCTGGTGAACGCCGGCCATTTTGGTTGTCGCTGCCGGCTATTGAAGCTCCATCGCTTCCTGGCCAATCTGGTCCTCCGTTTTGATTTGTCCTCGAGGCCTTGTCGAGCTCGCCCTCTTTCATCTCTTGGCGCTAGGGTTCGGTATTGAGGTCGTCGTGTGCTAGTGGTCCTGCAGGCGCAACCCCGGCGTCCCCCTTCTCCTGATGCCTGCGGGAGGGCGCTGCCAGCGTAACCCCGGCATCTGGTGCTTCCTCTAATTCGGTGATGGTATTGGCCATGAGTTGTTCCCTGGCTTCGTCAAGCCTATGCTCCAGGTGCTCGGCACCCTCGGTGAGTTTTGATTCCAGGTGACCAGCCTTAGTGCTGATGGCTCTGATCCATGGTGCTGCTATGATTGTTCTGTTGATGATCTATTGCTATCCAAAATCCTTGAATTTGGATAAGCAAGTGATCCAGTGGTACTGATTTAGGTTAGTGGTTCTGGGGTTGTGAAGCTATGAGAATGGAAATATCCGATTGTGAGCTCGAGGTTCTTGATTCAGGATATGTGCTTGAATATTGGTGGCTTGGTTTAGTTGGGGATGAATTAATTTCTTCTTTTGGTTGGTAGACAATATTCTTTGGATGGCTTAATTGAATCATGGTTTTGCTGGTAAAAACCCTCAGAGTGCTAGGATGCTTCTTAATTGGCTTGCTAAGAAACTAATCTAGGAACCCCTCCTGGATGATTACAGGAGATATGAAAATTCAAACCATTGGTTTGGATTTTATCTTGTTGGAATACTTGCTGAACTATATGAGTTCTAGTTGTCTATCTAGAACAATGATCTGAATTTATTTGGTCTGCTCAGTTTGCACTGTCAACATGACAGAATATATTGGAATGATTTATTAGATCCTTTTTATGGTGACTTCTAATACCTGGAGATTGTTGATGTGGTGCCTCGTTTTAGAGTGTGCACAACAATCTTTTTTGTAGCATGATCTGTTGGTGTAGTAGCTGAGTAACAATTAGTACTTGACTGCTAATGATGCAAAGGCTGAGGTATTTCTTGATTTGTTTAATGATAAGGTGATCTAACAAATGATTCCTAGATTCTTTGTCTGAGAAAATGATATGGACACATATTCTGGTTGCTAGAAGATGATTTCTTCTTTTGCTACTTCAGTAACCTACTGTGATCTGCTACTTGTTGGGTTGCTAATGTGGTGCCTCTCTCTAGGAGTGTGCACAATGGCAGATCCCAAAGTAGTATGACTTGCTTCTGTGAGATGCTCTGAATATAGTTTCATCCATCTTGATGCCTTTAAGGTTTCAGATGGATTTTTCCCTAACCTATGATGCTTAGTCTGAGGTGTAAATTTATTAAGAACAGATGCTAAGATAGATTGGTAACTTCTCAATGATGATCTTGCATAGCATCTTGATGACCCATAAGTATAGGGGGTGTATCGTAGTACTTTCGATAAATAGGAGTGTCGATCCCAACGAGGAGTAGAAGGTGCTGAACAGTGGTATGGAGCAGGAAATCCATGTGAATACTTAGCAAACAGATATTTAGTGGTTTTCTAACAAGGCAACAAAACAAAGAGAAAGTAACAGAAGTAACGAACAAACGGAGCAAGTGGCCCAATCCTTTCTTAGCAAAGGACAAGCCGGTGGAAATACTTATAAGGACCAAACGTTCTCGAGGACACATGGGAATTCTGTCAAGTGCTTTCGCTTCAAATAGCTAAGTACTCTTCTTTGGTGTTTGTAAGTGTTGTGTGGGTGAACCTGTGCTAACATACCACCCTTCCTAGGACTAATACATACTTGTGATTAAACCCCTGCAAACATCTGTAACTACAGGAATGTAATTAAGATATAAATCTAACCACAACCTTAAACTCTGAGATCCTACGCTCCCTTGTGCAAAGGTGTCCTAACGGGTGTTCAGGTTTCTGTCACTCCGGCAACCCCACAATTAGTAGCCAAATACACAATGCATTCCCCTAGGCCCATAAATGGTGAAGTATCATGTAGTCGACGTTCACATGACACCACTATAAGAATAGCACCACAACTTAAATACTAAACCATTGAATAATAACTCATCACAGATTCATTACTAACAACATGACTTCTCCCATGTCCTCAAGAACTAAACAAACTACTCACAAGACATCATATGGATCAAGATCAAAGATGATATGGTAATGGATAACAATCTGAAGATAAACAATAATCCAATGGTTCCACTCATAAGCATCAACTACAATAGTAATCAACACCAAGAAAGTTTCCCCTGAGAACTAAAGCAATATCCAACACAATTGTTACAGCGGGACAGAGTGGTGGTGATGGTGCTGGTGGAGATGATGGTGTGGATGATGATGATGATGATTATCCCGATGAAGCCTAGCTTGATGACAGTGTTGATGGCGACGGTCTCCCCTCTCTAGGAAGGAATTCCCCCAGCAGAAATATGTCTGCCGGAGAGATCTTTTTCTCTCAGTGTTTTCCGCCCCCCTAGAGGCAGCGGAAATCTATCTGTGGTTGCTCCCCGAACCTTAGGGTTTCGAAGGGAAGATATAGGCGAAGGGGCGGAGTCGGTGGCCGGGCAGGTGGGCCACACCTGCCCTAGGCGCGGGGTCAGGTGGGCCCGCGCCTAGGGGGTGTGGGCCCCCTGAGGCCCCACTTCGTCCCTCCTTTTGGCTTCCTTCGTCTTCTGGTAAAATAATATGTTTCCATATTTTTCTGGTATTTTTATGATCTTCGCGAAATTGCACCGAAACGCCTTCTTTTCCATCAGAATCCAGACTCCGGCAGTCCATCCTCCAGGAATCATCTAACATTCATAAACAGATGAAAAGCCATAAGTAATACCTCATAATAAGACAAATATCAATGAATAGAGGTAAATTATGATATAGAATGGTGATGCAAATTGGGCGTATCAACTCCCCCAAACTTAGACTTCGCTTGTCCCCAAGAGAATACTGAGCTCAGTAAACATGTCCACATGTTTATGGAGTGAAGTGTTGATAAAATAATACGAATAAGAAGCATCACACTTACCATTGCACAACTCATAGAAGAAAGCAACTCACCATTATTTAACTTAGCTTGCAACCAAGTACAACAGTCACAATAGAGATTCATAAATATAAATCATAATTGGAATTAGCAAACTTGTTCTTGGTCAGAGAACACCTAGCAAACAGTTTCACAAAAGCTTTTTGTAGAAGTTTCAAAATAGGAACACTCTTTGCTCAAAAAGGTTTTTCAAAAGTGAAGGCTTTCAAAGTAATACTCAATAGATAAGAGTTTTGTGCAAACAAGGAAGATAAAGAACATGATTGAATAAATCACCATATGAATGCTTGAAACACAACAACTCAAAATCTTGCTCGAGAAAGAGAGGAAGTAGGTTTACTGACTCAACTGGTAACTAAGGGAAAGGTCCCTTCTTAGAGGGTAGCAGGGATTACAAGTCATAGAGAGCTTCCAAAAGATTATGGTACTTACTAGCTTTGAGCCCTCATTTCCCCTAAAATAAGGATCTTGAGATGATTAAGGTTAAAGTGAACAAAGATGGAGTATATGATTGACGAAATATAAGTTGGCATCTCATGTCCCTTGAATATGAGGGCCACTCCTCATGCATACTCAACTTTGGGTCCAGGTAAGTTCTTGTCATTGTAAGTATTTGCATATCATCGAGAACCGCCAATGGAGTACCCCTTGCACATGGTACAAGAGCTTTCCCATAACCAAAATGACAAGGCAAGCAGACAATGAGCATCTCAGCAATATTTTTATTTACCATATGCATAGCTTTTTATTGAGGATGCTTCAGAGATGACTCACTATGGTGATGCTGCAAGTTTCCACCATGATTAAGCATGGCTTAGGCTAGCGGCCCAGGCGTTTCTCTAACACAGGATACAAACTCCATGGACTTACAAGTTCCCTCTTTATTTCACACCGTTGACATCCATAGACAAAAGAGCATGATATCAACTATGTATAGAGTACAAGTGCATTGTTGAAAACGTTCCCTGTGACAGCACGATTCTGCTAATTCCAACGTATAGATGCAAGAATATACAACTTAGATGTTCATAATGGTTCAAGTCTATTAGGGGCAACGAAAGAAAGTGTGACATCAAGTTCGTGAGAGCTTTACTAACTAGTTTTCACATAACAAAATACTTTTTAATTTGAAAGGTAGATGAAGCTTGAGAATTTGCTTGGAATAGAAACAATGCTACTAGGTAGATATGGTGGACACAAGTGGCAAAAGTTTGGTTCAAAGGATTGTGGAAACATGAGAAGTATGCCTTCTCAAAATAGGTTTTTGGCTAGCAAGGCTGGGTAGCAAGCAAGAGAGTTGGAAGAAACAAGCAAACATACAAGTAATAAAGCCAAACATGCAATCTTCCCTGAAGACACAAAAGAATCTTAAATAAAGAATACCAAGCTTATGAGCCAACAAGAAAGAAAACAAATGATACCAAATACCTGTAAGCTTTTTCTTTCTTTTTCTCTTTCATAGTAATGCCACTGACCAGAACTCGGTTTGCCAAAACCAATTTAGATACACTTGATGATCCCAAAGTGGTGCCAATACTGAACAACAAGATCCATCATATAATAGAGATTGAAAACTAAAATAAGAAATGCAAAAAGTAAAGATGAGACTTCTCATTAATATTCCAATAAAGGCACTCACACCAATGGATACATAGATAATCAACTAAAGGAGAGATACTTCCACATGCAAACCAAACTATAAGATAACCTCTCTACCACAGATATGAATCCACTAAAAAGGTAAAAGATAAAAGGTAATGGTGGTGATACCGCGACACTCCCCGAAGCTTGGAACAAGCCAAGGGGATGCCAAACCTGATGACAAATTACTCCTTAGGTGGTGGTGTTCTTTTGTCATGGGTCAGGAAATCTTCCAGCATATTACGAAGCCTGTTATTCTCCTCTTGAAGCGTATCCACCTTCATCCTCAAGGCACGGTACTTATCACAAAACTCCTTGGTAGTTCGAAGGGCTTCCGCTGCCTCAGGGCAGTATATGAGTTCTGGACCAAAGGCTATGATTCCCTGCATGTGACGACAAAAAGCATACGCAATGTTAATTTCTCCTACAAAAGTATGTTTCCTCCCCCTTGTTCCTACTGTGGTTTGTTCTTCCAACTCTATCTCCACGGGCTTCTTGCCTTTGTTGTTGGCGAAAGCCATGGTACTCTAAACTTGAGAAGATTTCCTTACAGAAACAGATTGAAACGAAAACAGGACGAGAACACAATGCACGAATCTCGGGGGATCCGGGGGGTTATATATTACGAAGTTTCAATGCATAAGGAAGGTTTTGACACGGGAACAAGGTGGAGACGGAGTTCGAGGGGGGAACACCCCCATTAGGCGCGGCCAGCTGGGCCCGCGCTTGGGGTGGGTTTGTCCACCCCGAGCTCTGTTTCCTCTTTAGTTTCATCTCGTAACTTCCCTCATGTATTAAAAACATCAAAATATAAAAAGATTGGGGTTTCACGAACCTTCTATTTTCACCACTTTTACCTATTCAAAGACGAACTCTGCAGATTCCTTCTCTCTTTCTCCTGAGAATTTCCTTCATACAAAACTTTTGCACAAACTCAATGACAACATTAGTGTAAGAAAAAACAATAAACCTTTGGTAAACACTTCAACTGAAAACCCATCAAAACAAAAGCTTCTGTAAGAGGCAAATGCAAATGATGGCAGAAATCTGTCAAAACAGACCAGCAGGTAAAGATTGATTTTTCCGAAGAGCTTCTGTTGCTCAAATCAAAAAGTGCAGAACTGATGAAAGTTGGGTATCAACTTGGAGAACAAGCTCAGAAAAATGCAGCTCCATCCAAAGTACTGAGCTTCCTCACAAAATTTTACAATGCAGCACAAAAATCTGTCCCAGGACAGCCACTTTTCACAACTCCTCTACTCCACAAAAGTAGTTGAACTTGACACAAAAACCAAAACAAAAAGGATAAGGAGCGGTTATTACAGAGTTAATAACTTCCAAGACTCGACAAAACTCTTGGGTTATCTCCCAACAAGTACTTTTCTTTAATGCCTTTAAGTTAGGCCTGAAACTTCCAAAGATGCTCACATAGGATATATATATTTGAAGTGAAAGAGAGCATCAAGAAGCAAATAACCAACACACTTGAGTCTAACCCTCTTCCTATGCATAGGGGTATCATGAGAAAATGAATTGTTGAAACAAAAAGCCACAAGCATAGGAAGACAAAACATATACAACTTTAAAGCTTTCAACAAAAAACGGGGAAACTTAACATCATTGAGATGCATAAAACCATGTTTCCCTCTCTCAAAATAACTTTCAGTAGCACTTTGAATAAAGTTGACAATATAACTGTCACTGGAAACAACTTTATCATCAGAATAAGCATACTTACAGTCACCAAAAAGAGGTCCAAGGTCATAGACTGGATCAATAGAAGCAAGTTGTTCCATCCTGAAATCTTTATTAGGCAAGCTATTTTCACAAGGAGCTTTAGCAATTTTGGAAAAGTTAAACTCATAAGAATCTCTATCAAACTTAGTTAAAACTTTTTCCTTCTTACAATCAATAATAGCTCCACAAGTGTTCAAGAAAGGTCTACCAAAAATGATAGGAAAAATTTTGCTAGCTGATGAATTAAGCACTAGAAAATCAGTAGGATATTTAATCTTACCACAGAGAACCTCCACATCTCTTACAATGCCAATGGGTCAAATGGTCTCCTTATTAGCAAGGTGGATAACCACATCAATGTATTCAAGCTCACAAGGACCAATCTCATGCATAATTTCCATGTAAAGCTCATAAGGAATAGGACTAGAACTAGCACCAATATCACATAAACAATAGTAGCAATGATCACCAATTTTAACAGAAAGCACATGAACACTAGCTTTTCTAGCCTTACTAGGATGAGAGATAATATTGGAAGTGTCTTCACAGAAGACAATGTGCTCATCCTCTATATTTCTAATGACAGTGTCTTTCACAATAGCTACCACAGGTTCATCACTCAAGTGCTTACCAGGCTCCACAGTTTTAATTGTACCTTTGTTATTTGCACTAATAATCATAGAATACTCCTTTACCTTAGCTGCAAAAGGCATTTTCTCAACATTAGGTTCAGGCACAATATGATTAGTAGTACAAACTTGAGTACTTCTAACAGGAACATCACTAACTACATCTTTAAATGGATCATGGTACGTATTCCACTTCTTCTTGGAAATTTCTATGTAAGAGGCAAAGGCCTTAAAACAGTTGACAATACTTTGGGAATCAAGACCAAACTCATTACTAATATCACGGAAGTTGTCAGTTCCCATAAAAGATTTAATGCATTCATAATCATAGTTTATACCTGACTTTCTTCCTTTTTCATTCTCCCAAGCTTCAGTGTACTCTTGAATACGGTCTAGAAGATCCCATTTAGCTTCTTCCTTCATACGTGTGAATGATCCAGCACAAGAAGCATCTAGTAAATCTTTATCATGAAGAGAAATCCTAGCATAAAAGTTATTGAGAATAATATTGTTAGGGAGTTCATCAATAGGACATTTAAGCATTAGTAACTTCAATCTCCCCCAAGCTTGAGTTGTACTCTCTCCATCAAGAGGCCAAAAGTTATATAGAAGATTTCTATCCTTATGAATCTCACTGGGAGGATAAAATTTAGAGTAAAAGAGAGATGCCATCTCCTCCCAATTCATGGATTGTCCATTCTTCAGCAGCTTATACCATTCTTCAGCTCTCCCTTTCAAGGATATGGAGAGTAACGTCTTCTTCACCTGTTCAGTTGTGATACCTGCACACTTAAACAACCCGCATAATTCATGGATAAAAAGAAAGTGATCACCAGGATGGACTGTTCCATCCCCAAAATAATAATTATCCATAACACAATTAACAATACTTGTAGGTATCTTAAAAGGATCTATCTCAACAGGTGGTGGTTCATCTACTACCCTAGCAGTGGTAGTAGTTTTCCCAAACAGAAAACCAAGTTGGTTATCCATATTGTAAACAAAGTAACAAGCAGTAACAAAAGCAATACTCACAGTAAAAGTTTCCCTTACCAGTTCCACTCTTCAATAGCGCTTCACTCCCTGGCAACAATGCCAGAAAATATAGGAGTATCAATGACCCACAAGTATAGGGGGTGTATCGTAGTACTTTTGATAAATAGGAGTATCGATGACAACGAGGAGCAGAAGGTGCTGAACAGTGGTATGGAGCAGGAAATTCCTGTGAATATTTAGCAAACAGATTTTCAGTGGTTTTTTAACAAGGCAACAAAACAAAGAGCAAGTAACAGAAGTAACAAACAAACGAAGCAAGTGGCCCAATCCTTTCTTAGCAAAGGAAAAGCCGGTGGAAATACTTATAAGGACCAAACGTTCTCGAGGACACATGGCAATTCTGTCAAGTGTTTTCGCTTCAAATAGCTGAGTACTCTTCTTTGGTGTTTGTAAGTGTTGTGTGGGTGAACCTGTGCTAACATACCGCCCTTCCTAGGACTAATACATACTTGTGATTAAACCCCCTGCAAACATCCGTAACTACAAGAAAGTAATTAAGATATAACTCAAACCATAGTCTTAAACTCTGAGATCCTACGCTCCCTTGTGCAAAGGTGTCCTAATGGGGGTTCAGGTTTCTGTCACTCCGGCAACCCCACAATTAGTAGACAAATACACAATGCATTCTCCTAGGCCCATAAATGGTGAAGTATCATGTAGTCGACGTTCACATGACACCACTAGAAGAATAGCGCCACAACTTAAATACTAAACCATTGAATAATAACTCATCACATATTCACTACTAATAACATGACTTCTCCCATTTCCTCAAGAACTAAACGAACTACTCACAAGACACCATATGGATCAAGATCAAAGATGATATGGTAATGGATAACAATATGAACATACACAATAATTCAATGGTTCCACTCACAAGAATCAACTACAATAGTAATCAACACCGGGAAAGTTGCCCCTAAGAACTAAAGCAATATCCAACACAATTGTTACAGCGGGACGGAGCGGTGGTGATGGTGCTGGGGTAGATGATGGTGTGGATGATGATGATGATCCCGATGAAACCTAGCTTGATTACGATGTTGATGGCGACGGTCTCCCCTCTTTGGGAAGGAATTTCCCCGGCAGAAATCTGTCTGCCGGAGCGATCTGTCTCTCTCGTTGTTTTCCGCCCCCCAGAGGCGGCGGAAATCTATCTGTGGTCGCTCACCGAGCCATAGGGTTTCGAAGGGAAGATATAGGTGAAGGGGCAGAGTCGGAGGCCGGGCAGGTGGGCCACACCTGCCCTAGGCGCGGCGTCAGGTGGGCCCGCGCCTAGGGGGTGTGGGCCCCCTAAGGCCACACTTCGTCCCTCCTTCTGGCTTCCTTCGCCTTTTGGTAAAATAATATGTTTCCATATTTTTCTGGTATTTTTCTGATCTTCGCGAAATTGCACCAAAACGCCTTCTTTTCCATCAGAATCTAGACTCCGGCAGTCCATCCTCCAGGAATCATCCAACATGCATAAACAGATGAAAAGCCATAAGTAATACCTCATAATAAGACAAATATCAATGAAAAAAGGTAAATTATGATATAGAATGGTGATGCAAATTGGGCGTATCACATCTCTATGCAAGACTGAGAGAATTATTCTCCATTACTACTTCTATTGTTGTTTAAAACAAATAAAAGTAGATAATATGCTTGAATCTTAGTGTTGCAACCTACTTTGGAAAGGTAGCTGATGTTGCTGCTGTATGTTTGGATGCACTAGATGGAACTATCCTTTATATGAATGATTGAAATATTTGGAAAGAATCCATGTCTATGATGCTAAGGCTGAGACTAGTTGGGTTGGCAGAAATTGGTAAGCTTACCACTGTGGTGCCTCACCTGGGAGTATGAACAGTTGTAAACATCTTAGATGTTGTTTGCTGGATTTCTTAGTTTGGCCTATGATGCAAAGGCTGAGGCCAAATCCTTTGGAATAAAAACTGATCTGATTTGTTGGCTTTAATATTCTATGATGAACCTTGCATGACACTTTCATGTAAATCTGAGAGTATCTCCCCATCCAATCCTCCTAGATATAATTCTAGTTGAAGGGTTGTAAGATCCCTCCTTCGTAAAGGAAAGGATCCCTGTGATTGCAATGCTAGTCCCTGGATCAATGCTAGCATCCACAGTTTAAGATGAAGTACACAGATACAAAGGTCGTTTATTACATTCATTCCAGAGATAAAACATAGTCTTTTACAACTCAGGGACAAAGTCCTAATACAAGAGTTTAAGGAATAAGTAAATAAACACAAGTCCTCATCTTCATGTGCCACAGGCAAGCATGTTGAGTGTAGACTCATGATTCCTACTCATCATCGGAGTAACCTGCAACATCACAAGTTACAGCCACAGTGGGTCAATACTTTGGAATAGTATTGGCAAGTGATACCTTGGTAAATTTTAAGTGGACTATATTACTATATGCATTTTGGGCTAAGTGTAGCTTGGCTTGCTTTGCTCAAAATAGGTTTTTCCTATTAGTTGAAATCACTAAGTTTTTCTTTGTCAAAAACTTTCCAAAGAAACCACCAATAGACATTGGGGTTCTTCACCCTTGTTCACCCACAAGTTTTACTTAGAAGTTGGAGTGATGAGATTCTTGTAGCTTCCATGTCTTGATGCTCAAGTTGTCCATTGCCATGGACTTGGCTAAGTACTTAGATTTTTCCATCTGCAGAGGTTGTGCACTTTCCCCACCAGACTTGGTTTCCCAAGACAGGACCTTTCAGAAGCCTTTCCTTAGTCAAATGGACGCGATCCAACCTATCATTCCCACTACCACCAACTGTCCAAGTGACTAAGTTCTAGCAACCTATATGATCAAGGCAGAGCCCATATTGCCAAGTGGTTGCACTGTAAGCTTTCTCAACACTTGGCCTCCAAATCCCTTTATGCCTGGGTGGCATACCACAAGTGAGATACACAAGCCAAATCCATGGCCTTGTGTAACCACTCAACCAAAAACCACCATTCAAGTCCCATTCCACCCAGGAAGTTCATTGACTTAGTTGTTTTATTAAGAAAAGCATGAGTCCCAAAGGACTTAGAATTATTTTACCATAGCATGTACATACTTTACCAACCCTTGTTTTCTACTAGCTATAGTAACTTAACTTAGGAAAATTCACTAGCAATTCTACAATTCTACACTACATAGGATTTCCCAACATAGCATTTGGCAAAAGTAGCATGCAAGACTTAGCAAAAATAATTCTAATGCTTATTCAAAATAAAGGGTGGAAATATCATGAAGTATCACTTGCCTTGGTAATGGGGAGAGTAGCACTCTTCACAATCACAGTCACTAGCAAAATCTACACAAAATTTGTAGCATACAATTACACACAATTTATATACAAACAAAAATATGAATGCATGCATGCAAGAAATTACTAAGTGATGTTTTTGAAAACTCTACCAAGCAAGTGTATGATACAGAAACAAAACAAGTCACAAAGTTAGCTAACTAAACTTATTTAGCTCTAAAACAAAATGCTAAACAAAAACTATGCCCAAAATGGACCTAAACATGTTTCTGCATACAAAGTCATTTTAACAGATACTATTTGTTAAACACATTGCAGATTCAGAAAGGCCTTGATTCACTGATTCCAGCGGTATAAAATTTGCAAAAATCTAACGTGGGAATCTCAAGTTATAGCCATTTGAAATCTGGATCTAAATCTGTTTTTGAATTCTGTTTTTGAATCAACCCTAGACACGTGTCGCAATATTACTGGCGTGTACCGATTCGTTTGGATCGACAGACACAGGTCGTAGGATCTACTTAGATCTAGCGGCGCAGAGGCACGCGATACCCCTTCGATTATGGTCTATCCTAGCCCTACGATATAGATCCAACGGACACAGACAGCAAGCAACTAACTGGCGGCGCTTAACGGCTGCGCGCGGCGGCGTCGGCCAGATGGTGGTGGCGCCGGCGGTACAGGAAGCTAGATGGGTAGGGAAGATACTCACCGTGATCGCAAGGACGAGGTGATGCTCAACGTACGAACGGCTTGGCAAGGGGCGCTCAGGGTTGCGGTGGATTGCTCGCCGGAGTAGGGTCTGGCGACGGGCGGCTCTGTTCGAGGTCGAAGACGATGCTGTCGATCACGAGGAGGCAAACAGAAGGTTTGGTCAGATGCAGAAGATCACGGAGAAGACGCGTGCGTGAAGGAGGGGGCTTGGGGCGGTCTGAACTTACCGGGGAAGCTCGACGGAGTTGAAGCCGAAGACGGTGGCGCTTAGTCGCTTGCGTTGCCGATGTTCTGGGTCACGCGCGGGCGAGCTAGTGGTACTGGGAGGTGCGCGAGGTCAAAAGGAGCCTGCTCGTGTGAACCAGGAGCAGAGGGGTGGTCGTAGTTGGCCGGAATCGTGGCTGCAGCTCGTCGGAGACAGCGGGGTTGCGGTGAGCAATTCGTGCAGCCTGGGGGCGCTCTGGGCTTGGGGTTTGGGGGAGAATGGAGAGGGGGCAGAGGGGGTTTAAGTAGCCAGGATACGAGCGAGATTTACTCGTGCATTTACCCGAATTGAAGCTGCGCAAATCAACAGGAAACGACCGGCGTCAATTTGGGGATGAACCGGTCGTGGGGGTGGATACGATGGTACCCGCGTGGGCCGCGGTTGTCAGCGAGAGAGGAGGAGGGGGAGTGGGTCCTGCCTGTCAGCGAGCTGGTGGGTGCGGGGGTGGGTGAAAGAAAACGTTTTGCAGGGGTGGGAGCTGCTGGGCTAGTTGGGCCGTGTTGGGCTGGGTCGGCCAGATTGGCTGGCTGCCTATTTTTTTCTTCTTTACTCCTTTTCTTTTTCTGATTTGATTTTCTGAATAGATTTTCAAATGCCTTCAAGTTCAATTTGTATTCAAATTTTCCTGGGATCTTTGCAGTGAGCAGTAGTCTCAAATATAGGCATAAGATCATGTGGTTGCTTTGCAAAGGCTTGGTCAAGCTTGGGGATCAAAAATATCAGAGACTTGGCACTTGGTTTGCAAAATTTGAAAAATGGTTTTTGAACCTATTTCCCAATTTGAAAGCTTGGTTTAAATTCTACACTTAAACCTATCTTCATAGAAGGCAACAAACTTGGTTTATAAACAATCAAACTTTCAAATGGGGATAGCCATTTGATTTAAATCTGTTCACATAAAACCATAGCACTATGTGCTTCTATTTTTTCTGAAATGGGTTTGAAATTTGATCTCAAATCTATATGCATGCATGAATGATATGCAAACTTTGGAATTATGATTTTTGGGATGTTACAAATCTAACCCCCTTAAGGTGAATCTCGCCCTCGAGATTCGGATTGGCTAGCAAATAGGTGAGGGTGGTCTTTCCGAAGATCATCTTCTCTCTCCCATGTTGCTTCCTCTTCGGTGTGATGGTTCCATTGCACTTTGCAAAACTTGATACTATTTGTTCTCGTGACTCTTTCTGTAGTCTCAAGAATCTTGATAGGTTTTTCTTCATAGGTGAGATCACTTTCTAGTTGAACTTCTTCCAAAGGTATGGTATCCTTCAAAGAAGATTCTTCCATTTCCGGGTGACATTTCTTAAGCTGACTCACATGAAATACATTATGGACTGCTGACAGAGATGCTGGAAGTTCAATTTCATATGCAACTTCTCCCTTGCGACTCAGAATCTTGAATGGCCCAACATATCTTGGTGCCAACTTTCCTTTGACTCCGAATCTTTTCACTCCACGGAGTGGTGATACTCTAAGATAGGCTCTATCACCAATTTCGTAGGTGACTTCTCTACGCTTAGGAACTGCGTAGCTTTTCTGTCGGGACTGTGCTATCTTCAACCTGTCCTTAACCAATTTGACCTTCTCTTCGGCTTCTTTGATAAGATCTGGCCCAAATAAACTTCTTTCTCCCACACCATTCCATAACAATGGGGTGGTACATTTTCTTCCGTAGAGAAACTCAAACGGTGCCATCTCAATGCTGGCTTGATAGCTGTTGTTATAAGAAAATTCTGCGTAAGGCAGACTTTCATCCCAACTTGCTCCATAATCTAGGGCACATGCCCTCAACATGTCTTCCAGAATTTGATTAGTCCTTCCTGTTTGTCCATCGGTTTGAGGATGAAAAGCAGTACTGAATTCCAACCTCGTTCCCAATGACTCGTGTAACTGTCTCCAAAAATGGGAAGTGAATTGGGTTCCCCTATCGGACACAATACTCTTAGGCACACCGTGAAGGCATACAATTCTACTCATGTAGATCTTGGCTAACTTGGCACTGGTATAAGTTGTCTTCACGGGTATGAAATGTGCCACTTTGGTTAAGCGATCCACTACTACCCATATGGAATCATATCCTGATCTGGTCCTTGGTAGTCCGGTGATGAAATCCATACCAATTTTGTCCCATTTCCAATCAGGAATAGGTAGTGGTTGAAGCAAACCTGCTGGTTTCTGATGCTCCGCTTTTACTCTACTACACACATCACACAAAGCAATATGTTCGGCGATGTATCTCTTGAGATTGTTCCACCAAAATCTTTCTTTCATGTCCATGTACATTTTGGTGTTACCCGGATGAATAGAATACAGAGAGTTGTGGGCTTCTTGCAGATCAGTTTCCGCATCTCCGGATCTTGTGGAACACAGATACGTTTCCCATGCCATAAAGTACCCTGTTCGTCTTCATGGAAATTTTTAGCTCTCCCTTGGCCAATATTTTCCTTAATCCTTTCAATTTCCTTATCGGTCTTCTGAGCTTCTCGGATCTTGTCCAACAAAGTGGGTTGAACATCCAAAGACATAAGATGTCCTTCAGGCACAATCTCCAATCTGAGTTCTTTGAATTGAGCACACAAATCATCTGGCAATTCAACTTTGGTAAGGCCATTCACAAATACCTTACGACTTAGAGCATCTGCTACAACATTTGCTTTACCGGGGTGGTATTGCAAACTCAGGTCATAATCCTTGATAAGCTCTAACCATCTTCTTTGTCTCATATTGATTTCCTTTTGGGTGAAGATATACTTCAAACTTTTGTGGTCCGTGAACACTTCACAACGCTTACCCAAAAGGTAATGTATCAATGCTTTGAGTGCATGGACGACAGAGGCTAACTCCAAATCATGAGTAGGATAGTTTACTTCATGAGTTTTGAGTTGTCTCGAGGCATAGGCCACAACTTTACCGTCTTGCATAAGTACGGCTCCCAAACCTTGATGATACGCATCACAATATACTTGGAAAGCCTTTTCCAAATCTGGCAGACATAGAACTGGTGCTGTTACAAGTCTCTTCTTCAATTCTTGGAAGCTGACTTCACAACCTTCAGACCAAGCAAATTTCTTGTCTTTTTTAACAATTCAGTCATTGGCTTAGCAACCTTTGAGAAATTTTCAATGAACCTTCTGTAGTAACCTGCTAAGACAAGGAAACTGCGTACCTCTTTCACGTTCTTAGGAGATTCCCATTCTGTCACAGCTGAAACTTTAGCAGGATCAACTGCCACACCATCCTTTGTCATAACATGACCAAGAAAACCAACTTCTTCTAACCAGAACTCACACTTACTGAATTTGGCATAAAGTTTATGCTCTCTTAACTTCTCAAGTATTAAGCGTAAGTGTCCTTCATGTTCTTCTTTGCTCTTGGAGTATACTAAGATTTCATCGATGAAAATGACAACAAACTTGTCGAGGAATTCCATGAACACTTTGTTCATCATATTCATGAAGTAGGCTGGAGCATTGGTTAAGCCAAAAGGCATCACGGTATACTCATACAATCCATACCTTGTGGTGAATGCTGTTTTAGGTATGTCTTGCTCTCTTATCTTAAGTTGAAAATAGCCTGACCGGAGATCAATCTTCGAGAACACACATGCTCCCTCTAGCTGATCAAACAAGTCATTGATTCTAGGCAAAGGATATTTGTTCTTGATAGTTACCTCGTTGAGTGAACGGTAATCTATGCATAACCTTTGTCTTCTATCTTTCTTCTCCACGAACAATACTGGGGCTCCCCAAGATGAAGAACTTGGTTGGATAAATCCTTTCTGCAACTGTTCTCCTATTTGCTTCTTGAGCTCTTTCAGTTCATCAACTGACATTTTGTACGGTCTCTTTGCTATTGGTCTAGAACCTGGTACCAAATCTATCAGAAATTCCACATCTCTATCTGGTGGCATTCCTGGAAACTCTTCCGGAAACACATCCGGATACTCACATACAATTGGCACACTGTCCATGCTAACCCCCTTAAGAGAATTCAACTTACTTCCTTTGGATTCAAAGTTTGACCTGAACTTTATTCTTTTTCCTTCTGGGGTTGTGAGTGCAACAGTTCGATTAGCACAATCTAGTACTCCTTCATACTTAGCCATCCAATCCATTCCCAATATTATGTCTAGTCCTTGGGAATCTAGGATTATCAGGCTCACTGGAAACTTATGCTTACCAAACTCTATGACAAGATCCCGGCATCCAAGACTTACTATCATATCTCCACCCGGAGAACTAACTTTTATTGGACACACAATGTTTTCAGATGCAAACCCATTTCTATCAACAAATGCTTTTGATATGAATGAATGAGATGCACCAGTGTCAAAGAGTACAAATGCTGGAATGGAATTGAGTCTGAACTTACCAGCAATAGCATCAGGATCCTCATAGACCTCCTCCACATTGATGTGGTTAACCTGTCCTTTCTGAAAAGGATTGGGCTTGTTAGGTCCTTCAACTTTCTTCTCAGGGCACTCATTAGCATAATGCCCCAGCTTCTTGCATTTGAAGCACTCAACCTGACTGATGTCCTTTTTTGCAGGCTGACTTCCACTTCCACTACCATTCCCACTGTGGTGGCTCTTATGTCCACTCTTGTGGTTCTTGTACTTGTCATTGTCATGACTGCGGTGATGCTTGTTGTCATGACGGTTGTGGTTGTGGTGCTTGTTGAATTTCCCATGCTTATGGGATCCTGAGCTTCCACTGTCATCATAGTGAGATCGTTTGTGAGACGATCCCGAGCTGTGCTTGTCGGAGTGTTTCCTCTTCCTACTCTCGACTTGCTTCATTTTATTCTCCAAAATAGCAGCCTTGTCACACAGAGACTGATAAGTTGGAACATATGCCACAGACAACTGCAGATTCAGCTCATCGTTCAAGCCTTCCAGAAACTTCTCCTTTCTTTTGGCATTTGTGTCAACCTCATCCGGTGCATAACGCGCCAGATTGTTGAACTCTTCTATATATTCAGCCACGCTGCGGTGGCGCTGCTTCAGGTTGTGAAACTCCTTCTTTTTCAGACTCATCATTCCTGATGAGATATGAGCAGTGCGAAAGCCATCTTCAAAGATAGCCCAAGTCACCTCATCTAAAGGAGTGGTGATTTGGAAGTTGTCCCGCCATGTGGCGGCTGGCCCTTCCAACAGATGCGCTGTGAACCTGACCTTTTCAGCATCCGTGCAGCCCACGGTCACTAAGTCCTTGTTCAGAGAATGTAGCCAATCATTGGCCACCATGGGATCAGTCGTCCCCGAAAACTTTGCTGGCCTCAAACGCAGAAATCTGGTGAGCATATCAAAACCCGGAGGGTTGTTGTTGTTGTTGTTAGGGATGTTACAAATCTAAAACTTGGATGATATGCATGAATTTTAAAACTTGATTTTAGGGATGTTACAAATCTAACCCCCTTAAGGTGAATCTCGCCCTCGAGATTCGGATTGGCTAGCAAATAGGTGAGGGTGGTCTTTCCGAAGATCATCTTCTCTTTCCCATGTTGCTTCTTCTTTGGAATGATGGTTCCATTGAACCTTGCAGAACTTGATAGTCTTAGTCCGAGTAACTCTTTTCTGGAGTCTCAAGAATCTTGATAGGTTTCTCTTCATAAGTGAGATCACTTTCCAATTGGACCTCTTCCAAAGGTATAGTATCCTTCAAAGAAGTTTCCTCCATTTCTGGATGACATTTCTTAAGTTGACTCACATGAAACATATTATGAACTGCTGATAAAGACTCTGGCAATTCAACCTCATAAGCAACTTCTCCTTTACGACTCAGAATCTTGAATGGTCCAACATATCTTGGGGGCCAATTTACCTTTGACACCAAATCTCTTCACTCCACGAAGTGGTGACACTTTAAGATAAGCTCTATCACCTACTTCATAGGTGACTTCTCTACGCTTAGGATCTGCGTAGCTTTTCTGTCGGAACTGTGCTATTTTCAATCTATCCTTAACCAGTTTGACTTTCTCTTCAGCCTCTTTGATGAGTTCTGGTCCGAACAAACTTCTTTCTGCCACACCATTCCATAGCAATGGGGTGGTACACTTTCTCCCATAGAGAAACTCAAATGGTGCCATCTCAATACTGGCCTGATAGCTGTTGTTGTAAGAAAATTTTGCGTAAGGCAGAATTTCATCCCAACTGGCTCCATAGTCTAGAGCACATGCTCTCAACATGTCTTCAAGAATCTGATTAGTCCTTTCTGTTTGTCCATCAGTTTGAGGATCAAAAGCAGTGCTGAATTCCAACCTCGTTCCCAATGACTCATGTAATTGCCTCCAAAAATGAGAAGTGAATTGAGTTCCCCTATCAGACACAATACTCTTGGGTACTCCATGTAGACATACAATTCTGCTCATATAGATCTTGGCTAGCTTAGCACTTGTATAGGTTGTCTTCACGGGTATGAAATGATCCACTTTAGTTAGGCGATCCATTACTACCCATATAGAATCATATCCTGACCTGGTCCTTGGTAATCCGGTAATGAAATCCATACCAATCTTGTCCCACTTCCAATCAGGAATAGGTAATGGTTGTAACAATCCTGATGGTTCCTGATGTTCCGCTTTCACTCTACTGCATACATCACACAAAGCAATATGTTCGGCGATGTGCTTCTTGAGATTATTCCACCAAAATCTTTCCTTCATATCCATGTACGTTTTGGTGTTACCCGGATGAATGGAATACGGTGAGTTGTGTGCTTCTTGTAAAATCAGTTTCCGAAGCTCCGGATCTTGTGGAACACAGATACGTTTTCCATGCCATTAAGTACCCTGTTTGTCTTCATGGAATCCTTTGGCTTTTCCCTTGCCAATCTTTTCCTTAATCTCTTATATTTCCTTATCAGTCTTCTGAGCTTCTTTAATCTTGTCCAACAAGGTAGGTTGAACGTCCAAAGACATGAGATGTCCTTCAGGCACAATCTCCAATCTGAGATCTCTAAATTGGGCACATAGATCATCTGGCAATTCTCCCTCAGTAAGGCCATTCACAAAAACCTTATGGCTTAGAGCATCCGCTACAACATTTGCTTTACCGGGGTGGTATTGCAAACTCAAGTCATAATCCTTGATGAGTTCTAGCCATGTTCTTTGTCTCATGTTAATTTCTTTCTGGGTGAACATATACTTCAAACTCTTGTGATCTATGAACACTTCACATCGTTTTCCCAAAAGATAATGTCTCCATGTCTTGAGTGCATGGACAACAGAGGCTAACTCTAAATCATGAGTAAGATAGTTTACCTCATGAGTTTTGAGTTTTCTCGAGGCATACGCCACAACTTTTCCTTCTTGCATAAGTACTTCACCCAATCCATGATGAGATGCATCACAATACACTTGGAAATCCTTATCCAAATCAGGCAAACACAAGACTGGTGCTGTCACAAGTCTCTTCTTCAATTCTTGAAAGCTGAGTTCACAACCTTCAGACCAAGCAAATTTCTTGTCTTTCTTTAGTAATTCAGTCATAGGCTTAGCTACCTTAGAAAAATTCTCAATGAACCTCCTGTAGTAACCTGCTAAGCCAAGGAAACTATGAACCTCTTTCACTGACTTGGGAGATTCCCATTCAGTTATAGCTGAAACTTTAGCAGGATCAACTGCTACACCATCTCCTGACACAACGTGTCCAAGAAATCCAACTTCATTTAACCAAAATTCACACTTGCTGAATTTGGCATATAGCTTATGCTCTCTAAGCTTCTCTAGTATCAATCGTAAATGTCCTTCATGCTCTTCTTTGCTCTTGGAGTAGATCAAAATGTCATCGATGAAAACGACAACAAACTTATCAAGGAACTCCATTAACACCTTGTTCATCATATTCATGAAATATGCTGGAGCATTGGTCAAACCAAATGGCATCATGGTATACTCATACAATCCATACCTTGTGGTGAAAGCTGTCTTAGGTATGTCTTGTTCTCTTACCTTGAGCTGGAAATAACCTGACCGGAGATCAATCTTTGAGAACACACAAGCTCCTTCTAACTGATCAAACAAATCATTTATTCTGGGCATAGGGTATTTGTTCTTGATAGTCACCTCATTGAGTGAACGGTAATCTACACATAACCTTTGACTTCTATCTTTATTTTCTACAAACAAAACTGGTGCTCCCCAAGATGAGGAACTTGGTTGGATAAAACCTTTCTGCAACTGTTCTCCAAGCTGCTTCTTGAGTTCTTTCAACTCATCAACTGACATCTTGTATGGTCTTTTTGCTATTGGTCCAGATCCTGGTAGCAAGTCAATAAGAAATTCTACATCTCTATCAGGTGGCATTCCCGGTAATTCCTCCGGAAACACATCCGAATATTCACTCACAATTGGCACACTGTCCATGCTAACCCCCTTAAGAGAATTTAGCTTACTCCTTTTTGATTCAAAATTGGTCTTGAATCTGATCCTTTTATGTTCTGGAGTTGTGAGTGAGACAGTATGGTTGGCACAATCTATCACTCCCTTGTGCTTAGTCATCTAGTCCATTCCCAAAATGACATCCAATCCTTGGGAATTTAGGATTATCAAGTTAACGGGAAACTTATACTTTCCAAACTCTATAACTAGATCATGACATCCTGAATTCACTATCATTTCTCCGCCAGGAGAACTTACTTTTATAGGGCACCCAATAGTTTCTACCGGTAGTTCATTTCTTTCAACAAATGCTCTTGATATGAATGAATGAGATGCACCAGTATCAAAGAGAACAAATGCTAGAACAGAATTGAGTTTGAACTTACCAGCAACAACATCTGGCTCCTCATAGATTTCCTCCACATTGATGTGGTTCACTTGTCCCTTCTGAAAAGGGTTGGGCTTGTTGGGTCCTTCAACTTTCTTTTCTGGGCATTCATTTGCATAATGCCCCATCTTCTTGCACTTGAAACACTCAACCTGGCTAAGATCCTTCTTGACAGGCTGGCTTCCACTGCCACTTCCACTACCACTGTGGTGGCTCTTGTATCCACCCTTGTGATTCTTGTACTTGTCATTGTCATGACAACGGTGATGCTTGTTGTCATGATGAAGGTTGTGGTTGTGGTGCTTGTTGAATTTCCCATGCTTGTGGGATCCTGAACTCCCACTATCATCATAATGGGAACGTTTATGGGACGATCCTGAGCCGTGCTTGTCAGAGTGCTTTCTCTTCCTGCTTTCAACTTGCTTCATTTTGTTCTCCAAAATAGCAGCCTTGTCACAAAGAGACTGGTATGTGGGAACATATGCCACAGCTAACTGCAGGTTCAGTTCATCATTCAACCCTTCAAGGAACTTTTCCTTCCTCTTAGCATCAGTGTCAAATTCATCCGGTGCGTAACGCGCCAGATTTTTGAACTCTTCAATATATTCAGCCACGCTGCGGTGGCGCTGCTTCAAGTTATGGAACTCTTTCTTCTTCAAACTCATCACTCCAGATGAGATGTGAGCAGTACGGAAACCTTCTTCAAAGATAGCCCATGTCACATCTGCAATGGGAGTGGTGATCTGGAAGTTATCCCACCAAGTAGCTGCTGGTCCTTCCAACAAGTGAGCTGCAAATCTGACTTTCTCTTCATCAGTACAACCAACTGTTACCAAGTCCTTGTTCACAGAGCGTAGCCAATCATTGGCTACCATAGGATCAGTTGTTCCTGAGAACTTTGCTGGCCTCAATCTCAAGAACCTGGTAAGCATGTCAAAACCCGGTGGGTTGTTCTGATTGTTGTTATTGTTATTGTTGTTGTTTTTGTTGTTGTTCTGATTCTGGATGAACATAGTCATCATCTGCATCAGCTGAGTCTGAGCTGTCATCATTTGCTGCATCTCAGGGGTGATGTTGTTGTTGTTGGGGTTGGGATTGGCACGACGGGGAGGCATCTGTGGTTTGATCAATAGAGATAAGAATGAGATACCCATAGATGCTAGCATGCACAATACATCACATAAACAATCACCAAACATGTATCATAACAATAATAGTTCAACAACATAAATGACAAGTTTGCAAAGTACACACACCAATAGAAAGCCATCCACATGTTGGATGGTCATTGCGACTCAATAAAAAGTATGATAAATAAATGATAAATGAGTAGTCATCACTACTCCTCGGCATCAACCTCCTCCTCAACAAAGGTAAGACCTGCATTCTCCATAGCGGTCTTGTATTCCTCGACATTGGTGGTCAAGGTCTCTACTTTGGCTTTGAGAGCCCTCTTCTGAGAACAAAGCCTCTCAATCACAGTCTGCTGATGCTCGAGCTCGAAGTCCTTGGCCTCCAGTTCTGCAATCATGTCTCGAATCCTCTTGTTCCTATCTTGGACTCGCTTCTCTTGACTCTTGAACTTTCTGTCCTGACTCTCGAACTTGGCCTCCATCTCCTTGACTATCTCATCTTGCTCCGCGAAGAGCTTGTCCTTCTCACGAAGCTGCACCTGGAGTTCGACATTGCTGAGCATGACGTTGGTCCTATCAGTGTCCACGTGCCTAAGAAGAACCTCTAAGTCCTAGAGGTATAGACGAATCGGTTCTACTGTCTCCCTCGAAGTGTCCTCGAAGTCAATGGCCTCACCATCCTCATCTCGTCTACCAAAGGCGTGGAAGTGAGTACCTCTAACCTGTCAAGAGTGTCTCCCTAACAGACGTCCAATCAAATCCTGCATGACTACCTCTAGGCCTCTCTCCTTGTCATCATGCATGAGCTTGAAGATGATAGCCTCCGTGGCAGGCTCAGTCTGGCGTCCGGGATGATTGACCTTGAAACCCCAAAGGTCTTTCCTCTCAAACTTGGTGAGGGGAAGCACCATGATGGTAGGAAGAGGGAGATTGAGCAAAGTAGTGAGCTCAATAATACGAGGACCAAAACGAGTTCCCTAGAACTCTTCAGCAGTGCTGATAGTAACATTAGGCATCTATTTAATAAGATAGAAAAAGTTAGAATCAACACAATTTTTAAGACAAATCACAAGACAAGGCATCACATGCATAAATTTGAAAATCAAACACACAAGTCATGGCATACATGGATCCATTACAAACAACCAAGGTTCAACTTATTTAAACAACATTTTGGAAAATAAAATGATAAGTGTGGTGGTCCAACTAACAAAGTACGCTTACAATTCCATCTCACTTGCCAAGTTGGCTAAAAGGGCATCCCTAGAGGCAATCTGTTTGTCTAGATCACCCATTGCTAGGTCTATGATGTCCTTCCTTAGGCTTTGGTTGGTAGCCTCTAACTCTTGGGCATGCTTCTTTTCTTCCTTAAGATCATTCTGAGTGTTGAGCATTCTGCACTTGATTCTATCACCAAGTTCTTTGATGTCCCTCCAAGCTGCATCCCTTGCTGAATCAAAGAATGTGGTGTGCATCATTGTGTTGGTGACCATGCAGAATCCTGAGTCCTTGTGGTTGTCTTCCTTGTTTTTATACAAGTGAAGTTGCACCCACCAATACTCAACTCCTTCATCCATCACAGGAAAACCTTTGTACACAGCTGCACCATGTATTCCCATTGCAACTATGAGGTCCTTGAGAGCCTTGGGGAACTCTGTTTCACATTCCAAAGTCATTGTCATGAGTGGTCCCTTCTTCATGGCTTCGTTGATGGAGTTCATCTACAAATAGAGATGAGAAAGAAGATTAGAAAAGTTTACGAGAAGAAAAATACAAGTGTGGGAAGTTGTTGAAAAATTTCCTTAGTGGTTTCCAATCCTAGGGTCATAATCCTACAGGCAACACAGTGCTCTAATACCATCTGTAAGATCCCTCCTTTATAAAGGAAAAGGATCCCTATGATTACAATGCTAGTTCCTGGATCAATGCTAGCATCCACAGTTTAAGATGAAGTACACAGAAACAAAGGTCATTATTACAGTCATTCCAGAGACAAACATAGTCTTTTACAACTCCATGGCCACAGGCCTAGTACAAGAGTTTAAATAAGTAATAAGATAAATAAGTCTTTATCTTCATGTGCCACCGACAAGCATGTTGAGTGTAGACTCATGACTCCTAACATCATCAGAATAACCTCCAACATCACAAGTTACAGCCAAAGTGGGTCAATACATTGGAATAGTATTGGCAAGTGATACCTTAGCAGAATATTGGTGGACTAGATACTATATGCATTTTAGCTAAGTGTAGCTTAGGCTTGCTTTGCTCAAAATAGGTTTTGCCTATTAGTTGAAAACACCAAGTTTTTCTTTGTCAAAAACTTTTCCCAAGGAACCACCAATAGACATTGGGGTCCTTCACCCTTGTTCAACCACAAGTTTTACTTAGAAATTGGGATGAGGAGATTCTTGATAGCTTCCATGTCTTGATGCTCAATTGTCCTTTTCCAGGGACATGGCTAAGTACTTAGATTCTTCCATCTGCAGAGGTTGTGCACTTTCCCCACAAGACTTGATTTTAACCAAGACAGGACCTTTCAGAAGCCTTCCCTTAGACCAAATGGACGCGTTCCAACCTATCATCCCACTACCACCAACTGTCCAAATGGCTAAGTTATTGCAACCTATGTGATTGTAACATCCCTAAAATCATGTTTCAATCTTATGCATATCATCCATGCATCCATGATCATATGTTTTTCATATCAAACAAAACACTTCAAAAACAGGAGCATATGAGCTCATTATTTTATGTGATCAGCATTTGAAACAAATGCTACTCTCTAACAGAGATTGTTGTTCATGAAACCAAACTTTAATGTCTTATTGCTCTCAGGTTGTTTTGCTAGATTGCCAAGGTTTAAACCAAAATTTCAAAGCAAATACAATTTGAAAACCAATTTCAAAACCAATATGAAACAAGTGCTATGTCACTGTTATTTTATTTTTATTCCAAATGACCAAGCCAATTCAAAGTGACCACTTGATTTTATGCCCAGAAGTGTGAATGTTGCACCCTACAAAATCCTGAAAAGATTTGAATTCAAATAGAGTTTGAAATCATTTGAAAATCATTCCAGAAAATCAAATCAGAAATAGAAAAGGAATAAAGAAAAGGAAAAAGGCCAGCTCCAGGAATTGAGCCCATCAACAGATCCAGCCCAGCTAGCCCACCCGGGTCCCCTCTCTCTCTCTTTCACTCACAGACGCACACACAGAGTCGCTGACGCCAGGACCCCACCTCCCCTTAGTTTATTTCGCTGACAAGTGGACCCGTGACCCCGTCGTCGTCTTCGTCAATCACGCGCGCCTGTGACGCTCATGCCGCCGTTACTCGCCGCAGTCACTGCCACATTGATTCCCATTGATTCCGCGAGTAACTCCACACCCAGCTCCGGCTATATAAACCTCTCCCCCTCGCGGTCATTTTCCCCCACACTGCACACTCTTCTCGCCACCAGGCTGCCAGTATTCGTCCTTGCGCCGCTGCAGACAGAACCTACTCCGGCGACCAATCCTGGTAAACCCCGTGCGCCCCTTCCCCTCTAGTTCATACGAGCCACTTTGCAACTTCCTTGCGCACCTTCTGATCCCCTTTGTCCGTCTGTTTGTGATCCAGAGCTTCGACTTCGATGAGCACCTGAGCATCCGACGCCGTCTCCAACTCCGGCGAGAGATTGAGGTAAAATCCGACCGCCCCATGCCTTCCCTTTGACGCTGACTTGTCCGCCTGACCTATGCACACACACTGATGCCCTCCGTTTGTGTTAGGGCGGAGCAGAACGTCGCCAACGTCGCCGTCCACCCGAGCCCGACTCTGTCATCCACTCCGACGAGATCCCACGGCCACTACAGCGCGCCCCTTGCCAAGCTACCACCTCGTTGAGCTTTAGTGCGTCGCTGCGAGACTGGGAAGCATTTCCACTGACCCCAGCCCTCTCTGTATCCACCGCGATGCCGTAGACCGAGCGCACCGTCGCTCGCCATCGGCGCGCGCCGCCAGACCTTGGTCGTTTGATCAAGAGCCGTTAGATCTAGATCTAACACGTGCAATAGAATCACTTAACGAAGCGGTACGTTTAGATCTGAGCCGTGCACGATCACTTTAATCCAACGATCTGCGTCGACCGATCCGTGCGAACCGGTACGCGCCAATAGGATAGCGCCACGTGGCAGTAGTTTAGATATAAAACAGAATTTGAATCTGATTATTGTTCAAATTTGTTTTGTTTGTAACTTTTGATTCCCACGTTAGATTTTGACAAATTTTATACCGTTGGAATAAGGAGAGCAAGATCTTTCAAAATATGCAATGTGTTTAATGTTTAGTTTCTGTTAAAAAGGTTTTATTTGCAGAAACATGTGTAGGGCTTATTTGAGTATATGAAATGATTAGAAATTGTTTTAAAGGTTAAATAATTGTAGTTTGGCAAGTTTTTGGCTTGTTTAGGACTCAGTACTATGCACTTGCTTGTTTGAGTTTTGAAAATCATCACTTAGCATTTTGCATGCATGCATATATTTTTGATTGTATATGTTTTGTGTGTAATTTGTGGCTACCATTTCTTGTGTAGATTTTGGTGCTAGTGATTGTGATTGTGAGGAGTGCTACTCTCCCAACTACCAAGGCAAGTGGTACTCATGAATATTTTTATCCTATGTTTTTCTACTAAGCATTAGAAATATTTTGTTAGACTTGCATGCTATTATTTTGCTTATATGCCATGTTGGGAAATCCTAGTAGTTGTAGAAATGCTAGGGAATTTCTAAGTTAAGTTACTATCTATGCCATGCTTAGCCTAGCTAGTAGAAAACAAGGGTTGGTGAAATATACATGCTATGATGAAAATATTTCTAAGTCCTTTGGACTTGTGTTTTGCCTAATAAAACAACTAAGTTAATGAAACACCTGGGTGGAATGGAAGGTTTGGTTTATGTTGAGTGGTTACACAAGGCCCATTTCTATGGTTTACCTTGTGTATCTCACTTGTGGTAAGCCACCCAGGAACAAAGAGATTTTAGACGCCAAGTGTTAAGAAGCTTCTAGTGCAGCCACTTGGCAATATGGGCTCTGCCTGGATCACATAAGTTGCTAGAACTTAGCCATTTGTACAGTTGGTGGTAGTGGGAATGGTAGGTTGGAGCGCGTCCATTTGGTCTAAGGGAAGGCTTCTAAAAGGTCCTGTCTTGGTGAAACCAAGTCTGGTGGGGAAAGTGCACAACCTCTGCAGATGGAAAAATCTAAGTACTTAGCCAAGTCCATGGTAATGGACAACTTGAGAATCAAGGCATGGAAGCTATCAAGAATCTCCTCATCCCAATTTCTAAGTAAAAAACTTGTGGGTGAACAAGGGTGAAGGACCTCAATGTCTATTGGTGGTTCCTTGGGAAAAGTTTTGACAAAGAAAAACTTAGTGATTTTAACTAATAGGCAAAATCTATTTTAAGCAAAGCAAGCCAAGCTACACTTAGCCAAATTGCATATAGTATCTAGTCCACTTAAAATTATACTAAGGTATCACTTGCCAATACTATTCCAATGTATTGACCCACTGTGGCTGTAACTTGTGATGTTGCAGGTTACTCTGATGAGGATTAGGTGTCATGAGTCTACACTCAACATGTTTGCCTGTGGCACATGAAGATGAAGACTTTTATTTATTTACCTATTCAGACTCTTGTATTAGGCCTATGGCCTTGGAGTTGTAAAGACTATGTTTATCTCTGGAATGGATGTAATAAATAACCTTTGTATCTATGTACTTCATCTTAAACTGTGGATGCTAGCAATGATTCAGGGACTAGCATTGCAATCACAGGGATCCTTTTCCTTTATAAAGGAGGGATCTTACAGATGGTATCAGAGCACTGTGTTTCCTGTAGGATTATGACCCTAGGATTGGAAACCACTAAGGAAAAATTTTCAACTTCTACACTTGTCTATTCTTCTCGTAAAACTTTTCTAATTTTCTCTCTCATCTCTATTTGTAGATGAACTCCATCAACGAAGCCGTGAGGAAAGGACCACTCATGACAATGACTTTGGAGTGTGAGACAGAATTCCCCAAGGCTCTCAAGGACCTCATGGTTGCATTAGAGATACAAAGTGCAGCTGTGTATAAGGGTTTTCCTGTGATGGATGAAGGAGTGGAATACTAGTGGGCACAACTTCACTTGTATAAAAACAAGGAAGACAACCATCAGGAAAAAGGATTCTGCATGTTCACCAATTCAGTGGTGCAAACTACATTCTTTGAATCAGCAAGGGATGCAGCTTGGAAGACCATCAAAGAACTTGGTGATAGAGTCAAGTGCAGAATACTCAACCTCCAAAATGATCTAAGGAAAGAAAAGGAACATACCCAAGAGTTGGAAGCTACCAACCAAACCTTAAGAGGAGACATTATAGACTTAGTGATGGAGTCATGTGAGCAAGATAGGCTGATTGCTTCTAGAAACATTGTGTTAGCCAACAGATCCAGTGAGATAGGATTATAAACGTACTTCGTTAGTTGGACCACCACTTATCACCTTATTTTCCAAATGTTGCTTTAAAATAAGATTGAACCTTGAATGTTGAAATGGTTTCATGTATGCATGACTTGTGTGTTTTGCTTTCCAAGGATATGTATGTGATGTTTTGTCTTTTGTTTTATCTTGAATTGTGTTGTTCTAACTTTTCTATCTGATAAATAGATGCCTACTGTTACCATCAGCACTGTTGAGGAGTTCCGGGTTACTCGCTTTGGTCCTCGTATTGTTGAGCTTACTACTTTGCTCAATCTCCCTCTTCCCACCATCATGGTGCTTTCCCTCACCATGTTTGAGAGGAAGGACCTCTGGGGCTTCAAGGTCAACCAGCCCCGGATGCCAGACAGAGCCTACCACGGAGGCCATTGTCTTCATGCTCATGCATGATGACAAGGAGAGAGGCCTTGAGGTAGTGATGCAGGATCTGATAGGACGTCTGCTAGGGAGACACTCCCGACAGGTTAGAGGTACCCACTTCCATGTCTTCGGAAGACGTGATGAGGATGGAGAGTCTATCGACTTCGAGGACGATTCGAGGGACGCAGCAGAGCCGATTCGCCTGTACCTCCAGGACTTAGAGTCTCTCATTAGGCACGTGGACACTGACATGACCAACGTCATGCTCAACAATGACGAGCTCCAGGTGCAGCTTCGCGAGAAGGACAAGCTCTTCGCGGAGCAAGACGAGATAGTCAAGGAAATGGAGGCGAAGTTCGAGAGCCAGGACAGGAAGTTCAAGAGTCAGGAGAAGCGTGTCCAGGATAGGAACAAGAAGATCCGGGACATGACTGAAGAACTGCAGTCCAAGGACTTCGAGCTCGAGCAGCAGCAGACGGTGATTGAGAGGCTTCGTTCCCAGAAGAGGGCTCTCAAGACCAAGATAGAGACCTTGACCACTAGTGTCGAGGAATACAAGACCGCGATGGAGAACGCAAGTCTTAGCTTTGTCGAGGAGGAGATTGATGCTGAGGAGTAGACTTGACTACTCATTTATCATTTATTATCGTACTTGTTATTTGAGAACTTGTTATTTGACCATCCGACATGTGGATGGCTTGCTACTTGTGTTTTACTTTGTGAACTTGTTATCTTGTTGTTGAACCTTTATCTTTGTGTTGCATGCTTTGTGTTTGCTTATGTGATGTAATGTGGATGAAAGCATCTATGGGTATCTCATTCTTATCTCTATTGAACAAACCATAGATGCCTCCCCGTCGTGCAAACCCCAACCCCAACAACAACAACAACAACAACATCACTCCAGAAATGCAGCAAATGATGACCGCTCAAACTTAGCTAATGCAGATGATGACGACGTTCATCCAGAACCAAAACAACAACAACAATAACAACAACAACAATAACAACAACAACAACAACCCACTGGGTTTTGATATGCTTAATAGGTTCTTGAGATTGAGGCTAGCAAAGTTCTCAGGAACAACTGATCCCATGGTGGACAATGATTGGCTACGCTCAGTGAACAAGGACTTGGTAACCGTGGGCTGTACGGATGCTGAAAAGGTCAGATTTGCAGCACATCTGCTGGAAGGACCAGCCGCCACTTGGTGGGACAACTTCTAGATTACCACTCCCATAGAAGATGTGACATGGGCTATCTTTGAGGATGGCTTTCGCATTGCTCATATCTCATCTGGAGTGATGAGTCTGAAAAAGAAAGAGTTCCATAATCTGAAGAAGCGCCACCGCAGCGTGGCTGAATATATTGAGGAGTTCAACAATCTGGCGCGTTATGCACCGGATGAAGTTGACACCGACGCTAAGAGAAAGGAAAATTTCTTGAAGGCTTGAATGATGAGCTGAACCTGCACCTAGTTGTGGCTTATGTTCCCACTTATCAGTCTCTCTGTGACAAGGCTGCTATTTTGGAGAACAAAATGAAACAACTTGAGAGCAGGAAGAGAAAGCACTCAGACAAGCACAGCTCGGGATCATCTCACAAACGTTCCCATTATGATGACAGTGGAAGCTCAGGATCCCACAAGCATGGGAAATTCAACAAGCACCACAACCACAACCGTCATGACAACAAGCATCACCGTAGTCATGACAATGACAAGTACAAGAACCACAAGGGTGGATACAAGAGTCACCATAGTGGTAATGGAAGTGGAAGTGGAAGCCAGCCTGTCAAGAAGGACATAAGTCAGGTTGAATGCTTCAAGTGCAAGAAGATGGGGCATTATGCAAATGAATGCCCGGAAAAGAAAGTTGAAGGACCCAACAAGCCCAACCCTTTTCAAAAGGGACAGGTGAACCACATCAGTGTGGAGGAGGTCTATGAGGAGCCTGATGCTGTTGCTAGTAAGTTCAGACTCAATTCTATTCCAGCATTTGTTCTTTTTGATACTGGATCATCGCATTCATTCATATCAAAAGCATTTGTTGATAGAAATGGGTTTCCAACTAAAAACATTGGGTGTCCAATAAAAGTTAGTTCTCCGGGTGGAGATATGATAGTAAGTCTTGGATGCCGGGATCTAGTAATAGAGTTTGGAAAGCATAAATTTCCAGTGAGTCTGATAATCCTAGATTCCCAAGGACTGGACGTAATATTGGGAATGGATTGGATGGCTAAGTATGAAGGAGTACTAGATTGTGCTAATCGTACTGTTGCACTCACAACCCCGGAAAGAAAGCGGATTAAATTCAAGTCCAACTTTGAATCAAAAGGAAGTAAGCTAAATTCTCTTAAGGGGGTTAGCATGGACAGTGTGCCAATTGTGAGTGAGTATCCGGATGTGTTTCCGGAAGAATTGCCGGGAATGCCACCAGATAGAGATGTGGAGTTTCTCATAGATTTGGTACCAGGGTCTGGACCAATAGCAAAGAGACCTTATAAAATGTCAGTGGATGAACTGAAAGAACTCAAGAAACAACTTGGAGAACAGTTGCAGAAAGGATTTATTCAACCAAGTTCTTCATCTTGGGGAGCCCCAGTTTTGTTCGTGGAGAAGAAAGATAGAAGTCAAAGGTTATGCATAGATTACCGTTCACTCAACGAGGTAACTATCAAGAACAAATACCCCTTGCCTAGAATCAATGACTTGTTTGATCAGCTAGAAGGAGCTTGTGTGTTCTCAAAGATTGATCTCCGGTCAGGCTATTTTCAACTCAAGATAAGAGAACAATACATACCTAAAACAGCTTTCACTACAAGGTATGGATTGTATGAGTATACCGTAATGCCATTTGGTTTGACCAATGCTCCAGCATACTTCATGAATATGATGAACAAGGTGTTCATGGAATTCCTTGACAAATTTGTTGTCGTTTTCATCGACGACATCTTAGTCTACTCCAAGAGAAAAGAAGAGCATGAAGGACATTTGCGTTTGATACTTGAGAAGTTAAGAGAACATAAACTTTATGACAAATTCAGCAAGTGTGAGTTCTGGTTGGATGAAGTTGGTTTTCTTGGTCATGTTATGACAAAGGATGGTGTAGCAGTTGATCCTGCTAAAGTTTCAGCTGTGACTGAATGGGAATCTCCCAAGTTAGTGAAAGAAGTTTGTAGTTTCCTTGGCTTAGCAGGTTACTAGAGAAGGTTCATTGAAAATTTCTCCAAGGTAGCTAATCCTATGACTGAATTGCTAAAGAAAGACAAAAAGTTTGCTTGGTCTGAAGGTTGTGAACTCAGCTTTCAGGAATTGAAGAAGAGACTTGTGACAGCACAAGTCTTGTGTCTGCCAGATTTGGAAAAAGATTTCCAAGTATATTGTGATGCATCTCATCAGGGTTTGGGTGCAGTACTTATGCAAGACGGTAAAGTTGTGGCTTACGCCTCGAGACAACTCAAAACTCATGAAGTGAACTATCCTACTGATGATTTAGAGTTAGCCTCTGTTGTCCATGCACTCAAAACATGGAGACACTATCTTTTGGGAAAGCGTTGTGAAGTGTTCACAGATCACAAAAGTTTGAAGTATATCTTCACCCAAAAGGAAATTAATATGAGACAAAGAAGATGGCTAGAACTTATCAAGGACTATGACTTAAGTTTGCAATAGCACCCTAGTAAAGCAAATGTTGTAGCAGATGCTCTAAGTCGTAAGGTTTTTGTGAATGGCCTTACCAAAGGATAATTGCCAGATGATTTGTGTACTCAATTTAGAAAACTCAGATTGGAGATTATGCCTGAAGGACATCTCATGACTTTGGATGTTCAACCCACTTTGTTGGACAAGATCAAAGAAGCCCAGAAGATTGATAAAGAAATCGAAGAGATTAAAGAAAAGATTGGCAAAGGAAAAGCCAAAGGGTTCCATGAAGACGAACATGGAACTTTATGGCATGGGAAACGTATCTGTGTTCCACAAGATCCGGAGCTTCAGAAACTGATTTTGCAAGAAGCACACAACTCACCGTATTCCATTCATCCGGGTAACACCAAAATGTACATGGACATGAAGGAAAGATTTTGGTTGAATAATCTCAAGAAAGACATCGCCGAACATATTGCTTTGTGTGATGTGTGTAGTAGAGTGAAGGCGGAACATCAGAAACCAGCAGGATTGCTTCAGCCACTACCTATTCCTGATTGGAAGTGGGACAAGATTGGTATGGATTTCATTGCCGGATTACCAAGGACCCGGTTGGGATACGATTCTATTTGGGTAATAGTGGATCGCCTAACTAAAGTGGCTCATTTCATACCCGTGAAGACAACCTATACAAGTGCTAAGTTAGCCAGAATTTACATGAGTAGAATCGTATGTCTACATGGAGTGCCCAAGAGTATTGTGTCTGATAGGGGAACTCAATTCACTTACCATTTTTGGAGACAGTTACATGAGTCATTGGGAACGAGGTTGGAATTCAGTACTGCTTTTCATCCTCAAACCGATGGACAAACGGAAAGGACTAATCAGATTCTCGAAGACATGTTGAGGGCATGTGCCCTAGACTATGGAGCCGGTTGGGATGAAAGTCTGCCTTACGCAGAATTTTCTTATAACAACAGCTATCAAGACAGTATTGAGATGGCACCATTTGAGTTTCTCTACGGAAGAAAGTGTACCACCCCATTGTTATGGAATGGTGTGGGAGAAAGAAGTTTATTTGGACCAGATCTTATCAAGGAAGCCGAAGAGAAGGTCAAGTTGGTTAAGGACAGATTGAAGATAGCACAATCCCGACAGAAAAGCTACGCAGATCCTAAGCGTATAGAAGTCACCTACGAAGTTGGTGATAGAGCCTACCTTAGGGTGTCACCACTTCGTGGAGTGAAGAGATTCGGAGTCAAAGGAAAATTGGCACCAAGATATGTTGGACCATTCAAGATTCTGAGTTGTAAAGGAGAAGTTGCCTATGAAATAGAACTGCCAAAATCTCTGTCAGCTGTCCATAATGTGTTTCATGTGAGTCAACTTAAGAAATGTCATCCAGAAATGGAAGAAACTTCTTTGAAGGATACCATACCTTTGGAGGATGTTCAACTGGGAAGTGATCTCACTTATGAAGAGAAACCTATCAAGATTCTTGAGACTGCAGAAAGAGTCACACGGACTAAGACTATCAAGTTCTGCAAAGTGCAGTGGAATCATCATTCCGAAGAAGAAGCAACATGGGAAAGAGAAGATGATCTTCGGAAAGACCACCCTCACCTATTTGCTAACCAATCCGAATCTCGAGGGCGAGATTCACCTTAAGGGGGTTAGATTTGTAACATCCCTAAAATCATGTTTCAATCTTATGCATATCATCCATGCATCCATGATCATATGTTTTTCATATCAAACAAAATACTTCAAAAACAGAAGCATATGAGCTCATTATTTTATGTGATCAGCATTTGAAACAAATGCTACTCTATAACAGAGATTATTGTTCATGAAACCAAACTTTAATGTCTTATTGCTCTCAGTTTGTTTTGCTAGATTGCCAAGGTTTAAACAAAAATTTCAAAGCAAATACAATTTGAAAACCAATTTCAAAACCAATATGAAACAAGTGCTATGTCACTGTTATTTTATTTTTATTCCAAATGACCAAGCCAATTCAAAGTGACCACTTGATTTTATGCCCAGAAGTGTGAATGTTGCACCCTACAAAATCCTGAAAAGATTTGAATTCAAATAGAGTTTGAAATCATATGAAAATCATTCCAGAAAAATCAAATCAGAAATAGAAAAGGAATAAAGAAAAGGAAAAAGGCCAGCGCCAGGATTTGAGCCCATCAACAGATCCAGCCCAGCTAGCCCACCCGGGTCCCCTCTCTCTCTCTTTCACTCACATACGCACACACAGAGTCGCTGACGCCAGGACCCCACCTCCCCTCAGTTTATTTCGCTGACAAGTGGACCCATGACCCTGTCGTCGTCTTCGTCAATCACGCGCGCCTGCGACGCTCACGCCGCCGTTACTCGCCGCAGTCACTGCCGCGTTGATTCCCATTGATTCTGCGAGTAACTCCACGCCCAGCTCCGGCTATATAAACCTCTCCCCCTCGCGGTCATTTTCCCCCACACTGCACACTCTTCTCGCCACCAGGCTGCCAGTATTCGTCCTTGCGCCGCCGCAGACAGAACCTACTCCGGTGATCAATCCTGGTAAACCCCATGCGCCCCTTCCCCTCTAGTTCATACGAGCCACTTCGCAACTTCCTTGCGCACCTCCTGATCCCCTTTGTCCGTCTGTTTGTGATCCAGAGCTTCGACGCAATAGAATCACTTAACGAAGCGGTACGTTTAGATCTGAGCCATGCACGATCACTTTAATCCAACAATCTGCGTCGACCGATCCGTGCGAACCGGTACGCGCCAATAGGATAGCGCCGCGTGGCAGTAGTTTAGATTTAAGACAGAATTTGAATCTGATTATTGTTCAAATTTGTTTTGTTTGTAACTTTTGATTCCCATGTTAGATTTTGACAAATTTTATACCGTTGGAATCAGGAGAGCAAGCTCTTTAAAAATATGCAATGTGTTTAATGTTTAGTTTCTGTTAAAAAGGTTTTATCTGCAGAAACATGTGTAGGGCTTATTTGAGTATATGAAATGATTAGAAATTGTTTTAAAGGTTAAATAATTGTTGTTTGGCAAGTTTTTGGCTTGTTTAGGACTCAGTACTATGCACTTTCTTGTTTGAGTTTTGAAAACATCACTTAGCATTTTGCATGCATGCATATATTTTTGATTGTATATGTTTTGTGTGTAATTTGTGGCTACCATTTCTTGTGTAGATTTTGGTGCTAGTGATTGTGATTGTGAGGAGTGGTACTCTCCCAACTACCAAGGCAAGTGGTACTCATGAATATTTTTATCCTATGTTTTTCTACTAAGCATTAGAAATATTTTGTTAGACTTGCATGCTATTATTTTGCTTATATGCCATGTTGGGAAATCCTAGTAGTTGTAGAAATGCTAGGGAATTTCTAAGTTAAGTTACTATCTATGCCATGCTTAGCCTAGCTAGTAGCAAAAAAGGGTTGGTGAAATATACATGCTATGATGAAAATATTTCTAAGTCCTTTGGACTTGTGTTTTGCCTAATAAAACAACTAAGTTAATGAAACACCTGGGTGGAATGGAAGGTTTGGTTTATGTTGAGTGGTTACAAAAGGCCCATTTCTATGGTTTACCTTGTGTATCTCACTTGTGGTAACCCACCCAGGAATAAAGAGATTTTAGAGGCCAAGTGTTAAGAAGCTTCTAGTGCAGCCACTTGGCAATATGGGCTCTGCCTGGATCACATAAGTTGCTAGAACTTAGCCATTTGGACAGTTGGTGGTAGTGGGAATGGTAGGTTGGAGCGCGTCCATTTGGTCTAAGGGAAGGCTTCTGAAAGGTCCTGTCTTGGTGAATCCAAGTCTGGTGGGGAAAGTGCACAACCTCTGCAGATGGAAAAATCTAAGTACTTAGCCAAGTCCATGGTAATGGACAACTTGAGCATCAAGGCATGGAAGCTATCAAGAATCTCCTCATCCCAATTTCTAAGTAAAAAACTTGTGGGTGAACAAGGGTGAAGGACCTCAATGTCTATTGGTGGTTCCTTGGAAAAAGTTTTGACAAAGAAAAACTTAGTGATTTTAACTAATAGGCAAAATCTATGTTAAGCAAAGCAAGCCAAGCTACACTTAGCCAAATTGCATATAGTATCTAGTCCACTTAAAATTATACTAAGGTATCACTTGCCAATACTATTCCAAAGTATTGACCCACTGTGGCTGTAACTTGTGATGTTGCAGGTTACTCTGATGAGGATTAGGTGTCATGAGTCTACACTCAACATTTTTGCCTGTGGCACATGAAGATGAAGACTTTTATTTATTTACCTATTCAAACTCTTGTATTAGGCCTGTGGCCTTGGAGTTGTAAAGACTATGTTTATCTCTGGAATGGATGTAATAAATGACCTTTGTATCTGTGTACTTCATCTTAAACTGTGGATGCTAGCAATGATCCAGGGACTAGCATTGCAATCACAGGGATCCTTTTCCTTTATAAAGGAGGGATCTTACAGTGATCCAGGCAGAGCCCATATTGCCAAGTGGCTGCACTGGAAGCTTCTTAACATTTGGCCTCTCAAATCCCTTTGTTCCTGGGTGGCTTTCCACAAGTGAGATACACAAGGTAAACCATAGAAATGGGCCTTGTGTAACCACTCAACATAAACCATTCCTTCCATTCCACCCAGGTGTTTCATTCACTTAGTTGTTTTATTAAGCAAAACACAAGTCCAAAGACTTAGAAATATTTTATCATAGCATGAATATTTTACCACCCTTGGTTGCGACTAGCTAGGCTAAGCATGGCATAGACAAACATCTTAACTTAGAAACTTCTAGCAATTCTACAACTACTAGGATTTCCCAAGCATAGCATATAACCAAAATATAACCATGCAAGACTAGCAAAATATTTCTAATGCATAGTTGAAAAGCATAGGGATAAATTCATGAAGCACCACTTGCCTTGGTAGTTTGGAGAGTAGCTACAATCCTCACAATCACAATCACTATTTGCACCAAAATCTACACATAAAATGATAGCACCAAATCACATACAAAATAATTACAAGCAAAAATATATGGATGCATGCAACATGATATGTGATGATTTTCTAAACTCAACAAGACAAGTGCTCAGTACAGGTTCATAAACAAGTTCAAAACTTGCCAAATAATCTTTATTTGAACACTAATACATTTCTCAAATAATTAATATACACAAAATAGGTCTATACATATTTCTGTAAATAAAACCATTTTAGCAGAAACAAAACATTAAACACATTGCATATATGGAAAGGGCTTTCTCTCCTGATTCCATTGATATAAAATTCATCAAATTTGGACGTGGAAATCAAAAGTTATGATTAAAACAAGTTTAAACATCTAATAGATTCAAATTCTGATTTTAAATCTAACTAGCAGACACGCGGCGTGTTTCTATTGGTTGGTACCGGTTCGGGTGGATCGATCAACGAGAGCAACACGATTTAAATGAAGATGCACGGCCAGATCTAGCACGTACCCCTTCGTTAAGTGAATCTAACATAGCCGATGGATCTAGATCTAACGGTCCGCGATCAAGCGACCATACTCTGGCGGTGCTAGCGGTGGCGACTGGCGACAGCGGCTCTGTCCGCGGTGGCGCGGCAACTACAGGGGTTTTTGGGGTCTTCGGAGATGCTTACCAGACTCGCAGTGATGTACTGAAGCTCAACGTGGCGATGGCTTGACAAGGGGCGCACGGACACAACAGCACAAACTCGTCGGAGTTGCTGGCGGCGTCGGATGCTCTCTGTCGGAGTCGAAGGCGACGTTCTGGGGCACGAGGATCCAAACAAAAAGTATCAGCAGGTGCGCTAGATGCAGGCGAACATGCTCGTGTGATTCAAAAATAGAGGGGAACACGAGGCTCACCGAATTTTGTCGCCGGAGTTGGAGACGGCGTCAGGAACTTGCGGTGTTTGATGGAGTCGACGACCTGGGGCAGTACAGGATGAACCAAGGATGTCAGAAGGTGCGCAAGGATGTTGCGAAGCAGTCTGCATGAACTAGAGAGGAAGGGGCGCACGGAGCTCACCGGGATTGGTCGCCGGAGTGGGTTCTGTTTGCGGCGGTGTAAGGGCGATTACTGGCAGCCTGGGGGCGCTCTGTGCTCGGGGTCTGGGGGAAATGGAGAGGGGGCAGAGGGGGTTTAAGTAGCAGGGTCGGGGGAGGAAATTACTCGCACAATCAATCGAATTGAAGCGAGTTTAAATCACCGGAAATAGCCGGCGTAATTTGGGGAAGAAGGGGTCGCAGGGTGGAGACGACGACGGTCGAGTGGGCCAATGTTGTCAGTGAGATAAACAGAGGGGAGGTGGGGTCAGGCAGTCAGTGTAAGGTTCCCAACCTTTAATAAGGTAGAGATCCCTATGTTTACAATGCTAGTCCCTGGATCAATAGCTAGCATCCACAATTAAGATGTAATATCAAGAAACAAAGGTCATAATACAACTTTATAACCAGGAATAAAATAATTCATTACATCTTACATAGCTCATTTGGCCATCTCATTACATTGCAGCAGAATAACTATAAAGCATGGAGTCCTATATCTTCAAAGTGCCACAGGCAATCATGTTGGTTGTAGACTTGTAATCCTATTCAACAAACTTCACTAACATCAAACAAACCTGCAGCATAATAAGTTGCAGCCACAAGGGTCAATACATTTGAATTGTATTGGCAAGTTTCACTACTATGTGGAAATAAGTGGATCCTATCATTTACATGCATATTTGGTTAAGTGGGGGTTTAGGCTCATTTGCAGAAAGCAATATAGTTTTATCCTATATTTTGAAAATAGTTTTGATCTTTTATCAAATCTTTCTGAACTTCTTGGAAAACTCCAAGTGCTTCAAATCCCTTGTTGTCACCATCAAGTTTTACTTTGAGAAATTGGAATGTCGAGATCTTCCATAGCTTCAGGCCTTAGTTGCTCAGAGTTGTCCGTAACCGGGGACACGGCTAAGTACTTAGAATTTGATCTTCTACAGAAGTTGTACACTTTACCCACATGACACAATCTCATCTTGATGCCACCAGTGGCCGCTGGATAAGTACTCACCAAGATGGAGTACTGGCAGATTGAGAATGTGACAAAGTATTTCCATAGAAGTCCTCCCAATACACAATTCTAGCTTGTCATCCAGGCACCAATGTAGGGTTTCAAGTTCCCTTACACAATTCTAGTTAACCTGAAGATGCCAATGCATGGGTCTTCCACTATGTTGTTGACTAAGACAGAGCCCATTTAGCATGTGGCTGTACACGGAAGCCACTGTACGAGAAACATGTTCAATCTCTAAGTCCCTAGGTGGTTTTCTTCTAGTGCACATACAAAAAGAGATGGCCATATAAACATGGTTCCTTTTGTTGCCACCTTGTCCAAACCTTGAGTATCCTTGTCCACCCAGGTGGTTCATTGAGTACTTGTTTTATTATATAAAACATATATCTTTTCAAATCTTCATATAATCATAACATGTATCCCATCCCAATATATAGCAGGGCTAAGCATACTACAACTACATTGTTTCCACTAAGGTATATATAGGGGTATCCTATTAGGATTTAGCATAGCATAAAATATAGTAAACCTTTCCATGCATGTTACAAAATCCACTAAATGTAATGAAAATAGTAGGACTTGGATGATAGTGTCACTTGCCTTTTTAGTAGAGAATGATGGTTCACTTCTTGATCTTGCAAATATCACACTCTTCTAATTTCACTACAAATCAATCAAGCAAACATATACTCAACTAGCATTCAAACAATTTGTCACACATAAAATAATAGAAACAAGGTCATGCATGCAAGCATGCAAAAGATAGTTTTATTTGCAAAAGTAGTTTCTACTAGGCTCTAAACATTATAAAGTTCAAAGTGGTCATTTACAAAGTTGGTAAAACCATTTGCAAAAAGGTTTTATCTAGAAACCATTCTTTAAATCAAATCAATATTTTATGTGGTTGAAAATGTTTTAGAAAAGCAATATTCTTTTAAAAGGTTCATCAAATATGTTTTTAAACCTCAAAACTTGGTTTTTAGGGTCAGAAGGTTTTAATCAAGACATTTCCCAAAGGTTTCACTCAAAAATCATTTCTATACAATAATCAATATTTTTATTTGACTAGAAATGGGCTAACTCAAATATTTACTCCTTAACTTCACAAAATACATTTTTAAATCTATAAGTTGGTTCCTAGGGTCAGTAGGTTCAAAACAAACCATTTTGCAAAGATTTCACATTAAAATTATATCTAGAACAATTTTTATATTCATAATAAGCCTACACATGTATCTGCAAATTCAACCAATTTTCCAGAAGCAAATCATTAAACAAAATGCATGGTTGCAAAGTACATGTTCTGCTGAATCGATTGATATAAATTTTGCAAAATTTGTACGTGTAGAACTAAAGTTATAAATTTTACAAGTTTGCAAATCAAATAGAACATTTTTCTATTTTTAATCCTGAGTCTAGCCATGTGGCTGTTTCCTATTGGTTGAAAACGATTCGGTTGGATAGACTGTTACAGACCGTAGGATCTCATTTAGATCACACGGTGTAGATTGACTGATACCCCTTCGTTAAGTGATCTGTTCCTACGCGTCAGATCTAAATCTAACGGTGCAGAACCATTCGACCAAATAGTGGCGGCGCTGCGACGGCGACAGGCGGCGGAGCGCTCTGGCGGTGAGCTTGCCGATGAAGCAGGATGCGAGGGAGAAGGGTAAGTGGCTCACCGTGCTCGCAGAGGGTTGGCGAAGCTCGAGGTGGCGTTGGCTTGGCGAGGGGCGCTCGGAGCTGCTGGCAATTACTCGCCGGAGTCGGTGGCGGCGTCGGGCGTCTCTAGAGGTTGACGAGGGCGATGCTGCAGATCGCCCTAAGGCAATATAGGGGCACGGTTAGACGCGGGCGGACGTGGGGTTCACGTGAGCATCATCGAGAGGTGCTGGGGAGGTCTGAGCTTACCAGAGGGAGTCACCGGAGAAACGGCCGAAGACGGTGGCGCTCGGTGTCGAGGTTGCCGGCGGTTTGGGGCGCACGCGAGCGAGTGGAGCACACGGGCAAATGCGCACGGGTCTGAGGAGCAAGCTTGCGTGCTCTGGGAGGCGAGAGGCGGCTGGACGGCGCCGGAATTGGCCGGGAAAGCCGTCGGAGACAGTGGCGGTGTGGGGACGAATTGGAGCAGCCTAGGGGCAGGGAGTGGCTAGAGTTTGGGGGGAAAGAGAGAGCGGAGAGGGGCGCTTATACACGCGTGATCACGGCGAGGAATTACTCTGGATTTGAATCAAATTCATCGCTGCAATCAAGGCAGAAACGGCGAGGGGGAACGACTAGCGCGGTGAAGACGACGACGTGCTGGCATGGGGCCGTGCTGACAGTGAGGGAGAGAGAGAGGGCGACGGGGCCACTTGTCTGTGACTCGGCGGGTTGATCATTCGGTGAGAAAACATTTCACGTGTGGGGTGAGTAGGTGGGCTGGACTGGGCCTTGCTGGGCCTGTTAGCTGGGCTGCTGTTTGTTTCACTTTTTTTTCTTTTCTGAAAGCTTTTCCTTTTTCTATTTGAATTTCTGTTTTGATTTTCAAACAAACAATTCAAACACCAATTCAAATCAAACCACCACCAAACTTTGTATTGATTTCAGTTCTGTTTAACAACATAATCCAATGTCCAAAATAAAATAATTTTTATTCTTTTTAGGATCCATTAATAATTAAATAACTAAACTTTAGTCATTATTTCAAATAGGTTTTAATTTATATTAAAAACTCTATTTGAAATCTAAATAATATCAAAATCATTTCAGTAGGTTTTATTTGAATAAATAAAACACTTGGAAAACTTATTTAAAATAAATTAACAAGTTTTAGTGTTTATTTAAAAATGGGAAAAGCCTTTACTTTAATAAAATTGGATTTTTTTGAGGAATGACAGCAGGAGAGTCTCCTACTGTGTTTTATATATAGGTAGAGAAATATTTACATCGTTTGTACAACTGGTCCCTTCAGGGATGACCAAGCCCAACCAGCGAGAGGAAATTGACTATTACAAGAGTTTCCCTTTTACAAGTGGATACGTGCTATAATCCCTCTAAGAGGTTCCTGTAGATCCTCCTTGATCCTACACTCTAGGATAGAAAGGTCCTGCTTAAGTTGTCTTTGCCAGTTTACGATGTCAGGCTGCACCCCTTCAAAGTAAGCTCGGTTCCTTATTTTCCAGATGTTCCATGCGCCTAGAATCATTGTTTCTCCAAATAGGGGTTTGTTCCACACCTCCTTGGCATCCGCAATCATAGGATCAAGTGCAAGATTGGTGTCCCATTTGATTTCTATGGTATTCCAGCACTCCAACGCAAAACTACAGGTGAAGAAGAGGTGGTTCCGAGTCTCTCTTGCCCCTACGGTGCACGTCATGCAGGTGAAATCAGAACCAATATTGTAGTTCCTTCTCTGGAGCATGTCACGTGTGTTTAGTCTGTCCACTAGCATGAGCCAAGCAAAGACCCTGTGTTTCATTGTGCACTTAGATTCCCATATCTCAGCTAGATAATTTGGCGGCACAGCTTCTCTGTAGCAGAAATCATAGAAGTCACGCGGTTTGTACTTATCTGCTCCCCAAACGAAGCTCCAAGTATCAGGAATCCTCTCATCAATCATGCCCTCATGTATGACCGAACCCAACTGGTTCAGCTCCTCATGGGCTTCGGTTGACAACGGCAGCTGAAAGAATTCTTCAGGATTCATGCTTTCGGCAATTTTTTTAACCGAGATGTCCTTATTAAGCGTGAACGAGAACAGTCTCGCAGAGCTGATGCAAAGAGGAGGATCAATCCAGTTATCTTTCCATAACAGCACGTTGTCACCAGCCTTGATCTCGCACTTGGTGATTCCTCTGAAAATATCCACAATGCTCATGATATCCCGCCACCAGAAGGAGCCGCACGGAGGTCGGGCATGTGGAACATTGTCTTCATAGTACTCCGACCAAACCAGCTGAACCCACGGAGTATCACATTTCCTATAGAACTTGTCGAGAGATTTGAGCAAGAGGCCCTGGTTCTGAATTTTCAGATTGATCACGCCTAAACCTCCCTTTGCCTTGGGCTGGCATACCATCTCCCAAGAGGCCAAGGACTGACACTTCTCCTCACCATTCACCATCTTACGCCATAGGCAATGCCTCCTTCCCCGGTCGCAAAATTCAAAGATTTTTAGCGGAATTTTCAGGGTGCACATCGCGAAGGTGAGCAACGGCGTAATAGCAGTATTAACGTAAGTCACCCTGCCACCATACGTGAGCCACATGGCGGAGCTAGATAATCTTCTCTCGACAGCGCAAACCAGCGGCATCAAATCCTCCACAGTAGGCCTTGTGGTGCCCATCGGTAGCCCAAGATAAGAGAAAGGCATTGCTGCCACCTGACAACCGATCGTTGCAGCTAACTCCCTGGCTACACCTTCTGAAATGTTGATTGGGATGAGTTGCGTTTTATTGAAGTTGATTTTCAGTCCTGTGCTTCTAGCAAAAGATTGCAAGATGGCCTGCATGTTGCTCAACTGGTCAGCTGAAGCTGGCATCACAACAATGGTGTCATCGGCGTACTGAATTATTGGATAATCTTCAGAAGCAGGCTGAGTAATTGGAGTTTGGATAATCCCTTCAGCAAAAGCTCTATTGACCGTCGATTGTAGTAAGTCACCCACTGCCACGAAGAAAAGAGGGGACAGAGGGTCCCCCTGACGCACACCGCGCTTGCATTTGAATTCCTTGCCTGGAACTCCGTTTATCAGCACAGAAGAACTACCTGAGTCAAGAATAAGCCTTGACATGTTGATCCATCTTTGATCAAACCCTTTGTGTTTTAGGATTTCCAGGATTGTGTGGTGTTCCACCGTATCGAACGCTTTCTCGAAATCAATTTTCAAAACCACACACGGTTCACCTGAGGCGTGGCATTGGTGTAGATACTCGTATGCCCACGCGAGGCAGTCTTGGATGGTGCGCCCCCTGATAAAGCCATACTGATTTCTGTGAACAAGACGGAGAATCCATTTCTGCAACCGATCAGCGAGCAGTTTAGTTAAAACCTTCAGAACACAGTTGAGCAGTGAAATTGGTCGAAAATCGTTCACTGTTTCAAGAGAGATCTTCTTTGGGATCAGCGTGATGAAGGAGTTGTTCAGGCATTGAAGTGAGACCTTTCCTCCCCAGAAATCTTCACACAGCTTATAAAAATCTGTTTTGACGATGTTCCAACATGACTTCAGGAAAAGACCATTGAATCTGTCAGGACCCGGCGCTTTATCAATCGGCATTTTCTTCACAACCTCATCTATCTCATCCTGTGAGAATGGCTCTAAGAGTGCTTCTAAACCTTGGAGGGGATGAATCAGGTCATTGAGGTCGAGACAGATATCAGGTGGGGATGAGACACCCATCCTGTTTTTAAAAGATTCATGGAATGCTGCAGCCTTTTCGCTATGTGTATCTAGTGCCCTGCCATCTGGTCCAGTTAGCATAGCAATGTTGTTTCTCCTGTATCTCTCGGTAGCTCTTGCATGAAAAAAATTCGTGTTCTCGTCACCCAGTTTAGCCCAACGAAATGTGCATCTTTTCTTCCAGTACCTGTTTTTGTAATCCAACAGTCTGAGTATGTGTTTCTTCAGAATGACGCGGAAGTTCCATTCAGGTCTGGTGAGTGTACGTTTGTCCTCAATATTGTCAATAGCACCCAGCGCCTTGTTGCAATTCTCAATAGCCAGGCTTAGTTTTGATATAGATTTGCTCCAAATCTTGAGATCTCTTCTTAACTGTTTCAATTTTGCCGATAGAACCAGAGCGCTATCTGAAACTTTGGTCGGCAGAGACCAGCTCTTCTGCACCGTGTCTTGAAATCCAGGATGTAAGGGCCAGAAATTTTCAAAGCGAAAAAGCCTGCTTTTGGGTATAGAAGTCTCAATTGACACCACGCACGGTACATGATCTGAAACTGGTTTAGCCAGCGGTTTGACCATGGTGTTAGGGAATACTGATGTCCATTCGACTGTCGTAAAGAACCAGTCAAGCTGTTCTAGCAGCGGTTGCTCCTGCATGTTGCTCCACGTGTACATGCGACCCTTGATTGGGAGTTCAACAAGGGCATGGCCACTGATGATCTCGTTGAATTTCATCATATCATCCACATTACCTCCTGATCTGTTACGGTTTTCTGTCGACCTGATGAAGTTGAAGTCACCAAGCAGTATCCAAAGCTCATCATGCCTGATGTTGAGATTTTCCAGCCACTGAACATAGGTGTTTCTATTTTCCCCCGAACATGGACCATAGACATTTGTTAATTTCCATGTGTGATTGGATTGAGTCGAGGTGAAGGCGACAGTAAGAGCGAATTGTTCCCTGTGAATCACGTTAGCAGTAAACAGCGAGCTACACCAAATGATAATAATACCGTCCGAAGCACCAAGAGAAGGAATAAACTCGAATTTGTCAAAACGACGGGGGGCGAATTTACGGATGAAGGAGTGGTCAAAGTGTTCTTTTTTGGTTTCCTGGAGACAGATAAATGAACAACCACACTCCTCAATTTTATTACTCAAGGCGAGACATTTGTCGTCGGCGTTTAGGCCTCTGACATTCCAACAAAGGATCGACCAGGTAGTTTGCAGACTCATGATAAGAAACAAATATAAAGGTTCAGCGACAAACACGACTCGAGACTGAACTGAAAAAGAAAACAAGGACACGACAAACTCGACAGGAAACTAGGACACAAGATGACACGACAGGCTGAAGACGACAGGACGCGAGGAGCGGGTGTGGAGGGTCTAAGTCGATGCATCATTTTCCTCTTCTGGGCGAGCTTCAAGGATCTCAGGGGTGACTTCTTTCTCAGGTACCCCATAGAGGTTGACTGGAATGTGTTGTAAGACCGGCACTGGGGTGGGAGGAGGAGCTTCCTCATTCTCCACCTCTGGGGCTTCAGGATTGACAGCCACAGTGTTGATAGGCATGATTGCAGAGTCAGGCAGGGTCCTAGGAGCCACGCTAGGGGTCTTGCGTGGCTTGACATGTGTCTTGCGCACCTGACGATCAGTGACCATCACCTGTTTGAATCCCTAAAACTTGTTGGAGCGAGGACTGCGACGCAAGTTCTCAACACTGGCAGGAGTAATGCGGCGGCGCTTGCGAGCAGCAGATGAGCTCTCCGGCAGGTCAGCATCAAGATTCACACCTTGATCCGCTTCAGCAAGGGTATCCTCTCCCTGGGCTTGGTATGGCACAATTGCCCACGGATTGACATTCTGCGCTGGAATGAGTCCCCATGAAGCAGGCAGATTGTGAGATGGGTTCTGGGCAGCGTCTATCCGGATGCTTTCCATTTTAAATAAATCCTTATTATTTTATTTAAATAAACCTTTACTCATTTTATCAAATAGAAATATTTTACTTCAAAAGCTTGGCCAAGATTTAATTTGGCTCTATAAAATAATCCTTATTTATAATTCTACCTTTGCTTTTGAAAGTCAAATCTTTTTATTAAAAGATCTAAAAATAGTAATTCCAACTATTAAAACTTTCTTTATTAATTGTTTATCTTTTTAAATCCTTTTAGGATTTTATTGATCAAAATAGGTTTTTATGTTTCCAATTGGAATCAAAAGTTTCTTCTCACCCTAAATTTCAACAAAATTTTATTTTGTTGATTTATTTTTCACATTTCAAAATTTGGAAAATTTTGGGATGTGACAGGCTACCACCCTTAAAATAAATCTCGTCCCAAGATTTGGGAAGGCTAGGGTTACAAGTTGGCTTCAAGGCAACTAGGGTACTACCACCCTTAAAATAAAATCTCATAGGATTACATTGATGGTTCACTTGACTATGGGTTCAACACTTAATATCCAGACAAGGAATCCTTATTTGACTCAACTGAGTTATCTAAATCCTGACATCCACTTCTTCTATCTCTTCATAGTTTCCATCCATGTCAATGTGGTTCACATGTCCTTTCTGGGTTACATTGGAGCCATTTCCATTGGCTCTTATAGCATCCTTTTTCTTTTTCTTCTCAGGACAGTCTGATGCATAGTGTCCAAGTTCCTTACAATTATAGCACTGCAACTAACTAATGTCTTTCTTCTTGAAAGTGTCATGTTGGTTCTGACCAAGGTCATCTCCATTGTCAGTATCATTTCCATTATTATCACTTCCATTGTTGTTGTGGTGATACTGATGTGGTTCAGAATCTTCCTTGCTCCTTTTGAATGAATGCTTCTTTTTTGATGATCCTGAGTGATTCTTGAGTTTATGCTTCCTCTTTCTGTTCTCAACTTGATTCATCTTGTTTTCCAAAATAGTGGCTTTGTCACATAGTGATTGATAAGTTGGGACATAGGCAACAGCTAGCTGTAGGTTCAACTCATCATTAAGTCCTTCAAGAAATTTCTCCTTTCTCTTAGCATCTGTATCAACTTCATCCGGTGCATATCGTGCCAGATTGTTGAATTCTTCAATATACTCAGCCACACTGAGGTGACGCTGCTTCAGATTGTGAGTACATTACTCCAGGTGAGATGTGAGTTGTTCTGAATCCATCCTCAAAAATAGCCCAAGTCACATCTTCAAGGGGAGTGGTGATCTGAAAGTTGTACCACCATGTTGCTGCTGGTCCTTCAAGTAGAAATGCTGCAAACCTTAGTTTTTCCTCGTCGGTGCAGCCAACTGTCACTAAGTCCTTATTCACCGAACGTAACCAATCATCTGTCACCATTGGGTCAGTTGTTCCAGAGAACCTTGTAGGCCTAAGTTTTAGAAACTTGGTGAGCATGTCTAGTGCTGGAGGATTATTCTGATTGTTGTTGTTGTTGTTGTTGTTGTTCTGATTCTGTATGAGTGTGGTCATCATCTGCATCAGTTGAGTTTGTCCTGTCATCAACTGCTGCATCTCAGGAGTAATGTTGTTGTTTTGGTTGGGGTTGGCACGACGGGGAGGCATCTGTTGGTTTGATAGGGATAAGTAATGATGGATAGGTTTTAAGAAGTTCTAACACACAACTCAAAACAACCAAGTTCAAACAAACAATCAAACAATCAACAAGCAACTATTCACTTAACAACTTATGAGCTTAACTCATGAGTTGAAGGAAACAACAAGTTTTCTTGAAATAATTAACTTAGTATAGTCATACCTCATAGGTCAATATGATCCATACTCTAACTTGATATCAATGTCGTTGGTAGGCAAACTAATGTCTCTTGGTTCTCACTTGTAGTCCTTAGTGATGTCTAAGTTGAAATCCTTGGTGGAACTAAAGTTGAAATCAATTGAAGATGTTGAAGTCATTAGAGTTGATGAAATCTTTTGCACATGGTGAAATCTTTGGCCATGGGTAGGCTTTGTCCAACAAGTTTTAAATAGAAGAGATGTAGAGTCAAAACTAAAATGGTTGAGGAAAGAGTTTACAAGATTGTTTGTAAATAAGTTTTGGAACAAATACAACTCCTATTTTTCTAAGGGGTTTTGTCCAATCCTAGGGTTACAATCCTACAGGCAACACAGTGCTCTGATACCATCTATAAGGTTCCCAACCTTTAATAAGGTAGAGATCCCTGTGTTTACAATGCTAGTCCCTGGATCAATAGCTAGCATCCACAGTTAAGATGTAATGTCAAGAAACAAAGGTCATAATACAACTTTATAACCAGGAATAAAATAATTCATTAAATCTTACATAGCTCATTTGGCCATCTCATTACATTGCAGCAGAATAACTATAAAGCATGGAGTCCTTCATCTTCAAAGTGCCATAGGCAATCATGTTGGTTGTAGACTTGTAATCCTATTCAACAAACTTCACTAACATCAAACAAACCTGCAACATAATAAGTTGCAGCCACAAGGGTCAATACATTTGAATTGTATTGGCAAGTTTCACTACTATGTGGAAATAAGTGGATCCTATCATTTACATGCATATTTGGCTAAGTGGGGTTTAGGCTCATTTGCAGAAAGCAATATAGTTTTATCCTATCTTTTGAAAATAGTTTTGATCTTTTATCAAATCTTTCTGAACTTCTTGGAAAACTCCAAGTGCTTCAAATCCCTTGTTGTCACCATCAAGTTTTACTTTGAGAAATTGGAATGTCGAGATCTTCCATAGCTTTAGGCCTTAGTTTCTCAGAGTTGTCCGTAACCGGGGACACGGCTAAGTACTTAGAATTTGATCTTCTGCAAAAGTTGTACACTTTACCCACATGACACAATCTCATCTTGATGCCACCAGTGGCCGCTGGATAAGTACTCACCAAGATGGAGTAGTGGCAGATTGAGAATGTGACAAAGTCTTTCCATAGAAGTCCTCCCAATACACAATGCTAGCTTGTCATCCAGGCACCAATGTAGGGTTTCAAGTTCCCTTACACAATTCTAGTTAACCTGAAGATGCCAATGCATGGGTCTTCCACTATGTAGTTGACTAAGACAGAGCCCATTTAGCATGTGGCTGTACACGGAAGCCACTGTACGAGAAACATGTTCAATCTCTAAGTCCCTGGGTGGTTTTCTTCTAGTGCACATACAAAAAGAGATGGCCATATAAACATGGTTCCTTTTGTTGCCACCTTGTCCAAACCTTGAGTATCCTTGTCCACCCAGGTGGTTCATTGAGTACTTGTTTTATTATATAAAACATATATCTTTTCAACTCTTCATATAATCATAACATTTATCCCATCCCAATATATAGCAGGGCTAAGCATACTACAACTACATTGTTTCCACTAAAGGATATATAGGGGTATCCTATTAGGATTTAGCATAGCGTAAAATATAGTAAACCTTTCCATGCATGTTACAAAATCCACTAAGTGTAATGAAAATAGTAGGACTTGGATGATAGTGTCACTTGCCTTTTTAGTAGAGAATGATGGTTCACTTCTTGATCTTGCAAATATCACACTCTTCTAATTTCACTACAAATCAATCAAGCAAACATATATTCAACTAGCATTCAAACAATTTGTCACACATAAAATAATAGAAACAAGGTCATGCATGCAAGCATGCAAAAGATAGTTTTATTTGCAAAAGTAGTTTCTACTAGGCTCTAAACATTATAAAGTTCAAAGTGGTCATTTACAAAGGTGGTAAAACCATTTGCAAAAAGGTTTTATCTATAAACCATTCTTTAAATCAAATCAATATATGTGGTTGAAAATGTTTTAGCAAAGCAATATTCTTTTAAAAGGTTCACCAAATATGTTTTTAAACCTCAAAACTTGGTTTTTAGGGTCAGAAGGTTTTAATCAAGACATTTCCCAAAGGTTTCACTCAAAAATCATTTCTATATCATAATTAATATTTTTATTTGACTAGAAATGGGCTAACTCAAATATTTACTCCTTCACTTCACAAAATACATTTTTAAATCTATAAGTTGGTTCCTAGGGTCAGTAGGTTCAAAACAAACCATTTCGCAAAGATTTCACATTAAAATTATATCTAGAACAATTTTTATATTCATAATAAGCCTACACATGTTTCTGCAAATTCAACCAATTTTCCAGAAGCAAATCATTAAACATAATGCATGGTTGCAAAGTACATGTTCTGCTGAATCCATTGATATAAAATTTGCAAAATTTGGACGTGTAGAACTAAAGTTATGAATTTTACAAGTTTAGAAATCAAATAGAACATTTTTCTGTTTTTAATCCTGAGTCTAGCCACGTGACTGTTTCCTATTGGATGAAAACGATTCGGTTGGATCGACTATTATAGACCGTAGGATCTCATTTTGATCACACGGTGTAGATTGACTGATACCCCTTCATTAAGTGATATGTTCCTACGCGTCAGATTTAAATCTAACGGTGCAGCACCATTCGACCAAATAGTGGCGGCGCTGCGACGGCGACAGGCGGCAGAGCACTCTGGCGGTGAGCTTGCCGACGATGCAGGACGCGAGGGAGAAGGGTAAGTGGCTCACCGTGCTCGTAGAGGGTTGGCGAAGCTCGAGGTGGCGTTGGCTTGGTGAGGGGCGATCAGAGCTGCTCGCAATTCCTCGCCGGTGTCGGTGGCGGCGTCGGGCGTCTCTGGAGGTTGACGAGGGCGATGCTGCAGATCGCCCTAAGGCAAGATAGGGGCACGGTTAGACGCGGGCGAACGTGGGGTTCACGTGAGCATCATCGAGAGGTGTTGGGGAGGTATGAGCTTACCAGAGGGAGTCGCTGGAGAAACGGCCGAAGACGGTGGCGCTCGGTGTCGAGGTTGCTGACGGTTTGGGGCGCACGCGAGCGAGTGGAGCACACGGGCAGATGCGCACGGGTCTGAGGAGCAAGCTTGCATGCTCTGGAAGGCGAGAGGCGGCTGGACGGCGCCGGAATTGGCCGGGAAAGCCGTCGGAGACAGTGGCGGTGTGGGGACGAATTGGAGCAGCCTAGGGGCAGGGAGTGGCTGGAGTTTGGGGGGAAAGAGAGAGCGGAGAGGGGTGCTTATACACGCGTGATCACTGCGAGGAATTACTCCGGCATTGAATCGAATTCATCGCTGCAATCAAGGCAGAAACGGCGAGGGGGAACGGCTAGCGCGGTGAAGACGACGACGTGCTGGCGTGGGGTCGTGCTGACAGTGAGGGAGAGAGAGAGGGCGACGGGGCCACTTGTCTGCGACACGGCGGGTTGATCATTCGGTGAGAAAACGTTTCACACGTGGGGTGAGTAGGTGGGCTGGACTGGGCCTTGCTGGGTCTGTTAGCTGGGCTGCTGTTTGTTTCATTTTTTTTTATTCTGAAAGCTTTTTCTTTTTCTATTTGAATTTCTGTTTTGATTTTCAAACAAACAATTCAAACACCAATTCAAATCAAACCACCACCAAACTTTGTATTGATTTCAGTTCTGTTTAACAACATAATCCAATGTCCAAAATAAAATAATTTTTATTCTTTTTAGGATCCATTAATAATTAAATAACTAGACTTTAGTCATTATTTCAAATAGGTTTTAATTTATATTAAAAACTCTATTTGAAATCTAAATAATATCAAAATCATTTCAGTAGGTTTTATTTGAATAAATAAAACACTTGGAAAACTTATTTAAAATTAATTAACAAGTTTTAGTGTTTATTTAAAAATGGGAAAAGCCTTTACTTTAATAAAATTGGATATTAATAAATCCTTATTATTTTATTTAAATAAAACTTTACTCATTTTATCAAATAGAAATATTTTATTTCAAAAGCTTGGCCAAGATTTAATTTGGCTCTATAAAATAATCCTTATTTATAATTCTACCTTTGCTTTTGAAAGTCAAATCTTTTTATTAAAAGATCTAAAAATAGTAATTCCAACTATTAAAACTTTCTTTATTAATTGTTTATCTTTTTAAATCCTTTTAGGAATTTATTGATCAAAATAGGTTTTGATGTTTCCAATTGGAATCAAAAGTTTCTTCTCACCCTAAATTTCAACAAAATTTTATTTTGTTGATTTGTTTTTCACATTTCAAAATTTGGAAAATTTTGGGATGTGATAGTCAGTCACTCCGCGGGTTTGTTTGCGAGTACAGAAAAGTGGTTCGCGGGAGGGTTGTTGGGCTAGCTGGGCCGAGTTGGGCCAGATTAGGTTGTTTGCTTATTTTTTTCTCTTTAACCCTTTTCTTTTTCTGTTTGATTTTTCTAAAATGATTGCAAACCTCATTTCAAATCAGTTTGATTTCAAACTTTCTCTGGTCTTTTGTACAGTGAACTTTGTACTCAAATATGTGTCAAACATATCTGTTCACTCAAACACTCTTGGTCCTTTGAAGAATAAAAATAAAACCAAGCCTTTCATGAGATAAAATAGGCATAGTTTTGGTTTTAAATTTATATTTTGTTTTGAAACTTTGCTCAAGCTTTTGGAAGCATTTAAGTTTGAGTACAAAACATTACTGAATACAATATAAGTGCCCTTCTCTTTAGATAGTAGCACTATGGCTAGGGTATACACACATAAAATAATGAGCACATTTGCTCTTGTTTTTGGAATGGTTTAGAAAATGAACTCTATATGATCATAGATGCATGGATGATATGCATGAATTTTAAAACTTGATTTTAGGGATGTTACAATGTTACAGACTCTCCCCCTTAAAATAAACTTTGTCCTTGAAGTTCGCACTCTCTTACGTTTCGGAATGAGGAATTGACTTGTAATGATCACGAAAGTTCTTAATTGCATGGTAATCTCAAGTGGGAATAAGTGTAATATCCCAAATCCAGATCTTTTCCTTAAATTCTCTTTAGACTTGGTAATCTCCAACTTGTTGTCTACAATGTCCCAAAGTTCCTTTTACTATAATCCTTTAGGAATATGTCCTTATTATAAAATCCTTAAACTGGAGTTTCTTTTTCTTAGTTTATTTCCTGATTAGGTATCATGATCCAATTCATTTACTTGATCATCAAACTTCCTTATTATGCTATATAAGGTCTAGGAAGTCTTACTAAAACAGGGTTCTAAATTTTTATTAGACAATAATTTTACCAAAAGACTAAATTTTTGGTTTGTCATTGTATGGTTTATATTGGTATTCCTTCCGAAGATCGATTGGATTTCAACTCATTTAGTCCATACCCATGGAAATTTCTTGTTTCTCTATACATGTCCAATTAAATGTGTTTTATTACTTCTTAAGGATTACTTAAGAGTTGTTTCCTTTAGAATTAGTCTATTAAGATTAATCTATTTTATCACCTTTAAGATTTTACCTTATCAAGCCTTAGACAGTCTTTTATTATCACCTTAAGTACTTCTTCAACTTTCATTTAACCATTGCCTTAAGGTTTGAGTACTACTACCTTGAAGTAAACTTCGATCTTTCATCCAGACATACTTCCGAAAGTACTTTAATAATGATGACTTCTTTTAATATTATCAAAATAAGGCTTAATGTTATCATAGGTTAGTACTTCTTATGCAACCTTTACTCAGATATTCTGATATCACTACTTCCGATACTGTTTTACTCTCCCCCTTAGGGTTTACTAATGGTCCCTAAATTGCCTACATTGTACCCATTGGCTTATAACTAGGGTGTTGGTCTTTGTCTAGCTTATACTCTAGCTCTTTAAGGTCTCATGCAAGAACTTGCGGCATACCCACACAATTATGGATCAACGAAATTGATCTTCCAACAATATTTGTCTTACAGACTTTTTGGACATTCTTTTCTTTGGCAGGTTAAATTTCGCGAAAAGTCTCGAAAGACGGTCGCTTTAATATTTCTACTCCTTTATGTCTTCTTTAACTTAGGCCAAGTTTTATGCTTAGCTATTTTGGCGGTGCCGTCATAGGGCTTGACGTTCTTGTCAATCTGTAAACCCTTGGGGTAAGTTGCGGTCCGTATTACAGGTCCAAAGCAACATGGTCCCAAGTATTGTCCTTCCCGGGCCTCGTGGATCTTGTCCAAACGTGAACGTGCGTCGTATGGCTCCGGGCTTGCTCTTTTCTTCTTGCCGCCAGGGGATGGGCTATGTGAACGACGCGGGCCTCCTCCGCCATGGTGGCTTCTAGGGGTCGACGGAGGCGGACGTGGCGGTGGGTTAGCCCTCTTGCTGTTACCCTCCTGCGACGCCTCACGCTTGTCGCGGTTGCTTGTCGGGCGCGGAGGGTCATGACGCGACCTACTCTTGTGTCCTTGGTTGCGGTCTCCATCATGACGGGGCTGCTCCATGTTGTCCCGGATGATGATGCCGCTCTGCCTTGGCGGAGGCATGTCCGTGCGATGGTGAGCCTTGTGGTCTTCGCGATGTCAGGGAGACCGGGGAGGTGGAGATGGGCGACGAGGATGAGCCTTGCCTCCGTGGTTGGAGGATATAGGGATAACTTCCTTCCTGTTGCGTGCATCCATCCGTCTTTGTTCTGTCGAACCGTCTAGGACCCGACATCATGAGGAGATCGGTCCCTTGGCGGCTTAGGTTGGCTAGACTAGCAAAACGCTAGGTCAGACTCAAGCCTCTGAGAGGTGGCCTTTTCCTGCTGTTTCGCCGCCTTTGCCACAAGGTCATAGACCTGTTCCACAGCTGTGGGTGATCTATCCTGCTCTAGAAGGGTCTTGGCGACGGCGAGGTTGAGGATAGGAGCGGGCATCACCTGCCTGCCTTCGCTGTCAATGTATGGCTTTGCTTGTGGAGGCTTCGAGGGAGCCCATCCTAGGTTTCGCCACACACCAGGATCGTTGATGAAGCGAGCCGGAGCTTTCTTAGCCTTCTACTGCTGGAGAAGAGTCTTGTACTAGGCCTCCATGGCTCTAGCTTTCTCTATTAACTTCTGTGCGTTGGTCAGATCTCGATCCAGCTTTGCACCTTGCTCCGCGATAGCCTACGCCTCCTCCAGCAGCTGCTGGCGCTTCTCGTCAAGCTGGACTACATTCCTAATATGGTCCACTATCATGGGCTCGACGAGTAGGTTGCCGTACATCACTCTATCAGCTGGAGTGATTTGGGCAGCAGAAGACGTAGATGCTAGAGGCGGCGGGTTTGCGGTGTTGTTGTTACTCGGACTGGTGCCAAGTTCCTACGGCTTCTGCACTGGTTTAGGCGGAGGGGGCATGGCCTTTGCGTGATCATTGTCGGCAGCAACAGGTGGTTCCCTTCCCCTTGTCCAGCGCTTTAGGCGGATCTTGTCCGGGTTGATCTTCCTCCATCATGGTCCCAATGGCGACGAACACCCCTCGAGATGTGACGGCGTTGTTGGCCTGCTCGTCGCGTTTGTAATCCTCCTCCATCTCCTGCATAGCAGAGTCTAGCTCCTCCGGGCTGAAATCTATTTCCTCCAAGTCAGCGTTGATGTCGGCGTAGAGCGCGTCAAGCATGGAGTCGGAGGGTGCCAGGGCTTCCTCGATGATGGGCGGTGGGGGTGCGACAGCAACGACAATGATTGGAGGCGGTGGTGCGGCTGCAGCGACGACGACCGGAGGCGGTGGTGGTGGTGGCTGAGGCGGAGGGGAGCCGTCTAAGAGCGCGAGCGCTGTCTGGGCTGCCTCCTCATCTTCCACGTAGTTGTTCACGGTGTTCACCATGCTTTCGAAAGTGAGGCGTCCTGAAGCCTGCTGCCGCCTTAGCGTATGTCGGAGAAGCGTACCTTGGTCCAGTCCTTCCACAAAGTGATACATGGCATCATCATTGGGGTAATGTGCTAGATCGGCCCACATACGGAGCCACCTGTCAAGGTAATCGCGGGGGTTTTCACCCTCTCTTTGCATGCAACACACTAGATCGAAGATGGTCACCACTCTGACGAACTTAGATCTCTGCTGTCCAGGCGCATGGGAGAAGCCGGCGGACTTGTAGCGATCTTCCACTGTTATATCCTGCACAGGGGCGGTTTAGGTGGGCCTTGAATTTTTCTGATCTTTGTCGGAAAACTCCAAAGAGAGATCCGACATCGATCCTTCCGTGAACGTATCCTGCCCGTAGGCGGTCCATGCGGGTCTTGACATTCCTCCGACTTCCAGGGAACTAGTGCCCGAGTCAGTTTCGCCGTTGAAGAGGTGGATGTCCCCGATTGGGACGATCAAGCAGCGGGTGGGGTTCGTCTTCGCCAGGATCCAGAATTCATCGGGAGGGACGTTCGGAATGTTGCCGGAGAATAGAACACGACCAATGGCTATAGTTTCACCGATTCCCGCGAAGATCTTGGACCTCGCCGCTGTAGAGCCAGAAGAGCCTCTATAAGGGTCCCAACCTTTAATTAAGGTAGAGTCCCCTGTGTTTACAATGCTAGTCCCTGGATCAATAGCTAGCATCCACAGTTAAGACGTAATATCAAGAAACAAAGGTCATGATACAACTTTATAACCAGGAATAACATAATTTTATTACATCTTACATAGCTCATTTGGCTATTACATTACATTGCAGCAGAATATTTATAAGCATGGGGTCCTTCATCTTCAAAGTGCCACAGGCAGACATGTTGGTTGTAGACTTTGTAATCCTAATCAATCTATCTTCACTAAAAACAATCAAACCTGCAACATAACAAGTTACAGCCACAAGGGTCACGAGTAAGGAAGCGTCATCGGGAGGTGCTGGGGCGGTCGAGGCTTACCAGGGGAATTCGTCGGAGAAACAACAGACGGCGCTGGCGAGTTGAGGTTGACGAAGCCGACGTTACGGGGCACTCGCGGGCGAGATGAGGCCACAGAGCGGTGCGCCAGAGTCTGGTGAACTTGCCTGCGTGCTTGGGGAGGCAAGGGGCAGCGCGGGGTCGCCGGAATTGGCTAGGGACGATGGTCGGAGTAGTGAGGGTGTGTGGCGAAATTCGTCCAGCCTGGGGGCAGAGAGAGGGAGGCGCGTGAGGGGAAATGGAGAGGAGGAGTGGGCGCTTTAACGTGCGTGGTCAAGGGGCCGATTAATGGCGTGGTTAACGCGTATTACGCCGGACTTTATTCGCCTGCAACGGCCGGCGAGGGGGAGCGGCGTAGTCCGCGGGTGAAGACGATGGATACGTGGCGGTGGGGTCTATCTGGCAGTGAGGGAGAGAGAGGGGAATGGGTCCACTGGTCATTGGCTCTGCGGGTCGTCTGGTGAGTGAGAGAAAACACTTCGGGGCGAGAGAGGGAAATGGGCTGCTGGGCTGGGATGGGCTTAGCTGGGCTGGGTCTTCTTTGCTCTATTTTTTTTTCTGTTCTGAATCTTCTTCTTTTTCTCTTTTGATTTTCTGTTTTGAATTTCAACCATAAATTCAAACATTCAAAACAATTCAAAACACTTCCAAACTTGTATTGAGTTTTGGTTCTGTTTAATCCACACAAACCAAAGTGCCAAAATAAAATAATAATTTTATTCTTTTAGGATCTATTTAATAATTAAATAAAATAGACCTTAATTATTAATTCAAATAGGTTTTGATTTATTTAATAAAATCTCCATTTGAAAACTAAATATTATCAAAACCAATTCAGTAGGTTTTATTTGAAAATAAAGAATACTTGGAAGACTTGTTTAAAATAAAATAACATTTTTATTTCAAGGTCAATTAACTATTAAATAAAATGGACCTTAGTTATTAAATCAAATAGGATTTGTTTTATTAAAATCTTAATTTTGAAATCTAAAATAAAACCAAAAATACTTTAGTAGGCACTTGGAAAACTTGTTTAAAATAAATAAATAAGTTTTGATGTTTAATTAAAATAGTAAAACCTTTTTATTTTTAATAAACTTGGATATTAAATCCTTATTATTTTATTTAAATAAACCTTTACTCAAATAGAAATATTTTATTTCAAAAGCTTGGCCAAGTTTTAATTTGGCTTATAAAGTATTCCTTATTTAAATTTCTTCCTTTTCATTTGAAAACCAAATCTTTTTATTAAAGATCCAAAAATAGTAATTTTAAATATTTTTAAGTTTATTGTTTATTTATCTTTTTAAATCCCTTTAGGATTTTATTTGATCCAAATAGGTTTTGAAGGTTCCCAATTGGATTCAAAAGGTTTCTTCTCACCCTGAAAATCAACAAAGTTTTATTTTATTCATTTATTTTTCACATTACAGGATTTGGAAAATCTTGGGATGTGACAGGCTACCACCCTTTAAATAAATCTCGTCCCGAGATTTGGGAAGGCTAGGGTTACAAGTTGGCTCAAAGCATCTAGGGTACTACCACCCTTAAAAATTTCCATCTAGATTACATATTGGTCTTCTTGGGATATTGGGGAAACTTCTCTGGGCAAACATCTGCATAGTGTCCTTTGTTTTCACACTTGAAACATGTGACGAGGCTGAGATCCTTCATAGGCTGGTTTATCTTGTGCTTCAGCTTTTCTGGACAGGAGTTTGCATAGTGGCCTAGTTCCTTGCATTTGAAACACATCACCTGGCTGATATCTTTCTTTTCCTTTGGTATCATTGCCTCTTGTTTGTTTCTTTGGTTCTCCTTCTTTTCTGGGCAGTCACTGGCATAGTGTCCCTTCTCTTTGCAATTGTAACATTGCACTTGAGTAATATATTTCTTCTTCTTTTTGGGTCTCTCCAAAGCTAGGAGTTCTTTTAGTTCATGTTCCTCAATGGTGGGAAATCTTTCTCTCTTCTTGGGGCATTGATCTTCATGCTCCTTGCATGTATGATCCTTGTCTCCATAAATATTGCAAGCTTTGGTTCCTTCTAAAATAACATCTTTGTCATCCTTGTTGTCATTAGCTCTTTGGGAAAAGTTTTCTCCCATGTTGATCATTTGAGTAACCAATCCTTGCAACAATTGGGATTGAAGTTTCAAAATCCTTTGTATAGCTGGGTCTAGTCCATTGTTGTTAGCTAAAAGCTGAGTTGTCTCTTGGCTCAACTGGTTTTCGGTTGCTATGAGTTCTCTCATATTGTCCTCTTGGTTGTTGTTGGTGTCATCAACCTTGATGTTGGAGTCTCTTGGAGTAGTCATCTGTTTGGGTTGAATTGAGATTAGAATAGGCAAGATATTTCTAAGGAAATAATTCTAATCACACACATCACAATTCACACAAGCATTGTGCAAGCAATCACAAACAAACATTCCACTCAAACAACAAGTTTCAAGCATATTTTAGGCATCCAAAAATATTTTTGTTACACCACATAAGTTGGTGTGTTTGACTTAAACTAAATATGGTGGTCCATCTATATGGTTCACTTGTGATCTTTCCATCCTTCTTGGTTGATTCCTTCTTGCATGAGATCATGGTTTCCTTGGAAAAATTCTTGGTCACAAAACTTCAAGTGAAGTGAACTCCTTCTATTTTTGCAGTTCCTTGGTCTCCACATCTTGAGCAAGATTTCCTTGTCTCACTTGTAGTCCTTAGTAGTATCCAAGTTGGAAGTCCTTGGTGAATATGCTGAAGATGTTGAAGTCATTAGAGTTGAAGAAGTTGAAGTCATTAGAGTTGAAGATGTTGAAGTCATTAAAGTTGATGTTGTCCTTTGCTCATGGTGAAGTCTTTGGCCATGGGGTAGGTTTTTCCATCAAGTTGAAATAGAAGAGATGTAGAATCAAAACCAAAATGGTTTGAGGAAAGAGTTTACAAGATTGTGTGTAAATAAGTTTTGGAACAAATACAACTCCTATTTTTCTAAGGGGTTTTGTCCAATCCTAGGGTTACAATTCCTACAGGCAACACAATGCTCTGATACCATCTGTAAGGGTCCCAACCTTTAATTAAGGTAGAGTCCCCTGTGTTTACAATGCTAGTCCCTGGATCAATAGCTAGCATCCACAGTTAAGATGTAATATCAAGAAATAAAGGTCATGATACAACTTTATAACCAGGAATAACATAATTTTATTACATCTTACATAGCTCATTTGGCTATTACATTACGTTGCAGCAGAATATTTATAAGCATGGGGTCCTTCATCTTCAAAGTGCCACAGGCAGACATGTTGGTTGTAGACTTTGTAATCCTAATCAATCAATCAATCTTCACTAAAAACAATCAAACCTGCAACATAACAAGTTACAGCCACACGGGTCACGAGTAAGGAAGCGTCATCGGGAGGTGCTGGGGCGGTCGAGGCTTACCAGGGGAGTTCATCGGAGAAACAACAGACGGCGGTGGCGAGTTGAGGTTGACGAAGCCAACGTTACGGGGCACTCGCGGGCGAGCTGAGGCCACAGAGCGGTGCGCCAGAGTCTGGTGAACTTTCCTGCGTGCTCGGGGAGGCAAGGGGTGGCGCGGGGTCGCCGGAATTGGCTGGGGACGGTGGTCGGAGCAGTGAAGGTGTGTGTGGCGAAATTCGTCCAGCCTGGGGGCAGAGAGAGGGAGGCGCGTGAGGGGAAATGGAGAGGAGGAGTGGGCGCTTTAACGTGCATGGTCAAGGGGCCGATTAATGGCATGGTTAACGCGTATTACGCCGGACTTTATTCGCCTGCAACGGCCAGCGAGGGGGAGGGGCGTAGTCCGCGGGTGAAGACGATGGATACGTGGCAGTGGGGTCTATCTGGCAGTGAGGGAGAGAGAGGGGAATGGGTCCACCGGTCATTGGCTCTGCGGGTCGTCTGGTGAGTGAGAGAAAACGCTTCGGGGGAGAGAGGGAAATGGGCTGCTGGGCTGGGATGGGCTTAGCTGGGCTGGGTCTTCTTTGCTCTATTTTTTTTTCTGTTCTGAATCTTTTTCTTTTTCTCTTTTGATTTTCTGTTTTGAATTTCAATCATCAATTCAAACATTCAAAACAATTCAAAACACTTCCAAACTTGTATTGAGTTTTGGTTCTGTTTAATCCACACAAACCAAAGTCCCAAAATAAAATAATAATTTTATTCTTTTAGGATCTATTTAATAATTAAATAAAATAGACCTTAATTATTAATTCAAATAGGTTTTGATTTATTTAATAAAATCTCCATTTGAAAACTAAATATTATCAAAACCAAATCAGTAGGTTTTATTTGAAAATAAAGAATACTTGGAAGACTTGTTTAAAATAAAATAACATTTTTATTTTAAGGTCAATTAACTATTAAATAAAATGGACCTTAGTTATTAAATCAAATAGGATTTGTTTTATTAAAATCTTAATTTTGAAATCTAAAATAAAACCAAAAATACTTTAGTAGGTTTTATTTGAGAAAATAAAACACTTGGAAAACTTGTTTAAAATAAATAAATAAGTTTTGATGTTTAATTAAAATAGTAAAACCTTTTTATTTTTAATAAACTTGGATATTAAATCCTTATTATTTTATTTAAATAAACCTTTACTCAAATAGAAATATTTTATTTCAAAAGCTTGGCCAAGTTTTAATTTGGCTTATAAAATATTCCTTATTTAAATTTCTTCCTTTTCATTTGAAAACCAAATCTTTTTATTAAAGATCCAAAAATAGTAATTTTAAATATTTTTAAGTTTATTGTTTATTTATCTTTTTAAATCCCTTTAGGATTTTATTTGATCCAAATAGGTTTTGAAGGTTCCCAATTGGATTCAAAAGGTTTCTTCTCACCCTGAAAATCAACAAAGTTTTATTTTATTCATTTATTTTTCACGTTACAAGATTTGGAAAATCTTGGGATGTGACAGCCTCTTGCCCCATGGTGGGCGCCAATTGTCGTGGTATTGCCGAGGAGTACGCCATGGAGGGGTCCTCAGAGTGCGTGTTTAGAGACATGGGGTAAGGCGGACGCTTGACAGGTACGAGGTAACACATCTTATCGAGGTTCAGATCCCACGACGGTGGCGGAATCCTACTCCTGCTATAAATCACTATAATGGCAATACGCTAAGTTACATGGATCGATTCGTTGTGCGAGGTATGAGTTGATTCGTGCCCTAAAGGCTCCCATAGGTCCGGCTTATATAGTCACCAGGTCCTAGGGTTACAGGGAAAGTCCTAGCCGGACAGGCTACAGAGTCCTACACTGCATACAACTAGTCTAGCGTGTCTTGCACTCCAAGGCTTCGGGTACGTCGGTTACTCCTCCGTAGCCTTCCTTTATCTGGCACGGGCCTCCCTTCTGGATCCATCTAACTGGGCGGCCCAGCAGGCCATGGGCCTTGCTACCAACTGTGGGCCACCCGAGTTATCCGAATAAGAGACATGCTATGAGGATACCCATATAGCATATCCCCAACACTAGATCATCTACAATGGTCGGCATGGGGGGCGTGTTCCCACAGTCAAGCCCATGCTGCCACGCGGTCTACAGTGGCTGTCGTGTGGGTAGTTATGCACAGTACCACCTACTGTCCACTATAGCAACCGTCATCGGTAAAGTCGTCGGTATGGGTCGAGTGTCTAAGTCTCCTTTCTGTCTTGTCCATCATTCTGGGCGTACCGCATACTATGCTCTGCGTCACCTTGTACCTTTACTATCTTAAGTGGCAGGCTGGGCTACCCCAGCCGGCTGATCCGTCTGGGTCGGGTGGTTGGTTCCAACCGGCAGTCTTCTTCCTTTCTCATCTCATCCGGCTGACAGTTCTGTCGGTTCTCTCTTGTCTTGTCTAGCCTTATCCGGCTAGCATGGTCCAACCGGCTAGCTGCCCTCGGAGATGATTCTTATCCGGCTGCCTGGTTCGCTAGCTTGGTCTTCGTTGGGCCTCCTTTCTGATATGTCTTTGAGTTTTTTATGTCCGGCTGGCAGGTTGTGCCACTTTGTATCTTGTCCGGTTAGCCTACCCGGGGGTGTTCCCCCCGACATACTTCCCTCTCATTAGAGGTTATTCTTGGCACATGATACATTGGAAACGTATCTATAATTTTTGATGCTCCATGCTTGTTTAGTATCTACTTTGCTTTACTTGTCCACACTTTGAGGTGCTTTTTACATGTTTTCTGGTACTAACCTACTAACAAGTTGCATAGTGCCAGATGCCTGTTTTTCTGCTGTTTTTGGTTTCAAAAAAGTTAGTAAAGAAATATTCTCAGAATTGGACGGGACAAACGTGAAAGTAAATTACTTTCCATGGGGAACAAGAAGTCCAGAGGAGAACCGGAGGGGCCAGCCAGGGGGGCCAGACCCACCCCAGGCGCTAGTGGGCCCAGCCCTGCTCCTGGCTCGCGTTTGGTGACCATGGCCGCCTCCTCGGTATCCCCCTTCTCCCATAAGAAGCCCCCGATGCAGAAAACCTAAGCACCCGATCAAATATCCACAAAACCGTTTGTAGCCGCCGCCAGCATCGTCCCTAGACGGGGGGATCTGAAGTTCTTCCCGGCACCCTACCGGAGGGGAGATCATCCCGGAGGCCTTCTCTCCGGTATGATGCGTGAGTAGTTCCACCTTGTACTATGGGTCCATGTAGTATCTAGATGGTCGTATCTCCTCCTTTGTGCTTTCATGTATAGATCTTGTGAGCTCCGTTCATGAACAAGATCCAATCTATTTGTAATCATGCATGTTGTGTTTGCGGAGATCCGATGGATATTGAGATTATTATGTTGGTTTGATTAATGGTTTTGTCTTTATGATTCTATCATGTCTGTGTTGTTTGTGATCTTGCATGCTCTCCATTGTTAGTATCTATCTTGGCCAAGTAGTTGCTAGTGACTCCAAGAGGGGGTATTTATGCTCGATAGCGGGTTCATGCCTCTAGTTTCCAAGGGAAGTGATAGAAATCTCTTCGGTTGTAGATGTGTTGTTGCCACTAGGGATAAAAAAACGGTCTCTTGTTCATCGAACATGTGGAATGTTTACCTTACACACTTTGCTTAAAGCAGTTGTCTGTTGCTTCCAACTTAATACTGGAAGGGGTTCGGAAGATAACCTGAAGGTGGACTTCTAGTCATAGATGTAGTTGGATGGCGGTCTATGTATACTGTTGTATTGCCCAATTGAATCTCATAGGATCTTTCTGACTAGTAATTGCATTGTTATGCCTTGCTCAGTTCCTGTCAATTGCCCTGCTATAATTTGTTTACCCTTCATGCCATGCTTTTTTATCTAAGGAGAGCACCTCTAGTGAACTATGGACCCCGGTCCAATCTTTACCATTGATACATCTTCCACTGTTACTTGTTTACTTGCTGCAAACCATTACCTTCCACACCATATGTTTAATCCTTTGTTACAGCAAACCGGTGAGCTTGACAACCTCATTGATCCGTTGGGGCAAAGTCTTGAGTTTGTGTTGTGCAGGTCTCCGCGTTGCTAGCAACACTTGTGTGACGTTTCCTTCCTCCTACTAGTTCGATAACCTCGATTTATTACTGAGGGAAACTTGCTATTGTGCTGCTTCATATCTTGCTCTTGGGGTTTCCAACAAAGCGTCCCATGACAAGTGGTGGGCGCCATCAGCACAAAAAACAAATAAAAAGGATAAGGAGCGGTTATTACAAAAGTAATAACTTCCAAGACTCAAAGAAACTATTGGGTTATCTCCCAAGAAGTAATTTTCTTTAACGCCTTTAAGTTAGGCACAAGAAGTAAGAATCAAGTATTTTCGAATGAAGAAGCATTAAGATCAATACTCGAAATCTCTTCAACTAGGAAAGGTATCTCATCCAAATGAGTTTTACAGGATCCTTTGTCATCTCTCTTAGGTTCACTACTTTCATCAAATGGGTTTTCAGGAACAATCCAATCAAAATTCTTTTCTAAGGCTACATGCATTCCTACAAGTTTAAAAGGTATGGGTATCTTAATTTCCTCTCCAATGGGTTTGGTTTTATCCAACTTTTCTAAAGTACCCGTAACATCTACACATAAGCCTAGCATATTAAAATGTTCAAAGACCTTTTTGGCTTCCTTAGCAACATCATTGAACTCTTTTAGCAAAGTTTCTAGGATAAAATCTCTCTTTTCAGCATCCTCTTCTTCTTTTAGTTTAAGAAACAAAATTTGCATCATGGGGTTAAGGTTAACAAACCAAGCCTCCAACATGTGAACTAAAGAAGCTGTAGCAATTTCATAATTAGGAGCAAGTCTCTCTAAGGATCTATCCTCAATATCCTCATGTTTGCTAACATAATTAAAGAATTCTTCAATATTTTATTTCCCAATTATGGAGCCACTACCTATTGAAAGGTCTTTCAGGGTGAACTTGGGGATCAACATGATGATCTAGAGCAAGGTGATAACTATTGTAGGAACTAATTTTTTGTGTTTTTGATAAGAGAAAGCAAACCAAATGAAACTATTTTTTTTTTGGAGTTTTTGATAAAAAGAGGCAAACAAAACAAGGCAAAAGAAACTAAGCAAAAAAAACAAAGTAAAGAGAAAGGTTGTGAAGGACTCCCCTTGTGAAGCTGTCATTATCCTCCCCGGCAATGGCGCCAGAAAATAGCTTGATGCGGTCAGAACACTGTAGAGCTTCGTTGGGAGACCCCAGGAGGAAGGTATGATGAGCACAGCAGCAAGTCTTCCCTCAGAAAGAAACCAAGTTTATCGAACCAGTAGGAGGAAGGAAATGACCCAAAGGTGTTGCTAGCAACTTGGAAACCTACACAACACAAACTCAAGACTTTGCCCCCAACGAACAGTGAGGTTGTCAATCTCACCGGTTTGCTGTAAACAAAGGATTAACTATATGGTATGGAAGGTAATGGTGGTTTGCGGAAAGTAAATAGTAACAGTGGAAGATGTATCAATGGTAAAGATTGGACCGGGGTCCATAGTTCACTAGAGGTGTTCTCCTTAAAATAAACAACATGGCATGCTGGGTAAACAAATTATAGCAGGACAATTGACAGGACAGAGCAAGGCATAACAATGCAATACTAGACATTCATGATCCCATGAGATTTTATTGGGCAATACAACAAGATACATAGACCGCCATCCAACTGCATCTATGACTAGTAATCCACCTTTAGGTTATCATTCGAACCCCCTCCAGTATTAAGTTGCAAACAACGGATAACTGCTTTAAGAAAAGTGTGTAAGCTAAACAATCCACTTGTTCCATGAACAAGAGATCGTTGTTTTCTGCCTAGTAGCAACAACACATCTACAACCTTAGATATTTATGTCACTTCCCCAGATTAAATAGAGTCATGAACCCACTATCGAGCATAAATACTCCCTCTTGGAGTCACTACCATCTACTTGGCCAAGATAGCTACTAGAAACAGAGAGCATGCAAGATCACAAACAACACAGACATGATAGAATCAATAAGATAGAATCATTAACCAATCTGACATAGTAATCTCAATATCCATCAGATCCTCGCAAACACAACATGCATGATTACAAGTAGATGATCTTGATCATGAACGGAGCTCACGAGATCTAAACATGGTAGCACAAAGGAGGAGAAACAATCATCTAGCTACTACATGGACCCATAGTCCAAGGTGGAACTACTCACGCATCATACCGGAGGCTGGCATGGTGATGAAGAAGGCCTCTCGGATGATCTCCCCTCTGGTAGGGTGTCGGGAAGAGCTTTATATCCCCCCGATCTAGGGACAATGGTGGCGGCGGCTACAAACTGTTTTGTGGAAGATTGATTGGGTACTTAGTGTTTTGGTATCGGGGGCTTCTTATAGGCGAAGAGGCAAGGTGGGGGGCACCCGGGGTGGCCGCACCCCCTAGGCACGAGGTAGTCCTAGATGCACGGCTAGGGGGTGTGGGCCCCTGGTGGCTCCCCTCCATCTCGTATTCTGGTTCTGTGTTCCCCACAGTAAAATATTGACTTTGGCTTTTGTCCCGTCCAATTCCAAGAATATTGATTTTCTGCCTTTTCTGGAACCAAAAACAGAAGAAAACATGCAACTGGCACTGTGGCATCTTGTTAATAGGTTAGTCCTAGAAAACATATAAAAATACCTCAAAGCGTATACAAAGCAAAGCAAAGTAGATACTAAACAAGCATGAATCATCAAAAATTATAGATAAGTTTTCGACGTATCACCCACCCACAGGCGCGATGCCAATGCAGGAGGCTCATTTTCTCCCCACAGCACTCAAAAAAAGGGAGGAATGCAGAACGCGCTCACTGTATGAGCTGTGGGCAAACCGGACGAAGAAATCAAATGGCAGCGCACATACCTCAATATTGACCACTTTTCGTCTGATCCCAAAATGAGACCTGAAAGACGACAGCAAGTCTGTTGGCGACACGACGGGACGCATGCCCAACATGATGTCCATGAGAGCGCTGTCGTTGTACTCCTCTGCCAGGGCTACCATGCCTAGGGCGCGTTACAGCACGCAACCGCCCGAGGCCTGTCGCCGGTCCGGACTGCCCGGCCGGAGGCGCTCCACCGTGCGAGAAGGTCTAGGTAGCTACGAGAGGCTAGGCTGGGGACGCGAAGCTCCGACACGCCGACTAGGAAAAACGAGGCGAGGTTGACAGCGGTGATCTTAGATTAATGGCGTGGGAGGTTGACCAGCAATGGCGGGGACGCAAGGAGAGCAACGGCGAGATCCAATCTGGAGACCAGTAGATGGAGCTAAGCAAGGTAATGGAGAGGGGAATAATAGGGGAGAAGAGCAGAGCAGAGAAGAATATCTAGTGCTCACAGGGGTAAATCAGTCCACGACCGCAAAGGATAACGGGAAATACTAATGGGTCAATGCAAGAAGAGTTGACCTAACGAAGGAATTTGAGTTCAACTATTTTTTGACTGGTTCAAACGATCGGTTGGCCATTAGATTTGTATTTACCCCCATTTGGCCCCTCTCGACAATTCGCGAAGCTACTATATCCCTTCCCCGAGATTACACGCAACTTGGACCCCGTGTTGCCTTGGCGTCTGAACTTTTGGGCCGCATATTAAAATTCTCAGTGCATACTTGCGTCCTCAATAGCAGAGCCTCCAAATTAATTCTGTTGAACCAAACTTAAATAGTGCGGCTTAATTTCATAGTACTCAGCAGTAATTTTTGGCTGGGTATTAGGAGTATGCAAATAATCATTGTTGGGAGATCCGAACTCCCCAAGTTTCTTTTCAGCCATATTTCCTATGTTTTTGGGTTTTCTTAAATAAAATCTTATGATAGTAAAAACAAGAATTTAAAGACTAACTAATTTTTTTGGTTTTTCAAATAAAGACTGAAAGCAAAATGACAATATTAAAAACAAGAATTAAAACTAGCAAGGTTCCTACTAACCTCACCAGGGAAGCTATTGCTTCCCCGAAAACGGCGCCAGAAAAAGGGTAGATACCTTTGATCCGGATTACGGATGTAGTATAACTCTTTTAGCCTAGTAAACCTAGGTTATCGAATCCTCGGGAAGCATAAAGCGTAGTAAGGTTACTTCAACAGACCTTCGGGAGTTTTAGAATTCTTTTTGTGTTTTACCGGACCAAGAGTTTGTGATCTTTTGTTATTGTTGACGATCGAGAGAGAGGGCCCGGGGCTTTTGGTTTCACCTGTAGTTGTGGAAAACATCTGATGGGAATAAAAGATAATAATAAAGTATGCATGTAAATGTTAGAGCAAGATAATTATATATGGGCAGTGCATCCATAATTGCTATTGGCTCCACAACCACTTATAGCAATATCCTACTAGTCTCATCCATAGAAGAAAGATAACTAATAATATGCATAGTGATGTCACTGTTAATCCCAAGTAAATCCCTCACATACAGCTGTACTACCCCTTCTGTCACTTGGTTCCCATCATGCAGATTAGTCATTACTCACACTCCCTATACCTAGATCAATCCTTGGGTTCTTGGGTACCTGACAAGTCCTTAGATTGAGACAAGAGAGGGTACAATAATTATCATGTCATACAAACTAATACATGATCCCATCTGTGATAAATAACATGCACAAAACCTACATGGCTAGGCCGAAGACCTTAGCCCAAGGAGAATTATTCACACATAGAGATGAAATCAACAACAAAATACATTGTAATAGAAATCATGAGATTGATAACAATAGTCTTACAATGTCGCCAATTGGATATGAGATCTACTATTACAATTGGAGGAATATGGCTATGGTGATGGAGAAGGGTTTGGAGATTAGATCTAGATATATCCCTCCGGTGTTCTGGTTTGTAATGGCAGGGGGCGAAAGAGAGAGTCGAGATCGAAAATAGGAGGGTTTTTCTCCTCGCTCGAGGCATCTTTATATATGGTTCCCTTCATGAAAGTTGTTCTGTTTGACCTAGCGGTGTCGGTGGCAACTATACGGCCGGAACTATACGACCGGAATAAAATTTCCGCCATATAGTTGGTCGTTAAAGGTATTACCTCCACTTCACGACTCCAGGTTTCTTTGAGTTGTTGGAAATCTCGTATCTTTGACTTTAATTTTGTGATTCCCATCATCAAACATCATTATCTGTGTAGGGAAAAATAGAAAGACAGGATTGCATACCCCTTTGATCATTAGGCATTAGTGGCAGGATTTAGAGAGATATTTCATCAAAAATATGAATATCTAGTTTAAATGCGGATGTGGATGGCTATATTTCACAGCCATCAACCTCCCCAAGCTTAAACTTGATCGTCCTCGAGCAAGAAAACCAAAATCAAAAAGGAACTAAGCATTTAAACTGAAATAAGAAGATGATAATCTTACTCATGATTGGTAGTCTCAAGTTTCCTCCACTATATTAATCTGAAAAACTTCAGCATAGATAGAGTAATGGCAAGCATATCATATGGGTTTAATGAATCCTTATAGCGCAGCAAGATTATTGTTATCATGGATGGTCTTTGACTTTAATATTGTGATTCCCATCATCAAATGTCATTATCTGCGTAGGGAAAATAGAAAGACAGGATTGCATACCCCTTTGATCATTAGACATTAGTGGCAGTATTTAGAGAGATATTTCATCAAAAATATGAATAATATCTAGTTTAAATACGGACATGGATGGCTATATTTCACAGCCATCAGTAAACAATAAACACACACAACTATAGAATCAATAAGATCAAACAAACCAAAATAAGTCTATAATAAATTGTCTACTTATTATTATTACTAGACTTTTCTCTGCACCCCGGGGAGCGTCCGGTAGGCTTTACGTTTGACGAGAATGTCATGTATAGACGTATCGTGTATAACAAAGCTTCATTCTTATAGACGACAATACATTTCACCAATACAATTGGCCATTAGTCTAACAAATAAAATTTATATGTACGCATACAAACTACGACGCTAGACAAGCGTCGCAAAATTAAATCTTGTCTTCTTTCCAAAATCTATTGTACACCGGTAGATCAACATACGCTGATCATCTAATGATCTTAAGTGACACGTCGATGCGACAATATTTTTCGGGATATCTCCTCTGTTCCACCTCTGCATACACGAATAAAGAAGTTGGTAAACATCTCACATTACATACAACATAAAGACATGCAGAAGCTATGTAAACATACAAATTAGTTCCATGATGGCACATATTAGAAGTGCCTGATGCGGATTCGTCGAAGCAAATATGTTTTCTCGTAGATGTCCTACGTCCAAAAGGTTACTGTGCAGAAGTCAGCATTTTGGGAAGTCCGCTTTTCGTAGAAGTTTTCTGTTGAGATAAACCAATGCATACAAAACAGATATTAGTATAGAACAAAGCAAGTGCATATGTAAAGACATATAAAGTTGTAAGATGTTACACGCAATAACCTTGGCCTTGGAAGTACTTCCACGGCAGTGATGAACGTCAGACATAGCTAGTGTCATGGAAATGGCCACGGCAGATGCTACGAGCGGCAGCGAGTAGTAGTGAGAGGGGCAAGGGTGGCCAGCCATCTGCGGTACGAGATGAGGGCGGAGACACAAGGTTTTACCTAGGTTCAGCCTCCCGGAGGGTAAATATCTACTCCTGCTAGATTGTATTATCGAGAGATTACAAGGGTGGCGAGCTCGACGACTAGGCGGCAAGTCGATGTGGTGTATGATGGAACGTAAGTACAGAGAGTACCCTAGGGAGGTTTATATAGGGGTACCTCGCTGGAGTTTGCAGATCTACAACCGAGTTGGTTAAGGATTCAGAGGGTTTTTACCTAATCCGACTAGGCCTAGCTATGCTTCTGGGCCTTCGGCTTCTAGTTGCTAGGTTCCTTCTTGGGTCGCGATCTAGTCGCCGCCCTGCAGGCCCACTCGCTGGGAGTTAGATCCAGTAGGGAACGTCCCCATCAGTGGTCCCTGAGGTCATCGTTGATTCATCGTAGGTGTTCTTTGACAGTCGGAGTATAGGGATCCAATTTGGATGCCCAGTCGAATCAGTGGTGGACTCCCTCAGTGAAGGAAGGAATGCTTAGTAAATCCTCCCAGTCGCAATAACGGCGACCAGTCGAATCGCCATATCAGCGAGTAGTAGAATCGCAGCTCTGGTGAATGGGTCGGCGAGTCGAGTAGACGAAGTTGGACCGTCATTTTTGTAGGGGTTCGTAGCATGGAAAACAAAAATTTTCTACCGCATGCACACAAACAAGCCAAGATCTATCTACTAGATTGTAGCAACGAGTCGATAGAGGAACTCACCCTCTAAGATTCCAAAGCGGTTAACGAGAGCAGATTCTCGTGGTTGATGTAGTCGTACTCTTGCCGATTTTAAGATCGCGTAGACGATCCTTCCGGCGCTGCGCTCCGGCAGCGCTTCCACAGTCGGTCACACGTTCGGTACTCGATGAAGACCTTCCTCTCCCTTGTTCCAGCAGGCAGCGGAGGTTGTAGCACTCTCCTCGCGATTCCGGTAGCACAACGGCGTGGTACCGGAAGTAGAGGGGAGATCTCGCAGGGCTTCGCCTTAAGACGGAGCGAGTATGGTGGACTATGAGAGAGCCCTTGGTGATCTAGGGTTTAGACACACCAAGGAGGGGGCAAGGCCGGTGACTAGGGTTAGACCTAGGCGGCGGCGGCGAGTTGCCTAGGGGCCGGCGGCGGCGAGTTGCCCTAGGCCGGCGGCGGCTATGGAGGGCGGCGGCGGCTAGAAGCTAGGGTTTTGGGTGGAGATCTTGTGTTCTACACTACTAGGAAAATGGCCTTTAGTGGCGCACCTGGAAACATCATCCGTGGCGCACTAGCAGTGCGCCACGGGCCTTGCGCTACGGCTATCTCTAGGTGTAGTGCGCCACAGAAGGTAGACCATGTGCACCACAAATGTATTTTTTGTTTTTTTTTAATTTCCGAGCCAGATTATATACAATACAGATTATATACAATATTACAGCAGATATACACACACAGATACAAGATATACAATTATATATATAAATACTCAATATGAAAAACAAGATTGAAACAAATACATATAGATAAGTCTCATACATGAATACATAGTCTAAGTTACATTGTTTCGATCATGTTACAAAGTAGTAGTTGGTGACATGCGAATACATGTGTCGATCGAACAAGTTAGAGCTCGGAAGCTCGCCTAGACATCTAAACTAGCTAGACACAAACGCGGGATAAATAAGCAAAGAATATAAGCATGATCACCGCCGCGACGAAGGTGTAGGTCTTCATCCGGTTCCTTGTCCTAACTCCCGCTAGATAGCGCGTGTATCTAGCTTCCGCCTCCGCCATAGTGTTGTACCCTTTGTAGATATTGCCGCTGAAACGGTGCACCTGTCTCCGGCAGTCTTCCCAATCATCGTAGACTCCGGGAACCCGTCCCTTGTACACGACGTACCACGTCATCTATAAGTTGACAATAATAATTAACCGATGATTGAAAAAAAACATATATAATTAAAGTCGCATATGAAGATACACTTATAGAAAGTACTCCTAAATCAAAAATACCAAACTCAAAAAGCATGCCTCATATATAACTAGGTTGTTCGACACAGGAATATGCTACGATGGAACTGTTCGCCAAGTAGGATGCACAACACCTGGACCTATGCATAGCACAAGGCGAACAATCCCATCGCAGCACATTCACATATAGTGTGCCACGACATTTCAATCATCGTCATTATTCTCGAAAAAGACCAAAGTAACTCAAAAAGCATGCCTCATATATATACATAGGTCGTTGGACACAGGAATATGCTACGATGGAACCGTACGCCAAGTAGGATGCACAACACCTGGACTTGTGCATAGCACAAGGCGTACAATCCCATCGTAGCACATTCACATATATAGTGTGCCACGACATTTCAATCATCGGCATTATTCTCGAAAAAGACCAAAGTATCTCGAAAAGAATGCCTCATATATAACTAGCTAGTTCGTTGGACACAGGAATATGCTATGACGGAACGGTTAGCCAAGTAGGATGCACAATTCCTGGACTTGTGCATATCACAAGGCTAACTATCCCGTCATAGCACATTCACATATATATTGTGCCACGACATTTCAATCATCGGCATATTCTCGAAAAAGACAAAAATAACTCGAAAAGAATGCCTCATATATATACATAGGTCGTTGGACACAGGAATATGCTATGATGGAACCGTGAGCCAAGTAGGATGCATAAGACCTGGACTTGTGCATATCACAAGGCTCACAATCCCATCATAGCACATTCACATATACAGTGTGCCACGACATTTCAATCATCGGCATTATTCTCGAAAAAGACAAAAATAACTCGAAAAGAATGCCTCATATATATACATAGGTCGTTGGACACAGGAATATGCTATGATGGAACGGTGAGCCAAGTAGGATGCACAAGACCTGGACTTGTGCATATCACAAGGCTCACAGTCCCATCGTAGCACATTCACATATATAGTGTGCCACGACATTTCAATCATCGGCATTATTCTCGAAAAAAGAGTAAGGAAAAAAAGAAGGACCAAATTGAGCAAAGGACCAAAGAGTAAGCAAAAAAACCAAGCATTGATTGATATATAATAATAATAAGCAAAATAAGTAAGCGATGATTCATAAACCTAATAAGATAAGTACACTTGTCCACACACACACACAAAGGTCATCTATAGTTTGTAACTACAACTAGGCCAACATCAAGCCTTCTGGCTCGGCTTAGGGAACGGGAGGACGCCTTCTCTCGTCATGAACTTCCTATAGTCACCCTGCATCTCTAGGCGATCTTCTATGTCACGGTTATTCGGGATATTTCCTCCGTAGAAGATCCCCCCCGAAGTCATGACATCACGAAAGATGATTGCCCCAAACTGCTGCTGGATGCGATACATCTCTTGTCTAATATCCGAATCATTGATCTTGGCCTTTGCTTCGGCCCACTGTTTGAGATGATCTGGCAGCGTAGAATTCTGCTGGTCAAGTAGGAACGCCCTCATGTGATGGAGTGCGTAGTAGGCTTCCTTCTTACTGTTTTCCGGCTGCTTCACGCAGGGGAACTCCGTTACGTGGTTGAAGACGTGCCTGCCGAACTTGACCTTTGTACGCACGAAGGTGGTGCCTTCTGTCGAGGCAAAGCCAGTGAGAGCATCATCCAGAACTTCCTTGATCTTGTCGTAGTTTTTCTTCTTTTCTAGACTCCCCGAGTCGAAATACGTGGCGTGGGAATGCTTCGGCGATAAGGAGATGAGCGTGCAGTGTTCATCTCTGCGCAAAAAATTCAAATGGAATGTGTTGGAAAAAGAATGATGATGATCTAATAAAGCCAATCGATGGTGGTGAGTGAATAACGACTTACTCGGGAAAGTAAGGCACGAGAATGTATTCCTTTGTCTTGTTCGCCACGAGGATTCTTTTTAGGTACGAGGCCACGATACGTCGTTCGGCGGGGGAACCCAAGCAGCCGTCACGCATGTAGTAGGGGTCCACTATAGCGATGCCCGGTGTGTTCTCTCTAATGATCTGCATGGCCAGGCTGAGAGAAAACAGACGGACCATGGTATAGTGCAGCGGGTATAGGTGGAACATATTGAAGATGTCGTCGAACCGCAGGAAGAACAGATCCGCAGGGGCATTGTCGACGAAGCCCAAGCCTGGTGGCACCTTAACCACGAATACCGGGTGCGAGGGATCTTTCTCCGATAGAAGGCGTCTCTCTATCGTCAGCACACCGTCATGCACACTCTGCAGTTCCGAACTGGCGAGCTTCCGCAAATTCTTAGGTAGCATGGGCTCACCCGCCACATGAATCCTCCACATAATACCCTCGGGTCTTGGTGGCCCATCCCGAAACCTGATAGGATTCGAAGTTGTTGACGCCACCGGCTGGCTCGAGCTGCTAGATTTTCTTTTCCTGCCCTTTTTTCCTTTTGGAGAGCGGGCAGGCACCGCAATCTGAGCACCGGCCGCCTTATGTAGTGTGTCAGGGCTTAGAATAAAGGGCCGGTTGGTTGTATCAGCTGGTGGCTCTGTAAAGGCGCAAGCTGGAGGCGTCTCCTGAGAACCAAACAGACGCTTGGTGATAGTGGCTTTCTCTGTGGGTCCACCAGCTAGGTCTTCTTCGTTGCCAAACTGAGTGCTGAAGAAGTGTTCATTCCAGTCTTCGTCGTCCTCGGTCGGATCCTGCGCCATGTGCATATCATCAACATGATCATCCGACCCACCGCGTGGAGGTGACGACAAGGGCGGTAAGGGGGCCTTGCCACCGCTTCTCGCTGGCACGACAGGCGGTGCTGTTGTCTGTGGCGTGATGGCCCCCGCCGTCCCCAAACGGATCATGCTCTTTGGCCATAGCAAGAATAAACCGAAGCAAGTTCTGAGGACAGACGACTCTTCTTCATCCGCTCCTGGGGTTGAATGGGAGGTTCCAGGTCATCGCAGCCCCTTAGCACCCGACTAATTTTAACCCTGTGCACGCTATCTGACATCGGCCTTGAGTGGAACGTGCGCTGCAAGGGTTGAACGATGGTACCCTTGGCAACATCCCTCAGCTCGTTGTTCACGTAGCATAAGAGAGTGCAAGGAACATCCGTCTGCGGAAAACATGTACGGCGTCGTCAGAGATGCCATAAGAGTAATAGATGGCATGAAAGGCAGTAATTAAAGCAATTTGTTTACCGTGATGGCGTCGAGATCGGCTAATGTCGATGCACCGCATACGGCGACGGGCGTGCAAGAGACGAAAGGGCTTCTTGATGGCGCGGTGCTGGCCGCCGGTGTATTCTCCCTACCGATGGGTGCTTGGAGCTCCGGTGCCGCCGCGACGATGGCAGGGTGGGCACCAACATGTACTCCGGCGCCGCGGTGATGGCAGGGGGAGTCACCAACACTTGCGGCGCCACGGTGCTAGCGGGCGGAGTCACGAACACGTAGTTCGCCTGATTCGTCGGCGCCGCGTTGTTCGAGTGGATGCTGACCATGCTTGGAATCGGGCACGGCCCTACTCGACCACCCGCACTCCAGTTCGCTATTGACTCCACCAAGGTAGGCAGGAAGGACGTGAGGGTGATTGCCAGGTTGTCTTGGACGATCTGCGGGATCCGCGCCACTTGTGCCTTAAGTTCTTGAACCTCGCGGTTTCCCTCCTCGCTCCTTCCCGACGGTGCCACATGCGTCCTCGGTGGTGGACCAAAATGATCCACCCAATTCTTACCCCCGAGGCCGGCCAGACGGCCAGCCGACGACGACTTCTTCGTAACCGGCTCTATTTTCTTGGCCCGGTTCATCGCCCTGTTAAAAGGGTTATCCCACCGGGTGGCTGCCGTCGACCCCTGGGATGAGGAACCCTGGGATCCATGACTAGCAACAATTTCCTCCTCCTGCAGAAGAAGTAACAGTGAATCATTTAGATCATCGATTAGATTGCAATCGAGTTGATCCGTTAGATTATACTTACCACAATTTCCTCGAATTCCTTCACCGCAGGATCCGCGGTGAGTTGTTTGGTTTTTGGGTCCACATGGTAACGGGCCCTGATGAAGTTTCGAACCTGCCCGGGTTCGAATTTAGCAAAGGGGTTTTCTATCCCCTTGGATCTATACTCTTCGTCCTCCTTATTCCATTTGGCCTCCGCGGTTCTGTATCCACCAGATCCGAGATGGTGATGACCTATATTCATCGCCTGCAGGACCTTTCCCCGATTACTATTGGCCAGGGCTCTTTCGGATTCACACCTCTCCTTGAACTCCCGGAACTGATCTTCGGTGATCTGCGGGTCAATCTTCTGGATCTCCTCGAGACTTTTGCCTTCTTTATAGATCTTCTTCTTTATCCGGGTTCTCCAGCTGGCCAGGGCGGTGCTCATCTTTGTGAGGGCGGATTTGTTTACTTCGTTCCCATGATAATTTGTGTTCTGATACTTAGCGGGGAACTTGTATCTTGCGTGCAGCTTCTCGAAGAGGAGTGTGCGCAAGTGGCCATTATCTTTATGCCGGAGATTCTCGTTGTTGATCGAGATGGTTGTCCGGGTGATCGCCGCCACTTGCCCACCGTACCCTTTGACGACAAGGTCAGGCTCCAAAGGAACACCAGTTGGGCTCACTTCGGTAATTTCCTCCCTGACCGTGCCGACCGTGTTCGGGCGCCGGTCCTTTGGCTTCTTCTTCTTGTTGTTAGGAGGGTTGCTACCACTCCCAGTGCCCTCGCCGCCATCAGTGGTTTCATCGCCCGCCGTTCCTTCGGCTTCTTCCTCCGCGTCTTCCATCTCATCATCCTCGCTCTCCGAAGGATGGTATTCTTCATCGTCTTCTAGCCGCTGGGCCTCCTCCCAGAATGTCAATTGTTTATTCGGAGGTCTGAGTTCTCCTTCAGCGCTGATGCGCTTAGAACATCCAGCCTCGTCGTTGTCACACATCTTTGCACTAATAAAAAACAAATAATTTGTTAAATGCACGGAAAAATCCGGCATGACCTTTGCTAATTTTCTTAAACTAGGAGTGCCCGATTTCTGCCGAAACGGAAGTTAATCAACATTCCGGCAAAAATCGGGACTCATTTCATACAAGAACGTGCATACACGACATAATAAAGTGCTTCATATACAAGCACAAGCACAATTTCAAGTGCTACAACAATAACAACAATCCTTGCTGTCATTTGCTTGCAATAAGAAAATGAGAATACACCATACACCATAACAAGCACAAGTTCAACAAGCAAATGACGACAACATAATTTTTATTTCTGTGAACAAATGACAGCAAATGACAGGTATACACCGTTCAATTCAGTTCACCTTGGCAAGCACAAGCTCGACATCTAACTTGACAGCAACTACAGGTGCGAAGCCACCTGAAACAGTTTCAGGTTTGGAACAGAATCTTCATAAGAGCCTGCTTAGTAGCTTGGAGTTAGTTTGGAACAGAAACTTCATAAGAGCCTGCTTAGCAGTGGGTTATAGATAAAATTGAAAGGTTGATCAGAGCATTCTTTTGGAAAGGAAAAAGCTCCCCAAATGGCTTTGACAGCTTAGTAGCTTGGAGTTATGTCTGTAGAGATTTTGAGGAAGGCGGCCTCGATATTAAAAACTTGCAGATTCAGACCACTTGCTTGTTCACAAAATTTGTGCACAGAATCCTCACAAAACCTGATTCTCCATGGGCCAGATGGATCATGACAGCCCATATGCAGGGCAAAGATTTTGGGGACTAAACTGTCAGCGCAAACCAGAGCTTGATCGCAAGTTTTTAATCTGATTGAAAACTACAGATCAGTCACTTGTGTTGTGTGCAGTTAGGTGACGGCGTCAGCACCTCCTTGTTGAAGGATAAATGGACAACTAGAGTACCTCTATGTACATAATTCCCAGCGTTGTTCTCTCATACTAACAGACCAAATATCTCGGTTGCAGGTTTCTGGAAAAATGGCGAGTGGAGATTACCTCTAGTTCATCTTACTTCAGATAGAGCAGAGGAAGAGAAAGAGGCGCTGATGAATTTATTAAGCACATGTTCCCTTACCGCTGATACTGACAAAAGGGGATGGGGGATGGACGTCTCGGACACCTTCTCGGTCAGTAAAATGTACAAACTAATGAACTGGGGTGGCGTTCAGCAGGCTAGTGCAAAATCAATATGGAAATGTGCACCGCCTAAGAAAAGGGAAGATCTTTGCATGGTTGTTAATCAGGGGAAGAATTAAAGTCAGAACGGTTTTTCTCAAGCAACGAATCGTGGATGATTTGTGTCCCTTTGGCTGCAATGCTAAAGAAACTGCAGTACACTTCGCGCTAGAGTGTGGGAGAACAAAAAACATTCTGTCACTCCTGGGGATTCAAATGAATGGAGTTGTGGAGCTTGAGGACATCTTCGGTGAGGCCAGAGGTAGATATCCAGAAAACAAACAAAAGGCCTGGGATCTAATAGCCATAGCAACTTACTGGAGTGTATGGTTAGCCAGGAGCCGGAAGGTTTTTGACGACGTCGACGTTCCAGTACAAGTGGTGGCCAAACAATGCATTGATTTATGTCAACTATGGGCTCACAGAACAAAAGGAGAAGAAAAAGATGTCGGACATAGCCTTTCAGATTGGACAACCTAGAAATCTCCATGCACTCCTTTTCTCTGTTTTTATCCTTGGTTTCTCCTTGTACTCACTGGTGCAACTCTGATACTTATCTCCCAGCTGGTTTGGTCTGGTCAGCTACCCCTGATTATATTGGTGTGCGAAAGTAAACAAAATCTACTCCTGATTATCTCCCAGTTGGTTTACCAGTGATTCATCAGCATCCTTTCTTCCCCCATTTTCCTAGGGCATTAGGGCTTCGCAGCAGGGGTAATGGAAGCAAGCAAAAGATGGGGGAGACATCGCAGCAGCTTACCTGCGTCTGTGTGGAGCCGCGGTGGAGTGCTTGGATCGGGCGGTGCGTGCCCGGCGGTGTGGCGGCCTCCTCCTCTTGGCGTGGCAAACTCCTCCTCCTCCTAGCGTGGCTCGCTGCTCCTCCTCCTGGCGTGATCGCTGCTCCTCCTCCTGACCTCCGGCGGCGGCGTGGCTCGCTGCTCCTCCTCCTGATCTCCGGCAGCGGCGGCGTGGCTCGCTGCTCCTCCTCCTGACCTCCGGCGGCAGCGGCGGCGCGTCGATGGGGATGGGGATGGGGATGGGGATGGTGGCGGCACGTCGATGGGGATGGGGATGGGGGCGGCGGCGCGTCTGTGTCTGAGGAGATGGCCGGCGGGGATCGATCTGTGTGTCTGAGGAGATGGGGATCGAGGGCGACGGTTGACTAGTCCTACGCACTTAGGCGTAGCGCACCCTAGCCAAGTGCGCTACGGATAACTGTAGCGCACTTGGCCAGGGTGCGCTACGCCTAAGTGCGTAGGACTAGTCAGATAAGAGGGCGACCACCCCACTAGTTAACACTAGTACAGCCTTATCCCACTGGTTCTGCTCCTTAGCTCTATTCTAAACTATGAGCACCCAGGTTCAAATCCTGGTGCTCCATTTTTTTATTTTTATTTTAAAAATACTTTTAAATGTTCCAAAAAATGGCCAAAAGTGGTGATATATGCCATACAAGTTTTGTTTTGTTTTTAAAATACTTTTAAATATTCTAAAAATGCCCAAAAGTGGTGATATAAGTCATAAAAGTGTTACAAATATGATTCAAAGTATAACTAAATTTCATAATAATTTGTCCATGAATATTACAATCTTTTTCGACCACGCGTTTTACAATATTTTTTGAGCTAGCGTTTTACAATCTTTTTTCCCTTCTTTGTCGCGGTTGAATAATTTAGCCCCGGCACTTTAATGTTTCTTCTTTCGAACGGGCTACCTTTTTTGGGTAGGGTTGTCCTTTTTCTTCTTGTGATGTATGTTGCTGCATCGTAGTCGTCGTCATCTTCAATCTTTGGATCACCGTACTGATCGAAGTCTTGCTCGTTGGCGACTCCATCCATTCCGATGATGTTTCTTTTTCCTCTCCTCACGACAACACGGCTAGGCTTTGTCGGGTCGGTAATGAAAAAACATTGGTCCACTTTGGTAGCCAGTACCCACGGTTCATTTTTCGCGGCCACGTTTGCACGGGCGGCCTTGGATTTGGCTGCTTCGGGTATAACCATGGTTGTGAAATACCGGTCTTCTCTTTCGACGCTCTTTGCCCATCTGACACGGAACATCGGCACCTTTTCTCCACAGTAGTCGAGCTCCCAGATCTCCTCGATTCTTCCGTATAATCTTTCCTTCACGTTGTCATCGATGTAGAATTCCGACGTTACGCCTGAGTTCTGATAATCACACTTGTTGTCCTTTTCCTCCGTGTAGAATGTGTAGCCGTTGATATCATACGCCTGATAGGTCACTAGGTTTTGCATCGGTCCCTGCGACAAGGTGAATATGATCTTTTCCGTGTCAGAAGAATGCGATCGCTGGGGATTATCAAGGAGCGTCTGCCTAAACCAACGCGTGAAATCTGAGTTGTGCTCTTTGATTATTTCTCCCTGCGTCCTCTGTATGCCCCGGTCACTGTACTTCTTCTCGATTAACCTTTTGTGCTTCTGTACCCAAGGATCGACCAGTTCTAAATGCTGTAGCGTGACGAGGTTTGCTCGATCAAAGTCTGCGCGTCGAAAATCGAAGTCTGCATGCAGTATGCGACGACCCTCTCGGTGACCAGATCCGTCGAGCTTGCCAAGGTGCCTGTTGACAGGAAGACCGACAGGGTTCTCGATGTTTAGATAATCCGTGTAGAAAGAGATGCACTCTTCGGCCAGAAAGCCCTTGGCTATGCTTCCATCTGGACGGGACCTGTTGCGAACGTATCCTTTGATGTGTCTGTTCATCCTTTCGAACGCCATCATGCTGCGGAGGAACATCGGCCCGAGTTGTACGATGTCCTCCACGACATGGACCAGCAGATGCACCATAATGTCGAAGAATGCGGGTGGGAAGTAGAACTCAAGCTCACATAGTATCACCACGATCTCCTCCTGTAGCCTTCCGAGCTGATTCACGCCAATCGACTTCCTAGAGATGACGTCAAAAAACTTGCATAGGCCAAATAACGTTTCACGGACGTGCTCGTCCATTATCCCTCTTAGTGCGACCGGAAGTACCTGCGTCATTAGCAAGGCACAGTCGTGAGACTTCATGCCACTGAACCTCTACTTCGCCTCGTCTAGGTATCTGCTTATCTTGCCCGCGTAGCCGTAAGGAAATTTGACTCCTAGAAGGCACTTGAAAAACTGTTTGATCTCATCCTGGCTTAGAGTGAAGCGAGAAGGAGGGCAGTAATATTTGTTCTTCTTGAACTTTTTACCCTTCCGACGACCTTGTGTCGTCTCCGACTCATGATCATCGCCATCTTCCTGATCATCAGGAGTAGTGCGTCCTCCGTGAAGCTCCTTCCAGATACCCAAGCATATCAGGTCGTGCCTTGCTTTCGGACCATCTTTCGTCCTATCTGGCATGTTGATTATGGTGGCGACCAGACTCTCGCACACATTTTTCATGATATGCATGATGTCGAGGCTATGAGGCGTGCGGAGAAACTTCCAGTATGGCAACTCCCAGAAAACAGACCTTGTTTTCCATACCTTCATCAGCGGCTTGTCTTGTTCCTGCCTCTTTCGCTTCTTTCCAGGCTTAGGACAATCTTTCCAGTTTTTCAGCAACTCTTCCACTTCTTCCTTGCTCCTACGCTCTGGGATTCCTCGGGTCTCTGATTTGCCATCGAACAGGTCTCCACGTTTTCTCCATGGATCATTCTTGCCGAGCCACCTCCGGTGGGCCATGAACACGGTTTTCGATGACCCTGGATCTTTCTCTAGTTGGAGATAGCTTGTGTTATCCATGCACTTAACGCATGCGCAGAATCCTTGGATAACCTGCCCCGAGATATACCCGCAACCTGGATAGTCTTGCACCGTAGTGACCAACGCGGCTCTCATACTGAAATAATCTTGTGCGACGGCGTCGTAAGTATTGGCTCCAGATTCCCATAACGTGGCTAGCTCCTCTTTCAACAGCCCGAGATACAGATTGATGTCGGTACCAGGTTGTTTTGGCCCTTGAATTAGCATACTCATTTGTATGTACTTCTTCTTCATGCACAACCATGGAGGGAGGTTGTACATCCATACAAACACGGGCCAAGTGCTGTGCGTGCTGCTCTGGCTACCGAACGGATTGAGACCATCGGTGCTCGCACCAAGCCTGATGTTCCTCGAATCTCCACCGAATTCTAGGAATTCGAGGTCCAATGCTTTCCACTGGCTAGCATCTGAAGGGTGCGTCAACAGCTCATCCTTTTCGGGGTCATCATCATCTCCTGGCTTCTTCCTTTCCGCATGCCATCGCATGAGCTTCGCTTCCTTAGGGTCCGCGAAATAGCGCTTTAGACGAGGAGTGATAGGAAAGTACCATACCACTTTTCGAGGTGCTTTCTTCCCTTTCTTGTATCGACTCACGCCGCACACCGGACATGTGGTTTTCTCCGCGTCCTCGCCCCGATAAATGATGCAATCGTTGATGCATACATGATATCTAACATGCGGTAGATCGAGAGGACAGACGATTTTCTTAGCATCCTCGATACTAGTTGGACATGTGTTCCCCTCCGGGAGACGATCGTGCCAGAATGCCATCATATCTTCGAAGCTTGCGTCGCTCAATTTGTGTTTTTCCTTCATCTCCATAGCCTTGAGCGTTACATTCAACCGGGTATCATCGGGCCTGCATCCTTCATACAATGGAGTAACCGCGTCTTTCTCAAGTTGCGCAAGCTTGGCTTTCTCTCTAGCGGCAGCCCTGGCGTTACTCGTCTGCTTGAGAAGCAGCTCTTGCACATAAGGGTCCCGCACCCAGCCTGACGTTGTTCCATCGTCGTCTGCTCCTCCGGCATCTAGATCATCATCATCCCGGTCTGCTTCCGCACCTTCACCATCTCCAGGAGACTCTTCATCATCTCTCCCGTTCTCGCCGTGATGATGATCATCGTCATGTTGGCCACCTTCACCGTCTCCATCATCTACGTCGTCGCTTACCAACGAGTGTATCCATCCATGAAACCATGGCGGAGCAGGTGCGCCTGCAGATTCCCGGAATCTGGGTCGATCACCCAGTTGAGTTTGCATCTTCTGCACGGACATCTTATATCTGTCTTGTTATTTCGTATCATGTCGGCCGTCGCACATTTCAAAAATCTAGCCACAATGCCTTCGCTCATTATGCGGACCATTTTTGCCTGCACGGTGTACACGGTACAATTTTGAAGTTTATTAGAACCACATAATGAATGCATGCATCCAATGGTCGATAGAAAATTTCGGCATGACCTATCCTAAAATTAGGACCTTTGCGAAATGCCAAAGTATTGCCAAAATGGAAATGAATCAACATTTTGGCAAAACAAATGGCAACTTGTTCACATACAAACACAAGAGAGAGAGAGAGACCGATCCATACACACATGAACATATCATTATCCTCTCCATACACACATGCATGAGCATCATCGATACTCTCCATATACACACACATATGACCATCCTCTCCACATACACACATCATGAGCATCGATCATCTACATACATATGAGCACATCATCCATATACACATGAACACATCCTTACATGGACAACTTACCGAGATGAGAGACCGATCGCGAGAAAGATGGAAAGGAGAGGTGCGCGCGTTGACCGGAGAAGGAGATGAGAGACCGGAGACCTCCTCTATTACTTATGTAACATCTAAAGCAAGTTTTACATGCTAAAAATGGTGAATGGGTGGAGAAATTAAGGTGGGAAGGAGAAGATCCCGACTAGATATAAGGAGGAAGAAGAAAGGGAAAGTGAAGTGTGGGGTGGTGGATGTGGTCACACATGTGCACATAAAGTGCTGTCCTAAAAAAATTGACACATCCGTGGCACACACGGCCCTAGTGCACCACAGGGAGTAGAAACAACCGTGGCGAACTATGCCATGTGCGCCACAGATGTTCCTACTCCCTGTGGCGCACTAGGCTGAGTGCGCCACAGAAGTTTGTGGTCGTTTCACAGCAGAGGGGGCATGCGCTTAGGCGTAGCACACCCCACCCATGTGCGCCACGGTTGACACTAACATCCGTGGCGCACATGACTGTAGTGCGCTACAGATGTTTGGCGTGCGGCCAACAGGGCCCTGGCCCACACACATCTGTGGCACACTATAGTCATGTGCGCCACGGTTGTTCTAGTTACTAGTAGGGCACTGTCCACTGGTGAGCCACACCTGTTTTAGCCGTGGGGCACTTCAACCATGTGAGCCACGGATGTGCTGATTACCTATAGCCGTTTTCCTAGTAGTGCTAGGAGGGGCAGCCCTGCCCCTCCTTATATAGGTGGAGGGGGCGCGCCAGGGGAGGGGAGTCCCTCCCCAACTCGGTTTCCCAAGTGGGCCGGAGGTGGAGGGGAGGAACTCCTCCCCAAGTAGGTTTCCTACTTCCCCTCCACCTTCCAAAATAGCCGTTTGACTTTTCAAATTGGCGTTTGACTTTTCAAACTAGGATTTGATTAAACCCTTTATTTTGTTCAGCGATGACACCTAGTACATGATGCAATCATTCCAACTTGGTATGACACATTCATGTACCCTTCCCCTCCGGAGTGCCGGAAATTCCGGAACCTTCTAGAACATTCCCGATGAAAACACCGGAACCATTCTCCAACCCCGAAACAGGACTTTCCTTATATGAATCTTATTCTCCGGACCATTCCGGATCTCCTCGTGATATCCCGGATCCTATCCGAGACTCCGAACAACATTCGGTCTCTTTCTCATCATTCCATAACTACTCAACAACATCGAATCCTTAAGTGTGTCTCCCTACGGTTCGTGAATTATGCGGACATGACCGAGACACATCTCCGATCAATAACCAATAGAGGAATATGGAAATTCATATGGCTCCCACATATTTCTACGATTACTTTGCAATCTAATGAACCACTTACATACGATACCAATTTCCCTTTGTCTCACGATAGTTTACTTATCCGAGGTTTTGATCGTCGGTATCTCTGCATACCTAGTTCAACCTCATTACCGATAAGTACTCTTTTCTCGTTCCCGTGATATGTGATCCCTTGTGAGCCAGTCACATGCTTCCAAGCTAATTGGATGACATTCCACCGGGAGGGCCTAGAGTATATCTATCCGTCATATGGATGGACAAATCCCACCCTTGATCCATGTGCCTCAACCCATACTTTCCAAACACTCAATGCCACCTTCATAGCCACCCAGTTACGGTGTGGTGTTTGATGTCATCAAAGCATCCTTCCGGTGATGGTGATTAACATGATCTCATGGTCGAAGGAATTAGGTTACTATGTATCAGAAAGCTTATAGAAAATGAACTATATTTAATGACTTCATCTTTATGCTACGCTTAACTATTGGAGTATGTCCATCACATCATTCTCCTAATGATATGACCCTGTTGTTAATAACATCTCTATGTTCATGATCAGGAAACCATGATCACATATTAACCAACAAGCTAGTTTAACAAGAGGCTTTACTAGGGACTCTTTTATGTTTACAAATCACACAAGTATTAATGTTTCCGGTTAATACAATTATAGCATGGTATGTAAACATTTATCATAAGTATGAAGATATGATAATAACCACTTTACTATTGCCTCTTGGGCATATCTCCAATAGTCTCCCACTTGCACTAGAGTCAATAATCTAGTTTCAAACCTTTGTGTATTCAACACCTATGGCTTTCTTGTGTCGTATGTACACGATTGCTAGTGGTCAACTGATCTCCGGATCTGACACTTCCAGGTCCGTGTGTAATTGCATGTATTTGCGTCTCTACGCATCACTCATTCTCTAATGAGATGGCTTTGTACAAATTTGGTCCTTTGGTGTGACCTTTAATTCTTTGGGGTTAAAACATGTTGATAATATTGTCGTACAATATATCTTCATAGCATTATCCCTGCTGTGAACTACACCTAGTTTGATAACAAACTACTTGACACAAGTGCCCTCTTTTGCTGCTATAATAGCAGTTATATACTTAGCCCTTTTGTTGTAGTATCTGTCACAATATCTTAATTTTGGAACTCATCCAAATCCATTATGGAACTTACTTTCCATTACATTGTGCCACCCTTAGTTTAGATTGAGATAAACTTAATTTGTACTTTGTGACAAAACTAGTATCAATGTAGTACTTTTACAATGAACTAACCATCTATTTGTCACTTCTACAAATAACATACTCTTAGTTTTTCCAAAAATCATAAGAATATCCTTACTATTGTCCAATGATCATCTTATAAATCATTCTGGTATATGCTCATAACATTTAGAGTATAGGACATATCTGGATTTGTACATATCACAGTATGATTGATATAAATACTCTTTGTGATTTCATACATCAAGTATCAATCTATACTTGAATCTTTGTTTCACTTACCCAGTGTCAATACACTTGAATATATCATCAATATTGAACTCATTCAATCTTTTCTGTGCGACAAGAACCTTTCTTGTAGTTTCTATATTGAACTCATTCAATATATCATCTATGTACTTTCGGCACAACCATATTAGCATCTATTGATGCCAAATATTTGGGGTTTGCCTAAGTATTTCATCAAGATGAAATTCTTATCCTGTGTTAATAAAAGATACATCATTTCCAATCAACAATATGTCTTCCACATAATGTATTAGAAACATGTCTTAGCGCTCCCTCTTAATTTCTTGCAAATGCAAGCATCTTCATCGTCTCCGACGAATTTAAACTCCTTTAATAGTTTCATCATGGTGAAGATTCCAACTCCGTGATGCTTACTTCAACCATTGAAGTTTGCATATGCTTTTATCATCCTTTGAATTAACAAAACCCTTTGGACCGCGTCATGCACACGTCCTTGGTAACCATTCTTTAAGAACTTGTTTTGTTTATTCAACACATAACAAAATTATTAATCCGTCTAGACTAAATATCGCTATGAAAGATCAGATCTTGTCATAGTCAACCTTTGAACATTGTTGTGAATTATTTCCCAACATGTCGACTATTTCATAGATGTGCAACATCCATGTCTATTTATTTATAGATCCAAACACAACTGTAAGGTCTTACACCTTTCTTGAGGGTCCTTTAAGTTCAAAACTTGATTTCTCGTGTATGGAACTATCACGGATTTTATGGCTTCAAGCCATTTTACGGAGTCAGGGCCCATCATCGCTTCTTTGCATGTAGTACGTTCATTATTCTCAAATAATGATTCAACCCTCAAATCTTGGTATTTGATTTTTTACTAGACCTACTTGGTTCAATAGAAACTTTGACCTTCGTAACCACAACCTTTGAGGCACGTGAGCCATGAGCATTGTTGCTGCCTCCGGAACACTTTTCGGCGCAGCGCAACTTTGCACATATAGCTAAGGTTCTTTTAACCTTATCAAAGTTCTATTGTCCTCCCACTTAACTTTTCACGGAAAGTTTCTTTCTCAAAGAAACTTGACGTTCTAAGCGACAAACACTTTTGTCTCCAGTGTTATGGAGGAATACTTAACAGTTATTCGAAATAACATACAAAGACAGGTTCATCCGACTTTGTTTGCAAACATCTTTCTTATGCGTAGCATACCAATGTTTAAGAAAGGACAACTTGGGTTTTATCCCAAACCATAACTTTATATGGTGTCATTTCAACGGATTATGATGGAGCTCTTTTCAGTGGAAAAACGGTAGTCACTAAAACTTTTAATCTTTAAAATATAATGGCAGTTTTATGAATTACACCTTTGATCTTACCATGTCAAACAAGGTTTAATTACATATATCGAACGCTCCATACTCTTATGGTGTTTCGAAAAATGCAAATCCACGGAACGATTCCTTAAATCTTAGGTATTATGCTAAACTTGTAACTCAAATATCTTCCTTTATGATCTTCTCATAAACTATTTATATTCTTGTTACAATGATTTTGCACTTCATCTTGAAAGTCTTTGAACTTTTCAAATGTTTCATACCTCATCCTTATTAAGTAAATATTCATATATTCACTCAAATTTTCGGAGAAAGCATATGAAGTTGAAATCCATCGCTCTTGACTACACATAATGGACTTCGTAAAACAATATGTACAAGTTCCAATAAGCTAGTCATTCGTTCCCTTTTGGCCTATGAACAAAGTTTTAATTATCTCTAGGAAAGTTTCACAAGCGTTATTTGATCAAAAATCAAAAGACTACAAAATTCCATCCACATGGAGTTTCTTCATGTTTTCTTTCCAATATAATTTAAACGGCGATGTCACTTCCTAAGTGATCTTTCAATCAATTTGTCTTTCGACATTTTTAGCACTAGTTTTATGGATGTGATATCTCCAACGAGATTTGTGAATCATCCATATTTTATGGATTACGGCAATTATTTGAACAACCCTTTTGTTCTCATAATACCTGATAAAACAAATCTTGAAGGCAAGCTTTGATGTTTAACAAGTAGCACAGTAACCCTTTATTTGTTCTTGATGAACATCATCACATATTCTTTTGCTAGTTACTTAGGCCATTGTAGTTCATGAGTTGTGTTGTTTCGTATGACGATTCACACCAACAAATTCAGTATCAAATACTTAAGAACCACATTGTTTAATAAGCAAAGAATATAGCCATAACATGTATATCATCTATATACTTAAACTGAACAATTCCAGTCTTTCCTTTCTGCCATATATTTATGAGATTCTCTTTCAGTATTTCCTTTTCTGTTTGAAAGAATCTATCAACATCAATAGTGGAGTCATACATATGACACATAGTCCAAAGCGTGTATAATTAAATACCAATGTCTTTGGACTTGCACTTTGAAGTATATCACCATCATCAAATGTTTGGTGTGCTTTCAAATTCCATTCTTTAGTAATCTCTTGGTGTGGTAAACATTTTACCTACATCAAATATTCACCCTTATCATGAAATTATTCATGATCAAGCTACTTTTAGCTTATAAAGATGAATCGCGAGTATAATGTTGCTCTCCAAAACCTTTTGGTGGATTAGGACAACTAGTGTTTCCAACCCTTTGCAAATTCTCATCAAATATGAGAACATGACTTTTGCCATATTATACTCTATCATGTTGCAACCAAAACTTCGTTTCAGATATCACAATATCTTCCACACATCATGGTTTCTGAAACAACTCTTTCAGATCCTAGATAACCTTGATATTAAGACAATTCTTTGAATATCAAGAATCATGGAGACAAACATGATACTCATACACTAACTCTTGGAATTTTCACTCTCGATTTAATACCAGTTATTAAACTTCATGGAGTAACCGAAACTTACTGAAAGTTTGCAATAGGACTTTTAAACTTTAGATTAACACTTCAAAACAATACGATACCAGTTCGTAAAGTAACTAACCAGAATTCTATAGTTCTATCATCTCAATTAAAACTAAGCGTAAGGTGGTAAACGGATGCCAATGACTACAACAACTATGCAAATTCACTTTGATTTAATTTATGATAAATAGTGTTCAACTTTTAATCATATTGCTATTGAACTCCCACTCAAAACAATATCCCTCACATTGTTTTAGTGATCACATGAACCAAGTCCACCACAGCAAAACCGATCATCACGAGAGTTGATGTAGCTTCAATGGCGAACAATCAACATGTTCATCATATCTACTATATGACTCATGCTTTACCTTTCGGTGATTTGTGTTCCGAGACCATGTTTGTACATAATAGGCTCGTCAAGATCAAACCTTAGCTTCCGCATGAGCAAATATGGCTTGCTCACGTTGTATACACTCGCAGAATCTAACACACCCGATCATCACGTGATGCTTCAAAACAACGAGCTTTAGCAACGGTGCTTACTAAGGATGAACACTGCAAAACTTGAAATTGTGTGCTTGAGGGATCATCTTATAATGCTACCGTCGTTAACTAAGCAATACAACATGCATAAAAAGGATTAACATCACATGCAATTCATAATATGTGATATGATATGGCCTTTCTTCTTTGTGCTTCCGATCTCCATCGTCAAGCACGAACATGATCTCAATCATCACCGGCATTGCATCAAGGTCAATGACGCTGCTCCATGGTTGTCGTCCACCAGCTTCAACTATTACAACTACTTTGAATAGACATGCGGGTCTTAACAGAATTTAAAGACAACCATATGGCTCCTGCCGGTTGCCAACTTACAATAAGGAACATTGCATACATCATATATAATCACAATCATGTCCATATCACATCACAGCACACCCCTGCAAAACAAAGTTAGACGCCTCTAATTTTATTTGCATATTTTACGTGGTTTGGGGCTTTCAATAAGTGTCGCTCTAACTTACGAACAAGAACCACAACATTGATACTAGTATTGTCAATCACCCGTTGTAAATTGAATCTTAACTATGTTGGGAGAAACAGGCACCCACAAAGCCACTTATGTAATACAAGTTGCATGTCAAGCGTGGAGCAAGTCTCATGAACGATGTCATGTAAGGTTAGCCTGGGCTGCTTCATCCCACCATCCCGCAAGATGCAAAGTACACAAGAAGCAATCGACAACAAAAGCATCAACGCCCACAATGACCATTGTGTTCTACTCGTGCAACAGATCTACATATAGACACGGCTCTGATACCACTGTAGGGGTTCGTAGCATGGAAAACAAAAAAATTCTACCGCATGCACACAAAAAAGCCAAGATCTATCTACTAGATTGTAGCAACGAGTCGATAGAGGAACTCACCCTCGAAGATTCCAAAGCGGTTAACGAGAGCAGATTCTCGTGGGTGATGTAGTCGTACTCTTGCCGATCTCAAGATCGCGTAGACGATCCTTCCGGCGCTGCGTTCCGGCAGCGCTTCCGCAGTCGGTCACACGTTCGGTACTCGATGAAGACCTTCCTCTCCCTTGTTCCAGCAGGCAGCGGAGGTTGTAGCACTCTCCTCGCGATTCCGGTAGCACAACGGCGTGGTACCGGAAGTAGAGGGGAGATCTCGCAGGGCTTCGCCTTAAGCCGGAGCGAGTATGGTGGACTATGAGAGAGCCCTTGGTGAGCTAGGGTTTAGACACACCAAGGAGGGGGCAAGTCCGGTGACTAGGGTTAGACCTAGGCGGCGGCGGCGAGTTGCCCTAGGCCGGCGGCGGCTATGGAGGGCGGCGGCAGCTAGAAACTAGGGTTTTGGGTGGAGATCTTGTGTTCTAGGAGGGGCAGCCCTGCCCCTCCTTATATAGGTGGAGGGGGCACGCCAGGGGAGGGGAGTCCCTCCCAACTCGGTTTCCCAAGTGGGCCGGCGGTGGAGGGGAGGAACTCCTCCCCAAGTAGGTTTCCTACTTCCCCTCCACCTTCCAAAATAGCCTTTTGACTTTTCAAATTGGCGTTTGACTTTTCAAACTAGGATTTGATTAAACCCTTTATTTTGTTCAGCGATGACACCTAGTACATGATGCAATCATTCCAACTTGGTATGACACATTCATGTACCCTTCCCCTCCGAAGTGTCGGACATTCCGGAACCTTCTAGAACATTCCCGATGAAAACACCGGAACCATTCTCCAACCCCGAAACAGGACTTTCCTTATATGAATCTTATTCTCTGGACCATTCCGGATCTCCTCGTGATATCCCGGATCCTATTCGAGACTCCGAACAACATTCGGTCTCTTTCTCATCATTCCATAACTACTCAACAACATCGAATCCTTAAGTGTGTCTCCCTACGGTTCGTGAATTATGCGGACATGACCGAGACACTTCTCCGATCAATAACCAATAGAGGAATATGGAAATTCATATGGCTCCCACATATTTCTATGATTACTTTGCGATCAAATGAACCACTTACATACGATACCAATTTCCCTTTGTCTCACGATAGTTTACTTATCCGAGGTTTTGATCATCGCTATCTCTGCATACCTAGTTCAACCTCGTTACCGATAAGTATTCTTTTCTCGTTCCCGTGATATGTGATCCCTTGTGAGCCAGTCACATGCTTGCAAGCTAATTGGATGACATTCCACCGAGAGGGCCCAGAGTATATCTATCCGTCATATGGATGGACAAATCCCACACTTGATCCATGTGCCTCAACCAATACTCTCCAAACACTCAATGCCACCTTTATAGCCACCCTGTTACGGTGTGGTGTTTGATGTCATCAAAGCATCCTTCCGGTGATGGTGATTAACATGATCTCATGGTCGAAGGAATTAGGTTACTATGTATCAGAAAGCTTATAGCAAATGAACTATATTAAATGACTTGATCTTTATGCTACGCTTAACTATAGGAGTATGTCCATCACATCATTTTCCTAATGATATGACCCTGTTGTTAATAACATCTCTATGTTCATGATCAGGAAACCATCATCACATATTAACCAACAAGCTAGTTTAAGAAGAGGCTTTACTAGGGTCTCTTTTATGTTTACAAATCACACAAGTATTAATGTTTCCGGTTAATACAATTATAGCATGGTATGTAAACATTTATCATAAGCATGAAGATATGATAATAACCACTTTATTATTGCCTCTTGGGCATATATCCAATAATTTTTAGTCAAACTAGTCATTAGGTAACCCAACGGTAATATTGGCGTAATCACCGCAGGGTAACGTCTCCTACGAAACTAGCGGGAAGCAACCGATATATAAGGAGAGTAACGGGGGAGTTGCGAACCTTCCTCGCATTTCCTCTGATCCCGCGAACCCTTCAGTCTTCCAGTCCCTTCCGATCTGGAATCCTTAGAGCGAGCGAGTGAATCCAGACCATTTCCTCCATGGCGCTTATGAAAGAACAATGGGGGAAGTCCAAGTGCACCGTGGCGTCCGTGAAATCATTCCAGGATGCGGGGATCCTCTGCAAGGGGTAGTGGCAGATCCCCCTGACCAGGGATACGGAGCCAGATCGTCGCGCCGGCGAATTCATCTGCTTCACCAGCCACCTAGAGAGGGGCTCGGGTTCCCCACTTCAATCTTCTTTCGGTGATTCTGCGCCTACTATGCCATCAAGCCCTCAGATCTGGGGCCCCATAGCATCGAGCAGCTCACCATCTTTGTGGCGTTCTGTGAGTGTTATATGGGATGCCGCCCCTACTTCCCCCTATGGCAGGAGCTGTTCCATGGGCGCGTCGGTCGTGAAGGAGCCGGTGGCCCGATGCTGGCAGCAGGCGGCCTCACCTTCCAGTTTAAAGCCAAGGCCGCCTTCCTCGACCTCATGCTGCCGAAGAAGTCTGCCAGCGAAAGGAAAAAGTATTGGTTCTACATCAGCGAGTCGACAGCGGATGGCGAGGTGTCGCTCCCCACATTCACCGCCAACAGGAGCGAGCCGCGGTGGCTATAGGTGACCAAGCTTCCCCACAACCAGAGGATGGCCGTGGATGATATGCTGACCTAGATTCGGTCGCTCAAGAAGGAGGGGCTGGAGACGATAAATTTGTACAAATGCTGGCTCGGACAGCGATTGGTGCCACTGGCCAGCCGATCCCACTGGATGTACAAGTACACCGGCAGGGACGATGGGACCAAGGCCTGCACGGCCGAGTGGAGCGCCGACGACTACCTCGCCGCGCTGAAGAAGATCACCGATGCGGAATACATCAACCCGAAAGCAGGGATCACCCCGTATACCGCCAACAGGAGGCGCCAGGCGCCATCAGTGAGTTTTTATCCTTTCTTGATTTTGCAGTCGCAGAAGTGTAGTCGCGGATTTCTGACGTTAGATGTCCTTCTTAGCTGTTCCAGGTCTTAGAGGGTTGGCTTCCTCCTGCCGACGAAGAGACCTCCGAGTAGGTCGGAGAGGATTCATAAGAGTCTTCCGACGATGAAGATGAGGCGGTGGAGGTTGTCGCACTCTTGCCCGTGGCTCGGAAGACCCGCGGGCATAAGCAACACGAACTCGAGACCAATTGGAGCCTCGAGGAACATGCAGGAGATGAAGGCGACACGCAAGAGCATAGCTCGTGGTGCGTGGCCACGCCGGCGAAGACCACTCGCAAGGTGAAGTCGCACGTGAATAAGAAGGTGCCCAAGGTGTCGTCGGCGACAGATCAGCGACCAATTTCGAGTCAGACAGTGAGACCGATGACACGAAGGCCGAAGCTTCAAAGAAGGTTCCGGAGGCAACGAATCTAGGAGCCGAAGACGTGGTGGAGGGCGAGGTTCCCCTCGCGGCGATCCCGCCGCCATTCTTGGCGATCCTAGGGTTTGTGGATGCTCTGACCGTGGAGACTTCCCCGTCGAAGGAAGCGCAAACACCGAATGGGCCGAAGGTTCCCGCGGCCGTGGCCTCGTCGTCAAAGAAGCCTTCAGTTTCATGGGCCTCGACCGTCTTCGAGACGGGCCTTAGTCCCAAGCTGGGCCCAGAGTTGAAGAGGCCGACGCACATCTGTACCGGACTTTGCTTCATTCCGGTCGGCAAGTAAGTCTTTGTCGAGTCGATTTGGAGTAGCTTTTGTTGTAGCCGAGTGAAGTGTTGACCGTGCCTTTTTGCAGGACTGGTGTCAAGAAGATTGGTCACCCTTTGGTGGCCAAGGTGCTGCCAGTTGCTGGTGGAGAAGAAGTCGATCCTTCAAAGAAGAGGAAGGGCGATGAAGCCGAAGCACCCGCTAAGGGCGCGAAGAAGAAGAAGGTTGATGACTCTGTTGTTTCCGTATAGGAGTCAGTCGCCGCACCAACCTTCGCGCCGGTCAACGTCGGCGCAACCGCGGAGGCCAATGTAGTCACGGGGCCGCAGCTTGGCGAGCAGACCGCGTTGATTGGGGCGTCAGAGCCCGCGACTAGCGCCCCAAGGGCGATGACGACGACCTTTCCTCGCTTCGTGGCGAAGGCCTCCGCTGTGATAGTGGGGCGTAGTCGCCTCAGATGCCTGAAGTGCTGGATGTAGACGTCGGGCATCAACGCGGGCGGACGTTGTTTGTGCTGTCGTCAGTTGATTCCATCGAGCTACACAACATGTTAGGCGCACCCATCATGGTATGTTCAGTCCCAGAGGATCTAGTCGTTGACTTTCAGCGGGTGGATTCTTATTTGTTTCGATGTCTCGTCCCTGAGCGGCTAGTCACTGAATTTCAGCGGCTAGGCGCTTAGGAATTTTCGGTGTCCACTCCCCGAGTGGCTAGTCACTGAATTTCAGCGGCTAGGCACTTAGGAGTTTTCGTTGTCCAGTCCCCGAGTGGCTAGTCACTGAATTTCAGCGGCTAGGCACTTAGGAATTTTCACTGTCTAGTCGCCAAGTGGCTAGTCGCTGAATTTCAGCGGCTAGGCACTCACGAACTTTTGTTGTATATTTATGTATTTTGTTCGCAGGGCCTTCAGCGCGAGTCGTCGGAGCGGCAGGTCGCGAAGGAGCGCTTGGAGCGCGACCTTCGATCCGTGCAGGAAGCAAACTAGCAGCTTCGGGCGACTACATGTAGGCATTCGAGTGGTTGGGTGACTTCCTTGCCTTTCTCGTGTGGAATCTCACTGTGATTTTATTTGCAGAGGATGAATCATCCGCGATTGCGAAGGCCCGCGAGGGTTTTCTCCTAGCCTCCGAGCTAAAGGCTGCTAAGTCTTTGTTGTCCGCTGTAGAGGGGCGGATCGCAGCTCTGGAGAAGGAGCTCAAGGCCGCGAAGGCTGAAGCGAGTTCGTCAGAGGAGCGGGCCAAGGCCATTGTGGTGGCGGTGGCTGACGAGCGGAAGGTTTCCGACGCGCTAGTTGTAGGTCTGCAGGAACAGTTGACGGCCCTGCATGACTTCACCACTGGTCTCTTCCGTCCGCTTCTCGTTGAGTATTTCTTCGAACTCTTCCGTGTTGCAGTGGGTGAGTCCCCGAGCGGGTGAGTCGCTTCGTCGGCGAGAAAACGAGCTGGCGGGTGGCTGCGCCGGCGAGTCCCCGAGCGGGCGAATCGCTGCGTCGGCGAGTCCCCGAGCGGAGGGAGTTGAGGGTTGTTACCTTCTTGGTTTTTGCTTGGAGGGAAAATTTGCGGTGGCGATCCTAAAGTTCAGTCATATGATGCCAAGAAGTGCGTGTCCATGATGGTGGATTCGGCTGCACTCTCGGCGACCTGCATCCGCGCTGTTCTCCAGGGGATCTCGCCCACCGAGGTGATCCCCAGCGAGTTAACGGAGGTATGATGCTATCTTGAGGAGGCTCCAGCGGTGGTCGAGTGGATGGCGCGGTCGGCGTTTCGCCGCGGGGCTGCGACTGCGCTTAACCTCGGGCTCGCGCACTTCCCCGACGACTTCGACCTCGATGACGTCAAAAGCGGATATCCATCGGCGACTGGTTCGATGGAGATCTTGGAGGTTTTGAAGCTGTCCGCGAGGGCGGCCGCGTACTCCGAGCAAGTGCTGGCCATGGGCGATCTGCTGCGATACCAAGAGACGGTGGTGGCGCCGAACGACCCCGAGCCGACACATCACAAACTCAAGTTGGAGCAGCCGTTCCGGTCGGTGATGGCGAAGAGCCTGACAACATACCCGATGAATCCATGGGAACCCTTCATCTGGGTCTGCAGAATAAGAATTTGTTGATTGGCCTTTTGTATTAGTACAAGTAGATCTGTACGAATCCTTGCCTGCGAACAATATACTTTGCTGCTAAAGGAATGATAATATGTTGGGTCAGTTTGAATTGATTTTTGATTTGTTTGTTCAGCGAGTCCCCGAGTGCGTCCGCCCTTTAATGGGGTTTACCTCACATCTGTGTAAGTTTGTTTGTGTTAGACTGTTAGTTTTAGTCAGAGTCGACTCGCCGTGGATCGTAGAGCCAGTTGGCGACCCCAAGGGGTGCTCTGTACTTGGTTGTTTTCCCGGACGCGAGCGGGGTCGGTTAGGAGAGTCCCCGAGCGTGGTACGTAGCCATTCTAGTCGCATGCCCAAGGTAGGTGAGGATGATCCGCGTTGTTTGTAACGCGTCACTCCACCTGGCTCAAAGAGTCAGTTGCGTGGCGAGTCCGGGGCATGCTCTCATACTTGGTGTGTTCCTAATCCGCGTGGGTTTAGACTGAGGCGAGTCCCCAAGCGTGGTACTTAACCGTTCGAGTCGTTGTGCCGAGGATGTGGACGACCGGTCGCTGTAGGAAGCGTGTACGGTTGTCTTGGCCTGGCAGGCCAGTCGAGCGGGGCGACTCTGATGGGGGCTCCGAGTTGGAGTTTTAGTGGACGACGCAGAGTCTGAATATTTTTGGTGCCCCTGCGTCGCACTAATTAGCCGTGTCGATCGCTCGGCCAAAGGTTGACTTCCATGGGTAGCATATTGCTATACTTACGAGTGAGATTGGAACAAGACTTGGAGAGTAAGCACAATTTATACGAGTCGGATATATTATATTGCATGGCGAGGGATACAGGTCAGAGTTCTACGTGTAGAACTTCCTTAGGATATTTACATTCCACGGCCTCTTGACGTCGAGCTGTCTGTTGCCTCGAACGTCGATGAGGTAGTAGGCGTCATTGCCAAGGACTCGCCATATGGCGAATGGTCCCTCCCACGGGGGAGAGAGCTTCTTCATGCCCTTATTTTCCTAGATCAGTCGCAGGACCAATTCGCCTTGCTGGAAGATGTGAGTCCGGACTCGGCGGCTATGGTAGCAGCGGAGCCCCTGCTGATAGATGGCGGTGCGGGAGCGAGCTAGGTCGTGTGCTTCATCAATATAGTCAACCCCGTCTTGGTGTGCGAGCTCGTTGTTGGCCTCCACGTAGTTGACGACCCGGGGCCAGTCGTGCTCCAGGTCAGTTGGCATGACGTAAAATGATTAGGCAGTTCAAGGGTAACATGAAAAAGTTCATGGTCTCTGTTCATATAAGTTCACGCTTCCTTGTCACTTAAGTTCAGGGTCTCTTATCAAGTTCATGTTGTCTTCTGTTTTAGGATGATACAGAAGGAAAACGGACCAGAGGAGAAACCAATGTCCATGATCCATTTCCGTTGTATGTCCAGGATCCAATGCCTCTCCAATGGTATTCAGATGGTACCAATTATAAAAAACCTAAATTGCATGCGGGTTATTTTGGATCCTCTAGATGTTTCGAGTATGATGTCTACACACTTTTATTCTTGTAGACAGTTGTTGGGCCTCCAAGTGCAGAGGTTTCTAGAACATCAACAAGTTTCCCTTAAGTGGATTACCCAAGGTTTATCAAACTTAGGGAGAAAGTGTTCAAAGGTATTCCCTCTCAAGCAACCTTGCAATCAAGATACAAGAAGTCTCTTGTGTCCCCAACACACCCAATACACTTGTCGGGTGTATAGGTGCACTAGTTCGGCGAAGATATAGTGAAATACAAGTGGTAACGGTGCCAGAAAATAGCTTCTGACTTGTTGTTGACGTGGGGTAACGGTGCCAACAAAGAGTTGCTGGCGTGGAGGAAAGGTAAAAGCCCAAAACCTCCCGGCAAACGGAACAAAGATGGAAGCAAGCAAACATGCAACAGATCTAGTAGCAAATGGTGTTTCAATGCTTAGAAACAAGGCCTAGGGATCATACTTTCACTAGTGAACACTCTCTCGTATAAATATCCTCTCTTCATGATACTACTCTTAACTACTCTTCGGTTGGACACTCTAATCCATGGTAGGGCCTTCCCCAATCTAGATAACCCCACACTGTCACCTTGAGCGCTAGATGGTTCCAACAAACACCACAATTTCATATAGACATCCAACTCCAAATATAACTCATAACAAATATTCAATCTAGCCAAAGTGCCACACACGATATGCACGCTGTCACTTTCACACACGTGGGGAAAAGCATAGATCTATTAAAGCACAAAGAGTATTTATGTAGACTCAAACCTAAGTGCCACCATGGTGTGCACGCTATCACTTTCACACACATGGGGAGAGCAGAGATCTAATGAAGAACTTGAGTAGCAAGGTAGATCTACTTGACTACAAAGCTCATGACCACAAGATCATGCATAGAGAGAGATGAACACATAGCTACCGGTAGAGCCCTTATCCTCGAGGAAGAACTACTCCCTCCTCATCATGGGAATCAGCAACGGTGATGTAGATGGTGGTGGAGATTGATGGAGATGGCTCCGGGGGCACTTCCACGTCCCGGCAGGTGCCGGAACAGAGACTTTTTATCCCCCGAATCTCCCCTTCGGTGGCGGCGGCTCTGTGGAGGTTTTCGTGGATTTCTTCTGGATTCTCTAGGGTTTTTAGGTCGGAGGCTTCTTATAGGCGCAGAATCAAGGTTGGTGGGGGTCCAGGGGGCCCACACCCCCTCCATGCGCCTCCAGGGCTTGCCCGTGCCTAGGAGGGTTTGGCCACCTTGTGTCTCCCCTCTGGCTCTACTTCGTAGTTCCGTTTCTCCAGGAAAAATAATAACTTTGGCTTTTGTCCCGTCCAATTCCGAGAATATTAATTTTCTGCCTTTCTGGAACCAAAAACGGAAGAAAACAGGCAACTAGCATTGTGGCAACTTGTTAATAGGTTAGTTCCAGAAAAGATATAAAAACACCTCAAAGTGTAGACAAAGCAAATCAAAGTAGATACAAAACAAGCATCGAGCATCAAAAATAATAGATACGTTTCCGACGTATCAAGCATCCCCAAGCTTAACTCCTTCCCGTCCTCGAGTAGGTAAGTGATAAAAAGAATAATTTTTTAGGTGACATGCACCATCAAAACCAAGATCAAACCATTTGCAAGAATTGAAAGCTGGGATCAAAGAACTCTAAACTTGTGCATGAAATATGGAGTTCTAACAATAGGACATAGTAACTATGCATTCAACATAAAAGGCTACAAACAAAGATCATGAATAACATGCATTGAAAAACGTTTGTTTGTTTCACATACAGAAAACATAGCATAGTGGCAACCAGCTTGTCCCTCATAGAGTAGCAAGTAGATGCATAGGACACCTTCAAAGTTCACAAGGGTGACTAGAAACAAGTAGCACAAGAACAAGTAATATCACAATATGCATCAATCAATAAGTTTTGGAACACTTCACACAGAATGACAACTATGCTCTCTTAATGGTGCCTAAAGGTAGAAGGTGGAGACTCAAATAATGGTGGAAGAAAGGCCTTTTATAAAGGAAGCAGGGATTTCAAATTTCAAAAAGAGCTTCCAAAAATTATGGTACTTGTTAGGTTTCAGCCCTCATTGCCCCTATCATAAGCATCTTGAAGTGATTAAGGTTAAAGTGAAAAAAGATGGAGTATATGCTTGACGAAGTATAAGTTGGCAATCTCAAGTCCCTTGAATACGAGGGCCACACCTCATGCTACTCAACTTAGTCACCTGTAAGTTCTTGTCATTGTAAGTATTTGCATATCATTGTGAACCGCCAACGGGGTACCCCTTGCACATGGTATAGGAGCTTTCCCATAACCAAAATGACAAGGCAAGCAGACAATGAGCATCTCAGCAATCTTCTTATTTACCATGGCAATATGGTGCTTTTTTCTCTCTTTCATGTTTTATCAATGTGTCTCTCTTTTTTTTATAAGAAGAATGCTTCATAGATGTCACTATGGTGATGCTGCAAGTTTCCACCATGATTAGGCATGGCTTAGGCTAGCGTCCCAGGCATTTCTCTAACACAGAATACAAACTCCATGGACTTACAAGTTCCCTTTTTATTTCACACTGGTGACATCCATAGACAAAAGAGCATGATATCAACTGAGTACAAAGTACAAGTGAAATGTTGAAAACGTTCCCCGTGATAGCATGGTTCTGCTAATTCCAACATATAAGTGCAAGCATATACAACATAGATGACACAATTTGCGGTGACCCAGCATACCATTGCATGATGTAGTACACTATAGTCGTTGACATAACACCAATGAAACACCGTTCACTAGTATTACATCCCTCAGAGTGGTACAATAGAAACACAGCGGGTCCAATACATGGCTAAAGGTTACAACTCACTCTATACACAAGATCCAGAGAATACTCTAGGATAAAGAGAGAGAAAGAACTTATTACAAAGAAGAATCAAAGATAAACAACGCAAAAACTATTATACTATTACGACTAGTACTTTAACTAAGGGGTTAGCACTGCTGCTATTGCAATGCACTAGAAATAGGTTCTTTGGCTCGAGAGTATATTCCTATCTAATCAGTAACTTCGTCTTCACTTGAGTTGATGTATATGTTGACTTCCTTGTCTTCATTGAAGAGCTTTAGCTTTGGATGATGATTCCTGGAGCATAACTTCATGTAAACTTCGTCTTAATGGCTTTAGAATCTAGCAAGGGTTAAGAAGATATGTTGAGTACGAGCGTACTCAGCAAGTACACTAGAAAAGGAGTGTTTGATGCACTATATCTACAGCCACGGACCATATGTCGTATGCAATGCAAGTTTTCGTAAACATTTCTTCAAAGTTTGCTTTTATTCTGAAAAGATATGTCCGTCAGCCTTCATGAGTTTACCAGAACTTTCATGGAGTTCCTTTCCCGTCGCGTTCGCAGCTCCTTCCCGAAACAGGGAGTAACAAGTTAAAGTTCTTACACTCTGCAGAGGTGCGTTACTTTACCCATGAGAAATCAATCTTTGTTGCACAACCGGGCAGCTTATTCCCGTCCACAATTCCATGATGTGGGGCCCAGAAGATGATCCAAGCCAATCACTACCCCCTTCACGACCTCGCAAGCCTCCTTGGTGTACACCATGCCCACATATTGAATTACGGCAATGGTTTGTACAGACCGTTAGATGCCAGAACTATCATGGGACGTTGAGGGTTCCCACCCATATGCTGCATATCCTCTACGAATTACCAATTAATATGCATGCTATGAGTGATAACATCCACGACCTGCACATCCGGCTACATGCGAGAGGAAGAAGATACAGCTAACTTCTCCGTCCCATTCCAAATCTCATGGTTAACGCGTGATATACGGCACAAGAATCACTGGAGACATTGGTTGTTAAGTCCTAGATAATATGTTCCATTACCACGTGAACTTTCATAATAGGTTATTACCTCATGGTAAATATCCTATAGTTATATTATTATGAAAATAGTGTTTTCTGCCCTTTTTCAAATGCAGGTGATGACAACACTGGATTTGCAAAATACTTTACAGAAAATAATCAAAGGACATGAGCAAGTGTGAACTTGCCTTTTGTGATTGCAAGATTATGCACTCACGGTCTTCAAGACAATATAAGATCCAATATCTGAAATCAGCATCATTGGTCCGGTAAGGACTAATGTTTAAAGAAGCAAAATGCTTTTATGCATAAGTAATGTGATGCATTTTATAAACGCGAATCACAGGGATAACGTTGTTCTAGGGTTTGGATACTGGAAATGGTTTCTTTAGAATGTGTTGTCCTTTTAGATAAGTTTCACACTTGTGCTTCTTATTATGGCTTGTGAGTGTGTGTGAAACAATATGTATTTATACTACCATATAACAATAAGATACCAAATTATGGAATGCTATTCAAAGATTACTTATATAAGATTTGCCTTATCTTCAATTTTGACTTTACAAGTATAAGCATTTATAAGGAACTTTATGTATTAGCAATCCTGATATATAAGTAAAGTTTAAAGAAATGTGATTATGATTAATTATCATCTGTTGACTATGATGAAAGTCCTTGAGTTTAGTTGTTAAGACTTGGGGATACTATCTTAAGATTTGTTGTTTGAAGTGGCAAAAAGAAAAGCATTTGAAGAAAAGATTTCTTTTCTAAGGTCTAAACAATCTTTGCGGTTAATTAAGTGTGGTCGATGTTATTTGTGCTTTTTTGAATAGTTTGGACTTGTGATGCTTTACGACTTGATTATAATAGACCAAAGTTAACTATAAAAAACATAATGAAGTTTTTATGATAATATTTAAAGTCTTGTAGACTAAAGTTAACTTTAAAACATATATGGACTTATAGTGTATTACTTTTGATACTTGTATCTTGTTTACTTTATTTTGTTTCCTTAAAGTTACTTAAGAATAGCATTACTTCTATTTGACTAGTGGTTTCTTAATTATATAATGGAATAGAATCATTTATCTTTTCATAAAGGTGTGTTTATGATTTGTAATCAAGGAAATAACATTACTTAATTACTCAAGCATTCACTATAGTGTTTTTATTTCCTTACAAATTTGTGGTTAAGGGAAGTAAAAAAGGTTTTAGTTAATCCCAAATTATTTTTGAAGATTTTATACTTTATATAGACCCTTTTAGAAAATAAACTACACATATGGGTGAATGATAATTCAATCAAATTGTATTAAAAATGTATTAAACCAATTTTGACTTCATATTATCAACATTTAAGAATAATACTATTTATTAGTTTATATTAGCTAATTTTAGAAATATTAGCAATTTTTATTTGGGTTTATATGAATTATCAACTAAATAAATAGATTTAAATTCAAGTTACTAAAGTGTTTAACTTTTTATTTATCTAAAAATGGAATATTATATTTTTAACATGTAGGTATTATTTTTGTGATCATTTTGGTATATTACATTTATTTTTGTAATTTATAAATAGTAAGATATGATTTTTATAAGATTTATTACTTTATAAATACTTAATAAATAACAAATATTTAATTAACTGAAATAATAATGCATGATTATAGTTTTGAATTAAAGTTCTTATTTTTCTAAGATTTTTGGTATTTTATTTATATTTTTTATCAATTACCAATATTAAAATATGAATTTTCAAAGTATTAAAACTTATAAAATCTTAATTAAATAGTAGTTATTTAAATTTTTAACATAATAATGTTTGATGATAGTTTAATGTAATAGATTTTATTTTTCTGAAAATTTTCATATACTAAACATATTTTTCTGAATTATAAAATAAATGATACTAAATTTATAATATTTAATTACTTTATTTCAATTCTGCAATGTTTATATTTGAATTAATATTGTTTTAGTAATTTGCTAAACAGACATAAAACATTTTATACCTAAGCTAAACCTACCCAAGGTCACTGACCAGTGGGCCAGTGGCCACATCATCAGCCACATGTGCAAAGACTGAGTCAAACTGGTTGTCTAGGCATGGGATGTTGGGAGCATGATGTCATCGTGATGTCATCAGAAGATGAACATCACAGATCGATGATCGATCTGCTGATTTAGTGCATACGCGGGGCTGCGGTTAGGCTTGTTGGAAAGAGGACGACACGAGGAGCCTAGGAGTGGTGGCGCCGCTAGCAAATGGTCGTCGGAGGATGGTCAACGACGGTGGACAACGGAGGCGGTGTCGGGTGCTCGTGGTGGAAGAGATCTAGGGCGAAATACAGAGAATAAAAGGTATTGGAAGAACCAGTGGCTCACCAGGATGCTTGTAGTGACGACGGCGAGGAGAGGCAAGCTCAGATGGCGTTGCCATGGTCGACGGCGAGCGGCGGATAGACGCGTTCGATGGACATGATTACGGCCTTCCCAGCTCAATTCCTCCTCTGAGTAGACGAAGTCCACTACGGTGGAGCTTGTGGTATCACCAGTTGGTCTTGGGGTGGTCTCAAACGGCGACGACAAGCAACTCCGGTGAGCTAGGGTTTCGGGTCCTATGCGAGAGAGAGAGATAGAGAGAACGAGAGGAGAGGAGATAGGTATGGGAGAATAGAGGAGGATGCGACGATCTTATCTACACCCCTCAAGGTCGGCGGCGAGCATCACGGCGGTAGAATTTTGATGACGACGACGGACGGCATCGACGGTACGCACGCAGGTGCCTGTGTGCGTGAGGATGACGACAATGATCATTTTGCAGAAAACCCCCTAAGCTTCTTCGAAATAAACCTGTGGTCCCTGACAGTGTCCCACTTGTCAGTCACAGAGTGAGATAAGCTAGGCTGGTTACTAGGCCGAGGTGGGCTGCTACGGGCTGCTCGTGAGCAGTAGAAAAAGAGATAGAAAATGGGCCATGGGCCAGATCTGGTCTCCTACTATTTTTTCCTTCTGTTTGTTTTCCATTTTCTGTTTTATTTTTAGATTAGTATTTTAACATTCGTTTTGAACTTTTCTAACAAAGTTTATTTGCTGAATGCTTGCAGCAACAATTGGTATTTATTGAGATTCATTTTGTAAACCTTTATGATAAATATTTTCTTTATTTATTTAATATATATTCTTTTAATAATTTGGAAGGGCCTTTGTTATTAATTTTCTATCCATAATAAGCCATGGATTTATATTATGATATTTCTTTATTTACTGATAGAATTTAATTCTTGTTATCTTATAGTTTGGAGGGAAATTCTTATATTATGATACTATATAATTATTTGTTGTATGAGATACAAAAGAATTAATATGGTTAATATTACTCTCTTAAATTTAGGAAATAATAAGATATATATATTTTATTATAACTAATATAGGAATTAGAGTTTGAATTGTAAGTGCTTACCCTAAAGTTTAGGGTTCTTAATATACTTATGTTCTTTTGTTGATAAAAGTTTATGGCTAAGCATATTGTCTTTTTGTTTGTGATCTTTAATGATATCACCTTTTAAAATAGAAAGTTATTATCTGGAATGTCTTATGGAAAAGAATTGATAAAAATATCTCCTAAACACATATGGTTATGGTAATTGGAAATGAAAGAGATGTGCTTACGTGATTTGCTATAGGAAATATTCCTATAAAGCATTGTGGAAATAATATGATTTATCCAACAGATGAGATCGATGTTAAGCTTGATCATAGATTTAGGGTTTAGTGTTTACCAAGAATTCCTATCTTCCATAATTCATAATTATGGACTTCTGATTAAGGACTTCTTTTCCTAGATATACTACTTCTTCATATCCATCATCATGTGCTAACATGATTAGCTTTACTTCACAAGAATATTCTTATCCATCTATTATTCTTCTAAATCTATACTTGGTTACATCAAGTACTCTACTGCTAATAATCTCCCGTCCCATAAATGGTTACTTCTAACTCTATTAACATCCTTCCTTAATCATCCATCACTAATATTACTCCAGTAGATGTCTTTATAATTAAATATACATCAAATCCTACTTCAACTCAAGTGTTTACTATTTTCCCAGAGGAAATTACTAACTCTATAATTCAATGCTGCTCTAACATCATCCTAATCATACAATCTTATCTCAACTTGACTCCAATATCTTATATTAGAGTCCAATCATGTCTTACCCACCAATATCACTTATAGAGGATATAAGCATTCAATCTTGGTGACTAAAGCATGATCATTATAATCCTCTGATCCTATATGTTTTAGGTTTCTAGTTGGCTAATCAAGGCTTTCATTATTATAACATTACAATTGTATTATAATTATCTTCTGTTTATCTCTATTGGACTAAGAGATATAATTCATTGAGTATACATACTTGATCCCACAGGATTACTCCTATTAACTATCTTCAATATTCATCCTTGTAAACTTTACCTCAGATACCCTTCTATCATTTCAGGAGTAAGTTAACTCCATCAATAATCCTATTGATTCAATTCTCTTCCAACACTCCCATCCTATAGATGATATTTAAATCTAGCATTAACACTTACCTTTCCTTACTTCCTTCTCTAAAGGATTTTAAGTGAACGCTATGATATGGTAAAGAGTTGTTAGATCAATAATTAATGGATTAATAATTGGTGAATCAATAGTTGATTACTCCACTTTGATGAACAACAAATATGAGAATAGGGTTTGATAGGGATGATAAGGATTGATATGGAAAGAAGGATATGTGGTGAATAATCTTAACTTGGTTTCTTTCCTACTCAATGTCACTAAAGAGTTAAGGTTAGGTATTACCATGATACTCATAGTAGGAATAGATAAGAATAAGATAGGTCAGGATTAGTTATTACATTTTATTACTTGAGTTGTAGTCTTAATTTGGTATTCATGAGTTGTTGTGATGAATATTATAATATGATCCCTTAAGGATCATATATTAATCATTAAGCAATGCATTATGATTTAATTTTATTATATTTGATCTACCCTTAGATCAAATCATGTTTTCCCAGATAAGGTTTTAGCAAAGGTCATATTGAAATTATCGCAGTCAACTTGACGATCTACTTCAATTCCATCAAGTTGAGAGAAGCTTCAATCACTTTGACAAGTTTTGTTCAAAAGCACGAAAATTATTCGGATTTTCTATGCATGAATGCAATGCACACATTTGTGTTCAGCTTATTTCTAAGCTCTAATGCTGGGATGTTGCAGACTCTCCCCCTTAAAATAAACTTCGTCCTCGAAGTTCGCAACTCTTATGTTTCAGAGTAAGGAATTGACTTGTAGTGGTTGCTACATTTCTCCACTCCATGGTAACTTCAAATGGGAATAATTGTGGTATTCTATATCCAGATAGTTTCCTTGGATTCTCATCATACTTGGAATCTCCAATTTGTTGCCTCAATCCTTCAAAGTTTCTTTCACAATCCTCCTTGAGAGATATGTACTTATTATAACTCCTTAATTTTGGGGTCTCTTCTTTAGTTCCTTATCCTAATTCGGTATCCTAATCCAACTCTTTCACTTAATCACTGAACTTTCTTACTATGTTATATAAGGTCTAGGAAGTCTCCCTAAAACAGGTTTTAAATTTCTATTTGCCAATAGTTGTGGTCAAAAAACTATATTGTTGTTCTTGTCATAGTATGGTTGATACTGGTATTCCTTCCAAAAATTGGATTTGAACTCATTTAGTTCATACCCATTGGAATTTCTTGTTCCTCTACACATATCTAATTGATTGTGCTTTATTCTCCCTTAAGGATCACTTAAGAGTTGTTTCTTTTAGAATTAGTCTGTTAGGTATGTTCTATTTTATCACCTTTAAGCTTTCGTCTTAGCAAGCTTTAGATAATGCTTTAATTATCACCTTAAGTACTTCTTCAACTACCATTTAATAATTTCCTTCAGGTTTGCGTACTACTTCCTTGAACTAAACTTCGATCTTTCATTCAGACATACTTCCGAAAGTACTTTAATAATGATGTTTTCTTTTGACCTTATGAAAATAAGGCTTAATGTTGTTATAGGTTAGTACTTCTTCTCCAACCTTTACTTCGAATTCAGATAACAGTACTTTCGTTTACTATTTACTCTCCCCCTTAGGGTTTACTAATAGTCTTCAAACTATCTATATAGTATTTGTTGGCTTTATAATTAGAATATTGGTCTCTGTCCAGCTTATACTCTACCTAGTTAGGGTCTTATGAAAGATTGTATGGTGTATCCACACAATTGTGGATCTCCGAAGTGAATCTTTTCAGCATTAATTGTCTTACTTACTATTTGGGCATTTTCGCTTTGATATATCAATTTTCACGAAGAGTCTCGAAAGACGATCGCTTTAAATTTTATACTCTTTTATGTCTTACTTAACTTAGGCCAAGTTTTATGCTCTTTATGCAACTTTTAAAATGATCTGATTAACTATTTTAACCGATACCTGCTGCGGCAAGTTACTAACTGCGGACCATCCTAGGGTGTATGTATTACCCTATGATTTCCGACATATTTCTAGCATTCACTCTAACTTATTCGAGTTTGGATACCACCCATTTCTGGTGAACTTAATTTCAGTACTTCTTGTTGTTTTATTCTATGTGTAAACCTCCTTGGTATACGGAATTCGTCACTCCCTTGCACGGATTTCCATTCCTATCTAGGTCTATAACATCAAGTAATAACTGGGTGTTACATCATACATTTGCACACCTAATTAAACTTCATGTACAGATCTAGTCAATCAAGAAGATTCAAGCAAATCCAAAAGTCGATAAACAACCAAACATATACCATGTATTATACATAGGTTTTAGATAATTTACAGATGACTGGCCGCTCCAACGGTTTTCCCCTCATATACATTACACAACTATCTTACAAGAACTCCTGATCTTGTGAGTATATCCTCACTTATTTCGGCAAACCTTTCAAACTACAATACGCATTACCCTCCATGTACATTATTCAAGCACTCATCCCTTGGAACTTCGTTCCTTTCTTACTTTTATCTTCCTCTAGTACTTCCTGGAGTTCCGTCCATGATGACGTGAAGTCCTACGACTGCCTTCTGGAGCGTACGAGCATACAGGAGGTGCATATTCTTGATTAGAAGTACCGAGACTAAGATTAGTCATTGAAAAATGACTAGAGTTGGCGTAAACTTCTACAGGATATTCCTGTTTTTCCGACGAACGCTTCCTCAAAGTAAGATGGATCCTTAGCCTTTTTCTTGGATCCATTCGTACATATTGGTATAGTAGCTATCGGAATACTCTTCTAAGTCGATTGGATTGGTATCACCCCCATATGGTCCATAAGGCTCTCTATGGTTATAGTTGGTCTCTTCTCCGATACCTGTATCACAGGGTATAGGATTTCCTATGGTTCCACCTTGAGATTCTACTCCCCATTCATACTGGTTTTGCTCAGGGTTACTTGGAATAACTCCAGCCCATTCATGTTGTTCGGAGTTATACTTGGTCCATAAATCTTCAGGTGGCTGGGGTTTATTTTGGTAGTAGGCATAGTTTTCTGAGTGTGGATCATCAAACTCAGTTTACTCATACACTTCTCCTGAAGGTATGTATTTGGGATTCCTAGCTTCTTTATCTAACTTCTTCCTACGTGTCATTGCTTTATCAGGATCAGTAAAATCCTCAATGACTGTATCCAGTTCCTGAACTAAGACCTGATGAGTGTTATGGTAAGTGTTTAGCAAAGATCTATAATGATCCATATACTCTACTGCTCGAGTGGGTTTAGTTTGTACTAGAGTAGAGTGATCTAACTCATGCTTTGGGTTTGATGTTTCATGGGGTATAATAGTGTGGGTACTACCTTCTAGAGCTTGGGATTTCTGTTCTCGGATCATGGTTATGGCTGCTGCTACAGCAATCTGATATGCAGATGCCATGCATCTTGCCTCTCCTGATGGCATTTCTCCTTGAAGTCCTAACTTCTTGGGTAACATGATCATGACACGGTATTTAGCTAATACCTGCCCATCATAGTAATTGTAAATCTTGACCAAAAGTCTCGATTCACATTCCAAACTCCATAGGAGTTATCGGAGATTATATGTCCAATCCCCTCTGTAGTCATTTAACGTCATGTTCATCACTTAAACATTCCAGGGTGGATATCGAGGTGCCATGTAGAACTATAGATAAGAAATTATCATCGGTCACATAGAGTTAAAACTCTTGGGTAATGATCGGGTGTTGGGCATATGCTATATGGGTATCCTCATAGCATGTCTCTTATCCGACTAACCCGGGTGGCCCATAGTCGGTAGCATGGCCTGTGGCCTACTGGGCGGCCCAGTTAGGTGGATCCAGAAGGGAAGCCCATGCCGGATAAAGAAAGGCTACGGTAGAGTCACCAGCGTACCCGGAGCCTTGGAGTACAAGATACACAAGACTAGTGATAGACGGTGTAGGACTCTGTAACCTGTCCGGCTAGGACTTTTCCCTGTAACCCTAGGACCTGGCAACTATATAAGTCAGGCATATGGGAGCCTTTAGGGGACGACGATAACTTACAATCTCAGACAACCTCGCACAACGAACCTATCTCTATAACTCGGCGTATTGCCCTTATAGTGATTTATATGTAACATCCCTAAAATCATGATTTCAAAGATTGCATATCGTTCATGCATGCATATAGTTTTGAGATCAATTTCAAACCAATTCCAAGAAAACAGAAGCACATAGTGCTATCATTTTATGTGAGCAAACTTAAATCAAATGACCATCCCCATTTGAGAGCTTAAGTGTTTTAAAACCCAAGTTTGTTTGTTTCCTTGTTGATTGGATTGAGTGTGGAGTTTGAACAAAATTATACAAAATAAAAATGGTTTCAAAACCATTTATAAACATTTGCAAATCAAGTGCTATGGCACTGTTTATTTTGTTTATTCAAAAGAACCAAGCTTGAACAGAGAGAGCACATGTTTCTATGCCCAGAAATATGATTGTTGCACCCTACAAAATCCTGGAAAAAGTTTGGATTCAAAAGCTTTTGAAATCATTTGAAAATCAATCCAGAAAATCAAATTAGAAAAAGAAAAGGAATAAAGAAAAGGAAAAGGGCCGGCGCTACTATTCTGGCCCAACAGCGAAACCAGCCCAGCTAGCCCACCCGGGTTCCCCTTCTCCCTCTCTCACGCGCAGACGCACCCAGCGAGCCGCTGACACCCGGAACCCACTCCCCCTCTGTTCTATTCGCTGACAAGCGGGCCCTCTCCACGTCGACTCCTTCTTCCCCAAATCGCGCCCGCAGACCACGTCACCGCTGCCGTTGATGTCGGTAATGGCGCGGCGTAATTAGCCTTGATACCGTGAGCGTTTCCTGTCGCGCTTCGGCCTATTTAAACCCCACCCCGCCGCGGTCATTTCCCCCCACGCTGCACACTCTTCTCTCCACCAGGATGCCCCTAATTCGCGTTGCACCGCCGCAGCCAGAGCTAACTCCGGCGAGGTATTCCAGTAAGACCCCGTCGCCCCTTACTGCCTAAACTTGCCAGTACAATCTTCGCGACCATGCGCACCTCCTGACCCCTCTGGTGCATGCTAGGAACATCCAGAGCCTCGGCAACATCGGCGACCACACGAGACAGATGACCCCATCAACTCCGGCGATCAATTGCGGTAAGCTCCGAGCGCCCCTTGCCCCCTCTTGCATACGATGTTGTTCGCCACTGTCTTGCGTGTCTCCTAAACCATCTGGTTCGTGCTAGGGCGACGCGGAACCTCGGCAACAACTTCGACAGCAACCACCTGACGCCGTGCACAACTCTGACGAGCTCCAGCAGCCCATACCATGCGCCCATTGCAAAGCCACCGCCACCTTGAGCTTCACCAACTCTCTGCGGTTCTGGTAAGCACCCTCTCCCCTCCCCGGGCGACCTAGAACGCCAGCGCCGCCACTGACAGACGCGCCGCCGCCAGTCGCCGCCGCTAGCGCCGCTAGGCTATGGTCAGAGCAACGGTAGCCGTTAGATCTGTATCGTAAGGACTAGATTAGATCTGAGCGAAACATTTTCTTTGAATCTGGCGCGTTGGATCTGACTTGATTTGACGGCGCAGAAGGGTGATCCTAAGTGAAACGGCATCGGCCAATAGGATAGCGCCGCGTGGCTAGGGTTTGGTTTAAAAACAGAATTTGAAATCTGATTTATATCCAAATTTCATTTAGCTATAACTTTTGTTTCCCACATTAGATTTTGGCAAATTTTATACCGTTGGAATCAGGAGAGCAATCCCTTTCCATTTATGCAATGTGTTTAAAGTTTTGCTTCTGTTAAAATAGTTTTATTTGCAGAAACATGTGTAGGGCTTATTTGAGCATATGAAATGTTTAGGAATTGTTTTTAGTGTCAAATAAACTTGGTTTGGCAAGTTTTTGACTTGTTCAAGATTCAATACTATGACTTGCTTGGTTGAGTTTTAAAAATCACCACTTAGCGTTTTGCATGCATGCATATGTATTTTTGTTTGTTTGTATATGTTGTGTGTAATTTGTTGCTACCGTTCTTTGTGTAGACTTTGGTGCTAGTGATTGTGATTGTGAAGAGTGCTACTCTCCCAAATACCAAGGCAAGTGGTACTTCATGAATATTTCTATCCCTATATTTTATACTAAGCATTAGAAATATTTTTCTAAGTCTTGCATGTTAATATTTTGCCTAAATGCTATGATGGAAAATCCTATGTAGTTGTAGAATTGCTAGGAAATTTCTAAGTTAAGTTACTATCTATGCCATGCTTAGCCTAGCTAGTAGCAAACAAGGGTTGGTGAAATATATACATGCTATGATGAAAATATTTCGAAGTCTTTGGACTTTGTTTTACCTAATAAAACAACTAAGTCAATGAATCACCTGGGTGGAAAGGGACTTGATTGGTGGTTTTTGGTTGAGTGGTTACACAAGGCCCATGGATATGGTTTACCCTGTGTATCACACTTGTGGTAAGCCACCCAGGAACAAAGAGATTTTAGAGGCCAAGTGTTAAGAAGCTTATAGTGCAGCCACTTGGCATTATGGGCTCTGCCTGGATCACATAAGTTGCTAGAACTTAGCCATTTGGATAGTTGGTGGTAGTGGGAATGATAGGTTGGAGCGCGTCCATTTGGTCTAAGGGAAGGCTTCTGAAAGGTCCTGTCTTGGTGAAACCATGTCTGGTGGGGAAAGTGCACAACCTCTGTAGATGGAAAAATCTAAGTACTTAGCCAAGTCCATGGCAATGGACAACTTGAGCATCAAGACATGGAAGCTATCAAGAATCTCATCATCCCAACTTCTAAGTAAAAAACTTGTGGGTGAACAAGGGTGAAGGACCTCAATGTCTATTGGTGGTTCCTTGGGAAAAGTTTTTGACAAAGAAAAACTTAGTGATTTCAACTAATAGGAAAAACCTATTTTGAGCAAAGCAAGCCAAGCTACACTTAGCAAAATTTGCATATAGTAACTAGTCCACTTAAAACATACTAAGGTATCACTTGCCAATACTATTCCAAAGTATTGACCCACTGTGTCTATAACTTGTGATGTTGCAGGTTACTCTTATGAGGATTAGGTGTCATGAGTCTACACTCAACATGTTTGCCTGTGGCACATGAAGATGAAGACTTACATTTATTTACTTATTCAAACTCTTGTATTAGGCCTATGGCCTTGAGTTGTAAAGACTATGTTTATCTCTGGAATGGATGTAATAAATGACCTTTGTATCTGTGTACTTCATCTTAAACTGTGGATGCTAGCAATGATCCAGTGACTAGCATTGCAATCACAGGGATCCTTTTCCTTTACAAAGGAGGGATCTTACAGATGGTATCAGAGCACTGTGTTGCCTGTAGGATTATGACCCTAGGATTGGAAACCACTAAGGAAAAAAATTTAGCCACTTCTACACTTGTCTATTCTTCTCGTAAAACTTTTCTAATCTTCTCTCTCATCTCTATTTGTAGATGAACTCCATCAACGAAGCCGTGAGGAAAGGACCACTCATGACAATGACTTTGGAGTGTGAGACAGAATTCCCCAAGGCTCTCAAGGACCTCATGGTTGCATTAGACATACAAGGTGCAGTTGTGTACAAGGGCTTTCCTGTGATGGATGAAGGAGAGGAATACTGGTGGGTACAACTTCACTTGTATAAAAACAAGGAAGACAAGCATCAGGAAAAAGGATTCTGCATGTTCACCAATTCAGTGGTGCAACCTACATTCTTTGAATCAGCAAAGGATGCAGCTTGGAAGACCATCAAAGAACTTGGTGATAGAGTCAAGTGCTGAATGCTCAACCTCCAAAATGATCTAAGGAAAGAGAAGGAACATACCCAAGAGTTGGAAGCTACCAACCAAACCCTAAGAGGAGACATTATAGACTTAGTGATGGAGTCATGTGAGCAGGATATGCTGATTGCTTCTAGAAACATTGTGTTAGCCAACAGATCCAGTGAGATAGGATTGTAAACGTACTTTGTTAGTTGGACCACCACCTAACACCTTATTTTCCAAAATTTTGCTTTAAAATAAGATTGAACCTTGGTTGTTGTAATGGTTTCATGTATGCATGACTTGTGTGTTTTACTTCCCAAGGATATGTATGTGTTGTTTTGTCATTTGTTTTATCATAATTTGTTTTGTTCTAACTTTCCTATCTTATAAATAGATGCCTATTACCATCAGCACTGTTGAGGAGTTCCAGGTTACCCGCTTTGGTCCTCGTATCGTTGAGCTTACTACTTTGCTCAATCTCCCTCTTCCCACCATCATGGTGCACCCCCTCACCAAGTTTGAGAGGAAGGACCTCTGGGGCTTCAAGGTCAACCAGCCCGGACGCCAGACGGAGCCTACCACGGAGGCCATTGTCTTCAAGATCATGCACGATGACAGGGAGAGAGGCCTTGAGGTAGTGATGCAGGACCTGATAGGAAGTCTGCTAGGACGACACTCCCGACAGGTTAGAGGTACCCACTTCCACGTCTTCGGAAGACGTGATGAGGATGGAGAGTCCATCGACTTCGAGGACGATTCGAGGGACGCAGCAGAGCCGATACGCCTGTACCTCCAGGACTTAGAGTCTCTCATTAGGCACGTGGACACAGACAGGACCAATGTCATGCTCAGCAATGATGAGCTCCAGGTGCATCTTCGCGAGAAGGACAAGCTCTTCGCGCAGCAAGACGAGATAGTCAAGGAAATGGAGGCGAAGTTCGAGACCCAGGATAGGAAGTTCAAGAGTCAGGAGAAACGTGTCTAGGATAGGAACAAGAAGATCCGGGACATGACTGAAGAACTGCAGTCCAAGGACTTTGAGCTAGAGCAGCAGCAGACAGTGATAGAGAGGCTTCGCTCCTAGAAGAGGGCTCTCAAGGCCAAGATAGAGACCTTGACCACTAGCATCGAGGAAAACAAGACCGCGATGGAGAATGCATGTCTTACCTTTGTCGAGGAGGTTTGATGCTGATGAGTAGATTGACTACTCGTTTATCTTTTATTATCACACTTGTTGTTTGAGAACTTGTTATTGGACCATCCGACATGTGGATGGCTTGCTACTTGTGTGTTTTACTTTGTGAACTTGTTATCTTGTTGTTGAACCTTTATCTTTCTGTTGCATGCTTGTGTTTTCTTATGTGATGTAATGTGCATGAAAGCATATATGGGTATCTCATTCTTATCTCTATTTGAACAAACCACAGATGCCTCCCCGTCGTGCAAACCCCAACCCCAACAACAACAACAACAACATCACTCCAGAAATGCAACAAATGATGACTGCTCAAACTCAGCTAATGCAGATGATGACGACGTTCGTCCAGAACCAAAACAATAACAACAACAACAATAACAACAACAATAACAACAATAACAACAACAACAACCACCCACCGGGTTTTGATATGCTCACCAGGTTCTTGAGATTGAGGCCAGCTAAGTTCTCAGGGACGACTGATCCCATGGTGGACAATGATTGGTTACACTCAGTGAACAAGGACTTGGTAACCGTGGGCACTACTGATGCTGAAAAGGTCAGATTTGCAGCACATCTGCTGGAAGGGCCAGCCGCCACTTGGTGGGACAACTTCCAGATCGCCACTCCCATAGATGAAGTGACATGGGCTATCTTTGAGGATGGCTTTCGCACTGCTCATATCTCATCTGGAGTGATGAGTCTGAAAAAGAAAGAGTTCCACAATCTGAAGCAGCGCCACCGCAGCGTGGCTGAATACATTGAGGAGTTCAACAATCTGGCGCGTTATGCACCGGATGAAGTTGACACTGATGCCAAGAGAAAGGAAAAAAATTCTTGAAGGCTTGAATGATGAGCTGAATCTGCAATTGGCTGTGACATATGTTCCCACTTATCAATCGCTCTGTGACAAAGCTGCTATTTTGGAGAACAAAATGAAGAAAGTTGAGAGTAGAAAGAGAAAGCACTCCGACAAGCACAGCTCGGGATCGTCTCACAAACGATCTCATTATGATGACAGTGGAAGCTCAGGATCCCACAAGCATGGGAAATTCAACAAGCACCACAACCACAACCGTCATGACAACAAGCATCACCGTAGTCATGACAATGACAAGTACAAGAACCACAAGAGTGGACATAAGAGCCACCACAGTGGTAATGGAAGTGGAAGTGGGAGTCAGCCTGTTAAGAGAGACATCAGTCAGGTTGAATGCTTCAAATGCAAGAAGATGGGGCATTATGCAAATGACTGCCCAGAAAAGAAAGTTGAAGGACCCAACAAGCCTAATCCTTTCTAGAAGGGACAGGTGAACCACATCAGTGTGGAGGAGGTCTATGAGGAGCCTGATGCTGTTGCTGGTAAGTTCAGACTCAATTCTATTCCAGCATTTGTTCTTTTTGATACTGGAGCATCGCATTCATTCATATCAAAAGCATTTGTTGATAGAAATGGGTTTCCAACTGAAAACATTGGGTGTCCAATAAAAGTTAGTTCTCCGGGTGGAGATATGATAGTAAGTCTTGGATGCCAGGATCTAGTAATAGAGTTTGGAAAGCATAAATTTCCAGTGAGTCTGATAATCCTAGATTCCTAAGGACTGGACGTAATATTGGGAATGGATTGGATGGCTAAGTATGAAGGAGTACTAGATTGTGCTAATCGTACTGTTGCACTCACAACCCCGGAAAGAAAGCGGATTAAATTCAAGTCCAACTTTGTATCTAAAGGAAGTAAGCTAAATTCTCTTAAGGGGGTTAGCATGGACAGTGTGCCAATTGTGAGTGAGTATCCAGATGTATTTCCGGAAGAATTGCCGGGAATGCCACCAGATAGAGATGTGGAGTTTATTATAGATTTGGTACCAGGGTCTGGACCAATAGCAAAGAGACCTTATAAAATGTCAGTTGATGAACTGAAAGAACTCAAGAAACAACTTGGAGAACAGCTACAGAAAGGATTTATTCAACCAAGTTCTTCATCTTGGGGAGCCCCAGTTTTGTTCGTGGAGAAGAAAGATAGAAGTCAAAGGTTATGCATAGATTACCGTTCACTCAACGAGGTAACTATCAAGAACAAATACCCTTTGCCTAGAATCAATGACTTGTTTGATCAGCTAGAAGGAGCCTGTGTGTTCTCAAAGATTGATCTCCGGTCAGGCTACTTTCAACTCAAGATAAGGGAACAAGACATACCTAACACAGCATTCACTACAAGGTATGGATTGTATGAGTATACCGTAATGCCTTTTGGTTTGACCAATGCTCCAGCATACTTCATGAATATGATGAACAAGGTGTTCATGGAATTCCTTGACAAGTTTGTTGTCGTTTTCATCGATGACATCTTAGTCTACTCCAAGAGCAAAGATGAGCATGAAGGACATTTGCGCTTGATACTTGAGAAGTTAAGAGAGCATAAACTTTATGCCAAATTCAGCAAGTGTGAGTTCTGGTTGGATGAAGTTGGTTTTCTTGGTCATGTTATGACAAAGGATGGTGTAGCAGTTGATCCTGCTAAAGTTTCAGCTGTGACTGAATGGGAATCTCCCAAGTCCGTGAAAGAAGTTCGAAGTTTCCTTGGCTTAGCAGGTTACTACAGGAGGTTCATAGAGAATTTCTCTAAGGTAGCTAAGCCTATGACTGAATTTTTAAAGAAAGACAAGAAGTTTGCTTGGTCTGAAGGTTGTGAGCTCAGCTTTCAGGAATTGAAGAAGAGACTTGTGACAGCACCAGTCTTGTGTCTGCTTGATTTGGAGAAAGATTTCCAAGTATATTGTGATGCATCTCATCAAGGTTTGGGTGCAGTACTTATGCAAGACGGTAAAGTTGTGGCTTATGCCTCGAGACAACTCAAAACTCATGAAGTAAACTATCCTACTCATGATTTAGAGTTAGCCTCTGTTGTCCATGCACTCAAAACATGGAGACACTATCTTTTGGGAAAGCGTTGTGAAGTGTTCACAGATCACAAAAGTTTGAAGTATATCTTCACCCAGAAGAAAATTAATATGAGACAAAGAAGATGGCTAGAACTTATCAAAGACTATGACTTAAGTTTGCAATACCACCCCGGTAAAGCAAATGTTGTAGCAGATGCTCTAAGTCATAAAGTTTTTGTGAATGGCCTTACCAAAGGAGAATTGCCAGATGATCTGTGTACCCAATTTAGAAAACTCAGATTGGAAATTGTGCCTGAAGGACATCTCATGTCTTTGGATGTTCAACCCACTTTATTGGACAAGATCAAAGAAGCCCAGAAGACTGATAAGGAAATTGAAGAGATTAAGGAAAAGATTGGCAAAGGAAAAGCCAAAGAATTCCATGAAGACGAACAAGGTACTTTATGGCATGGGAAACGTATCTGTGTTCGACAAGACCCGGAGTTGCGGAAACTGATTTTGCAAGAAGCACACAACTCTCCGTATTCTATTCATCCGGGTAACACCAAAATGTACATGGACATGAAAGAAAGATTTTGGTGGAATAATCTCAAGAAGGACATCGCCGAACACATTGCTTTTTGTGATGTGTGTAGTAGAGTAAAAGCGGAACATCAGAAACCAACCGGTTTGCTTCAACCACTACCTATTCCTGATTGGAAGTGGGACAAGATTGGTATGGATTTAATTACCGGATTACCAAGGACCAGGTCAGGATACGATTCTATTTGGGGCCTAACTAAAGTGGCTCATTTCATACCCGTGAAGACAACCTACACAAGTGCTAAGTTAGCCAGAATCTACATGAGTAGAATTGTGTGTCTACATGGAGTGCCCAAGAGTATTGTGTATGATACGGGAACTCAATTCACTTTCCATTTCTGGAGACAGTTACATGAGTCATTGGGAACGAGGTTGGAATTCAGTACTGCTTTTAACCCTCAAACTGATGGACAAACAGAAAGGACTAATCAGATTCTCGAAGACATGTTTAGGGCATGTGCCCTAGACTATGGAGCCAGTTGGGATGAAAGTCTGCCTTACGCAGAATTCTCTTATAACAATAGCTATCAAGCCAGCATTGAGATGGCACCGTTTGAGTTTATCTACGGAAGAAAGTGTACCACCCCATTGTTATGGAATGGTGTGGGAGAAAGAAGTTTATTCGGGCCAGATCTTATCAAAGAAGCCGAAGAGAAGGTCAAATTGGTTAAGGACAGGTTGAAGATAGCACAGTCCCGAGAGAAAAGCTACGCAGATCCTAAGTGTAGAGAAGTCACCTACGAAGTTGGAGATAGAGCTTATCTTAGAGTGTCACCACTTCGTGGAGTGAAAAGGTTCGGAGTCAATGGGAAATTGGCACCAAGATATGTTGGGCCATTCAAGATTCTGAGTCGCAAAGGAGAAGTTGCCTATGAAATAGAACTGCCAGAATCTCTATCAGCTGTCCTAATGTGTTTCATGTGAGTCAGCTTAAGAAATGTCATCCAGAAATGGAGGAAACTTCTTTGAAGGATACTATACCTTTGGAGGAGGTTCAATTGGAAAGTGATCTCACCTATGAAGAGAAACCTATCAAGATTCTTGAGACTGCAGAAAGAGTCACAAGGACTAAGACTATCAAGTTTTGCAAAGTACAGTGGAATCATCATTCCTAAGAGGAAGCAACATGGGAAAGAGAAGATGATCTTCGGAAAGACCACCCTCACCTATTTGCTAGCCAAACCGAATCTCGAGGGCGAGATTCACCTTAAGGGGGTTAGATTTGTAACATCCCTAAAATCATGATTTCAAAGATTGCATATCATTCATGCATGCATATAGTTTTGAGATCAATTTCAAACTAATTCCAAGAAAACAGAAGCACATAGTGCTATCATTTTATGTGAGCAAACTTAAATCAAATGACCATCCCCATTTGAGAGCTTAAGTGTTTTAAAAACCAAGTTTGTTTGTTTCCTTGTTGATTGGATTGAGTGTCGAGTTTGAACAAAATTATACAAAATAAAAATGGTTTCAAAACCATTTTCAAAACATTTGCAAATCAAGTGCTATGGCACTGTTTATTTTGTTTATTCAAAAGAACCAAGCTTGAACAGAGAGAGCACATGTTTCTATGCCCAGAAATATGATTGTTGCACCCTACAAAATCCTGGAAAAAGTTTGGATTCAAAAGCTTTTGAAATCATTTGAAAATCAATCCAGAAAATCAAACTAGAAAAAGAAAAGGAATAAAGAAAAGGAAAAGGGCCGGCGCTACTATTCTGGCCCAACAGCGAAACCAGCCCAGCTAGCCCACCCGGGTTCCCCTTCTCCCTCTCTCACGCGTAGACGCACCCAGCGAGCCGCTGACACCCGAACCCCACTCCCCCTCTGTTCTATTCGCTGACAAGCGGGCCCTCTCCACGTCGACTCCTTCTTCCCCAAATCGTGCCCGCAGACCACGTCGCCGCTGCCGTTGATGCCGGTAATGGCGCGGCGTAATTAGCCTTGATACCGCGAGCGTTTCCTGTCGCGCTTCGGCCTATTTAAACCCCACCCCGCCGCGGTCATTTCCCCCCACGCTGCACACTCTTCTCGCCACCAGGCTGCCCCTAATTCGCGTTGCACCGCCATAGCCAGAGCTAACTCCGGCGAGGTATTCCGGTAAGACCCCGTCGCCCCTTGCTGCCTAAACTTGCCAGTACAATCTCCGCGACCATGCGCACCTCCTGACCCCTCTGGTGCATGCTAGGAACATCCAGAGCCTCGGCAACGTCGGCGACCACATGAGACAGACGACCCCATCAACTCCGGCGATCAATTGTGGTAAGCTCCGAGCGCCCCTTTCCCCCTCTTGCATACGAGGTTGTTCGCAACTGTCTTGCGCGTCTCCTAAACCATCTGGTTCGTGCTAGGGCGACGCGGAACCTCGGCAATGACTTCGAAAGCAACCACCTGACGCCGTGCACGACTCCGACGAGCTCCAGCAGCCCATACCGTGCGCCCCATGCAAAGCCACCGCCACCTTGAGCTTCACCAACTCTCTGCGGTTCTGGTAAGCACCCTCTCCCCTCCCCGGGCGACCTAGAACGCCAGCACCGCCACTGACAGACGCGCCGCCGCTAGTCGCCACCGCTAGCGCCGCTAGGCTATGGTCAGAGCAACGGTAGTTGTTACATCTGTATCGTAAGGACTAGATTAGATCTGAGCGAAACGTTTTCTTTGAATCTGGCACGTTGGATCTGACTTGACCTGACGGCGCGGAAGGGTGATCCTAAGTGAAACGGTATCGGCCAATAGGATAGCGCCGCGTGGCTAGGGTTTGGTTTAAAAACAGAATTTGAAATCTGATTTATATCCAAATTTGATTTAGCTATAACTTTTGTTTCCCACGTTAAATTTTGGCAAATTTTATACCGTTGGAATCAGGAGAGCAAGCCCTTTCCATTTATGCAATGTGTTTAAAGTTTTGCTTCTGTTAAAATAGTTTTATTTGCAGAAACATGTGTAGGGCTTATTTGAGCATATGAAATGTTTAGGAATTGTTTTTAGTGTCAAATAAACTTGGTTTGGCAAGTTTTTGACTTGTTCAAGATTCAGTACTATGCACTTGCTTGGTTGAGTTTTAAAAATCACCACTTAGCGTTTTGCATGCATGCATATGTATTTTTGTTTGTTTGTATATGTTGTGTGTAATTTGTTGCTACCATTCTTTGTGTATACTTTGGTGCTAGTGATTGTGATTGTGAAGAGTGTTACTCTCCCAACTACCAAGGCAAGTGGTACTTCATGAATATTTCTATCCCTATATTTTATACTAAGCATTAGAAATATTTTGCTAAGTCTTGCATGTTAATATTTTGCCTAAATGCCATGATGGGAAATCCTATGTAGTTGTAGAATTGCTAGGAAATTTCTAAGTTAAGTTACTATCTATGCCATGCTTAGCCTAGCTAGTAGCAAACAAGGGTTGGTGAAATATATACATGCTATGATGAAAATATTTCGAAGTCTTTGGACTTTGTTTTACCTAATAAAACAACTAAGTCAATGAATCACTTGGGTGGAAAGGGACTTGATTGGTGGTTTTTGGTTGAGTGGTTACACAAGGCCCATGGATATGGTTTACCTTGTGTATCACACTTGTGGTAAGCCACCCAGGAACAAAGAGATTTTAGAGGCCAAGTGTTAAGAATCTTATAGTGCAGCCACTTGGCATTATGGGCTCTGCCTGGATCACATAAGTTGCTAGAACTTAGCCATTTGGACAGTTGGTGGTAGTGGGAATGATAGGTTGGAGCGCATCCATTTGGTCTAAGGGAAGGCTTCTGAAAGGTCCTGTCTTGGTGAAACCAAGTCTGGTGGGGAAAGTGCACAACCTCTGCAGATGGAAAAATCTAAGTTCTTAGCCAAGTCCATGGCAATGGACAACTTGAGCATCAAGACATGGAAGCTATCAAGAATCTCATCATCCCAACTTCTAAGTAAAAAACTTGTGGGTGAACAAGGGTGAAGGACCTCAATTTCTATTGGTGGTTCCTTGGGAAAAGTTTTTGACAAAGAAAAACTTAGTGATTTCAACTAATAGGAAAAACCTATTTTGAGCAAAGCAAGCCAAGCTACACTTAGCCAAATTTGCATATAGTAACTAGTCCACTTAAAACATACTAAGGTATCACTTGCCAATACTATTCCAAAGTATTGACCCACTGTGGCTGTAATTTGTGATGTTGCAGGTTACTCTGATGAGGATTAGGTGTCATGAGTCTACACTCAACATGTTTGCCTGTGGCACATGAAGATGAAGACTTACATTTATTTACTTATTCAAACTCTTGTATTAGGCCTGTGGCCTTGAGTTGTAAAGAATATGTCTATCTCTGGAATGGATGTAATAAATGACCTTTGTATCTGTGTACTTCATCTTAAACTGTAGATGCTAGCAATGATCCAGGGACTAGCATTGCAATCACAGGGATCCTTTTCCTTTACAAAGGAGGGATCTTACATTATAGCAGGAGTAGGATTCCGCCACTGTTGTGGGATCTGAACCTGGGTAAGCTGTGTTACCTCGTACCCGTCAACCGTCCGCCTTACCCCACGTCTCTAAACACGCACTGTGAGGACCCCTCCCTGGCGTACTCGTCGGCAATACCACGACAGTTGGCGCCCACCGTGGGGCAAGAGGCGCTTCAGGCTCTTCAGCGGGCGAGGACCAAGATCTTCGCGGGAATCGGCGAAACTGTAGCCATCGGTCGCGTTCTCTTCTCCGGCAACGTTCCGATCGTCCCTCTCGACGAGTTCTGGATCCCGACGAAGACGAACCCTACACGGTGTTCGATCGTTCCTATCGGAGACATCCACCTCTTCATCGGCGAAACCGACTCGGGCTCTAGTTCCCTGGAGGTCGGAGGAGCATCAAGACCCGCACGGACCGCCCACGGGCAGGATACGTTCGCGGAAGGATCGATGTCGGATCTCTCCTCGGAGTTTGCCGGCAAAGATCGGAAAAATTCAAGACCCACCCAAACCGCCCCTGTGTAGGATATAAAGGTGGAAGATCACTGCAAATCCGTCGGCTTTGTCCATGCGTCTGGACAGCAGAGATCCAAGTTCGTAGGCGTGGTTACCATCTTCGATCTGGCATGCTGCGTTCAGAGAGAGGGCAAAAACCCCCGCGATTACCTAGCCAGGTGGCTCCGTATACGAGCCGATGTAGCCCACTACCCCAATGATGATGCTATCTATCACTTTGTGGAAGGACTGGACCATGGCACACTTCTCCGACATTCTCTAAGACGGCAACAGGCGTCAGGACGCCTTACCTTCGAAGGCATGGTGAACACCGTCAACAACTACGTGGAGGATGAAGCGGCAGCTCAAACAGCGCTTGCGCTCATTGACGGAGCCCCTCCGATTCAGCCACCACCACCACCACCTCCAGCCGCCATCGTTGTAGCAGCACCACCACCTCTAGTCATCGTCGAGGCCGTTGCACCTCCACCGCCCGTCATCGATGAAGTCCTGGCACCCTCCGACTCTGTCATTGACGCGCTTTATGCTGATTTCAATGCAGATTCAGAGGAAATAGACTTCAGTCCAGAAGAGCTAGACTCCGCTATGCAGGAGATGGAGGAGGAGTACTTGCGCGACGAGCAAGCTAATAGCACCATCATGTCTTGACGGGTGTTCGTCACCATTGGGACAGCGATGGATGAAGATCAACCCGGGCAAGATCCGCCTACGGCGCTGGAAAAGGGGAAGGGGCCACTTATTGCTGCCGACAATGATCGCGCAAAAGTCATGCCTCCTCCGCCTAAGCCAGTGCAGCAGCCGCAGGAACTCGGCACCGGTCCGAGCAACAACAACACCGCAAACTTGCCGCCTCCAGCATCCATGTCGGCAGCAGCCCATGTTACTCCAGCTGATAGAGTGATGTACGGAAATCTCCTCGTTGAGCCACTAACCGTTGATCATATCCGGAACGTGACTCATCTTGATGAGAAGCGCCAGCAGCTGCTAGAGGAGGCGCAAGCCATCGCGGAGCAAGGTGCTAAACTAGATCAAGATCTGGTCAACACGCAGAAATCCATAGAGAAAGCTAGAGCAATGGAAGCCGAGTACAAGACTCTGCAGCAGCAGCAGAAGGCTAAGAAGGCTCCGGCTCGCGTCATCAACGATCCTGGTGTACGGCGCAACCTAGGATGGGCTCCCTCGAAGCCGGCACAGGCCAAGCCATACATTGATAGTGAAGGCAAGCAGGTGATGCCCACCCCACTCCTTAACCTCGCCGTCGCCAAGACCCTTCTGGAGCAGGATAGATCGCCCGAGGCAGTAGAACAGGTCTATGACTTGGTGGCCAAGGCGGTAAAGCAGCAGGAAAAGTCCACCTCCCAGAGGCTTGAGTCTGACCCAGCGCTCTGTCGATCTAGCCAGTACAAACCGCCAAGAGACATATCTCCTCAGGATGTCGGATCACAGACGGGTTCATCAGAACGAAGACGGAGGGATGCGCGCAACAGGAAGGATGCTATCCCCATATCCTCCGACCACGGAGAAAGAGCCCGACCTCTCCGCCCATCGCCACCGCCCCGATCCCCCCGACGTCAGGAAGACTACAAGGCTCACCATCGCACGGATATGCCCCTACCAAAGCAGTGCGGCATCGTCATCCGCGACAACGCGGCACAGACCCGTCATGATGAAGAGCGCCACCAAGGACATAAGAGCAGGTCACACCACGACCCTCCGCGTCCGACAAGCAACCGTGACAGGCGTGGGGCGTCGCAGGAGGGTAACAGCAAGAAGGCTAACCCACCGCCAACTCCTCCTCCGTCGCCGCCAAGCAGTCACCATGGCGGAAGAGGCCCGCGTCATTCACGCAGCCCGTCCCCTGTTGACAACAAGAAGAAGAACCTGGAGCCGTATGATGCACGTTCGCGGATCGATAAGATCCACGAGGCCCGGGAAGGACCATACATGGGACCATGTTGCTTTGGACCTACAATACGGTCCGCAACTTACCCCAAAGGTTTCCGGATTGACAAGACCATCAAGCCCTATGATGGCACCGCCAAGCCCGCCACATGGTTGCAGGACTACGACAACACGGTGGAGATTGCCGGAGGCAACCCAACGTCGCCGTCAAGTACCTCCCGTTAATGTTGGCAGGAACGGCCCGTCAATGGATCGACGACTTGTCGGAAAAATCTATCTACAACTGGCTTGATATGCAAGAAGCATTCACCAAGAACTTTGAGGGTACATACAAGCGTCCCTGCACTGTGGGCGATCTACAGCGATGCGTGCAAGAGAAAGACGAGACATCTCGCGCCTACCTCTCCCACTGGCTAGACATGAGGAATTCCTGCGCAGAAGTACACGCTTAGACCGCTATGGCCGCCTTCATTGATGGTTTGGAAAGGGGCACGTTACTCCGACATAAGCTAAAGCGCTTACAGGACAATCATCAGCTTGACTTGAATCAGATGATTCAGTGAGCTACTGAGTTCGCAGCTGCCGACGACGATGCTCGTGGCTCTTTGCCGGCAACGGCCGTTCCAACCCAAGCTCGGAGGAACAGCAGTACAAAGCGGAAAACCGCTCCAGAAGAAAAGCAATCTACCGACATGGTCGCCGTGACTTTTGCAAGACGAGGAGAAGGCCGTTGCAGAAGTTGTCCTCTACATCGAAGAATTCAAGGAGATCCACAGCAAGGTCAATGACTCAGAGATACCCGCGTCGAAGAAGCAGATCTCCGACTCCACTCCTGCGTTCAAGGCCGCCATCGAGACCAAGCCGGTGGAACTTGTGGTAGGTGAAGCCTCCAAGACCGTCGCCATTGGGACGAACCTGGATCCCAAATAGGAAAGCGCACTCATCGAGTTCCTCTGTGAGAATAGGGACATCTTTGCCTGGCAACCTGCCGACATGAAAGGTGTACCTAGGGAACTTGCCGAGCACAGCTTAAACATAGATCCAAAATGTAAACCAGTGAAACAACCTCTATGATGCTTCGGAGATGAGAAGAGACGCGCCATTGGCAAAGAGATAGCTAGGTTACTTAAGGCTGGGTTTATCCGAGAAGTCCTTCACACCCGATGGGTGGCTAATCCTGTACTTGTCCCCAAAAAGGGAACCAATGAATTAAGAATGTGCATTGATTACACCGGCTTGAACAAAGCATGTCCCAAAGATCAGTTTGCTTTGCCTCGCATTGACCAAGTCATTGACTCGACGGCTGGCTCGGAACTTTTGTGTTTTCTCGATGCATACTCAGGATACACCAGATCAAGATGAGGATGTCACATCCCAAGATTTTCCAAATCTTGTTATGTGAAAAATAAATGAATAAAATAAAACTTTGTTGATTTTTAGGGTGAGAAGAAACTTTTTGATTCCGATTGGAAATCCTCAAACCTTTTTGATCAAACAAATCCTAAAGGGATTTGAATTAATAAAGAAAATTTTAAATAAGAAGAATTACTATTTTTGGATCTTTTAATAAAAAGATTTGGTTTTCAAATGAAAAGGGTAGAAATTTAAATAAAGACTATTTTTATAAAGCCAAAGTAAACCTTGGCCAAGTTTTTGAAATAAAATATTTTGTTTTGATTAAAAATAGTAAAGGTTTATTTAAATAAAATAATGAGGATTTATTAATATCCAAATTTATTAAAGCAAAGGCTTTGCCATTTTAACTAAAAACATCAAAACTTGTTAAAATTATTTTAAACAAGTTTTCCAAGTATTCTATACTTCCAAATAAAACCTACTTAATTGGTTTTGATAATATTTAGATTTCAAATGGAGTTTTAAATAAATCAAATCCTATTTGATTTAATAACTAAGGACTATTTTATTTAATTAATAAATGGATCCTAAAAAGAATAAAAATATTATTTTATTTTGGACTTTGATTTGTGTTGTTAAACAGAACTAAACACAATACAAAGTTTGGTGGAAGTTTGGTGTGATTTGGTTGTTTGAATTGTTGTTTGAAATTCAAAACAGAAAATCAATTAGAAAAAAAAGGCATTCGGTATAAAAAAATGGATCAGACCAAAACCCAACCCAACAACCCAGCGAGGCCCAGTTAGCCCAATCCCTCTCTCCCCACGAGAAAACATTTTGCACCAGTGAAATCACCCACCCAGTCACTGAGCCCACCCATTCACTCTCTCACTCACTGACGACAATACCCCACAGCCACGTCATCGTCTCCTTCACCCCGCTGACCATGCCCCCTCTCGCCGACCGTTGCTACCAAATCAAAGCCGGCGTAATACGCAGTAACGCCGCGATTAATTGGCCCCTCGATCACGCGTACTAAAGCTCCTGCCCCTCCTCTCTATTTCCCCTCCCTCGCATGCACCAGCTCGCCACCGGGCTGCGCTAATTTCACGAGAAACCCCGCTCTGCTCCGACAAACTCGCGAGCAAATTCCGGCGCCGTCCAGCCTCGCCTCGCCTGCCCAAGCACATGAGCTCGCTCCTCACCTCCTGGCGCATCTCCCCGTGCCACTCATTCACTCGCGGGCGCTCCGCAACGTTGACTACATCATCTACTGAGCGCCGCCGCGTCTGTTTCTTTCTCCGGCGACCTCCCCTGGTAAGCTCAGACCGCCCCGAAGCCATTCATTGATGCTCACATGTTTCCTGGTACCGTGCGCGTCTAACGCAGCCCTTATTTTGATGTGGCCCGCCTTGTAGCCCCGCCCCCGTCGACGACCGTACGAACCCGAGGCGCAGCTCCACTCCGGCGAGCGATTCCGATCACCTCCTTGCGCCCCTTCGCCAGACAGTACCACCTTGAGCTTCACCTCGACCTTGCGAGCACGGTGAGCACCTCCACTATTCTCCTTTCTTCCTGTATCGCCAGCTCCGACGTAGCCAGAGCGTGACGATCCGTGCGAACCGGTACCAGCCAGTAGAAACACGCCGCGTGGCACTAGTTTAGTTTAAAAACAGAAATAGAATCTGACTGAGTTGCAAATTTGAAAAATTCATAACTTTAGTTCTACACGTCCATATTTTGCAAATTTTATATCAATGGATTCAGAAAAACAAGTCCTAGCCAACCATGCACTTTGTTTAGTAAAAAGCTTCTGTTAAAATGTTTGTTTTTGCAGAAACTTGTGTATGCTTGTTTAGGTTATAAAAATTATTCCAAAATGATTTTGGGCATAAAATCTTTTGCAAATGGTGTGTTTTGAACCTACTGACCATAGGAAATACTTTGTGGTTTCAAAAATGTATTTGGTGAAACAAAAGAATGAACTTTGGATTTAAACCATTTCTAGTCAAATAAAAATATGGTTTAATTGTTAAAAATGATTTTGGAGGAAAGCCTTTGGAAAATGTTTTGGAAATAAACTCTCTGACCCTAAAAACAAGATTTTATGGTTTGAAAACATATTTTGTGAACCCTATAGATTAATGCCTTAGTAAAAACATTTCTACACCACATAAAATGATACCTTGTTTTGAAAATGGTTTATGGAGTGAAACCTTTTGCAAATGACTTTGCCACTTTATAGAATGACCAATAGGTGTTTCCAAATGTTCATAACCTATTAGAAACCACTTTTACAAATAAAACAATCTCTTGCATGCTTGCATGCATTGTTTTGTTTCTATAATTTTATGTGATGAAATGCTTGAATGGTAGATTGAAATATTGTTTGCTTGATTGAATTATAGTGACTTGAAGTGTGTGAACATTGCAAAGATCAAGGAGTGAACTTATACCCTCTACCAAAAAGGCAAATGATGCTTCATACCTTTGTCGCATTACTTTCACTATGCATTAGTGATTTTTCTAAGTAAAACTTGCATGGAATTTTTGCTAAGTATAAACCATGCTATGGGAAATCCTAGTAGATGAAACCTTAGTAGAAATTTCCTAAGTTAAGATCCCTACTACTATAATTCTTAGCTTAGCTAGTAGAAACAAGGGTGGAACATATATTCACACTATGGAAAAATTTCTAAGTCTGAGGACTTGTGTTTTGTTTAATAAAACAACTAAGAGAATGAATCACCTGGGTGGAATGGAAGGAATGGTTTGTGTTGAGTTGTTCACAAGGCCCATTTTTATGGTTTACCTTGTGTATCTCACTTGTGGATGGCCACCCAGGAACAAAGAGATTTGAGATGTCAAATGTTGAGAAGCTTCAAGTGCAACCACTTGGCATTATGGGCTCTGCCTGGATCATATAGGTTGCAAGAACTTAGCCAAATGGACAGTTGGTGGTAGGGGTTTGATAGGTTGGAACGCGTCCATTCTGGTCTAAGGGAAGGCTTATGAAAGATCTTGTCTTGGTGAAACCAAGTCTTGTGGGGAAAGTGCACCACCTCTGCAGAGTGTAAAATCTAAGTACTTAGCCATGTCCCTGGCAAAGGACAATTTGAGCATCAAGACATGGAAGCTATCAAGAATCTCATCATCCAAATTTCTAAGTTAAAAACTTGTGGTTGAACAAGGGTTAAAGGATCTCCAATCTTTGATTGGTAGATGCCTTGGGTGATTTTTGTCAAGCAAAAACTTAGTGTTTTCAAATGATAAGGAAAAAATCTATTTTTGAACAATGCAAGCCTAAGCTCCACTTAGCCAAATGCATATAGATGATAGTCTCCACTATATTACCATAGTATCACTTGCCAATACAATTCAAATGTATTGACCCTTGTGGTTGTAACTTGTTATGTTGCAGGTTTGATTGATGTTAGTAAAGTTTGATGATTAGGATTACAAAGTCTACAACCAACACGTCTGCATGTGGCACATTGAAGATGAAGGACCCCATGCTTATAGATATTCTGCTGCAATGTAATGAAATAGCCAAATGAGCTATGAAAGATGTAATAAATTATTTTATTCCTGGTTATAAAGTTGTATTATGACCTTTGTTTCTTGATATTACATCTTAACTGTGGATGCTAGCTATTGATCCAGGGACTAGCATTGTAAACACAGGGGACTCTACCTTATTAAAGGTTGGGAACCTTACAGATGGTATCAGGGCATTGTGTTGCCTGTAGGATTTGTAAACCTAGGATTGGACAAAACCCCTTAGAAAAATAGGAGTTGTATTTGTTCCAAAAACTTATTTACAAACAATCTTGTAAACTCTTTCCTCAACCATTTTGGTTTTGATTCTACATCTCTTCTATTTCAAACTTGATGGATAAAACCTACCCCATGGCCAAAGAACTTCACCATGTGCAAAGGACTTCTTCAACTCTAATGACTTCAACATCTTCAACTCTAATGACTTCAACATCTTCAACTCTAATGACTTCAACATCTTCAGCATTTACACCAAGGACCTCAACCTTGGATATCACTAAGGACTACAAGTGAGACAAGAAATCTTGCTCAAGATTTGGAGACTAAGGAAACACAACTTAGAAGGAGCCATCATCCCCTTTGAAGTTTTGTGACCAAGATATTTAGTTTAAGCCAAACCCACCAACTTATGTGGTGTAACAAAAATATTTTGGTTGCCTAAGAATATGCTTGAAACTTGTGTTTGAAAGGAGTGTTTGATTGTGATTGCTTGCACATTGTTTGTGTGAATTGTGAAGTGTGTGATTAGAATTAATTCCTTAGAAATATTTTGCCTATTCTAATCTCCATTCAACCCAAACAGATGACTACTCCAAGAGACTCCAACATCAAGGTTGATGACAACAACAACAACCAAGAGGACAACATGAGAGAACTCATAGCAACCCAAAACCAGTTGAACCAAATGATAGCACAATTCATAGCCAACACCAGTGGGGAAGATCCAACCCTGCAAGGATTTTTGGAAAACCAAGCCCAAATGTTGCATAAGGTGATAGATCAAATGATCAACATGGAAGGAAACTCTTCCAAAGGAGTTTGTGACAACAAGGATGACAAAGATGTTATTCTAGAAGGAACCAAAGCTTGCAATATTTGTGGAGACAAGGATCACACTTCCAGAGAGCATGGAGATCAATGCCCCAACTGTGAAGAGAAACATCTAGTAGGCCAATGTCCCACCTCTCAAGCTACTTGTTACCTATGTGAAGAAAATAATCATGTCCCTATCCAATGCCCCATCTATTCCATAGTTGAACAAAGGAAACAAGGTGGAGTGCAACAACTGATCACAGACTCTCAAGAGGGAGCCAAGTCTACCAAGAAGGATGAGGACAAAGGAAAATCACCACTTATACCTCCATGCAATACAACCCAATTTAAAGGACCAAAGAAGAAGCATATGAATTATCCAAGAAGCAATAGAAGGTCCAAGAAACCAGTAGACATTCCTACCTATGAGATAACATATGAAGAACATGAACTAGAAGCACTCCTAGCTTTGGAGAAACCCAAGAAAAAGAAGGACAAAAGCCATGTGCAATGTAATCATTGTAAAGAAATGGGACACTATTCCAGTGAATGTCCAGAGAAACAGAAGTATAAGGAAATTGGCCAAGTATGGTACAACAACTGCAAAGAGCTAGGCCATTATGCAGCAACCTGTCCACAAGAGATACGTGAAGAACTCAAACTTATCACATGTTACAACTGTGGTAACCAAGGGCATTATGCAAGCAACTGTCCAGAAAAGATGAAGCACAAGATAAACAAGACCATGAAGGATCTCAGCCTTGTCACATGTTTCAAGTGTGGAAACAAGGGACACTATGCAGATGTTTGCCCAGAGAAGTTTCCCCAAGATCCCAAGCAAGCCAATATGTAGTTTAGTTGGAAAAATTTTAAGGGTGGTAGTACCCTAGATGCTTGAGCCTACTTGTAACCCTAGCCTTCCCAAATATCGAGACGAGATTTATTTTAAGGGTGGTAACTTGTCACATCCCAAGATTTTCCAAATCTTGTTATGTGAAAAATAAATGAATAAAATAAAACTTTGTTGATTTTCAGGGTGAGAAGAAACTTTTTGATTCCGATTGGAAACCCTCAAACCTTTTTTGATCAAACAAATCCTAAAGGGATTTGAATTAATAAAGATTTTAAATAAGAAGAACTACTATTTTTGGATCTTTTAATAAAAAGAATTGGTTTTCAAATGAAAAGGGTAGAAATTTAAATAAAGACTATTTTTATAAAGCCAAAGTAAACCTTGGCCAAGTTTTTGAAATAAAATATTTTGTTTTGATTAAAAATAGTAAAGGTTTATTTAAATAAAATAATGAGGATTTATTAATATCCAAATTTATTAAAGTAAAGGCTTTGCCATTTTAAGTAAAAACATCAAAACTTGTTAAAATTATTTTAAACAAGTTTTCCAAGTATTCTATACTTTCAAATAAAACCTACTGATTTGGTTTTGATAATATTTAGATTTCAAATGGAGTTTTAAATAAATCAAATCCTATTTGATTTATTAACTAAGGACCTTTTTATTTAATTAATAAATGGATCCTAAAAAGAATAAAAATATTATTTTATTTTGGACTTTGATTTGTGTTGTTAAACAGAACTAAACACAATACAAAGTTTGGTGGAAGTTTGGTGTGATTTGGTTGTTTGAATTGTTGTTTGAAATTCAAAACAGAAAATCAATTAGAAAAAGAAAAAGGCATTCGGTATAAAAAAAATGGATCAGACCAAAACCCAACCCAACAACCCAGCGAGGCCCAGTTAGCCCAGTCCCTCTCTCCCCGCGAGAAAACATTTTGCACCAGTGAAATCACCCACCCAGTCACTGAGCTGCGGACCCCACCCATTCACTCCCTCACTCACTGACGACAATACCCCACAGCCACGTCATCGTCTCCTTCACCCCGCTGACCACGACCCCTCTCGCCGACCGTTGCTGCCAAATCAAAGCCGGCGTAATACGCATTAACGCCGTGATTAATTGGCCCCTCGATCACGCGTACTAAAGCGCCTTCCCCTCCTCTCTATTTCCCCTCCCTTGCATGCACCAGCTCGCTACCGGGCTGCGCTAATTTCACCAGAAACCCCGCTCTGCTCCGACAAACTCGCGAGCAAATTCCGGCGCCGTCCAGCCTCGCCTCGCCTGCCCAAGAACACGAGCTCGCTCCTCACCTCCTGGAGCATCTCCCCCTGCCACTCATTCACTCGCGGGCGCTCCGCAACGTCGACTGCGTCATCTACTGAGCGCCGCCGCGTCTGTTTCTTTCTCCGGCGACCTCCCCTGGTAAGCTCAGACCGCCCCGAAGCCATTCATTGATGCTCACATGTTTCCTGGTACCGTGCGCGTCTAACGCACCCCTTATTTTGATGTGGCACGCCTTGTAGCCCCGCCCCCGTCGACGACCATACGAACCCGAGGCGCAGCTCCACTCCGACGAGCGATTCCGATCACCTCCTTGCGCCCCTTCGCCAGACAGTACCACCTTGAGCTTCACCTCGACCTTGCGAGAACGGTGAGCACCTCCACTTCTCTCCTTGCTTCCTGTATTGCCAGCTCCGCCGTAGCCAGAGCGTGCGCCGCCGCCAGCCGCCGCTAGCACCGCCAGTTCATGGTCAAAGCAACTGAGCCCGTTGGATCTTGATCCTGTGGCTGAAAATAGAACTTAAGCGAAAGGGTAAGAAGCATTCTGAGCCGCGCGATCTGTTTAGATCCAACACCTCACAGAGGACGATCCGTGCGAACCGGTACCAGCCAGTAGAAACACGCCGCGTGGCACTAGTTTAGTTTAAAAACAGAAATAGAATCTGATTGAGTTGCAAATTTGAAAAATTCATAACTTTAGTTCTACACGTCCAAATTTTGCAAATGTTATATCAATGGATTCAAAAAAACAAGTCCTAGCCAACCATGCACTTTGTTTAGTAAAAAGCTTCTGTTAAAATGTTTGTTTTTGCAGAAACTTGTGTATGCTTGTTTAGGTTATAAAAATTATTCTAAAATGATTTTGGGCATAAAATCTTTTGCAAATGGTGTGTTTTGAACCTACTGACCATAGGAAATACTTTGTGGTTTCAAAAATGTATTTGGTGAAACAACAGATTGAACTTTGGATTTAAACCATTTCTAGTCAAATAAAAATATGGTTTAATTGTTAAAAATGATTTTGGAGGAAAGCCTTTGGAAAATGTTTTGGAAATAAACTCTCTGACCCTAAAAACAAGATTTTATGGTTTGAAAACATATTTTGTGAACCCTATAGATTAATGCCTTAGTAAAAACATTTCTACACCACATAAAATGATACCTTGTTTTGAAAATGGTTTATGGAGTGAAACCTTTTGCAAATGACTTTGCCACTTTATATAATGACCAATAGGTGTTTCCAAATGTTTATAACCTATTAGAAACCACTTTTACAAATAAAACAATCTCTTGCATGCTTGCATGCATTGTTTTGTTTCTATAATTTTATGTGATGAAAGATCTTGTCTTGGTGAAACCAAGTCTTGTGGGGAAAGTGCACCACCTCTGGAGAGTGTAAAATCTAAGTACTTAGCCATGTCCCTGGCAAAGGACAATTTGAGCATCAAGACATGGAAGCTATCAAGAATTTCATCATCCAAATTTCTAAGTTAAAAACTTGTGGTTGAACAAGGGTTAAAGGATCTTCAATCTTTGATTGGTAGATGCCTTGGGTGATTTTTGTCAAGCAAAAACTTAGTGTTTTCAAATGATAAGGAAAAAATCTATTTTTGAACAATGCAAGACTAAGCTCCACTTAGACAAATACATATAGATGATAGTCTCCACTATATTACCATAGTATCACTTGCCAATACAATTCAAATGTATTGACCCTTGTGGCTGTAACTTGTTACGTTGCAGGTTTGATTGATGTTAGTAAAGTTTGATGATTAGGATTACAAAGTGTACAACCAACACGTCTGCCTGTGGCACTTTGAAGATGAAGGACCCATGCTTATAGATATTCTGCTACAATGTAATGTAATAGCCAAATGAGCTATGAAAGATGTAATAAATTATTTTATTCCTGGTTATAAAGTTGTATTATGACCTTTGTTTCTTGATATTACATCTTAACTGTGGATGCTAGCTATTGATCCAGGGACTAGCATTGTAAACACAGGGGACTCTACCTTATTAAAGGTTGGGAACCTTACAGAGGAAGTCGGACCAATTGGCCACTTTGTTCACTACTCCATACGGCACGTTTTGCTATGTCACGATGCCCTTTGGGCTGAAAAACGCAGGTGCTACCTACCAGCGGACAATGCAACGTTGCCTTCACGACCAAATTGGTCGGAACGTTCACGCCTATGTGGACGATATCGCGGTGATGTCTATAAAGTCAAATGACTTAATCTCCGACTTAAAAGAAACCTTTGATAATCTCCGGAAATACAACATGATGCTCAACCCTAAGAAGTGCGTCTTCGGGGTTCCAGCCAGCAAACTGTTGGGCTTCATCGTTTCCCAGCGCGGAATCGAGGTCAACCCGGAGAAAATCAAGGCCATCTTAAACATAAACCGTCCGACATGCCTAAAGTACATCCAACAACTAACAGGTTGCTGAAGAAGGCGGACAAATTCACATGGACAGACGAAGCAGATGCAGCATTGAAGCAGCTCAAGGAGATTCTTTCCTCAGCGCCCATCCTTGCAGCACCCGAGCCTGGAGAGACCCTGTTAATTTACATGGCGGCAACTAACCGGGTTATCAGCATCGTCGTTGTGGTAGAGCGGAAGGAACCAGGCTACGAGCACGGAGTTCAACGACCAGTTTACTATGTGAGCGAGGTCTTGACGGAGTCCAAGCAGCGTTACCCGCACTACCAAAAGATAGCTTATGGAGTATTCCTTGCTTCTCGGAAGTTGAGGCATTACTTTTAGGAGCACCCAATCACAGTAGTGAGCAAGACTCCACTGTCCGACATTATCAACAACAACGATGCTACAGGAAGGGTCGCGAAGTGGGGCATTGAACTTCCGCCTTCGAGATCACCTACAAGAGACGCGACGCTATCAAGTCACAAGCTTTGGCGGATTTTATTGCAGATTGGACGGAGATGCCAGATGCTACTCCACTGCCAGAACCAGAGTACTGGGCGATGCACTTTGACGGATCAAAGTTGCTTAACGGCTCGGGGGCTGGTGTACTACTACAATCACCAAAAGGAGATAAGCTGCACTATGTTCTGCAGATCCACTTCGAGGCTACAAACAACATGGCGGAGTATGAAGCACTCATTCACGGACTACGTGTAGCCAAGGATATTGGCATCAAACGCATAGTTTGCTGTGGAGATTCTGACTTGGTCGCCCAGCAGGTGGCTGGCACCTAGAATGCGCGGAACCCTATGATGGCGGCATATCGCGACGAAGTGGACGAGATAGCGAAGAGCTTCTTGGGCTACGAAGTCAAGTATGTGCCTAGGGAGCAAAATGAGGCAGCTGATCTACTATCTAAACTTGGATCAGGGCGCAAGCAAATTCCACCAGGATTTTTCCTAGAGCATCTACGCACACCATCCGTGAAGGGCGCCGACATCGACAACCCGGATAGAGCTGACTCTTTCGTCAACATGGTGACAAAGATCCCTCCGGCTTGGACAAAACCGTTCATGGAATATCTCGAACACGGAACTTTGCCCGACGACGAGGTTGAACGACGGCAAATAGTACGACGAGCAAAGGGTTATACCATAATCAATGGGCAACTCTATAAAAGGAGCACTACTGGTGTATACCTAAAGTGCGTTTCCCAGCTAGGAGGTATGGAAATCCTGCGCGAGATCCATCTCGGAGATTGCGGGCATCACGCCGCTCCTCGATCGTTGGTCGCGAAAGCCTTCCGGTAAGGATTCTACTGGCTGACCGCAAAGGCGGACGCTGACAAGCTGGTTGAGACATGCACGGTGTAAGATCCCTCCTTTATAAAGGTGTCACATCCCAAGATTTTCCAAATCTTGTAATGTGAAAAATAAATGAATAAAATAAAACTTTGTTTGATTTTCAGGGCCAGAAGAAACTTTTTGAATTCAATTGGAACCTCAAACCAATTTGAATCAATTAATCCTAAAGGGATTTAAAAAGATAAACAATTAATAAAGAAAGTTTTTATAATTGGAATTACTATTTTGGAATCTTTTAATAAAAGATTTTTTGTTTTCAAATGAAAAGGTGGATTTATAAATAAAGATTATTTTATAAAGCCAAATTAAACCTTGGCCAAGACTTTGAAACAAAAGGTTTTGCTTTGATTAAAATAGTAGAGGTTTATTTAAAATAAAATAAAAAAGGATTTAAATATCCAAGTTTTATTAATAAAGGTTTTACTATTTCCAAAACATCAAAACTTATTTATTTATTTAAAATAAGTCCAAAGTATTTTATATTCTCAAATAAAACTTACTGAAGTATTTTGATTTTTATTTATATTTCAAATAAAGATTTTAAATAAAACAAACCCTACTTGATTTATTAACTAAGGTCCATTCTATTTAATTATTAATGGAACCTAAAATAAACGGTTATTTTGTTTTAAACAGATCTTCCAAATATTCTTTTATTTTCGAATAAAACCTACTGATTTGGTTTTGAAAATATTTGGTTCTCAAATGGAGATTTTATTAAATAAATCAAACCCTATTTGATTAAATAACTAAAGGGCTATTTTATTTAAATATTAAATAGATCATAAAATGAATAAAAATATTATTTTTATTTGAGTTTTGGTTTATGTTGATAAACAGAACCAAGTTCAAAGTTGTGAAGTGTGGTGTTTGTTTGAATTGTTTGAATGGTTTGAGTGAGTGAATAATTGATTGAAATTCAAAACAGGAAAATAGAATAGAAAAAGAAAAATGTTTTAGACAGAAAAAAAAATAGTGCAAAGGACCCAGCCCAACAGGCCCAGTACCAGCCCAGTCTTTTCCCCCTCCACGAAACGTTTCTCACTTAAAGCCGCACCCACACAGAAGCTGACCAGTGGACCCTCCCCCTCCTTTCTTTTCCCACTGACCGGTAGACCCCACCTCTAGTATTCATCCTCCCCACCCGCGAACTACGCCTCCCCCTCGCCGGCCGTTGCAGGCGAGTTAAACCCGACGTAATTCGCATTGAAGGATGGATTAAACCTGCCATTGACCATGCCTGATAAAACTCCAGCGTACCTTCTTCATTCCCCCTCTGTCTCCTCCCCCAATCCCGCCCCCAGGCCGTCGAATTTTGCTCGAACACCGCCTCTGTCCGACGATGCTCCGACGCCAATTCCGGCGAGCACAAATCGCCCCACTGCCCCTCGACCACCCTAGCGTGACCCCCATCACCCTACGCATCTCCCAGAACCAACCCCTCGTCCGCGCGTGCTCTATAATGCCGACAAGGAACACGACCGAGCGCCGCCGTCTTCTGCGGTTCTCCGACGACGTCTCCCAGGTAAACCAGACCGACCCTCTTCGTCTCGTTCACGCACACAGCACCGTCATGACCTCCTGCGTCTAACCATAACCTCGGTTGTCCTTCTCGTGACCTGTAGCGACGTCTCCGACCACGACTGAGACCACCCGACGTTGTCCTCCACTCCGGCGAGCAATCCTGGTAAGACCAGACCACCCCGACCCCTCTCGTTGTCTCCTGCATCTGATCATGTCCTTTGTTTGCCTCCTGGTGATCGACAGCTTCGTCTTCGACCTCGACCAGAGCCAACCGTCATCAGACGCAGCTCCGGCAAGCAATCCCTGACAGCACCGTGCACCCCTTGGACTATCACGACCACGTTGAGCACCAGCATTCCACGGCGATCACTGTGAGCATCTCCCTACCTTCCCTAGCTTCCTGTATCGCCGGCAACCTCGCCGCCAGAGCGCCGCCGCCGCGCGCAGCCGTCGAGCGCCGCCAGAACTTGGTCAGGGTGACGATGGCCGTTGGATGACAATCTGACGGATACGATAGTTTCACTTAACGCCGAAGAGGTATGCTACCTACGCCACACGATCCAGCTTGATCCAACGCCTCTCGATGCTTGATCCAACCGAAACGGTATCAGCGAATAGGGATAGGACACGTGTCTGTTGATCTGTTTAAAAACAGATTTGAAATCTGATTGAGATATGATTTTCAAACCCTTGTAACTTTGGATCCACACGTCCAAAAATTACAAATTTTATGTCGTTGGATTCAGGAGAACAAACCCTAGCCAACCATGCCCTTGGTTTAGCAAATAGTAACTGTTAGCTTGCTTGTTTTTGCAGATTCTTTTGTGAGCTTGTTTAGAGTATAAAAATTGTTTAAAAATGATTTTTAGGGTTAAAACCTTTGCAAAATGGATTGTTGTGACCTTACTGACCCTAGGAACCAACCCATGTTTTGGAAAATGAATTTGGAAAAGTTTAGAATGGATTAATTGGTTTAATTCATTTCTAGCTAAATAAAACTATTGTTTTGTTTATGAAAATGATTTTGAGTAAAAAACTTTGGAGAAAATGTGTTGAACCAAACCTACTGACCATAGGAAACACTTTGTGGATTCAAAAATGAATTTGGTGAAACAAAATAAGGGTTCTTTGATTTAAAACCATTTCTAGTCAAATAGAAATGTGGTTTATTTATTAAAAATGGTTTTGGAAGAAAACCTTTGGAAAATGTTTTGCTTTAAACTCTCTGACCCCAAAAACCAAGTTTTGTGATTTGAAAACATATTTGGTGAACCCTATAGGCTAATGCCTTAGTAAAAATATTTCTACACCACATAAAATGATACTTGTTTTGAAAATGGTTTTTGTAGTGAAACCTTTTGCAAATGACTTTGCCACTTTACAAAATGACCATTAGGTGTATTCCAATGTCTATGACCCATTAGGAACCACTTTTTCAAACAAAACAAAGCTTGGCATGCTTGCATGCATTACTTTGATTTTGTTATGTTATGTGTGTTGTCTTGCTTGATTGGTAGATTGAGTTGTACCTTGCTTGATTGAATTGTAGTGACTTGAAGAGTGTGATTGTTGCAAGTACAAGGAGTGAACCTATACCCTCTACCAAAAAGGCAAGTGATGCTTCATATCTTTTGTCCCATTACTTTCACTATGCATTAGTGCTTTCCCTAAGTAAAACTTGCATGGATTTTATTTAGCTAAGTATAGACCTTGCTATAGGAAAACCTAGTAGATGAATCCTTAGTAGGATTTTCCTAAGTTAAGAATCCTATTACTATCAAGCTTAGCCTAACTAATAGAAAACATGGGTGGAATATATATTCACACTATGGAAAAATATTCTAAGTCTGAGGACTTGTGTTTTGTTTAATAAAACAACTAAGAGAATGAATCACCTGGGTGGAATGGAAGGATTGGTGGTTTTTGGTTGAGTGGTTCACAAGGCCATGCACTTGGCTTGTGTATCTCACTTGTGGATGGCCACCCAGGAACAAAGAGATTTGAGATGTCAAATGTTGAGAAGCTTCAAGTGCAACCACTTGGCAATATGGGCTCTGCCATGATCATATAGGTTGCAAGAACTTATCCATATGGACAGTGGGTGGTAGTGTTTGATAGGTTGGAGCGCGTCCATGATGGTCTAAGGGAAGGCTTCTGAAAGATCTTGTCTTGGGAAACCAAGTCTTGTGGGGAAAGTGCACCACCTCTGCAGAGTGTAAAAATCTAAGTACTTAGCCATGTCCCTGGTAAAGGACAATTTGAGCATCAAGACATGGAAGCAATCAAGAATCTCATCATTCAAATTTCTAAGTTAAAATCTTGTGGTTTGAACAAGGGTTGTTTGAAATCTTCAATCTTTGATGGAGAGATGCCTTTGAAAAGGATCTTCAAATCTTTGATTGGGAAAAATGATTTTGCCAAGCAAAACTTAGTATTTTCAAATGTTAAGGAAAAATCTATTTTGAGCAATGCAAGCCTCAACTCCACTTAGCCAAATGCATATAGATGATAGACTCCACTATACTACCATAGTATCACTTGCCAATACAATTCAAATGTATTGACCCTTGTGGCTGTAACTTGTAATGTTGCAGGTTTGATTGCTTTTAGAGAAGATTGTTTGATTAGGATTACAAAGTCTACAACCAACATCTGCCTGTGGCACTTTGAAGATGAAGGACCCCATGATTTTAGTTATTCCGCTGCAATGTAATGTAATAGCCAAATGAGCTATGTTTGATGTAATAAAATTATGTTATTCCTGGTTATAAAGTTATAATATGACCTTTGTTTCTTGATATTACATCTAAACTGTGGATGCTAGCTATTGATCCCGGGACTAGCATTGTAAATACAGGGGAGTCAACCTTACCTTATATTTTAACAAGGTTGGGTCAGTTCCTAACCCTATAAGATGGTATCAGAGCATTGTGTTGCCTGTAGGATTTGTAAACCTAGGATTGGACAAAAACCCTTAGAAAAATAGGAGTTGTATTTGTTCCAAAACTTATTTACAAACAATCTTGTAAACTCTTTCCTCGACCATTTTGGTTTCAACTCTACATCTCTTCTATTCAACTTGATGGAAAAGCCTACCCCATGGCCAAAGACTTCATCATGTGCAAAGGACTTCTTCAACTCTAATGACTTCAACATCTTCAGCAATTTCAACAAGGACTTCAACCTTAGATATTCCTAAGGACTACAAGTGAGACAAGAAATGTTACTCAAGACTTGAAGACTAAGGAAAAACAACTTAGAAGGAACCATGACCACCTTTGAAGTTTTGTGACCAAGAGATTTCCAAGGAAACCATGATCTCATGCAAAAAGGATCAACCAAGAAGGATGGAAGGATCACAAGTGAACCATATAGATGGACCACCATATTTAGTTTAAGTCAAACCCACCAACTTATGTGGTGTAACAAAAAAATATTTTGTTGCCTAAGTATGTGCTTGAAACTTGTTGTTTGAGTGGAACGTTTGTTTGTGGTTGCTTGCACATTGCTTGTGTGAATTGTGATGTGTGTGATTAGAATTAATTCCTTAGAACTCTTTTTGTCTATTCTAATCCCAACCCAACCCAAACAGATGACTACTCCAAGAAACTCCAACATCAAGGATGGTGACCACAACAACAATCAAGAGATGCACATGAGAGAACTCATAGCAACCCAACACCAGTTAAACCAACTGACAGCTCAGTTCATAGCCAACAATAGTGATAAAGACCCTACCTTGCAAAAGTTTTTGGAGGAACAATCCCAACTGATGCTTAAGGTGACTAATCAAATGATCAGCATGGAAGAAAACTATCCCAAAAGGGTGTATGCCAACAAGGATGACAAGAATGTTATTCTAGATGGAGACCCAGCTTGCATTATTTGTGGAGACGAGGACCATACTTCCAAGGAGCATGAAGATCAATGTCCTAACTATGAAGAGAAACATCCTATTGTACAATGTCCTACCTCTCAAGCTACTTGTTACCTTTGTGAAAGAAACGATCATGTCCCTATCCAATGACCCATCTATGCCATTGTTGAACAAAGGAAACAAGAAGGATCCAAGTATGCCAAGAATGTTGATGGCAAAGGAAAAGGACCACTCATACCTCCAAACAAGACAACCCAATTCAAAGGATCGAAGAAACCCAAGAAACCAAGACCAGACATGAACCTTGTGCAATGTCGTAAATGTAAGGAAATGGGACACTATTCCAGTGAATGCCCAGAGAACCAGAAAAACAAGGGAATTGACCAAGTAGTGTGCAACAACTGCAAAGAGCCAGGCCATTATGTAGCAACTTGTCCACAAGAGCAACGTAAAGAACTCCAAGATATCCACTGTTTCAACTGCAAGAACCCAGGGCATTATGCAAGCAACTGCCCAGAAAAGATGAAGAACAAGTTGAACAAGCCAATGGAGAAACTCAACCTTGGCCTATGAGTCAAGTGGGAAAACAAGGGTACTATGCAGAAATTTTCCAAGAAGAAGTTTTACAAGATTCCAAGCAAGCCAAGATGTAGTTTAGTTGGAAAATTTTTAAGGGTGGTAGTACCCTAGTTGTTTTGAGCCAACTTGTAACCCCTAGCCTCCCCAAATCTCGGGACGAGATTTATTTTAAGGGTGGTAGTCTTGTCACATCCCAAGATTTTCCAAATCTTGTAATGTGAAAAATAAATGAATAAAATAAAACTTTGTTTGATTTTCAGGGCCAGAAGAAACTTTTTGAATTCAATTGGAACCTCAAACCAATTTGAATCAATTAATCCTAAAGGGATTTAAAAAGATAAACAATTAATAAAGAAAGTTTTTATAATTGGAATTACTATTTTGGAATCTTTTAATAAAAGATTTTTTGTTTTCAAATGAAAAGGTGGATTTATAAATAAAGATTATTTTATAAAGCCAAATTAAACCTTGGCCAAGACTTTGAAACAAAAGGTTTTGCTTTGATTAAAATAGTAGAGGTTTATTTAAAATAAAATAAAAAGGATTTAAATATCCAAGTTTTATTAATAAAGGTTTTACTATTTCCAAAACATCAAAACTTATTTATTTATTTAAAATAAGTCCAAAGTATTTTATATTCTCAAATAAAACTAACTGAAGTATTTTGATTTTTATTTATATTTCAAATAAAGATTTTAAATAAAACAAACCCTACTTGATTTATTAACTAAGGTCCATTCTATTTAATTATTAATGGAACCTAAAATAAAAGGTTATTTTGTTTTAAACAGATCTTCCAAATATTCTTTTATTTTCAAATAAAACCTACTGATTTGGTTTTGAAAATATTTGGTTTTCAAATGGAGATTTTATTAAATAAATCAAACCTTATTTGATTAAATAACTAAAGGGCTATTTTATTTAAATATTAAATAGATCCTAAAATGAATAAAAATATTATTTTTATTTGAGTTTTGGTTTATGTTGATAAACAGAACCAAGTTCAAAGTTGTGAAGTGTGGTGTTTGTTTGAATTGTTTGAATGGTTTGAGTGAGTGAATAATTGATTGAAATTCAAAACAGGAAAATATAATAGAAAAAGAAAAATGTTTTAGACAGAAAAAAATAGTGCAAAGGACCCAGCCCAACAGGCCCAGTACCAGCCCAGTCTTTTCCCCCTCCACGAAACGTTTCTCACTTAAAGCCGCACCCACATAGAAGCTGACCAGTGGACCCTCCCCCTCCTTTCTTTTCCCACTGACCGGTAGACCCCACCTCTACTATTCATCCTCCCCACCCGCGAACTATGCCTCCCCCTCGCCGGCCGTTGCAGGCGAGTTAAACCCGACGTAATTCGCATTGAAGGATGGATTAAACCTGCCATTGACCATGCCTGATAAAACGCCAGCGTCCCTTCTTCATTCCCCTATGTCTCCTTCCCCAATCCCGCCCCCAGGCCGTCGAATTTTGCTCGAACACCGCCTCTGTCCGACGACGCTCCGACACCGATTCCGGTGAGCACAAATCGCCCCACTGCCCCTCGACCACCCTAGCATGACCCCCATCACCCTACGCATCTCCCAGAACCAACCCCTCGTCCGCGCGTGCTCTATAATGCCGACAAGGAACATGACCGAGCGCCGCCATCTTCTGCCGTTCTCCGACGACGTCTCCCAGGTAAACCAGACCGACCCTCTTCGTCTCGTTCATGCACACAGCACCGCCATGACCTCCTGCGTCTAACCATAACCTCGGTTGTCCTTCTCGTGACATGTAGCGACGTCTCCGACCACGACTGAGACCACCCGACGTTGTCCTCCACTCCGGCGAGCAATCCTGGTAAGACCAGACCACCCCGACCCCTCTCGTTCATGCACACATCATCTCCGAGGTCTCCTGCATCTGATCACGTCCTTTGTTTGCCTCCTGGTGATCGACAGCTTCGTCTTCGACCTCGACCAGAGCCAACCGTCGTCAGACGCAGCTCCGGCGAGCAATCCCTGACAGCACCGTGCGCCCCTTGGACTATCACAACCACGTTGAGCACCAGCATTCCACGGTGATCACTGTGAGCATCTCCCTACCTTCACTAGCTTCCTGTATCGCCGGCAACCTCGCCGCCAGAGCGTCGTCGCCGCGCGCAGCCGTCGAGCGCCGCCAGAACTTGGTCAGGGTGACGATGACCGTTGGATGACAATCTGACGGATACGATAGTTTCACTTAACGCCGAAGAGGTACGCTACCTACGCCACACGATCCATCTTGATCCAACGCCTCTTGATGCTTGATCCAACCGAAACGGTATCAGCGAATAGGGATAGGACACGTGTCTGTTGATCTGTTTAAAAACAGATTTGAAATCTGATTGAGATATGATTTTCAAACCCTTGTAACTTTGGATCCACACGTCCAAAAATTACAAATTTTATGTCGTTGGATTCAGGAGAACAAACCCTAGCCAACCATGCCCTTGGTTTAGCAAATAGTAACTGTTAGCTTGCTTGTTTTTGCAGATTCTTTTGTGAGCTTGTTTAGAGTATAAAAAATGTTTAAAAATGATTTTTAGGGTTAAAACCTTTGCAAAATGGATTGTTGTGACCTTAGTGACCCTAGGAACCAACCCATGTTTTGGAAAATGAATTTGGAAAAGTTTAGAATGGATTAACTGGTTTAATTCATTTCTAGCTAAATAAAACTATTGTTTTGTTTATGAAAATGATTTTGAGTAAAAAACTTTGGAGAAAATGTGTTGAACCAAACCTACTAACCATAGGAAACACTTTGTGGATTCAAAAATGAATTTGGTGAAACAAAATAATGATTCTTTGATTTAAAACCATTTCTAGTCAAATAGAAATGTGGTTTATTTATTAAAAATGGTTTTGGAAGAAAACCTTTGGAAAATGTTTTGCTTTAAACTCTCTGACCCCAAAAACCAAGTTTTGTGTTTTGAAAACATATTTGGTGAACCCTATAGGCTAATGCCTTAGTAAAAATATTTCTACACCACATAAAATGATACTTGTTTTGAAAATGGTTTTTGTAGTGAAATCTTTTGCAAATGACTTTGCCACTTTACAAAATGACCATTAGGTGTATTCCAATGTCTATGACCCATTAGGAACCACTTTTTCAAACAAAACAAAGCTTGGAATGCTTGCATGCATTACTTTGATTTTGTTATGTTATGTGTGTTGTCTTGCTTGATTGGTAGATTGAGTTGTACCTTGCTTGATTGAATTGTAGTGACTTGAAGAGTGTGATTGTTGCAAGGACAAGGAGTGAACCTATACCATCTACCAAAAAGGCAAGTGATGCTTCATATCTTTTGTCCCATTACTTTCACTATGCATTAGTGCTTTCCCTATGTAAAACTTGCATGGATTTTATTTAGCTAAGTATAGACCTTGCTATAGGAAAACCTAGTAGATGAATCCTTAGTAGGATTTTCCTAAGTTAAGAATCCTATTACTATCAAGCTTAGCCTAGCTAATAGAAAACATGGGTGGAATATGTATTCACACTATGGAAAAATATTCTAAGTCTAAGGACTTGTGTTTTGTTTAATAAAACAACTAAGTTAATGAATCCCCTGGGTGGAATGGAAGGATTGGTGGTTTTTGGTTGAGTGGTTCACAAGGCCATGGACTTGGCTTGTGTATCTCACTTGTGGATGGCCACCCAGGAACAAAGAGATTTGAGATGTCAAATGTTGAGAAGCTTCAAGTGCAACCACTTGGCAGTATGGGCTCTGCCATGATCATATAGGTTGCAAGAACTTAGCCATATGGATAGTGGATGGTAGTGTTTGATAGGTTGGAGCGCGTCCATGATTGTCTAAGGGAAGGCTTCTGAAAGATCTTGTCTTGGGAAACCAAGTCTTGTGGGGAAAGTGCACCACCTCTGCAGAGTGTAAAAATCTAAGTACTTAGCCATGTCCTTGGTAAAGGACAATTAGAGCATCAAGTCATGGAAGCAATCAAGAATCTCATCATTCAAATTTCTAAGTTAAAATCTTGTGGTTTGAACAAGGGTTGTTTGAAATCTTCAATCTTTGATGGAGAGATGCCTTGGAAAAGGATCTTCAAATCTTTGATTGGGAAAAATGATTTTGCCAAGCAAAACTTAGTATTTTCAAATGTTAAGGAAAAATCTATTTTGAGCAATGCAAGCCTCAACTCCACTTAGCCAAATGCATATATATGATAGACTCCACTATACTACCATAGTATCACTTGCCAATACAATTCAAATGTATTGACCCTTGTGGCTGTAACTTGTAATGTTGCAGGTTTGATTGATTTTAGAGAAGATTGTTTGATTAGGATTACAAAGTCTACAACCAACATCTGCCTGTGGCACTTTGAAGATGAAGGACCCCATGATTTTAGTTATTCCGCTGCAATGTAATAGCCAAATGAGCTATGTTTGATGTAATAAAATTATGTTATTCCTGGTTATAAAGTTATAATATGATCTTTGTTTCTTGATATTACATCTAAACTGTGGATGCTAGCTATTGATCCCGGGACTAGCATTGTAAACACAGGGGAGTCAACCTTACCTTATATTTTAACAAGGTTGGGTCAGTTCCTAACCCTATAAAAGGATAAGGATCCCTGTGATTGCAATGCTAGTCCCTGGATCAATGCTAGCATCCACAATTTAAGATGAAGTACGCAGATACAAAGGTCATTATTACAGCCATTCCAGAGATAAACATAGTCTTTACAACTCCAAGGCCACAGGCCTAGTACAAGAGTTTGAATGAATAAATAAATAAAAGTCTTCATCTTCATGTGCCACAGGCAAACATGTTGAGTGTAGACTCATGACTCCTAATCCTCATCAGAGTAACCTGCAACATCACAAGTTACAGCCACAGTGGGTCAATACATTGGAATAGTATTGGCAAGTGATACCTTAGTATAATTTAGGTGGACTATATTACTATATGCAATTTGGCTAAGTGTAGCTTGGCTTGCTTTGCTCAAAATAGTTTTTGCCTATTAGTTGAAAACACTAAGTTTTTCTTTGTCAAAACTTTTCCCAAGGAACCACCAATAGACATTGAGGTCCTTCACCCTTGTTCACCCACAAGTTTTTACTTAGAAATTGGGATGAGGAGATTCTTGATAGCTTCCATGTCTTGATGCTCAAGTTGTCCTTTTCCAGGGACATGCCTAAGTACTTAGATTTTTCCATCTGCAGAGGTTGTGCACTTTCCCCACCAGACTTGGTTTCACCAAGACAGGACCTTTCAGAAGCCTTCCCTTAGACCAAATGGACGTGTTCCAACCTATCATCCCACTACCACCAACTGTCCAAATGGCTAAGTTCTGGCAACCTATGTGATCCAGGTAGAGCCCATATTGCCAAGTGGCTGCACTAGAAGCTTCTTAACACTTGGCCTCTAAAATCTCTTTGTTCCTGGGTGGCTTACCACAAGTGAGATACACAAGGTAAACCATAGAAATGGGCCTTGTGTAACCACTCAACATAAACCATTCCTTCCATTCCACCCAGGTGTTTCATTTACTTAGTTGTTTTATTAAGCAAAACACAAGTCCAAAGACTTAGAAATATTTTCATCATAGCATGTATATTTCACCAACCCTTGTTTGCTACTAGCTAGGCTAAGCATGGCATAGATAGTAACTTAACTTAGAGATTCCTTAGCAATTCTACAACTACTAGGATTTCCCAACATGGCATATAAGCAAAATAATAACATGCAAGACTTAGCAAAATAATTCTAATGCTTAGTATAAAACATGGGATAGAAATATTCATGAAGTACCACTTGCCTTGGTAGTTTGGAGAGTAGTTACACTCTTCACAATCACAATCACTAGCACCAAAGTCTACACAAAGAATTATAGCAACAAATCACATACAAAACATATACAACCAAAAATATATGCATGCATGCAAAATGGTATGTGATGATTTTTAGAACTCAACCAAGCAAGTAAACAGTACTGGTGCATTAACAAGTTAAAAACTTGCCAAACCACAATTATTTAAACCCTAAATCATTTTCTAAACATTTCCTATACTCAAATTAGCCCTACACAAGTTTCTACCAATAAAGCCATTTTAACAGAAGCAAAACATTAAACACATTGCATAAATAGAAAGATCTTGCTCTCCTGATTCCAACGGTATAAAATTTGTCAAATTCTAACGTGGGGATCAAAAGTTATAGCTAAATCCAATTCAAACCACAATCAGATTCAAATCCTGTTTTAAATCTAAACTCCAGCCACGCGTCTGTTTCTAATTGGTCCATACCGTTTCGCGTTGGATCGCGCTTCTGGGCCATTGGATCTACTTAACCCGCATGGCTCAGATCTACTCATAACGATTCGTTAAGTGATCTAATCCTACGCGCTGGATCTAGATCTGACAGCTACGAATCAAGCGACCAAAACTGAGCGGCGCTAGCGGCGGCTACTGGCGGCGGCGAGCTCTTCCTACGGCGGCGCGGCGCTACAGGTCATCCTAGGGTCGTCGGAGGGGCTTACCAGAACCGTGGCGACGTGCTGATGCTCAACTTGGCGGCGGCTTGGCAAGGGGCGCACGGAGTGGGTTGCTGGAGCTCGTCGGAGTTGCGGGCGGCGTCGGGTTCGAGTAGACGGCGACGTTGGCGATGCTCCTGGTCTCCCTAGCACAAAAAAGCGGCATCAGATGATGCACAAGACAGTGGTGAACAACTTCGTGTGATTCAGAGGCGAAGGGGCGCAAAGGGCTTACGGGATTTGGTCGCCGGAGTCGAGGTTGTCGTCGGGAGCTTACGGTGTTGAATGGAATCGACGACCTAGGGCAGTATAAAGGGAACCAGCGGTGTCAGTAGTTGCGCAAGAAAGTGGCAAGGCTGTCTGCAAGAACCAGAGGGCCAGGGGCGCACGGGACTCACCGAAATCGGTCGCCGGAGTGCTCTCTGACTGCGGCGGTGCGAGGTTGAATGCGGGCAGCCTGGGGGCGCTTTGTGCTTGGAGTTTGGGGGGAAATGGTGAGGGGGCAGAGGGGGTTTAAGTAGCATGGTCGCGAGCGAGATTTACTCCAGCATTCAACATGAATTGATGCCGCGAATCAATACAGGGAACGCCTGCATGATTTGGGGACGAACCAGTCGCTGGGTGGAGACGACGATGGTCGTGTGGGCCGTGGCTGTCAGCGAGAGGAAAGGAGAGGGAGTGGGTCCTGCCTGTCAGTCACTCAACGGGTGCGGAGGTGAGTGAAAGAAAACGGTTCGCGGGGTGGGGTGTTGGGCTTAGCTGGGCTGGTTGGGCCAGATTCGGCTGAGTGATAATTTTTTCTCTCTTTAAGCTTTTTCTTTTTTTGTTCGTTTTTCTGAAATGGTTTTCAAACCTCAATTCAAATCTGTTTGAATCCAAAGCTTTTCAGGACTTTTGTATAGACAAACTTGTGCTCAAATAAGTGTCAAACACATGTGTTCACTCAAACACACTTGGGTCTTTTGAAAATAAAAATAAAACCATGCCTTTATGAGGTGTGATAATAGGCATAGATTTGGTTTTATTTCATATTTTGCTTTGAGACTTTTCTCAAGTTTTTGAAATCATTTGAGTTTAGATTCTAAACAATACGGAATGGTTAACAGTACTTTTCTCAAAACAAGTAGCACAAGGCTTGAGTAAACTTTACATAAAATAATAAGCACAAATGCTTCTGTATTGAATTGATTTGTTTGAAATGAAAATCATATGCTCATGCATGCATGGATGCTATGCATAAGTTTAAAACATGATTTTGAGGATGTTACACACGGGATGCCAGTATTATGCCCGACAACCACATGTTCCTGCTGAAGAACTGCGAACAATACCAATAACTTGGCCGTTTGCAGTCTGGGGGCTAGACATGGTGGGACCATTACAAACAGCACCGTGTGGATTTACGCATCTGCAGGTAGCAGTTGACAAATTCACCAAATGGATAGAAGCTAAACCCATTAGAAAGCTTGATGGGGCAACTGCCGTCAGGTTTGTCCGGGATCTAGTGGTGAGATTTGGTCTCCCACATAGCATCATCACCGACAACGGAAGCAACTTGTCCGGGATCTAGTGGAGGCCTATTGCTGGGACAAAGGCATCCGACTTGACCTTGCATCTGTGGCACACCGACAATCCAATGGTCAAGTTGAACGAGCCAATGGATTAATTCTGCAGGGAATCAAGCCACGCCTTGAGGCACCACTACATAGAGCAGTTGGAGCCTGGGCGGAAGAATTGCCATCTGTGCTGTGGAGTTTACGAACTACACCCAACAGATCCACCGGCTACACCCCTTACTTCATGGTATATGGAGCAGAAGCCATCCTACCTTCCGTCATCCTCCACGATGCACCAAGAGTTGCCGCCTACAATGAAGATGACGCTGAAGAATCCAGACGCCTAGATGTGGACCTTCTCGAGGAGGAGCGCGTTTTTGCATGCCAAAGATCCGCCATCTACCAGCAGAAGCTACGCAGCTACCATAGTCGCCGTGTTCGGCATCCCTCATTTAAAGAGGGGGATTTAGTACTCCGACTTAAGAAGAACAAGTCACACAAATTATCCCCGCCATTGGAAGGACCGTTCAACATAAGCAAGGCGCTGCTCAATGGGTCTTACTAACTTGTCGACAATCGTGAGCTCAAGGATAGACCCAACGAGGATCATAAGCGTAAGCGATGTGACCCGGATGATCACTACCCGAAGCTTGATCGGCCATGGAACATAGCACAGCTACGTCCTTTCTACACTTAGCATTTTTTATCTAATCGTGTACCTCTTATATGATCAATGAAATAAAGCTCTCTGGTTCACTCATATTGCTGAGTCTTTTACCTCCTTTAGTGTTCATTTTTGGATCATATAAACCTTTATGCACAAGTCTTGTGATTGCACTTGTGAAAATTCCGCCTACAGGCGTTAGCTTAATTTTTCTGGTCTATACATTCTTTGTTGTTTTTATGTGGATTCTGGAGTAGTGACTTTCGGCAATTATTGTCGGCGATTTTGTGCTCAGGTTATTGACGGTGCCATTGGGCATCATCACCTAAGCGCATGGTTCCGACAACGAGTCTTCTGACTCACGAAAAGTCAAGCATAAGAACCAGAGTAATGGATAAGCCAGCACTTGCTTAAAAAAATATACATTCTGAAACTTAGTTCTTAAGTAGCAGGATACGACAACCATTGTTTTCCGCCTTAAGATTACATCAAACAAGTTTTTTTCCGCGCACATTCCAGAGGTGAAACAGAAATTACAAAGTGTTTTTCATTCTTTGGGCGCAGGAGACTTGGAGGCCGCATCATCGCCAACCGAAGAATCACCCTCAACGCCGGTGCTGTGATGAGACTCGGAGGAGTTCTGCTTGACGTTGTCGATGAAGTTCCTGGGCACGAAGATGTCAACGTCCACCAACTCGGCAACCCCGGTGTCATAACCCGCGAGTGATGACAGGATGGCTTCGTGATCGATCTCCTTGCCGTCATCATCCACGTCGGGTATACCAGATGTCACCGTGTCAATGTCGGCATCTTCATAGTGTGCCTTCACCATGGACAGCGACATCCTTGCGCCAGCCCATGCGCAGGAAGCTTTCCAGCTCACGACACGCTCGGGGGTCGGCGCAGAATCTCCGAGTACTTCGTCATGGAGTCCGAAGCCTTGATATAAATCTGGAGGGGCTTGGCAATCTCCTTGGCTTGGGCGATGGCGGTATTGATGAATTTGCCGGCAAGAACCATGCATTCCTTGTCCGAAGGAGGCGAGTGGGTTAAACCCATGGGCGCTAAAAATTCCGACAAGGATCGTATGAGTCCAATAAACTCTAAGTATCCAGACTACAGGGCTACAAGGCGGAGGACACTTACTGAAGATGCTGGCCTTAGCCTGCCAGACGATGTCCGCCAAGGATTCCTTCTCTTGTTGGAGGAGCTTAAACGCCTCGCTATGGCGAAGGTTTTGCTCATCAGCAGCTTGCTTCTAATCCTTTAGGATCGCAAGCTCCTCCTTCAAGCGATTGATCTCCACGGAGGCGGAGTCCTGCAGTGCTTTCATGGAATCCTCGTGCATCTTGAGCATTTCTTCCCTCTCCTTCTTAAGGATCTTGTTCTTGCTGTCCAGCTGCCGGATGTGCTTGGACTGCTCGACAATATCCTTGGCCTTGGCAACATGCTCTGCAAGTCGGAGAAAACAAAGTACACATTGAGTACTCGAAGATTATGGGCACAAAAGTAAGACGGAAATGCGCAAAAAGAAAACATACTCTTGTTTTTGATGATTTCTTCCTTCAAGATGGCAGTTTTACCCTTTTCGGCTTCAAGAACTGCGCTCATCTTCTGATACTTGTCGTTGGCCATGCCCCTACGAGCATTCTCATTCTGTGGAAACAAATACAAAGTTATATCGCTGTTTGGTCTGCTTGGAGCCCCTAGTCGGAGATTCTCTATCTAGGTGCTCGGGGGCTACAGCGAGAGTTTTAAAACTTATCAATATGGTTAGCTTTTCTTTAAAGCATCTAGTCGGAGCTAATTCAGTTCTCGATTAGAAGCTTGGGGGCTACAGTATAAAGTTTTTATCTCAGAAAATGCTTAGCTTTTCTTTAAGCATCTAGTCGGAACTAATTCAGTTACAACTAGAGGCTTGGGGGGCTACGGCACTGAAAAATATAAACACTATGTATGCTACTCGTAAAAGCATCTAGTCGGAATAATTTCTTCCATCTAAATGCTTGGGGGGCTACAGTGAGAGTTCTTTCTAACTTAGTCACTCTTAGAGCATATAGATGCAAAACCTATGGTTTTCCGTCTATATCCTCGGGGGCTACAGTGGGATACTCATATGAAATGAAAAAGGTAAAGTAAAACTTACAAGTGCAATGATCTTGAGATTTGTAGCGCTCTCGGCCAGCAGCTTGCCAAAGGAAATGCTATTTCCTCGCAAGATGTCTGCTTGTCGGAGTAGCTCCTCAAGACCGCACGTCGGAGATGACGGCACTCCTCCAGGAACCATAGTTGTGTTACTCGGCATGAGCGCCGGGTAAACTATCTTCGGGAACTCGAAGGGTTTCTAGGGAGCAGAGGCGCCGCCTTCGGCAGATGTACCAGCTCCCACCACCGCCTTGCCGCTACCGATGGCATACTTAGCCGGAGCTTCAGCCATTTGAAGAGCAGCACTCTCCTGCATCGCCTGCTCGCTGACAACAGCTAGTTTGGTAGAGGCGCCAGAGTCCACTTCCATGGCGAAAGGGCCTGGTGCCTCCTGGACTTGGGAGCTTGTCGGAGCAGAGGAGGGCTTGACGGCAGGAGTAGCAGGGGCGATGGCGGGGGAGGAGTCGCGATGCAGCATATCTTTGATATTTCTAGAAGCCCCAAGAGTCTTGGAGGACTTCTTGAGGCTGGTTGTGGCTTTCTTCCTGAAACGTGCAAAATGCATAAGTACAGGAATAAGACAGATAAATAAGACAATGTCGGAGAATGAGAGGCTTACACTAGGGGGGGGGGCGCTTTGGCAAACATCCCGGTGGCTTTCTTCTTTTCCGCCTCCAGGGCGGCAGTACTCTTTTTGGAGGCTCCACCCTCCGTCTTCTTCTTCTTACCTCCGTCGGCAGTGTCAGAGGTGGAGCTCTTCCGCTTCGCGCCAACGGGGCATCATCGTCGGACACGACCGTGACTTCCTTCATCTTTGGATCGTAGATTTGGGCAGTCAGGTTGTCCTCATCTGGATCGCTAAGCTGTTAAGTAAGAAATCACCGTGTTAGATAAGATGGCTATGATAAGACGGAGAAACTGGAGCAATGTCATACACGGAAAATAAATACCTACCTTTGGGCACTTGTCGTCTACGTACATGTCGCAGGTGATGGTCAAGCCACGCTTATTGTCCTTCACCTTGACGATGTCCTTCAGACGGAGCTTGATGGAGTCGCTCGAGAAGTTATCCACGGAGATCCGAAGGGAATCCTTTCGATCACCCGTGTACTCGGGCATGAACTTCGCGCGGTGCTGCAGGGGTTGAATTCGCCTGATGAACCAACACATGGCTAGGTCCAAGCCGGTCAAACCCGCCTCTACGAACCACTTGATCCGCCTTATTGCGCGAGAAGCATTGAGGTCAGAGGGAAGGGAGGCATGGGATCTCCATGTGGAAACTTCAGCGGCGGCTCCATCCATGAAGTTCGGGTACGTCACTTCTCGGCCCGCCAAAGGAATGTCGGGGCCGTAGAAGTACGTCCGCTGCCAATTTTTGCACGACTCGTGGCCGACGATGTCGGGGAATCGCCGGCCAGGTCGGATCTTGAAGCTTATGGTGCCGCAGTTCCTAAGCTCCTCCTTACTATGTCCGGCTTCACGTTTGACGGTGAAGAAGTACACGAACAAATCTAACCTAGGCTTAATCCCTAGGTAACCCTCGCAAAGTGCCGCGAATTTGCTAAGCACTAAGATGCTATTGGGGGAGAGATTATGGGGCTGGACTTTGAAGTGGTTTAAGACGGACAGGAAAAAGTGGGAGATGGGCAGAGAAACGCCGCGTACCAGCTGAGCCTTGAGGTACACCTTTTCTCCGACTTGGGGAGAAGGTGTCACCTCGCCGGCCGGCGCCGCCCGCCAGGTAAGCGCCTCCGTCGCGGGGAGTTAGCCTTCGGCGACCATCTCTTGGATGTCGCGGCTGGTGATGTCCGAGCCGCGCCAATCGCCTTTGTGTGAGTCTGGCTCCTCTTCCAGAGGCTCCAGCACCGCCAGATTATGGTCGCCACCGGTGGTTTCAATCACCGCCGACGCGAGGATGACCAGGCCCTCTAGGGGGACGACGACGGAGCTCGCCGGCTTCGTCGTGGCTTCGCTCGATGCCGCCATCGACGGGGATGAGCTGCTACTGGCCATGGAGGATGGGGAGGACGCGACTGGTGCAGAGAGAGGCTAGGGTTTCTTCGAGGTTTCCCGCGGAGAGCTCGAGGAGGCGTGCGGCTGGAGGAACAAGACGATGACGCGAGAGAATGGGGTGAAAAAGTGGCAAGTGTCCCACGGTTACTATTTATCTTACTCTGCGTCAAGATTCGTGCAGCTAATTGGATGGTAGCCACGTAGACGACGTGTTCGTGAACGTGCACGGTAATTTCGCCACGTCTCCAACTGCCGCCGCCAACGGTTCGTATCGCTCGCGCGGGAAAATCGGATATGATTGCGTTCTCTGCATGTGTGAGTTACGAGGCGTCGCTGACCTACAGCCTACGTCGTCATAACTGACATGGTAGATGAGCCGTCCCATCGAAGATTCTGGAATGGACGGATTTAATCCGACTATGGAAGCATACGATGGAAGATTCAGCATTTCTCCGACTTACTCGTAGAATACGGAGAAACCTTTGCAGGGTTCTTTGGGAGGACTACAAGATATTGCTTGACGATTTGCCGACATCCATCTAGACGGAGCATTCCACGGGAAGAGGCAAGACGGCGCAAGATCTCGGAGTTCTCCGGGGGCTACTGTTGGGGATATGCTATATGGGTATCCTCATAGCATGTCTCTTATCCGACTAACCCGGGTGGCCCATAGTCGGTAGCATGGCCTGTGGCCTGCTGGGCGGCCCATTTAGGTGGATCTAGAAGGGAATCCCATGCCGGATAAAGAAAGGCTACGGTAGAGTCACCAGCGTACCCGGAGCCTTGGAGTACAAGATACACAAGACTAGTGATAGACGGTGTAGGACTCTGTAACTTGTCCGGCTAGGACTTTTCCCGGTAACCCTAGGACCTGGCGACTATATAAGTCGGGCCTATGGGAGCCTTTAGGGGACGACGATAACTTACAATCTCAGACAACCTCGCACAGCGAACCTATCTCTGTAACTTGGCGTATTGCCCTTATAGTGATTTATAGTAGGAGTAGGATTCCGCCACCGTTGTGGGATCTGAACCTGGGTAAGCTATGTTACGTCATACCCGTCAACCGTCCGCCTTACCCCACGTCTCTAAACACGCACTATGAGGACCCCTCCATGGCGTACTCGTCGGCAATACCACGACATCGGGATTGCAATCATACTAAAGAATTATCGCACTAGCAACATGATAGGATTATTCTCAAGTGAATATCCCTCATATCACTAGAGAACTCTTTATTATTGCAGGTATGAGTCCTACAGGTTCTACCCATTTACTAGGTTTCCAACCTAAGGTCAAAGCATATGCTCTGATACCAACTGCGGTGACCCAGCATACCACTGCATGATGTAGTACACTATAGTCGTTGACATAACACCAATGAAACACCGTTCACTAGTATTACATCCCTCAGAGTGGTACAACAGAAACATAGCGGGTCCAATACATGGCTAAAGGTTACAACTCACTCTATACACAAGATCCAGAGAATAATCTAGGTTAAAGAGAGAGAAAGAACTTCTTACAAAGAAGAATCAAAGATAAATAACACAAAAACTATTATACTATTAAGACTAGTATTTTAACTAAGGGGTTAGCACTGCTGCAATTGCAATGCACTACGGAAATAGGTTCTTTGGCTCGAGAGTATATTCCTATCTAATCAGTAACTTCGTATCCACTTGAGTTGATGTATATGTTGACTTCCTTGTCTTCGTTGAAGAGCTTTAGCTTTCGATGATGATTCCTGGAGAATAACTTGATGTAAACGTCATCTTAATGGCTTCAGAATCTAGCAAGGGTTAAGAAGATACGTTGAGTACAAGCGTACTCAGCAAGTCCACTAGAAAAGGAGTGTTTGATGCACTATATCTACAGCCACAGACCATAGGTCGTAGGCAATGCAAGTTTTCGTAAACATTTCTTCAAAGGTTGCTTTTATTCTGAAAAGCTATGTCCGTCAGCCTTCACGGGTTTACCAGAACTTTCATGGAGTTCCTTTCCCGCCGCGTTCGCAGCTCCTTCCCGGAACAGGGAGTAACAAGTTACAGTTATTACACTCTGCAGAGGTGCGTTACTTTACCCACGAGAGATCAACTCTTTGTTGCACAACCGGGCAGCTTATTCCCGTGCACAATTCCATGATGTGGGGCCTAGAAGATGATTCAAGCCAATCACTGCCCCCTTCGTGACCTCACATTCCTCCTCAGTGTACACCATGCCCGCATATTGAATTACGGCAATGGTTTGTATAGATCGTTAGATGCCAAAACTATCATGGGACTTTGAGGGTTCCCACCCATATGCTGCATATCCTCTATGAATTACCAATTAATATGCACGCTACGAGTGATAACAGCCACGACCTGCACATCCGGCTACATGCGAGAGGAAGAAGATACAGCTGACTTCTCCGTCCCATTCCGAATCTCATGGTTAACGCGTGATATACGCGCAAGAATCACTGGCGACATTGGTTGTTAAGTCCTAGATAATATGTTCCTTTACCACCGGAACTTTCATAATAGGTTATTACCTCATGGTAAATAACCTATAGTCATATTATTATGAAAATAGTGTTTTCTGACCTTTTTCAAATGCAGGTGATGACAACACTGGATTTGCAGAATACTTTACAGAAAATAATCAAAGGACATGAGAAAGTGTGAACTTGCCTTTTGTGATTGCAAGATTATGCACCCACGGTCTTCAAGACAATATAAGATCCAATATCTGAAATCAGCATCATTGGTCCGGTAAGGACTAATGTTTAAAGAAGCAAAATGCTTTTATGCATAAGTAATTTGATGCATTTTATAAACGCGAATCCCGGGGATAACGTTGTTCTAGGGTTTGGATACTGGAAATGGTTTCTTTAGAATGTGTTGTCCTTTTAGATAAGTTTCACACTTGTGCTTCTTATTAGGGCTTGTGAGTGTGTGTGAAACAATATGTATTTATACTGTCATATAACAATAAGATACCAAATTGTGGAATGCTATTCAAAGATTACTTATATAAGATTTGCCTTATCTTCAATTTTGACTTTACAAGTATAAGCATTTATAAGGAACTTTAAGTATTGGAAATCCTGATATATAAGTAAACTTTAAAGCAATGTGATTATGATTAATTGTCATCTGTTGAATATGATGAAATTCCTTGAGTTTAGTTGTTAAGACTTGGGGATACTATCTTAAGATTTGTTGTTTGAAGTGGCAAAAAGAAAAACATTTGAAGAAAAAATTTATTTTCTAAGGTCTAAACAATCTTTGCGGTTAATTAAGTGTGGTCGATGTTATTTGTGCTTGTTTGAATAGTTTGGACTTGTGATGCTTTACGACTTGATTATAATAGACCAAAGTTAACTATAAAACACATAACGAAGTTTTTATCATAATATTTAAAGTCTTGTAGACTAAAGTTAACTTTAAAACATAGATGGACTTATAGTGTATTACTTTTGATACTTGTATCTTATTTACTTTATTTTGTTTCCTTAAAGTTACTTAAGAATAGCATTACTTATATTTGAGTAATGGTTTCTTAATTATATAATGGAATAGAATCATTTATCTTTTTATAAAGGTGTGTTTATGATTTGTAATCAAGGAAATAACATTACTTAATTACTCAAGGATTAATTATAGTGTTTTGATTTGTTTACAAATTTGTGGTTAAGGGAAGTAAAAAGGTTTTAGTTAATCCCAAATTATTTTTGAAGATTTTATACTTTATATAGACCCTTTTAGAAAATAAACAAAACATATGGTTGAATGATAATTCAATAAAATTGTATTAAAAATGTATTAAACCAATTTTGACTTCATATTATCAACATTTAAGAATAATACTATTTATTAGTTTATATTAGCTAATTTTAGAAATATTAGCAATTTTTTGGGCTTATATGAATTATCAACTAAAGAAATAGATTTAAATTCAAGTTATTAAAGTGTTTAACTTTTTATTTATCCAAAAATGGAATATTATATTTTTAACATGTAGGTATTTTTTTGATGATCATTTTGGTATATTACATTTATTTTTGTAATTTATAAATAGTAAGATATGATTTTTATAAGACTTATTACTTTATAAATACTTAATAAATAATAAATATTTAATTAAGTGAAATAATAATGCATGATTATAGTTTTGATTAAAGTTCTTATTTTTCTAAGAATTTTGGTATTTTATTTATATTTTTATCAATTACCAATATTAAAATATGAATTTTCAAAGTATTAAAACTTATAAAATCTTTATTAAATAGTAGTTATTTAAATTGTTAACATAATAATGTTTGATGATAGTTTAATGTTATAGATTTTATTTTTCTGAAAATTTTCATATATTAAACATATTTTTGTGAATTATAAAATAAAAGATCCTAAATTTACAAGATTTAATTACTTTATTTCAATTCTGGAATGTTTATATTTGAATTAATATTGTTTTAGTAATTTGCTAAACAGACACAGAACCTTTTATACCTAATCTAAACCTACCAAAGGTCACTGACCAGTGGGCTAGTGGCCACATCATCAGCCACATGTGCAAAGACTGAGTCAAACTGGCTGACTAGGCATGGGATGATGCGACGTCATCGTGATGTCATCAGAAGATGAACATCACAGATGGATGATCGATCTGCTGATTTAGTGCATATGCGGGGCTGCGGTTAGGCTTGTTGGAAAGAGGACGACATGAGGAGCCTAGGAGTGGTGGCGCCGCTAGCAAATGGTCGTCGGAGGATTGTCAAGGACGATGGACAACGGCGGCGGTGTCGGGTGCTTGTGGTGGAAGCGATCTAGAGCGAAATACAAAGAATAAAAGGTACTGGAAGAACCAGTGGCTCACCAGGATGCTTGTAGTGACGACAGCGAGGAGAGGTGAGCTCAGATGGCGTCGCCATGGTCGACGGCGAGCGGCGGACAGACGCGTTCGATGGACATGATTACGGCCTTCCCGACTCGATTCCTCCTCTGAGTAGACGAAGTCCACTACAACGGAGCTTGTGGTATCACTCGTTGGTCTTGAGGTGGTCTCAAACGGTGACGACAAGCAACTTCGGTGAGCTAGGGTTTCGGGTCCTATGCGAGAGAGAGATAGAGAGAACGAAAGGAGATGAGATAGGTATGGGAGGATAGAGAAGGACCCGGCGATCTTATCTACACCCCTCAGGGTCGGCGGCGAGCATAATGGCGGTCGAATTTTGATGACGACGGCGGATGGCATCAACGGTACGCACGCAGGTGCCTATTTGCGTGAGGATGACGACGATGATCATTTTGCAGAAAATCCCCTAAGCTTCTTCGAAACAAACCGACGGTCCCTGGCAGTGTCCCACTTGTTATTCACAGAGTAAGATAAGCCGGGTTGGTTACTGGGCCAAGGTGGGTTGCTACGGGCTGCTCGTGAGCAGTGGATAAAGAGATAGAAAATGGGCCATGGGCCAGATCTGGTCTCCTACTATTTTTTTTCCTTCTATTTGTTTTCCATTTTCTGTTTTATTTTTAGATTAGTATTTTAACATTTGTTTTGAACTTTTCTAACAAAGTTTATTTGTTGAATTCTTGCAGCAACAATTGGTATTTATTGATATTCATTTTGTAAACCTTTATGATAAATATTTTCTTTATTTATTTAGTATATATTCTTTTAATATTTTGGAAGGTCCTTTGTTATTAATTTTATATCCATAATAAGCCATGGATTTATATTATGATACTTCTTTATTTACTGATAGAATTTAATTCTAGTTATCTTATAGTTTGGAGGGAAATTCTTATATTATGATCCTATATAATTATTTGTTGTATGAGATACAAAAGAATTAATATGGTTAATATTACTCTCATAAATTTAGGAAATAATAAGATATATATATTTTATTATAACTAATATAGGAATTAGAGTTTGAATTGTAAGTGCTTACCCTAAAGTTTAGGGTTCTTAATATACTTATGTTCTTTTGTTGATAAAAGTTTGTTGATAAAAGTTTAGGAATTAGAGTTTGCTAAGCATATTGTCTTTTTGTTTGTGATCTTTAATGATATTACCTTTTAAAATAGAAAGTTATTATCTGGAATGTCTTATGGAAAAGAATTGATATAAATATCTCCTAAACACATATGGTTATAATAATTGGAAATGACAGAGATGTGCTTAAGTGATTTGCTATAGGAAATATTCCTATAAAGCATTGTGGAAATAATATTATTTATCCAATAGATGAGATGGATGTTAAGCTTGATCATAGATTTAGGGTTTGGTGTTTACCAAGAATTCCTATCTTCCATAAATCATAATTCTAGACTTCTGATTAAGGAATTCCTTTCCAAGATATACTACTTCTTCATATCCATCATCATGTGCTAACATGATTAGATTTACTTCACAAGAATATTCTTATCCATCTATTATTCTTCTAAATCTATACTTGGTTACATCAACTACTCTACTGCTAATAATCTCACATCCCACAAATGGTTTCTTCTAACTCTATTAACATCCTTCCTTAATCATCCATCACTAATATTACTCCAGTAGATGTCTTTATAATTAAATATACATCAAATCCTACTTCACCTCAAGTGTTTACTATTTTCCCAGAGGAAATTACTAACTCTATAATTCAATGCTGCTCTAACATCATCCTAATCATACAATCTTATCTCAACTTGACTCCAATATCTTATATTAGAGTCCAATCATGTCTTACCCACCAATATCACTTATACAGGATATAAGCATTCAATCTTGGTGACTAAAGCATGATCATTATAATCCTCTGATCCTATATGGTTTAGGTTTCCAGTTGGCTAATCAAGGCTTTCATTCTTACAACATTACAGTTGTATTATAATTATCTTCTGTTTATCTCTATTAGACTAAGAGATATAATTCATTGAGTATACATACTTGATCCCATAGGATTACTCCTATTAACTATCTTCAATATTCATCCTTGTAATCTTTACCTCAGATACCCTTCTATCATTTCAGGAGTAAGTTAACTCCATTAATAATCCTATTGATTCAATTCTCTTCGAACACTCCCATCCTATAGATGATATTTAAATCTAGCATTACCACTTACCTTTCCTTACTTCCTTCTCTAAAGGATTTTAAGTGAATGCTATGATATGGTCAAGAGTTGATAGATCAATAATTAATGGATTAAGAATTGGTGAATCAATAGTTGATTACTCAACTTTTAAGAACAACAAATATGAGAATAGGGTTTGATAGGGATGATAAGGATTGGTATGGAAAGAAAGATATGTGGTGAATAATCTTGACTTGGTTTCTTTCCCACTCAATCTCACTAAAGAGTGAAGGTTAGGTATTACCATGATACTCATACTAGGAATAGATAAGAATAAGATATGTCAGGATTAGTTATTACATTTTATTACTTGAGTTGTAGTCTTAATTTGGTATTCATGAGTTGTTGTGATGAATATTATAATATGATCCCTTAAGGATCATATATTAATCATTAAGCAATGCATTATGATTTAATTTTATTATATTTGATCTACCCTTAGATCAAATCATGTTTTCCCAAATATGGTTTTAGCAAAGGTCATATTGAAACTTATCGTAGTCAACTTGATGATCTAATTCAATTTCATCCAGTTGAGAGAATCTTCAAGCACTTTGACAAGTTGTTCAAAAGCGCGGAAATTATTCAGATTTCTATGCATGAATGCAATGCACACATCTGTGTTCATCTTATTTCTAAGCTCTAATGCTGGGATGTTACACAATGGTTCAAGTTTATTAGGGGAAAAGAATATAAAGTGTGTCATCAAGTTTGTGAGAGCTTTAATCACTAAGTTTTCACATAACAAAATAGTTTTTAATTGGAATATAGCTGAAAGCAAGAATATACTTGGAATGGTGTAACACACCATGCATAGGAGTTTATAGTGGACACGTTGGAATAACTTGGTTTCTTTGGAGTTGGAAGCATGAGTAGAGCTTACTCACACAAGTGGAGGCTAGCAAAGGACTGGGAGCAACCAACTAAGAGAGCAATAATGGCCATAATCATGCAGAGCGACAAAACATTACTAATCAAAGCATAGAGTGGTACTACAAGTCAAGGACTAAATGATCTTAGAGGCTATGGTGACTTGTTCATAGTCATAACATGGTGTGAGCATGTGCCAAGTCAACCCAAACAAAGCATCAAAGGAGAATACCATAATACTATGCTTTTGTATGCTAAAACAACGCATGATTCCTTCAAGGCACACTAAGCAATCCCAATTGTTTGGAACAAGACATGATACAGAAATAATCACTAAGCATAAGGTCAAAACAATGCCTAGCATGTCATGCTAAATTCTAAGTCACAGTTAATGCAAGCTCCTCTTCCACTTACAAGCAAGAACTTACTACTCTTTTCCAACACCAATCAACCTATTTGAAACAACTCACAAAGATAATAATCAATAAAGATCAGTGATCTTGTATCACAAATCCACAAATAAGAACTAAAAAGTTCTAAGCTTAAAGAACAAGAAAACTAAGGCTAAACATAGTGCTAGCAAAAGTGAAGACTCACAGAACAATAAGAGTGAAAACTAGAGTGTTCTAGGCAATGAAAACAGAGTGTGTCTCTCTCCAAAAGAAGTGTGGTGTAACCAACCAACTTACTCAAGCAAACTAAGAAAACGAAAACCAAAAACGAAAACTAAGACGCTCCAAGAACAACACAACAATGCATGAAACAATAAAAACGAAGTGTCTAGACAGACCTGAGATTTTTATTGATGAAGAAGGGGATGCCTTGGGCATACCCAAGCTTTATCGCTTGTACCTCTTGGATATTTCTTGGGGTGACACTGGGGTGGCATCTCATGACATCATTCTCTCTCTACACCTGAAATTTTTCCTTCATACAAAACTTCACACAATCTTCATTAGCAACATTAGTGTATTCAAAAGATAATAGACCTTTGGGTAAAGCTTTGGAACAGAAATACTTTTCACTAAAAACACATGATACTGCAGAAACTCCTTCAAAAAGCTCAATTCCCCTAAAGAGAACTCACAAAGGAATCAATAAGAAGCAAATGCAAATAATGGCAGAAATCTGTCAAAACAGACCTGCAGGTAGAAACCGATTTTTTCGAAGACCTTCTGTTTCTCAAATCAAAAAGTATTGAACTAACTAAAGTTAGCTAACATATTGTGTGATTTATTCGTAAATTCTCAGCTCAATCCGAGTTACAGAAACTCCTCACGAATTTTTATGGTGGAGGACAGAAATCTGTTTTAGGACAGCAACTCCCCAAATCTTACTTCCCTCTCATTAGAGGTCATTATTGACACAAAAAAGCAAAAAAAGGATAAGGAGAGGTCATTACAGAAGTAATAACTTCCAACACTCAAGAAAACTCTTGGCTTATCTCCCAACAAGTACTTTTCTTTAATGCCTTTAAGTTAGGCATGATAGTTTCAAAGATGCTCACATAGGAAATATGAATTGATTTAAAAGAGAGCATCAAGAAGCAAATTCAAAGAACATTTAAGTCTAACCCACTTCCTATGCATAGGAATCTTGTAAAGAAACTAGTCATGAAAGCACAAAGCAACAAGCATAGGAAAGCAAAACAAGTGCAACTTCAAAATTTTCAACATAAAGAGGGGAAACTTAATATTATTGAGATGCATAAGACCATGTTTACCTCTCTCATAATAACTTTCAGTAGCATCATGAATAAAATTAAAAATATAACTATCACATAAAAAATTCTTATCATGAGCCACATGCATAAAATGATTATTACTCTCCACATAAGAATAGCCATTCTTATTAATTGCAGTGGGAGCAAATTCAACAAAATAGCTATCATTATTATTCTCATCACCATAATCATGAAATATAGGAGGCATATTGTAATCACAATAAATTTGCTCCTCAATAGTAGGTGGACTGAAAATATCATATTCATCATTGTAATCATCATATATTGGAGGTTTGGTGTCATCATAAGCAATACAATAGCTATCTTCCAAAGCTGGGGAACTAAAAAGATCATGCTCATAAAAACCAGCTTCCCCAAGCTTAGAATTTTCCATAGCATTAGCAATAATGGTGTTCAAAGAATTAATACTAATAACAATGCTATTAGCATGCAAATAAAGTTCCATAGGTTTTTTAATTTTCTCTTCAAACACTTCATGTCCTAACTCAAGATAAATGCTATAGAGCTCTCTAATTTTGTTGTTGTTTTCCATTAAGCCTAACTAGTGAAAAAAGAAACAAAAAGGCAAGATTGCAGAATCTAAAGGAAATAAGTTCGAGCACTCACACACCAGGATGTGAGTACCTTTTACCTTACCTCCCCGGCAACGGCGCCATAAAAGAGACATCCAACTCCAAATATAAATCATAACAAATATTCAATCGAGCCAAAGTGCCACACACGATATGCACGCTGTCACTATCACACACGTGGGGAAAAGCATAGATCTATTAAAGCACAAAGAGTATTTATGTAGACTCAAGCCTAAGTGCCACCATGGTGTGCACCCTGTCACTTTCACACACATGGGGAGAGCAGAGATCTAATGAAGCACTTGAGTAGCAAGGTAGATCTACTTGATTACAAAGCTCATGACCACAAGATCATGCATAGAGAGAGATGAACACATAGCTACCGGTAGAGCCTTTAGCCTCGAGGAAGAACTACTCCCTCATCATCATGGGAATCAGCAACGATGATGGAGATGGTGGTGGAGATCGATGGAGATGGCTCCGAGGGCACTTCCCTGTCCCGGCAGGGTTCCAGAACAGAGACTTTTTGTCCCCAGAATATCCCCTTCAGTGGCGGCGGCTCTCTGGAGGTTTTCGTGGATTTCTTCTGGATTCTCTAGGGTTTTTTAGGTCGGAGGCTTCTTATAGGCGCAGGAATCAAGGTCGGTGGGGGTACAGGGGGCCCACACCCCCTCCAGGTGTTGGAGATATGCCCAAGAGGCAATAATAAAGTGGTTATTATCATACCTTCATACTTATGATAAATGTTTACATACCATGCTATAATTGTATTGACAGGAAACATTAATACTTGTGTGATTTGTAAACATAAAAGAGTCCCTAGTAAAGCCTCTTGTTAAACTAGCTTGTTGGTTAATATATGATCATGGTTTCCTGATCATGAACATAGAGATGTTATTAACAACAGGGTCATATCATTAGGAGAATGATCTGATGGACATACTCCTATAGTTAAGCGTAGCATAAAGATCAAGTCATTTAATATAGTTCATTTGCTATAAGCTTTCTGATACATAGTAACCTAATTCCTTCGACCATGAGATCAAGTTAATCACCATCACCGGAAGGATGCTTTGATGACATCAAAAACCACACCATAACTGGGTGGCTATAAAGGTGGCATTGAGTGTTCGGAAAGTATGGGTTGAGGCACATGGATCAAGAGTGGGATTTGTCCATCCATATGACGGATAGATATACTCTGGGCCCTCTCAGTGGAATGTCATCCAATTATCTTGCAAGCATGTGACTGGCTCACAAGGGATCACATATCACGGGAACGAGAAAAGAGTACTTATCGGTAACGAGGTTGAACTAGGTATGCAGAGATACCGACGATCAAAACCTCGGATAAGTAAACTATCGTGAGACAAAGGGAAATTGGTATCGTATGTAAGTGGTTCATTCGATCGCAAAGTAATCGTAGAAATATGTGGGAGCCATATGAATTTCCAGATTCCTCTATTGGTTATTGATCGGAGAAGTGTCTCGGTCATGTCCGCATAATTCACGAACCGTAGGGAGACACACTTAAGGATTCGATGTTGTTGAGTAGTTATGGAATGATGAGTAGAAGACCGAATGTTGTTCGGAGTCTCAGATGGGATCCGGGATATCACGAGGAGATCCGGAATGGTCCGGAGAATAAGATTCATATAAGGAAAGTCCTATTTCGGAGTTGGGGAATGATTCCGGTGTTTTCACAGGGAATGTTCTAGAAGGGTCCGAAAGGTCCGGCACTCCGGAGGGGAAGGGTACATGAATGTGTCATAACAAGTTGGAATGGTTGCATCATGTACTAGGTGTCATCGCTGAGAAAAATAAAGGGATAAATCAAATCCTAGTTTGAAAAGTCAAACGCCAATTTGAAAAGTCAAACGGCAAGTTTGCTTGGTGGAGGGAGAGTAGGAAACCTACTTAGGGAGGAAGTCCTACTCACTCCACCCGCCGGCCAAGGAGGAGGAGTTGGAGGACTCCCTCCTCCCAACCGCGCCTCCCTCCCACCTATAAAAGGAGGGGCAGGGGTGCCCCTCTTCCCTACACCTCTCTCCTCTAAACCCTAGCCCTAGCCGCCGGCCTCCACCAAGTCGCCGCCGCCCCTAGGTTTTGCCTAGCCGCCGAGTTGGGGCCCTCCCCTTGCCCTAGCCGCCTGTCACATCCCAAGATTTTCCAAATCTTGTAATGTGAAAAATAAATGAATAAAATAAAACTTTGTTTGATTTTTAGGGCCAGAAGAAACCTTTTGAATTCAATTGGAACTTCAAACCAATTTGGATCAAATAAATCCAAAAAGGATTTATAAAGTTAAACATTTAATAAAGGAAAATAAAATGTTTTGGGAATTACTATTTTGGATCTTCAAATAAAAGGTTTTGGTTTTCAAAAGAAATAGAAGTTTTATAAATAAAGATTATTCCATAGAGCCAAATTAAACCTTGGCGAAACTTTTGAAATAAAACATTTTGTTTTGATAAAAATAGTAAAGGTTTATTTAAATAAATTAATAAGGATTTAATATCCAAATATTATTAATAAAGGTTTTACTATTTCCAAAAACCTCCAAAACTTATTTATGTATTTATAATGAGTTTTCCAAGCATTTTGTATTTTAAAATAAAACCTACTGTTTTGGTTTTGAAAATAATTTGATTTCAAAAGGACTATTTAATTAAAACAAATCCTATTTGATTTAAATAACAAGGGTCTATTTATTTAATTAATAATGGATCTAAAAATAAAAATATTATTTCATTTTGGATTTTGGTTTATGTTACTGAACAGAACCAATTTCAAAAGTTCCAAAGTGTGGTGTTTGTTTGAATTGAGTTGAATGTTGATTTGTTTGTTTGAATTTCAAAACAGAAAAAGAATTAGAAAAAGAAAAAGTTTCAGGAAGAAAAAAATAGAAACCAGACTCAACCCAACCTAGAAGCCCAACTAGGCCCAGCAAACAGCCCAGCTTCCCTCTCCCACGACGAAACGTTTTCCACTCACTTCCAGACCCGCAAAGAGACTGACTGGTGGACCCTTTCCCTCACTCCATTTCCTCGCTGACAATAGGGACCCACACATGCCAACTCACCCCTCTTCTTCCTCGCGACGACCACGCCGGCCGTTTCTGCCAGTGATTCCGCGCGTTAATTCACGAGTAATGGCTGCGTTAATCTCGCCCCCGACCATGCGTACATAAGCACCTCTCCTCCCTCTGTCTTTCCCCTCAAACGCCAACCCCTCTTCGCCACTAGGCTGCTCGAAATCAGCTCCAAACCGCCGCTGCTCCGACGAGCTTCCTTGTCCAATTCAGGCCGTGTCCTGCCACCCCGTGCCTCCTCGACCTAGCTCACACCTTCCCCACCTCCTGACGCATCTTTCCGTGCCCCTCGTTTGACCGCGGGCGTCCCTGAGCGTCGACTCCGACCAAGCTCTGAGCGCCGCCGTCTGTCTTCAACTACGACGACGACTCCCAGGTAAACCAGACCGCCCCGCACCTCCTCGTTCACGCTCCCTCACTCGCCACAGCCATGCGCGTCTGACCACACCCTCTGTTTGCCTCTGCGTGATCTACAGCGCCGCCTGCGACCGCGAACAGAACCACCCGACGCCGACGACGTCTCCGACGAGCAATCGCCACCGTTCCCGTGCGCCCCCTGCCACGTCGACCACACTTTGAGAATCACCACATCCTCACGATTCTGGTAAGCTTACTCCCTCCCTTTCTCGCTTCCTGCCTTGCCAGCGCCGCCATCATCTGGCCGCTCCGCCGCTCGCCGTTGTCCTAGCGCCGCCAGCCTTTGGCAAGTCAGTAGGAGCCGTCCGATCTAGATCCGATGCACACGACTGATTGACTTATCGAAAGGGTAAGATCGATCCTGCGTCGCACGTCTCACTTTAGATCCTGCGGTCCATGTTGTCGATTCGGCCGAACCGCTACCATCCAATTAGACAGTGCCGCGTGTCGCCATTTCTGTTTAAAAACAGAATTGAAGTCAGAATAGAATGTGAATTTCAAACCTTTGTAACTTTTGTTCCACACGTCCAAAAATTACAAATTTTATACCGTTGGAATCAGTAGAACAAACCCTAGCCAACATGCCTTTAGTTTAGCAAATAGTATCTGTTAGCTTGTTGGTTTTTGCAGAAACTTTTGTTTGCTTGTTTAGATTAGAAAAATGATTCAAAAATGTTTTTGAGGTTGAAACCTTGGCAAATTAGTTTGTGGTGAACTCACTGACCCTAGGAACCTACCCATGGTTTTGAAAATGAATTTGGTAAGTTTAGATTGGATTAATTGGATTAGGCCATTTCTAGCCAATTAAAATTTATGGTTTTGTTATGGAAAAATTGATTGGAGTAAAAACTTTGGGAAAATGTTTTAGACCAAACCTACTGACCATAAACACCAAGTTTTGAGAAAACAACAACTTATTTGGTGAACAACTAAAAGTTGTTGCTTTGATAAAAATGTTTTCCACCACATAAAATGATGATTGGATTTAAAAATGGTTTTTGGACAAAACTCTTTTGCAAATAACTTTGCCACTTTGGAAAAATGACCACTTTGGACCTTACCAAGTTTAGAAGCCTAGTGGAGACCATCTTTGCAAATAGAACCACCTCTAGCATGCTTACATGCATGACTTAGATCCCATTGTTTTATGTGTGTGAATTGTTGATTGAATATTGGTTTGGAATGCTAGTTGATATTGTGTTTGCTTGATTGATTGTAGTGAAGTTAGTAAAGTGTGAGACTAGCAAGATCAAGGAGTGAACCATCATTCCCTACCAAAAAGGCAAGTTACACTATCATCTAAAGTCCTACTATTTTCATTATACTTAGTGGATTTTGAAACATGCATGAAAAGATATTTTTATACTTATGCTATGCTAAATCCTAATAGGATTCCCTATACACTCCTTAGTGAAAATAATGTATTTGTTACATGCCTAGCCATTCTTCATTTTGAAAAAGAGATACATGTTGAGATTTTATGAAGTTGAGAAAAGGACTTGTGATTTTATATAATAAAACAAGGACTCAATGAACCACCTGGGTGGCCAAGGGTACTTTGAGTATTGGAGAAGGTGGCAACAAAAGGAACCATGTCTATGGCAATCTCTTTGTGTTGTGCTCCGAAGGAAACCACCCAGGAAACTTAGAGATTGAACATGTTTCTCCAATTGTGGCTTTCGTGTGCAACCACATGCTATTATGGCTCTGGCTTACTCAACTACATTGGGAAGACACATGCATTGTCTTCAGTTTACTGGACATGGGGATCTGGAATGCTTCATGGGTGTTGAAGACAAGCTAGCAATGGTGTATGGGAGGACCCTTTGGAAAGACTTCGTCACATTCTCAATCTGCCAGTACTCCATCTTGGTGAGTGCTAATCCAGTGGCCACTGGTGGCAAAAGGATGGGATTGTGACATGTGGGTAAAGTGTGCAACTTCTGCAGAAGATAATAAAATCTAAGTACTTAGCCGTGTCCCCGGATATGGACAATACTGAGCAACTAAAGTTTGAAGCTATGGGAGATCTCGACATTCTAACTTCTAAAAGAAAACTTTTAAGGACTTGATGCACTTGGGGTTACCAAGCAGCTCAAGAGACTTTGACAAAACTTGATGTACTTGGGGTTACCAAGGAACTCAAGAGATTTTGTTGAAAACATGAACACTTGGGGTTACCAAGGAACTCATGAGATTTTTATAAAACTTGATGCACTTGGGGTTACCAAGGAGCTCAAGGGATTTTGACAAGGACTTGAACACTTGAGTTTCTACCAAGGAGTTCAAGGAACTTGGAAAAAGGAGATTTGACAAAGGACCAAAACCATTTTGAAAAGATAGGATAAAGTATTGCTTTGTGCAAATGAGCCTAAAACTCTACTTAGCCAAATATGCATGTAATGATAGGATCCACTTATATTCTACAAAGTAGTGAAGCTTGCCAATACAATTCAAATGTATTGACCCTTGTGGCTGTAACTTGTAATGTTGCAGGTTTGATTGATTTTAGTGAAGATTGTTTGATTAGGATTACAAAGTCTACAACCAACATCTGCCTGTGGCACTTTGAAGATGAAGGACCCCATGACTATAGTTATTCCGCTGCAATGTAATGTAATAGCCAAATGAGCTATGAAAAGATGTAATAAAATTATGTTATTCCTGGTTATAAAGTTATATTATGACCTTTGTTTCTTGATATTACATCTATACTGTGGATGCTAGCTATTGATCCAGGGACTAGCATTGTAAACACAAGGGACACCACCTTCTGTTAATAAGGGTTGGGACACTCCCTCTACAGATGGTATCAGAGCATTGTGTTGCCTGCAGGATTTGTAAACCTAGGATTGGACAAAAACCCTTAGAAAAATAGGAGTTGTTCTTGTTCCAAAAACTTATTTACAAACATACTTGTAAACCCTTTCCTCAACCATTTTGGTTTCAACTCTGCATCTCTTCTACTTCAACTTGATGGAAAAACCTACCCATGACCAAGGACTACACCATGTGCAAAGGACTTCTTCAACATCTTCAACTCTAATGACTTCAACTTCTTCAACTCTAATGACTTCAACATCTTCAGCATATTCACCAAGGACTTCCAACATGGATACCACTAAGGACTACAAGTGAAACAAGGAAATCTTACTCAAGATTTAGAGACTGAGGGAATGCAAAAGTTAGAAGGAGCCCACATCACTAGAAGTCATTGTAACCAAGAGTCTTTCTCAAGGAAACCATGATCCCAAGTAAGAAGAAGCAACCAAGAATGATGGAAAGATCACAAGTAAACCATATAGATGGACCACCATATTCTAGATAAGTCAAAACACACCAACTTACATGGTGTAACAAAAATATTTTTGTTGCCTAAGTATGTGCTTGAACTTTGTGTTTGAGTGAAATGTTTGGTTTGTGATTGCATGCACATTGTTTGTGTTAATTGTGATGTGTGTGATTAGAAATATTTCCTTAGAAATATCTTGCCTATTCTAATCTCCATTCAACCCAAACATATGACTACCCCAAGAGACTCCAACATCAAGGTTGATGACACCAACACTAACCAAGAAGACAGCATGAAAGAGCTCATAGCAACTCAACACCAGTTGAACCAAGTGACAGCTCAGTTCATAGCCAACACTAGTGGAGAAGATCCAAAGCTACAAGGATTTTTGGAAACTCAAGGCCAACTGATGCTTAAAGTGACTGATCAAATGATCAAGATGGAAGAAGGCCATTCCAAAAGAGTTAGTGACAATAAGGATGACAGAAATATTATCCTAGATGGAGCCCCAGCTTGCATTATTTGTGGAGACAAGGATCATACTTCCAGGGAGCATGGAGATCAATGCCCCAACTGTGAAGAGAAACATCCTGTTGGACAATGTCCCACCTCTCAAGCCACTTGCTACCTATGTGAAGGAAACAACCATGTTCCTATCCAATGCCCCATCTATTCCATTGTGGAACAAAGGAAACAAGAAGGATCCAAGTCTACCAAGAATGTTGATGGCAAAGGAAAAGGACCACTTATACCTCCAAACAAGACAACCCAGTTCAAAGGATCAAAGAAACCCAAGAAGCAAAAGCAGGACATGAGCCTTGTGCAATGTCGTAGATGTAAGGAAATGGGACAGTACTCCAGTGGATGCCCAGAGAACAAGAAGCATAAAGAGATTGGCCAAGTGATGTGCAACAATTGAAAAGAGCTAGGCCACTATGTAGCAACTTGTCCACAAGAGCCACGTAAAGAACTCAAGGTCATCCACTGTTTCAACTGCAAGAACCCAGGGCATTATGCAAGCAACTGTCCAGAAAAGATGAAGAACAAGTTGAACAAGCCTATGGAGAAACTCAACCTTGGCCCATGAGTCAAGTGCGGAACCAAGGACACAATGCAAATGTTTGCTTAGAAAAGGTTCCCAGGATCCCAAGAAGGACAATATGTAATTTTTGTTTGAAAATTTTTAAGGGTGGTAGTACCCTAGTTGTTTTGAGCCTACTTGTAACCTTAGCCTTCCCAAATCTCGGGACGAGATTTATTTTAAGGGTGGTAGCCTGTCACATCCCAAGATTTTCCAAATCTTGTAATGTGAAAAATAAATGAATAAAATAAAACTTTGTTTGATTTTCAGGGCCAGAAGAAACTTTTTGAATTCAATTGGAACTTCAAACCAATTTGGATCAAATAAATCCAAAAAGGATTTATAAAGTTAAACATTTAATAAAGGAAAATAAAATGTTTTGGGAATTACTATTTTGGATCTTCAAATAAAAGGTTTTGGTTTTCAAAAGAAATAGAAGTTTTATAAATAAAGATTATTCCATAGAGCCAAATTAAACCTTGGCCAAACTTTTGAAATAAAACATTTTGTTTTGATAAAAATAGTAAAGGTTTATTTAAATAAATTAATAAGGATTTAATATCCAAATATTATTAATAAAGGTTTTACTATTTCCAAAAACCTCAAAAACTTATTTATGTATTTATAATGAGTTTTCCAAGCATTTTGTATTTTCAAATAAAACCTACTGTTTTGGTTTTGAAAATAATTAGATTTCAAAAGGACTATTTAATTAAAACAAATCCTATTTGATTTTAATAACAAGGGTGTATTTATTTAATTAATAATGGATCTAAAAATAAAAATATTATTTCATTTTGGATTTTGGTTTATGTTACTGAACAGAACCAATTTCAAAAGTTCCAAAGTGTGGTGTTTGTTTGAATTGAGTTGAATGTTGATTTGTTTGTTTGAATTTCAAAACAGAAAAAGAATTAGAAAAAGAAAAAGTTTCAGGAAGAAAAAAATAGAAACCAGACTCAACCCAACCTAGAAGCCCAACTAGGCCCAGCAAACAGCCCAGCTTCCCTCTCCCACGACGAAACGTTTTCCACTCACTTCCAGACCCGCAAAGAGACTGACTGGTGGACCCTTTCCCTCACTCCCTTTCCTCGCTGACAACAGGGACCCACACATGCCAACTCACCCCTCTTCTTCCTCGCGACGATCACGCCGGCCGTTTCTGCCAGTGATTCCGCGCGTTAATTCACGAGTAATGGCTGCGTTAATCTCGCCCCCGACCATGCGTACATAAGAACCTCTCCTCCCTCTGTCTTTCCCCTCAAACGCCAACCCCTCTTCGCCACCAGGCTGCTCGAAATCAGCTCCAAACCACCGCTGCTCCGACGAGCTTCCTTCTCCAATTCCGGCCGTGTCCTGCCACCCCGTGCCTCCTCGACCTAGCTCACACCTTCCCCACCTCCTGACGCATCTGTCCGTGCCCCTCGTTTGACCGCGAGAATCCCTGAGCGTCGACTCCGACCAAGCTCTGAGCGCCGCCGTCTGTCTTCAACTGCGACGACGAATCCCAGGTAAACCAGACCGCCCCGCACCTCCTCGTTCACGCTCCCTCACTCGCCTCGGCCATGCACGTCTGACCACACCCTCTGTTTGCCTCCGCGTGATCTACAGCGCCGCCTGCGACCGCGAACAGAACCACCCGACGCCGACGACGTCTCCGACGAGCAATCGCCACCGTTCCCGTGCGCCCCCTGCCACGTCGACCACACTTTGAGCATCACCACATCCTCGCGATTCTCGTAAGCTTACTCCCTCCCTTTCTCGCTTCCTGCCTTGCCAGCGCCGCCATCATCTGGCCGCTCCGCCGCTCGCCGTTGTCCTAGCGCCGCCAGCCTTTGGCAAGTCAGTAGGAGCCGTCCGATCTAGATCCGATGCACACGACTCATTGACTTATCGAAAGGGTAAGATCGATCCTGCGCTGCACGTCTCACTTTAGATCCTGCGGTCCATGTTGCCGATCCGGCCGAACCGGTACCGTCCAATTAGACAGTGCCGCGTGTCACCATTTCTGTTTAAAAACAGAATTGAAATCAGAATAGAATGTGAATTTCACACCTTTGTAACTTTTGATCCACACGTCCAAAAATTACAAATTTTATACCGTTGGAATCAGTAGAACAAACCCTAGCCAACATGCCTTTAGTTTAGCAAATAGTATCTGTTAGCTTGTTGGTTTTTGCAGAAACTTTTGTTTGCTTGTTTAGATTAGAAAAATGATTCAAAAATGTTTTTGAGGTTTAAACCTTGGCAAATTAGTTTGTGGTGAACTCACTGACCCTAGGAACCTACCCATGGTTTTGAAAATGAATTTGGTAAGTTTAGATTGGATTAATTGGATTAGGCCATTTCTAGCCAATTAAAATTTATGGTTTTGTTATGGAAAAATTGATTGGAGTAAAAACTTTGGGAAAATGTTTTAGACCAAACCTACTGACCATAAACACCAAGTTTTGAGAAAACAACAACTTATTTGGTGAACAACTAAAAGTTGTTGCTTTGATAAAAATGTTTTCCACCACATAAAATGATGATTGGATTTCAAAATGGTTTTTGGACAAAACTCTTTTGCAAATAACTTTGCCACTTTGGAAAAATGACCACTTTGAAACTTACCAAGTTTAGAAGCCTAGTGGAGACCATCTTTGCAAATAGAACCACCTCTAGCATGCTTACATGCATGACTTCGATCCCATTGTTTTATGTGTGTGAATTGTTGATTGAATATTGGTTTGGAATGCTAGTTGATATTGTGTTTGCTTGATTGATTGTAGTGAAGTTAGTAAAGTGTGAGACTAGCAAGATCAAGGAGTGAACCATCATTCCCTACCAAAAAGGCAAGTTACACTATCATCTAAATTCCTACTATTTTCATTATACTTAGTGGATTTTGAAACATGCATGAAAAGATATTTTTATACTTATGCTATGCTAAATCCTAATAGTATTCCCTATACACTCCTTAGTGAAAATATTGTAGTTGTTACATGCTTAGCCATGCTTCATTTTGAAAAGAGATACATGTTGAGATTTTATGAAGTTGAGAAAAGGACTTGTGATTTTATATAATAAAACAAGGACTCAATGAACCACCTGGGTGGCCAAGGATACTTTGAGTATTGGAGAAGGTGGCAACAAAAGGAACCATGTCTATGGAAATCTCTTTGTGTTGTGCTCCAAAAGAAACCACCCAGGAAACTTAGAGATTGAACATGTTTCTCCAATTGTGGCTTTCGTGTGCAACCACATGCTATTATGGCTCTGGCTTAGTCAACTACATTGGGAAGACCCATGCATTGTCATCAGTTTACTGGACATGGGGATCTGGAATGCCTCATGGGTGCTGAAGACAAGCTAGCAATGGTGTATGGGAGGACCCTTTGGAAAGACTTCGTCACATTCTCAATCTGCCAGTACTCCATCTTGGTGAGTGCTAATCCAGTGGCCACTGGTGGCAAAAGGATGGGATTGTGACATGTGGGTAAAGTGTGCAACTTCTGCAGAAGATAATAAAATCTAAGTACTTAGCCGTGTCCCCGGTTATGAACAATACTGAGCAGCTAAAGTTTGAAGCTATGGGAGATCTCGACATTCTAACTTCTAAAAGAAAACTTTTAAGGACTTGATGCACTCGGGGTTACCAAGCAGCTCAAGAGACTTTGACAAAACTTGATGTACTTGGGGTTACCAAGGAACTCAAGAGATTTTGTTGAAAACATGAACACTTGGGGTTACCAAGGAACTCATGAGATTTTTATAAAACTTGATGCACTTGGGGTTACCAAGGAGCTCAAGGGATTTTGACAAGGACTTGAACACTTGAGTTTCTACCAAGGAGTTCAAGGAACTTGGAAAAAGGAGATTTTACAAAGGACCAAAATCATTTTGAAAAGATAGGATAAAGTATTGCTTTGTGCAAATGAGCCTAAAACTCTATTTAGCCAAATATGCATGTAATGATAGGATCCACTTATATTCTACAAAGTAGTGAAGCTTGCCAATGCAATTCAAATGTATTGACCCTTGTGGCTGTAACTTGTAATGTTGCAGGTTTGATTGATTTTAGTGAAGATTGTTTGATTAGGATTACAAAGTCTACAACCAACATCTGCCTGTGGCACTTTGAAGATGAAGGACCCCATGACTATAGTTATTCCGCTGCAATGTAATGTAATAGCCAAATGAGCTATGAAAAGATGTAATAAAATTATGTTATTCCTGGTTATAAAGTTATATTATGACCTTTGTTTCTTGATATTACATTTATACTGTGGATGCTAGCTATTGATCCAGGTACCAGCATTGTAAACACAGGGGACACCACCTTATGTTAATAAGGGTTGGGACACTCCCTCTACACCACCGGCCTAGCCCTATCTCCTTGGTGCCTCTAAACCCTAGATCGCCAAGGCCTCTCTCGTAGTCCACCATACTCGCTCCGGCTTAAGGCGAAACCCTGCGAGATCTCCCCTCTACTTCCGGTACCACGGCGTCGTGCTGCCGGAATCGCGAGGAGAGTGCTACAACCTCCGCTGCCTGCTGGAACAAGGGAGAGGAAGGTCTTCATCGAGTACCGAACGTGTGACCGACTGCGGAAGCACTGCCGGAATGCAGCGCCGGAAGGATCGTCTACGCGATCTTGAGATCGGCAAGTGTACGACTACATCACCACGAGAATCTGCTCTCGTTAACCGCTTTGGAATCTTCGAGGGTGAGTTCCTCTATCGACTCGTTACTACAATCTAGTAGATAGATCTTTGCTTGTTTGTGTGCATGCGGTAGAAATTTTTTATTTTCCATGCTACGAACCCCTACAGTGGTATCAGAGCCGTGTCTATATGTAGATCTGTTGCACGAGTAGAACACAATGGTCATTGTGGGCGTTGATGCTTTTATTGTCGATTGCTTCTTGTGTACTTTGCATCTTGTGGGATGGTGGGATGAAGAGGCCCGGGCTAACCTTACATGACATCATTCATGAGACATGCTCCACGCTTGACATGCAACTTGTATTGCATAAGTGGCTTTGCGGGTGCCTGTTTCTCCCAACATAGTTAAGATTCAATTTACAACGGGTGATTGACAATACTAGTATCAATGTTGTGGTTCTTGTTCGTTAGAGCGACACTTATTGAAAGCCCCAAACCACGTAAAATATGCAAATAAAATTAGAGGCGTCTAACTTTGTTTTGCAGGGGTGTGTTGTGATGTGATATGGCCATGATTGTGATTATATTTGATGTATGCAATGTTCCTTATTGTAAGTTGGCAACCGGCAGGAGCCATATGGTTGTCTTTAAATTCTGTTAAGACCCGCGTGTCTATTCAAAATAGTTGTAATAGTTGAAGCTGGTGGACGACAACCATGGAGCGGCGTCATTGACCTTGATGCAATGCCGGTGATGATGGAGATCATGTTCGTGCTTGAATATGGAGATCGGAAGCACAAGAAGAAAGGCCATATCATATCACATATTATGAATTGCATGTGATGTTAATCCTTTTATGCATCTTGTATTGCTTAGTTCACGACGGTAGCATTATAAGATGATCCCTCAAGCACACAATTTCAAGTTTTAAAGTGTTCATCCTTAGTAAGCACCGTTGCTAAAGCTCGTTGTTTCGAAGCACCACGTGATGATCGGGTGTGTTAGATTCTGCGAGTGTATACAACGTGAGCAAGCCAGATTTGCTCATGCGGAAGCTAAGGTTTGATCTTGACGAGCCTAGCATGTACAGACATGGTCTCGGAACACGGATCACCGAAAGGTAAAGCATGAGTCATATAGTAGATATGATGAACATGTTGATTGTTCGCCATTGAAGCTACATCAACTCTCGTGATGATCGGTTTTGATGTGATGGGTTTGGTTCGTGTGATCACTAAAACAATGTGAGGGATATTGTTTTGAGTGGGAGTTCAATGGCAATATGATTAAAAGTTGAACACTATTTATCATAAATTAAATCAAAGTGAATTTGCATAATTGTTGTAGTCATTGGCATCTGTTTACCACCTTGCGCTTAGTTATAATTGAGATGATAGAACAATAGAATTCTGGTTAGTTACTTTACGAACTGGTATCGTATTGTTTTGAAGTGTTAATCTAAAGTTTAAAAGTCCTATTGCAAACTTTTAGTAAGTTCCGGTTACTCCATGAAGTTTAATAACTGGTATTAAATCGAGAGTGACAACTCCAAGAGTTAATGTATGAGTATCATGTTTGTCTCCATGATTCTTGATTCAAAGAATTGTCTTAATATCAAGGTTATCTAGGATCTGAAAGAGTTGTTTCAGAAACCATGATGTGTGGAAGATATTGTGATATCTGAAACGAAGTTTTGGTTGCAACATGATAGAGTATAATATGGCAAAAGTCATGTTCTCATATTTGATGAGAATTTGCAAAAGGTTGGAGACAATGGTTGTCTTAATTCTCCAAAAGGTTTTGGAGAGCAACATTATACTCGCGATTCACCGCAATAAGCTAAAGTAGCTTGATCATGAATAATTCCATGATAAGGGTGAATATTTGATGTAGGTAAAATATTTACTACACCAAGAGATTACTAAAGAATGGAATTTGAAAGCACACCAAACATTTGATGATGGTGATCTACTTCAAAGTGCAAGTCCAAATACATTGGTATTTGATTATACACGCTTTGGACTATGTGTCATATGTATGACTCCACTATTGATGTTGATAGATTCTTTCAAACAGAAAAGGGAATACTGAAAGAGAATCTCATACATATATGGCAGAAAAGAAAAGATTAGAATTGTTCAGCTTAAGTATATAGATGATATACATGTTATGGCTATATTCTTTGCTTATTAAACAATGTGGTTCTTAAGTATTTGATACTGAATTTGTTGGTGTGAATCGTCATACGAAACAACTCAATTCATGAACTACAATGGCCTAAGTAACTAGCAAAAGAATATGTGATGATTTTCATCGAGAAGAAATAAAGGGTTATTGTGCTGCTTGTTAAACATCAAAGCTTGCCTTCAAGATTTGTTTTATCAGGTATTATGAGAACAAAAGGGTTGTTCAAATAATTGCCGTAATCCATAAAAGATGGATGATTCATAAATCTCGTTGGAGAAATCACATCCATAAAACTAGTGCTAAAAAATGTCGAAAGACAAATTGATTGAAAGATCACTTAGGAAGTGACATCGCTGTTTAAATTATATTGGCAAGAAAACATGAAGAAACTCCATGTGGATGGAATTTTGGAGTCATTTGATTTTTGATCAAATGACGCCTGTGAAACTTTCCTAGAGATAATTAAAACTTCGTTCATAGGCCAAAAGGGAACGAATGACTAGCTTATTGGAACTTGTACATATTGTTGTACGAAGTCCATTATGTGTAGTCAAGAGCGATGGATTTCAACTTCATATGCTTTTTCCGAAAATTTGAGTGAATATATGAATATTTACTTAATAAGGATGAAGTATGAAACATTTGAAAAGTTCAAAGATTTTCAAGATGAAGTGCAAAATCATTGTAACAAGAATATAAGTAGTTTATGATAAGATCATAAAGAAAGATATTTGAGTTACAAGTTTAGCATAATACCTAAGATTTAAGGAATCGTTCCGTGGATTTGCATTTCCGAAACACCATAAGAGTATGGAGCGTTCGAGATATGTAATTAAACCTTGTTTCACATGGTAAGATCAAAGGTGTAATTCATAAAACTACCATTATATTTTAAAAGATTAAAAGCTTTAGAGACTACCTTTTTTCCACTAAAAAGAGCTCCATCATAATCCGTTGAATTGACACCATATAAAGTTATGGTTTGGGATAAAACCCAAGTTGTCCTTTCTTAAACATTGGTATGCTACGCATAAGAAAGATGTTTGCAACCAAAGTCGGATGAACCTATCTTTGTATGTTATTTCGAATAACTGTTCCTCCATAACATCGGAGACAAAAATGTTTGTCACTTAGAACGTCAAGTTTCTTTGAGAAGGAATTTTCCGTGAAAAGTTAAGTGGGAGGACAATAGAACTTTGACAAGGTTAAAAGAACCTTAGCTATATGTGCAAAGTTGCGCAGCGCCGAAAAGTGTTCCGGAGGCAGCAACAATGCTCATGGCTTACGTGCCTCAAAGGTTGTAGTCACGAAGATCTAAGTTCCTATTGAAACAAGCAGGTTGGGTAAACAATCAAATACCAAGATTTGAGAGTTAAATCATAGACAATAATAATGCGACTGCATGCAAAGAAGCGATGATGGGCCCTGACTCCGTCACATGGCTTGAAGCCATAAAATCCGTGATAGTTCCATATACAAGACATCGAGCTTTGAGTTTGAAAGACCTCTGGAAAGGTACAAGACCTTAAAGTCGTATTTGGATCTATAAAGAAATATACATGGATGTTTCACATCTATGAAATTATCGACATGTCGGGAAAGAGTTCACGACAATGTTCAAAGAGTTGACTATGACAAGATCTGATCTTTCATAGCGATATTTAGTCTAGACGGATTAATATAGCAACCACGACATATAATTTTTTTATGTGTTGAATAAACAAAACAAGTTCTTCTAATAGAATGGTTACCAAGGACGTGTGCATGACACGGTCCGAAGGGTTTTGTTAATTCAAAGGATGCTAAAAGCATATGCAAACTTCAATGGTTGAAGTGAGCATCGCGGGGTTGGAACCTTCACTATGATGAAACTGTTAAAAGAGTTTAATTTCATCAGAGACAATGAAGATGCTTGCATTTGCAAGAAATTAAGTGGGAGCGCTAAGACATGTTTCTAATACATTATGTGGAAGACATATTGTTGATTAAAAATGATGTATCTTTTATTAACACATATTAAGAATTTCATCCCGATGAAAGACTTAGGCAAAACCCAAATATTTGGCATCAATAGACGCTAATATGGTTGTACCGAAAGTACATAGATGATGTATTGAATAAGTTCAATATAGAAACTACAAGAAAGGTTCTTGTCGCACAGAAAGGATTGAATGAGTTCAATATTGATGATATATTCAAGTGTATTGACACTTGGTAAGTGAAAGAAAGATTCAAGTATAGATTGATACTTGATGTATGAAATCACAAAGAGTATTTATATCAATCATACTGTGATATGTACAAATCCAGATATGTCCTATGCTCTAAATGTTATGAGCATATATCAGAATGATTCATAAGATAATCATTGGACGATAGTAAAGATATTCTTATGATCTTGTAAAAGAACTAAGAATATATTATTTTGTAGAAATGACAAATAGATGGTTAGTTCATTGTAAATGAATTACATTGATACTAGTTTTGTCACAAAGTACAAATTAATTTTATCTCAATCTAAACTAACGGTGGCACAATATGATGGAAAGTAAGTTCCATAATGAATTTGGATGAATTCCAAAGTTAAGACATTGTGACAGATACTACAACAAAAGGCTAAGTATATGTCTGCTATTATAGCAGCTAAAGAGGGCATTTGTGTCAAGTAATTTGTTATCAAACTAGGTGTAGTTCACAGCGGGATAATACTATGAAGATATATTGTACGACAATATTATCAACATGTTTTAACCCCAAAGAACTAAAGGTCTCACCAAAGGACCAAATTTATACAAAGCCATCTCATTAGAGAATGAGTGATGCGTAGAGACGCAAAGACATGCAATTACACACGGACCTGGAAGTGTCAGATCCGGAGATCAGTTGACCACTAGCAATCGTGTACATACAACACCGGAAAGCCATAGGTGTTAAATACACAAAGGTTTGAAACTAGATTATTGACTCTAGTGCAAGTGGGAGACTGTTGGAGATATGCCCAAGAGGAAATAATAAAGTGGTTATTATCATATCTTCATACTTATGATAAATTTTTACATACCATGCTATAATTGTATTGACAGGAAACATTAATACTTGTGTGATTTGTAAACATAAAAGAGTCCCTAGTAAAGCATCTTGTTAAACTAGCTTGTTGGTTAATATATGATCATGGTTTCCTGATCATGAACATAGAGATGTTATTAACAACAGGGTCATATCATTAGGAGAATGATGTGATGGAGATACTCCTATAGTTAAGCGTAGCATAAAGATCAAGTCATTTAATATAGTTCATTTGCTATAAGCTTTCTGATACATAGTAACCTAATTCCTTCGACAATGAGATCATGTTAATCACCATCACCGGAAGGATGCTTTGATGACATCAAAAACCACACCATAACTGGGTGTCTATAAAGGTGGCATTGAGTGTTCGGAAAGTATGGGTTGAGGCACATGGATCAAGAGTGGGATTTGTCCATCCATATGACGGATAGATATACTCTGGGCCCTCTCGGTGGGATGTCATCCAATTAGCTTGCAAGCATGTGACTGGCTCACAAGGGATCACATATCACGGGAATAAGAAAAGAGTACTTATCGATAACGAGGTTGAACTAGGTATGCAGAGATACCGATGATCAAAACCTCGGATAAGTAAACTATCGTGAGACAAAGGGAAATTGGTATCGTATGTAAGTGGTTCATTCGATCGCAAAGTAATCGTAGAAATATGTGGGAGCCATATGAATTTCCAGATTCCTCTATTGGTTATTGATCGGAGAAGTGTCTCGGTCATGTCCGCATAATTCAAGAACCGTAGGGAGACACACTTAAGGATTCGATGTTGTTGAGTAGTTATGGAATGATGAGTAAGAGAACGAATGTTGTTCGGAGTCTCGGATGGGATCCGGGATATCACGAGGAGATCCGAAATGATCCGGAGAATAAGATTCATATAAGGAAAGTCCTATTTCGGAGTTGGGGAATGATTTCGGTGTTTTCACCGGGAATGTTCTAGAAGGGTCCGGAAGGTCCGGCACTCCGGAGGGGAAGGGTACATGAATGTGTCATAACAAGTTGGAATGGTTGCATCATGTACTAGGTGTCATCGCTGAGCAAAATAAAGGGATAAATCAAATCCTAGTTTGAAAAGTCAAACGCCAATTTGAAAAGTCAAACGGCAAGTTTGCTTGGTGGAGGGAGAGTAGGAAACCTACTTAGGGAGGAAGTCCTACTCCCTCCACCCGCCGGCAAAGGAGGAGGAGTTGGAGGAGGACTCCCTCCTCCCAACCGCGCCTCCCTCCCACCTATAAAAGGAGGGGCAAGGGTGCCCCTCTTCCCTACACCTCTCTCGTCTAAACCCTAGCCCTAGCCGCCGGCCTCCACCAAGTCGCCGCCGCCCCTAGGTTTTGCCTAGCCGCCAAGTTGGGGCCCTCCCTTGCCCTATCCGCCGGCCTAGCCCTCTCTCCTTGGTGCCTCTAAACCCTAGATCGCCAAGGCCTCTCTCATAGTCCACCATACTCGCTCCGGCTTAAGGCGAAGCCCTGCGAGATCTCCCCTCTACTTCCGGTACCACGCCGTCGTGCTGCCGGAATCGCGAGGAGAACCTCCGCTGCCTGCTGGAACAAGGGAGAGGAAGGTCTTCATCGAGTACCGAATGTGTGACCGACTGCGGAAGCGCTGCCGGAACGCAGCGCCGGAAGGATCGTCTACGCGATCTTGAGATCGGCAAGTGTACGACTACATCACCCACGAGAATCTTCTCTCATTAACCGCTTTGAAATCTTCGAGGGTGAGTTCCTCTATCGACTCGTTGCTACAATCTAGTAGATAGATCTTGGCTTGTTTGTGTGCATGCGGTAGAATTTTTTATTTTCCATGCTACGAACCCCTACACCAGGCGCCTCTAGGGCTTGCCTACGCCTAGGGGGGTTTGGCCACCCTATGCCCCCCTCCGGCTCTGCTTCGTGGTTCCGTGTTGCTCCGGGGAAATAATAACTTGCTTTTGTCCCGTCCAATTCCGATAATATTGATTTTCTGCCTTTCTGGAACCAAAAAGAGAAGAAAACAGGCAACTGGCACTATGGCAACTTGTTAATAGGTTAGTTCCAGAAAAGATATAAAAACACCTCAAAGTGTAGACAAAGCAAAGCAAAGTAGATACAAAACAAGCATGTAGCATAAAAAATTATAGATACGTTTCCGACGTATCAGAGTACTCAAAAATTTCCTTGGAAACACCAATGCCAGAACAAGCTCCATTCTCTGCGATACGTTTCAAAAGTGCATGTCTGAATGGAAAAAACTAATGCCGAGCCAACCGTGTCAGAGCATATGCAGCGTGTTCTACTTGAGGTCGCAGTAAAGTAAGCACCTCACATTAAAAATCCACCTGAAGCAGGCATGCAACCTCCTACCATGAAACATGCAGCTAAAGCACAAACAAAAGCACCTCCCTGATACGCCCAATTTGCATCACCATTATATATCATAATTTACTTCTATTCATTAATATTTGTCTTATTATGACGTATTACTTATGGCTTTTCATCTGTTTATGCATGTTGGATGATTCTTGGAGGATGGACTGCCGGAGTCTAGATTCTGACGGAAAAGAAGGCGTTTCGGTGCAATTTCGCAAAGATCAGAAAAATACCATAAAAATATGGAAACATATTATTTCTCCAGAAGAATGAGGGATCCAGAAGGAGGGACGAAGAAGGGCCTCAGGGGGCCCACACTGTCACATCCCAAAATTCTCCTAATTTTGGAATGTGAAATAAATAAATAAGTTTGATTGATTGTTTGACTATGATGAAATTCTCAAATAGAAGAAACTTTTTGAATAGAAAATCCTCTCAACCTTGAATTCAAAATCTTATATTCTTTTGTTATGACCTAAGTAGCCATATAGGAAAAATTGCATGGATTGATTATGGATTGTAGAATTGGTGTGCAAGATTTCAAAATGAAAATTATGAAGCATTCATAAGCATTTCATTACATCCATGCAAAGTTCTTACAAACTGAATCCAAATCCTGGTATCTAACTCCTATAGTTGATTCGCCCAAATGTACCTAAAGGTAATTAAATTGACTTTATAAAACCCACTGTTTCTAAGGCATAAATTATTGATAATTATAGCCTAATGAGATCCAATTAATATTATAAAATTTTAGGAACAAAATTGAGCTCATTTCGAGCTACTATGAAAAAGTTATGGAATAAATACAAACAAATAAAGATATAAATAAAATGAAATATACAAGGATTTATGAATCCGCTATTTTGAAACTAGTAAAAATATTACAAATATGATCTTACAATGATCTATTCGATTTTAGAAAAATTTAGAAACAAGAATCGTGTCATTTGGAGTTTGTATGCAAAAGATATGAGGGAAACAAGTAAATAGAAAAAAAATAGAAAAAAACTAACGGGCCGGCCCACCCGGACCGACCGAACCAGCCAGACGCGCGTACATGACCGATCGTGTCCGAGGTGCTTTAAAAAGCGTGCAAAACAGTTTTTGACAAACCTATCTCTATTCAAACTGCTATAACTTTTTATCTACAACTCCGAATCAACTTCCGTTTGTTTCTACTTGTTCCCTACTCCAAAACTTATCTCTACACCATCCTAAACCTCTATATAAACTCGTGGAGCCACAGCTGTACGAGTTTCTCTTCTCGAAATCCCGAATCTACTTATGCCCGAATCTTATTTCGCTTTTTAGCCCATCTAGACTTCGTCGTTTGCCTTCGGTCAAAAAACGAAAGTTGTAGAACTCGCCGAAATCTTTCAATCCCGACAAACCTCGCCTCTTTTCATCCACCATAGCCGGAGAATTTCGTACCGCAATATTTCAGATATGACGGTGTAAATCCCAGATGTACTCGCGCTCGTTTCTTCAAATCCAAATTCCTTTGGTGGGAAGGTAGGAATAATGATTCCCCACAACTTTCATGTTGTAAGTTTTTCAGTTTGACCTATGGATTTGTCTCTCTAACACAGATCTATTTCTTGTCTATTCTGAGCCAAAATCGGGTCAATCTCTTCTTCTAGCCACCGGATCCTATCTAGACGGTCGAGATCTGTCACATCCCAAGATTTTCAAATCTTGTAATGTGAAAATAAATGAATAAAATAAAACTTTGTTTGATTTTCAAGGCCAGAAGAAACTTTTTGAATTCAGTTGGGACTTCAAACCAGTTGGATCAAATAAAATCCTAAAGGGATTTAAAAAGATAAACAATTAATAAAGAAAGTTTTATAATTGAAATTACTATTTTGGATCTTTAAAATAAAGAGATTTGGTTTTCAAAAGAAAAAGGTGGATTTATAAATAAAGATTATTTTATTAAGCCAAATTAAACCTTGGCCAAGACTTTGAAACAAAAGGTTTTTGCTTTGATTAAAATAGTAGAGGTTTATTTAAAACAAAATATAAAGGATTTAAATATCCAAGTTTTAGTAATAAAGGTTTTACTATTTTCAAACATCAAAACTTATTGAATTATTTTAAAATAAGTTTTCCAAGTATTTTATATTCTCAAAATAAAACCTATTGAAGTGTTTTGGTTTTATTTAGATTTCAAAATAAAGTTTTTAATAAAACAAATCCTATATGGATTATTAACTAAGGTCCATTTTATTTAATTATTAATGGACCCTAAAATAAAAGGTTATTTTGTTTTAAACAAGTTCTAGGTATTCTTTATTTTCAAATAAAACCTACTAATTTGATTTTGAAAATATTTGGATTTCAAATGGAAATTTTATTAAATAAATCAAACCCTATTTTATTAATAAACTAAAGATCCATTTTATTTAATTAAAGAATGGATCCTAAAAAGAATAAAAAATATTATTTTTTTATTTTGGACTTTGGTTGATGTCTTAAACAGAACCAAGTTCAAAGTTGTGAAGTTTGGTGATTGTTTGAATGAATTTGAATGTTGTTTGAATGTTTGAATAATTGATTGAAATTCGAAACAGAAAAATAGAAATAGAAAAGGAAAAAGAATTCAGACAGAAAAAAATAGAACAGCCCACCCTCTGGCCCAACTAGCCCAAACAGGCCCAGCAAACCAGCCCAGTTCTCTTCCAGAAAGAAAACAATTCACACCCAGTTTCTGACCCACTCAGACAATGACCAGTGGACCCTCCCCCTCATTTCTTTTCCCACTGACCGGTGGACCCCACCTCTCTCTCACGAAGCGAACCGTTATTCACCGAAAAATAAACCCGTTCAGTCGCCGACGCAAGGACCCCACCGCACCTTTCCCTCTATCGCTGACGAGACGGCCCCACCGCCACGCAAGCTTCTTCCTCGCCGCGACTCCTTCTCCCCCTCACCGCGCGGCCGTTTCTGCCGCTGATTTCTCGCGATCAATTCGCCATAATGCCTGAGTAATTCCTCGCCTTGACCACGCAGTCTTAAACGCCCATGCCTCCCCTATATTTCCCCTCTGACACCCCGCGCTGGCACGCCTTAGACCTCCCCAATTTCCTCCTCGAGCATCCTCTGCTCCGACGAGGTTCGGCGTCGATTCCGGCCAAGTCTCACCACCCCTGGCCTCCCTGAGCAACCTAGCAGCTTCACTACTCCCAGACACTTCTCCCCGTACCACCCATTCAACCGCGGGCGCCCCTGAGCATCGGCAACGACGACACCGAGCGTGCGCCGCCGTCTGCCATTGCTCCGTCAAGCATTCCAGGTGAACACCGACCACCCCGATCCCTCTCCTTCACGCACACAGCTTCGCCCTGATTCTGCGCATCTAACCGTGTCTTCGTTTTGCTTCGGAGAGAACCACAGCAACGACTCCGACCGTCGCCACCGTCTGGTTTAACTCCGGCAAGTTCCACGGGTAGTTTCCGACCGCCCCGCGCCTTCTCGTTCACGCACACAGCATCTCCCTAATCTCCTGCGTCTAACCATGCCCTCGGTCTACCTTCTCTTTATCTGCAGCATCGTCCTCAACCTCAACCAGAGCCGCCCGACGCCGCCACCTACTCCGGCGAGCAATCCACAACGGACCAGAGCGCCCCTCGTCGAACCATCGGCACATTGAGCATCGCCGTGTTCTCCTGAGCCTGGTGAGCATCTCCTTACTCTTCCTTGTTTCCTCTAGCGCCAGCTCCGCCGCTAGCCGAGCATCGCCGCCGCTCACCGTCGCTTGGCACCGCCAGTTCTTGGCCAGGCAATAGCAGCCGTTCAATCTAGATCAAGCGAGCACGATAGAACCACTTAAACGCGAATAGGTACGCTCTCTGGACCATACGATCTAATTAGATCTAACGCACCACACTACGCGATCCACCCGAACCGGTATGGACCAGTAGGAACACGACGCGTGGCCAGTATTAGATTTAAAATAGGATTTGAAAACAGATTTTGATGCCATTTTCAAACCCTTGTAACTTTCAAACCACACGTCCAAAAATTACAAATTTCATGTCGTTGGATTCAGGAGAGCAAGCCCTAGCCAACCATGCCCTTAGTTTAGCAAATAGTATCTGTTAGCTTGTTTGTTTTTGCAGATTCTTTTGTGAGCTTGTTTAGAGTATAAAAATTGTTTAAAAATGATTATTAGGGTTAAAACCTTTGCAAAATGGATTGTTGTGACCTTACTGACCCTAGGAACCAACCCATGTTTTGGAAAATGAATTTGGAAAAGTTTAGAATGGATTAATTGGTTTAATTCATTTCTAGCTAAATAAAACTATTGTTTTGTTTATGAAAATGATTTTGAGTAAAAACTTTGGAGAAAATGTGTTGAACCAAACCTACTGACCATAGGAAACACTTTGTGGATTCAAAAATGAATTTGGTGAAACAAAATAATGATTCTTTGATTTAAAACCATTTCTAGTCAAATAGAAATGTGGTTTATTTATTAAAAATGGTTTTGGAAGAAAACCTTTGGAAAATGTTTTGCTGTAAACTCTCTGACCCCAAAAACCAAGTTTTGTGATTTGAAAACATATTTGGTGAACCCTATAGGCTAATGCCTTAGTAAAAATATTTCTACACCACATAAAATGATACTTGTTTTGAAAATGGTTTTTGTAGTGAAACCTTTTGCAAATGACTTTGCCACGTTACAAAATGACCATTAGGTGTATTCCAATGTCTATGACCCATTAGGAACCACTTTTTCAAACAAAACAAAGCTTGGCATGCTTGCATGCATTACTTTGATTTTGTTATGTTATGTGTGTTGTCTTGCTTGATTGGTAGATTGAGTTGTACCTTGCTTGATTGAATTGTAGTGACTTGAAGAGTGTGATTGTTGCAAGGACAAGGAGTGAACCTATACCCTCTACCAAAAAGGCAAGTGATGCTTCATATCTTTTGTCCCATTACTTTCACTATGCATTAGTGATTTTCTCTAAGTAAAACTTGCATGGATTTTATTTTGCTAAGTATAGACCTTGCTATAGGAAAACCTAGTAGATGAATCCTTAGTAGGATTTTCCTAAGTTAAGAATCCTATTACTATCAAGCTTATCCTAGCTAATAGAAAACATGGGTGGAATATATATTCACACTATGGAAAAATATTCTAAGTCTGAGGACTTGTGTTTTGTTTAATAAAACAACTAAGTTAATGAATCCCCTGGGTGGAATGGAAGGATTGGTGGTTTTTGGTTGAGTGGTTCACAAGGCCAGGGACTTGGCTTGTGTATCTCACTTGTGGATGGCCACCCAGGAACAAAGATATTTGAGATGTCAAATGTTGAGAAGCTTCAAGTGCAACCACTTGGCAATATGGGCTCTGCCATGATCATATAGGTTGCAAGAACTTATCCATATGGACAGTGGGTGGTAGTGTTTGATAGGTTGGAGCCGTCCATTTTGGTCTAAGGGAAGGCTTCTAAAAGATCTTGTCTTGGGAAACCAAGTCTTGTGGGGAAAGTGCACCACCTCTGCAGAGTGTAAAACCTAAGTACTTAGACATGTCCCTGGTAAAGGACAATTTGAGCATCAAGACATGGAAGCAATCAAGAATCTCATCATTCCAATTTCTAAGTAAAACTTGTGGTTTGAACCAGGGTTGTTTGAAATCTTCAATCTTTGATGGAGAGATGCCTTGGCAAAAGGATCTTCAAATCTTTGATTGGGAAAAATGATTTTGCCAAGCAAAACTTAGTATTTTCAAATGTTAAGGAAAAATCTATTTTGAGCAATGCAAGCCTCAACTCCACTTAGCCAAATGCATATAGATGTTAGACTCCACTATATTACCATAGTATCACTTGCCAATACAATTCAAATATATTGACCCTTGTGGCTGTAACTTGTAATGTTGCAGGTTTGATTGAATTTAGTGAGGATTGATTGATTAGGATTACAAAGTCTACAACCAACATCTGCCTGTGGAACTTTGAAGATGAAGGACCCCATGCTTATAGTTATTCCGCTGCAATGTAATGTAATAGCCAAATGAGCTATGTAAGATGTAATAAAATATTTTATTCCTGGTTATAAAGTTGTATTATGACCCTTGTTTCTTGATATTACATCTTAACTGTGGATGCTAGCTATTGATCCAGGGACTAGCATTGCAAACACAGGGGATTCTACCTTACCTTATATTTTAACAAGGTTGGTAACCCTACAAGATGGTATCAGAGCATTGTGTTGCCTGTAGGATTTGTAAACCTAGGATTGGACAAAAAACCCTTAGAAAAATAGGAGTTGCATTTTGTTCCAAAAACTATTTACAAAAACACTTGTAAACTCTTTCCTCAACCATTTTGGTTTCAACTCTACCTCTCATCTATCTTCAACTTGATGGAAAAAAAACCTACCCCATGACCAAAGACTTCACCATGTGCAAAGGACTCCATCAACTCTAATGACTTCAACTTCTTCAACTCTAATGACTTCAACATTTTCACCAAGGACTTCAACCATAGATATTACTAAGGACTACAAGTGTGACAAGAAATGTTACTCAAGACTTGAAGACTAAGGAAACACAACTTAGAAGGAGACATCAACACCTTTGAAGTATTTGTGACCAAGAGTTTTTCCCAAGGAACCATGATCTCATGCAAGAAGAATCAACCAAGAAAGATGGAAAGACCACAAGTGAACCATATAGATGGACCACCATATTTATAGTTAAATTCAAACACACCAACTCATGTGGTGTAACAAAAATATTTTTGATTGCCTAAAAATATGCTTGAAACTTGTTGTTTGAGTGGAGTGTTTGTTTGTGATTGCTTGCACATTGCTTGTGTGAATTGTGGTGTGTGTGATTAGAATTGATTCCTTAGAAAATATCTTGCCTATTCTAATCCCAATCCAACCCAAACAGATGACTTCTCCAAGAGACTCCAACATCAAGGTTGATGACACCAACACCAACCAAGAGGCCAGCATGAAAGAGCTCATAGCAACCCAACACCAGTTGAGCCAAGAGACAACTCAGCTTTTAGCCAACAACAATGGATTAGACCCAGCCATACAAAGGATTTTGAAGCTTCAATCCCAATTGTTGCAAGGACTGGTTACTCAAATGATCAACAAGGATGGCAAAGATGTTATTCTAGAAGGAACCCAAGCTAGCAATATTTGTGAAGACAAGGATCATGCATCCAAGGAGCATGAAGATCAATGCCCCAAGAAGAGAGAAAGATCTCCCACCTATGAAGAACATGAACTAGAAGAACTCCTAGCTTTGGAGAGACCCAAAAAGAAGAAGAAAGACAAAAGCCAGTTGTAATGTTACAATTGCAAAGAGATGGAACACTATGCCAGTGGATGCCCAGAAAAGAAGAAGAGCTAAGAAGACAAACAAAAGCTAGTGAAACCCAAGATGAGGAAGGATATTAGCCAAGTGATGTGCAAACACTGCAAGGAGTTAGGACATTATGCATCATACTGTCCAGAGAAGCCACCTCAAGACCTCAAACTTATAACCTGTTTCAAATGCAAGGAACTAGGCCACTATGCAAACAATTGTCCAGAAAAGATGAAGAACAAGTTAAACAAGTCTATGGAGAAGCTCAACCTTGGCCCATGAGTCAAGAATGGAAACCAAGGACACAAATGCAACTGTTTGCTTAGAGAAAGATTTCCCAGGATCCCAAGAAGGACAATGTGTAATTTTTGTTTGAAAATTTTTAAGGGTGGTAGTACCCTAGTTGTTTTGAGCCTGTTTGTAACCCTAACCTCCCCAAATCTCAGGACGAGATTTATTTTAAGGGTGGTAGCCTGTCACATCCCAAGATTTTCCAAATCTTGTAATGTGAAAATAAATGAATAAAATAAAACTTTGTTTGATTTTCAAGGCCAGAAGAAACTTTTTGAATTCAGTTGGGACTTCATACTAGTTGGATCAAATAAAATCCTAAAGGGATTTAAAAAGATAAACAATTAATAAAGAAAGTTTTATAATTGAAATTACTATTTTGGATCTTTAAAATAAAGAGATTTGGTTTTCAAAAGAAAAATGTGGATTTATAAATAAAGATTATTTTATTAAGCCAAATTAAACCTTGGCCAAGACTTTGAAACAAAAGGTTTTTGCTTTGATTAAAATAGTAGAGGTTTATTTAAAACAAAATATAAAGGATTTAAATATCCAAGTTTTACTAATAAAGGTTTTACTATTTTCAAACATCAAAACTTATTAAATTGTTTTAAAATAAGTTTTCCAAGTATTTTATATTCTCAAAATAAAACCTATTGAAGTGTTTTGGTTTTATTTAGATTTCAAAATAAAGTTTTTAATAAAACAAATCCTATATGGATTATTAACTAAGGTCCATTTTATTTAATTATTAATGGACCCTAAAATAAAAGGTTATTTTGTTTTAAACAAGTTCCAGGTATTCTTTATTTTCAAATAAAACCTACTAATTTGATTTTGAAAATATTTGGATTTCAAATGGAAATTTTATTAAATAAATCAAACCCTATTTTATTAATAAACTAAAGATCCATTTTATTTAATTAAAGAATGGATCCTAAAAAGAATAAAAAATATTATTTTTTTATTTTGGACTTTGGTTGATGTCTTAAACAGAACCAAGTTCAAAGTTGTGAAGTTTGGTGATTGTTTGAATCAATTTGAATGTTGTTTGAATGTTTGAATAATTGATTGAAATTCAAAACAGAAAAATAGAAATAGAAAAGGAAAAAGAATTCAGACAGAAAAAAATAGAGCAGCCCACCCTCTGGCCCAACTAGCCCAAACAGGCCCAGCAAACCAGCCCAGTTCTCTTCCAGAAAGAAAACAATTCACACCCAGTTTCTGACCCACTCAGACAATGACCAGTGGACCCTCCCCCTCATTTCTTTTCCCACTGACCGGTGGACCCCACCTCTCTCTCACGAAGCGAACCATTATTCACCGAAAAAGAAACCCGTTCAGTCGCCGACGCAAGGACCCCACCGCACCTTTCCCTCTATCGCTGACAAGACGGCCCCACCGCCACGCAAGCTTCTTCCTCGCCGCGACTCCTTCTCCCCCTCACCGCGCGGCCGTTTCTGCCGCTGATTTCTCGTGATCAATTCGCCATAATGCCTGAGTAATTCCTCGCCTTGACCACGCAGTCTTAAACGCCCATGCCTCCCCTATATTTCCCCTCTGACACCCCGCGCTGGCACGCCTTAGACCTCCCCAATTTCCTCCCCGAGCATCCTCTGCTCCGACGAGGTTCGGCGTCGATTCCGGCCAAGTCTCACCACCCCTGGCCTCCCTGAGCAACCTAGCAGCTTCACCACTCCTAGACACTTCTCCCCGTACCACCCATTCAACCGCGGGCGCCCCTGAGCATCGGCAACAACGACACCGAGCGTGCGCCGCCGTCTGCCATTGCTCCGTCAAGCATTCCAGGTGAACACCGACCACCCCAATCCCTCTCCTTCACGCACACAGCTTCGCCCTGATTCTGCGCATCTAACCGTGTATTCGTTTTGCTTCGGAGAGAACCACAACAATGACTCCGACCGTCGCCACTGTCTGGTTTAACTCCGGCAAGTTCCACGGGTAGTTTCCGACCGCCCCGCGCCTTCTCGTTCACGCACACAGCATCTCCGTGATCTCCTGCGTCTAACCATGCCCTCGGTCTACCATCTCTTTATCTGCAGTGTCGTCCTCGACCTCAACCAGAGCCGCCCGACGCCGCCACCTACTCCGGCGAGCAATCCACAACGGACCAGAGCGCCGTTCGTCGAACCATCGGCACGTTGAGCATCGCCGTGTTCTCCTGAGCCTGTTGAGCATCTCCTTACTCTTCCTTGTTTCCTCTAGCGCCAGCTCCTCCGCTAGCCGAGCATCGCCGCCGCTCACCGTCGCTCGGCACCACCAGTTCTTGGCCAGGCAATAGCAGTCGTTCGATCTAGATCAAGCGAGCACGATAGAACCACCTAAACGCGAATAGGTACGCTCTCTGGACCACACGATCTAATTAGATCTAACGCACCGCAGCATGCGATCCACCCGAACCGGTATGGACCAGTAGGAACACGACGCGTGGCCAGTATTAGATTTAAAATAGGATTTGAAAACAGATTTTGATGCCATTTTCAAACCCTTGTAACTTTCAAACCACACGTCCAAAAATTACAAATTTTATGTCGTTGGATTCAGGAGAGCAAGCCCTATCCAACCATGCCCTTAGTTTAGCAAATAGTATCTGTTAGCTTGTTTGTTTTTGCAGATTCTTTTGTGAGCTTGTTTAGAGTATAAAAATTGTTTAAAAATGATTTTTAGGGTTAAAACCTTTGCAAAATGGATTGTTGTGACCTTACTGACCCTAGGAACCAACCAATGTTTTGGAAAATGAATTTGGAAAAGTTTAGAATGGATTAATTGGTTTAATTCATTTCTAGCTAAATAAAACTATTGTTTTGTTTATGAAAATGATTTTGAGTAAAAACTTTGGAGAAAATGTGTTGAACCAAACCTACTGACCATAGGAAACACTTTTTGGATTCAAAAATGAATTTGGTGAAACAAAATAATGATTCTTTGATTTAAAACCATTTCTAGTCAAATAGAAATGTGGTTTATTTATTAAAAATGGTTTTGGAAGAAAACCTTTGGAAAATGTTTTGCTTTAAACTCTCTGACCCCAAAAACCAAGTTTTGTGATTTGAAAACATATTTGGTGAACCCTATAGGCTAATGCCTTAGTAAAAATATTTCTACACCACATAAAATGATACTTGTTTTGAAAATGGTTTTTGTAGTGAAACCTTTTGCAAATGACTTTGCCACTTTACAAAATGACCATTAGGTGTATTCCAATGTCTATGACCCATTAGGAACCACTTTTTCAAACAAAACAAAGCTTGGCATGCTTGCATGCATTACTTTGATTTTGTGATGTTATGTGTGTTGTCTTGCTTGATTGGTAGATTGAGTTGTACCTTGCTTGATTGAATTGTAGTGACTTGAAGAGTGTGATTGTTGCAAGGACAAGGAGTGAACCTATACCCTCTACCAAAAAGGCAAGTGATGCTTCATATCTTTTGTCCCATTACTTTCACTATGCATTAGTGATTTTCTCTAAGTAAAACTTGCATGGATTTTATTTTGCTAAGTATAGACCTTGCTATAGGAAAACCTAGTAGATGAATCCTTAGTAGGATTTTCCTAAGTTAAGAATCCTATTACTATCAAGCTTATCCTAGCTAATAGAAAACATGGGTGGAATATATATTCACACTATGGAAAAATATTCTAAGTCTGAGGACTTGTGTTTTGTTTAATAAAACAACTAAGTTAATGAATCCCCTGGCTGGAATGGAAGGATTGGTGGTTTTGGTTGAGTAGTTCACAAGGCCATGGACTTGGCTTGTGTATCTCACTTGTGGATGGCCACCCAGGAACAAAGAGATTTGAGATGTCAAATGTTGAGAAGCTTCAAGTGCAACCACTTGGCAATATGGTCTCTGCCATGATCATATAGGTTGCAAGAACTTAGCCATATGGACAGTGGGTGGTAGTGTTTGATAGGTTGGAGCCGTCCATTTTGGTCTAAGGGAAGGCTTCTGAAAGATCTTGTCTTGGGAAACCAAGTCTTGTGGGGAAAGTGCACCACCTCTGCAGAGTGTAAAACCTAAGTACTTAGCCATGTCCCTGGTAAAGGACAATTTGAGCATCAAGACATGGAAGCAATCAAGAATCTCATCATTCCAATTTCTAAGTAAAACTTGTGGTTTGAACCAGGGTTGTTTGAAATCTTCAATCTTTGATGGAGAGATGCCTTGGCAAAAGGATCTTCAAATCTTTGATTGGGAAAAATGATTTTGCCAAGCAAAACTTAGTATTTTCAAATGTTAAGGAAAAATCTATTTTGAGCAATGCAAGCCTCAACTCCACTTAGCCAAATGCATATAGATGTTAGACTCCACTATATTACCATAGTATCACTTGCCAATACAATTCAAATGTATTGACCCTTGTGGCTGTAACTTGTAATGTTGCAGGTTTGATTGAATTTAGTGAGGATTGATTGATTAGGATTACAAAGTCTACAACCAACATCTGCTTGTGGAACTTTGAAGATGAAGGACCCCATGCTTATAGTTATTCCGCTGCAATGTAATGTAATAGCCAAATGAGCTATGTATGATGTAATAAAATATTTTATTCCTGGTTATAAAGTTGTATTATGACCCTTGTTTCTTGATATTACATCTTAACTGTGGATGCTAGCTATTGATCCAGGGACTAGCATTGCAAACACAGGGTATTCTACCTTACCTTATATTTTAACAAGGTTGGTAACCCTACAAGATCCAATCAAACCGGTGCGTGCCATGTCGTCATCCTGATCAGCTTCCTCATCAACGCCACGTCATCGTCAGGTCAGCATCTAGTCCCAGTCAGCATGCAAAGTCAACCTGTCCAGTCGGAATATTCTCTGGAATATTCCGTTCGAATTTAAAATTGCATATTATAGATCTAACTTGTAAAATTCATTAAAAATTCATACCACGTCCAAAAATTGTATATAATATATCAAATTGAAGATAATTTTACGTAGAATCATCTTATCAGAATAGATCCAACTTTTACTGTATGTGGTTACTGCATTAATTTAATTAGATTTAATGGTCTTTTAGGTTAATAAATTTATAAGAAATTATCTGTAATGTAAGAAATTTATAAAAAATATGAACAGTATATCAAATTGAAGCTACTATAATGTAGATTAATAATATCTGGTTGGATCCGGCTTTTGCAGAATATTTACCCCGTAGCCATTTAATTAGTTTTAATGGCTTTATAAATCATTTAATTCATAGTAAATTAATTGCTTGTCACAAAAATATAAATGATATACCGATGGAAATCTGGTTCCATGTAGATCATCAATATGCAAATGGTTCAGGCAAATACTGTAAGGTTTTGTAGTAATTAAATAAATGGTTTAATGGCTTATTTAGAGAAATAAATTCATAAGAAAATAAATACAATTCAGAAAATTTCAAATAATATGTCCCTGGAATCACAATTCCATGGAGATTACAGATATAATTTTAGTTTGATTTTTAGGCAAAAGAAACTATATTAATCATTTAAAACCCATTAAACACTATTTAAATCATACAAAAAGATCTATAACTCCGATTAGGGTGAATCCAACGCCTACTGGTTCGTATTAACGTCCTCTATCCAGTAAACCCAAGAAACAAATTTAATTCGACAGTTAGAACAGGCGTTACAACAGAACTATTAAAAACCCTATATTGGCAAGTAATTATTAATAACAAGTACTCCATTGCATTAATTGGCCTCTTGCATGCATCATATACTTTAATATTGTTTAGAGAACTAAAGTAACAACCATTGTGACTTATTAAATTGTCATGCATGCATTTGTTGCATTTGTTTGATCTTTATGTGCTATTGTTTATGTTGTATGCAATTGTTTGATCGATAGATTGCGAGGAGTGCAACGTGTGTGATTGCAACTACTATGATTGCAAGTATTGTGGTTATGACGAGTGCAACCATTATATCTATGAGGATTGTGAGGATTACCTAATCGACTACATCTACAACAAAGGCAAGTGGTGCTATCTTGGTCATAAATGTCCTACTGTTTTCCTATGCATTGTAGATGTTTTTGTAGAATTGCATATGTAGGAATTGATGTGTATATGATATGTCCCATATTATTCCCTAGCATTCCTTGTTTATGAGCCACCGTTGGTAGATGTGCTTAGCCATGCTATGATGAACGAGGGCTGGGTTACATCACTGATGTTGATTCTAAATGTGTTGGTTTGCGAAAACTAAAACAACTTAATCAATGAATCTCCTGGGTGTGATGGGATTGATAATTTTTGGTGGTATCATTGCGGAAAGGCACCCAGGACACTGAGAAAGGATTGGCTTCTTTGTTTGGTAGCTTTCATGTGCAACCATGTGCCAATAATGAAATGGGCGGTTGGTTGGACTCAGTAGGTTGTGGTAACTCGAACCCACGTATCCAGAGATGTATATAGTGTAGGTTGTACCGGTGCGTGTCGGGTTTGGGGAGCTACTTCCCGAACGGTTCCTTCTTGGACTTCTCCCTATCATCACCCAATATGAGAGTGGTGGTACGAGCTAGGCTGGCCAAGTCACATGGGTAAAGTGTACTAACCCCTGCAGGGTGTATAAACTAATCAATTAGCCGTGTCCCCGGTTATGGACAATTTGAGCGACCTGATACTGATGCTATGATATTTCTCACTCATCCTTATTTCCTAATTATTTAAAACTTGTTGGGTGAACATAATTGGGTAGGAGCACCTGGGAGTGAACCAGAGTGTCCTATTTATCGTATTGGAAAACTACTTTGTTACAAATGTTAGGATAAAACTATTGCTTTATGCAAATGATCCTGAACTCCACTTGGCCAAATAAGCATGTAGTTGTTAGCACTATTGTCTCCTTTAATAGCTCTACTTGCCATACATTCCATGTATTGACCCTTCGGGGCTGCTACGTTTCATGTTGCAGGATATTCCGATTCTGAGTAATCGATTTAGGCCACGGTACTCCACTCGGCACTTGTTCACTTGTGGGCAATTTGAAGAATGGAGGATTTACTATATTTATGTTGCTACTTGAGTTATTTGAGCTAGCCTTGAGCTAAGCTTTATTTGTAATAATGATACTCTGGATCTTCGTTATTTATGATACACGGATATTTTGCTATGTTATTCATCTTATTCTAATGTGGGCCAATGAACCGATCCAGGGATTGACATGTCACATAGAAGCTACGGTCTTTTCAGAACCGTACTATTACAAGATGGTTTCAGAGCTGTGTGTTGACTGTAGGATCGTGACCTTAGAAATGGATTAGCAATAGAAGACCTCTATTAGGAGAACTACCTAACCCCGCGCCTAGAAGGACGGACGAAGAAGGGCCTCACGGGGCCCATACCCCCCATAGGCGCTGGCCCACCTGACCCCGCGCCTAGAGCAGGTGTGGCCCACCTTCCCGGCCTCCGACTCCGCCCCTTCGCCTATCTCTTCCCTACGGAACCCTAAGCCTCGGGGAGCGACCACGGATAGATTTCCGCCGCCTCTGGGTGCGGAAAACACCGAGAGAGAAAGATCTCTTCGGCAGACAGATTTCTGCCAGGGGAATTCCTTCTCGGAGAGGGAGACCATCGCCATCAACACCGTCATCAAGCTAGGCTTCATCGGGATCATCATCATCATCCACACCATCATCTCCACCAGCACCATCATCACCACCAGCACCATCATCACCACTCCGTCCCACTATAACAATTGTGTTGGATATTGCTCTAGTTCATTAGGGGGAACTTTCCCGGTGTTAATTACTATTGTAGTTGATGCTTGTGAGTGGAACCATTGGATTATTGTTTATGTTTAGATTTTTATCCATTATCATATCATCTTTGATCTTGATCCATATGATGTCTTGTGAGTAGTTCGTTTACTTCTTGAGGATATGGGAGAAGTCCTGTTGTTAGTAGTGGATTTGTGTTGAGTTATTATTCAATGGTTTAGTATTTAAGTTGTGGTGCTATTCTTCTAGTGGTGTCATGTGAAAGTCGACTACATGACACTTCACCATTTATGGGCCTAGGGGGATGCATTGTGTATTTGGCTACTAATTGTGGGGTTGCCGGAGTGACAGAAACCTGAACCCCCGCTAGGACACCTTTGCACAAGGGAGCGTAGGATCTCAGAGTTTAAGGCTGTGGTTAGATTTATATCTTAATTACTTTCCTGTAGTTATGGATGTTTGCAGGGGGTTTAATCACAAGTATGTATTAGTCCTAGGAAGGGCGGTATGTTAGCATGGGTTCACCCACACAACACTTACAACACCAGAGAAGAGTACTCAGCTATTTGAAGTGAAAGCACTTGACAGAATTCCCATGTGTCCTCGAGAACGTTTGGTCCTTATAAGTATTTCCACCGGCTTGTCCTTTGCTAAGAAAGGATTGGTCCACTTGTTGCGTTTGTTTGATACCTTTGTTACTTGCTCCTTGTTTTGTTGCCTTGTCAAAAAACCATTAAAATCTGTTTGCTAAGTATTCACAGGGATTTCCTGCTCCATACCACTGTTCAACACCTTCTGCTCCTCGTTGGGATCGACACTCCTATTTATCGAAAGTAATACGATACACACCCTATACTTTTGGGTCATCAAGACTATTTTCTGGTGCCGTTGCTGGGGAGTGAAGCGTCATTGAAGAGTGGAACTGGTAAGGGAAACTTTTACTGTAAGTATTGCTCTTGTTACTACTTGTTACCTTGTTTCCAATATGGATAACCAACTTAGTTTTTTGTTTGGGAAAACTACTACCACAGCTAGGGTAGTAGATGAACCACCACCTATTGAGATAGATCCTTTTAAGATACCTACAAGTATTGTTAATTGTGTTATGGATAATTATTATTTTGGGGATGGAACAGTCCATCCTGGTGATCACTTGCTTTTTATCCATGAATTATGTGGGTTATTTAAGTGTGCAGGTATCACAACTGAATAGGCGAAGAAGGTACTCTACATATCCTTGAAAGGGAGAGCTGAAGAATGGTATAATCTGCTGAAGAATGGACAATCCATGGAATGGGATGAGATGGCATCTCTCTTTTACTCTAAAATTTATCATCCTAGTGAGATTCATAAGGATAGAAATCTTATATATAACTTTTGGCCTCATGATGGAGAGAGTACAACTCAAGCTTGGGGGAGATTGAAGTTACTGATGCTTAAATGTCCTATTCATGAACTCCCTAACAATATTATTCTCAATAACTTCTATGCTAGGCTTTCTCTTCATGATAAAGATTTACTAGATGCTTCTTGTGCTGGATCATTCACACGAATGAAGGAAGAAGCTAAATGGGATTTGCTAGATCGTATTCAAGATAACACTGAATCTTGGGAGAATGACAAAGGAAGAAAGTCAGGTATAAACTATGATTATGAATTCATTGAACCTTTTATGGGAACTGATAACTTTCGTGATATTTGTAATAAGTTTGGTCTTGATTCCCAAAGTATTTCCAACTGTTTTAAGGCCTTTGCCTCTTACATAGAAATTCCCAAGAAGAAGTGGAATAAGTACCATGCTCCATATAAAGATGTTGTTAATCCTTCTCCCATTGGAAGTACTCAAGTTTGTACTACTAATCATATTGTGCCTGAACCTCATGTTGAGAAAATGCCTTTCCCAGCTAAGGTAAAAGAGTATTATATGATTATTAGTGCAAATAATAAAGGTACAATGAAAACTGTGGAGCCTGGTAAGCAATTGAATGTTGAACCTGTGGTAGCTATTGTGAAAGGCCCTGTCACTACAAATATAGAGGATGAGCACATTGTCTTATGTGAATATGCTTCTAATATTATTTCTCATCCTAGTAAGGCTAGAAAAGCTAGTGTTCATGTGCTTTCTGTTAAAATAGGTGATCATTGCTACTATGGTTTATGTGATATTGGTGCTAGTTCTAGTGCTATTCCTTATGAGCTTTACACGGAAATTATGCATGAGATTGGTCCTTGTGAGCTTCAGGACATTGATGTGGTTATTCACCTTGCTAATAAGGAGACCATTTGCCCCATTGGCATTATAAGAGATGTGGAGGTTCTCTGTGGTAAGATTAAGTATCCTGCTAATTTTCTAGTGCTTAATTCAGCAGCTAGCAAAACTTGTCCTATCATTTTTGGTAGACCTTTCTTGAACACTTGTGGAGCTGTTATTGATTTTAAGAAGGAAAAAGATTTAATTAAGTTTGATGGAGATTCTTATGAGTTCAACTTTTCCAAATTTGCTAAATCTCCTTATGAAAATAGCTTGCCTGATAAAGATTTCAGGATGAAACAACTTGCTTCTATTGATCCAGTCTATGACCTTGGACCTCTTTTTGGTGACAGTAAGTATGCTTATTCTGATGATAAAGTTGTTTCCAGTGACAGTTATATTGTCAACTTTATTCAAAGTGCTACTGAAAGTTATTTTGAGAGAGGGAAACATGGTTTTATGCATCTCAATAATGTTAAGTTTCCCTGTTTTATGTTGAAAGCTTTGAAGTTGCATCTGTTTTGTCGTCCTATGCTAGTGGCTTTTTGTTTCAACAATTCGTTTTCTCATGATACCCCCATGCATAGGAAGTGGGTTAGACTCAAGTGTGTTGGTTATTTGCTTCTTGATGCTCTCTTTCACTTCAAATATATATCTCCTTTGTGAGCATCTTTGGAAGTTTCAAGCCTAACTTAAAGGCATTAAAGAAAAGTACTTGTTGGGAGATAACCCAAGAGTTTTGTCGAGTCTTGGAAGTTATTACCTCTATAATAACCGCTCCTTATCCTTTTTGTTTTGGTTTCTGTGTCAAGTTCAACTACTTTTGTGAAGTAGAAGAGTTGTGAAAAGTGGCTGTACTGGGACAGATTTTTGTGCTGTCTTGTAAAAATTAGTGAGGAAGCTCAGTACGTTGGATGGAGCTGAATTTTTCTGTGCTTGTTCTCCAAGTTGTTACCCAACTTTCATCAGTTATGCACTTTTTTATTTGAGCAACATAAGGTCTTCGAAAAAATCAATCTTTACCTGCTGGTCTGTTTTGACAGATTTCTGCCATCATTTGCATTTGCCTCTTACAGAAGCTTTTGTTTTGATGGGTTTTCAGTTGAAGTGTTTACCAATGGTTTATTGTTTTTGCTTACACTAATGTTGTCATTGATTTTGTGCAAGGGTTTTGTAAGAAGGAAATTTTCAGGAGAAAGAGAAAAGGAATCTGCAGAGTTCGTCTTTGAATAGGTAAAAGTGGTGAAAACAGAAGGTTCGTGAAACCCCAATCTTTTTATATTTTGATGTTTTTAATACATAAGGGAAGTTGCAAGACAAAATTGAAGAGGAAACGGCGCACGGGGTGGACAAACCCACCCCAGGCGCGGTCCTAGCCTGGCCGCGCCTAAGGGGGGTGTTCCTCCCTCGAACTCCATCTTCGCCTCGTTTCCGTGTCAAAACCTTCCTTATGCATTGAAACTTCATAATATATAACCCCCCGGATCCCCCGAGGTTCGTGCATCGTGTTCTCGTCGTGTTTTCGTTTCAATCTGTTTCTGTCAGGAAATCTTCTCAATTTTAGAGCACCATGGCATCCGCCAACGACAAAGGCAAGAAGCCCGAGGAAGAAGAACCTCAAGTCCCCAAGGAGGAGGAAACTTCGGTAGGGTATGAAGGTGACATGGAGGAGGACAAGCAACCGGACACTCGCGCTACCTTCGCAAGCATTGGTTTGGTGGCACGACCTACCAAGATTAAGAGGACAGCACGGATGTCTATAGGAGGGAAATCTTGACGTCATACTCTCTCTCCACGATCAACTCCTCCACGTAACAAGAGACCCTTCCTTACAATTATACATGAATATCAATATCAACATGTGCCCAAAGGGAATTTTCCCATAGTTTGGGATATGCCTCGTTCTAACAATGCAGAAAAGGATCATGCTAAGGATGAAGAGTGGGGAAAGAATAACAAGAACTGGGATTCTCGGACTGACATGATCATGAACCGTATAGAGCAAAACTCGAAGCTAATCCGTACTCTTACTTTTGAGTTCGAGGAGTTGAGGAAACTTATTAAGGAGCTTATCAAGAGAACACCACCACCACCAAAGTAATAATTCGTCATCAGGTTTGGCATCCCCTTGGCTTGTTCCAAGCTTGGGGGAGTGTCGCGGTATCACCACCATTATCTTTTATCTTTTACCTTTTTAGTGGATTCATATATGTGGTAGAGAGGTTATCTTATAGTTTGGTTTGCATGTGGAAGTATCTCTCCTTTAGTTGATTATCTATGTATCCCTTGGTGTGAGTGCCTTTATTGAATATTAATGAGAAGTCTCATCTTTTACTTTTTGCACTTCTTATTTTAGTTTTGCAATCTCTATTATATGATGGATCTTGTTGATAAGTATTGGCACCACTTTGGGATCATCAAGTGGATCTAAATTAGTTTTGGCAAATCAAATTCTGGTCAGTGGCATTAGTTTGAAAGAAAAAGAGAAAAAAGCTTACAGGTATTTTTTTATCATCTGTTTTCTTTCTTGTTGGCTCATAAGCTTAGTATTCTTTATGTAAGATCCTTTTGTGTCTTCAAGAAAGATTGCATGTTCGGCTATTACTTGTATGTTTTCTTTTTTCTTTCAACTCTCTTGTTTGCTACCCAGCCTTGCTAGCCAAAAACCTGTTTTGATAAGGCATACTTCTCATTTTTTCCAAATCCCTTTGCATCACCAATTTTGATAAGGCATCTAAGCTTGGGGGAGTTGATACGCCCAATTTGCATCACCATTCTATATCATAATTTACCTCTATTCATTGATATTTGTCTTATTATGAGGTATTACTTATGGCTTTTCATCTGTTTATGCATGTTGGATGATTCTTGGAGGATGGACTGCTGGAGTCTGGTTTCTGATGGAAAAGAAGGCATTTCGGTGCAATTTCGCAAAGATAAGAAAAATACCAGATAAATATGGAAACATATTATTTCTCTAGAAGAGTGAGGGGGACAGAAGGACGGACGAAGAAGGGCCTCACGAGCCCACACCCCCCATAGGCGCTGGCCCACCTGACCCCGCGCCTAGAGCAGGTGTGGCCCACCTTCCCGGCCTCCGACTCCGCCCCTTCGCCTATATCTTCCCTACGGAACCCTAAGCCTCGGGGAGCAACCATAGATAGATTTCCGCCGCCTCTGGGTCGGAAAACACCGAGAGAGAAAGATCTCTCCGGCAGACAGATTTCTGCCAGGGGAATTCCTTCCCGGAGAGGGGAGAGCGTCGCCATCAACACCGTCATCAAGCTACGCTTCATCGGGATCATCATCATCCACACCATCATCTCCACCAGTACCATCATCACCATTCCGTCCCACTATAACAATTGTGTTGGATATTGCTTTAGTTCATTAGGGGAACTTTCCCGGTGTTAATTACTATTGTAATTGATGCTTGTGAGTGGAACCATTGGATTATTTTTATGTTCAGATTGTTATACAGTATCATATCATCTTTGATCTTGATCCATATGATGTCTTGTGAGTAGTTCGTTTAGTTCTTGAGGACATGGGAGAAGTCATGTTGTTATTAGTGCATTTGTGTTGAGTTATTATTCAATGGTTTAGTATTTAAGTTGTGGTGATATTCTTCTAGTGGTGTCATGTGAACGTCGACTACATGACACTTCACCATTTATGGGCCTAGGGGGACGCATTGTGTATTTGGATACTAATTGTCCGGTTGCCAGAGTGACAGAAACCTGAACCCCCGTTAGGACACCTTTGCACAAGGGAGTGTAGGATCTCAGAGTTTAAGGCTGTGCTTAGATTTATATCTTAATTACTTTCCTGTAGTTACGGATGTTTGCAGGGGGTTTAATCAAGTATGTATTAGTCCTAGGAAGGGTGGTATGTTAGCACAAGTTCACCCACACAACACTTACAACATCAGAGAAGAGTACTCAGCTATTAGAAGCGAAAGCACCTGACAGAATTCCCATGTGTCCTCGAGAACGTTTGGTCCTTATAAGTATTTCCACCGGCTTGTCCTTTGCTAAGAAAGGATTGGGCCACTTGCTCCGTTTGTTTGTTACCTTTGTTACTTGCTCCTTGTTTTGTTGCCTTGTCAGAAAACCACTAAAAATCTGTTTGCTAAGTATTCACAGGGATTTCCTGCTCCATACCACTGTTCAGCACCTTCTTCTCCTCGTTCGGATCGACACTCCTATTTATCGAAAGTACTACGATACACCCCCTATACTTGTGGGTCATCACTCCCATGAAGCGTGCATCTGTTGCGGCTACACAACCTCCAATGAAGTGTGTAATAGTTGAAGCTACAGAACCTTCCTTGAAACGTTCTGAAGATGAAAGCATGTTGTCTTCAAAGAAGCGTCCTGATAATAGTGGTCCTTCTTCTACTACCCATAGTTTTCCTCAATGGCCACCACCTCAAGCACCGCCAGAGCAGCAGAAGGAGCAAAAACAGGACAACAGGGATGGATCAGCAGGCGCTAAACATGATCCATTACTCCATAGGTTGATAGTCACGCCGCCATGCCCAATACGTCTTGGGCAGAGTGAAACACCAAAGAAAATTCGCAACTACACCCATGTGAGTACAGCCAATTTTTTTTACATCCATATCATCACAAGTGGAATACCAACTATTGTTTCATGTATGACAGGGCAATAAACTTCTTGTTTTCTATGTGCAGAAACCTGATTTACATGCTTACCTCTTACCGGTACTGGGTATGCGGTTCAATACTTTTGAATACGCAAAGGTCTTCTACAATATATATGCAAGGCATGTAGGTTTTGGGATTAAAACTTGTCAATGAAATGGTAATAATAGATACCTGCAATGCACAAGGCAAGATGAACACAGATCACAACTTCTAGATGAGGACCGACAGCGAGTCAGCGATTCAACAACTCAAGGAGGTGTCACTGCAAGGCACGGCTTCGATTGAAGAAGAAGAAGCAAGAAAACACATGGGTAATTGAGGATATAGAATTTGAACACACACACAGATTGCTACTGAGCCCAGGCATGCTTGTATTCCTTCACTCACATGAGACATTCGATCCTACCATGCTAGAATATGTCAAATTCCTGCAATACAAAAACTTGAAACACATCCAGATCATGTCGATCCTATCAGGTTCAATCAGAGGCGCTCAGTACCTGGGTGTACATGGCCGGGACTTGATCAATGAGTAAAAGCCATTTCTTTTACATATTCAGTATTGATAAAAAAACTCAACTTGTCCAATAACTTATGAATTCAATTTTGCTTATAAAAATGAAGGAAAACCAAGAACATGAGAGAAGATAATCTCGACGACATCGGCAAGCTGATTTCTTTCTTTGGTGAGATGGAGGCTGCAAATGTTGAGAAAAGTATGCTCCTGGCCATCAATGTACTACTCCAGCGGTAGTGGCTAACGAAGTAGCCCTAAAGGGAGCAATCCACGTGGCATATGGATAGGTGGCGTCGCAGCGTTACCCTGTACGGCAATGACAAGCATTCCATACAGCCATACTATGGGTGCTACGACCCACTGCCGTACCCGCTCTTCTTCCCTAGGGGTGAGCTTGGTTGGCATCGCGGTCTACCGAAGAATGTCGTGTCCTATGACGAGGTTCAACACGATGATGACGTGCTGCAGTCAATTGAAGATGAAGCTAACGAACCAGGTTAGCCTTTTTTTGCACGTTGTGTCACTTCTATCATTCATGCCCACGCAATGCCTAACGATTTCTCCTAACTCCTTTCTCTTTTTAGATTCGCATCTATGTCTCTTTGAGAAGACTGCCTTGACAAGTCAATAATCAATCACTAGATTTAGGATCACAAGCCGATGCTTCACGTTGAAATGCGTTAGTCTGCTCTTCGAGGAAGAATTCCAGAATACTCAAGCTAGATGGGTCGGTTGAGCACGGGTTAAGTGCTTCTTCATATGTCGATGGCTCTACCACTTGATTACATTCATTTCTTTTCTTACGAATATGACTCAAAGGAAAGAACGGACATTTCTACGAGTGAACTCTTCATTCAATAAACTGAGATTGGAGCAAGCTGCCTTGACCAATATATTGGATCTATACCATCTGAGAAGAAAGGGGTGATTCCTACTATGACACTAGATAATCCACCAGAGAATAGTCAATCCTAAACTAGATAAAGACGAGTATGCGAGGAAGCCTAGGTAGCTATTTGATCGGAGGAAGCACGGCGGAAGGAGGCGTCTAGAGCATTCCCTCAAGGAAGAAGCCATATGTTGTCTTACCATGAGTTGTATCCATTGGTAAAAATGGAATCATTGGTTCGGAAAAGAGTATCAGTCCCGGATAAATCCACTTAAGAAGCTGCTTCTTTTGCTGGGAGCAAGGAACAAGAAAGGTCTTGAGCTGCCAAGAAGAATGTACCTGGGTCGGTAATGTAGTGCGAGAACCGAGAAGAGAGATCCGATTGACCCGATCTAGCAATAAGAGAAACAAAGCTGGGAAAGCCGAGCGTAATGTTCGTACCAAGGCAGGGGAGGCAGATAGGGATCCGGTTCTTTATGATCGGAGAAAGACACCAGATGATTTTCAATCAATCAAGATTAGGTAATCCTTTCACGCACCAACTTAGGAATGTATTTGGGGAGTCAAAATGACTAGAGGATAAATCGAGTAACACACTTGGCGATGACGCACGGATGACACCATAGAATGAGAGGTCAAGCCCGAGTGGAGGCCATCCATCCCTTTCTGATGAAACCTTTGTTGCCCTAGCCTGAATGGAAGGTTTGGCTAAGGATGGGGATCTGGTTTCTTCATCTATACCATCAGAGAAGAAGGCTTGCCAAGAATGGACGAAGGTATGATTCTAGGAAATCTAGATTTGAAAGAAGGAAGTACCCGAGGATCAATCAAACGGACATTTCTACAAGTGAACTCGCTAAAGCTGAAGATCCACCATCCAATTTAGGCATTGGGCAGAACTCTCTCAATCCAGGAACTAGCTCCTATCTCGATGATTCCATTTCTCTTTTTCAGAGTTAGCTTCTTTCCTATGGTCAAGAGTACTCTTGTTTCCTAGTCGAGGGTTAATCAAGTCATTTCGAAAGGGGATTTCTCCATTCCCCTAGCCATCGGGCAATTGCGAGAAACACTGTGCCCGTGCCCCCGTCGCTCGCCGGAGCAGCCATGTGTGGCGTACCAATTTCTTATCTGGTGGATCTTGTCTGTTCTTTCGAAAGTGTTTCTACAAACGAGTGAGGTAAACCCATCCCGGTCGAATAATTCGTATCTTTAGACCATTTAGAGCCGTTTGCATTAAGTGTTGGGATTGAGTTTGTCGTCATTACCCTCAATTTCATTGCCGTCCACCTCTTGCTGTGTTAATGGCTAGAGAAAGACAACCGATTGTACTACTACAGTGTTGAGTACCCCAGTTGCTCCGCGGGTGATTATGCCCTAAATTCTCAGGAGTGGTGGAACGGATTGCTCCTATCTAGGGTTTCCTAGCGAAAACCTAGATTTAGCTTTATCTATCTTTCTGAGATGACCAACTGCTCTTTCTTGCCAATCTACTTTAGATTTCTTAATACTTTCATTGCGGGACCTATCCCCGAACAACCATTGCTTTTCTTCCGAGGTTTCTTTAGTTTCTTCTTGATTTGATTGAAGTGTAGGGAATTGGATGGACTGGTGTCTTTGGATATTATCCGTCCAACTTATGATCTTCCAATTGAACACACTAGTATTTTATGGATTCTTTCCCCGGTAGTGTAGTCATCTCCAAAAGGGATGATACATATTTCTCTATCGTAGGATGCGCCGTTCGTGATAAGCTTATCCGCTTCCTTTCCCATCGATTCTTCTTCTCTACCAGATAGAATAGATAGAAATGGAATGGAAACAGATCTGGATTTCCTCGGCAGGGGTATTGGATAGAATATCTCTGGCAATGCGAGTGAAAACGGTCAACAACGAGAGTTATCACCTTTCAAGACCGTCGGTTGTATACACGATCGCTACAGACTGGGTCACTTATGGGGGCCTGAATGGATGATTGGACTGGCCGGGGTTGGAGTAAACTAGAGACAAGGAAGGTTTTGAAAGGACCCGACGGGCAAGGAAATCTCCCTGCTTTTAGTGTTGGTGGTAAATCCACTTTTGAGCTATAGGGAGCAAGGGTTGGCTACCTTTTGCGGGTGAGACACGCATAACCAGTCAAGTCGATAGTGTTTCATAAAAACGAGTAATCGAATGAGGTATTCCTATCAGTGAAAAGAGTTGTTGTGAATAGCCTTGTACTCCACTCGTATCGATGATATTATTGGTGAGGTTGCCACTTCGCATAAGGAAAGGGGAGAGTAAGGCCAGCATCGACTAGAGCTACTGATATCTCGGGAGGATCTAGATTGTCAAAAGATAAGGAAACCTTAGATGCTTCATGATTTTCTCTTTGGCTCGATTGCTTTATATTTGTCTTATTTTATGAAGGCCTAAGAATTGAACAGAATGAGAGATATTCATGTTATCGCGAGCCGCAGGAGACGACTAGTCATGTACAACCATTTCGATCGCTTTAGCGTGCTGTATTCTTGTCTCTACTCGAGATCTATTATCTAATTTGACATGCGTGGCATGGGAGCCGGCGGTATTGTGTGTTGTTGAAACACTGGTAGCGAAAACTAGAGTGGAATGCTTGACGAAGACACTGCGGTTCCATGACTGCTACGCTGTAGACTTTGAGGGACGAAAGCTAGGGGATTTCCCAAAGTGGTCATACTCTCTTACTGAGTTATCAAACCTGCCTGCACTAGCCAACCTACCGTGACACTTGGTTGGTACGTGTTGTTTATCTCCATGCTCCTGTATTACAATTTGTGTATTATTCCACTTAATTAGATAAAGGCCTCTCATTATTTGTTTAAATCTTTGCTACTTACAGATGTGATTGGTGTCGGGAATCCTACCCAAACTTGGAAAAGAACTATTTGGCACTTGAGAAACCGATATAGGATTTAGGTCGTCCCAACTAGTAACAAAAGGGAAATAAAAGATTCACAAGAAATGAGAATTCTCGTTCGTATAGTATAAAAGAAGGAGGTCGGCACCGTGCTTTGGACAAATTGACTTTCTTCGCCATTCTCCTTTTTCATCTATATACACAATTCTACTTGATTTGCCCTTGAATAGTAAGCCCCCAGAATTACTAAATTGTATGGTTGTTTTCCGCGTGGTGAGCAGGATCCAACCCATCGAGCGGTGGCCCTATCCAACGGTTGGTTCTTGTTATAATGGTTGGGGAGACCTTTGATTGTGAATACCAAGTGGAACAAGCGAGTAAAGAGGGAAGGCAGTCTAAGTTGGAAATCCAGTGTCCTAAGCGCCCTGCTTTCGTCTTGATTTATTGCATAGGTAGTGTGCAGCTACTGCCTGTTTCAAACTATACTCCTCTGGTAGTGTAGCAAAGCCCATTAGAAGTGAGATTCGTTGATTCTATCAATAATCTGAAACTTCAACCTCGTGAAGCCCTACCCTAGGTAAAGGGCTTCTGCTACCTTTAGATTGAGTGAGGAAACGTATGCACGGCTTCATTATTTAGTAAGGGCAGCGGCTTTAGAGTAGGAAAGGGTGTGGCCTGCACACCAAAGCTATTAGTGACCCGCTTTGGAGACTCATCCCAGGGAAAAGGTAGGAGCGCCAAAAGCATCTGTTGGTGGGTAATCAGCGGAGCAGCTTCTTTACACGCCGAAGTAGATATGTATGGTCAGGGGAAACCGACAAAGGAACCATAAGCTAGAATACTGGTATCAAGAGATGTTATTACGGGAAGTGCTTTGATACTAGTGTTGGCCTACCTGATTTGTCTGATATCTGTTCTTCTTTTCTGATTGATTGATGGAGCCCAAGACTGCTTGACGACTTTCAGTGTGGGGTCAGCTTGAGCCAAGGTCGTCTCGTAACAGGAACAGGAGGTGGTTCCACAACTCCATTCAATACCTAAGAAAATCTCTAATACTGAGATCATCCTTTCAGTAGAGGAGCAACCAATGAGTGCGGAGGCATACACCCTTGATTAGGACTAGAAATTAGGAGATCGTCCTCAAACAAAGAGCTCAACTGATTTTGATTTCATACCTACTTTGGATCAAAGCACTTCTTTGGCGGAGCACTAAAATCAGTACGGACACAAGGATCGACCATCGACTATTCTTTAAGGAACCTGAACCAATTATGAGAATGAACTAATAGCCAAATGTTTCTCATATATAGATAGATTCCTTCCACCAATTCCAACATTGAATTCTAGACGACGTGCTTCATACTTCAGACATACTTTACGAAAAAGGGGACACTCGGTGGAAAGTTCTTTCCAATCAAAGTTGAGTTTTTGAGCCCTCGATGAATCAAGGGAATTTGAAGAGAAGGGGCAGCTCTCATACTTTATAAGAACTTCCTAACATTCGTATTTTCGTTCGTTATATAGCGGCGAAAATATCCCATTCATCCGTTAGTGATTTCTTGCTTGCATTGGGCATTGAATATTCATGTGTAGTGACTGGGGCTTCCATAGCCGCCAGATACCTCATGCACGCCCTTCTGGGTTGAAGATTCCTACTCCTTACTGTGAGAAGTGGGTGGCATAGCTTTTTTCTAGAGGATAGCATTGGCTGTCTTGCCTTCTGGATTGTACTTCCTATGATCTTGGCTTCCGATAAGAGCTGCGATCTTTTCTTACTCGAGGGATGAGTAGAGAGGATGATGAATCTCTTGCGATCTTTCCCATCTTCTCAAAGACCATGGGGGCTGTTTGTGGATCGAAGCCAGCAGCACCGAGTAGCATCATCCCAATGTGATCTGCCTCTATCTCCATCCTACACAAGTGACATCATAAGAAGAAATGAAATACTTGCATACGTTCGATAATACGAGAACAAAATAGACACCACAATTCACATTAGTGAATTTAGGCCACAGAGAGGAATGCCGGTTTACCAGCATTCGTCTAGAGAACAATTGCATACCAGTGAACTCAAGATAGTACATGCTTTAAGGATGACTCTCAATAACCTAAATATTTTCATTCCTCGCTCTCTCCAGGCTCTAATGTTCTGAAAACAAGCCTTTCTCCATGAAGTTCTAAACCTAGATCATAATAGAAAACAATAGTGCAGAAGTAAATACTTTCGTGAGCTCATTTTGACGTGATTTCCAACAAATCTTGTGTCTTCTTCAGGCAGACAATCTGCAACATCTCAATCCATATTTGCTTATCTTCTCAGCCTTGATTATTGCCGTCAATGATCCTTTGATATCTAGCTTATCTTCTCAGCCTTGATTATCCCCTGTATGGTGCATCCTCCATATCAGGCTACTCATCTCGGCCTTCGGCTATGGAGCATCTATCTCCTTCCCGCTTTATTATTCCTTGATTATTGACTGTGAAGGCTCTCCTCTGGGTTGTTATCTTACAAAGGTAAGGGCTGATCTTCCACCAAGGAAAAGCGGAACTTGAAACTAATAGGATTATGGCTTTCGGCTTCTCCTTTAATCGCATAGTGGGTAGGGGAGCTGAACTGAGAGAATGAAGACTACAAGATGCATCTCCCTTTCTCTAGAAGCCTGTCTATGTTCTTGCTTGTTCCTGGCATCACCATTAAGCTGACATAATGTGGCAACTATAGCTTACATACATAGTTTCGAATGGGAGCATGATTTCGCATTATACGTGCGCTTGTGTCACATCCCAAGATTTTCCAAATCTTGTAATGTGAAAATAAATGAATAAAATAAAACCTTGTTTGATTTTCAGGGCCAGAAGAAACTTCTTGAATTTAATTGGAACTTCAAACCTATTTGAATTAAATAAAACCCTAAAGGGATTTATAAAGATAAACATTTTAAATAAAGGAAAATAAAATATTTTGGGAAATACTATTTTGGATCTTTTAAATAAAAAGATTTGGTTTTCAAAAGAAATAGAAGATTATGAATAAAGATTATTTTATAGAGCCAAATTAAACCTTGGCCAAGTTTTTGAAATAAAATATTTTGTTTTGATTAAAAATAGTGAAGGTTTATTTAAATAAAGCAATAAGGATTTAATATCCAATTTTATTTAAGGAAAGGCTTTTCCCATTTTAAATAAACACTAAAACTTATCTTAAATAAGATTTCCAAGTATTCTCTATTTTCAAATAAAACCTACTGATTTGGTTTTGAAAATAATTAGATTTCAAAATGGAGTTTTAAAAATAAACATCAAATTCTATTTTGATTTAATAACAATGGTCTATTTATTTAATTAATAATGGACCTAAAATAAAATTATGATTTTGGTTTTGGAATTTGGTTTATACTACTGAACAGAACCAAATTCATAGTACAATGTGTGGTGAAAGTTTGAATGAATTTGAGCATTGTTTGGTTGTTTGAAATTTCAAAACAGATTTGGAAAAATAGAAAAAGGAAAAGGTTCATGAAAGAAAAAAATAGAGTCTGGACCAGCCCAGTCGGCCAAGCCCACAAGCCCAGAACCAGCCAAGCTTTTCCTCCCCGAAGAAAAACGTTTCGCACTCGATTTAAAACCCACAGAGAAGCTGACCAGTGGACCCTTCGCTCACTCCTTTTTCTCACTGACGACTGGACCCCACTCTCCTGTTCATCCTCCTCACCCGCGCGACCAGCTCTCCCCAAACCTCGCTGCCGTTCACTGTCATTCAACCTGCGCGCTTAATTCCTCTTAATGGCTGCGTTAATCTCGCCCCCGACCATGCGTACATAAGCACCTCTCCTCCCTCTGTCTTTTCCCTCAAACACCAGCTCCACATCGCCACCAGGCTGCCACGAATTGGCCCTGCACCGCCGCTGTTCCGGCTAGCTCCTCCGGTGAAATCCGACAAACCACAACCACCTCCTGCCTCCCTGACCACACTAGGAGATTCCCCACCTCCTGACGCATCTTCCTGTGCCCTCAGTTCGACCGCGGGCGCCCCAGGGAGCCGTCTTCAACAAGCTCCGACCTCGCCGCCGCGTCTGTCTTCAACCCCGGCAAGCACCCAGGTAGTTTCAGACTGCCCCGCGCTTTCTAAATCACGCTCACACATTCGCCTCACTCTCCTGCGTCTGACCACACCTTCGGTTTGCCTTCTCATGAACCACAGCATCGTCTCCGACCGCGACCAGAGCACGCCGTCACCAGAACAAACTCCGGCGAGGAATTCCTCCTTCCCTCGTGTGCCCCTTGCCCCGTCGACCACACGACGAGCTTCCCCAGCCTTTTGCGATCTCGGTGAGCCTACTCCCTCCCTCTCTCGCTTCCTATTTCGCCAGCGCCGCCACTGTCTGACCGTCGCTGCCGCTAGCCACCGCCGGCTCCGCTCGCATATGGTCAAGCACGCTAGCACCGTAGGATCTCGATCCGACGCTTGCGATAGATCACTTAAGCAGTGAAGAGGTATGCTTTCTGGACCGCACGATCTAATTAGATCCAACGCACTGCAGAGCCTGATCCGACCGAACCGGTACCGTCCAATGAGATTGCGACGCGTGGCCAGGTCTGTTTAAAACAGAATTTGGAAATCAGATTTAAGTTGCAATTTCAAACCTTTGTAACTTTCAATCCACACGTCCAAAATTTACAAATTTGATACCGTTAGAATCAGTGGAACAAACCCTAGCCAACCATGCCTTTGGTTTAGCAAATAGTATCTGTTAGCTTGTTGGTTTTTGCAGATACTTTTGTGTGCTTGTTTAGATTAGAAAAATTGTTTAAAAATGTTTTTAGGGTTAAAACCTTTGCAAAATGGTTTGTTGTAAACTCACTGACCCTAGGAACCAACCCATAGGTTGGAAAATGAATTTGATAATGTCTAGGATGGATTAATTGATTTAGCCCATTTCTAGCCAAATAAAAGAATGGTTTTTGTTATGAAAATGTTTATGGAAAGAAAACTTTGAGAAAATGGTTTGGATCAAACCTACTGACCCAAAACACCAAGTTTTGAGAAACAACAACTTATTTTGGGAACCACATAGAGTTGTTGCTATTATAAAAATGTTTTCCACCACATAAAATAATAAAGGGATTTAAAAATGGTTCATGGACAAAACTCTTTGTAAATGACTTTGCCACTTAGAAAAATGACCAATTTGGAACTTACAAAGTTTAGAGGCCTAGTGTAGACCACCTTTGCAAATAGAACCACCCCTTGCATGCTCACATGCATAACTTAGATCCCATAGTTTTATGTGTGTGAATTGTTGTTTGGTTGATTATTTGGAATGCTAGTTGATTTGGTGTTTCCTTGATTGATTATAGTGAAATTAGCAAAGTGTGAGACTATCAAGATCAAGGAGTGAAACACCCTTCCCTCCAAAAAGGCAAGTTACACTATCATCTAAAGTCCTACTATTTTTCATTATACTTAGTGGATTTTTGAAAACATGCATGAAAAGAATTTCTATACTTATGCTATGCTAAATCCTAATAGGATACCCTATACACTCCTTAGTGAAAATAATGTAGTTGATACATGCTTAGCCATGCTATATTTTGAAAAGAGATACATGCTGAGATTTTATGAAGTTGAGAAAAGGACTTGTGTTTTATATAATAAAACAAGGACTTAATGAACCACCTGGGTGGCTAAGGATACTTTGAGTTTTGGAGAAGGTGTCAACAAAAGGAACCATGTCTATGGCAATCACTTTGTGTTGTGCTCCAAAGGAAACCACCCAGGAAACTTAGAGATTGAACATGTTTCTCCAATTGTGGCTTTCGTGTGCAAACACATGCTAATATGGCTCTGGCTTAGTCAACTACATTGGGAAGACCCATGCATTGTCTTCAGTTTACTGGACATGGGGATCTGGAATGCTTCATGGGTGCTGAAGACAAGCTAGCAATGGTGTATGGGAGGACCCTTTGGAAAGACTTCGTCACATTCTCAATATGCCAGTACTCCATCTTGGTGAGTGCTAATCCAGTGGCCACTGGTGGCAAAAGGATGGGATTGTGACATGTGGGTAAAGTGTACTCCTTCTGCAGAAGATAATAAAAATCTAAGTACTTAGCCATGTCCCCGGTTATGGACAATACTGAGCAACTAAAATTTGAAGCTATGGGAGATCTTGACATTCTAATTTCTAAAAGAAAACTTTTAAAGACTTGATGCACTTGGGGTTACCAAGGAGCACAAGAGACTTTTATAAAACTTGATGTACTTGGGGTTACCAAGGAACTCAAGAGATGAAAACATGAACACTTGGGGTTACCAAGGAACTCATGAGGTTTTGATAAAACTTGTTGCACTTGGGGTTACCAAGTAGCTCAAGGGATTTTTGACAAGGACTTGAACACTTGATTTTCTACCAAGGAGTTCAAGGAACTTGGAAAAGGAGATTTGACAAAGGACCAAAACCATTTTGAAAAGATAGGATAAATTTTGCTTTATGCAAATGAGCCTTAAACTCTACTTAGCCAAATATGCATGTATTTATATAATCCACTTATATTCTACAAAGTAGTGAAACTTGCCAATACAATTCAAATGTATTGACCCTTGTGGCTGTAACTTGTAATGTTGCAGGTTTGATTGATTTTAGTGAAGCTTGTTTGATTAGGATTACAAAGTCTACAACCAACATCTGCCTGTGGCACTTTGAAGATGAAGGACCCCTACTTATAGTTATTCCGCTGCAATGTGATGTAATAGCCAAATGAGCTACGTATGATGTAATGAAATTATGTTATTCCTGGTTATAAAGTTATGTTATGACCTTTGTTTCTTGATATTACATCTTAGCTGTGGATGCTAGCTATTGATCCAGGGACTAGCATTGTAAACACAGGGGACACCACCTTATGTTGTTTGTAAGGTTGGGACACTCCCTCTACAGATGGTATCAGAGCATTGTGTTGCCTGTAGGATTTGTAAACCTAGGATTGGACAAAAACCCTTAGAAGAATAGGAGTTATATTTTGATCCAAAACTTATTTACAAAAACACTTGTAAACTCTTTCCTCAACCATTTTTGTTTCAACTCTACATCTCTTCTATTTCAACTTGATGGAAAAACCTACCCCATGGCCAAAGACTACACCATGTGTAAAGGACTTCTTCAACATCTTCAACTCTAATGACTTCAACTTCTTCAACTCTAATGACTTCAACATCTTCAGCATGTTCACCAAGGACTTCCAACTTGGATATCACTAAGGACTACAAGTGAGACAAGGAAATCTTGCTCAAGATTTAGAGACTGAGGGAATGCAAAAGTTAGAAAAGATCACATCACTAGAAGTTATTGTAATCAAGAGTTTTTCTCAAGGGAACAATGATCTCAAGTAAGAAGAAGCAACTAAGAAGGATGGAAAGATCACAAGTGAACCATATAGATGGACCACCATACTTTAGTTAAGACAAAACCACCAACTTATGTGGTGTAACAAAAATATTTTTGTTGCCTAAGTATGTGCTTGAACTTTGTTGTTTGAGTGAAATGTTTGGTTTGTGATTGCATGCACATTGTTTGTGTGAAATGTGATGTGTGTGATTAGAAATATTGCCTTAGAAGTATCTTGCCTATTCTAATCTCCCTTCAACCCAAACAGATGACTACTCCAAAAGACTCCAAGGTTGATGACATCAACACCGACCAAGAGGACAGTATGAAAGAGCTCATAGCAACCCAGAATCAGTTGAACCAAGTGACAGCTCGGTTCATAGCCAACTCCAGTGGAGAAGATCCAAAGCTACAAGGATTTTTGGAAACTCAAGGCCAACTAATGCTTAAGGTGACTGATCAAATGATCAAAATGGAAGAAAGCTATCCTAAAAGAGTCTTTGACAACAAGGATCACAGAAATGTTATTCTAGATGGAGCCCCAGCTTGCATTATTTGTGGAGACAAGGACCATACTTTCAGAGAGCATGGAGATCAATGCCCCAACTGTGAAGAGAAACATCCTGTTGGACAATGTCCCACTTCTCAAGCTACTTGCTACCTATGTGAAGGAAACAACCATGTTCCTATCCAATGCCCTATCTATTCCATGGTGGAACAAAGGAAACAAGAAGGATCCAAGTATACCAAGAATGTTGATGGCAAAGGAAAAGGACCACTTATACCCCCAAACAAAACAACCCAATTCAAAGGATCAAAGAGACCCAAGAAGCAAAAGATTGACAAAAGCCATGTGAAATGTTATAAATGTAAGGAAATGGGACACTATTCTGGTGAATGCCCAGAGAACCCGAAGAATAAAGATATTGGCCAAGTAGTGTGCAACAACTGCAAAGAGCTAGGCCACTATGTAGCAACTTGTCCACAAGAGCCACGTAAAGAACTCAAGGACATCCACTGTTTCAACTGCAAGAATCCAGGACATTATGCAAGCAACTGTCCAGAAAAGATGAAGAACAAGTTGAACAAGCCTATGGAGAAACTCAACCTTGGCCCATGAGTCAAGTATGGAAACAAAGGACGCAATGCAAAAGTTTACTTAGAGAAGTTTTCCCAGGTTCCCAAGAAGGACAATATGTAATTTTTGTTTGAAAATTTTTAAGGGTGGTAGTACCCTAGTTGATTTGAGCCTACTTGTAACCCTAGCCTTCCCAAATCTCGGGACGAGATTTATTTTAAGGGTGGTAGCCTGTCACATCCCAAGATTTTCCAAATCTTGTAATGTGAAAATAAATGAATAAAATAAAACCTTGTTTGATTTTCAGGGCCAGAAGAAACTTCTTGAATTTAATTGGAACTTCAAACCTATTTGAATTAAATAAAACCCTAAAGGGATTTATAAAGATAAACATTTTAAATAAAGGAAAATAAAATATTTTGGGAAATACTATTTTGGATCTTTTAAATAAAAAGATTTGGTTTTCAAAAGAAATAGAAGATTATGAATAAAGATTATTTTATAGAGCCAAATTAAACCTTGGCCAAGTTTTTGAAATAAAATGTTTTGTTTTGATTAAAAATAGTGAAGGTTTATTTAAATAAAGCAATAAGGATTTAATATCCAATTTTATTTAAGGAAAGGCTTTTCCCATTTTAAATAAACACTAAAACTTATCTTAAATAAGATTTCCAAGTATTCTCTATTTTCAAATAAAACCTACTGATTTGGTTTTGAAAATAATTAGATTTCAAAATGGAGTTTTAAAAATAAACATCAAATTCTATTTTGATTTAATAACAATGGTCTATTTATTTAATTAATAATGGACCTAAAATAAAATTATGATTTTGGTTTTGGAATTTGGTTTATACTACTGAACAGAACCAAATTCATAGTACAATGTGTGGTGAAAGTTTGAATGAATTTGAGCATTGTTTGGTTGTTTGAAATTTCAAAACAGATTTGGAAAAATAGAAAAAGGAAAAGGTTCAGGAAAGAAAAAAATAGAGACTGGACCAGCCCAGCCGGCCAAGCCCACAAGCCCAGAACCAGCCCCGCTTTTCCTCCCCGAAGAAAAACGTTTCGCACTCGATTTAAAACCCACAGAGAAGCTGACCAGTGGACCCTTCGCTCACTCCTTTTTCTCACTGACGACTGGACCCCACTCTCCTGTTCATCCTCTTCACCCGCGCGACCACCTCTCCCCAAACCTCGCTGTCGTTCACTGTCATTCAACCTGCACGCTTAATTCCTCTTAATGGCTGCGTTAATCTCGCCCCAGACCATGCGTACATAAGCACCTCTCCTCCCTTTGTCTTTTCCCTCAAACACCAGCTCCACATCGCCACTAGGCTGCCACGAATTGGCCCTGCACCGCCGCTGTTCCGGCAAGCTCCTCCGGTGAAATCCGACAAACCACAACCACCTCCTGCCTCCCTGACCACACTAGGAGATTCCCCACCTCCTGACGCATCTTCCTGTGCCCTCAGTTCGACCGCGGGCGCCCCAGGGAGCCGTCTTCAACAAGCTCCGACCTCGCCGCCGCGTCTGTCTTCAACCTCGGCAAGCACCCAGGTAGTTTCAGACCGCCCCGCGCTTTCTAAATCACGCTCACACATTCGCCTCACTCTCCTGCGTCTGACCACACCTTCGGTTTGCCTTCTCATGAACCACAGCATCGTCTCCGACCGCGACCAGAGCACGCCGTCGCCTGAACGAACTCCGGCGAGGAATTCCTCCTGCCTCGTGTGCCCCTTGCCCCGTCGACCACACGACGAGCTTCCCCAGCCTTCTGCGATCTCGGTGAGCCTACTCCCTCCCTCTCTCGCTTCCTGCTTCGCCAGCGCCGCCACTGTCTGACCGTCGGCGCCGCTAGCCACCGCCGGCGCCGCTCGCATATGGTCAAGCACGCTAGCACCATAGGATCTCGATCCGACGCTTGCGATAGATCACTTAAGCAGTGAAGAGGTATGCTTTCTGGACCACACGATCTAATTAGATCCAACGCACTGCAGAGCCCGACCCGACCGAACCGGTACCGTCCAATGAGATTGCGACGCGTGGCCAGGTCTGTTTAAAACAGAATTTGGAAATCAGATTTAAGTTGCAATTTCAAACCTTTGTAACTTTCGATCCACACGTCCAAAATTTACAAATTTGATACCGTTGGAATCAGTGGAACAAACCCTAGCCAACCATGCCTTTGGTTTAGCAAATAGTATCTGTTAGCTTGTTGGTTTTTGCAGATACTTTTGTGTGCTTGTTTAGATTAGAAAAATTGTTTAAAAATGTTTTTAGGGTTAAAACCTTTGCAAAATGGTTTTTTGTAAACTCACTGACCCTAGGAACCAACCCATAGGTTGTAAAATGAATTTGATAATGTCTAGGATGGATTAATTGATTTAGCCCATTTCTAGCCAAATAAAAGAATGGTTTTTGTTATGAAAATGTTTATGGAAAGAAAACTTTGAGAAAATGGTTTGGATCAAACCTACTGACCCAAAACACCAAGTTTTGAGAAACAACAACTTATTTGGGAACCACAGAGAGTTGTTGCTATTATAAAAATGTTTTCCACCACATAAAATAATAAAGGGATTTAAAAATGGTTCATGGACAAAACTCTTTTGTAAATGACTTTTCCACTTAGAAAAATGACCAATTTGGAACTTACAAAGTTTAGAGGCCTAGTGTAGACCACCTTTGCAAATAGAACCACCCCTTGCATGCTCACATGCATAACTTAGATCCCATAGTTTTATGTGTGTGAATTGTTGTTTGGTTGATTATTTGGAATGCTAGTTGATTTGGTGTTTTCTTGATTGATTGTAGTTAAATGAGCAAAGTGTGAGACTAGCAAGATCAAGGAGTGAAACACCCTTCCCTCCAAAAAGGCAAGTTACACTATCATCTAAAGTCCTACTATTTTCATTATACTTAGTGGAATTTTGAAAACATGCATGAAAAGAATTTCTATACTTATGCTATGCTAAATCCTAATAGGATACCCTATACACTCCTTAGTGAAAATAATGTAGTTGATACATGCTTAGCCATGCTATATTTTGAAATGAGATACATGCTGAGATTTTATGAAGTTGAGAAAAGGACTTGTGTTTCATATAATAAAACAAGGACTTAATGAACCACCTGGGTGGCTAAGGATACTTTGAGTTTTGGAGAAGGTGGCAAAAAAAGGAACCATGTCTATGGCAATCACTTTGTGTTGTGCTCCAAAGGAAACCACCCAGGAAACTTAGAGATTAAACATGTTTCTCCAATTGTGGCTTTCGTGTGCAACCACATGCTAATATGGCTCTGGCTTAGTCAAATACATTGGGAAGACCCATGCATTGTCTTCAGTTTACTGGACATGGGGATCTGGAATGCTTCATGGGTGCTGAAGACAAGCTAGCAATGGTGTATGGGAGGACCCTTTGGAAAGACTTCGTCACATTCTCAATCTGCCAGTACTCCATCTTGGTGAGTGCTAATCCAGTGGCCACTGGTGGCAAAAGGATGGGATTGTGACATGTGGGTAAAGTGTACTCCTTCTGCAGAAGATAATAAAAATCTAAGTACTTAGCTGTGTCCCCGGTTATGGACAATACTGAGCAACTAAAGTTTGAAGCTATGGGAGATCTCGACATTCTAATTTCTAAAAGAAAACTTTTAAAGACTTGATGCACTTGGGGTTACCAAGGAGCACAAGAGACTTTGATAAAACTTAATGTACTTGGGGTTACCAAGGAACTCAAGAGATGAAAACATGAACACGTGGGGTTACCAAGGAACTCATGAGGTTTTGATAAAACTTGTTGCACTTGGGGTTACCAAGTAGCTCAAGGGATTTTTGACAAGGACTTGAACACTTGAGTTTCTACCAAGGAGTTCAAGGAACTTGGAAAAGGAGATTTGACAAAGGACCAAAACAATTTTGAAAAGATAGGATAAATTTTGCTTTATGCAAATGAGCCTTAAACTCTACTTAGCCAAATATGCATGTATTGATATAATCCACTTATATTCTACAAAGTAGTGAAACTTGCCAATACAATTCAAATGTATTGACCCTTGTGGCTGTAACTTGTAATGTTGCAGGTTTGATTGATTTTAATGAAGATTGTTTGATTAGGATTACAAAGTCTACAACCAACATCTGCCTGTGGCACTTTGAAAATGAAGGACCCCTACTTATAGTTATTCCGCTGCAATGTAATGTAATAGCCAAATGAGCTACGTATGATGTAATGAAATTATGTTATTCCTGGTTATAAAGTTATGTTATGACCTTTGTTTCTTGATATTACATCTTAGCTGTGGATGCTAGCTATTGATCCAGGGACTAGCATTGTAAACACAGGGGACACCACCTTATGTTGTTTGTAAGGTTGGGACACTCCCTCTACAGCTTGTCTGAAGCATCTCTCTCTGTTCAATCTACAACATTAATTCATGTTACACCGCACACTTGGCATCTCCCTGATGTGATCTCCTTGGAAAGTAAACCTCTAAATCAGATAACATGCTCAAATATCTTCTGTTGGAATCTCAGCGCCATAACATAAGTACACCCCTATTTAATAAGTTGCGCCTAGTTCCTATTAGATTGGATACTGAATCCCTATTCCAACCTGGGACATAAAATATGGGAGATCTTCCTGTCATAAAGCAAAGGTAGGGGGCTTAAGAAATCTCTCTAATGTGGCACCCTGCCGCAGCAACCGTTAACGAGCCCCAAGAATATGACCCAGTCCGAGAAAGCAGGTTCTTCACTATCTCTGGACCTCGTGATTCACTTATCCTCTTTACAGGCACGAACTCGTCCTAACTTCTATATCTTCTATCTTTATTTGGCACGGCAAAACAAACCAGCTTGCAATCATTAAGAAAAGAAATAAGTCTCCCATTCCGAGTTTCCTAGCTTTGAAGCTTGTGAGTATCAGCAGATCCCTTAGTAAATATTGGGGGACAGAACTAGCCTTATTTATGTGAACATAGGAATGTCGCATATACTTTGCTTTCAAGAAGCTTCCTAATATAATTAATGGAATATGAATTGGGTCTTTCCAGCTCAGATACCCGCTTACTTGGTTCGTGTTATAAGTGCACCCAGCAGCAGGTAGCTACGGATCTTTTGTTAGAGTAATCCTGCTAATGTTAGAGTGATCCCAATTCATTTAATAGAACCAACATTGAGGGTGAACGCTTAGCTTAGGCCGTAAATACGTTTCTGTCGTATTAGTCTGCGGATCACAAGTGAACCAGTTGACACTTGATCTCTCCACAACCAGTTGACTAACAAAAAGATCAGAGAAATCCTGCCGAGTCACCATATTGTCCTTGAACACCTACTCAATTTTAGACACGTAGCTTTGTGTCTCCTTGTGGTCTTTTTCTACCAGCTCCAATGATGTTTTTAGATGTGCGATCTTCTTGGTCTTATTGCCTTATATATAATTGATTAAGGCATTGTGTTTCATCTTAGCAGCAGCCCCAATTGGTTAGGGTGCGGGACCTTATGGACCCCATGATATACCTCCTTCGCTAGCATACTTTCGATTACAGATATCATAGTAAATAGGGGCGGTTAGCCATCAATCCGAATAGCTCATGGATTTATCGTATAACAAGCAGTTGGCCTCGTCTACCCAACGAGTCTTCTATACCCCACCCCTTTTTATAAGTTGTGATCTTCAACCCACATCAGGTATTTTACTAGCTACTTACTGTAGTATGCTTTTAGATCCCTACCTTTGGTTGACACTGGAGAAGCCCTGGAGGTTATCCCATCTCAGGAGTCGTACTCTGACGTGAGAAAACAACCCATTCTGTAACCAATCAAGGTACACCGAGGTGAGATAATAGAACAAACCCTTTTACGGATCAATCTGATAGCGCCTACTAAAGTAAAGAATTCATCCACATTCATGATCAAGCGAATCGCGGGTCTATCCACATCCACTCCATTCATTCGGACAAGGAACAACTAAATCAGAATTCTAGCTCAGCACGTTTCAAACTCATGCATATCATCCATGCATCCATGATCATATAGAGTTCATTTCAAACAAAACAATTCAAAAACAGGAGCATATGAGCTCATTATTTTATGTGATCAAGATTTGAAACAAATGCTACTCTCTAATGAGAGATTGTTGTTGATGAAACCAAACTCTGTTGTCTTATTGCTCTCAGGTTGTTTTGCTAGATTGCCAAGGTTTAAAACCAAAATTTCAAAGCAAATACAATTTGAAAACCAATTTCAAAACCAATATAAAACAAGTGCTATGTCACTGTTATTTTTATTTTATTCCAAATGACCAAGCCAATTCAAAGTGACCACTTGGTTTTATGCCCAGATTTGTGACTATTGCACACTGCAAAAATCCTGAAAAGATTTGAATTCAAATAGAGTTTGAAATCATTTGAAAATCATTCAAGAAAATCAAATCAAAAATAGAAAAGGAATAAAGAAAAGGAAAAAGGCCAGCGCTAGGGTTTGAGCCCATCAACAGATCCAGCCCAGCTAGCCCACCCGGGTCCCCTCTCTCTCTCTTTCACTCGCAGACACACACACAGAGTCGTTGATGTCAGGACCCCACCTCCCCTCTGTTTATTTCGCTGACAAGTGGAACCATGACCCCGTCGTCGTCTTCGTCAATCACGCGCGCCTGCGACGCTCACGCCGCCGTTACTCGCCGCAGTCATTGCCGCGTTGATTCCCATTGATTCCGCGAGTAACACCACGCCCAGATCCGGCTATATAAACCTCTTCCCCTCGCGACCATTTCCCCTCACTCAATTTTCTCTCCACGCCACCAGGCTGCTCGCAACTCGCCAAACAACGCCGCAGCTCCGACGACCTCCGGCGTGCGATTCCGATAAGACCCCGTCGCCCCTTGCTGTCTAAGTTGGCCAGAATGATCACAACATCCATGCGCATCTTCTCAACCTATTGGTGCATGCTAGGACCATCTGGAGACTCTCCAACGACGACGACTGCAAGCACCCGACGCCTTCTTCTTCTCCGGCGATCGATTGCGGTAAGCACTGAGCGCCCCTTGACATCTCTCGCATACGACTAGGTTCGCCTCGTCCTTGTGCAGCTACTGATGCCTCTGGTTGGTGCTAGGAAGGCCCAGAGCGTCGGCAACAACTTCGTATGCAACCACCCGACGCCGTGCACAACTCCGACGAGCTCCCTCTGCCACTACAGCGCGCCCCTTGACCAGTCATCACCACCTTGAGCATCAGCATCGCACTGCGAGCTTGGTAAACCCCTCTCCCGCACGACCTAGAACGCCAGCAACGCCATTGATAGAGGCGTCGCCGCCTGTCGCCGCCGCTACCGCCGCCACTAGATGGTCAGGCTGCTCAGGAACGTTGGATCCAGATCGTGCGGATAGGATAGAACGCGAGCGAAGCGGTAAGATTAGATCTGAGCCGCGCGATTAAGTTAGATCTAGCGGCTCAGAAGCGTGATCCGACGCGAAACGGTACGGCCAATTAGAGTGTGACGCGTGGCTAGGGTTTAGATTTAAAACATAATTTGAATCAGATTATTGTTTGAATTTGATTTAGCTATAACTTTTGATCCCCACGTTAGAATTTGACAAATTTTATACCGTTGGAATCAGGAGAGCAAGCTCTTTCTGATTATGCAATGTGTTTAAATGTTTGCTTCTATTAAAATGGTTTTATTTGCAGAAACATGTGTAGGGCTTATTTGAGTATATGAATTGATTAGGAATTGTTTTAAGGGTTAAATAATTATTGTTTGGCAAGTTTTTGACTTGTTTAGGACTCAGTACTTTGCAATTGCTTGGTTGAGTTTTGAAAATCATCACTTAGCATTTTGCATGCATGCATATATTTTTGATTGTATATGTCTTGTGTCTAATTTGTGGCTACCATTTCTTGTGTAGATTTTGGTGCTAGTGATTGTGATTGTGAGGAGTGCTACTCTCCCAACTACCAAGGCAAGTGGTACTCATGAATATTATTATCCTATGTTTTCTACTAAGCATTAGAAATATTTTGTTAGGCTTGCATGCTATATTTTTTCTTATATGCCATGTTGGGAAATCCTAGTAGTTGTAGAAATGCTAGGAAATTTCTAAGTTAAGTTACTATCTATGCCATGCTTAGCCTAGCTAGTAGAAAACAAGGGATGGTAAAAATATACATGCTATGATGAAAATATTTCTAAGTCTTTGGACTTGTGTTTTACCTAATAAAACAACTAAGTTAATGAAACACCTAGGTGGAATGGAAGGTTTGATTTATGTTGAGTGGTTATACAAGTCCCATTTTTATGGTTTACCTTGTGTATCTCACTTGTGGTAAGCCACCCAGGAACAAAGAGATTTTAGAGGCCAAGTGTTAAGAAGCTTCTAGTGCAGCCACTTGGCAATATGGGCTCTGCCTGGATCACATAAGTTGCTAGAACTTAGCCATTTGGACAATTGGTGGTAGTGAGAATGATAGGTTGGAGCGCGTCCATTTGGTCTAAGGGAAGGCTTCTGAAAGGTCCTGTCTTGGTGAAACCAAGTCTGGTGGGGAAAGTGCACAACCTCTGCAGATGGAAAAATCTAAGTACTTAGCCAAGTCCATGGCAATGGACAACTTGAGCATCAAGACATGGAAGCTATCAAGAATCTCCTCATCCCAATTTCTAAGTAAAACTTTGTGGGTGAACAAGGGTGAAGGACCTCAATGTCTATTGGTGGTTCCTTGGGAAAAGTTTTGACAAAGAAAAACTTAGTGATTTCAACTAATAGGAAAACCTATTTTGAGCAAAGCAAGCCAAGCTACACTTAGTCGAATTGCATATAGTATCTAGTCCACTTAAAATTTTACTAAGGTATCACTTGCCAATACTATTCCAAAGTATTGACCCACTGTGGCTGTAACTTGTGATGTTGCAGGTTACTCTGATGAGGATTAGGTGTCATGAGTCTACACTCAACATGTTTGCCTGTGGCACATGAAGATGAAGAATTTTGTTTATTTACTTATTCAAACTCTTGCATTAGGCCTGTGGCCTTGGAGTTGTAAAAACTATGTTTATCTCTGGAATGGATGTAATAAATGACCTTTGTATCTGTGTACTTCATCTTAAACTGTGGATGCTAGCAATGATCCAGGGACTAGCATTGCAATCACAGGGATCCTTTTTCCTTTATAAAGGAGGGATCTTAAAGATGGTATCAGAGCACTGTGTTGCCTGTAGGATTATGACCCTAGGATTGGAAACCACTAAGGAAAAAAAATTAACTTCTACACTTGTCTATTCTTCTCGTAAAACTTTTCTAATCTTCTTTCTCATCTCTATTTGTAGATGAACTCCATCAACGAAGCCGTAAGGAAAGGACCACTCATGACAATGACTTTGGAGAGTAGACAGAATTCCCCAAGGCTCTCAAGGACCTCATGGTTGCATTAGAGATACAAGGTGCAGCTGTGTACAAAGGTTTTCCTGTGATGGATGAAGGAGTGGAATACTGGTGGGTGCAACTTCACTTGTATAAAAACAAGGAAGACAACCATCAGGAAAAAGGATTCTGCATGTTCGCCAATTCAGTGGTGCACACTACATTCTTTGAATCAGCAAAGGATGCCGCTTGGAAGACCATTAAAGAACTTGGTGATAGAGTCAAGTGCAGAATGCTCAACCTCCAAAATGATCTAAGGAAAGAAAAGGAACATACCCAAGAGTTGGAAGCTACCAACCAAACCTTAAGAGGAGACATTATAGACTTAGTGATGGAGTCATGTGAGCAAGATAGGCTGGTTGCTTCTAGAAACATTGTGTTAGCCAACAGATCCAGTGAGATAGGATTGTAAACGTACTTCGTTAGTTGGACCACCACTTATCACCTTATTTTCCAAATGTTGCTTTAAAATAAGATTGAACCTTGGTTGTTGTAATGGATCCATGTATGCCATGACTTGTGTGTTTTGATTTCCAAGGATATGTATGTGATGTTTTGTCTTTTGTTTTATCTTGAATTGTGTTGTTCTAACTTTTCTATCTTATAAATAGATGCCTACTGTTACCATCAGCACTGTTGAGGAGTTCCGGGTTACTCGCTTTGGTCCTCGTATTGTTGAGCTTACTACTTTGCTCAATATCCCTCTTCCCACCATCATGGTGCTTCCCCTCACCAAGTTTGAGAGGAAGGACCTCTGGGGCTTCAAGGTCAACCAGCCCGGATGCCAGACAGAGCCTACCACGGAGGCCATTGTCTTCAAGCTCATGCACGATTACAAGGAGAGAGGCCTTGAGGTAGTCATGCAGGATCTGATAGGACGTCTGCTAGGGAGACACTCCCGACAGGTTAGAGGTACCCACTTCCACGTCTTCGGTAGACGTTGTCAGACCCCTCCTTTATAAAGGAAAGGATCCCTGTGATTGCAATGCTAGTCCCTAGATCAATGCTAGCATCCACAGTTTAAGATGAAGTACACAGATACAAAGGTCGTTTATTACATTCATTCCAGAGATAAAACATAGTCTTTTACAACTCAGGGCCAAAGGCCTAATACAAGAGTTTATGGAATAAGTAAATAAACATAAGTCTTCATCTTCATGTGCCACAGGCAAGCATGTTGAGTGTAGACTCATGACTCCTATTCATCATCGGAGTAACCTGCAACATTACAAGTTACAGCCACAGAGGGTCAATACTTTGGAATAGTATTGGCAAGTGATACCTTAGCTTATTTAAAGTGGACTATAATACTATATGCATTTTGGCTAGGTGTAGCTTGGCTTGCTTTGCTCAAAATAGGTTTTTCCTATTAGTAGAAATCATTAAGTTTTTCTTTGTCAAAAACTTCCCAAGAAACCACCAATAGACATTGGGGTCCTTCACCCTTGTTCACCCACAAGTTTTATTTAGAAGTTGGAGTGATGAGATCCTTGTAGCATCCATGTCTTGATGCTCAAGTTGTCCTTTACCAGGGACATGGCTAAGTACTTAGGTTTTACACTCTGCAGAGGTGGTGCACTTTCCCCACAAGACTTGGTTTCCCAAGACAAGATCCTTCAGAAGCCTTTCCTTAGTCAAATGGACGCGCTCCTACCTATCATTCCCACTACCACCAACTGTCCAAGTGACTAAGTTCTAGCAACCTATATGATCATGGCAGAGCCCATATTGCCAAGTGGTTGCACTGTAAGCTTTCTCAACACTTCGCCTCCAAATCCCTTTGTTCCTGGGTGGCAATCCACAAGTGTGATACACAAGGTAAACCATAAAAATGGGCCTTGTGTAACCACTCAACCAAAAACCACCAAGCAAGTCCCATTCCACCCAGGTGATTCATTAACTTAGTTGTTTTTTTTAAAACAAAACACAAGTCCTCAGACTTAGAAATTTTCCTTAGCATGAATATATATTCCACCCTTGTTTTCTATTAGCTAGGCTAAGCATGGCATGGCAACTTAACTTTAGGGAAAATTTCCTAGCAACTCTACCATTCTAAACTACATAGGATTTCCCATCATATCATTTGACAAAAGTAGCATGTATGTCTTAGCAAAATATCTAATGCTAGTATAAAATATAGGAATGGAATATTCATGAAAATATCACTTGCCTTGGTAATGAGGAGAGTAGCACTCTTCACAGTCACAATCACTAGCTAAATCTACACACAAAATTGTAGCATACAATTACACACAATTTATATACAATCAAAAATAATATGAATGCATGCATGCAAGAATTTACTAAGTGGTGATTTTGAAAACTCTACCAAGTATGTGCATGTTTACAGAAACTTAACAAGTCACAAGTTTGCCAACTAAACTTATTTAACCCTAAAACAAATTACTAAACTAAATCCATACTCAAAATAGCCTTAGACATGTTTCTACAAATAAAGTCATTCTAATGGTTACTATAAGTTAAACACTTTGCATAAACAGAAAGGCCTTGATTCCCTGAATCCAGCGGTATAAAGTTTGCAAAATTCCAAAGTGGCAATCAAAAGTTATAGGCATTTGAAACTTGGATCAAATTCTGATTTGAAAACTGTTTTTAGATCTAACCCTAGACACGTGTCGCGGTATCACTGGCGCGTACCGATTCGCACCGGATCGAGCTCTACAGCCGTAGGATCTAAACAGATTGTACGCTCCAGATCGCGTACCTCTTCGCCGATTAATGAATCTATCCTAACGCTTGGATCAAGATCCAACGGCGCGCGAGAAAGTGACCATGTCCTGGCGGCGCGCGGCGTCAGCTAGCGGCGGAGCATTCGGTCTACGGCGGCGCTTGCGTTCCAGGTCGTCCGCGAGAGGGAGAAGGGTCATACCAGGCTCGCAGGAAGCTGCTGAAGCTCAAGGTAGCGTCGGTTTGCGAAGGGGCGTGCTGTCACGGTGATGATTCCTCGTCGGAGTTGTGCACGGCGTCGGGTGGTTGTTGTCGGAGTCGTTGCCGAGGTTCCGCGTCGCCCTAACACAAGCCAGAGGGTTTAGGAGATGCGCAAGAACGTGGCGAACAATCTCGTGTGAGTCAGAAGTGAAGGGGCGCACGGGACTTACGGAATTTGGTCGCCGGAGTCGAGGTGGTCGTCAGATGCTTGCGGCGTCGAGCGGAAACGGTGACCTGGGGCAGTACAGGATGAACTGGTGGGGTCAGGAGGTGCGCAAGGAGATTGCGAAGTGGCTCGAATGAATCAGAGAGGAAGGGGCGCACGGAGCTTACCGGAATCGATCGCCGGAGTGAGCTCTGTCTGCGGCGGTGTTGTGTGAGTCGTGGGCAGCCTGATGGCGTGGAGGCAGAATTGACTGGGGGAAAATGGTCGCTAGGAGGTGGGGATCTTATAGCCGGAGACTCGACAGGAAACGCTAGTCGCATCAATGCTAATTACGCTCGCGAGATCAATGTTGTAACGGCCAGCGGCGGAGATCATGCGCGGATTCAGGGGGAAGACGATGCTGACGTGGAGGAGGCCCGCTCGTCAGCGAAGTGCGCGAGGTGGAGGTGGGGTCTGTCTGTCAGCGACTAAATGCGTGCGCTCGCGCGTGAGAGAAGAAAAGAACATCCCCGGGTGGGCTAGTTGGGCTCGATTCGTTGCTGGGCCAGAAACTTGGCGCGCGGCCCTTTTCATTTGATTGCTTCTTTTCTTTTTCCAATTCTATTTTCTGAAATGATTTTGATATGAATTCAAATCCTTTTTGAATTCAAACAATTCTGGGAACTTTTGCAGGGTACTGTGGTTTCAAAAACTAGTTATTTAAACATGTAGTTACCCTGCAAGGGCTTGGTCAAGCTTGGGCTTAATACAAACAGAGACTTTGCCTCTGGTTTGCAAAGGTTGATAAATAGGGTTTTGAATTTATTTCTAAGTTGAAAACTTTGGTCAAACTTTTACACCTAAACTTTCCAACAATGGAGGCAAGCAAACAAGTTCCTAAACATTCAAGTTTCAAAGGGTGATGGCCATTTGAGTTAAATTTGCTCACATGAAATCATAGCACAAGCTTCTGTTTCTGAAATGATTTTGAGAAAAACTCTAAATGAATGAAGGATGCAAGGATGATATGAATGAGTTTTGAAATATGAATTTAGGGATGTTACAGACGTGATGAGGATGGAGAGTCCATCGACTTCGAGGACGATTCGAGGGACGCAGCAGAGCCGATTCACCTGTACCTCCAGGACTTAGAGTCTCTCATTAGGCACGTGGACACGGACAGGACCAATGTCATGCTCAACAATGACGAGCTCCAGGTGCAGCTTCACGAGAAGGACAAGCTCTTCGCGGATCAAGACGAGATAGTCAAGAAAATGGAGGCGAAGTTTGAGAGCCAGGACAGGAAGTTCAAGAGTCAGGAGAAGCGTGTCCAGGATAGGAACAAGAAGATCCGAGACATGACTGAAGAACTGCAGTCCAAGGACTTCGAGCTCGAGCAGCAGCAGACGGTGATTGAGAGGCTTCGTTCCCAGAAGAGGGCTCTCAAGGCCAAGATAGAGACCTTGACCACTAGTGTCGAGGAATACAAGACCGCGATGGAGAACGCAGGTCTTACCTTTGTCGAGGAGGAGATTGATGCCGAGGAGTAGATTTGACTACTCATTTATCATTTATTATCTTACTTGCTGTTTGAGAACTTGTTATTTGACCATCCGACATGTGGATGGTTTGCTACTTGTGTGTTTTACTTTGTGAACTTGTTATCTTGTTGTTGAACCTTTATCTTTGTGTTGCATGCTTTGTGTTTGCTTATGTGATGTAATGTGCATGAAAGCATCTATGGGTATCTCATTCTTATCTCTATTTGAACAAACCACAGATGCCTCCCCGTCGTGCAAACCCCAACCCCAACAATAACAACAACAACAACATCACTCCAGAAATGCAGCAAATGATGACCGCTCAGACTCAGCTAATGCAGATGATGACGACGTTCATCCAGAACCAAAACAACAACAACAACAACAACAATAACAACAACAACAACAACAACAATAACAACAACAACAACCCACCGGGTTTTGATATGCTTACCAGGTTCTTGAGATTGAGGCCAGCAAAGTTCTCAGGGACGACTGATCCCATGGTGGCCAATGATTGGCTACGTTCTATGAACAAGGACTTGGTGACCGTGGGCTGTACTGATGCTGAAAAAGTCAGATTTGCAGCACATCTGCTAGAGGGACCAGCCGCCACATGGTGGGACAACTTCCATATCACCACTCCCATAGAAGATGTGACATGGGCTATCTTTGAGGATGGCTTTCGCACTGCTCATATCTCATCTGGAGTGATGAGTCTGAAAAAGAAGGAGTTCCATAACCTGAAGCAGTGCCACCGCAGCGTGGCTGAATATATTGAGGAGTTCAACAATCTGGCGTGATATGCACCAGATGAAGTTGACACCAATGCTAAGAGGAAAGAAAAGTTCCTCGAAGGGTTGAATGATGAGCTGAATCTGCAGTTGGTTGTGGCATATGTTCCCACTTATCAGTCTCTCTGTGACAAGGCTGCTATTTTGGAGAACAAAATGAAGCAAGTTGAGAGCAGGAAGAGAAAGCACTTAGACAAGCACAGCTCAGGATCGTCTCACAAACGTTCCCATTATGATGACAGTGGAAGCTCAGGATCCCACAAGCATGGGAAATTCAACAAGCACCACAACCACAACCGTCATGACAACAAGCATCACCGTAGTCATGACAATGACAAGTACAAGAACCACAAGGGTGGATACAAGAGCCACCACAGTGGTAATGGAAGTGGAAGTGGAAGCCAGCCTGTCAAGAAGGACATAAGTATGGTTGAATGCTTCAAGTGCAAGAAGATGGGGCATTATGCAAATGAATGCCCGGAAAAGAAAGTTGAAGGACCCAACAAGCCCAACCCTTTTCAGAAGGGACAAGTGAACCACATCAGTGTGGAGGAGGTCTATGAGGAGCCTGATGCTGTTGCTGGTAAGTTCAGACTCAATTCTATTCCAGCATTTGTTCTTTTTGATACTGGAGCATCGCATTCATTCGTATCAAAAGCATTTGTTGATAGAAATGGGTTTCCAACTGAAAACATTGGGTGTCCAATAAAAGTTAGTTCTCCGGGTGGAGATATGATAGTAAGTCTTGGATGCCGGGATCTAGTAATAGAGTTTGGAAAGCATAAATTTCCAGTGAGTCTGATAATCCTAGATTCCCAAGGACTGGACATAATATTGGGAATGGATTGGATGGCTAAGTATGAAGGAGTACTAGATTGTGCTAATCGTACTGTTGCACTCACAACCCCGGAAAGAAAACGGATTAAATTCAAGTCCAACTTTGAATCAAAAGGAAGTAAGCTAAATTCTCTTAAGGGGGTTAGCATGGACAGTGTGCCAATTGTGAGTGAGTATCCAGATGTGTTTCCGAAAGAATTGCCAGGAATGCCACCAGATAGAGATGTGGAGTTTCTCATAGATTTGGTACCAGGGTCTGGACCAATAGCAAAGAGACCATATAAAATGTCAGTTGATGAACTGAAAGAACTCAAGAAACAACTTGGAGAACAGTTGCAGAAAGGATTTATTCAACCAAGTTCTTCATCTTGGGGAGCCCCAGTTTTGTTCGTGGAGAAGAAGGATAGAAGTCAAAGGTTATGCATAGATTACCGTTCACTCAACGAGGTGACTATCAAGAACAAATACCCTTTGCCTAGAATCAATGACTTGTTTGATCAGCTAGAAGGAGCATGTGTGTTCTCAAAGATTGATCTCCGGTCAGGCTATTTTCAACTCAAGATAAGAGAACAAGACATACCTAAGACAGCTTTCACTACAAGGTATGGATTGAATGAGTATACCGTAATGCCTTTTGGTTTGACCAATGCTCCAGCATACTTCATGAATATGATGAACAAGGTGTTCATGGAATTCCTTGATAAGTTTGTTGTCGTTTTCATCGACGACATCTTAGTCTACTCCAAGAGCAAAGAAGAGCATGAAGGACATTTGCGTTTGATACTTGAGAAGTTAAGAGAGCATAAACTTTATGCCAAATTCAGCAAGTGCGAATTCTGGTTGAATGAAGTTGGATTTCTTGGTCATGTTATGACAAAGGATGGTGTAGCAGTTGATCCTGCTAAAGTTTCAGCTGTGACTGAATGGGAATCTCCCAAGTCAGTGAAGGAAGTTCGTAGTTTCCTTGGCTTAGCAGGTTACTACAGAAGGTTCATTGAAAATTTCTCCAAGGTAGCCAAGCCTATGACTGAATTGTTAAAGAAAGACAAGAAGTTTGCTTGGTCTGAAGGTTGTGAACTTAGCTTTCAGGAATTGAAGAAGAGACTTGTGACAGCACCAGTCTTGTGTCTGCCAGATTTGGAAAAAGATTTCCAAGTATATTGTGATGCATCTCATCAGGGTTTGGGTGCAGTACTTATGCAAGAAGGAAAAGTTGTGGCGTATGCCTCAAGACAACTCAAAACTCATGAAGTGAACTATCCTACTCATGATTTAGAGTTAGCCTCTGTTGTCCATGCGCTCAAAACATGGAGACACTATCTTTGGGGAAAGCGTTGTGAAGTGTTCACAGATCACAAAAGTTTGAAGTATATCTTCACCCAAAAGGAAATTAATATGAGACAAAGAAGATGGCTAGAACTTATCAAGGACTATGACTTAAGTTTGCAATACCACCCCGGTAAAGCAAATGTTGTAGCAGATGCTCTAAGTCGTAAGGTTTTTGTGAATGGCCTTACCAAAGGAGAATTGCCAGATGATCTATGTACTCAATTTAGAAAACTCAGATTGGAGATTGTGCCTGAAGGACATCTCATGACTTTGGATGTTCAACCCACTTTGTTGGACAAGATCAAAGAAGCCCAGAAGATTGATAAAGAAATTGAAGAGATTAAAGAAAAGTTTGGCAATGGAAAAGCCAAAGGGTTCCATGAAGACAAACAGGGTACTTTATGGCATGGGAAAGGTATCTGTGTTCCACGAGATCCGGAGATTCGGAAACTGATTTTGCAAGAAGCACACAACTCACCGTATTCCATTCATCCGGGTAACACCAAAATGTACATGGACATGAAGGAAAGATTTTGGTGGAATAATCTCAAGAAAGACATCGCCGAACATATTGCTTTGTGTGATGTGTGTAGTAGAGTGAAGGCGGAACATCAGAAACCAGCAGGATTGCTTCAGCCACTACCTATTCCTGATTGGAAGTGGGACAAGATTGGTATGGATTTCATTACCGGATTACTAAGGACCCGATCAGGATACGATTCTATTTGGGTGGTAGTGGATCGCCTAACTAAAGTGGCTCATTTCATACCCGTGAAGACAACCTATACAAGTGCTAAGTTAGCCAGAATTTACATGAGTAGAATTGTATGTCTACATGGAGTGCCCAAGAGTATTGTGTCTGATAGGGGAACTCAATTCACTTCCCATTTTTGGAGACAGTTACATGAGTCATTGGGAACGAGGTTGGAATTCAGTACTGCTTTTCATCCTCAAACCGATGGACAAACAGAAAGGACTAATCAGATTCTTGAAGACATGTTGAGGGCATGTGCCTTAGACTATGGAGCCAGTTGGGATGAAAGTCTGCCTTACGCAGAATTTTCTTATAAAAACAGCTATCAAGCCAGTATTGAGATGGCACCATTTGAGTTTCTCTATGGAAGAAAGTGTACCACCCCATTGTTATGGAATGGTGTGGGAGAAAGAAGTTTATTCGGACCAGATCTTATCAAGGAAGCCGAAGAGAAGGTCAAGTTGGTTAAGGACAGATTGAAGATAGCACAGTCCCGACAGAAAAGCTACGCAGATCCTAAGCGTAGAGAAGTCACCTATGAAGTTGGTGATAGAGCCTATCTTAGGGTGTCACCACTTCGTGGAGTGAAGAGACTCGGAGTCAAAGGAAAATTGGCACCAAGATATGTTGGACCATTCAAGATTCTGAGTCATAAAGGAGAAGTTGCCTATGAAATAGAACTGCCAAAATCTCTGTCAGCTGTCCATAATGTGTTTCATGTGAGTCAACTTAAGAAATGTCATCCAGAAATGGAAGAAACTTCTTTGAAGGATACCATACCTTTGGAGGAGGTTCAACTGGAAAGTGATCTCACTTATGAAGAGAAACCTATCAAGATTCTTGAAACTGCAGAAATAGTCACACGGACTAAGACTATCAAGTTCTGCAAAGTGCAGTGGAATCATCATTCCGAAGAGGAAGCAACATGGGAAAGAGAAGATGATCTTCGGAAAGACCACCCTCACCTATTTGCTAGCCAAACCGAATCTCGAGGGCGAGATTCACCTTAAGGGGGTTAGATTTGTAACATCCCTAAAATCATGTTTCAAACTCATGCATATCATCCATGCATCCATGATCATATAGAGTTCATTTCAAACAAAACAATTCAAAAACAGGAGCATATGAGCTCATTATTTTATGTGATCAGCATTTGAAACAAATGCTACTCTCTAATGAGAGATTGTTGTTAATGAAACCAAACTCTGTTGTCTTATTGCTCTCAGGTTGTTTTGCTAGATTGCCAAGGTTTAAAACCAAAATTTCAAAGCAAATACAATTTGAAAACCAATTTCAAAACCAATATAAAACAAGTGCTATGTCACTGTTATTTTTATTTTATTCCAAATGACCAAGCCAATTCAAAGTGACCACTTGGTTTTATGCCCAGATTTGTGACTATTGCACACTAAAAAAATCCTGAAAAGATTTGAATTCAAATAGAGTTTGAAATCATTTGAAAATCATTCCAGAAAATCAAATCAGAAATAGAAAAGGAATAAAGAAAAGGAAAAAGGCCAGCGCCAGGGTTTGAGCCCATCAACAGATCCAGCCCAGCTATCCCACCCGGGTCCCCTCTCTCTCTCTTTCACTCGCCGACGCACACACAGAGTCGCTGACGCTAGGACCCCACCTCCCCTCTGTTTATTTCGCTGACAAGTGGACCCGTGACCCCGTCATCGTCTTCGTCAATCACGCGCGGCTGCGATGCTCACGCCACCGTTACTCGCCGTAGTCACTGCCGCGTTGATTCCCATTGATTCCGCGAGTAACTCCATGCCGAGCTCCGCCTATATAAACCTCTCCCCCTTGCGACCATTTCCCCTCACTCAATTTTCTCTCCACGCCACCAGGCTGCTCGCAACTCGCCAAACACCTCCGCAGCTCCGACGACCTCCGGCGTGCGATTCCGGTAAGACCCCGTCGCCGCTTGCTGTCTAAGTTGGCCAGAATGATCACAACATCCATGCACATCTTCTCAACCTATTGGTGCATGCTAGGACCATCTGGAGACTCGCCAACGACGACGACTGCAAGCACCCGACGCCTTCTTCTTCTCCGGCGATCGATTGTGGTAAGCACTGAGCGCCCCCTGACCTCTCTCGCATACGACTAGGTTCGCCTCGTCCTTGCGCAGCTACTGATGCCTCTGGTTGGTGCTAGTAAGGCCCAGAGCGTCGGCAACAACTTTGTCTGCAACCACCTGACGCCGTGCACAACTCCGACAAGCTCCCTCAGCCACTACAGCGAGCCCCTTGACCAGCCATCACCACCTTGAGCATCAGCATCGCACGGCGAGCTTGGTAAGCCCCTTCCCCCTCTCCCGCGCGACCTAGAACGCCAGCTCCGCCACTGACAGAGGCGCCGCCGCCTGTCGCCGCCGCTAGCGCCACCACTAGATGGTCAGGCTACTCAGGAACGTTGGATCCAGATCATGCGGATAGGATAGAACGTGAGCGAAGCGGTAAGATTAGATCTGAGCCGCGCGATTAAGTTAGATCTAGCGGCTCAGAAGCGTGATCCGACGCAAAACGGTACGCGCCAGTCAGAGCGTGACGCGTGGCTAGGGTTTAGATTTAAAACAGAATTTGAATCAGATTATTGTTTGAATTTGATTTAGCTATAACTTTTGATCCCCACATTAGAATTTGACAAATTTTATACCGTTGGAATCAGGAGAGCAAGCTCTTTCTGATTATGCAATGTGTTTAAAGTTTTGCTTCTGTTAAAATGGTTTTATTTGCAGAAACATGTGTAGGGCTTATTTGAGTATATGAATTGATTAGGAATTGTTTTAAGGGTTAAATAATTATTGTTTGGCAAGTTTTTGACTTGTTTAGGACTCAGTACTTTGCACTTGCTTGGTTGAGTTTTGAAAATCATCACTTAGTATTTTGCATGCATGCATATATTTTTGATTGTATATGTTTTGTGTGTGTAGAGGTCCCAACCTTTAATAAGGTAGAGATCCCTATGTTTACAATGCTAGTCCCTGGATCAATAGCTAGCATCCACAGTTAAGATGTAATATCAAGAAACAAAGGTCATAATATAACTTTATAACCAGGAATAACATAATTTTATTACATCTTACATAGCTCATTTGGCTATTACATTACATTGCAGCAGAATATCTATAAGCATGGGGTCCTTCATCTTCAAAGTGCCACAGGCAAACATGTTGGTTGTAGACTTTGTAATCCTAATCAATCAATCTTCACTAAAATCAATCAAAACTGCAACATTACAAGTTACAGCCACAAGGGTCAATACATTTGAATTGTATTGGCAAGTTTCACTACTATATTGAATATAATTGGATCCTATCATTACATGCATATTTGGCTATGTAGGGTTTTAGGCTCATTTGCAGAAAGCAATAATTTATCCTACCTTTTCAAATAGTTTTGATATTTTGTAAAATCTTTCTGAACTCCTTGGTAAATCCCCAAGTGTTTCAAGTCTTTGTCAAAATCTCTTGAGCTCCTTGGTAAATCCCCAAGTGCTTCAAGTTTTTATCAAAATCACTTGAGCCCCTTGGTACCCCCAAGTGCTTCAAGTCTTTTGTTGTCACTTTAAAGTTTTTCTTTTAGAAATTGGAATGTCGAGATTTCCCATAGCTTCAAGCTTTAGTTGCTCAGTATTGTCCATAACCGGGGACACGGCTAAGTACTTAGAATTTTTATCTTCTGTAGAAGTTGTACACTTTACCCACATGACACAATCTCATCTTGTTGCCACCAGTGGCCGCTGGATAAGTACTCACCAAGATGGAGTACTGGCAGATTGAGAATGTGACGAAGTCTTTCCAGAGGGTCCTCCCATACGCCATTGCTAGCTTGTCTTCAGGCACCAATGTAGGGTTCCTAGTTCCCTCATTTCCAGTAAACCTGAAGACAATGCATGGGTCTTCCCAATGTAGTTGACTAAGCCAGAGCCATAATAGCATGTGGATGTACACGAAAGCCACAGTTGGAGAAACATGTTCAATCTCTAAGTCCCTGGGTGGTTTTCTTTTGGTTCACAACACAAAGAGATTGCCATTGACATGGTTCCTTTTGTTGCCACCTTGTCCAAAACTTGAGTAACCTTGTCCACCCAGGTGGTTCATTGAGTACTTGTTTTATTATATAAAACATAAGTCCTTTTCTCAACTTCATAAAAATCTCAACATGTATCCCTTCTCAAAATATCTAGCATGGCTAAGCATTTTACAACTACATTGTTTTCACTAAGGAATATATAAGGTATCCTATTAGGATTTAGCATAGCATAAGTATAGAAATTCTTTTCATGCATGTTTCAAAATCCACTAAGTATAATGAAAATAGTAGGACTTTGGATGATAGTGTAACTTGCCTTTTTGGTAGGGAATGTTGGTTCACTTATTGATCTTGCTAGTTTCACACCTTTCTAACTTCACTACAATCAATCAAGCAAACACAATATCAACTAGCATTCCAACCAATATTCAAACAATCAAACACACATAAAATAATAGGAACTAAGTCATGCATGCAAGCAAGCAAAAGATAGTTTTATTTGCAAAGATGGTTTCTACTAGGCTCTATACATTGTAAGGATCAAAGTGGTCATTTTCTAAAGTGGAAAAGTCATTTGCAAAAAGGTTTTATCCATAAACCATATTTAAATCCAACCCTTATTTTATGTGTTTGGAAAATGTTTTTAGCAAAGCAACAATTTTATATGGTTCACCAAATAAGTTGTTAGTTCAAAAAACTTGGTGTTTAGGGTCAGTAGGTTTGAACCAAAACATTTTCCAAAGGTTTTTGTTCAAAAACCATTTCCATAACAAAATCAATGTTTTTATTTGACTAGAAATAGGTTAATTCAATTAATCAACCCTAATCTTCTCAAAATTCATTATTAAATCCAATAGTTGGTTCCTAGGGTCAGTAGGTTCACAACAAACTAATTTGCATAGATTTCAACTCCAAAATCATTTTGGAATAATTTTTATCACCTAAACAAGCATACAAATGTTTATGCAAAAACAAACAATCTAACAGAAACTTTTTACTAAACAAATTGCATGGTTGGCTAGGGCTTGTTCCACTGATTCCATTGATATAAAGTTTGCAAATTTTGGACGTGTGGATCAAAAGTTACAAGGGTTTCAAATTTGCAAATCAATCTGATTTCAAATTCTGTTTTAAAACAAAGACTGGCCACACGTCGCGTTTTTATTGGGCGGTACCGCTTCGTGCGGATTAGCCTCTCTGGTGCGTTGGATCTTAGTTCAATCGCACGGCTCAGGTCCACTCGTACCCCTCCGACTTGATTCTAATCCTACGCGTCTGATTCAGATCTAACGGCTCTTACGCAATGACCAAAAAGCAGCGGCGCTAGCGGCGGGGCCGTGTCTGCCTACGGCGGAGCCAGCGATGCAGGACGCAAGGAGGCTAACGGATATGCTTACCGTGTTCGCAGGGTACTGGGGAAGCTCAAGGTGGTGCTGTCTGGGCGAGGGGCGCACTGGAGTGGGATTAATCGCTCGCCGGAGCTTGAAGCGGCGTCGGGTTCGTCTGATGGTCGTCGAGGGTGGTGCTGCGGTTCGCCCCGAGGGAAAACAAGGGCGCGATTAGATGCATCCGAGTGTGGCGAGTGCAGGAGCATGAACGAGAGGACGTGGGGCGGTCTGTCTTACCAGGGGCAGGTCGCCGGAGTAGCAAACAGACGGTGGTGGCGCTTGGAGTCGTTGCTGTCGAGGCTCAGGGGCGCCCGCCATTGAACGGAAGGCACAGGCAGAAGCGCCAGAGGCTGGGGAGTGCATGTGCTTGGTCGAGGAGGCGAGGGGCGGTGTCTACTGGCCGGAATCGCTCGGTGAGACTCGCCGGAGTAGTGGTGGTGTAGGCTCGAATTGAGGCAGCCTTGAGGCAGAGAGGGGGAGCTTTCTGGGGGAAATGAGAGAGAGGCCACGGGCGGTTAAGTGTGCGCGATAACTGGGAGGAATCAACGCCTCCATCAACGCGTAATCAACTCCGGCGTTACTGGCTGCAACGGTAGGGGCGACAGGGTCGTGGTGGAGACGACGAACAGTAGCGTGGGGCCTGCCTGTCAGCGAGGGAGAGTGGGGGAAAGAGGGGCCACCGGTCAGTTGCTCTGCGGGTGCGGGTTCAGGTGGAAAACGCTTCGCGCGTGGGGGAAATAGCTGGGCTGGTACTGGGCTTCTGGGCCACGTTTAGTTGGGTCGAGTCTGACTCTATTTTTTTCTTTCAAATGCTTTTTCTTTTTCCATTTCTATTTTCTGTTTTGAAATTCAAACAACTAATCAAACTTTCAAATCAAACAAACTTCTACCAAACTTTGCAATTGAATTTGGTTCTGTTTAACAACATAAACCAAAGTCCAAAGATCAAAATAATATTTTTATTTTAGGGTCCATTTATAATTAAATAAAATGGACCTTAGTTAATAAATCAAATGGGTTTTAATTTATTTAAAATCTCCATTTGAAATCTAAATATTTTCAAAACCAAATCAGTAGGTTTTATTTGAAAATAAATAATAATTGGAAAACTTGTTTAAAATGAATAAATAAATTTTGATGTTTAATTAAAATAGTAAAACCTTTATTTTCAATAAACTTGGATATTAAATCCTTATTATTTTATTTAAATAAACCTTTACTATTTTTATCAAATAGAAATATTTTATTTCAAAGGCTTGGCCAAGTTTTAATTTGGCTTATAAAATATCCCTTATTTAAATTTCTACCTTTCCATTTGAAAACCAAATCTTTTTATTAAAAGATCCAAAATAGTAATTTCCAAATCTTTTTAGCTTTATTGTTTATTTACCTTTTTAAATCCCTCTAGGATTTTATTTGATCAAAATAGGTTTGAAGGTTTCCAATTGGAATCAAAAAGTTTCTTCTCACTCTGAAAATCAACAAAGTTTTATTTTATTCATTTATTTTTCACATTACAAGATTTGGAAAATCTTGGGATGTGACAGGCTACCACCCTTAATAAATCTCGTCCCGAGATTTGGGAAGGCTAGGGTTACAAGTAGGCTCAAAGCATCTAGGGTACTACCACCCTTAAAAAAATTTCCAACTAAATTACATGTTGGCTTGCTTGGGATCTTGGGGAAACTTCTCTGGGCAAACATCTGCATAGTATCATTTGTTTCCACACTTGGCACATGTGACAAAGCTGAGATCAGGCTTGTTTATCTTGTTCTTCATCTTTTCTGGACAATTCCTTGCATAATGTCCTGGGTTTTTGCAATTGAAACATATGATAACTTTGAGTTCTTCACGTGTCTCTTGTGGACAAGTTTCTGCATAATGGCCTAGCCCTTTGCAGTTGTTGCACCATACTTGGCCAATCTCTTTATACTTCTGTTTCTCTGGACATTCACTGGAATAGTGTCCCATTTCTTTGCAATGATGACATTGTACATGGCTTTTGTCCTTCTTCTTCTTTTTGGGCTTCTCCAAAGATAGGAGTGCATCTAGTTCATGTTGTTCATATGTTATCTGGTAGGTAGGAATGTCTACATGTTTCTTGGACCTTCTATTGCTCTTTGGAAAATTCATATGCCTCTTCTTTGGTCCTTTGAATTGGGTTGTATTGCATGGAGGTATAAGTGGAGCTTTTCCTTTGTCCTCATTCTTCTTGGTAGACTTAGATCCCTCTGGATAGTTTGCAATTTTGTTGCACTCCACCTTGTTTCCTTTGTTCAACTATGGAATAGATGGGGCATTGGATAGGGACATGGTTGTTTCCTTCACATAGGTAACAAGTGGCTTGAGATGTGGGACATTGGCCAACAGGATGTTTCTCTTCACAGTTAGGGCATTGATCTCCATGCTCCTTAGAAGTGTGATCCTTGTCTCCACAAATATTGCAAGCTTTGGCTCCTTTTAGAATAACATCCTTGTCATCCTTGAAGTTGCTTTCCATGTTGAGCATTTGGTCTGTCAACTTATGCAACATTTTGGCTTGGTCTTCCAAAAATCCTTGCAGGGTTGGATCTTCCCCACTGGTGTTGGCTATGAATTGAGCTGTCATTTGGTTCAGCTGGTTTTGGGTTCCTATGAGTTCTCTCATGTTGTCCTCTTGGTTGGTGTTGGTGTCATCAACCTTGATGTTGGAGTCTCTTGGAGTAGTCATCTGTTTGGGGTTGAATAGAGATTAGAATAGGCAAGATATTTCTAAGGAAATAGTTCTAATCACACACATCACGATTCACACAAGCAATGTGCAAGCATTCACAAACAACTTTTCACTCAAACAACAAAGTTCAAGCACATACTTAGGCAACAAAATATTTTTGTTACACCAAATAAGTTGGTGGGTTTGTCTTAAATAAAATATGGTGGTCCATCTATATGGTTCACTTGTGATCTTTCCATCCTTCTTGGTTGATTCTTCTTGCATGAGATCATGGTTTCTTTGGGAAAACTTTTAGTCACAAAACTTCAAGTGGTGTGGGCTCCTTCTAACTTGTTTTTCCTTAGTCTCCAATCTTGAGCAAAATTTCCTTGTCTCACTTGTCCTTAGTGACATCCAAGTTTGAAGTCCTTGGTGAATATGCTGAAGATGTTGAAGTCATTAGAGTTGAAGATGTTGAAGTCATTAGAGTTGAAGAAGTTGAAGTCATTAGAGTTGAAGAAGTCCTTTGCACATGGTGAAGTCTTTGGCCATGGGGTAGGTTTTTCCATCAAGTTGAAGTAGAGGAGATGTAGAATCAAAAATCAAAGTGGTTGAGGAAAGAGTTTACAAGATTGTTTGTAAATAAGTTTTGGAACAAATACAACTCCTATTTTTCTAAGGGTTTTGTCCAATCCTAGGTTTACAAATCGTACAGGCAACACAATGCTCTGATACCATCTGTAGAGGTCCCAACCTTTAATAAGGTAGAGATCCCTGTGTTTACAATGCTAGTCCCTGGATCAATAGCTAGCATCCACAGTTAAGATGTAATATCAAGAAACAAAGGTCATAATATAACTTTATAACCAGGAATAACATAATTTTATTACATCTTACATAGCTCATTTGGCTATTACATTACATTGCAGCAGAATATCTATAAGCATGGGGTCCTTCATCTTCAAAGTGCCACAGGCAAACATGTTGGCTGTAGACTTTGTAATCCTAATCAATCAATCTTCACTAAAATCAATCAAACCTGCAACATTACAAGTTACAGCCACAAGGGTCAATACATTTGAATTATATTGGCAAGTTTCATTACTATATTGAATATAAGTGGATCCTATCATTACATGCATATTTGGCTAAGTAGGGTTTTAGGCTCATTTGCAGAAAGCAATAATTTATCCTACCTTTTCAAATAGTTTTGATCTTTTGTCAAATCTTTCTGAACTCCTTGGTAAATCCCCAAGTGTTTCAAGTCTTTGTCAAAATCTCTTGAGCTCCTTGGTAAATCCCCAAGTGCTTCAAGTTTTTATCAAAATCACTTGAGCCCCTTGGTACCCCCAAGTGCTTCAAGTCTTTTGTTGTCACTTTAAAGTTTTTCTTTTAGAAATTGGAATGTCGAGATTTCCCATAGCTTCAAGCTTTAGTTGCTCGGTATTGTCCATAACCGGGGACACGGATAAGTACTTAGAATTTTTATCTTATGCAGAAGTTGTACACTTTACCCACATGACACAATCTCATCTTGTTGCCACCAGTGGCCGCTGGATAAGTACTCACCAAGATGGAGTACGGGCAGATTGAGAATGTGACGAAGTCTTTCTAGAGGGTCCTCCCATACGCCATTGCTAGCTTGTCTTCAGGCACCAATGTAGGGTTCCTAGTTCCCTCATTTCTAGTAAACCTGAAGACAATGCATGGGTCTTCCCAATGTAGTTGACTAAGCCAGAGCCATAATAGCATGTGGCTGTACACGAAAGCCACAGTTGGAGAAACATGTTCAATCTCTAAGTCCCTGGGTGGTTTTCTTTTGGTGCACAACACAAAGAGATTGCCATTGACATGGTTCCTTTTGTTGCCACCTTGTCCAAAACTTGAGTAACCTTGTCCACCCAGGTGGTTCATTGAGTACTTGTTTTATTATATAAAACATAAGTCCTTTTCTCAACTTCATAAAAATCTCAACATGTATCCCTTCTCAAAATATCTAGCATGGCTAAGCATTTTACAACTACATTGTTTTCACTAAGGAATATATAAGGTATCCTATTAGGATTTAGCATAGCATAAGTATAGAAATTCTTTTCATGCATGTTTCAAAATCCACTAAGTATAATGAAAATAGTAGGACTTTGGATGATAGTGTAACTTGCCTTTTTGGTAGGGAATGTTGGTTCACTTCTTGATCTTGCTAGTTTCACACCTTTCTAACTTCACTACAATCAATCAAGCAAACACAATATCAACTAGCATTCCAACCAATATTCAAACAATCAAACACACATAAAATAATAGGAACTAAGTCATGCATGCAAGCATGCAAAAGATAGTTTTATTTGCAAAGATGGTTTCTAATAGGCTCTATACATTTTAAGGATCAAAGTGGTCATTTTCTAAAGTGGAAAAGTCATTTGCAAAAAGGTTTTATCCATAAACCATTTTTAAATCCAACCCTTATTTTATGTGTTTGGAAAATGTTTTTAGCAAAGCAACAATTTTATATGGTTCACCAAATAAGTTGTTAGTTCACAAAACTTGGTGTTTAGGGTCATTAGCTTTGAACCAAAACATTTTCCAAAGGTTTTTGTTCAAAAACCATTTCCATAACAAAATCAATGTTTTTATTTGACTAGAAATAGGTTAATTCAATTAATCAACCCTAATCTTCTCAAAATTCATTTTTAAATCCAATAGTTGGTTCCTAGGGTCAGTAGGTTCACAACAAACTAATTTGCATAGATTTCAACCCCAAAATCATTTTGGAATAATTTTTATCACCTAAACAAGCATACAAATGTTTCTGCAAACACAAACAATCTAACAGAAACTTTTTACTAAACAAATTGCATGGTTGGCTAGGGCTTGTTCCACTGATTCCATTGATATAAAGTTTGCAAATTTTGGATGTGTGGATCAAAAGTTACAAGGGTTTCAAATTTGCAAATCAATCTGATTTCAAATTCTGTTTTAAAACAAAGACTGGCCACACGTCGCGTTTTTATTGGGCCGTACCGCTTCGTGCAGATTAGCCTCTCTGGTGCGTTGGATCTTAGTTCAATCGCACGGCTCAGGTCCACTCGTACCCCTTCGACTTGATTCTAATCCTACGCGTCTGATTCAGATCTAACGGCTCTTACGCAATGACCAAAAAGCAGCGGCGCTGGCGGCGGCGTGTCTGCCTACGGCGGAGCCGGTGATGCAGGACGCAAGGAGGCTAACGGATATGCTTACCGTGTTCGCAGGGTACTGGGGAAGCTCAAGGTGGTGCTGTCTGGGCGAGGGGCGCACTGGACTGGGATTAATCGCTCGCCGGAGCTTGAAGCGGCGTCGGGTTCGTCTGATGGTCGTCGAGGGTGGTGCTGCGGTTCGCCCCGAGGGAAAACAAGGGCGCGATTAGATGCATCCGAGTGTGGCGAGTGCAGGAGCATGAACGAGAGGACGTGGGGCGGTCTGTCTTACCAGGGGCAGGTCGCCGGAGTAGCAAACAGACGGTGGTGGCGCTTGGAGTCGTTGCTGTCGAGGCTCAGGGGCGCCCGCGGTTGAACGGAAGGCACAGGCAGAAGCGCCAGAGGCTGGGGAGTGCGTGTGCTTGGTCGAGGAGGCGAGGGGCGGTGTCTACTGGCCGGAATCGCTCGGTGAGACTCGCCGGTGTAGTGGTGGTGTAGGCTCGAATTGAGGCAGCCTTGAGGCAGAGAGGGGGAGCTTTCTGGGGGAAATGAGAGAGAGGCCACGGGCGGTTAAGTGTGCGCGATAACTGGGAGGAATCAACGCCTCCATCAACGCGTAATCAACTCCGGCGTTACTGGCTGCAACGGCAGGGGCGACAGGGTCGTGGTGGAGACGACGAACAGTAGCGTGGGGCCTGCCTGTCAGCGAGGGAGAGTGGGGGAAAGAGGGGCCACCGGTCAGTTGCTCTGCGGGTGCGGGTTCAGGTGGAAAACGCTTCGCGCGTGGGGGAAATAGCTGGGCTGGTACTGGGCTTCTGGGCCACGTTTAGTTGGGTCGAGTCTGACTCTATTTTTTTCTTTCAAATGCTTTTTCTTTTTCCATTTCTATTTTCTGTTTTGAAATTCAAACAACTAATCAAACTTTCAAATCAAACAAACTTCTACCAAACTTTGCAATTGAATTTGGTTCTGTTTAACAACATAAACCAAAGTCCAAAGATCAAAATAATATTTTTATTTTAGGGTCCATTTATAATTAAATAAAATGGACCTTAGTTAATAAATCAAATGGGTTTTAATTTATTTAAAATCTCCATTTGAAATCTAAATATTTTCAAAACCAAATCAGTAGGTTTTATTTGAAAATAAATAATACTTGGAAAAGTTGTTTAAAATGAATAAATAAATTTTGATGTTTAATTAAAATAGTAAAACCTTTATTTTCAATAAACTTGGATATTAAATCCTTATTATTTTATTTAAATAAACCTTTACTATTTTTATCAAATAGAAATATTTTATTTCAAAGGCTTGGCCAAGTTTTAATTTGGCTTATAAAATATCCCTTATTTAAATTTCTACCTTTCCATTTGAAAACCAAATCTTTTTATTAAAAGATCCAAAATAGTAATTTCCAAATCTTTTTAGCTTTATTGTTTATTTACCTTTTTAAATCCCTCTAGGATTTTATTTGATCAAAATAGGTTTGAAGGTTTCCAATTGGAATCAAAAAGTTTCTTCTCACTCTGAAAATCAACAAAGTTTTATTTTATTCATTTATTTTTCACATTACAAGATTTGGAAAATCTTGGGATGTGACAGGCTACCACCCTTAATAAATCTCGTCCTGAGATTTGGGAAGGCTAGGGTTACAAGTAGGCTCAAAGCATCTAGGGTACTACCACCCTTAAAAAAAATTCCAACTAAATTACATGTTGGCTTGCTTGGGATCTTGGGGAAACTTCTCTGGGCAAACATCTGCATAGTATCATTTGTTTCCACACTTGGCACATGTGACAAAGCTGAGATCAGGCTTGTTTATCTTGTTCTTCATCTTTTCTGGACAATTGCTTGCATAATGTCCTGGGTTTTTGCAATTGAAACATATGATAACTTTGAGTTCTTCACGTGTCTCTTGTGGACAAGTTGCTGCATAATGGCCTAGCCCTTTGCAGTTGTTGCACCATACTTGGCCAATCTCTTTATACTTCTGTTTCTCTGGACATTCACTGGAATATTGTCCCATTTCTTTGCAATGATGACATTGTACATGGCTTTTGTCCTTCTTCTTCTTTTTGGGCTTCTCCAAAGATAGGAGTGCATCTAGTTCATGTTGTTCATATGTTATCTGGTAGGTAGGAATGTCTACATGTTTCTTGGACCTTCTATTGCTCTTTGGAAAATTCATATGCCTCTTCTTTGGTCCTTTGAATTGGGTTGTATTGCATGGAGGTATAAGTGGAGCTTTTCCTTTGTCCTCATTCTTCTTGGTAGACTTAGATCCCTCTGGATAGTTTGCAATTTTGTTGCACTCCACCTTGTTTCCTTTGTTCAACTATGGAATAGATGGGGCATTGGATAGGGACATGGTTGTTTCCTTCACATAGGTAACAAGTGGCTTGAGATGTGGGACATTGGCCAACAGGATGTTTCTCTTCACAGTTAGGGCATTGATCTCCATGCTCCTTAGAAGTGTGATCCTTGTCTCCACAAATATTGCAAGCTTTGGCTCCTTTTAGAATAACATCCTTGTCATCCTTGAAGTTGCTTTCCATGTTGAGCATTTGGTCTGTCAACTTATGCAACATTTTGGCTTGGTCTTCCAAAAATCCTTGCAGGGTTGGATCTTCCCCACTGGTGTTGGCTATGAATTGAGCTGTCATTTGGTTCAGCTGGTTTTGGGTTCCTATGAGTTCTCTCATGTTGTCCTCTTGGTTGGTGTTGGTGTCATCAACCTTGATGTTGGAGTCTCTTGGAGTAGTCATCTGTTTGGGGTTGAATAGAGATTAGAATAGGGAAGATATTTCTAAGGAAATAGTTCTAATCACACACATCATGATTCACACAAGCAATGTGCAAGCATTCATAAACAACTTTTCACTCAAACAACAAAGTTCAAGCACACACTTAGGCAACACAATATTTTTGTTACACCACATAAGTTGGTGGGTTTGTCTTAAATAAAATATGGTGGTCCATCTATATGGTTCACTTGTGATCTTTCCATCCTTCTTGGTTGATTCTTCTTGCATGAGATCATGGTTTCTTTGGGAAAACTTTTAGTCACAAAACTTCAAGTGGTGTGGGCTCCTTCTAACTTGTTTTTCCTTAGTCTCCAATCTTGAGCAAAATTTCCTTGTCTCACTTGTCCTTAGTGACATCCAAGTTTGAAGTCCTTGGTGAATATGCTGAAGATGTTGAAGTCATTAGAGTTGAAGATGTTGAAGTCATTAGAGTTGAAGAAGTTGAAGTCATTAGAGTTGAAGAAGTCCTTTGCACATGGTGAAGTCTTTGGCCATGGGGTAGGTTTTTCCATCAAGTTGAAGTAGAGGAGATGTAGAATCAAAAATCAAAGTGGTTGAGGAAAGAGTTTACAAGATTGTTTGTAAATAAGTTTTGGAACAAATACAACTCCTATTTTTCTAAGGGTTTTGTCCAATCCTAGGTTTACAAATCGTACAGGCAACACAATGCTCTGATACCATCTGTAGAGGTCCCAACCTTTAATAAGGTAGAGATCCCTGTGTTTACAATGCTAGTCCCTGGATCAATAGCTAGCATCCACAGTTAAGATGTAATATCAAGAAACAAAGTTCATAATATAACTTTATAACCAGGAATAACATAAATTTATTACATCTTACATAGCTCATTTGGCTATTACATTACATTGCAGCAGAATATCTATAAGCATGGGGTCCTTCATCTTCAAAGTGCCACAGGCAAACATGTTGGCTGTAGACTTTGTAATCCTAATCAATCAATCTTCACTAAAATCAATCAAACCTGCAACATTACAAGTTACAGCCACAAGGGTCAATACATTTGAATTATATTGGCAAGTTTCACTACTATATTGAATATAAGTGGATCCTATCATTACATGCATATTTGGCTAAGTAGGGTTTTAGGCTCATTTGCAGAAAGCAATAATTTATCCTACCTTTTCAAATAGTTTTGATCTTTTGTCAAATCTTTCTGAACTCCTTGGTAAATCCCCAAGTGTTTCAAGTCTTTGTCAAAATCTCTTGAGCTCCTTGGTAAATCCCCAAGTGCTTCAAGTTTTTATCAAAATCACTTGAGCCCCTTGGTACCCCCAAGTGCTTCAAGTCTTTTGTTGTCACTTTAAAGTTTTTCTTTTAGAAATTGGAATGTCGAGATTTCCCATAGCTTCAAGCTTTAGTTGCTCGGTATTGTCCATAACCGGGGACACGGATAAGTACTTAGAATTTTTATCTTATGCAGAAGTTGTACACTTTACCCACATGACACAATCTCATCTTGTTGCCACCAGTGGCCGCTGGATAAGTACTCACCAAGATGGAGTACGGGCAGATTGAGAATGTGACGAAGTCTTTCTAGAGGGTCCTCCCATACGCCATTGCTAGCTTGTCTTCAGGCACCAATGTAGGGTTCCTAGTTCCCTCATTTCTAGTAAACCTGAAGACAATGCATGGGTCTTCCCAATGTAGTTGACTAAGCCAGAGCCATAATAGCATGTGGCTGTACACGAAAGCCACAGTTGGAGAAACATGTTCAATCTCTAAGTCCCTGGGTGGTTTTCTTTTGGTGCACAACACAAAGAGATTGCCATTGACATGGTTCCTTTTGTTGCCACCTTGTCCAAAACTTGAGTAACCTTGTCCACCCAGGTGGTTCATTGAGTACTTGTTTTATTATATAAAACATAAGTCCTTTTCTCAACTTCATAAAAATCTCAACATGTATCCCTTCTCAAAATATCTAGCATGGCTAAGCATTTTACAACTACATTGTTTTCACTAAGGAATATATAAGGTATCCTATTAGGATTTAGCATAGCATAAGTATAGAAATTCTTTTCATGCATGTTTCAAAATCCACTAAGTATAATGAAAATAGTAGGACTTTGGATGATAGTGTAACTTGCCTTTTTGGTAGGGAATGTTGGTTCACTTCTTGATCTTGCTAGTTTCACACCTTTCTAACTTCACTACAATCAATCAAGCAAACACAATATCAACTAGCATTCCAACCAATATTCAAACAATCAAACACACATAAAATAATAGGAACTAAGTCATGCATGCAAGCATGCAAAAGATAGTTTTATTTGCAAAGATGGTTTCTAATAGGCTCTATACATTTTAAGGATCAAAGTGGTCATTTTCTAAAGTGGAAAAGTCATTTGCAAAAAGGTTTTATCCATAAACCATTTTTAAATCCAACCCTTATTTTATGTGTTTGGAAAATGTTTTTAGCAAAGCAACAATTTTATATGGTTCACCAAATAAGTTGTTAGTTCACAAAACTTGGTGTTTAGGGTCATTAGCTTTGAACCAAAACATTTTCCAAAGGTTTTTGTTCAAAAACCATTTCCATAACAAAATCAATGTTTTTATTTGACTAGAAATAGGTTAATTCAATTAATCAACCCTAATCTTCTCAAAATTCATTTTTAAATCCAATAGTTGGTTCCTAGGGTCAGTAGGTTCACAACAAACTAATTTGCATAGATTTCAACCCCAAAATCATTTTGGAATAATTTTTATCACCTAAACAAGCATACAAATGTTTCTGCAAACACAAACAATCTAACAGAAACTTTTTACTAAACAAATTGCATGGTTGGCTAGGGCTTGTTCCACTGATTCCATTGATATAAAGTTTGCAAATTTTGGATATGTGGATCAAAAGTTACAAGGGTTTCAAATTTGCAAATCAATCTGATTTCAAATTCTGTTTTAAAACAAAGACTGGCCACACGTCGCGTTTTTATTGGGCCGTACCGTTTCGTGCAGATTAGCCTCTTTGGTGCGTTGGATCTTAGTTCAATCGCACGGCTCAGGTCCACTCGTACCCCTTCGACTTGATTCTAATCCTACGCGTCTGATTCAGATCTAACGGCTCTTACGCAATGACCAAAAAGCAGCGGCGCTGGCGGCGGCGTGTCTGCCTACGGCGGAGCCGGCGATGCAGGACGCAAGGAGGCTAACGGAGATGCTTACCGTGTTCGCAGGGTACTGGGGAAGCTCAAGGTGGTGCTGTCTGGGCGAGGGGCGCACTGGAGTGGGATTAATCGCTCGCCGGAGCTTGAAGCGGCGTCGGGTTCGTCTGATGGTCGTCGAGGGTGGTGCTGCGGTTCGCCCCGAGGGAAAACAAGGGCACGATTAGATGCATCCGAGTGTGGCGAGTGCAGGAGCATGAACGAGAGGACGTGGGGCGATCTGTCTTACCAGGGGCAGGTCGCCGGAGTAGCAAACAGACGGTGGTGGCGCTTGGAGTCGTTGTTGTCGAGGCTCAGGGGCGCCCGCGGTTGAACGGAAGGCACAGGCAGAAGCGCCAGAGGCTGGGGAGTGCGTGTGCTTGGTCGAGGAGGCGAGGGGCGGTGTCTACTGGCCGGAATCGCTCGGTGAGACTCGCCGGAGCAGTGGTGGTGTAGGCTCGAATTGAGGCAGCCTTGAGGCAGAGAGGGGGAGCTTTCTGGGGGAAATGAGAGAGAGGCCACAGGCGGTTAAGTGTGCGCGATAACTGGGAGGAATCAACGCCTCCATCAACGCGTAATCAACTCCGGCGTTACTGGCTGCAACGGCAGGGGCGACAGGATCGTGGTGGAGACGACGAACAGTAGCGTGGGGCCTGCCTGTCAGCGAGGGAGAGTGGGGGAAAGAGAGGCCACCGGTCAGTTGCTCTGCGGGTGCGGGTTCAGGTGGAAAACGCTTCGCGCGTGGGGGAAATAGCTGGGCTGGTACTGGGCTTCTGGGCCAGGTTTAGTTGGGTCGAGTCTGACTCTATTTTTTTCTTTCAAATGCTTTTTCTTTTTCCATTTCTATTTTCTGTTTTGAAATTCAAACAACTAATCAAACTTTCAAATCAAACAAACTTCTACCAAACTTTGCAATTGAATTTGGTTCTGTTTAACAACATAAACCAAAGTCCAAAGATCAAAATAATATTTTTATTTTAGGGTCCATTTATAATTAAATAAAATGGACCTTAGTTAATAAATCAAATGGGTTTTAATTTATTTAAAATCTCCATTTGAAATCTAAATATTTTCAAAACCAAATCAGTAGGTTTTATTTGAAAATAAATAATACTTGGAAAAGTTGTTTAAAATGAATAAATAAATTTTGATGTTTAATTAAAATAGTAAAACCTTTATTTTCAATAAACTTGGATATTAAATCCTTATTATTTTATTTAAATAAACCTTTACTATTTTTATCAAATAGAAATATTTTATTTCAAAGGCTTTGCCAAGTTTTAATTTGGCTTATAAAATATCCCTTATTTAAATTTCTACCTTTCCATTTGAAAACCAAATCTTTTTATTAAAAGATCCAAAATAGTAATTTCCAAATCTTTTTAGCTTTATTGTTTATTTACCTTTTTAAATCCCTCTAGGATTTTATTTGATCAAAATAGGTTTGAAGGTTTCCAATTGGAATCAAAAAGTTTCTTCTCACTCTGAAAATCAACAAAGTTTTATTTTATTTATTTATTTTTCACATTACAAGATTTGGAAAATCTTGGGATGTGACAGTGTGTAATTTGTGGCCACCATTTCTTGTGTAGATTTTGGTGCTAGTGATTGTGATTGTGAGGAGTGCTACTCTCCCAACTACCAAGGCAAGTGGTACTCATGAATATTATTATCCTATGTTTTCTACTAAGCATTAGAAATATTTTGTTAGGCTTGCATGCTATATTTTTGCTTATATGCCATGTTGGGAAATCCTAGTAGTTGTAGAAATGCTAGGAAATTTCTAAGTTAAGTTACTATCTATGCCATGCTTAGCCTAGCTAGTAGCAAACAAGTGATGGTAAAAATATACATGCTATGATGAAAATATTTCTAAGTCTTTGGACTTGTGTTTTACCTAATAAAACAACTAAGTTAATGAAACACCTGGGTGGAATGGAAGGTTTGGTTTATGTTGAGTGGTTATACAAGGCCCATTTTTATGGTTTACCTTGTGTATCTCACTTGTGGTAAGCCACCCAGGAACAAAGAGATTTTAGAGGCCAAGTGTTAAGAAGCTTCTAGTGTAACCACTTGGCAATATGGGCTCTGCCTGGATCACATAAGTTGCTAGAACTTAGCCATTTGGACAGTTGGTGGTAGTGGGAATGATAGGTTGGAGCGCGTCCATTTGGTCTAAGGGAAGGCTTCTGAAAGGTCCTGTCTTGGTGAAACCAAGTCTGGTGGGGAAAGTGCACAACCTCTGCAGATGGAAAAATCTAAGTACTTAGCCAAGTCCATGGCAATGGACAACTTGAGCATCAAGACATGGAAGCTATCAAGAATCTCCTCATCCCAATATCTAAGTAAAAATTTGTGGGTGAACAAGGGTGAAGGACCTCAATGTCTATTGGTGGTTCCTTGGGAAAAGTTTTGACAAAGAAAAACTTAGTGATTTCAACTAATAGGAAAAACCTATTTTGAGCAAAGCAAGCCAAGCTACACTTAGTCAAATTGCATATAGTATCTAGTCCACTTAAAATTTTACTAAGGTATCACTTGCCAATACTATTCCAAAGTATTGACCCACTGTGGCTGTAACTTGTGATGTTGCAGGTTACTCTGATGAGGATTAGGTGTCATCAGTCTACACTCAACATGTTTGCCTGTGGTACATGAAGATGAAGAACTTTGTTTATTTACTTATTCAAACTCTTGTATTAGGCCTGTGGCCTTGGAGTTGTAAAAATCATGTTTATCTCTGGAATGGATGTAATAAATGACCTTTGTATCTGTGTACTTCATCTTAAACTGTGGATGCTAGCAATGATCCAGGGAATAGCATTGCAATTACAGGGATCCTTTTTGTCTGATATCTTACAGGAACCATAAGCTAGAATACTGGTATCAAGAGATGTTATTACGGGAAGTGCTTTGATACTAGTGTTGGCCTACCTGATTTGTCTGATATCTGTTCTTCTTTTCTGATTGATTGATGGAGCCCAAGACTGCTTGACGACTTTCCGTGTGGGGTCAGCTTTAGCCAAGGTCGTCTCGTAACAGGAACAGGAGGTGGTTCCACAACTCCATTCAATACCTAAGAAAATCTCTAATACTGAGATCATCCTTTCAGTAGAGGAGCAACCAATGAGTGCGGACGCATACACCCTTGATTAGGACTAGCAATTCGGAGATCGTCCTCGAACAAAGAGCTCAACTGCTTTTGATTTCATACCTACTTTGGATCAAAGCACTTCTTTGGCGGAGCACTAAAATCAGTACGGACACAGGGATCGACCATCCACTATTCTTTAAGGCACCTGAACCAATTATGAGAATGAACTAATAGCCAAATGTTTCTCATATATAGATAGATTCCTTCCACCAATTCCAACATTGAATTCTAGACGACGTGCTTCATACTTCAGACATACTTTACGAAAAAGGGGAAACTCGATGGAAAGTTCTTTCCAATCGAAGTTGAGTTTTTGAGCCCTCGATGAATCAAGGGAATTTGAAGAGAAGGGGCAGCTCTCGTACTTTATAAGAACTTCCTAACATTCGTATTTTCGTTCGTTATATAGCGGCGAAAATATCCCATTCATCCGTTAGTGATTTCTTGCTTGCATTGGGCATTGAATATTCATGTGTAGTGACTGGGACTTCCATAGCCGCCAGATACCTCATGCACTTCCTTCTGGGTTGAAGATTCCTACTCCTTACTGTGAGAAGTGGGTGGCATAGCTTTTTTCTAGAGGATAGCATTGGCCGTCTTGCCTTCTGGATTGTACTTCCTATGATCTTGGCTTCCGATAAGAGCTGCGATCTTTTCTTACTCGAGGGATGAGTAGAGAGGATGATGAATCTCTTGCGATCTTTCCCATCTTCTCAAAGACCATGGGGGCTGTTTGTGGATCGAAGCCAGCAGCACCGAGTAGCATCATCCCAATGTGATCTGCCTCTATCTCCATCCTACACAAGTGACATCATAAGAAGAAATGAAATACTTGCATACGATTCGATAATACGAGAACAAAATAGACACCACAATTCACATTAGTGAATTTAGGCCACAGAGAGGAATGCCGGTTTACCAGCATCCGTCTAGAGAACAATTGCATACCAGTGAACTCAAGATAATACATGCTTTAAGGATGACCCTCAATAACCTAATTATTTTCATTCCTCGCTCTCTCCAGGCTCTAATGTTCTGAAAACAAGCCTTGCTCCATGAAGTTCTAAACCTAGATCATAATAGAAAACAATAGTGCAGAAGTAAATACTTTCTTGAGCTCATTTTGACGTGATTTCCAACAAATCTTGTGTCTTCTTCAGGCAAACAATCTGCAACATCTCAATCCATATTTGCTTATCTTCTCAGCCTTGATTATTGCCGTCAATGATCCTTTGATATCTAGCTTATCTTCTCAGCCTTGATTATACCCTGTATGGTGCATCCTCCATATCAGGCTACTCATCTCGGCCTTCGGCTATGGAGCGTCTATCTCCTTCCCGCTTTATTATTCCTTGATTATTGACTGTGAAGGCTCTCCTCTAGGTTGTTATCTTACAAAGGTAAGGGCTGATCTTCCACCAAGGCAAAGCGGAACTTGAAACTAATAGGATTATGGCTTTCGGCTTCTGCTTTAATCGCATAGTGGGTAGGGGAGCTGAACTGAGAGAATGAAAACTACAAGATGCATCTCCCTTTCTCTAGAAGCCTGTCTATGTTCTTGCTTGTTCCTGGCATCACCATTAAGCTAACATAATGTGGCAACTATAGCTTACATACATAGTTTAGGATGGGAGCATGATTTCGCTTCATACGTGCGCTTGTCTAAAGCATCTCTCTCTGTTCAATCTACAACATTAATTCATGTTGAACCGCACACTTGGCATCTCCCTGCTGTGATCTCCTAGGAAAGTAAACCTCTAAATCAGATAACATGCTCAAATATCTTCTGTTGGAATCTCAGCGCCATAACATAAGTACACCCCTATTTAATAAGTTGCGCCCAGTTCCTATTAGATTGGATACTGAATCCCTATTCCAACCTGGGACATAAAATATGGGAGATCTTCCTGTCATAAAGCAAAGGTAGGGGGCTTAAGAAATCTCTCTAATGTGGCACCCCGCCGCAGCAACTGTTAACGAGCCCCAAGAATATGACCCAGTCCGAGAAAGCAGGTTCTTCACTATCTCTGGACCTCGTGATTCACTTATCCTGTTTACAGGCACGAACTCGTCCTAACTTCTATATCTTCTATCTTTATTTGGCACGGCAAAACAAACCAGCTTGCAATCATCAAGAAAAGAAATAAGTCTCCCATTCCGAGTTTCCTAGCTTTGAAGCTTGTGAGTATCAGCAGATCCCTTAGTAAATATTGGGGGACAGAACTAGCCTTATTTATGTGAACATAGAAATGTCGCATATACTTTGCTTTCAAGAAGCTTCCTTATCTAATTAATGGAATATGAATTGGGTCTTTCCAGCTCAAGATACCCGCTTACTTGGTTCGTGTTATAAGTGCACCCAGCAGCAGGTAGCTACGGATCTTTTGTTAGAGTAATCCTGCTAATGTTAGAGTTATCCCAATTCATTTAATAGAACCAACATTGAGGGTGAACGCTTAGCTTAGGCCGTAAATACGTTTCTGTCGTTCTAGTCTGCGAATCACAAGTGAACCAGTTGACACTTGATCTCTCCACAACCAGTTGACTAACAAAAAGATCAGAGAAATCCTGCCGAGTCACCATATTGTCCTTAAACACCTACTCAATTTTAGACACGTAGCTTTGTGTCTCCTTGTGGTCTTTTTCTACCAGCTCCAATGATGTTTTTAGATGTGCGATCTTCTTGGTCTTATTGCCTTATATATAATTGATTAAGGCATTATGATTCATCTTAGCAGCAGCCCCAATTGGTTAGGGTGCGAGAACTTATGGACCCCATGATATACCTCCTTTGCTAGCATACTTTCAATTACAGATATCATAGTAAATAGGGGTGGTTAGCCATCAATCCGAATAGCTCATGAATTTATCGTATAACAAGCAGTTGGCCTCGTCTACCCGACAAGTCTTCTATACCCCACCCCTTTTTATAAGTTGTGATCTTCAACCCACATCAGGTATTTTACTATCTACTTACTGTAGTATGCTTTTCGATCCCTACCTTTGGTTGACACCGGAGAAGCCCTGGAGGTTATCCCATCTCAGGAGTCGTACTCTGACGTGAGAAAACAACCCATTCTGTAACCAATAAAGGTACACCGAGGTGAGATAATAGAACAAACCCTTTTACGGATCAATCTGATAGCGCCTACTAAAGTAAAGAATTCATCCACATTCATGATCAAGCGAATCGTGGGTCTATCCACATCCACTCCATTCATTCGGACAAGGAACAATTAAATCAGAATTCTAGCTCAGCACGTGAAAACCTTCTCAAAACTTCAATTTCATCTGGGTCATACTGTACCCGCGTGCTTCCTTCTTAAGTTGATATTGGATATACACGAATGGAGTAGTAATATCGTTACCTCACTTTTCGCAGCTCAGCAATTCTCATTTGTGATGCCGGTTTCCCTTGTGCTGCCTCACGACCTAATGTTCTAAATCGCTCTCTGCTTGAAAGGTAAAGGAATTCCGCTGGCAAGTCTAGTAAGTAAAACAAAAACGTAAGGTCCCGGTATCAGTTTTGAGAAAAAGGAGCCAGCGAGGAAACGGCTTTCGAGTAACAAAGGACAGACGCAACAGATCTTCAAATTCACCATGAGAAAGACTCTTTTTCTAAGTTATACATGTGGTGTTCCCGGTATAGCATCCATGGCTCTTACGAAGTAGTTGGTTAAGATGTCAGCTAGGGAGTTGTCCTTGTTAGAATTTCTTTAGTGCAAGCGAAGCGGTTTGATCCCGGTAGCCAATTGGACTTGGCGTAGGGATGACTTTCCTAGTGAGATAACATGAATTACTGAGCCTCCGCTCATTAGTGGAAACTTTTTCTTCTTATTGTTATCACCGTAAAACTACTTGTTCAATAGTCCATACCGTAAACAAATCACAAGTCGTAATGGTATAAGCCTGGCATTTGAGAATTAAGTTATTGCACTTATTTTGCATCCCATTTTCATCTTTAAATCTATATGAAGGTGATCAGCGACTTTCCATTTAGTTCTATTCCTTCTGTGTGTTACGTTCATTATGCTGTTTCCAAAACCTATCACTTATACCAGTGCAGATCTGATTTATGTGCATCCCTCGCTGTGACTACTATTCTTGTGTACAAACCTATGGTGGATAAACCTCTATGGTGCATGCATATCTGTTTCGCCTAACTTGTCTTAGTCATTCCCACATTGAATCGAAACTCTCAATGCCCATTGAGTCATCATATCTCGACTGAGCGGAACCAATCCAATAGGATAATCAATATGTTCTACTATTCCCTATATACCTCAACTTGTTCGATTGAGCCGATACCGAGCCCTTATCTTTTCAGAAGATGTGCAACGAAGGATACCCTTGCTTTTGGTTTATTTTCAGTCAACCAATAGTAGATACAGGAGGAGGTGGTATTAGAGAACAATTAGTTGATTTGCAATACCCTTTGCTTTTTATTTCACTTCAAGGGTATAAAAACTTTGGTTCCAGCATTCGCTTAAGGATAGGAATAGTCATATCGGTCGGGACTTCTGTTGAACGTTCCCCATTGATTCCTTTTTTTCAAGTCTAGGTGCCTTAATGTTCGTAACATGCCGTAGTTTATCACTCGAACCAAAAGTAGTAGTGTATTACTTTCACTCGGTGAAGAGTCAAGACAAGGTAAGAACCCTAAAATGATAGACATATTGGTTCGCTAGTTAGATTAGTAGATTCTTATTTCACTGAAAGATCTGATTTCTTCGAATTTCCTTTCCTTTAGGGTGATGGGCTGATCATATCCCGTTGCTATGGGGGAAGTCACTGAGAGCTCTGACTCGGATGAGGTGGAAACTTGTCTCTTTCTCCTTTGCCGGAAGGATAAGCGTCCTACCTTCTGGATATATCCCTCGGCTAGATAGAATGGATATCCATTTGTTGAGAATAGAAATAACCCTCCCTCCTAGAGATCCCCCACTATCAATGATAACGTTTAGGAAACCTAACGCACGTCTGCACCGTAAAGAACTCTTGATCAGCTTGGTCAGTAGTCATAGCATCACTGAACGATATCCTCCTTCACCACCTACATGCTCCATCGGGGGTACCCCTAACTAGCTCTCCCATAAAGCTAGCTTTAGAATTCTCACACACCAATGCAGGGAATTACGCCCATGAGTGAAACCTCCATTTATCAACAGAACACTTCCCCATTCCTTGAACCTGAAACGGCAAGCGGCACGGGGAATTTCTTTCTTCGCTCCTATGTATCACCTGCTTATTCACAATGAGCTGGGGATACAAGGTGGAGTTCTCAATAGGAAGGGCTGGATCTATGTTCGCGAGCAGGGTGATGTCAGAAATAAGTTGATAAGAGAGATGCATAAAGGCAAGAAAATCAATCTAAAGGCACCACTCCTCTTATTATTAGTAAACGGTAGGAACCCAAGGTTTTAGATGCTTTCTAAAATGCCATTAGCCGATAGCTGATGCTGGTGAATCGAAGACGGATCATAGAAGTGGTAGTTCGATGGCTGATTCCCCAGATTTCTGAAGAAAAACAAGTTCTAACCGCATTCTAGGAGTTGCCAGGAGTGATTCCCTTCAACAGGTGTGGAAAGGTCATTAGAGGCTCCTCTGGAGCAATTGAGATTTACCGGCAATCCGGTTCCTTTTGTTTTTATCCAGGGTTTCGGCTCCTACCAACAAAGGCTCCCTATACGGCAACTAGAAAATAACCTATTCTATTGATCGAAGGAATGGTGCACTTCGGGGATGCGGCTTCCTCTACGGAAACAACGGTACTTCTGAATCCTAATCCTAAAAGGCACCTGCTCCTAAAGCAATTATCGTAAATAGAGGTACGGCCCTGCAGCGCCAAATAGGATTTCTCGGAAGGATTGCTTGATCGAAAGGATGGATTGGTTGGCAAAACAGCTTTAGCGATGACCAGGATTCGTACTATTCCTACGAAGCAAGGGACGAGCGAGGCCTAGGATTAGGAATTGGAATCCCCACATGCATAGAAGGGTACGGCCCTTTCCCCACAGTCACGGCACCTCGGCCGAAGACACCTATTCCCTTTATTTCCAACAAGGGCACGGCTCAAATCAATTAAATAATACTATTCCTCAGCAAATCAATTATCCAGTTGTAGATACGGTACGGCTAAGCCGGGGAGTGAAGCGTTATTGAAGAGTGGAACTGGTGAGGGAAACTTTTACTGTAAGTATTGCTCTTGTTACTACTTGTTACCTTGTTTCCAATATGGATAACCAACTTAGTTTTTTGTTTGGGAAAACTACTACCACAGCTAGGGTAGTAGATGAACCACCACCTGTTGAGATAGATCCTTTTAAGATACCTACAAGTATTGTTAATTGTGTTATGGATAATTATTATTTTGGGGATGGAACAGTCCATCCTGGTGATCACTTGATTTTTATCCATGAATTATGCGGGTTATTTAAGTGTGCAGGTATCACAACTGAACAGGTGAAGAAGGTACTCTACATATCCTTGAAAGGGAGAGCTGAAGAATGGTATAAGCTACTGAAGAATGGGCAATCCATGGAATGGGATGAGATGGCATCTCTCTTTTACTCTAAAATTTATCATCCCAGTGAGATTCATAAGGATAGGAATCTTATGTATAACTTTTGGCCTCTTGATGGAGAGAGTACAACTCAAGCTTGGGGGAGATTGAAGTTACTGATGCTTAAATGTCCTATTCATGAACTCCCTAACAATATTATTCTCAATAACTTCTATGCTAGGCTTTCTCTTCATGATAAAGATTTACTAGATGCTTCTTGTGCTGGATCATTCACACGAATGAAGGAAAAAGCTAAATGGGATTTGCTAGACCGTATTCAAGATAACACTGAATCTTGGGAGAATGACAAAGGAATAAAGTCAGGTATATACTATGATTATGAATGCATTAAATCTTTTATGGGAACTGATAACTTTCGTGATATTTGTAATAAGTTTGGTCTTGATTCCCAAAGTATTTCCAACTGTTTTAAGGCCTTTGCCTATTACATAGAAATTCCCAAGAAGAAGTGGAATAAGTACCATGCTCCATATAAAGATGTTGTTAATCCTTCTCCCATTAGAAGTACTCAAGTTTGTACTACTAACCATATTGTGCCTGAACCTCATGTTGAGAAAATGCCTTTCCCAGCTAAGGTAAAAGAGTATTATAAGATTATTAGTGCAAATAATAAAGGTACAATGGAAACTGTGGAGCCTGGTAAGCAATTGAATGTTGAACCTGTGGTAGCTATTGTGAAAGGCCCTATCACTAGAAATATAGAGGATGAGCACATTGTCTTATGTGAATACGCTTCTAATATTATTTCTCATCCTAGTAAGGCTAGAAAAGCTAGTGTTCATGTGCTTTCTGTTAAAATAGGTGATCATTGCTACTATTGTTTATGTGATATTGGTGCTAGTTCTAGTGCTATTCCTTATGAGCTTTACATGGAAATTATGCATGAGATTGGTCCTTGTGAGCTTCAGGACATTGATGTGGTTATTCACCTTGCTAATAAGGAGACCATTTGCCCCATTGGCATTATAAGAGATGTGGAGGTTCTCTGTGGTAAGATTAAGTATCCTGCTGATTTTCTAGTGCTTAATTCAGCAGCTAGCAAAACTTGTCCTATCATTTTTGGTAGACCTTTCTTGAACACTTGTGGAGCTGTTATTGATTTTAAGAAGTAAAAAGATTTAATTAAGTTTGATGGAGATTCTTATGAGCTCAACTTTTCCAAATTTGCTAAAGCTCCTTATGAAAATAGCTTGCCTGATAAAGATTTCAGGATGAAACAACTTGCTTCTATTGATCCAGTCTATGACCTTGGACCTCTTTTTGGTGATAGTAAGTATGCTTATTCTGATGATAAAGTTGTTTCCAGTGACAGTTATATTGTCAACTTTATTCAGAGTGCTACTGAAAGTTATTTTGAGAGAGGGAAACATGGTTTTATGCATCTCAATAATGTTAAGTTTCCCTGTTTTATGTTGAAAGCTTTGAAGTTGCATCTGTTTTGTCGTCCTATGCTAGTGGCTTTTTGTTTCAACAATTCGTTTTCTCATGATACCCCCATGCATAGGAAGTGGGTTAGACTCAAGTGTGTTGGTTATTTGCTTCTTGATGCTCTCTTTCACTTCAAATATATATCTCCTTTGTGAGCATCTTTGGAAGTTTCAAGCCTAACTTAAAGGCATTAAAGAAAAGTACTTGTTGGGAGATAACCCAAGAGTTTTGTCGAATCTTGGAAGTTATTACCTCTGTAATAACCGCTCCTTATCCTTTTTGTTTTGGTTTTTGTGTCAAGTTCAACTACTTTTGTGAAGTAGAAGAGTTGTGAAAACTGGCTGTACTGGGACAGATTTTTGTGCTGTCTTGTAAAAATTCGTGAGGAAGCTCAGTACGTTGGATGGAGCTGCATTTTTCTGTGCTTGTTCTCCAAGTTGTTACCAAACTTTCATCAGTTATGCACTTTTTTATTTGAGCAACAGAAGGTCTTCGAAAAAATCAATCTTTACCTGCTGGTCTGTTTTGACAGATTTCTGCCATCATTTGCATTTGCCTCTTACAGAAGCTTTTGTTTTGATGGGTTTTCAGTTGAAGTGTTTACCAATGGTTTATTGTTTTTGCTTACACTAATGTTGTCATTGAGTTTGTGCAAGGGTTTTGTAAGAAGGAAATTTTCAGGAGAAAGAGAAAGGGAATCTGCAGAGTTCGTCTTTGAATAGGTAAAAGTGGTGAAAACAGAAGGTTCGTGAAACCCCAATATTTTTATATTTTTGATGTTTTTAATACATAAGGGAAGTTGCAAGACGAAATTGAAGAGGAAACGGCGCACGGGGTGGACAAACCCACCCCAGGCGCGGTCCTAGCCTGGCCGCGCCTAAGGGGGGTGTTCCTCCCTCGAACTCCATCTTCGCCTCGTTTCCGTGTCAAAACCTTCCTTATGCATTGAAACTTCGTAATATATAACCCCCCGGATCCCCCGAGGTTCATGCATCGTGTTCTCATCGTGTTTTCGTTTCAATCTGTTTCTGTCAGGAAATCTTCTCAATTTTAGAGCACCATGGCATCCGCCAACGACAAAGGCAAGAAGCCCGAGGAAGAAGAACCTCAAGTCCCCAAGGAGGAGGACACTTCGGTAGGGTATGAAGGTGACATGGAGGAGGACAAGCAACCGGACACTCGCGCTACCTTCGCAAGCATTGGTTTGGTGGCACGACCTACCAAGATTAAGAGAACAGCACGGATGTCTATAGGAGGGAAATCTCGACGTCATACTCTCTCTCCACGATCAACTCCTCCACGTAACAAGAGACCCTTCCTTACACTTATACATGAATATCAATATCAACATGTGCCCAAAGGGAATTTTCCCTTAGTTTGGGATATGCCTCGTTCTAACAATGCAGAAAAGGATCATGCTAAGGATGAAGAGTGGGGAAAGAATAACAAGAACTGGGATTCTCGGACTGACATGATCATGAACCGTATAGAGCAAAACTCAGAGCTAATCTGTACTCTTACTTTTGAGTTCGAGGAGTTGAGGAAAATTATTGAGGAGCTTATCAAGAGAATACCACCACCAAAGTAATAATTCGTCATCAGGTTTGGCATCCCCTAGGCTTGTTCCAAGCTTGGGGGAGTGTCGCGGTATCACCACCATTATCTTTTATCTTTTACCTTTTTAGTGGATTCATATCTGTGGTAGAGAGGTTATCTTATAGTTTGGTTTTCATGTGGAAGTATCTCTCCTTTAGTTGATTATCTATGTATCCCTTGGTGTGAGTGCCTTTATTGAATATTAATGAGAAGTCTCATCTTTTACTTTTTGCACTTCTTATTTTAGTTTTGCAATCTCTATTGTATGATGGATCTTGTTGATAAGTATTGGCACCACTTTGGGATCATCAAGTGGATCTAAATTGGTTTTGGCAAATCAAGTTCTGGTTAGTGGCATTAGTTTGAAAGAAAAAGAGAAAAAAGCTTACAGGTATTTTTTATCATCTGTTTTCTTTCTTGTTGGCTCATAAGCTTAGTATTATTTATGTAAGATCCTTTTGTGTCTTCAAGAAAGATTGCATTTTCGGCTTTATTACTTGTATGTTTTCTTTTTTCTTTCAACTCTCTTGTTTGCTACCCAGCCTTGCTAGCCAAAAACCTATTTTGATAAGGCATACTTCTCATTTTTTCCAAATCCCTTTGCATCACCAATTTTGATAAGGCATCTAAGCTTGGGGGAGTTGATACGCCCAATTTGCATCACCATTCTATATCATAATTTACCTCTATTCATTGATATTTGTCTTATTATGAGGTATTACTTATGGCTTTTCATCTGTTTATGCATGTTGGATGATTCTTGGAGGATGGACTGCTGGAGTCTGGTTTCTGATGGAAAAGAAGGCGTTTCGGTGCAATTTCGCAAAGATAAGAAAAATACCAGATAAATATGGAAACATATTATTTCTCTAGAAGAGTGAGGGGGCTAGAAGGACGGACGAAGAAGGGCCTCACGGGGCCCATACCCCCCATAGGCGCTGGCCCACCTGACCCCGCGCCTAGAGCAGGTGTGGCCCACCTTCCCGGCCTCCGACTCCGCCCCTTGGCCTATATCTTCCCTACGGAACCCTAAGCCTCGGGGAGCAACCACAGATAGATTTCCGCCGCCTCTGGGGCCGGAAAACACTGAGAGAGAAAGATCTCTCCGGCAGACAAATTTCTGCCAGGGGAATTCCTTCCCGGAGAGGGGAGAGCGTCGCCATCAACACCGTCATCAAGCTACGCTTCATCGGGATTATCATCATCATCCACACCATCATCTCTACCAGCACCATCATCACCATTCCGTCCCACTATAACAATTGTGTTGGATATTGCTTTAGTTCATTAGGGGAAACTTTCCCGGTGTTAATTACTATTGTAATTGATGCTTGTGAGTGGAACCATTGGATTATTGTTTATGTTCAGATTGTTATACATTATCATATCATCTTTGATCTTGATCCATATGATGTCTTGTGAGTAGTTCGTTTAGTTCTTGAGGACATGGGAGAAGTCATGTTGTTATTAGTGCATTTGTGTTGAGTTATTATTCAATGGTTTAGTATTTAAGTTGTGGTGCTATTCTTCTAGTGGTGTCATGTGAACGTCGACTACATGACACTTCACCATTTATGGGCCTAGGGGGACACATTGTGTATTTGGATACTAATTTTCCAGTTGCCAGAGTGACAGAAACCTGAACCCCCGTTAGGACACCTTTGCACAAGGGAGTGTAGGATCTCAGAGTTTAAGGCTGTGCTTAGATTTATATCTTAATTAATTTCCCGTAGTTACGGATGTTTCCAGGGGGTTTAATCAAGTATGTATTAGTCCTAGGAAGGGCGGTATGTTAGCACAAGTTCACCCACACAACACTTACAACATCAGATAAGAGTACTCAGCTATTTGAAGCGAAAGCACCTGACAGAATTCCCATGTGTCCTCGAGAACGTTTGGTCCTTATAAGTATTTCCACCGGCTTGTCCTTTGCTAAGAAAGGATTGGGCCACTTGCTCCGTTTGTTTGTTACCTTTGTTACTTGCTCCTTGTTTTGTTGCCTTGTCAGAAAACCACTAAAAATCTGTTTGCTAAGTATTCATAGGGATTTCCTGCTCCATACCACTGTTCAGCACCTTCTGCTCCTCGTTCGGATCGACACTCCTATTTATCGAAAGTACTACGATACACCCTATATACTTGTGGGTCATCACTCCCATGAAGCGTGCATCTGTTGCGGCTACACAACCTCCAATGAAGTGTGTAATAGTTGAAGCTACAGAACCTTCCTTGAAACGTTCTGAAGATGAAAGCATGTTGTCTTCAAAGAAGCGTCCTGATAATAGTGGTCCTTCTTCTACTACCCAGAGCAGCAGAAGGAGCAAAAACAGGACAACAGGGATGGATCAGCAGGCGCTAAACATGATCCATTACTCCATAGGTTGATAGTCACGCCGCCATGCCCAATACGTCTTGGGCAGAGTGAAACACCAAAGAAAATTCGCAACTACACCCATGTGAGTACAGCCAATTTTTTTTACATCCATATCATCACAAGTGGAATACCAACTATTGTTTCATGTATGACAGGGCAATAAACTTCTTGTTTTCTATGTGCAGAAACCTGATTTACATGCTTACCTCTTACCGGTACTGGGTATGCGGTTCAATACTTTTGAATACGCAAAGGTCTTCTACAATATATATGCAAGGCATGTAGGTTTTGGGATTAAAACTTGTCAATGAAATGGTAATAATAGATACCTGCAATGCACAAGGCAAGATGAACACAGATCACAACTTCCAGATGAGGACCGACAGCGAGTCAGCGATTCAACAACTCAAGGAGGTGTCACTGCAAGGCACGGCTTTGATTGAAGAAGAAGAAGCAAGAAAACACATGGGTAATTGAGGATATAGAATTTGAACACACACACAGATTGCTACTGAGCCCAGGCATTACTTGTATTCCTTCACTCACACGAGACATTCGATCCTACCATGCTAGAATATGTCCAATTCCTGCAATACAAAAACTTGAAACACATCCAGATCATGTCGATCCTATCAGGTTCAATCAGAGGCGCTCAGTACCTGGGTGTACATGGTCGGGACTTGATCAATGAGTAAGAGCCATTTCTTTTACATATTCAGTATTGATAAAAAAACTCAACTTGTCCAATAACTTATGAATTCATTTTTGCTTATAAAAATGAAGGAAAACCAAGAACAGGAGAGAAGATAATCTCGACGACATCGGCAAGCTGATTTCTTTCTTTGGTGAGATGGAGGCTGCAAATGTTGAGAAAAGTATGCTCCTGGCCATCAATGTACTACTCCAGCGGTAGTGGCTAACGAAGTAGCCCTAAAGGGAGCAATCCACGTGGCATATGGATAGGTCGCGTCGCAGCGTTACCCTGTATGGCAATGACAAGCATTCCATACAGCCATACTATGGGTGCTACGACCCACTGCCGTACCCGCTCTTCTTCCCTAGGGGTGATCTTGGTTGGCATCGCGGTCTACCGAAGAATGTCGTGTCCTATGACGAGGTTCAACACGATGATGACGCGCTGCAGTCAATTGAAGATGAAGCTAACGAACCAGGTTAGCCTTTTTTTGCACGTTGTGTCACTTCTATCATTCATGCCCACGCAATGCCTAACGATTTCTCCTAACTCCTTTCTCTTTTTAGATTCGCATCTATGTCTCTTTGAGAAGACTGCCTTGACAAGTCAATAATCAATCACTAGATTTAGGATCACAAGCCGATGCTTCACGTTGAAATGCGTTAGTCTGCTCTTCGAGGAAGAATTCCAGAATACTCAAGCTAGATGGGTCGGTTGAGCACGGGTTAAGTGCTTCTTCATATGTCGATGGCTCTACCACTTGATTACATTCATTTCTTTTCTTACGAATATGACTCAAAGGAAAGAACGGACATTTCTACGAGTGAACTCTTCATTCAATAAACTGAGATTGGAGCAAGCTGCCTTGACCAATATATTGGATTTATACCATCTGAGAAGAAAGGGGTGATTCCTACTATGACACTAGATAATCCACCAGAGAATAGTCAATCCTAAACTAGATAAAGACGAGTATGCGAGGAAGCCTAGGTAGCTGTTTGATCGGAGGAAGCACGGCGGAAGGAGGCGTCTAGAGCATTCCCTCAAGGAAGAAGCCATATGTTGTCTTACCATGAGCTGTATCCATTGGTAAAAATGGAATCATTGGTTCGGAAAAGAGTATCAGTCCCGGATAAATCCACTTAAGAAGCTGCTTCTTTTGCTGGGAGCAAGGAACAAGAAAGGTCTTGAGCTGCCAAGAAGAATGTACCTGGGTCGGTAATGTAGTGCGAGAACCGAGAAGAGAGATCCGATTGACCAGATCTAGCAATAAGAGAAACAAAGCTGGGAAAGCCGAGCGTAATGTTCGTACCAAGGCAGGGGAGGCAGATAGGGATCTGGTTCTTTATGATCGGAGAAAGACACCAGATGATTTTCAATCAATCAAGATTAGGTAATCCTTTCACGCACCAACTTAGGAATGTATTTGGGGAGGCAAAATGACTAGAGGATAAATCGAGTAACACACTTGGCGATGACGCACGGATGACACCACATAATGAGAGGTCAAGCCCGAGTGGAGGCCATCCATCCCTTTCTGATGAAACCTTTGTTGCCCTAGCTTGAATGGAAGGTTTGGCTAAGGATGGGGATCTGGTTTCTTCATCTATACCATCAGAGAAGAAGGCTTGCCAAGAATGGACGAAGGTATGATTCTAGGAAATCTAGATTTGAAAGAAGGAAGCACCCGAGGATCAATCAAACGGACATTTCTACAAGTGAACTCGCTAAAGCTGAAGATCCACCATCCAATTTAGGCATTGGGCAGAACTCTCTCAATCCAGGAACTAGCTCCTATCTCGATGATTCCATTTCTCTTTTTCAGAGTTAGCTTCTTTCCTATGGTCAAGAGTACTCTTGTTTCCTAGTCGAGGGATAATCAAGTCATTTCGAAAGGGGATTTCTCCGTTCCCCTAGCCATCGAGCAATTGCCAGAAACACCGCGCCCGTGCCCCCATCGCTCGCCGGAGCAGCCATGCGTGGCGTACCAATTTCTTATCTGGTGGATCTTGTCTGTTCTTTCGAAAGTGTTTCTACAAACGAGTGAGGTAAACCCATCTCGGTCGAATAATTCGTATCTTTAGACCATTCAGAGCCGTTTGCATTAAGTGTTGGGATTGAGTTTGTTGTCATTACCCTCAATTTCATTGCCGTCCACCTCTTGCTGTGTTAATGGCTAGAGAAAGACAACCGATTGTACTACTACAGTGTTGAGTACCCCAGTTGCTCCGCGGGTGATTATGCCCTAAATTCTCAGGAGTGGTGGAACGGATTGCTCCTATCTAGGGTTTCCTAGCGAAAACCTAGATTTAGCTTTATCTATCTTTTCGAGATGACCAACTGCTCTTTCTTGCCAATCTACTTTAGATTTCTTAATACTTTCATTGCGGGACCTATCCCCGGACAACCATTGCTTTTCTTCCGCGGTTTCTTTAGTGTCTTCTTGATTTGATTGAAGTTTAGGGAATTGGATGGACTGGTGTCTTTGGATATTATCCGTCCTACTTATGATCTTCCAATTGAACACACTAGTATTTTATGGATTCTTTCCCCGGTAGTGTAGTCATCTCCAAAAGGGATGATACATATTTCTCTGTCCTAGGATGCGCCGTTCGTGATAAGCTTATCCGCTTCCTTTCCCATCGATTCTTCTTCTCTACCAGATAGAATAGATAGAAATGGAATGGAAACAGATCTGGATTTCCTCGGCAGGGGTATTGGATAGAATATCTCTGGCAATGCGAGTGAAAACGGTCAACAACGAGAGTTATCACCTTTCAAGACCGTCGGTTGTATACACGATCGCTACAGACTGGGTCACTTATGGGGGCCTGAATGGATGTTTGGACTGGCCGGGGTTGGAGTAAACTAGAGACGAGGAAGGTTTTGAAAGGACCCGACAGGCAAGGAAATCTCCCTGCTTTTAGTGTTGGTGGTAAATCCACTTTTGAGCTATAGGGAGCAAGGGTTGGCTACCTTTTGCGGGTGAGACACGCATAACCAGTCAAGTCGATAGTGTTTCTTAAAAACGAGTACTCGAATGAGGTATTCCTATCAGTGAAAAGAGTTGTTGTGAATAGCCTTGTACTCCACTTGTATCGATGATATTATTGGTGAGGTTGCCACTTCGCATAAGGAAAGGGGAGAGTAAGGCCAGCATCGACTAGAGCTACTGATATCTCGGGAGGATCTAGATTGTCAAAAGATAAGGAAACCTTAGATGCTTCATGATTTTCTCTTTGGCTCGATTGCTTTATATTTGTCTTATTTTATGAAGGCCTAAGAATTGAATAGAATGAGAGATATTCATGTTATCGCGAGCCGCAGGAGACGACTAGTCATGTACAACCATTTCGATCGCTTTAGCGTGCTGTATTCTTGTCTCTACTCGAGATCTATTCTCTAATTTGACATGCGTGGCATGGGAGCCGGCGGTATTGTGTGTTGTTGAAACACTGGTAGCGAAAACTAGAGTGGAATGCTTGACGAAGACACTGCGGTTCCATGACTGCTACGCTGTAGACTTTGAGGGACGAAAGCTAGGGGATTTCCCAAAGTGATCATACTCTCTTACTGAGTTATCAAACCTGCCTGCACCAGCCAACCTACCGTGACACTTGGTTGGTACGTGTTGTTTATCTCCACGCTCCTGTATTACAATCTGTGTATTATTCCACTTAATTAGATAAAGGCCTCTCATTATTTGTTTAAATCTTTGCTACTTACAGATGTGATTGGTGTCGGGAATCCTACCCAAACTTGGAAAAGAACTATTTGGCACTTGAGAAACCGATATAGGATTTAGGTCGTCCCAACCAGTAACAAAAGGGAAATAAAAGATTCACAAGAAATGAGAATTCTCGTTCGTATAGTATAAAAGAAGGAGGTCGGCACCGTGCTTTGGAAAAATTGAATTTCTTCGCCATTCTCCTTTTTCATCTATATACACAATTCTACTTGATTTGCCCTTGAATAGTAAGCCCCCGGAATTACTAAATTGTATGGTTGTTTTCCGCGTGGTGAGCAGGATCCAACCCATCGAAAGGTGGCCCTATCCAACGGTTGGTTCTTGTTATAATGGTTGGGGAGACCTTTGATTGTGAATACCAAGTGGAACAAGCGAGTAAAGAGGGAAGGCAGTCTAAGTTGGAAATCCAGTGTCCTAAGCGCCCTGCTTTCATCTTGATTTATTGCATAGGTAGTGTGCAGCTGCTGCCTGCTTCAAACTTGTACTCCTCTGGTAGTGTAGTAAATCCCATTAGAAGTGAGATTCGTTGATTCTATCAATAATCTGAAACTTCAACCTCGTGAAGCCCTACCCTAGGTAAAGGGCTTCTGCTACCTTTAGATTGAGTGAGGAAACGTATGCACGGCTTCACTATTTAGTAAGGGCAGCGGCTTTAGAGTAGGAAAGGGTGTGGCCTGCACACCAAAGCTATTAGTGACCCGCTTTGGAGATTCATCCCAGGGAAAAGGTAGGAGCGCCAAAAGCATCTGTTGGTGGGTAATTAGCGGAGCAGCTTCTTTACACGCCGAAGTAGATATGTATGGTCAGGGGAAACCGACAAAGGAACCATAAGCTAGAATACTGGTATCAAGAGATGTTATTACGGGAAGTGCTTTGATACTAGTGTTGGCCTACCTGATTTGTCTGATATCTGTTCTTCTTTTCTGATTGATTGATGGAGCCCAAGACTGCTTGACGACTTTCAGTGTGGGGTCAGCTTGAGCCAAGGTCGTCTCGTAAAAGGAACAGGAGGTGGTTCCACAACTCCATTCAATACCTAAGAAAATCTCTAATACTGAGATCATCCTTTCAGTAGAGGAGCAACCAATGAGTGCGGACGCATACACCCTTGATTAGGACTAGCAATTAGGAGATCGTCCTCGAACAAAGAGATCAACGGATTTTGATTTCATACCTACTTTGGATCAAAGCACTTCTTTGGCGGAGCACTAAAATCAGTACGGACACTGGGATCGACCATCGACTATTCTTTAAGGCACCTGAACCAATTATGAGAATGAACTAATAGCCAAATGTTTCTCATATATAGATAGATTCCTTCCACCAATTCCAACATTGAATTCTATACGACGTGCTTCATACTTCAGACATACTTTACGAAAAAGGGGAAACTCGGTGGAAAGTTCTTTCCAATCGAAGTTGAGTTTTTGAGCCCTCGATGAATCAAGGGAATTTGAAGAGAAGGGGCAGCTCTCGTACTTTATAAGAACTTCCTAACATTCGTATTTTCGTTCGTTATATAGCGGCGAAAATATCCCATTCATCCGTTAGTGATTTCTTGCTTGCATTGGGCATTGAATATTCATGTGTAGTGACTAGGGCTTCCATAGCCGCCATATACCTCATGCACGCCCTTCTGGGTTGAAGATTCCTACTCCTTACTGTGAGCAGTAGGTGGCATAGCTTTTTTCTAGAGGATAGCATTGGCTGTCTTGCCTTCTGGATTATACTTCCTATGATCTTGGCTTCCGATAAGAGCTGCGATCTTTTCTTACTCGAGGGATGAGTAGAGAGGATGATGAATCTCTTGCGATCTTTCCCATCTTCTCAAAGACCATGGGGGCTGTTTGTGGATCGAAGCCAGCAGCACCGAGTAGCATCATCCCAATGTGATCTGCCTCTATCTCCATCCTACACAAGTGACATCATAAGAAGAAATGAAATACTTGCATACGTTCGATAATACGAGAACAAAATAGACACCACAATTCACATTAGTGAATTTAGGCCACAGAGAGGAATGCCGTTTACCAGCATCCGTCAAGAGAACAATTGCATACCAGTGAACTCAAGATAGTACATGCTTTAAGGATGACTCTCAATAACCTAAATATTTTCATTCCTCGCTCTCTCCAGGCTCTAATGTTCTGAAAACAAGCCTTGCTCCATGAAGTTCTAAACCTAGATCATAATAGAAAACAATAGTGCAGAAGTAAATACTTTCGTGAGCTCATTTTGACGTGATTTCCAACAAATCTTGTGTCTTCTTCAGGCAGACAATCTGCAACATCTCAATCCATATTTGCTTATCTTCTCAGCCTTGATTATTGCCGTCAATGATCCTTTGATATCTAGCTTATCTTCTCAGCCTTGATTATCCCATGTATGGTGCATCCTCCATATCAGGCTACTCATCTCGGCCTTCGGCTATGGAGCGTCTATCTCCTTCCCGCTTTATTATTCCTTGATTATTGACTGTGAAGGCTCTCCTCTGGGTTGTTATCTTACAAAGGTAAGGGCTGATCTTCCACCAAGGCAAAGCGGAACTTGAAACTAATAGGATTATGGCTTTCGGCTTCTGCTTTAATCGCATAGTGGGTAGGGGAGCTGAACTGAGAGAATGAAGACTACAAGATGCATCTCCCTTTCTCTAGAAGCCTGTCTATGTTCTTGCTTGTTCCAGGCATCACCATTAAGCTGACATAATGTGGCAACTATAGCTTACATACATAGTTTAGGATGGGAGCATGATTTCGCTTCATACGTGCGCTTGTCTAAAGCATCTCTCTCTGTTCAATCTACAACATTAATTCATGTTGAACCGCACACTTGGCATCTCCCTGCTGTGATCTCCTAGGAAATTAAACCTCTAAATCAGATAACATGCTCAAATATCTTCTGTTGGAATCTCAGCGCCATAACATAAGTACACCCCTATTTAATAAGTTGCGCCCAGTTCCTATTAGATTGGATACTGAATCCCTATTCCAACCTGGGACATAAAATATGGGAGATCTTCCTGTCATAAAGCAAAGGTAGGGGGCTTAAGAAATCTCTCTAATGTGGCACCCCGCCGCAGCAACCGTTAACGAGCCCCAAGAATGTGACCCAGTCCGAGAAAGCAGGTTCTTCACTATCTCTGGACCTCGTGATTCACTTATCCACTTTACAGGCACGAACTCGTCCTAACTTATATATCTTCTATCTTTATTTGGCACGGCAAAACAAACCAGCTTGCAATCATCAAGAAAAGAAATAAGTCTCCCATTCCGAGTTTCCTAGCTTTGAAGCTTGTGAGTATCAGCAGATCCCTTAGTAAATATTGGGGGACAGAACTAGCCTTATTTATGTGAACATAGGAATGTCGCATATACTTTGCTTTCAAGAAGCTTCCTAATCTAATTAATGGAATATGAATTGGGTCTTTCCAGCTCAGATACCCGCTTACTTGGTTCGTGTTATAAGTGCACCCAGCAGCAGGTAGCTACAGATCTTTTGTTAGAGTAATCCTGCTAATGTTAGAGTTATCCCAATTCATTTAATAGAACCAACATTGAGGGTGAACGCTTAGCTTAGGCCGTAAATACGTTTCTATCGTATTAGTCTGCGAATCACAAGTGAACCAGTTGACACTTGATCTCTCCACAACCAGTTGACTAACAAAAAGATTAGAGAAATCCTGCCGAGTCACCATATTGTCCTTGAACACCTACTCAATTTTAGACACGTAGCTTTGTGTCTCCTTGTGGTCTTTTTCTACCAGCTCCAATGATGTTTTTAGATGTGCGATCTTCTTGGTCTTATTGCCTTATATATAATTGATTAAGGCATTGTGTTTCATCTTAGCAGCATCTCCAATTGGTTAGGGTGCGGGACCTTATGGATCCCATGATATACCTCCTTCGCTAGCATACTTTCGATTACAGATATCATAGTAAATAGGGGCGGTTAGCCATCAATCCGAATAGCTCATGGATTTATCGTATAACAAGCAGTTGGCCTCGTCTACCCGACGAGTCTTCTATACCCCACCCCTTTTTATAAGTTGTGATCTTCAACCCACATCAGGTATTTTACTATCTACTTACTGTAGTATGCTTTTCGATCCCTACCTTTGGTTGACACTGGAGAAGCCCTGGAGGTTATCCCATCTCAGGAGTCGTACTCTGACGTGAGAAAACAACCCATTCTGTAACCAATAAAGGTACACCGAGGTGAGATAATAGAACAAACCCTTTTACGGATCAATCTGATAGCGCCTACTAAAGTAAAGAATTCATCCACATTCATGATCAAGCGAATCGCGGGTCTATCCACATCCACTCCATTCATTCGGACAAGGAACAACTAAATCAGAATTCTAGCTCAGCACGTGAAAACCTTCTCAAAACTTCAATTTCATCTGGGTCATACTGTACCCGCGTGCTTCCTTCTTAAGTTGATATTGGATATACACGAATGGAGTAGTAATATCGTTACCTCACTTTTCGCAGCTCAGCAATTCTCATTCGTGATGCCGGTTTCCCTTGTGCTGCCTCACGACCTAATGTTCTAAATCGCTCTCTGCTTGAAAGGTAAAGGAATTCTGCTGGCAAGTCTAGTAAATAAAACAAAAACGTAAGGTCCCGGTATCAGTTTTGAGAAAAAGGAGCCAGCGAGGAAACGGCTTTCGAGTAACAAAGGACAGACGCAACAGATCTTCAAATTCACCATGAAAAAGACTCTTTTTCTAAGTTATACCTGTGGTGTTCCCGGTATAGCATCCATGGCTCTTACGAAGTAGTTGGTTAAGATGTCAGCTAGGGAGTTGTCCTTGTTAGAATTTCTTTAGTGCAAGCGAAGCGGTTTGATCCCGGTAGCCAACTGGACTTGGCGTAGGGATGACTTGCCTAGTGAGATAACATGAATTACTGAGCCTCCGCTCATTAGTGGAAACTTTTTCTTCTTATTGTTATCACCGTAAAACTACTTGTTCAATAGTCCATACCGTAAACAAATCACAAGTCGTAATGGTATAAGCCTGGCATTTGAGAATTAAGTTATTGCACTTATTTTGCATCCCATTTTCATCTTTAAATCTATTTGAAGGTGATCAGCGACTTTCCATTTAGTTCTATTCCTTCTGTGTGTTACGTTCATTATGCTGTTTCCAAAACCTATCACTTATACCAGTGCAGATCTGATTTATGTGCATCCCTCGCTGTGACTACTATTCTTGTGTATAAACCTATGGTGGATAAACCTCTATGGTGCATGCATATCTGTTTCGCCTAACTTGTCTTAGTCATTCCCACATTGAATCGAAACTCTCAATGCCCATTGAGTCATCATATCTCGACTGAGCGGAACCAATCCAATAGGATAATCAATATGTTCTACTATTCCCTATATACCTCAACTTGTTCGATTGAGCCGATACCGAGCCCTTATCTTTTCAGAAGATGTGCAACGAAGGATACCCTTGCTTTTGGTTTATTTTCAGTCAACCAATAGTAGATACAGGAGGAGGTGGTATTAGAGAACAATTAGTTGATTTGCAATACCCTTTGCTTTTTATTTCACTTCAAGGGTATAAAAACTTTGGTTCCAGCATTCGCTTAAGGATAGGAATAGTCATATCGGTCGGGACTTCTGTTGAACGTTCCCCATTGATTCCTTTTTTTCAAGTCTAGGTGCCTTAATGTTCGTAACATGCCGTAGTGTATCACTCGAATCAAAAGTAGTAGTGTATTACTTTCACTCGGTGAAGAGTCAAGACAAGGTAAGAACCCTAAAATGATAGACATATTGGTTCGCTAATTAGATTAGTAGATTCTTATTTCACTGAAAGATCTGATTTCTTCGAATTTCCTTTCCTTTAGGGTGATGGGCTGATCATATCCCGTTGCTATGGGGGAAGTCACTGAGAGCTCTGACTCGGATGAGGTGGAAACTTGTCTCTTTCTCCTTGGACGGAAGGATAAACTTCCTACCTTCGGGATATATCCCTCGGCTAGATAGAATGGATATCCATTTGTTGAGAATAGAAATAACCCTCCCTCCTAGAGATCCCCCACTATCAATGATAACGTTTAGGAAACCTAACGCACGTCTGCGCCGTAAAGAACTCTTGATCAGCTTGGTCAGTAGTCATAGCATCACTGAACGATATCCTCCTTCACCACCTACATGCTCCATCGGGGGTACGCCCTAACTAGCTCTCCCATAAAGCTAGCTTTAGAATTCTCACACACCAATGCAGGGAATTACACCCATGAGTGAAACCTCCATTTATCAACAGAACACTTCCCCATTCCTTGAACCTGAAACGGCAAGCGGCACGGGGAATTTCTTTCTTCGCTCCTATGTATCACCTGCTTATTCACAATGAGCTGGGGATACAAGGTGGAGTTCTCAATAGGAAGGGCTGGATCTATGTTCGTGAGCAGGGTGATGTCAGAAATAACTTGATAAGAGAGATGCATAAAGGCAAGAAAATCAATCTAAAGGCACCACTCCTCTTATTATTAGTAAACGGTAGGAACCCAAGGTTTTAGATGCTTTCTAAAATGCCATTAGCCGATAGCTGATGCTGGTGAATCGAAGACGGATCATAGCAGTGGTAGTTTGATGGCTGATTCCCTAGATTTCTGAAGAAAAACAAGTTCTAACCGCATTCTAGGAGTTGCCAGGAGTGATTCCCTTCAACAGGTGTGGAAAGGTCATTAGAGGCTCCTCTGGAGCAATTGAGATTTACCGGCAATCCGGTTCCTTTTGCTTTTATCCAGGGTTTCGGCTCCTACCAACAAAGGCTCCCTATACGGCAACCAGAAAATAACCTATTCTATTGATCGAAGGAATGGTGCACTTCGGGGATGCGGCTTCCTCTACGGAAACAACGGTACTTCTGAATCCTAATCCTAAAAGGCACCTGCTCCTAAAGCAATTATCGTAAATAGAGGTACGGCCCTCCAGCGCCAAATAGGATTTCTCGGAAGGATTGCTTGATCGAAAGGAAGGATTGGTTGGCAAAACAGCTTTAGCGATGACCAGGATTCGTACTATTCCTACGAAGCAAGGGACAAGCGAGGCCTAGGATTAGGAATTGGAATCCCCACATGCATAGAAGGGTACGGCCCTTTCCCCACAGTCACGGCACCTCGGCCGAAGACACCTATTCCCTTTCTTTCCAACAAGAGCACGGCTCAAATCAATTAAATAATACTATTCCTCGGCAAATCAGTTATCCAGTTGTAGATACGGTACGGCTAAGCCAATTGATCTTCTCCTCGGCTCCACGAAGCGAAGGCAGGCCGGGCAAAGCAAAGAAATCCAAGTAATTTCACCCCCATTAGTACGAGTGCACTTACCTCCTTAACAGCAGATTCCGAGAAATATTTCTCTCTTTAACCACAGGATACGCTAGAGCTATTCCTAGAGGTACGAGTGGCAAAGGAACAAGACGATCTATTTATCTGCTCGGGAATCGAATCCGTATCCTAGGTTTCCTATTGGAGGTTCCCAGCGACATGTGCCATATTTAGAGCGATTCCTACTCATAAGAGAAATAAATAATCCTTTCCTCGGGCACCTTCTTTGACGGCTCCTATCCCTAGACATAGGAATGTAGTATTCCGATCCTACAATGGTTGTTCCTCATCCTCATCTGGATAGAGATTTTTGAGGGGCAGATATCCCCTTCTACCTTTGCTTTGGTCAACAAAACACTTCGAAGTAGAGGTTCCTGATGGAGAAACAATCATTAATACGGTGCGTGAGCTGGGTTCGTCGTGAGATAGTTCGGTCCATATCCGGTGTGGGCGTAGAGTAGTAGTAGCACCTATTTCCTGAGTCCCGTTCTATTGAGTTGAGCTCGTAACGAACAAGCAACGGCGCCTCGGCAAAGAAATTATCTAGCATAAGTCTTTTCGAAAAGTGATTTTCATATAGTAGCAAAAGTACTAAACCCGAATTTCCCTTTGGAATGAGCCCTTGCTTTTTTGAAAAGTGATTTTGACATAGATGGAAAAAAGATAGGATTGAGGCGCATCTCTCCAATTGATCGGCTAAGACAAAGAAGTTCAAAGCAAAGGTTTTGTTATTGAAAGCACTACTTTTACATATATATGAAGATGAGTTTTCTAAAATCCTTTGGTGACTTCCCAAGGTAAAAATGTGAAGTAAGGATTTCCCATATATATGAAACTAAAATGAACCCTCCTCGGCTAAGGTTGAATCAGATATAGAAGAAGCGGAAGCAGGAAGCTGAAGGATATCCGTAGCGAATGAGGAATAGGACATGCATGTGAGCTAGCGAAAAGGGAATAGCACATTCTCTAGGGTTCGTATCAAGCGCTAGCAAATGGAGATTTCTCGGGTCAATCGAATCCGTATCCTCAAGCGCTGGGTCTGTCCTCTAATGAGGAGCCCCTTGCTTTTTTTTGGATCCGTGAATCCAAAGCTTTGGGAGAAGAGGGGATCTGTACCTTCATCTGAAAACTATTCGCCGGTTGTCCGCATTCCTCTCCTCGACCGAAAGGTGTTCCCACGCAATCGCTATCGTTGTTCCTACGACGTAGTCAATACGCATTGGAATAATGGCATCCCCTCCACCATAGTAAGAAGTAAAGGGTCTACGCCCTGCTTCCTTGTTTGGTTCTGGTTACGGGAACGGTTGACTTTCGAAATCAAATACCTTTCTTCCCTGTTTTGCAAATTCACCTAGAGATAGCGAAGCGAGTCCGTTTCCTAAGGACGAGCGATGAAGAGCTTTTTCTAATGAAATATTGGTCTACGCCCTCCTTTGATCCCCAGAGGAAGAAAAGCGAAGGAAAAGCAATGGCATGGGCATGAAAGGCTACCTAAATAAGTACTTCCCCGAAAGAAAGGGGGCAGTCTAAGGCGGGACCTATCCACTACTTGTGAAGTAATAGAAGAGAGGATTTCTCGTATCTAGCGGAAGTACCACTACCAATGATAGGCTCCGTAGAAAGGACATCAGCTCCTACGCATCCTACGCATTAGCGAACCTACGAGAAATGAAATATGAATTATTAGCGCTATTAGGGACGAGCTCCTGCTTCCTCGGTTTCCTATCCGATCATAAATCCTATCCTTGCTAAAACCAATCCAATCCACGAAAAGCATCATATTGTAACACTTGTGAAAGGCTAGTGTTGTGAATTCGATTGAGTTCAAAAGCACATTCCCTTGCTAGAGATATTCCTTTATTCATCCCGGATTGTGTGAATGCGTTCACACCTATCCCGAGTGGGTATAGTTATGTGGTTAAGTAATCCATTCCTATGCGAGGTTCATTGTATGAGAGAACATAAGGAAAGGCTTGATACATCCATGTCTAGCTCATGTCGATCTTCGTGTCATTTTTCTTTCATTAGCTCAGTAGGATAGTCCACGTTGCTAGGTTGTGTGGGTCTAGTCAGGTCGTGACCCGGGCTCTCAATTTCTTGGACTTGAATTCCTTGCTTTGAGTTCGATCCGCCTATTATACCAGTGCTTTTCTTTTCTATCCGTGACTTATCTTTTACCTACCTTGCTTCTGCTTCTACTTGACCGGTGCTTGCTTATTAGATTAGCTATTCCTATCCACGCTAAAGATGAGGGCCATCTTTTGCAGTTCATATCAGCTATCCCATCTCTTTCTTGCTCGGTTAAAGGAATATCACTCTTCTATTAGTTCTAGTTACTTACCCTCGAATACTGTGCTTTCTTACCTAGCTATTATGCATAAACCAGTGCTTCTAAAACACCTAGTCCTTACTTCTATTGAGACTCTAGTCAAGAATTCATCTACATCTGCTGAGACCTATTCTCTGGTATCTGCTGACCCTTCGTTTGTTGAATGAATTATACTTAGCGTACCACCATGGCATGGCTAATAGCACGACCATTGTCTATCTCTACCCCTTCTATCAAAACACTGTCTGATCCGACTTTCTCTTCCCCATTCTATAAGAGGGTTAAGGTATATGATGCATTAGTCTAGTTTACAACAATACAACCAAACTAATAGCTTTGAGTAAAGGTAAACTAGTTGACTGAGGGATCTCTACCCACATCTCTATTCTCCGTTCGTGATACCCGGCATCACTCACTCCATTCTTTCTGTTCTAAACTCTCTACCCACATCTCTATTCTCCGTTCCTCCCTGGTTTGGATAACCATTCCTAGTGACGGCGAACCAACTAATCCTTGCTTCCCCACGAATCGTACTTCGTTGCTTGGCCATCAAGTGTAGTGACATACTATAGTGTCCCTTATAGAGATAAGAATGAATGAATGAAGGAAAGTTGCACATATATAAGGAAAGTTCAAATGATCCCACTTTGTTCGTAGTCCTTGGCATCCCTCGAAGGTTCCTGGCAGAATGCTACTTCCTAGGTAGCAAAAGACTTTCTCCACTAATCCACTCCATCCTTTGCCGACCCTAGTACTTCCTAAGCCGCGTGCAGCACATGGTGGTTCAGCTCTGGCCCCAGACTCTATCTAGTATTCCCCTTTTCCAGTGAGAAAGGTAGCTTGCTCCTAGATCTTCTACACTGCTTATCCGGATAGAATCTTTCATTGAAGGATCAGAAGGTAGCCTCGCCAACCTACATACAAGTTATGTACCAGTCCTTTCATGATTTTCTATAGGTCACGGATCTAGTACGATATGCTGCTACCCTCTATTCCTGACCCCGGTTGAGTTCAGAAAGCACACAACCACACCCAGTCAGAAGATTTCTCATTTCTTTTTGATTTCCCATCTGAATCAGTCAATCAAGGCATCCATCGGTCGTAGACTCTAAAGCCCTCTGTTGAGATTCTTTTTGAAAGCTAAGACAATGAGGAAGGTAACGTACGGATTCCAATGTCCACTCACTCAGTTCGATCGATCATTCGACCACCTACCTACGCGCTATTGTGTGTGTGAGGATGCAGCCACGTTTCTACCTGGGATGCCTGTGGAGGGCTTCTAGTAGTGCTAAGTAAAAAAGCCATTCCGATATACTACTTTGGGTATAGAGAGTTCGAACCTGTGGACACCAACGGATCTCCAAAATGGTTGATGACTCCCACAAGGCAGCATTCCCGTGAAATTGTTTTGGGACAATTCTAGTTTTACTAGCGGTAGCTCAGCCAAGTAATCTGGTATCTCACCATTAAGACGGTTACCTAGCAAGTTCAGCTCTGTGAGGTTCTTGCATCCTTTAAATGAATGTATCTATAATACTCCAAGTCAGATTGTTATTGTGCAATATGAGTGACTGCAGAGAGTTGGCTTGACATATCTCGGCTGGGATAGAACCTGAGAGCTGGTTGGTTTCTGCAGAGAATGCTGCAATGGCAGCACTGGCAGAGGCCCACTAAACATGTTTTCTGCAAGAGATATGGATCGAACACTCGCCCTGTTCCGTATCCAATCTGGAATATGACCCGAAAGTCCTTCAACGAAAAATGTGGCAATAGCTTCTAAATCTGCAAGTTCTTCAGGGATAGAGCCTGTGAAGGCATTGAAGGACAGATTTATGAGCGTAAGCTTCTTGCAGTTACTAAGCTCTTTTGGTATGCTCCCACTGAGCCCAGCACCTTTGCAAACAGCCGAGTTAGATTGCCCAGCTCACAGATGTTGGCAGTTCAGCATTGAAGTTGTTCTCTGATATATCAAGTTCCTTCAAACTTTTGAGACCACCAATTGACAAAGGGATGGTGCCTGTGAACTTGCATCTGGGGAGTTGGAGAACTTTTAGCAGCTTCAGGTTACCAATCTCTTCTGGAATGCTTCCACTAAGACCATTATGTCTCTAAATTAGAATTCCTGATTTTCCAGTTGACCAATCTCCCTAGGTATTGGCCCCACCAAACTGTTTGATGAGAGATCAAGTGTCAACTGGTTCACCAACGCTGTTATTCCCGAGAATATTGATCCAGTGAGGTTATTCTGGCTTGCATCAAGGTGCTAGAGCCGAGACTGGTTACCAAAAGCTGCTGGTATCGACCCGTTGAATGAAAAAATGTGAAGGTCCAGGATCTCCTCGAGGATGAACGCCCAATTCGATCCTTGAAAGACCCATTGCACTACAGCGGCAGCTCGGGCTCGAGCAACGGCGGGAGATAAGTCTTCTCTTCATTCAGCATTCAGTCTATCTTCGGAAAGCAGCAATAATTGATGCACGCAGACGATGTGAAATGCTTTCTTGATGAGCGCTATAGGTGGTGCCTAGACGCTGGGAAAAAGTGAGGATTATAGCTTCTGCCCCATAGACCATTCGGAAATGAGAGGAATTTCACTCCCATCGACTGAGAAAGAAATCGGTGGTCTATTGATTCGAGAGCTAGCCGAATAGCTTAACTATTAGTGACATATGCCAACGATCAGTAATGAAAAAGGTAGAAAAAAAGATCCATCTACGAGTGGTTCGGCTTTTTCCTAAGCAAGGACGGAGCCGTCGAGTGAGGATTGGCTGAGTGTGCTTTCGCTGCTTGTGGTGGAGTACTCTATGAATTATTCGCTCTATTATTGCCTCAGGATGTGATCGGGATTAAGCCGCGTGTCGATCGATACCCGGGGGGGACTCAAGGGATTCATTCTTTTTCACACTAACGGAGGACATGAATTCTGGGCAAATTATCTATGTTACAGTCTATTAAAAAAAGGACTTCTAATAAGAAATTATTCTGCTGGCTCGCCTATAAATAGAAGCTGTGGCGCACTCTCTATTTTGCGGGACAAGAAAGAAGCCATGGATATCGCTGCAAGACTTTCCCTCATTCCTCAGGAAATTCTCAATATAGAAAATAATATGCTCGAACTAGAGCAAATCCTGGGTGTCATCTCGGCGCCTGTGTTTCTGGCTTCCGTCGATCCAGGTGATATACACAATCATATACTTCATCTGAGTAATGCAATCCACATTCTTGAAAATAGTAAGAGGGCGCTGCTGGAAGAACAGCAAGAGCTCATCGTGGCGGCGGCTGCCCAACCGTAGAAATGAAAATAGAAAAAGGTAGTTACTCATTTATCTCAACGTAAATGAACGAAGTCACTTAAGTCTTCCTACTACTACTGCTCCTTCTTACTTATCCCAAGTTTTGGTTCGACATCCAGATAGATGATGACAATGTGATAAAGAACATATTCTAGGTACATGCTAGTTGTAGAGGAGCTTATGAGGATTTCGGTGACTGCTTCATTTGATACAACGTACAAAACCAACAAGTATAACATGCCGCTTGGCGTGTTTGTAGGATCTAACCACCACCTACAGTCTACGGTCTTCGTGTGTGCACTCGTGAGAGATGAGTCGGTTGACTCATTTGAGTGGCTGTTTCGAACATTCCTCAAGTGTATGAAAGGAAAACAACCCACCATCATACTAACAGGTATGTATTCTGTTTCTTTTACCACAACAATTTGCACTAAAATGTTATATACATAGGAAAGTACAATTGGTGGTGGACAAAAAGTGCAACTAATGGTGCACAAAAAAGTTCAGGTGGAAAAAATGATATGATTGACAAGCAACCAGGGATATAGCTATATAGGAAAGTACAACTTTCGGTCCAAATTAAGTTTAGGAATTTTGTAATAGAAAGTTCACGCATACACTATCCAAATGGCAAAGGTTCCACAATAAACTCCGATTTGAGCTCCAGACCAGTGCCCAGCCATGGCAGAGGCAATACCAAGAGTATTTTTACTAGCATTGCACAAGCTATGCAGATGGCATATCACCAAGAAATACAAGCTTCCCCTAAAAAAGATATACAAGTTGTTTCCCAACTTCAAGCTTGAGTTTAGAGCAATACTTAACTGGCCACTCATGCCAACAGAGTTCAAAGCAGCCTGACACCAACTTGTTCAGAAGTAAAAGCTACAAAATAGCAAAATGATGATATGGATGTGGGAGGATAGGAAAGACTGGATTTCAGCATATTTCAAGGATGTGTTCTGTGCCCGCATGACGTCGACATAGCGAAGAGAAAGCATGAATGCTATACTAAAGAGAGGATTTGTGACCGAGCGACAACATTGGCACATCTTCGTGGAACAGGTTAACGACTACATACAAGATCGACGAATGAAGGAGCATGAACAGACAATGGCATCACTGGTAGGGAGTACATCTTATAACATCAAAGATATAACGTTGTATCTTGCTTGAACTGAAAAATATAAACATTCTGCAGGGCCGCGAGAACACCAGAACATACTAGAATATATGGGAAGCACCAGAATGTTATCCAAACTTTCTAGTTCAATAAAAAAAACCACAGAAGGTCTTTGCTTGGTCACAACATCAATTCAAAGTGATAGCAGAACAGGAGGAAGGAAAATATGAATGCGAATGCATGCTATGGAAACATACAGGCAAAAGAAAAAACAAAGAACCCTTCTCATAAAAACTTTATAAAAACTTTGGTATTATCTTTTCTGTAATTGCTTGACAGAAAAAATAACAAAATAAATTGCATCTTCTGCAGGGTTGTTCTATCTTCATGTCATAGCCTTGCTAAAGCACCTGAGGGTCGACCGATTACCAACAAAATACATCCTAAATAGATACAACAAAGAGGCCCACAACAAAGCTATGTTTGATAGAATAGATTACAGAACGCTAACGCTTGCATCTGACGGTTGCTCTAGGGTGTTCAAACACAATGAAAACCTTCGGTTGGCTTTCAAACTTATAAGGATTTAAGTAAAGTCTGATGAACAGCTAGCGTTAACAAAAAGGCTGGATTGACCTCATCGAGTGAGTAGAAGCAATCGGCTCATCAACTGCAGATGACCAAGAAAGAACAAAAGACCCTGATATTACACGGTTAGAGCCCGATCTAACACATATTTTTGGGGAGTACATATATTAAAAGGAACAAGGTGAATCTCAGCCGTCATCAAGGGTTATCCTCCCTCCATTAATTTCAAAAACAAAAGGAAGCGGCACACAACAGAAAGAAACCATCAATGACACAGAGAAGAAAGGGAGTGGCCAAAAAGCTAAGAATGCTGATTAGAAATCAGTTCCAAAGAAACTTGCGAGTAAGGACTATGTAGAGGAAGAGCTTGATGAAGAAGGGAAGCCACTAGGATTCAGGATGTGAAGTACATGCAACATGAAGGTATGGCACAATGCACGGACATGCCTACAATGGAACAAAGAAAAAATAAATCCTGCTAAACCAAAAAATATAAGAAGATTCTGTAAGTTGTGCAAGACAATGTCTGGGCACAACTCCAGGACATGTCTGCTTCTGTAGGTTGCAATTTCAATAATGGAAAAGAAAAAAACAAGACAAACTAACAAGAAAATTAATACAATAAAAGATGAAAATGATGAAGACGAGGAGGAAGACGACGATGATGATGAAGAAGGCAATGAAAACCAGCAGCAAGGAACCTCGGAACAGGAAGAAGACAGCGATGATGAAGACAATGATGAACAAGACAATGAAAAAATGAGGAAGATATGGAGGAAGAAGAAATATATGATGAAGATGAAGAAAAACAAAAACCCCCGCGACCACTCAACAAGCCAAAGAAGAAGAATCCCAACACATCCCCACTAGTAATACATATCAGAAGGAGCAGCATATTGAAATTGAATGAGTGATTTGCACATGTAAATATTTAGTTTTTCATATGTTCATGAAACAAAAATAATGAAAAAAGTTACATCCTATATATTATATAGTGATTCTCAATATACTAAAATTTATGGTATTGTTCAACGTTCTGCTACGGATTCAAAAAAATATTACAAAACATGCAGGAAACATGGTGAGCACCCAAGAAAACAAACTAAGTTCAGCCTTAACAAAGTGCAAAGTTCAGCCATGTTTAAAAAGGAAAGTATAGGCCCAACAACAAGGCCAGTACAGGAGTCTGTGCGGGTTCAATACCGTAACTGTAATGATTTTAGTACGCTGTATCACACAAAATGTAGTACACGACCAATCTGTAAAATTGTTGATTTGTAAGATAAAATACAGAAGTAACAAGTTAAGTTCAGGACGATCTCTACGGAAAGTACAACTAAGGAGGACAACAAAGTTTAATTTATGGATCGAATGAAAATAACACAACACACAAACATACATATATTATGAAGATTACTCATTGTAAAAATCATAGAAAGCTACATAATACGATACAAGATAAAAATATAAAAAGTAAAAAATATTACATAATTAGATCATGAGGATCTAGATAACTAAAATGAATATTATTCCAATGAACCTATAAAATAAATTAAACTACTATGTCTTCTTCACCAATCCCTGCAATACCTCCTCTTAGAATGCTTGTAAAGAGAAAAGCAGCCCCCTCTCGTACAAACCAACCTCATATACACCTCATATGTCGCATATGCATCCCTAGCAGCATATTCCAAATGACTGGGCAGGAGAGGGGGCAGATCACCCCACATACGATGCTCCCTATTTCCAAACTCATCCTTCATATTCAAATAATATGGAACAATAATGGCACCAGCAAAATCCTTCGGACCTTGCGTGCGCTTCCTCTTGTCAGGATCTCTCCAAACTAACTAGATGTTCTTCAGATTATGAATAAACAGATCTTCTCGACTGAGTACCTTTTCATCTTGAACACTAGAAAATCCAGCAAAAATATACCTCCACCCATACAGAAATTCACGAAGCATCCCACACTTCACATCGGCGTGGCAAATATGTTACACCAACACATCAGAGCCAACATAAAGCTGAATCACAGCGGCACTCGGGGGCTTGAAGTAGGATCCTACCGTGAACTCCACATCGACACCCACTAGCTTCCTTTCATAAGAAGCAAGGATAGCTTCAACCTTCTCAATCCACTCCTCAACACTTGCAGACATGTTGGTGTACAGGACATTGATGGTTGTGGTGCCATGGCATTCGACAATGGATTCTTCAGAGAAAGGAAGAACAGCCAGTGTACGATTTTGTAAAACGGTGGATGACTATTTTGTGGCTACCGAATGGAGGCAATGGATTTATAGACAAATGCAATAGATGATGGAAGAAAACAAAAAGGTAGAAAAATATGGACAAGATAGGAAACATCAACGCCTATATAACAACAAAATGAAGCAGTGGCATTAACTACAACCAATCGACCCCTGCATGTGCAGCCAATCAGCCCCTGCAAAAAATGAACTGAATAGGAAACCTCAACGGCTAGAAGAGCGCGCATAATCTTCTGCTAATCTACTACCTAAAAAAAGGGACTTCCAATGGGTCTAGTAACCAATTTGCCGAACCAAAAAACGTAGAAACCTGCAGGAAAGTGATCCATGCGCGTGATCATTTCAAAAATTAATAGAGCGGCCTGGCCAAATAAAAAAGGACAGTAAGGAAGGCGAACCAAGAAAGTTCAACTTAGACCTATTGGTAAGTTCACCTAAAGAACAAGTGGAAAAAAATAAAGATATTAATAACAATTCAATCAGTGAGCTTAAGAAAACTTTCAGGCTAATCAAGTAAGTATAACAGAGAATCAGCTACATTATTAAAATAGAGTTTCCACATACATAAGTTCAATCTAAAAACAGGTCCGCAATATTTAACTAAATACCACGCGACCAGCTAGTATCCATGTTACGGAACAAAAACACATAAATATACAGGAAAGTGCAGCATGTGATCATTTCAAAAGTTAACTAAGAAATAAAACAAGAAAAAAATAAAGATGACAGTACAGGACGACCAACACAGAAAGTTCAGCCTCGACCTACTGGTAAGTTCAGGTAAAGCACAAATAAAAAAGACGCATATATATTAATAGTAGTTCAACCAGTGAATTTTAAGTAAACTTTCAGGCTGATAAAATAAGTACAACATATAATCAGCTATATTATCGAAATAGAGTTCCACATACAGAAGTTCAATCTAAAAGAAGTACCGCAATATTTATAGTTCAAATAGAATTTCGGAATAAAAATTATACAATAATTATTGTCTACTCCAACCGTATTAACATCCTAAGCTGATTTTCTGCTTCTTCGCTCAGTACATAACTCAGAGCAAGCATCTAAACTTTATCAGGAAGGTCTTCGACACAAACAATATTGTCCTTATGAAATACAATGTTGTACAAGTGCTCAGCGGCCTTTCAGTCCATACAGCGAGGCTGAAAAAACAATTTTTCGAAAAGAGATCAAACAAAAAAATAGAAAAAATGTATAAAAAGAAAGTACAAAAATATAGAAAGGTTTTTGACGTAACATACATCCTGATCAGAGATATGCTCAGTAAACTTCTCATCACCGTTGTAAGTTCTAGTATACTGTAGGGTGTAAGGCTAGTCATAGTGGGAGTAACTTGAGTAGTAACATAGTTCTACATGTATTACCAACTAAGCATTTAGATAACATGGCATGTAATTATATGATGAGAGAGAGAGGCTTGTGGTAACTAGCTATGTTACCATAACATCACACATTTTAAGACAAAATGAGTATATTTCAATAAATACGCATTTGCATGACACCACACATATGTTATTTTCCACTATGAAGATAGTAACTTAGACTTGTAACATACGCATATTACTACTCTAAGTTATTCCCCACTATGACCAGCCTAATAGCCGTATTCATTAAAGCCTACTTAGCATTATCATCAAGGTAAAAAAAGGCTTTTTGCCGTGCACAATGTAATTCGGATAACTACGTTTTGTGTAAGCCTATTTCCCATAAGCTATTTCCATGACCTTGACAAATCTAGTAGCCTATTACGAATGAAAATAATGAAGGAAATTAACATCAAAAAATATAAGATTCATAATTAAGAAAATAAAAAAGGAAATGATACAGAAACAAAAAAAATCAAAGATAAACCAACTCACAACCTCAACTATATAATCACCATGGAAGGCACTCCTAGTAAGGAAATAGGCATTCTTTTCTATCTTCGGTTTTGGCCATGGATATGGATCTACAACATGAATATTACCCATGTACTTGTTGAACACATATAGACAGTAATGGAGACATTTTGAACCAGTTCTTTTGCAAGAAAGAATCACTATCTGTTTAGCAGTTTAAAAAATAATAATTCAATATAACATTGCACTATAAAACTCAAAAACAAAACAATATATAAACAGAAAAGAGTAAAAATAAAAAGAAGTTATGTTACCAGATTTTCTTGCAACAAATTTTCTAGCTCCGTAACAAAATATTTAAACTGCATCATTGCTTGATGAAGATTGAAGTTCTTAATCGATGTCATATCATCCATTTCCATAACATACTACAAATAACAAAATGAAAAATACATCGAACTATCAGCAAACAGCAGTACAACCCACACATTCATAGTAAGTTTACAAACAAATTAAGGAAAGTTTAGAATGTAGTCAATGAAACTAAAAAATAAAAAGAAGAAGGCTGCAAAAAATTACCGTAAGGAAGTATGGGCTCAGTAGGACACGAGACCCGGACACAAAAGTGTGGTTCATCCTCGGGTCAGTCTTCCACTGATTTGTAATAAAACAAAACATCTCTCCTTCGAACTCACCCAGGTCGCCAAATGCGTTTGTCAACTCTTTACCCGTAATGACCGTATCAACAGCCTCGCCATATTTTTCTATCCCGTGCAGGAATCTACTGAATGTTACACTAGAACATAAAGGAAATGAAGCAAAATTGATAATCAGACATATCATAACAGAACATGGAACAACCAGATGTAAAACCTATATAACATAAAAAACAACTAACTGAAGGATCAAAAAATACAGAAAACTCACTCTTCGTATTTATCGCCATACTTGCTGATCATGAATTCCCTTAGAATCTTTGCACTACGGAGGTCCATAAATTTACCAGGAGGCTTGAGAGGCTCAACATGTCTACTCCAGTTCAACGGCCTTTTAGTTGCCCTTCGGTTGGAAACCATATTCTGGGAATCCACAGCATGATCAGCCTTCCTCTTTACACTAGCAAGTTTCTTTCCTCACCATGTTTTTGGATCAACAAAGTCATCTGTGTCAGTCAAATCAACAAACTTGGAAATATTGTCGAAATCGTCATCTTCAGGATCCAACTTGAACACAGATAGCTTCTTCCCTGTAGGCGTATTGGCACTAGTTGTCTTGCCTTTACGACTCTGGATAGCAAAACATGCACTATGGATGCGACACTCTTCCTGGCCGCTCACACTGAAAGCATCAAAATCAGGCTGATACATATGGGTCTCAAATAGCTGGAAACTTTCATCAAATATATCCATCCAATCACCTGCAGTAATGGATTCAAGTGAATACAGTAAAGAACACAAGTATCAAAATAGGCACAGGAACAAATAAGTTCAGGTATAATGAAATGACAAGTTCAAGGAACTTACTTGGGTCCTATCCAAACAAATTAACAAAATCAACTTTGAAAACACCACACATCTCCCATTTAAAAAGCATAAACTTCTTCATGTTTGGGATGTCCTCATAAGTGAAATCAGTGTGTGCTTACCTACTCCACAAATCAGTGAACTGTAAGATGAACCGCCCGCAATCACGCATGCATCCAAATTGAACAAAAAATAAAGAGTGAGTCTATTTATCGCTTAAAGAAACAAAAATTTCAGGCCTGACTCACAAAAAGTACAAGAGCTATGAAGTAGAAAGTTCAATAAGAGTTACAAAAAAAAATCAAGGATAATATAAAAATCCTAATACAATGAATACGGAAATTAAACTCATCCATTTTTTGTCGAGGGACATTCATATATTCAGTTGGGAAACCGTCAATGCTGATTGGTGTAAGAGGCCTATCCAAGTTAACGCTACCATCGGTCCAGAGTGTACATATACGTCTCACCATTCTACGAAAAATGGACCAACCAACATGATCCTATGATGTGTAGAGAATCCAAGTACCGGAAACATTCGTCTTTCAAATTAAGGCAAACTGTGACCCAGTGGCCAACTGCGCCCTTCCTTACAGGAGGATCCAACGTCGAGAACATAACCTATCAGGGAAAATTAACAAATTGTCTACATATGAGAACAAAACCTGAAATATACATCGCGTACAGAAATGGACAACCCACACATAGTAAAAACTAAATGAACTTGCAAGATCATGTTTATCAATGTTACATTTAGCAAACCACCTCCTCACACTTTTATCTATAATACCACTGAATAGTTTAGCCTGCAGAAGAAACATCAGAAAAAGGAAGCACAAAGATTGCATGAATATATTCTAAAAGAAAGAACAGAGAAAACAGAACACAAAAATAATATAAAAGAGTAAACAGAGATTACGGTGACATAATAAGGCACAACAAGCTTCTTTGAGTCACGATACTTCTCACCCAGAAGATAGATGCCAATCATCGTTGTCTCAGAACCAAGACAACCAACATTTTTTGGCCGATCATCATACAAACCAAGCATACTGAATGAATCAGAAATACGACCAACTGTAGCGAAAACAATATCATTCTCAAACATAGGCAGTGAACTGCAAAATTCAAGAAAAACATGAACAAATAATAAGAAAAAATAAGTAAAAAACCAATAAAATAAAGCATGGTAACATGCCCTTTAGGGTGACTCATCCTAATGCCCGTGACTATGTGGTAAAATCTTTCAATGGCTTCTGGTAGATTAATTTCATCAACAACAATTGACGGATCCGAAAATTTACAAAAAAGAAGTCAAAATAACAAGAAAAAATCAAGAAAACAACACATGAAAGTACATCAAGGTTTACAAGATAAGTTTAACCGCACAATAGAAAACAATACAGTACGCTGGAACAGTGAAGCACAAAGTTGGGCACAACTAAGTTCAAGAGCATGATAGAAAAAAGTTTAGGCAATTGAACCAGGAAGCATATAACACCTGCAGGTACTGTTGTGGGAGGTTATGCGTAAAAAAAGATATCCTTGCACTTTATGATGTCCTCTTAGAGGGTCAGAAAACATAAGACATTGAAAACATAAATACAGAAGATGGATTCCTGCCTGCACCAGAACAAGGAAATGAACCGCATATACATAACATCACATGTATCATCAAAAACAATACATACAAACATAGTTTTTTACATTCGCACATCCACACAGAGTTCAGCAAGACATAACAAACAGACAAATATAAAACGGACAAAAAAGAAAGATGGTCTTTATGTGTTCTTGCCTATATATGGAGAAGAAGACCTTTGCGCAACAACACCTTCACAAACCATCTCTTCAACACCATCAATTTCGCCAATGGTTGTCATGGAACATGCTTCTACTTGCTCAACATTCTGCATTTCTAAAGGAGTGAACAAGCTAGAAGCTAGAACAAATACATCTCGATAAATATTAGATGCAACAGCATCAGCAACAACTTGTACAGTCCCTTGGGTAGCATCAGGAGGTGCTGCAACAACTTCATGAGTTTGCTCAACAGCATCACCAGAAGCATGAGCAGTTGCAACAGCTGCTTTAGTAGTTGCATGTCCTGGAAGAACATTCACAGCTATTTCAACAGTAGCACCTATAGCAGGAGCACCTTCAACAGTTTTTCAACTTCTTTCTTCAACTTGTTTAGCGCCTAGAAAAACATCAGCCATGTTTACATCTCCGGTATGCATATCAAAAACAATGGGACGAGAAGACGTATCATCAAGAGCTGCATCTTCGGCCGCCTCATCATGATTAACAGATTCAGTTCTCTCGCTGTCCTCAAGAGGGCTAGAATGATGAGACACAAGCGTCTTCTGAAAACGAGTGTACATGTCAAGTAAGTTCAAGGAAAAAAATTCCATCAGTTTAACAAAAATAACGAAAATAATTCAACTGACTATATCCCTGGTTGGCACCTCATCAACGTGGCCTTGATAGACGGAAGCATCAGCAGCGACGGCGGCAGTGGCGTCGGCAACATCTCCAACATTAATATCCTACATTGCACAAGGATAAGAATAAAAACAAGTGTACATGTCAAGTAAGTTCAAGGAACACAATGCCAACCGTTCTATAAAAAGAATGAAGAAAGTTAAACTAACTTTATCCCTATTTTCCAGCTCATCAACATGGCCTTTATTGCAAGTAACATCATTAGAACCTTCAGCAGTAGCAGTACTAGCAGCGGCAACATCATTAGCGTCAGCAACACCTTTCTCATTCAACTCATGAAGCAAATTTACAGCCCGCTCTTCATAAGGTTTGCACCGAGCATTATGCGATTTACTGACCAAACTATGAGTACCTTGGGCGTGAGAGATAGAATTCCAAATCATGTCAATACTAACTCGCTCGAAAGCTAGTTCATCCTTTGAAGCTGCCTCATCGAAAGCATGATCAGGACCTAGAAGCCCAGAAATATGGCTCAGTCGAACACTAGTACTTGGCAGCAATAGAGAAACCTCAAAAGCCTTCTTCAAAAGAGAATCAAGCTCTAGGAAAGTAGAAACACAAGGGTTGACAATGCTTCCTTGAACATCATGCCAAGCTGAACTGCTACTTCCTACCGTAAATTTCTTAGGAGAAGGAGGAAAAACTGCCAGCAAAGATGCAGAACTCCTCTTTGACAAAGGAGACCGGATACCAATAGGTTTTAGCAATTTTTCAAAGTACACAACTTCACTGGGGTTCTTCCACTCCAAATAACGCAACAAGGGGAAATCAAAGTAAAAAGGTAAATAGCTCAACAATAGAAAATGAAGGCATATAAAATGGAAAAGGAACATGCAGCAAAAAATATGATATAAAAGGGAAATCATTTTTTATGAACTAGAGCTTGTTATGAATATTACCACAAGCTCTAGAACCTCACATCTAGAACCTCACATGGATAAGATCGAAATAACAACCAAGAAAGGATGATGCTAAGTATGCAAAGTTTTGAGCTCTCTCTGAAAGATGTGATCGAGTTACTCACTTGAGAGCCCCTCTTGATAGTACGGTTATATATCCTATAAACAGGTCTCCCCAACTAACACCACGAGACCGATAAGAAGGAAACCCTATCAAAATCATATCTTTGTCTTGCGCATATTCCACTTGATCTTGATATAGATGATCTTGTCCATCTCAAGATGGAACACCTTTCTTAATTGCTCTCGCACGCACTTGCTTGATGAAGACTTGCAAGTTGCTTCCCTATACGATATGGGGAGACCTTTATTTTGACCTTGTCTTCATCGATCCATGATCACCGAGGATGGCAAGCTTCAAGCATGATATCTTCTAGATATGGCACATCTTTAGCTTGCACAACATTACTTCTAACACCATTTGGATTATGTATTGAAGATACATATGATGAACTCTATCTTCTTCTTCAAGACACCCTTGCAAAAGGCTCAACTCTCACATGACCAATCTATGGATCACTCTTTGAACATCTTGGTCACCACTCGATCATCTTCACTTTCTTCTTCTCCAAACCTTGAAGCCAACATATGGTTCAAGCATTGCCTATGGATAATTCCTACAAGTACAACTTGATACAAGCATTAGTCCATAGAGATTGTCATTAATTACCAAAACCACATATGGGGACCCACATGTTCTTTCACCAGGGCGATGTAAGGCCATCGTCGCTAAGCTGGGCACACTATGGCATCGTCCCGGAACGCGCTCTGCCGCGAGCTACTGCAGTCTGTGGCCGCCACGCTCGTCAACGCAGTTGAGCTTGCAACGCGGCCGCCTAGAGCCAGGAAGCTTCAGACGCAGGGCGCCATCGACGCGCTGGGTGCCAGGCTGGACGTCAACCTCCGGGGACTCCGTGTCCCAGTCCGCGGCGGCCGACACGCTCAAGAACCTCTCGACGGTGCCAGAGGCAGTGCATGCGCTGGCCGACAAAGGGATCGTCCGCGTCATGGTCACCCTGCTGGACAACGACACGGTTCTCAGGAGCACGCCGCAGACTGCCTACAGAACCTCACGTCCAGCAGAGACAGCTTTCGGCTCGCCGTGGCATCGGACAGCGGGCTGTGCAACCTGCTGCTCTACCTTGATGCACCGTCGTCGTAGGAGTCCGCGGTGTGCCTGCTTGGAAACATCGTGTCTACGGTGCGCGTGCTCGCAAACACCATTGTCCCACGTGCTGAGAATCGGGTCGAGTGGCGCATAGCATGCCACGGCATGGGCAGTGTGCAAGATCTCCGGAAGCGTCGAGTGAGCGAAAATGGACCTAAAGGGGCTCTTTGCAAGTTTTCACCTCCAGCGGTTGAGCCTCATGGACCCTACAGCCGACGTGGCACCGATCAACACGTGTCAGAGCTATTTAGGACCTCGCGTGCCGCACTTACAAACAATTAGGACCTATATGTTCTATTTCAAAGATTAGGGACCAAACTGACGTAAGTCGCAAACATTTAAGACCGCTGGTACGGTTTTCTCACGAATTAACAACAAAGGGGCCTCATACGACTCCTCTACGACCTCCCCTAGTTGCCGCTTCAAGCGGGAACGATTCGCTCCCGCCTAGACGACTTCCCTTCATCCACCGCTGTTGTGCGGTCCAAAAGGGTTCTGACTTTTTTTTTCCTTTTTTTACATTTTCCGTTTTCTTTTTTCTGGGTAATAAAAGTTCAAAAATTTAAAAGTTCAATTTAAAAAAATTTGAAACTAGAAAATGTTCGGATTTGAAAATGTTTGAAACTTACAAATGTTCAAAATTTTAAAATGCTCAAATTATAAAAATGTCCAAATTTGAAAAATGTTGGAAACTTAAAAAATATTCAAATTAAAAAATTCGAAATTTGAAAACATTCAGATTAAAAAATGATTGAATTTGTGAAGTGTTTGTATTTGAAAAATATTCAAATTTGAAAAGTTTGAATTTGGGAAATAGAAAAGAAAAAACAGAAAGGGAAAAAGCAATCAAAAGACAAACCAAAAAAAAACAAAAGCCTCAGAAAATTGGGCCTAAAACAAAAAACCAGAAAAAGGCTAGGCTTGGCTTACTTCCGCTCACGGGCCAAAGGGAATCCCTCCCGCTTAGTGTGGAGAATAGGGTTCACCCTTCATCATCGTGTCCGTTATGGGTCTTTCTGCTTGCTCATGGGCCGTCTGCTGCCAAAACTATACACGTATCTTGCTCGCCGTCTCCCCTCTGTTGTTCAGTCGCGCCTCCAAGTGGCCTCGCTCGGCCGATCGATGCGGGATGGTGGGCTTCGACTCCGGCAGGCGAGGTAAGCAATGGTCGAGATGAGCGGCGTGTGGTAGCGGTGGTCGAGGTGAGTAGCACGCATGGTGGACCGGCGGCCGACAGCGGGCTACGTCCGGTGGGCGATAACAACGGCTGGCTGCGTCCAACGGGCAAGGGTGACGGCTCCGACTTTAGCTCCGGCGACGGCCGGTTAGGCATGCGACGCGTGTCTGCAATGTATGACGCATGGGCCCGAGTTGTCTGTTCGTATGTGTCGGAAGCACCGTTGGGTGTACACGTCAAGTTGGTCCGGACGAGTGCCCGTTTTTTATCCTCTCCTCCTCTCAAATGGACCGAATTGGTCAAAAAGCGCATCCGTTTGCTGGGGCTAGTTGGGGTTGTCCTAAGGATTTTCGTTGAACGATCTTTTTTTTAGCAGAGAGAGCAGGACATCGAATCAAATATCGTCCAGCCCGACAGAAATAATGGAGTGAAGCAGGAACCAGCCAAGATTTATGTACTGGGCGGCCCAATAAGGCGGCCGGTGGGCAGGTGAAGAAGCGGCGCCAATCATGCCACCGCAGTGTGTATAAGCCGGAAAGAAAGCGGACCCCAGTTTGGCATCTCTACCAGACAACCATCTCCGCCGCCGCCGCCGCCGCCACCGGTACAGCAGCCTCGCCCCTCCGGCCATGGCACCGCCGTCGTCCGACCAGCATGATGAAGCCGCTGGATCCGGCGCGATCTCTAAGGTTCTTGTTGTCATAGGTGCGCATCCTCCCCCCAGGAAATCCCTTCGCTTGAGGCTGCTATTTTTTCCTTGCCTATACTGCTGTGTTGTTAACGCCTTTGGTTCAGCGATGCAGACGGAGGCGCTCCCGCTCGTGACCAAGTTCCAGCTCGTTGAGGCGGCCACCGAGGAATCCATGTCAGTTCCCCCCCACCCCCCTCTTCTGGTTTCCCTTTCCACTTTCCAAGACATGCTGATACACCTACCTGCCGCTTAGAATTGGGAATTAGGAACAAATAATCAGCTACGGGTCGGTATGGAAAGCTAGTTAGCTACTTGGTAATGTTGCTCTGTCGTCATATATGCATAGCTCACTACCTCAGTGCACAACTGCGTGATAATATGATACGGTGTAGATGCAAGTGTGCATCCAGATATGTTCTATTGTGGCTGGAAAGTTTGGTTCTCAGCCTAGGTGTGTTGCCAAAATGGATGGTGAGGTAGAAATTTTAGCCATAGATGGTTTCCATTGGACAGGTCTGTTGGATGGTTAATTCAAACAGCCTAGATGTCCAAAATTAATGGCGAGATTGAAAATTTAATGGCAGAATGTGAGGCGGTCTAAATGTTAGTGTTAGGACATGGTTAACAGATTCAAGTCAAGCACACTCCATTTTACAATGACTGTCTTTGCTCCATCATATAGATGAGTTAGGCTACAACCTTTTGGTCATCGGCTTGCTTTCCTAATAACCTGCTGGATACTCTGAAACTAACGCGTTTCCTTCTGGTGCACACCTAACAGATTTCCGAAAGGTGCCCCATGGACCAGATTCCATGGCGACTACAAAGGTCTCCACATTGACCTTGTATGGCCTGGAAAAGATCCTCTGCTGGGTAAGTTCTTATAAGTGTGCTGGTTTTCCCAGCTGGCTGTGGAGACATACTCTTTATAATAACAAGAGTGGTTCAGTTTTTCCAATCTACTTCGCTGCAGCTGTGTAGTTTTGTTTGATATAATTTTCCATAAATCAACTTTGTTCCTCACCAAGAGCTAATTTCCTTCAGGAGTCGACAGTGTCGGTACAGTATCAGCAGCTCTGGTGACTTATGCGTCTATTCAATTGTTGAAGCCAGACCTTATCATCAACGCTGGTACTGCCGGCGGTTTCAAGGTAGTGGTTGGACTGTATTGCATGTTTGATGCCACCGTTTGTGCACTAGAATTTTTCTGATCTTTGCCGTCTTTGTTTTAGGCCAGAGGGGCAGGTATTGGAGATGTCTACTTAGCTTCAGATGTTGCATTCCACGACAGGAGAATACTGATTCCTGTGAGTTCTGTCCCACGTTTCTTGTCTATGCAGTTGAAGTGTATCCATTTTCTGATAGCAGGATTGCATTGATGGGCTTTACTGTTGTTCGAAATTAGGAAGTCGCCTTGAGACGCTTGAGTGGAGATTTGGTGCACATGGGCACCAGTGCTCCCTTGTTTGAAATAAAAAATAAAAAATTGGTACTGTTGAGTTAAAAATCTTGGGAATACATGTACATGGTCCATATATTTGTGTGAAATTTCAGTAAAAAAATCGTTTTATTCTAGGATACAGGAAAAAAACAAATTTCTGACAGTGAATAAGACTATAAATACGTATTTTTTATCAGAAATTGACCCTTTTTGTGTAGCCCAAAATACAACATATTTTTAAACAAAATTTCTGGCGTACATTCTGGATGTATGTATCCAGTTATATATTTCTTTTGTAAAAATTTGGAGACCTTAAAGTTCAAATTTCAATTTTAAAAAATAGGAGCACTGGTGCCCATGTGCTTAAGACACTTTCCGAAGTCGTGTAGGCACAAAATCATACTTAGCTAGTTTTACCTTATGCATTTCATGAGTCGATCCATTTTGTTGTGACTAATAATGTGTCATCATGCTACTCATGTAGAGCTAATGCTTGTGGTTAGATCATTTCTTTTGTCTTACAATATTTCTCCGTAGACATTATTTTTCGCATTTCATTGGTTCATTCTCTGTTCAAACTTGATTGGTATTAACATAACATTTTTTATTAGGTTTTTGACAGTTATGGAATCGGAGCACGGCAAACATTTGCTACGCCAAATATAGTGAAGGAACTCAATTTGAAGGTAAGCTGCAGGAGTCTGCTTGAGACATCACTATATCTTGCTATTACATTTTAATTGGCTTTGTTTTTGATTCTGCAGTAAGTATCATTTTGTAGGTTCAGTGGTCAGCATCTTCTCTAAAGTTTCCGTGATTCCTTTTTTTCAGGTTGGGAAGCTATCAACCGGTGATTCCCTGGATATGTCTCCCCATGATGAGTCAGCAATACTGAGCAATGATGCTACTGTCAAGGATATGGAGGTATATACCTTTACTTTAGCGGTCAGCTTGTGAATTATGTATGCAAGCAAATGGAGTTCCGCTACCATTGACTTCTCTGTGAAATGAATCACTTATGTACTTTGCAAAATTTTAGTTCAATGATTTCCTCAGAAAAAAATTAGTTTGCTGATGTGTATAAGTCTTTCTTTTTAACTGGTACTCTACTTGAGCTGAAATTGATCAACATTAAGAATACGGTGTCAGGTGGGATCCCACCAAAGTCTCACCTCTATTTCATTTTGAGATTTCTAGTGTAAAATTTTGACAAAATTTTGCACTACAAAATTCAAAATGAGCTAGAAGTGGGATCTAGGTGGGATCCCACTTGACACCCTAATTAAGAATATGTTGATTGATGTTACACTGATATTAACTATTAAGTGACTGTTGCAATTTTCCTACTGTTCTGCACTCTCGTTTACTTTGGTATGATGAATTGTAATTTTAGATCTCTGTTTTTCTTGTTTACCTTTCCAGGGAGCAGCGGTGGCATATGTTGCTGAAATGTTCTCAACACCTGCAATATTTGTCAAAGCTGTTACTGATATAGTTGATGGCGAGAAGCCAACAGCCGAGGAGTTTCTACAGAACCTGATCTCCGTTACGATGGCGCTGGACCAGGCAGTCACCAAAGTGATCGACTTCATTGATGGAAAATGCGTCTCGGATCTCTGAAAAGCCCAACTATGCCGTATGCTGTTCTGGGTTCCACAAATGGAAGGAGCCTGACCAAACACAAGTCCCCCCTTTTGAATGTACCGATGGGTGTATAATGTTTTCAAGGGGATTCCATGCACGCTATTGCACATTCTTGTGACTCCCTGTGTACAAAATTCTTGGCGATTGCTTGGAGCCATTTACAGGATTTGTTACAATATTTTGCAAAATGTGCAATGTACTACTCAATAAGGTGTTATGCTGTTAAACAAAAATAAATGATGTGCACTGTAACTCCCATGAATTCAGCGGAGAAAAAAGACCTCCATGATCGATGTATGTACATTGCCATCTTCTTCACATGTTAGCTAGCTTGCCAAATGCAGTGAACAGCGAGTAGCTATCTTTGGAGGTGCAGTGAGCTGTGAATTGATAGCTTTCCAAATGCAGTGAGCAGTGAATACTTTCCAAATGTAGTGAGCATTGAAATGTTGCAGTGAAGGCACATGTGTAGGGCAGTTGTATCTGTTTGTTTGAACTCATCAATTGCTTCAGCCTTCAGTTCTAGTTGGTAGTTCTTGCTTTTACCATGGTAGTAACTTGGTAGAATCCTACAGCTTTCTGCACACCCATCACTCAACACTGAGCAGTGGAGTTGGCATTTGCTGAAGAACATCCAAGTGTAGTGGTCTGCTTCCTTGCTTGCTCTACTCAGGTGCTCATGCTTATCTGCTTCTACCCTCCAAATTCTTCTTCGAGCTCGAAGAGAAGTTCCCATTGTTCATAGTTCCAATGGAATTCTATGTGCTAGTTAATTGATATGTGCACATGAATTCTCTAGGGAAAATTAGATCTTTGCACTGAGTTGATAGTTGCAGTGGCAGGGTTGATCTTTGTGAGATGCAGAGCTCTGCCGGCCCATCAAGGAAGATGCCGGACGTGGGCATGGTCAAGCCGAAGCTGGAGCCCGGCGAGGAATCACCGCCGAGCGCCGGCGAGGATCAGGAGACCACCCCGCTGACGGGCGGCCGGCCCTTCTTCACCGCCATCCTGGCAAAGACCCATGTCCACAAGCCTTATCAGCTGGTCCGTCTCCAGCCATCACTCCTATAGGCAACATCTGGTTTGGGGGATTTGATTACCGATCATGTCCTTGTCTTCCTGCTCAGGTCCTCCCGGTTCACTTCCACCGCCGGCTCCCCAATCGGCGCACGGCGACCGTGCTCCGCTGCGGCGGGAGGTCGTGGATCATGAGCTACTGCGGCGACACCAGGACGAAGAGGCTCGACGGGGCGTGGGCCGACTTCGCCGTCGACAATGGGCTGCTGGTCGGCGACGCGTGCGTGTTCGAGCTGGTGGCCGGGGGCGGCCGCGCCAGGGAGGACCTGGTGTTCGAGGTGCAGGTGCTCCGCGGCGGCGGGATGCCCTGGGAGCTCGCCGCCGAGGGAGACACCGCCGACGGTCCCATCGTCATCGTGTAGCTTGGTTGTCCTGGAATAATAAGTGAAATAAATTTGGTGCTAGGAGGAGTATCTCTCCTCTCGTAAACCATCAACAGCTAAAGTAGAAGCTTGCATTTTACCCTCTACGCCTGTGATCAACGCTAGTTGGAATTTCTAATGAACCCACAAAGGCATATGCATGTGTGTGTGTGTGTGTGTGTATATATATATATATATATATATATATATATATATATTTATCAAGATCTTGCCGTGAACAATATCTCGTAATATTTATCAGATGTAAATGTTTTCAACGACCACATGTCTTCCACGACTAACCGTTTATACGCAAAAATCGAACGGGCCATTCTACTTCTCTTCGTGCTTCACTAGCCATTCATCAACATTTTCTCTTAGCGCACCTACTATTTCGAAATAGACTCTTGCTCCGTTCTATAAATAAAACACGTATGCACTTCCAGAAGCAACAATGCAAGAACCACAAAATCCAAGTAACCGACACTTCCCTCTCATATACTCCCTCTGTTCGGAAATATAAGACGTTTTAGTTTTGTGAATTGAATGTATCTAGACGTATTTTAATGTATAGGTTCGTAAAGGTTCGGAGTGAACCTATACCCTAAAATGTGTCTAGATACATTCGTTTCACAAAGCTAGAATGTCTTATATTTCCGAACGGAGGGAGTAGTATACTCCAACCCCCAGCAATAGGAACGCAAGAAGAAAGAAAAAGGATGATGGGTTAGTTTGAGAATATGAGGCATCAGGAAGGTAGAACTTAGTGTGACATTATCTTGACGGAACTCAGGCTCTGCATTGCCGACGCGGCTTGCATGCGGCATCGCTGTGCGACGATCGGTACGACCTTTCCGGCTGCACGACTGCCGTGTACCTCGCGAGACCCTCCGCAGCTCCCAGTCCAAGCTCGCCGCCGTCAAGCTCCACCGTAGCTACAGCAAGCGCCTCCGCCGCTCCTTTCCAGCAGGAGCTCGATGCGCTGCCCTCTGAATATCGTCCGCCTCCTCGCCTTTTGCGACCAGCGCACGTCGCCCTGCAGCCCACCGCGCTCGCGCGCAGCCAGCCTCCAGGAGCACGGCGAGTCGGCGACGGGTCCAGCTTCTGCGGGCCGTCGGCGGCGGCCACAGTCTGTCCATGCATGAAGGGCAGGACAGGGCAGGGATACGGAGTCGCTAGTATATTCTGTATTTTTGTTTCTCTTTTCGCGAATAAAAGCAAGAAAGCAGGGATAACCGTGCAATGCTCAAAGAACTGTTTTAGTCGAACGGATGGTCGCACGAGGAGGGAGAAAATTGCATTTTGCTACCTACCACTTCAAAAAACTACTCCCGTATCACAATTCAGGAGAATTTTAAAAAGTTGCCACTTTTACGTCAGGCCGTTGCAAATAACTACCACTTTCGACTAATGGCTGAGTTAGACCCATTTAATGGCGTTTCCCACAGAGAGGGCCAGAGTAGTTGGCCACGTCTTGGGAGTGGTGGGCCATCTGATCCCCGGTGGCGGAATTTCCCACCTCCAATACGCGGATGACACCATGATCATAGTATAGGGCTCGGACCTTGACATCATTAACTTGAAGTTCCCGCTCCTCTGTTTCGAATCACTGTCCGGTTTGACGACGATCAACTTTGACAAGAGTGAGGTGATGGTTCTGGGGTACTCTCAGGAGGAGCGACAGAGGATAGCTGATAACCTGAATTGTAAGCTGGCTGACTTCCCCATTACGTATCTGGGGATGCCTGTCCGGGAGACTAGAGTTTTGATCAAGGACTTGACCCCCTTGGTCTCGAGGGTACGCTCGAGAGCGGAGCCCTGGAGAGCACGCCTTACGTCCAAGGGGAGCAACTCCATACTAATTAACTAATGTCTCTCGAGCCTGTCCATGTACCAGATGGGTCTATACCTTCTGCCAGAAGGGACCCATGCCGACTTGCTAAGGAGTTGTCTAGGTTTTTTTTGGCGGCAAGGGATGGCCACCAGAGATATCATATGGTCAAATGGGCAGATATCTGTTCTTCCAAGTGTCTTGGGGGATTGGGGATCCTCGACTCTCGGCGCTTTAATGTGGCGCTGATGCTGAAGTGGGTCTGACGCATCCTTAGAGATGATGGTGGGCTCTGGCTGCAGCTCATCAAGGCCAAGTACCTTCGGGATCGACCCCTGTTGGCTTGTGAGAGGCGGGAGGGCTCTCAGTTCTGGAGAGCCATCCAGGAGATTAAGCACTTCATTGGCCTGGGTGTGTCCTTTGCGGTGGGGAGTGGCCATGGGGTACGGTTCTGGCTTGACCCGTGGCTACTCCCTATTCCGTTGGGGGTACAGTTCCCCGGCCTCTTCGCCATCTCTTCCTCCCCCGCGGCGCTAGTGGCGGAAGTCTTTGATAACGGCCACTAGAACATCCTGTTCCGTCGCTACCTCAGTGCGGAGGACGCCGTGGACCTTCTACATCTCCGGGGCACCCTCCCGGGGACCTTAGCTTCTTCCCCGGATTTGGCCTCGTGGCAGCTGCTGGCCTCGGGGGAGTTCTCGGTTAGCTCAGCCTACCGGGCCCTGTTCCAGGGCCCGGAGCTGGCCTAGACCTCCCCCTTGTGGAAGGCTCCCCTTCCGCTTAGTATTCGGATATTCGTGTGGCAGCTGCTGCGAGACAGGCTTCCCTCGGGAGTCGAGGTGTCTAAGCGGCAGGGCCCGGGCAACGACCAGTGTCCCCTATGTGGGACTCCGGAATCCTGTGCCCATATTATGTTCTCTTGTTCGGCAGCGCGAGCGTTGTGGTCCTTCGTCCAGGAGACGTTGGGGCCTGCTTGGCAGGCGCAGGAGCTCGGGGAGTTCTTGCAAACCCAGGCAAACAGGGCCGGAGGAGGGCGCCGCCTCTTCTGGCTCGTGTTTGCGGGCATCTCTTGGACCCTGTGGAATGTGCATAACAAGATGGTGATTGAGAAGGTCTTCCCTTTCCGCGTGACTGACCCAGTTTTTTCTTTTCTGGCCTTCCTACAGCAGTGGTCTCCCCTGGTGTGTCAGCATGACCGGTCGACCTTCGACGACTCTCTTCGGTCCTTCAGGGCAGCGGCGCTCCCCCTCTTGGCCCCTGCCAGGTCGGCCTCCTCGGTGGCATGAGCGTTCCTCCAGTCGCTGCGTCGTGCCTTTTTCTTTTCTTGTTGGGCTTGCTTGTGTTGTGGCCCTAACGGTCAGTCGTACTCTTTTTCTTTTTTGTTTGGCTCCGGCCAGTTTGGATGTTATGTGAATCTTGTACGTGGATGCTGCTTTATTTATAAAGCTGGGCGAAAGCCTATTTCGAGAGAGGGGGCTAATCCACAATGCTTACATGGCAAGGAGAGACGTCCGGAAAGCACGGTCGTTCGTCGCCGTTAATGACGCAGTTAACGGCTGTTAACGGCGCCCTGTCCTAGTTACCTCGTCTCCCATGACACAGCCGTTCGATAAAGAGTTACCATGCCTTGAGGTACTCATCTTCTTATACATATGTACGTTACGACAGGCTTATGGTGAATCCCTGGCAACAATTAAAAACGACCATGAAGAGACCAGGGTGTGGCAGAAATATACACAAGCAGAAAAGTCTAATTTCTATTTGTAGGATCAAATCATGAAGTAAATCCGTTGCATCTCTTCTGTGCCTACTTATTGATTTTCCATATATTTCTTATGCCTGAATTATATTTGTATGAATATGCAATGCTTCTAAACTTTGCTAATGTAGTAAGTAGAGAATAGAGAAGCTCTCCAAATGCAGTGAGCAGTGAATTGGCTCAATAAAGGAAGTCATGTTGAGAGTAGCTGCCCTGTGTTCATTGAACTAGATGGATCGATCCTAATTTCCTGGTTAGAAACCTCCCGGGTCGCCCCCCACCCAGGCGGCTCCGGAGGCGCCGCCATCCACTCATCAAGGCCCGACTGATCTGGTAGAAGAGGTCGTCGCTGCCACCGGTGACGGTGGTGGTGGTGGTGGTGTTGCCCACCCCTTTCGAATGATGGTGGGTGGAGAGGTGTGCTCGGTCTCGTCATGCGGGAGGCGGTGTGGCGTTGATGGGGGACACAGGACGACGCGGCCTGGGCGGGGCTGGGGCCTGAGCTCTCCAGCAGCGGGCGGCGACATGGAGGTGGCGGCGCGCCACCGGTGTGGCCACCAACGATGGCGCAGGTCACTGGAGTGCGTGATCTAGACCCCGCAGAACGTGATTTGGGCCTTTGGACCTTGATCAGGGATGGAGGAGCCCGGGTTGGGCTGCGGTTGTGGGGGTCCTCGATCCCTTAGAAGTCTCATCTTTATCCTGCTTCCTTGGTGGCTGCCTTTGTGCTGAAGGAGGCTGGTGGCGTGGGGGCTGCGAGTCTCGCGAATAATGACGGTGGTCCTAGGGTTTCTCCCATGCCTAGAAGAAGAACCGCTGAATGCGTGTTGTCGTTGATCTGTGAGGATTGTCGAGTTTCGGAAGGCTCGGCTGGCAATCTCCCTTGGGCGCATCATGCCTGGAGTATGCTGGATTGGATAGGATTCGGTCGTGCGCACCCCTGCATTTTCTAACCATTTGGTTTCAAAGGGAGCGTTGCGAAGCTCTGCTGACTGTTACCATCATGAGAAACGTCTTATCAGTCCATAGTGAAGTCAATGGCGGAGAATATCATGAAAAGCAGAGTTACGAGGATTAGCAAATGTGGTTCGAGGGCTTGGTGATTCGTTACTTGTGGCAGCGACATTGTCAGTGCGGTGGCAACACAAATGAAGTTCAAATCTTATCTTGCAGGCCAAATATCCAAGGCCTAGTCTTAATTGGTTATGTATGTCAATGATCATGTTAAAGACATTGTTTTGCGACTAAGGACTTTCTCTAGAGTGAAAATCTATGATCTAGGATCGGGCGTCGATGTCGCTTGTGAACTGTTACCTTCTTGGATGCGTCGCTTTTGGAGAAGCTAGACTTCTGGTGCTATCTTCGTGGTGTTAGTACTACTGCTACAAGAAATAGATCACTGTAGCAGACTTTAGTTTTCTGTAATTTTTCTTTTTTTTCTTTTTTCTGAGTTGTGTGCATCCGTAAGGCTGTTAGGTCTATACACTATGTAAGAGGCTGGGTGTAATTGGTATCTTCTCGATATTAATTTATTTTAATATATCGCTTCTTTATAAAAATTTGAACTAATCAATTTCTTAACTTCTGATGTCACTACAGAAACGTGACTAGCGCCGACGACCGGCCCCCATCGGCGTAGCCCCTGATCCCCGTCAGCATCGACTATACCGACGGCTTCTGTCGGCGTATCGGTGTCGGCGTAATGCCCCATCGGCGTATGCAACTCTGCCGTTGGCGTATACGAAGCCGTCGGTGTACACTATCAGGCCGACGGTATCCCGAGGCCATCGGTGTATACGCCGTCGGTGTATATGCTATGGGACCCATATACCGGGTATATGTCGTTAGGCCGTCGGCGTAGCTACACGCCCTAACACCGTGCCGCGCCCGTCAGGCGGGCCAGCAACCTGGGCCACGTGGCCTCCTACGCCGACGGCTGGGCTAACACCGACGGTCATGATTGATACGGCTAATCCGACGCTATCTTACGTCGACGGCTGTCGTCGGCGGTTTTGTCCCTACAACGACGGGGTTTCTATGCCGATGGCCGCGTGCCCGGCTGACGAGCCCGGGCACTTGCGCTGACGGGCCTGACCTTTTGCCGTTGGAGTAGGTTTCAGTCGTTGGCGCTTCCAGTTATTCATGTAGTGTGTCTCCCCTTTCCATGTTCGTTCCACTATCTAACACCTCTTGTCTATGGTGTGATGGTCTAGTATTTGCTTCAAAACTACTTAAGACCATGCACTGTGTTGCAGCAAAGCGGTTCATCGAGCCCTTTGATCCGGTTCGATACATAACATGGCATGGATCAAGGTGTCATAAGGAAGAAAGCGAACCACCTTTTTTTGACAATGAAAAAGCGAACCACCTAATTAACCACCGAGCCTTGCTTCGGTGTCCCCCAAGGCAAAGTTTGAGAGGGGGGGGGGGGGGGGACCGGGTTACGGGTCTCTTGTAGATCCTGTTAAAAACATGCCACGTGTCTGCACCAATCTAGGAGCGGGCCGGTCTTTTTTTCCCTAAAACCATCCATTAGTAGCATGTCTTCTGGCTTATGGTATCTCTGCCCGCTCGCGGGATCATCTCCGACGCGACGAGATCCTGGCACCTTTTATTGACCAATCTCCTACATACGTTCATACCTCCATGAGTCAATGATGTGTTTTTCTGACTTGGAGATGGACTACAATCTGGAGAAGATATTATTCATCCACAAAATTGTGTATTGGTGATTCCCTGCGTGGAACTGCTAATACTAGTCCATCCATTTGGTGGTGACAAGAAAGTCCATTAGAGACACACAATATTTGATTCCATTGAAAGTAGGCAGGCATGGAAGTTTATCCACATTGACGATGGGAGTCACACGTAGTCCTTAATTTCGTGCGGCCATCGGCCGGCGCTCGCATCATCAGGAAAGACTAGAAACACCTTGGCGGCAACCACGGGGAAGCAGCAAGGAGGCGGGAGGCACTAGAGCTCGTGCTTCATGCCATGGCTGTTGTACTGCGGTCTGCGGACCGATGACATAGATGGGAAGTTCGGATATGGGGAAAAAACCAGTATTTAGGTTGGTGCTGACGGGTGGCAAATTATAAGCGGGGTGTACAAAAGATCTGGTCTTATAGAATTCTTTTCTTTCTAAAATTTTTTATTTTCACATAAGGCGTAATATGCCCAGATCTGACCCGGTACACATCCAGATCCCACCCGTAACCCGGTTTCTTCTCAAAGTTTGCTTAGGCTTTGTTCGGTTAGCCCCAACCCGGCGGGGAACCGGGCCTAATCCCTGTCAACCCGAGTGGTTCAGTTCCTGAGAGATTTAATCCCCGCCCACCGTAACAGCGTGTTCGGTTACTCCCGACGCGGAACCCATCCCGGCCCAAACCCTCTCGACCCCGTTCATTCCACGGTGGATTGAAACATCTTCTCCCAATCCGTGGCAGAAATCCATACCGAGCGACGCCTCACGAGACTCGGAGGCGGCGCGACCCGGAGGAGAACTCGACAGCAGCGGTGACGGTGCTCCGCATCTCCAGCATCCCTCCCCCACGACAGAAGCCTCCCACCAGTAAATCCCCTCTTCCTCCCAACTCCCAACCACCTCTCCTCTAGCAAACTCTGAAGTTTTTGGATCTGCCTGGTTATGGCGTTGACTTGTGGCAGGGACGGGGACGTGGAGGCCTGGTTTTCGCTGTAGTGAGCCTTGGCTTGTACTCTTTATTCTACCCCTCCCATGGCATGCGTGTTGGTCTAGGATTCATGCAAATATGAAGGGACCAGCCGTCTGTGAGCTTGTGTAGAATTTAGTTCTTTTCTTTTTGGTACACGTACAACACATCCATTCATGTTTTTTTTACTGGGAGAACCGTAGATCTAGTGCAGAATGCTTGGTTCAGGGGTTGCACCTTTTACTGGGAGTTAATTAGTTCTAATAAAAAGTTGTACGTGAGAGACTTATTCAATTCATATAATTGTATTCACTGTCACTCGATCAACATGCATACATTAGTTAATTAGCTAATGTATAGGTTGAGGAGTGCTGAACCACACCATGGTTAATGCGCAGAGTACTAGTATTCGTGCTCATTAGTCATTAATTTTACATAGTTGATTTTGGTCTCTTTCTTGTTTTTCTGCATAGGGATTAATCATGTGTCATCTTGTTTTATATAGCTTAACTCAGTCCAAAAATTAATGCCACGTACATGGAGAATATGCCTCCTAAACCATGAAATTAGTGATTTAGTTTCAATGCCAATGAAAAATTCCATCTTTACATGTATGTACAAAGTTCAGATTAGTAGTTTGTCAAGCAGATAGAGAATTAGAGATACAAGACAAGACGATAGTCTTTATTTGGATATTTAATCTTGTATTCAGATCTTGACTTGGACTTCATCATTGTTGATGTAATTGTCTGTTAGGCCTAATGGTGGTTGCTTGTTTCTTTGTTACTCTAACTTATGGATATGCTTCTATTGGGCCTTTTCTTTACAAGCTTCATATAGTTTAGGAGATGAGTTTAGTCTACCACGAACTTGGCAACTTCCTAAATTCATTTTCCTGACTCGTCGAGAAATTTGTTTGCCGATTACTTATTTAACTTCTTTTCAATGCTAAATAGTGCACACCAGAAAATTCTATTTTGTAAATGTTATGTTTATCTTTTTGAATGCATTTCCCATATTAGTTCATTATTTTTCTTGACAGGAAGTGTGTATATATATTTGCAGTTTAGCAAGCAAATGAACTACAGCTAACTGCAGAGTTGCCCTCGACGACTTGGCGGTAACGACAACGGTATCCACTACTTAGACGACGGCCTTCTGGCAGGTAAGGACCTAGTCCTCCTCTTCAAGTTATTGATTTCATATGGAGCTTAAGATTTTTCTACCTGAAACTAAGTAGATTAACATAAAGTCATCTGTCTGACAAAATGCATGCCTTTTAGCTGAAGTCCACATTGTGCATGGTTTATAGTATTTCAGTTTACTGCCTCTTTAAAGTTATTATTTTGCCTGTCATGGTTTCTGATCCTTCTCAACATGAATAGTCATGTTGTTTCTCTGAACTGATACTAAAGCTATGATTTTACAATGCCGAAGCCTCCATCTATGTCCATAGTTTCATTTTTGTATGCTAGGAATGGTAGTTTCATTTATAATCATTGTCCTTTATTTTTATCCATGTTGGACTGCATCTGTGATGAGGATTCATTGATGAAAATATTTTCTTTAATTTTCTAAATTTATATTTCAATAGCCGTGGTGTTTTGGATTATACCTCGTATTCCTTGATAAATTTATGGTTGTACGGAGTTGAGTGATTGAATTTATGTGTGCCTACAACGTGTGGTCTCCTGCTCAACATTGATAACATTTTTCTAGCTGAGCCTTGTGCTTACATTCTTGGATCCTTATGGCGAGGTGTACAATGATGTATATATTAACCTGTGTTTGCCTCCTGCAGTTTCTGTTCTTGGGCTCATCTCAAGGGTCATGTATGGCAAGGTGCTCCCTCCTTCCACCCCTTGCTGGTTGGAGATGACCCCACGGTCAAGTGTAGAGGTGACGACTTTGAGGTGCAGTGCGTGAGCTCAGAGGGTATCTTGGAGGGCAAAGAACTAGGGTTCTACACGAGGAAGCTTCATAAGAAAGAATGCATATAATTCCCTGATTTTTATTGGTTGTTGCATCACTATTTTTCTGAAAACAAGTCAAAATCTAGCTTGAAATATTGAGCTTTTTCAGATACTTATGTTCCATCTTTATCCTATTGACAACACTATTTCGTTATGTACATGTTTTATGAGCACGTGTGATTTCTTGGCACCGTTTTAGATATCAGACTGCTCAAGTTGAGGGAGGCAGAGCGTTCTGAATCATGGTTTTATCATTTTCCTGTACTACCAGCTCATATTGTAGAACTTAAAAATAGAACAGAGTTTAGGATGCGGGGATTGGTGGGAAAGGGTTGGTGGGGGTTTGGGTGACACGATGGGATCACCCCAATCCCAGCAGGGGTTGGTTCCATGTGGAGATAAAACACTGGCAACCGAACAAGGCCTTAGGGGGGGGGGGGGGGAGATACCGAAGCAATTGTGTTAACCACCTTCATTGCCATGTCCTCTTATAATTCTCGGGAGCTGCAGCACGTTTCATACTCTGTACCTTCACATTTCTGCTGAAATATATACAGATGTCGTGAAACCGCACAACACCCCTGCCAGCCCGTCGCATGGGAGACTTTCCACCCAAGGTGCGTCACACTGGCCAATAGCGATGGTGACAAACATGATGAGGACGGGTGAGGTTGATGAAAATGCACACATCTACAAGCTCATATTGTTCATCATAAATGTGATACTATCGCCATGGTTATGGAGTCGTATCAACCGAATGTGATGTTTAGAAGAAGATTTAATTAAGGTCACAGGGTTGCCTCTTGGAACGCTTTGATGTAGTCTTTAGGATTAGTTCAATTATCGTCAGGGCCGATTGATTTCTTTGGAACCTACAAGAGAAATGTCAATTCTATGTGGGTTCTTTGTTTAGAACAATGACCTAGCCAGAGAACATGCTTTCATCATTCATCGATATTTGGTAGTGCATAGGACTGCACTCTCCAGCTGGCGCCGGTCCTGCTGGTTACGGTACGACGCACAACCCGGACCTCACCGCTCCTCCTACCTCGAGAAGGAGTTCCATGGCCTCCTACCTCAAGAGGAGTTCACCGCTCCTCCTACCTCGGAAGGAGTTCCATGGCCTCCACCCAAGGACTCACAATGTAATCACACAATATCAATTTAGCTAGAATGAAGAGCAATAATTATATTTGCCTTCAGTATCGATAGCCAGTTAGTTCAAGACCCATTTGAACTTGAAATTGATAAATCGTTGTAAACACCTCGGTATTGGCGTAAATTTGCATAATAAGGGAGAGAGCGAGCCAATGAACGCTTTGACTGCACTCTCCAGCCGCCGCCGCTCCTGATCGTTATGGCACAGTGCTCAACCCGGACATCACCGCTCGCGCATGATCTGGAAGTTCTCATGCCAGCGCAGATCAAGATTCGCTTTGTCGAGTGTGACAAGGTTGTCTATTTAAACCAATAGGAAGTTTGTCATGGGAGCAGTATGAGACTAATTTGTTTAGCACAAAACACGGGCTGTTGCCCAGCCTATTGGAATGACGTGCCAGAACCACTACACACTCCTACTACTTTACATGTTCTTCTCCTTCAGAGCAACACACGAATGGGGCAATTGTACCAGATCTGAAAGCCTTGACCTAGGCCAGACCACAGCACAGGTGAATGAGTTGTCTATGGATGGATGGCTTGCTAGCTTCTGTTATTGTGCTGGTGGCCATCGATTGGATCTTGGAGAAAGCTAAATCCAATAATTCCTTGCATTTTAACATGAATCACAAGACATGGAAAAAACTCAATATTTCCATATAGACTACAAGCTTCTATGAAACCAAGGAAATATTTTTTGGAGAAAACTAAATCTTGGATAACTTGAACACAAACTACACGTCAAAGCATAATTTGCTAGGTGGACATATCACATATGTTAAAAGATGTAGTTCGTCCTTTGGATCTTGATGAACATCATCCTTCTACTTGGCCCCTCAGGAACTTTGAAAAAAAAAGCAAGCTTCAATCTCTTATATTTCTTCTGTAAAATGTAATATTTTTTGAGAAGTAAAACTTTGGACGAACTGCTCTGCATGAATGTTTGTGAAGCTGTAGGCCAAGGGATAGAAAAATTGGCTAGCCCAATCCTATGCATGTATAAGCCCCAAATCATTAAATGTATGAACCATTTAGATACACCTTTAAGAAACAGCCCATTGTACTAACCGTTTCTTAGAATATGTCAGTGCATATGACAGCGTGCTAACAAACAGTCCATTGTGAAAGGCCTGACAAACTCTAGTGACAATCATAACCACTCATTGTTATGGAAGATGTACATCATAAAAGCCCATATATCAAAAATAAATGCGTTAAAGACCATATAACATATTAAAAACCTCATCGATATACAAATTTCTGTCAACAAAAAGAGCCCAACTACTAACCAAGCAACATCCATGATAAGACAAGATCTCTCTCTCTCTCTCTATCAAGATCTTTTAGGGTAAAAAATATATTATGAAGATCTTTTAGGGTGGATATATTATTTATGAAGATCTTTTAGGGTAAAAAATATATCAAGAAATTAAACTAACATAAAAAATTCCACAACCACCCAGAACACGTCCAAACTACCATACATAGCCACCAATGGAGTGTTTCATCTCCATGTTTCACAAGTCATTTCATCATCGATGTGCGCTACATAAACAGACAATAGAAACTAAACCCCCACAACAAAATCTAACCATAGAAACAACACAAACAAAATATATTCATATACAAGCACGGCTGAGTGTGTTGTCTCGAAGCTTCATAGTCATTGAAGTTCAACATCTTTCTCATCAATTGTAGAATAAAATTGCATTGAAGGAAAAAAACAAATGGGTTGTCACAACTTGGGATTTGGATATGTCGTTGTGAATTGAAGGCATAGTACTTGCTAATCATTATGGCCTGTCAAGATATCATACATTTTTATGTTCCATTCATATCCCCTGGCCCTATGTTTCTCCCATTTCATATCCCCAGGCTCTTTGTTTCTTCATTTCATATCCATGGCTCTCTATTTATCACTTTGAACCGCATCCCTTCTCCTGTGATCCTTCGTCCAATTTCCATTATGTCCTCTAGACCGAAATGAGACCACAACATCCGTTGCCATAGCCATAGAGAGAGGCTAACAAAATAATATATGAAATTCATCCTTGACAAAATACACATTCTGGTGATGTCCAAATAGACACTTAAGAAAAATCATTCATGGATATGCACGTGCTGCATATTTATGGACAAACCTCTTCAAACACTTATGAATAGTTTGTCTAGTCTTCTAGAACATACAACTTCTTCGGGTTATTGTTGTTGGTGAATCCCCCTTGCCGCTGTGCGCTGCCGATTTGTTGCCTCTTCCATTGTCAGTGTTATCGCTATTATCTTCATCACGACTATGACAACAATTGTCGCGAGCTTGTCCTAGACCCTCATGCACAACAAGGTAGGGGTCACCAACCACGACGAGAAAAATTCCATCATACAAAACCATTTCTCCATGGTGAATAAAAAATAAATTGCACTAGACAGTTGCAACACATACAATAGAGCATGGAGTAGCATAAAAATAGAGGTTTTCCTTAGTGGTTATGCAAGTGGATTCGGTGCACGTATGTGACCTAGGAGACGGACCGCCATCAAAGTGAGAGTTCTTTTTCATCAAAGTGAGAGTAAATGTATAAATAATATTTCAACTTGTAACATCGAGTAATTTTGTCCTCGGTTAGTTTTTCAAGTTTGCATACATGTATATCAATTGAAAATTTTCAAGATTGTATTTACATGGCTTGAGTTTGACAATTGACAAAAAACATTGGTAACAATTCGTTTTTATGAATATAACCTACCACAACATTAAATATTGGTACATTGTATGGTTCTTGGCGGATATATTTTTGTGCCTCTCTTTCTCTCTCCCCCTTTATTTGCAAGTTTAGGAACACACTATTATTATAGTACTTACTTTATCCAATCACATGCTCCGGAGAAAGCCATTATTTACGAATCCACTGTTTCAATACACTTCTACTACACCCGCCACGATCGGTAGAAACAATACTAGAGTACGGTGCAACTTATATATGCACAACTCTTGACCAAGTGCACCCCATTGATACTTGAGAGCCATTAAGGTTCATCATCTTTCTCTCATAAGACCAGTTGTTAAAAGAAAAATAATGTTAGAACGAGAAATATTGAGAAGAAGGTGAGAATAGGAGATGTCAGGAAGGGAATGCGCTCCGACCTGCCCACACGATCGCCTTCTCTCTCAAGCAGTGTGTAGCATGCAGCGACCCTGCCACCAGCCGTTCAGAGAATGCATGCTACATAGGAGGCGTTGAACAGACCTATAGCTGGTTGCCTCCCAATGCATGGCAAAAAGGCGTATCCTATAGTGTTCATTGTTGACACCAGACTAATACACTCTTGGCTCAGGGGCGGAGCCAGGATTTGATATTGAGGGGGGCGAAGATACTGACGATCATATATAAGATTTTTTTCTCATGAAGACAACAATTAGCTATCATTTTGTGTTGGAAGAACTGTTTGGATAAAAATCATAACAGTATATCAAAGTATCGGCATATAACTAATATTAATATGTATCACTAAATCTTAGACAATAGAAAACAAAAAATTAGTTTATATTGGATCAACTTTATCTCTATGAGTATAAAACCTGATAATTTCATTGCAGGTGACCTTTCTATTATTATTTTGCAATAAGTTTTCGTCATCACCGAGCAAACATCAAACAAAAGACGTATATTATTTTGTAAATTAATCAATTAGACTATAGATTATGCAATCTATCGATAAAATACTAATGATTTGGTACCTTCAGTCAGAGTGAGGAAGATTGATTCCTACACTCGATGGCACAACATGCTTATTGTTGGCGTTGCGGCATGATTAACAAAGGTAGAAACTGGCAAACAACATGGTTGGCTAGCATGGTGCCGCGGCCACGACATCGCGTGGCGTATGGCTACTGAGTAGGAGCAAGCGATGGTGGCATACATCGAGTCAGTTGATCTGAACAATTGCATATAGTGCTAGCTATTAGGTCTAGTTACACAAATGAAGAATGTTGGGACATGTTACTATGGTTGACTAATGAAACGAATTCATGGGCTATATTTGGCTTTCAGTATAGAGAAAAAAGACAATTCAATTAAATTTGGGCTTAGTGTTAATTAAGCCTATGAGACCATTAGTTTAGTACTAAAATCTGCACCTATCTATTAAGGGGGCTGATGGTTAGGGGACCCCCCCCCCCCCTTGGCTCCGCCCCTGTCTTGGCTGGATGATTTTCTACTCGCAACGATACCTCCACCGCATGACCTGCATGCCCCCAAAGCTTTCTTCTTTGTAATAGGAACTTGTACTAAGTACATTTGCATTTCATAACGTGACTCATGTTGCTATGACTAATAATTGTGCCAACATGAAAAATTATTGGTTTTGCATGTGTTATGTATGAAATCACTTCTCATGGTTTACTAAGATCATTCATTTTGTCTAACACCATTTACTTCTTATATAGACATTTACTTGTGTGTCATTCTTTTATTCTCTACTCAAAAATCAAGCTGAAAGGAGGCTTGACACAACGAGGATGGATTCCACCATCAACAAAAAACAGTGTTATGTCTGCGCATTCAAGCTGGTTTGCAGCGGTGATTATGAAACGGGGAAGATGGTCTTCAAGGCATTGTGGGAGACAAGGGGACCAGCAGGGGCCATGCCCCCCTCCCAAGATGGAAATTTTTCCTATATACCCCTAGATTTGTGTGCAAACCCCCTTCAAAACTGGTGAAATTTAGTGTTCGGCCTTACTAACAACTCTAGTGCCTTGCTCTTTGTCATCTCTTCCCAACTCCGCCCCTGGTTCAAGGAGAAGCCGCTCGATGGTGGGCTATTTGTAAGATCTCGTCACCGAGGGCGCCACAGTCAACGAGCACATCATAAGGGTTGAAGGAATTCGTCTTGGTGGTACCATCGACGTTCCTTCAATTGTTGAAACTGACTGTCAGCACATTGTAGACATCCGACATCCTGACTACGGAGGTGCATGATAGGTCCCAAGCAAGCATTCCTCTGGAACTAGCAGAATGTCACCTTCTAGCGGAAAATTTTGGAAACCTAAAGATTGAGAAGATCCTTACAATAGCCAGCAAAGTAGCTCATCTTCTCGCATCTTACGGTAGCTCTTCTATATCTAGTGGTGTAATGCATCTCCATGCCCCAGTCTGCATACCGGAACAAGTGATGCTCAATTTTAAGGATAACTATATCTCTTAATATTTGTTGACCCCGTTTGTTTTTAAAAAGAGGATAGCATAGGGCTTGTTTCTCCTCCTTGAGTAAGTGTGTGAACTTAGTCCATGGACCACTATAGTGAAATTAGTATTTCACCTTTTAACATACGCCAAAGAAGTGGATTATGAAAACTACACTCAAATATTTTAAAGTAATTCTCGTATAACTCTAGACACATTTTCAATGTAACAAACTATTATTAGGTTTTCTCAAAAATCATAGTCATACGGCTTGAGCTTGAAAATTCACAAAATCATGATAAACATCTAGCTAGCAAATGATCCAACACTTACGATAGCTTCATGTAATTTATGTGCTTACTTTATTTCTCTTGTACAATCCTCTTGTACACATGTAACCAAAAATAAAAATATATGGATTCATGCACTAGAATGCTATTTTTCCTTTAAAACAAATCAATAGTAGTTATATGGCACAAAAGTTCCATTCTTGGTCGACATAGGCTCTGGGATAGTCTCACTTTTTTTTGAAACGTGTTACAAAGCCTGCATTGCACATTCTAGATCGGAGGAAAAAAATTGATAGAAAAAACCATAATATAACTATTTTAAATCAGGTAAAACCACTTGGAGATTATAGCGTATTCTCTCAAATATAGGTGGCAATCTAGCCATATGACTTGTACTACTGCCTCCATCTTAATGGTGTAGAGTATTGGGGAGGAAGAAGAACCAATCTCTCTCTCTCTCTCTCTCTCTCTCTCTCTCTCTCTCTCTCTCTCACACACACACACACACACACACACACACACACACACATTCATTCTGACAACTACCATTAAATGTGAAGATTTTTCCGTGCAAAAATATCTCATACAATTGATCAGTGGCAGATAATTTTAGCAACCACGCTGTGCCCGATTATATATCACCACCGATGGCGAGTGTTCTCTCTGCATGCTTCACGATCACTATATAAGCATCTTGTACCAACCGTGAACACACACAATGGAAGAAAAATCCATATAAGAACACTGATGAGAGAGCACCTTGCTCTTATACATATCAGAAATCATTGAGGTTTAGCTTGCTCTTCTTATACACCAAAGTGTTAGGGAAAAATGGCGCAGGGAAGAAAAAAGAAGAATGAAGATTTCGTTGGGAGTTGGGAATAGGAGACACCAGGAACCACATGCTGAAATGGAAGCAGATGTGCTGTATGATAGACCTTGCATAGCCTAGCACAACACCATGCCGTCTCCCACCTTCACGTGCGCCTGGCGGTCATGGCAACACGATCGAACCAGCAAGGCACCGGTCTATAGGCATGATCATACCTCCCGGGCACGGTAGCTGTCTTTGCTGCCATGTACTCCTCCGCACCCGCTGGTACCAGAACGACGTGCCTTGTGGATTTGCTCTTCGACGAGATAAGTGTGTCTAGTGCCTCGGTGGAATCATCCTAAGCACGGACATCAACTTCAGTCAGAACGTGAGTCGGTCACCACCGAACGCCACAATGCGCAGATGTGCTCGGTGACCAGCGCCCAGTGGCAGACCCAAGAAAAGATCGCAGGGTGGACACACTCCATAAAAAAGAAATTGCACTAGCCCATGTGCCGTGTAAAAATGCCAAATGAGTACCGCAAATAGCGAATTATGTCTCACAACATGATAGTTTAATAAATATGTTCCAAATTTGTAAGAATACAATGCAAGTAGGTAAAAACATGAATAATTTAATTTTATTATGGAAAAGAGACATAAAATGTCACCATCCATCTCAATGGTCAATTCTGCAATTACTAGTTTATAACCATCAATAAAGACAAGTAAACAACTGAAATAAACGACGGTAAAATTGATCTCTTTAGAGATCGAACTTCTGCATAGAGGGAGCAAGCAGCTTAACCAACATGATAATGTGCTCTAATAGAAAATAGGAGTGCAATTGGGACCGGTAATCGTGATCGCTTGGTGGATAAGATGGTCTGCTGGTGGCACCTCGCCTGAAAATGGTGCATTGCCGTATCGCGCCAGTGTGTCGAGCCCCCAAGCCCGCACAGCAGCCTGGCATGTGGTGCTCGCTTGCCGGCGGTGCAAAGTTGTGATTTATAAGGCCTTGGATCATGAAGTGAATGTGGTGGGTTATGTGAGAAAGCCTGGTCTCATCGGTACTCCTTGGAGACCTTCATTATGGAGATCTATAAGGGGAAATCGGCATTCTAGGGACAACGGAGTCATCGGAACTATACTGTCCAGGACAAGTCGAACATAACCTACTTCCATGCCATTGCCAATGGCCGTTGTAGGAAGTGCTCGATTCCCTTCCTCTGGGAGGTTGATAATTTTCTAGAAGATTCCAAGGATATCTCCTCCCATATTTATAAGGACCTGTTCTCCTCCACGTCCCACTCATGGATCGCTCTGGCAGCAGATTTCTGGCATCCTGGCGCTTTGGTTATTCCTGACGAGAATGCGGAGATTACCCTCCCATTCTTTCCTGGTGAGGTAGCCCGAGCAATCAAGACCATGAAGACTAATTCAGCCCCTCGGCCGGATGGTCTTCTTCCAAAATTTTTGGGATCAGCTTCAGTCGGTGATTATGCCTATGTTTCAGGAGTTACACACCGGGATGTTGGTTATGTCACGATTGAATTTTGGCATGATTACCTTGATCCCCAAAGTCATGGTTGCCAGGGATATCCACCAATTTAGGCCGATCACGGTGATTAACGTAAACCAACGGATCTTTGCTAAAGTCCACGCCACCATACTAGCCCCAATTGTGGAGCGACTTAATCATCCCCTCCAATTCGCCTTCCTGAAGGGTCGCCTAATCCATGATGGCGTTCGTGATCTTCATGATATCATCCATGAATTTAAGGTATGACACCGTAAGGGTGTGTTCCTTAAACTGGATTTTCAGAAGGCATACGACCGGTTGTGTTGAGATTTCCTTCGGCAGGTCTTGGAGCGGAGGGGACTCGATGACAAAGTGATCCACTGGATAGTGCAGTTCGTCATGAGTGGAAACATGGATCAATATCAATGGGGAGGTTGGTCCATATTTTAGACCGTCATGTGGAGTTAGATATGGGGATCCTATTTTCCCGCTTATGTTCAACTCCGTAGTAGATGCCTTGACAGAGATTTTGGATAAAGCCAAAATCACTAGCCACATCTCCGGTGTGGTAGGGATATTATCCCCGGGGTGGTGGTGGGGGGGGGGGGGGTGGGGGGAGGGGTGTCCCACCTCCAATATGTCGATGACACGATGATCATGGTTTAGGGGTCGAAGATGGACATCATCAATCTGAAGTTCCCGCTCCTTCGCTTTGGCTTGATGTCACTACAACAGGCATCACGAGCCTTGGTGCTTAGAAACGTCAAGGCACACGCCTAATCGCCGTGTTCGCGCTGTTACGGCAAAAAATCCGCCAGGGATAACTGCGTCTGGAAAAATTTTAGGCAGCATTATTTTTGGATCGGCACATCTTCAACTGCCGAGCTAGCGCTACCACTGTGGCCCATTGTAGGCCGGCATAGACTAGGTGCCCTGGAAGCTCTACGTGCCCTACACAATATGTTGCCATCGTATGTGGCCCATGCACCGCATTTTAGTGCTCCTGATGATCTTTTTTGACACAAAGATTTAGCTAGCTTTTATATATTTAGGGTTCCCCTAATTTACCAGAATTCACAGAAATTCATAATATGAACCACACATGACGCTTCCAAATATCACATCATAAACTCGAATATATAGCATAACATAGTATCAAAAACATATATCGTAGCACTACAAAAGGCATCACAATCAGTTTTGACAAATCAATCACATAAGTTTTCAAGAAAAGTTTAAGTGTGATCGACTTCACACATATTAACTCAATCATCGACCATCTGGGAACCCAATTGGTCCAGGGTAACAAGTGCTATGATGAAGTGTTGAATGCTTGGTCTTCAGTTGAGTTTGCAGCACTCTGACGATCCTGATGAATAAGGAACAAAATGAACTATAAACCACTTTGTTGTAAACAAGGAAACATGTATGAGAGTATATATACTAGATAGAGGATCAGACATACTTTTGTTGTTACCTAGAATAGAAATAGGTCTTTTGTTGGACACATGAGATCCTTCTGGCTTCATAACCTACGAAGTCAATAGATAAATATTTGTCAAGACATGCGCATTTGGTAAATATGGAAGCCGAGCATCTTTATTCACTTAGATTTATAAATGGCCAAGCAATGTGATGATTTATACCTTGGCCCAACTTCTTAACCTTTCTGCTTGGCCTAACCTGCGGCCCAGTCTTATCTATCACAATGTCAATCACCATCTCGCAGAATTCACCTAACAGTTGTCTATCATCCCAAAGTGCACACTTGTCTCTGGAAGTTAAATTCCCAAACACAGCTGTCCCATGATTTGTCATCGATCGCAGACCCACTTTTTTTAATCTACACAAAGTTATATAGCATCGAAAACATATGCATTCCTATATGCACCGATAATAGATGCATCAACTGACAATAAGTTATCTATAAGACATATACCTGAGCTCCGTAGTTAGTAGAACTCAAGGACTTGAGAACTTCATCTTGTTGTCGGTCCTCGGACAACCGCATGAAAACTAGGGGCCTAGAATGACCTCGTGATCTCTTATTCTTGAAACTATTTCCTCCAACAGATGAAACTGCATCTCCCTTGAAAGCAACAACAGCAGTGTGGGGGCAGCAACATCTGGAGTGGTGTTTATAGCGGCATCATCACCATCTAGAGGTGTACCAGCAGTAGCAACATCGGCAACATCTAGAGTTAGCACTTCAGTATGAGCATCTAGAGACAGAATAGGGTCAGATTTTGCTGGAGTAAACACATGTAACCAAGGTAAAAAGATATACTTTCCCTGATATATGAGGAGTGTCCATGTCTTATGCGCCAAGTAACTGTTATGTTCTTGACACAGTGAGTCACTAAACTTGTCCCACATGTGCATTTAAGTTATCTATATCAAAAATTGAACTAACCAGTCACTCAACTTGTATTTAGGTGCACCCGAGGTCGCAAAACGGTCTACTGTCTGGTTTTTGCCAAACCAGGTCGGGTATTGAACAAACTGACTATAGTTAGCCACGGGCTAATGAAACACTATATGGAATTCATCCTTGACAAGGAAGCAAACACAAAATACACATTCTGGCGATTTACAAATAGATACTTTAGGAAAAAATCATTCATGGATACACTGGCGGAGCTACATGAAGGCCGAACTAGGCCACGGCCCGCCCAGGTTTTTGGCCAAAAAATTAACTACTACTCATAAGGCCCAATTCACTAGAGCTACCATGGTGACTCAAGAAAAACACCACGCGAATGGCAGGCTCTCGGCCTCACGCGACTAAAGACCAGACTACAGAGTACGGAGCAGAGCACCATGGACTAGGGTTAGAAATTGAGGAAAGAGGCGGAAGCGAAGCAGGTCAGCAGCCAGCAGGGTCAGGGTGGGATGCCGGTATAGCGCCCTCGCCGCCTCGCCGGTTTCCGCCGTCGGCCGCCCCTAGCCAGGGTCGCCGCCTCGCCGGGCTTGCCTGCCCGCACGGCTCCAGCAGCATGTTCTGTTCGAATCTCCCCTAATTCAGGTCAGTTTCTCTCTTTCCCCAAATTCTTGGTGTTATTTCAATTTGATAGCATTGATTTGTTCCTGAATTTGTTTTCAATTTTACAAATTACAGCAGCCATGAGAAAGGCCACTAATAGTCAGATAAGAATTGATTTTGTCTTAAAAAGAAAAATAGATGAAATTAGTGAAGTTGAAGAAGATCCAACGGCACCAGCAATTGATCATTTTCCTTTGCTTGAATTGGAACAGCACCAACAGAATCATGGCAATGAACACTCAAATGAACTTGTTATTTTTCAAGGTATCGAGTTCTTACAGCGAGACCCTGGATTGCGCCCTCAAATTTGGTAATATCCACCGAAGCAAAGAGATACTGTGAGGAGAGCATATTTGTTGTTAGGACCTATGTAACCCCATCTTCAAAACTACAAGCTTTCAGGTGAACAAGGGCATCGACGCCGCTTCGAGTATAGTTGGTTTGGTCTCTTTCCATCATGGCTGGAGTACTCAGAGGAGAAAAGTCGTGCATATTGCCTCTTTTGCTTCTTGTGTACTCCCTCCGTTTCAAAATATAAAATGTTTTAGCTTTCTGAAGCAAATGTATCTAGACTTCTTTTAGTATGTAGGTTCACTCAGGTTTGGAGTGAATCTACACACTAAAACAAGTCTAGATACAATTTCTTCATAAACCTAAAACATCTTATATTTTGAAACGGAGGTAGTAGCAACAAGGAGAATACAAGAGGTGGTTCTCATGTCTTCGCAGTGGATGGATTTCATGGTTGGAAGAGGGTTGATTCAGGGAGAAATTGTGCTTTCTTGACTCACATAGGTTCTGGACCATGCTCGCCACACAACAATGTAGTCAGCAATTGTCGTGACTTAATGCATCAACCATGCCACATAGAGAATGTTATAGCAGTGACGGACAAAGAGAAGGTGGAAAGAAATCGCTTGCGGCTACGAGTCTCAATTGCCACTGTCAAATGGCTTGCATTTCAAGCTTGTGCTTTTAGAGGGCATGATGAGAGACCTCAGTCGAAGAACAAAGGAAACTTTCTTGAAATGAGCGACCTTCTTGCTGAATTCAACCCCAAGATTGCCAAAGTTGTGTGTGTGTGTGGGGGGGGGGGGATGCTCCATACAATGCAAAATACACATCACCTGAGATTCAAAAGGAGCTTCTAGGTATGTTTGCACTCAAAATCAGTAAGCATATCCATGATGAAATTGGAGATTCAAAATTCTCTATTTTAGTAGATGAAACATGTGATGTATCAAAGAGAGAGAAAATGGCATTGGTTCTTAGATTTGTTGATAAAGGTGGTGTTTTGCAAGTGAGATTTTTTGACTTGATACATGTGGCAAACACAAGGTCTTTGACACTTAAACAGGAATTGAGCTTTGTTTTGTCAAACAGTGGTTTTGATATTCAAAACCTTCGAGGATAAGGCTACGACGGGGCTAGCTACATGAGAGGTGAGTGGAACAGATTGCAAGCTCTTTTCCTCCAGGAATGTCCATATGCTTATTACGCACATTGTTATGCCCATCGATTGCAACTTGCTCTAGTTGATGCATCCAAAGAAGTGGTTTCTGTTTCGCAGTTTTTTCAAAAGTTAATCTTTGTCATAAATATTGTCGACTCCTCTTCAAAGCGTCATGATGAGCTTCATCACGCCCAAGTAGTTGAACTACAAAATGGAATATCTAATGCTAGCATTGAGACAGGCCAAGGGGCAAATCAGATCCGTGCACTTAAGAGACCAGGAGACACAAGGTGGGATTCTCACTTTGCTGCAGTTTACAGTCTTATGAAGATGTTTTGTGTTGTTTATTCTAGTATCCAAGATATGGCTGCTGATGGATCACTTGGGAGTATTCGTGCAGATGCGGACACATCTTTCAACTACTTGTCATCATTTGAGTTTATATTTATCCTATGTTTGACAAAGGAAATATTTGAGATAACTGAAGTGCTTGGCCAAGCTGTCCAGAAGAAGTCACAGGATATTGTAAATGTCGTTCGTTTAGTGTCCACCACAAAAGATTGCATTCAACAGCTGAGGTCAGATGATGGCTACCAAGAATTTATTGCTAAGGTTATCGAATTTTGTGTGAACCACTCCATCAGCATTCCTGACTTTGAGGAAACATACATCCTGCGAGGTGGTCGTGCCCGTCATCAGCCTGATCAGCTCACTAAAGAGCATTATTTTTGAGTGAAAATATTTCATGCAATGCTAGACACTCAACTCTTTGAATTAAATCGAAGGTTCAATGAGAAGGTAATGGATCTTCTATCCACTAGTGCCACTTTGATTCCTAAATACAAATTCAAAGGATTCAAAGCTAGTGACATATGTGAGATGGTGAAAACGTATTACCCTACAGATTTTCCCTAAGATGTTTATGCATTGCAACAACAACTAAACCATTTTGTTGTGGATGCTTCCAAAGATGAAGAGTTAAAAAATATATCGACCTTAATTGATCTTTTCCGGTGCCTGGTAGAGACAGGAAGACATACTATCTACAATCTGATTGACAGGTTGCTCCGCTTTCTTATAACTCTTCCGGTTTCTACGGCGTGTGCTGAACGTTCATTTTCAAGTTTGAAGATCATTAAAACAAGGCTGCGCAATAAGATGGAGGATGATTTTCTTGCCAATAATCTGTTAGTTAACATAGAAGGTAATATTCTGGAGACATATACCTATGAAGATGTCATTTTAGATTTTCGAAGCAAAAAGGATCGAAAAGCTTAACTGTAGCATCAACTATCAAGTATGTATATGCCTGAACATCCACTGTCTATCTTCTTATGTAGTTATGTGGCATCTTTTGGTGTAGCTCTTTTGTTGTTAGCCATTTTGTACATATTATATGTATGAATGTATCACTCTACCGACTTGTAACCAATGACAAACACAATATTTTGCTGGTCCAATGCAATGGTATGATTGAGAATGAAAAATTTATGTTCTTTTCTAGCTTGGCCCGCCCATGAATTTCTTTGTAGCTCCGCCACTGCATGGATATGAATGTGCTGCATATTTATGAGCAAACCTCTTCGAACACTTATAAATAGTTTGTCTACTCTTCTAGGACATACGGATTCTTGGGGTTATTGTTGTTGGTTAATCCCCCCTTGCCGCTCGGCGTGCACTTCCGACTTGTTGCCCCTCTTCCATTGTCTGTGTTACCGATATTATCGCTATCACGATTGTTACAACAATTGTCATGAGATCGTCCTAGAACGTTTGTGTCCACCCTAGCCTTGTCTACCCTGAATCACAGACATTGGCAGAGTACTAGGATCCCCCCTCAAGAAAATTCGGTCACCTCTCAAAGCTCCGAGCTGAAGGTACAACTAGCAAACAAACATAAGCTCGAAGCGGGGGTACACGTCACAACAACATGGTTATATTTGACATCTAAGATGTCGACGATAGGTCATTGCCTCATGCACAACAAGGGAGGGGTCACCAATCACGATGAGAAAAAAATCCATCATACAAAACCATTTCTCCACGTATATTAAAAAGTACATGGCAGCACGAAACACATGCTGGAGACACTGGTGGAAAAGAGGCCTATAGCCCCAGTTCGTATGGGCCATTAGCCCCGGTTCTGGATCCGGGGCTAGCCAGGCGGGGCTATTGCTAGCCCCGGTTCTGCCCCGAACCGCGGCTAATGGTGCTCCACGTGGACGGCTGGCGAGCGAGGGGCCTAGCAGGCAAAGGTACCGGTTTTTAATAGGAAGCGGGGCTATTGTTCCCCTGCCACGGCAGGAAAACGGCTTGTTTTTGTGCCGCGAGAGGATCCATTTCCTGCTATTTTTCATTTATTTTTTTGGGCATTTTTTTAATTTGTGTTTTGCGCTAAATTGGATGGCATAATTAATACTACATACAACAATGAAGGAACAACTATATAGTGCACATCATCGTCGCGAATATATTACACCATCTCATCCAATGTGCGTTGTCGAACATATTACAAAATGTACGCACCACGAGTTATTACATGCACATTACAAAACATATCACACTCGCATATCCATCGGCGGGGAATAGTATTCTCCATTCGGATTTAGGACCTCGACATCTATGAATCCGACAATTTCTTCTTGAATTGCTCGTATGCGTTCTTGTAGTAGAAGACTGTCCCGCAACCGTTCGGCCTAATATAATTTAAAGAAGGGGTCAATATATATGAATTAATGAAAATGAACACAATTGATGGTAATAAACTAAAGTTATGAATATTGTTTATCGTACTTCAATTTTTTTTAAGTCCCTCTTTGCGGCAGTATATTTGGTCGTCTGGCGAATGAACTCGCATACATAGTAGCCACATAAGTTATTCCCGGGTTCCTGCCTCGAGCACTTTACGAGAACATATATAGTTCAATCAAAATAATATTCAAGCATGATATTGAAACTAGAATCAAAGAGATACGCGGATCTAGCTAGTACTACTTACATTAAGTTGTTGAAATGTAAGCTCTGGCTTCCAAACGCCAACAGCCGTGGCGGTGAACCGTTTCCAAGCCCTGCCCGGCAAAGAAGATGAATAACGGAGTTCTATATTGATCACTTGTTATCAGCGAGGAAATAGTGCTGATATAGTGACATAATGATTGAAATTACCTCTGGATAGCTGAGCTAAGATTATACATGCAATGAACGATAGCTGAGCTGGAACGACTTAATTATACATAAATTAATAATACTTACAAACAATAGGCACTCATGATAGATTTGTCGAGGGCGTCTTGTTGGTATAACTGAAATAACTTATCAAATTCAATCATTACCACGCCATCTCCATGCCCATAATGCTCGTTTCTATGTACAATGTTAATCCAGTTTTTGTTAGCAACAGATTGTCGCATGTACCAGATATGCAATCTTCGCATTTTTGTTGGTAGCTCCTTGACTAACTCAGGTTTGACGAGAGGGTTCCCGTGCCGATACTTGTATGATATGTCAGCGAATTCATTTATATGGTTTAAGTACCTACGAATAGACATGCCTTGAGCCGTTGCCGCTTCTCTGTACAACTCTACTAACTTCGGATAAGTTTCCGGATCATACCTCTGCTCGGCTGCAGCTCTCCTCGACCGCACCTCGGCATCGGAATACACTTTTAGCGGGGGGCACGATTGATTTTTCTGTTCTCCGAGCTGGGCAACTGATTTCTTGCTTGATTTTCCACTGGAGCTGATACTCTGCAACCGTTGTTCTTTTGCCTCAGCCGACTTGCGAATAGAGCGGTCATAGTCTTCTGGTAGCGGCGGAGGGTACACGGCCATGATCTTCACCTGGGCTATTGCCTTTGCTACATCTTCTTCGGTGCGCGAAAAGATTGGCTCTATCGGCTTCTTCTTGTTAGCTATGTCAATCTTCCACTTTTGATAACTGGCTTCTGAGGCCGCATCAAGTTGCTCGTTTGTCATCTCCCCAGGTTGGGGGATACTGAAATCTATATTTGCATGGGGTACTTTTGGGAGGGGCGATATCTTACGTTTCGGTGATATGAACCTCTTGCTGCTGCCCCTCGTAGTCGTACGACCCCTTTTCCGCTTGGGAGATGGCGACGGTGGAGACGACTGCGGCGGTGATGGAGACGGTTGCGCTGGAGAATGGTAATGTGGCGGCGAAGGTGAAGGTTGCGCTGGAGAATGGTCATGTGGCGGCGAAGGTGGATTGTTGCTGATCTGAGGAGTGGGTGGCCTTGGCAGCACATAATTTGGAAGATGGATGTGCTCCTTTGGCCAAACAGCAATCCCCCTTTTTACTTCTCCTAGTTCAGTCTGTAGGGTTTCGTAGCATGGAAAACAAAAAATTTCTACCGCATACAAACAAACAAGCCAAGATCTATCTACTAGATTGTAGCAACGAGTCGATGGAATAACTCACCCTCGAAGATTCCAAAGTGTTTAACGAGAGCGGATTCTCGTGGGTGATGTAGTCGTACTCTTCCCGATCTCAAGATCGCGTAGACGATCCTTCCGGCGCTGCGTTCCGGCAGCGCTCCCGCAGTCGGTCACACGTTCGGTACTCGACGAAGACCTTCCTCTCCCTTGTTCCAGCAGGAAGCGGAGGTTGTAGCACTCTCCTCGCGATTCCGGCAGCACAACGGCGTGGTACCGGAAGTAGAGGGGAGATCTCGCAGGGCTTCGCCTTAAGCCGGAGCGAGTATGGTGGAGTATGAGAGAGTCCCTCGACGATCTAGGGTTTAGACACGCCGAGGAGGGGCTAGTGCCGGCGGCTAGGGTTTCACCTAGGAGGCGGCGGCGAGTGACCTAGGGCCGGCGGCGGCTTGGAGGCGGCGGCGACTTGGGGCTAGGGTTTGGAGGAGAGGATCTTGTGTGTCTCTAGGAGGGAGCCCTGCCCCTCCTTATATAGGTGGAGGGGCCGGACGGCCAAGGGGAGGGAGAGGAGTCCCTCCCCAACTCGGCTTGGAGGTGGGTCGCCGGTTGGAGGAGGGAACTCCTCCCCAACTCGGTTTCCCCCTTCCTCCTCTTTTCCTCTTTCCAAATTTAGCCGTTTGACTTTTCAAACTAGCTATTTGACTTTTCAAACTAGGATTTGAATTAATCCTTTATTTGGTACAGCGATGACACTTAGTACATGATGCAATCATACCAACTTGATACAAAACATTCATGCACCCTTCCCCTCCGGAGTGCCGGACATTCCGGAACATTCTAGAACATTCCCGATGAAAACACCGGAACCATTCCCCAACTCCGAAACGGGACTTTCCTTATATGAATCTTATTCTCCGGACCATTCCGGATCTCCTCGTGATATCCCGGATCCCATCCGGGACTCCGAACAACATTCGGTCTCTTTCTCATCATTCCATAACTACTCAAAACAACGTCGAATCCTTAAGTGTGTCTCCCTACGGTTCGCGAATTATGCGGACATGATCGAGACACTTCTCCGAACAATAACCAATAGAGGAATCTGGAAATTCATATGGCTCCCACATATTTCTACGATTACTTTGCGATCGAATGAACCACTTACATACGATATCAATTTCCCTTTGTCTCACGATAGTTTACTTATCCGAGGTTATGATCGTCGGTATCTCTGCATACCTAGTTCAACCTCGTTACCGATAAGTACTCTTTTCTCGTTCCCGTGATATGTGATCCCTTGTGAGCCAGTCACATGCTTGCAAGCTAATTGGTTGACATTTCACCGAGAGGGCCCAGAGTATATCTATCCGTCATATGGATGGACAAATCCCACTCTTGATCCATGTGTTTCAACCAATACTTTCCGAACACTCAATGCCACCTTTATAGCCACCCAGTTACGGTGTGGTGTTTAATGTCATCAAAGCATCCATCTGGTAGAGGTGATATGCATGATCTCATGGTCAAGGAATCAGATTACTATGTATCAGAAAGCATATAGAAATTGAACTATTAAAATGACTTGATCTTTATGCTACGCTTATCTATAGGAGTATGTCCATCATATCATTCTCCTAATGATATGATCTTGTTGTTAATAACATCTCAATGTTCATGATAGGGAAACCACAATCATCTATTAACCAACAAGCTAGTATTATATAGAGGCTTTACTAGGGACTTCAAATTAAGTTTACAAATCACACAAGTATTAATGTTTCCTTGTTAATACTATTATAGCATGAATGTAAACATTTATCATAAACACAAAGATATAATAATAACTACATTTATTATTGCCTCTAGGGCATATCTCCAACACTCTCCCACTTGCACTAGTCATCTAATCTAGATTACATGGTAATATACCGAACACCCATGGCAGTTTGGTGCTGGTCATGTTTTGCCCTCGGGAGAGGTTTAGTCAACGGATCCGCCACATTCAGATCTGTGTGTACTTTGCAAATCTTTATATCCCCATCTTGGATATGTTCTCGAATAGCGTGAAAACGTAGCTTGATATGCTTTAGCTTCTTGTGTGACCTTGGTTCTTGCGCATTGGCTATGGCGCCCATGTTATCACAGTAGATAGACATTGGGTCCAGCGCACTAGGAACCACACCCAGCTCTGTAATGAACTCTTTCATCCATATCGCTTCTTGTGAAGCCTCCGAAGCAGCCATGTATTCCGATTCAGTTGAAGATCTCGCCACAACGCTTTGCTTTGCACTCCTCCAGCTAACTGCTGCACCATTCAAAATAAATACGTATCCAGATTGTGATTTAGAATCATTCGGATCGGTGTTCCAACTAGCATCGGTGTAACCATTAACAACGAGCTGTTCATCACCTCCATAAGAAAGAACCATATCCTTAGTTCTTCTCAAGTACTTAAGGATGTTTTTGACCGCTGTCCAATGATCCACTCCTGGATCACTTTGATATCTGCTAGTTAAACTAACAGCATATGCAATGTCGGGTCTAGTACATAGCATGGCATACATTAGAGATCCTATGGCTGAGGCATAGGAGTCTTACTCATCCTTTCTCTATCTTCTGCCGATGTCGGACTTTGAGTTTTACTCAAGGTCGTATTGGGCAACATGGGCAAGAACCCTTTCTTGCTATCCTCCATTCCAAACCTCTTTAGAACTTTGTCCAAATATGTACTCTGTGACAATGATATTTGGCGTTTCGATCTATCTCTATAAATCTTTATGCCTAATATGTAAGCTGCTTCGCCAAGATCCTTCATTGAAAAACTATTATTCAAATATTCCTTGACACTATTAAGAAGGTCTACATCATTCCCAATCAATAATATGTCATCCACATATAGTATTAAGAATGCTACAGAGCTCCCACTCACTTTCTTGTAAATACAAGATTCTCCATAAGTTTGTATAAAACCAAAACTTTTGATCACCTTATCAAAACGTTGATTCCAACTTCGGGATGCTTGCTTCAATCCATAGATGGACCGTTGAAGTTTGCATACCTTGTTAGCATCTTTAGGATCAACAAAACCTTTGGGTTGCATCATATACAACTCTTCATCAATGTCTCCATTGAGGAATGCTGTTTTGACATCCATCTGCCATATCTCATAATCGTAATATGCAGCGATTGCTAACATAATCCTCACAGACTTTAGCTTCGCTACTGGTGAGAAAGTCTCATCGTAGTCAACTCCTTGAATTTGTCGAAACCCTTTTGCGACAAGTCGAGCTTTATAGACAGTAACATTACCATCAGCATCTGTTTTCTTCTTGAAGATCCATTTGTTCTCGACAGCCTTCCGGCCATCCGGTAAGTCCACCAAAGTCCATACTTGGTTTTCGTACATGGATCCAATCTCGGATTTCATGGCTTCTTGCCATTTATTGGAATCTGGGCTCATCATCGCTTCCTCATATGTCTCAGGGTCATTGGTGTTGTCCACCAACATGACACTCATAACGGGATCATACCAATCTGGAGTGGTACGAGTTCTCGTTGACCTGCGAGGCTCTGTAGCAACTTCAACCGAAGTTTCATGATCATCATCATTAGCTTCCTCTCTTATTGGTGCAGGCACCACAGGAACTTCTTTCGGTGCTGCGCTACTCGCAATTTCGAAAGAAGGTTCAACAACCTCGTCAAGTTCTACTTTCCTTCAGTCACTTCTTTCGAGAGAAATTCCTTCTCTAGAAAGGATCCATTCTTGGCAACAGCCAGTCTACAGCAGCAGCTTTCTCAGCCTCAGCAGCAGCTTTCTCAGCTGCCTCCCTTTCCTTCCTCCTCTGATGGCTTCTATCAGGAAATCTCTTCCTTTCCTCGGGAAACGCAACTGTCCACGACTTGGATCCTTCGGTGCCCCGTGATCGTCCTTTGTGTTCTTTATTTTTAAGGGCGCGTGCCAGCTCGTCCTTCTCTCTATCAGGAACGAACCGTCCCTCTTCAACATCTTGTACCGCACTTCTAATGTCGTCGATGGGTAGCAGGGGATTATCTTTGTGTCTTTGGTTATACACTGCCTTCCCTTCTTTGTTCAACGTGCCCCCATGCCCGTAAAACCAATTTCTTGCCCGTTCGATCCATGTTAAGGGCTCTAGCATGACCCCCTTGGCCAGAAATGGTGCCTCAAGTGCCTCCCACTTATGCTTGCTACCGGCGTAGCCAGCAGGCCCCATAGTATGGTGGTACTTCTTCTTAGGACCATTCGCCTTATTTACTGCAGACTTTTGCAACGCGTCCGGATTCTTCGTCTTGTACTCCACAAATTCAGCCCAGTAGTCTCTTATCTTATCATAGCCCTTATCGAAATCCGGAGTCTTATCGAGCTCGATATAGTTCTGGCATAATTTTTTCTTCCAGTCCCTGAATAGTCCGCCCATCTTCGAAAGATCCCACACCTTGAATTTTTTCTCTAGGGCCTCTTTTTGACTCCTAATTTCTGCCTCATTTGGCACTTCTTCGTCTGGATCCACCTCTGGCGCCGGCAGGGTGAAATTAAGCATGAGCTTTGTCCAAAGGTTTTCTTTGGCTGCTTGGCCGACATATGACACAGTTTCCGTCTTTGTCTGCCTCCACTCTCGAGTGGTGATAGGGATGTGGTCCCTAACGACAACTCCGCATGCCTTCACAAATTTCTTTGCAACATTATCAGGTTCAATCGGTTTCCCTACTTTATCTACCTTTTCGATTCTATACCGGACACCATCATCCATCTTCTTGTTTGGGCCTCGTTTAGTCCGTACTGACGATTTCCTCGATCCGGAGGGATAAAAGAAGAAAGAGCTAGCGCGTTAATATATGTATTTCATATGGTCACTTGTTAAATACATTAGTGCACATCACATATAGATATACACCTCGTCGGAGCCGTCGACTTCTCTCTCTTTGACTTCTTGCTCGTCGTCTTCTTCCTCACCGGAGCCGCTGAGTCCTCCCTCGCCCGAGGCTTCGGCGTCTACCTCACCGGAGCATCTACCTCCTCGGCTGAGAGACTCATCTCCCTCTCCGGAGTCGTTCAGAAACTGCTTGGTGACATCGCCAACAATAACTTCATCCCCGCGGATGAAACCCTCCATGATGTTCTCCTCATAATCGTCTCTGCCGAGTCCCGGATCCATAGTATCTGCAAACAAAAGAATACACAGAAATAGTTAACAGAAGCGGCGGACGGCCTTCCTACTCTGCCGCGAAACACGGCCCGACGCCACCTCCGCGGCCCCCGTGCTCCGCGACACCAAGCACGCCCCCGACGCTACCTCTACCACGGACGTGCATCTCCGACAACACCCCGGCCCCTCCGCCTCCCACGCAGCAAATCGGCACGGCGGTGAGCGGTGTGTAACATCCCAAAAATACTAACCTTGGATCATCAAACACTAATCCTCAAAATTAGGGTTAACAAAAACTTTGCTAAATAAAATTATGAATGCATGCATATGTGTATGCATTGATTTTGAAATTCTTTTAAACCACCTTGTTTGTGTGATCATTTGCTTGTAAAATGTTTCTTAGGTGAAATAAACCTCATCTAAAACATTTCCCACACTTTTCCTAAAAACAAGTAAATCAAAACAAATATATTAAGGGAATGGTCACTTTGACCAATTTAACTCCCATGCCTACTTTGGCTATCTCAAACTTTCAAAATCTAACAGAAACTTTTCTGGATCTTTGCACCCCTTGATTGTACTCATAACAGAGTATCAATGCCCACCTTTTGATCATCCATAAACTTTCAAATGCATAGTTTAAATGCCAATTCAAAATTGAATCTTCTTTATATGGGAAGATCCCACTTTTTCAAAACCCACTCAAACAAGCTCAACTTTCAAAACCCAAGCACCTGCAGACTCACCAGCACCAATCTAGAAAACCCACTAAAAATCATTTCAAAATTCAAAACTTGATTTCATGCGGCCATTTCATCAAACAGGTTGCAGACACAAATCAAACAAACATCAAACACTATTGTGAGCAGTGATTCTTGCCTAACTGGTTCCCCATTTAGCTCACACACAACTCAGTAGATCATCTAGGAAGATTAGCCAAGCACTAGCACCACTGTGAGCTTGCCATTGTCATTAATGGTGAATAGCCGAGCACACCCTTTCCACCCCATAGTCGAAAGCAAGCTAGGAGCAGCAGCAAGCCTAGCCAGCATGTCTGGGAGGCAGCCCACCGTCCACCGCCACTCACTGTCCCAGCCGCGAGCATTGCCAAGCCCTGGACCACGCGTACGAACCGCGCCCAGACCGCCAGAGACCATGCCGAGCGTGCGCCAGAGCACAACCCTCGACCGAAGCCCACAGACCGCGCGCCGCCCTCGCCGCGTGCATACACAATCCCCACCGACCCAGGAGACCGCTAGACATCCCCGTTTGCCGCCCCGTGATGCACAGCCACCGCTCGCCGTCGAAGATGCCGCCTCTGCCGCGCAGAGCACCGCCCGTTCCAGACCAAGCCGCACCGCCCCATGCCTCGAAACCATGTCGTTGAGCATCGCCAGGAGACACAGCACCGTCCCCTACCTTCGCCCATGCCAATATCCACCTGTACCATCGCCCCCGACGAGCTCACCGTGCGCCCCAACGGTCCCCTCGCTCGACTATAAATAGAGGCCACCCTCGCTCGATTTCTTCACACCATCTCACTCCCCTCTCCTCACTGATCGTGCCACACCGTTCTCAGAGCAAGGCGAGCACCACCTCGCCGGAATTTCACCGGAGCCCGCCGCCTCGGGAGAAGAAGGGAGCCAGCGATTGGAGCCGCCCCAGGAGAAGCCGCCGGTACCAGGAGATTCGCCGTCGTCGACTTCGTCGTTCGCCCGCCTCGCCGACCCTCGCCAGCACCCCGGTGAGCCCCTAGCACCCCTCACTGGCCACGCTAGGTTTCGTTCTCGCCGGCGTTGTCTCGTGTCGACGATGACTCCCAGCAGTTAGATTAGAACTAGATCGAACGACCCATGTTGCCCCATACCGCTTCGCCCAGACCCGTGTCACTGACGAGTGGGGACACCCACTTAAGCAGCCCGCGGGAGCGCTGCGCTTAGCATGCCGGCCCGTTAACTTTTCCCGCGCAGCCCAGTGTTTTGAATTAGATCTTTTTCTTTTTAATTCAAACACACTTCTGTACCCATTTTCAAAAATCAACCCAGGTCGATTCAGTGCACCAATTTGAATGAAACCAATTTTGATGGAAAGGCCTGTGAATGCTGAATCCAAGCCCGTTGGATTCAAGTCATTTGGATCTATAGATCACCCTTAGTAAAAATAACAAGGCAGAAGCTTTTCTGCACTCAAACATTTTTCAGATTTAAACCGTAATAGCTTTTGAGTTGATTCCAACTCTCAAAAATCACATTTAACCATACCTTTCAGAATATATAAAAATATATAGGTTTACTTGCAGAAATATTGTTCAAGAAATAAAAGAATGCTACATAGGAATTTCTAGCCACTTTAATTAAATAGAATAAAAGGGTAAAACCTTATTAAATTGTGACACCACTTTAAATCACATTCCGATGGACTACATTATGTGGTGATGACATGTGTCAACATGATCCCATGTTTAGTTTGGAGAATATTAAACCTTAAATAGTTTTTCAATGAGTAGAAATTACTTTTCTAAAAATAAAAGGAATTAAACCAAGCCTTAACCTTGTAATGTTAGAGATGATGCTAGATCATCTATAGGACCCTTGTGTGTGATGATTGCAAGTAGTTAAGTATTGTTTGGTGATTATGTACCTCGTATTTATTCATAGACGCTAGTACCGACCAAGGATACGAGGAGGAAGGAGGATACTACGAAGAAGAAGCCGAGGAGAACTTCAACCACTGCTCTACACAAGGCAAGCTTATACTGATATTGTGCAATCCTAATACTACTAGTTGATTGAGCAAGCCTTCTTAATCAAGTTGACCTATGCAAGCCAATACTTGTTACTATGCCCACTATATGCCTTAAGCATATGTGATCATACCCACTTGACAAACTAATCCTAGTTTTATTTGCAAGCTTCTTACTTTATTTTCTTTATCAAAGCTTACTTAGAGTCTACCTAAGAGTTTGGTAGATACTAGACAGTTGTGTGAAGGTTGCATAAAGAGCATAAAATTTGGCCTAAGTTAGAAACCTTGATATCATCCTAAGATATAAGGTTGTACTTAGTTGAAACTCCACTAGTCCACCACCCCTCATTAGTGCCTATCCCCACTTATAGATGCTAGTGCTAAGCATAAAACTTGATCAACTTTAGATGGGAATACTTGGTGGAAAAATGGTTATGAAAACCTTGGAATGATGGATCATTCTATTGAAATGTTTTGTACATGTGTTTCCAAACAATTGATGATTTTGGTGATGAAAATGTTGAGGCATGAGCCTTAGCCCTTTATAAAACTGATGGTTGTCTGGATGCGATACCATTCCAATTTTATCGTACAACCACAATACCCGAAGATTGGGTAGGGCTTGACTGGAAACTTATATACCTTAGTATTAGTTCCCTCACGGCCAAGGTCTGAGCCGAGGCTACCTTGTGAAGGTTGTCCACCTGTGCAGTACCCAAGATGACAGTTGGTCATGGTTGGGAGGCCAAACTCACAGGAGAGGTACTTATACTAGGGCGTGTAATTGAAAGGTTAGGATTGATTATCCGCATACTGAGTATGGTAAATTCAGGATTTGTTCCTGACGGATGTATCGAATGTTGTGGTGAAAGTGTACAATCTCTGCAGAGTGTCAAACTATTCGAATAGCCGCGTCCGCGGTTATGGACAGTTGGAGTGGCCATACTGTTCCCCCGTCAGACTTTTCAAAATGACTTGTGAAATCAATTGAGACTTTGACTTGACCACAACAGAGTTGTGACATGAGTTACAAGATCCCCCTTAGGAGTTATGAATTTGGGGCTAGCTTTGAAACTTAGTAGAGATAAATCTGGCTTTTCCCAAAACAACCTTAGAGCCTAGTGTCCCATTATCCAAAAAACCCTTACCTGTTAGTATTAGTTTGCGAGTACTTAAAGAGTACTCATGGCTTTGTCCCTGGCTATTCCCATGGCCAGACTATGAAGAGGAGTACCTGGAAGATGGACCCCAGGGAGGTTACGACAACTAGGATCATCTCCCATCGTTAGCATTGCCTGTGACCCCGAAGATGGAGCTTCGCCTACGCTACCGTTATTATTACGTATTCCGCTGCTTGAAGTTGTTTTAAGAACTGGATCATGAGATCCCTATTTGTGTAAGAACTTATGTATCGTTTGTAATGGATGATGTACTATGGTATCCAATTCTGTTATGTGTCGCAAAAATGGTAATCCTGGGATTGCGATGTACGGCATAACAGGCACCTAGGATTGAAAAATCCGGGTGTTGACACGATGCGTGCGCACGGCGGCGGCGGCTCGGGCTCGCGCGTGCACAAGCTCGCGCGCGCACGGCAGCGCGGCGGCGGTGGCGGCACAGGCACGCGCGCGCACGGCGGAGGCGACTCGTGGACGGCGGCAGCGGCGGTGCGCGCGCACGACGGCGGCGGCTCGGGCAGGAGAAGAAAAATGAGAGGGCGGCGGCGGCTCACCTTGCGCTCGTGGAGCGGAGACCAGCGGCGGTGCTCGGGGACGCACGCGGAGTCGTGGGCCGGCGGCGGAGTTGCGCAGCCCGACGACGTCGTCTCTGCTCCTCGCGTGCGTGAATGGGGAGGAAGGAGGGCGGCGGCGATCTATAGTAGAGGAGCATCGGCCCCGGTTCCTACCAAGAACCAGGGTTGTTGCCCTATTAGCCCCGGGTCAGTGCCCGGCCCGTGGCTATTGGGCCAGAAAATTCTGGCTGGCGCGCATCATGGGCTATTAGCCCCGGTTCTTGGGCCGAACCGGGGCTAATAAGCCTTTTTCGAAAAAAGATTGAGTTTTCTGGAGGTTCTCGCCTTTTTTTTCTAGATTTAGGAGCATTATTACATATGTATTTTTCAATGCAAATTTATTTTGGATTTCAAAAATCTGTATTCCATATTTTCATATGTATTTTTCAATTAAAAATGCATTAACAAATATGTATTCCATATTTTTGAATTTGAAAACACTTTCAACATGAAAAGTCTTCAAATTTGAATAAATAATCCAAAGCCATTTTCTGTTTTCTAAAGTAACTATTCTTACTAACAATTTTTGATGGAGGAAGTTTCTGAATGGGCATTAAAAATTTTAAAATGACCCACTGTTCTGTGAAGCAACCACCAAATTAAATGTGAAACCTTAATTACTTGGAAAATTTCCCAACCGGTGTATCTGGAACGGGCATAAATAATTCAAAAATGATCGAAACAATGTGAAACCTTCGCGTGGTGTCATATTATATGTCAAAGTTACAAGGAAAAATATTAAACTTAGAAGATTGAAAACATCACATAAGTTTTAATACATGAGGGCACACATAAGTTTTAATACATGAGAGCACACATAAGTTTTACATGAAAGTCATGAATCCTTCTTCGCATATGTCGATCCCTTGCCTATGATTGCTTCTTAGGCCATAACCATGGAGCATCTTTACTATTTAACGGGATGCTTGGTCAGTTTTCACGGTGAAGAGCGGAATTTCATCAAACTTATCATAATCTGCTGACATGTCTGTCTTGTCCTCGATTCCCACGAAGTTTTTTTCCCTAAAAGAACTATGTGACGCCTGGGCTCATCGTCTGATGTATTCGTTTGCTTATTTTTCTTTTTTCGGTCTGGAGGACATGTCTTTCACATAGAAAACCTGAGCCACATCGTTGGCTAGGACGAATGGCTCGTCTCTATAACCAAGATTCTTGGGACCCACTGTTGTCATTCCGTACAGTTTGTCTACCTTTACCCCATTCATGTTGACCCAACTGCACCGAAATAGAGGGACCTTAAAAGTAGGTCCATAGTCAAGTTCCCATATCTCCTCTATGTAACCATAGTATGTGTCCTTTTTCCCATTCTCGCCTATTGCATCAAAGCGGACACCACTGTTTTGGTTGGTGCTCTTTTTATCTTGGCCGATCGTGTAAAATGTATTCACATTTATCTTGTACCCTTGGAAAGTCAATACAGTCGAAGATGGTGAAGCAGCCAACAAGTAGAGCTGATCTCCAACGGTGTTGTCATTCAGGAGACGTGCTCGCAACCAACTTCCGAAAGTCTCCATGTGTTTTTCTTCGATCCAGGAGTCAGCGTTCCCCGAGAACTTGGAGCGTACAACATTCCTGTGTTCCTCGATATACGGAGCCACGAAGGTGGAATTTCGTAGAACTGTGTAGTGTGCTTGAGTGAAAGAACGCCCGTCCCTACATATCACTACTTTCTTTCCTAGCATGCCTTTTCCACTTAGCCTCCCCTCATGCCACGATTCAGGAACACCAAGCGGCTTAAGGCCAGGAACAAAGTCAACGCAGAACCCAATGACCTCCTCTGTTCCATAGCCCTTGGAGATGCTTCCTTCTGGTCTAGCACGGTTACGAACATATTTCTTTAAGACTCCCATGAACCTCTCGAAGGGGAACATATTGTGTAGAAATACAGGACCAAGAATGGAAATCTCGTCGACTAGGTGAACCAGGAGATGCGTCATAATATTGAAGAAGGACGGGGGAACACCAACTCAAAACCGACAAGACACTGGACCACATCCCTCTGTAGCCTTTCCAGACTTTCTCGATCGATTACCTTCTGAGATATTGCATTGAGGAATGCACATAGCTTCATAATGGGTACTCGAACATTTTCCGGTAGAAGTCCCCTCAATGCAACCGGAAGCAACTGCGTCATAATCACGTGGCAGTCATGAGACTTCAGGTTCTAAATTTTTTTCTCTGCCATATTTATTATTCCTTTTATATTTGACGAGAAGCGAGCCGGGACCTTGATACTGCTTAGACATTCAAAAAATATTTCCTTCTCTGCTTTCGTAAGAGCATAGCTGCTTAAGTATTGACGCCCTTTATCACTATGCTTGTTGTATGGGTCTTTCATACGTTGCTGGTCCTCCCGTGCTTCTGGTGTGTCTTTTGACTTCCCATACACGCCCAGGAAGCCTAGCAGGTTCACGCAAAGATTCTTCGTCACGTGCATCACGTCGATTGAAGACCGGACCTCTAGGAATTTCCAATAGGGTAGCTCCCAAAATATTGATTTCTTATTCCACATGGCCACGTGTCCGGTAACGTTGTCTTTCGGAACAGATTGACCGCCAGGACCCTTTCCAAAGATTACTTCCAGGTCCCTCACCATACCAAATACATCAGCACCTTTAGGGAGCTTAGGCTTCTTCCGGTGATCCGCCTCACCGTTGAAATCCTTGCCTTTCTTCCTCACTTGATGATTGGTCGGAAGAATTGACGACACCCCAGGTACACAACCTTCTTACATTTCTCCAAATATATACCTTTAGTATTATCTAAACAGTGTGTGCATTCATTGTATCCCTTGTTTGATTGTCCTGAAATGTTACTAAGAGCTGGACAATCATTGATGGTTACGAACAACAACGCTCGTAGGTCAAATTCCCGCTGTTTATGCTCATCCCACACACGTACACCTGGTTCAGACCACAACTGCAAAAGTTCATCGACTAATGGCCTTAGGTACACATCAATGTTGTTGCCGGGTTGCTTAGGTCCTTGGATGAGCACTGGCATCATAATGAACTTCCGCTTCATGCACAACCAAGGTGGAAGGTTGTAGATACACAGAGTCATGGGCCAGGTGTTGTGACTGCAGCTCTGCTCCCCAAAAGGATTCATGCCGTCTGTACTTAAACCAAACCATAAGTTTCTCGCGTCACCTGCAAAGTCCGGGTACTCTCTCTTGATTTTTCTCCACTGCGACCCATCGGCGGGGTGTCTCAACTTCGACCCGTCTTTCTTACGCTCTTCTTTGTGCCATCGCAACAATCTGGCATGCTCTTTGTTTCTGAACAGACGTTTTAGCCGTGGTATTATAGGAGCATACCACATAACCTAGCAGGAACCCTCTTCATGGGGGGATCGTCATCGCCCTCAACATCACTAGGGTCATCTTGTCCGATCTTGTACCGAGATGCAGTGCATACCGGGCATTTATCCATATTCTCGTACTCCTTACCGCGGTACATGATGCAGTCATTAATGCATGCATGTATCTTCTGCACATCTAATCCTAGAGGGCAGATAGTCTTCTTTGCTTCATACGTTGTCTCGGGCAGCTCGTTATCCTTTGGAAGCGTTGGCTTCATTATTTTCAGTAACTGCTCAAATCTCTTGTCAGACAAACCAGCCTCAGCCTTCCATTGCAGCAGTTCGAGTGTTGTACCGAGCTTTGTGCTGCCATCTTCGCAATTTGGGTACAACAGCTTTTTGTGATCCTTTAGCATGGCGTCCAACTTCAGCTCCTCCCTTTCTGTATCGCATTGTTGTTTTGCATCAGAAATGACCCGACCAAGACCATCAATGGGCTCATCTGATGTCCGGTGTTCTTCTTCATTGCCGCCTCCTTCTTCTTCATTGTTACCTCCTTCTTCTTCATTGTCTTCCATTGCAGTATCCTCGTTTTCTTCATGGAACATACGATAGTTGTCATCCTCCTCCTCTTCTTCATTGTCTTCTATCATAACCCCTCTTTCTCCATGCAAGGACCAACAATAATATTCGGGCATGAAACCTTGGCGAAGCAGGTGGAATTGAATGGTTCTCGAGTTGGTGTACTCCTTGACGTTCCGACAGTCAACACATGGACAAGGCATAAAATTATCCACCTTGTTATCCTCAGCCACATCAATAAATTTATGCAGGCCTGCAATAAAGTCGGAATCGCGTCGGTCGCCGTACATCCATCCCTTCCGTGCATTGATCTGCATCATAAATATATAGTCAAATGACTATCTTACATGCACAAATGCACTATTTTTGAATCAATTACAGATGAAAAGGACAAGGTTGCTAACCTCGGACAAGGATACCATTTTTTTCAACTTAAGTGTGGCTCGGGCATTTCACCGAACACCTTGTGTGCATAGGAAAAAATTCCTAGCACCCACCCCTCTCACAAATCCCGCCAGAAAAAAAAACTGGGCTATGGGGGGTGTATATATAGGCAGGGAGGGGCAATAGCCCCGGTTCAGGGAAAAAACCGGTGCTAATGCTCCACGAACGGTTCAGGGAGGCGCGCGAGCATTAGCCCCGGTTTTTTCCCCGAACCGGGACTATTGCTCCTGGACGGCGGCGCAAACCAAAACAAGGCCATTACGAGGCATTGGTCTTGGTTTTTTATGAAACCGGAGCTAATGGGAATATGGGGACTGGGTCATTGCCCTCTTTTCTACTAGTGAGAGCATGGAGTACCATCAAAAGAGATGCTTTTCTTAGTGGTTATGCAAGGGATTGGGTGTATGTATGTGACCTAGGAGACCCACCGCCATCCTCGAAACAGGCATACACCCAGCTATATAAATATAGCAACGACAAGTGAGACCGCTGTTAGGCCAGACAACACATCGCCCAAAAGAAAAAAACAAAGAAAAAGAAAAAGAAAAATAGAAAGAAAAAGAAGAGGAAACAAAACCGACAACAGTGTCGTTTGCATACATGTATATCAATATAATAGGCAGTTTGCAAGATCCCATTTTCATGGCTTGAGTTTACAATTGACAAAAAGTCGTTGGTAAAATTCCTTTTTTTATGAATATAACCTTCCAGAACATTGAATATTGATACATATATAGTATGGTTCTTGATGGATATATTTCCGTGCCTCTCTTTCTCTCCCCACCTTTGCAAGTTTAGGAACACATTCTCATTATAGTACTTACTTTATCCAATCACTGTTTTCAATACACTTCTGCTACACTATCGATCTGTAGAAACAATGCTAGCTAATAGAACAGAGAAACTGTTATATATACACAGCTACTGACCAAGTGCATCCCATTCATGCTTGAGAGCCATTCATAGGATGAGAATAGGAGATGTCAGGAAGGGAGTGTGCTCTGACCTTCCCCTGCGCGCTGGCTAACTTCAAGATATCAATGCCATGTCTTTCGCCAGACGATCGTCTTCTCTCACTCAAGCAGTGTGTAGCACATAGTGACCCCGGCACCAGCCGTTCAGAGGATGCAGGATATACAGAAAGCGTTGAACAGACTCATTGCTGGTTGCCTCCAAATGGCGAAAAGGCGCATCCCCTCGTTCTCATCGTTGAAACAAGGCTGACGCACTCTTGGCTCAATTATGGGATGGCTGTCTTTCTCCTCGCAACGATCCCTCCACCGCGTGACCTGCATGGCCCTCAAATCTTTCTTCTTTGTAATATGAAGTTGTACTAAGTACATGTGAACTTCATAGCGCAACTCATGTTGCTATGACTAATAATTGTGCCAACACAAAAAAATATTGTATTGCATGTGTTATGTATGAAATCACTGTTTGAAATAATCTTTCCTAATGTGTTTAGGGTTAGTAGTCTAATTAGTATTAAGATAATTTTAGTCATACGTGTACAAGTTAGCACCAGCTAGTATCGCTCATGCAATACTAGTTAGAGTCAGTTTAGTTCTAGTCTATCGTGTCATTAGTTTGGAAAGAACTCGAGTCAGATTAATACTAACTAGAGTATAGTCCGTGTAGGTCAGGGGTTTGACATTGAGTCGGTTTTGGTCTTGGTGGGTTGTGCGTGTATATATGCACAGCTCGAGCTTTGAGTTTTGTACCGTGTGAGTTGAGAAAAGAAGAAATAAAGAAAATTCGAGGGCACAATACGTGCCCGTGGCCACAAGTTTTTTTTCGAGCGTGTTTGTTTGTCTAGTTTGATGTGATCGATCTGTGGGCAAATTCCAACCATTGGTATCAGAGCGAGGTTGAAGATTTAAAGTCACGCTTGCCCCGGGGAGGCGATCCGACTAGCGCCTCGGGGCGGGCGACCGGGTGGAGGCGGCGAACATGCCGTCATCGGTGAGGCGGCGAGCGATCATCGTTCGGAGGAGCGACAAGGAGGAAGACGGCGGGCGAGGCGTCGTCGGCAAGGTGGTGGATGGGGATGATCGTTGATAAGTGCGGTGGTGCCGGGTGCGGTACTGGAGAATCTTGTCAAGATCGTCGTCCGGGAGAGTATGAGTCAAGGAGTCAAGTGTGTGCAAGGTAGCACGTTTGGTCGACGTCGTGTCTGTGGGTCGTTGTCGTGTCCAGGTGCTTGTCTCTGTGAGGATCCGTTGCAGTTGAAGCGTGTCACGTCGTGTTGCTGTCTGGTGCTAGGTGCGACCAAGGGTCTCGACGGGAAGGCGTCGTCGGCAAGGTGGTGGATGGGGATGATCGTTGATAAGTGCGGTGGTGCCGGGTGCGGTACTGGAGAATCTTGTCAAGATCGTCGTCCGGGAGAGTATGAGTCAAGGAGTCAAGTGTGTGCAAGGTAGCACGTTTGGTCGACGTCGTGTCCGTGGGTCGTTGTCGTGTCCAGGTGCTTGTCTCTGTGAGGATCCGTTGCAGTTGAAGCGTGTCACGTCGTGTTGATGTCTGGTGCTAGGTGCGACCAAGGGTCTCGACGGGAAGGATGATTCTCAAGCGTATAGTGGGACAATGACCAGTGAAGGGGAGCCTCTTCAATGAGGACCTGTCTTTACATGGGACGGTGTGTGATCCGTTGGCATGTATGCGTGTGGGGTGGCCTATGGTGTCTGCCTGATAGCGGCGCGACTGGGAGTCTGGATCATATGTTGAGTTGAGTCAAGACGCCGTGAAGCTGCAAGAAGACAAGATCAAGGGGAGCGCGAGGAGACGACAAGTCAAGATTAGGAGAGGAGATTGTTAGAAATAATCTTTCCTAATGTGTTTAGGGTTAGTAGTCTAATTAGTATTAAGATAATTTTAGTCGTACGTGAGCTAGTATCGCTCATGCAATACTAGTTAGAGTCGGTTTAGTTCTAGTCTATCATGTCATTAGTTTGGAAAGAACTCGAGTCAGATTAATACTAACTAGAGTATAGTCAGTGTAGGTCAGGGGTTCGACATTGAGTCGGTTTTGGTCTTGGTAGGTTGTGCGTGTATATATGCACAGCTCGAGCTTTGAGTTTTGTACCGTGTGAGTTGAGAAAAGAAGAAATAAAGAAAATTCGAGGGCACCATACATGCCTGTGGCCACAAGTTTTTTTTCGAGCGTGTTTGTTTGTCTAGTTTGATGTGATCGATCTGTGGTCAAATTCCAACAATCACTTGCTCATGGTTTTGATTAGATCATTCATTTTGGCTAACACAATTTTATTTCTTATATAGACATTTATTCGTGTCATTCTTTTATTCTCTACTCAAACATCAAGGTGAAAGGAGGCTTGGCATAGAGAGGGTGGATTCCACCATCGAAAACAAGCAGTGTCGGCGATGAATGCGTGTTAAAGATGGTTTTTACAGTGGTGATGATGAAACGGAGAAGATGCTGTCCGAGGTAGTGGTGGAGACAGGGGCGGGGCAGCAGGGGTCTTGCCTCCCTGCCAAGATGGAGAATTTTCCTATATACTACTAGATGAGTATGCAACACCCCCCCCCCCTCGAAACTAGTGATATTTAGTGTTCAGCCCTCCCTAATAACTGGGGTACCCTTGCTCTTTGTCATCGGCCCTCCTTTTCCTGACTCTGCCCCTGGTTCGAGGTGAAGGCGCTCCACCGTGGGCTAGTTGGAAGATATCGTCACCGAGGGCGCCACCATCAACGAGCACATCATAAAGGTGAAAGAAATCTATCTTGGTGCTAGCATAAATGCTCCTTCAATCCGGGAAACTGACTATCAACATGTCATAGACATCCCGAGCAGGGAAGTGCAGGACATGTACGAAGCAAGAATTCCCCTAACACTAGTAAGGTCACCTTATAGCGGAAAACTTCGGAAACCTGAAGATTGAGAAGATCCCTAGAACAATCAATAAAGTATCTCATCTTCTTGTAGCTTAGAGTAACTTTTCTATGCTTAGTGGTGTTATGCATTGATCTCTCTGCCCCAGTCCGTGACTGGAACAAATGATGCTCAATTGTAAGGACAACTATAGCTCTTAATATATGTTGACACCCTTTAAAAAAGAGAGGATAGCAAACGAAAACCTCCAGTGGCTCCCGAGATCACTAGAGCTCGTTTTTTGAAAAAAATAAAAAAGGTATTTTGAGGACTCCAAAAATTATGAAAAAAATCAGGCACAAACATTTATATATTCCAAAGGTACGCAAGAATGTTCAGACAAAAATACGTTTTAATTGGGGAAATAAAAAAGACAAATCTCTAACAGAAATATGTGCTTTTTTATACTATATACAGCTGGGAATTTTTTCTGTAGCCCAAAACAAACCGAGTTTTTTTACCGAAACTTGCCACGGTCATTCAGCCTGCAAATATGTATTCTTTAAATAAATTTTGGATTTTTTGAAACAAAAACTATGATTTTCGATTTTTTGAAAAACCAAGCTCACTGGAGCTCGGGAGCCACAAATCCTCTCTCGGATAGCAAAGGGCTTGTTGCTCCTCCTTTAGTAAGTGGGTGAACTTAGTCCATGGACCACTCTCGTGAAATTTGCATTTCACCTTTTAGCATAAACCAAAAAAAGTAGATTATGAAGACTACACTCAAATATTTTTAAGTCAGTCTCGCATCACTCTAGTCACATTTTCAAATTTCAATGTAACCTCACAATTAGGTTTTGCTAAAGATCATAGTCATATGGCTTGAGCTTGATAATTCATAAAATCATGATAAACATCTGGTTAGTGAATGATCCGAGGAAAAAGTCCATAGAGAAAAACATGATAGCTATTTTAATAAATCAGGCAAAGCCACTGGAAGATTGTAGCGCAGGATATATTCAACAAATATAGATGACGATCTAACAATTTGCCTTGTACTGCATAAGATTATCATGTAATAGTGCTTTGTTGAGCTTTGTATCAGAGATGGTTTTTTGTAAACATCTTCCTGGAACTCCGTGATAAAGATGTACGTACGCATGCATGAACCGATGTAGAGGTCAGGGTTTCCTCCTTTTGGAGAAAATCCATGTTATCTAAAACTGGAGTGAGAGTCACATGGTATGAGCGAGCTTCACAATAAACAACATAAATGTGGATATCTAATTTATAAATGAAAATCTCACTACCTCTTAATGATTCCATCTTAGAGTCTCTCTCTCTCACTCACACACACAACAAACATTAAATGTGAAGATTTTTCCGTGCAAAAAATATGTCATACTGTACAATTTATCAGTGGCAGATGGTTTTAGCAACCACACTCTGCGCGATTATATATCACCACCGACAGCGAGTGTCCTCTGCATGCTTCGCACTTACTATATTGTAACCATTTTGTACCAATCGTGAACACAAACAATGGAAGAAGAAATCCACACCAGAAATCATTGAGGTTTAGCACCTTGCTCTTCTAATACACCAAAGCGTTAGGAAAAAAAATGGCGGAAGGAAGAAAAAAAGAAGGGAGATTTCGTTGGGAGTTGGGATGGGAATAGGAGACACCAGGAACCAAATGCTGAACTCGACGCAAAGATGAAGTACAATACACCTTGCAAGTACCATACAGTCTTACAGCTTCAGCCATTCTTTGTGTTAGAGTCAAGCTCTCCTTCCCTCTAACGAGACGGCCATGGTGAAGGAAGGAGTGAAATCTCGCTGGACTAGCTCGATCCGAAGCTGTAAGGGTTCAGCCATCGCCTTGCAGCCTGCTGCTTGCGTTCTTCAACGCAGACACCCTCGTTTTGGCAGCCGCTGGCCGGCTGCCTGCCTGAGAAAGCATCGTCAAGTTCGTACCCGGCTGTGGCCAGGCTCACTGAGTTATGACTTATGAGTTATGAGTGGTTTATCACTGAATTTTCGTCTCGACGAGCAAATGCATTGAATTTGTAAGTTTAGATACCAAAAACTAGAAAAGGAAAATTCTACGTTCAGCATGTTATGAGAGCTTTACCATTGAATTTCGCTCTCTCACACGGATCCAACGAGGCGGTCAGGGGACACGTTCACCGACGGAGGCTCACGATAGCGTGTGATCATCATGCATATTCCGGACAGGAGTCTGGTTAGATCTTGTGGATGGACGTGTGCGAGGCGGCGACACTACACCATCACACAGAATCAGTGACAAAAAAGGTAGTCGGACAAACTACTTTGAGCAACCAACATGGCCGGTCCTGAGATTCTCTAGGCCTGGAACGAAACTACAGAATATGCATAGCTAGCTGGGACTTGGGCCCCTTGGTTCCGGGGCCCAGGGGAGGCGAATGGGGCAGCAGGGGCGGGCTGCCAACTAAAAGTCAGTCGGGAAAGGTTTTGCCCATAGCACGATGGTGGGCACGCACGAAGGTGATCCATGAAAATGAGTGCCAGTCTCCGCCATTGACACATGCTTTCGTTGGCAGATATCTGTCTAACCTCACCAATCTCCGTGGAAACAAGGAAACTCCGGCTACGGTTGAGATGGATGAATTTTTTGACACCGCCCGAGTGAATTGCCAAAAAAAACCACCTACCGAAAAAATTGCCAAAACAAATACCACCTCTTCGTGACCAACCAGGCGACACGTGGCGTCTACCGCCATTGTCGGAGGCGGTAAGGTCTTGCCGCTGCCCGCTGGTGCCTGAGGCGGCACGTTAGGCTGGCCGTCGATGGAGACGGCAGCTAACAGGTGGGGCCTGTCTCCCTAGCAGCAGCGACACGCTGAGGTGGCACCTGTCGCCATGAGCCGATGCGACATCTTCTTGCCGACACGGGGTTGTCCCCTTGCACTGATTCCAACGCTGCTGATAGCTGTAGTGGATAAAATAAGGTAATTCTCAGGTGTTTTCACAATTTTCTGCTTTTCGCACAAAAAGCATACGTTTCCGCCTCTTTTTAGTGTTCCGTTGATGGATTTTCACACGATGTTTTCTACCGACACTCGTTTCATTTCTGAATAGTGTCCGATTGCTCTGACTTTAATGCAAACATTGCGATTGATTCTCCTTTTGGTTCCTTTTAAGTGAGAGATAACTCTCATGCACATCATTATTTGTTGCCTTCTCTTTTCCTCACTCAATCTCATAAAAGAAGAGTAAAACAACAACGGTTAACTTGTCCCACCATCATTTGCATGTACTAAGTGTATCCCAAAGCAAACGAAGAAGCTACTAATGACAACTATTCACAGCAAGATTTAGACGCCGTGTAGTATTTGTGTATATTTTTTATGTGACGAATGTTTTTTACTCCTCTGTCCGTAAATAAGTGTACATCTAGCTCTCAAAATTTGTCTCAAAAAGAGTATACATCTACAATACCAAGGCACTAAATAAATGCAATTGGCTCCTCGTAATCAGTCCCTCACCTCATCCTCCAATCTCTATTCTTCTCCTCCATATCATCCACCAATCCTCATTCTTCTCTTTTCTTGATAATTAATAGAGCCTCACAAAAGAAGAGAGAGAACTAATTTGTCTAGTATTTCCTAGATGTACACTTATTTGCGGACGGAGGGAGTAAATAGTAATCATGGTAGTAATGTTGTTAGCTTTTGTTGAGTGATTGTACTATTTTTTCAAAGTTATTGTATACTTTATTAATATCGTATGCGTAAAAAAGTTATTATGGTGTTATTATTTATAAATTTTAATTGATTGTTAATGCTAGTATAAACAACTAAGGAAGGATAATAAAAAATTTAATACAATTAAACAATGATGGAAAACCTGTTAGTGTTCTATGGGGACATCGTACGCGACGTTGTTTCTGTGGTCTATGTGTCCAACTATGAGTCGATGACTGTCGTAGTGAGAGACACGGTCAATATAGGTTGGGCGGAAGCCAGAAGATGTATCCGGGCGGAGTTTGGTCCCGGGATACGTGAAAGAAGATGACTGATGAGAGTTAGCCTTGTCAATGTCCATTGTTATGGACTTGGTATTTGAGAAAGCGGGGATGTGCTGGAGATCTCGTTCGGCTAACAGACAAGCAACACGGGACAAAGGATTTACCCAGGTTTAGGCCCCCGGAGGGAAAACCCTGTCTATTCTTGATTGACGGTGGAACCGAAGGTTACATGGTTGCGCAAATGAGATCTGGCGGGTGTGTATACTAGGGTGTTTCGTGATCCTTCTCGTCGTGCCCTACTGGCCTTTATATGGAGAGACCAGGTCTCGGGATTAGGTCGAGTCGATTATAGATTAGGGTTTTATCCTTTAAACTTTCTATCTAAAGCCAGCCGTATCCGCTAAGCAATCGCCTCTTTCATGGGCCCGGGGCACCCGAATCCTTCCTGGGCTTCATCATCACGTGGGCCTCTGCTGGGCTAGGCCGGACCAGATAGGCTAATATTGGGAACCGTAGGCCATACCCATGTCAATGACAGTGGAGACCCTCGTCTGTGTGGGAGGGTACGATGGGACACTTCCTCGCTGGGGTCTTAAGGAAGTCAAAAGTGAACACTCGTGGAGGACCTATATGAGGTTTTCAAGCACACCTGGTGCGGCTATGTATGGATAACCGATGGTATATGTGAAGTTCACATCTCCTAGTGATGATGCCATTTGCAGTAGCGGCGCCATGGGGGTCGAGCTGGCCATCACCAAAGCCTCCATGACAAGTCCGCCGAAGCAGATGACAGGCGGCCACCATTTGGCCAACCTAGGATATTCGTCTACGGTCGCTGATCCGAGCGAACATGTGGAGGGATTGCCAGAGGCGCTAGACGACAATGCCGGTGGAGGGAGCCACTTCCGCCGATCCCATCATCATCATGGAGTAGACATCGATAATATGGTTCTCCTATAATAAGCGGAATAAATTTAGTAATAGAAATATATCTCCTTCTCGTAAACCGTCAACCACTACGTACATTGTGAGCTGCATCTTACCCTCTACTAGACCTAAGATTATTAAATCATAATACCATCGCTAGTAATAATATTTAATATAACCCACAAAGGCATAATACATCTGTAGTTACATTCCTTGTCACGTGGCTTGAGCTTGAAAATTGCCAATCATCCCAAACACAGTTGTTGGTGAATATGGCAGTAGGTCACCTATCAAATACTCCCTCCTTTCACTAGTACACAATGTTTTGGCGAACTAGTTTAGTTTGCTATGATGTCTTATATTAGTGAAGAAAGAAACTATGAGATGTGCTTCGGTCCCCTCTCCCCCTAAACTTAAGTTGCATGGGCCGTTTTATTTTTCTGACCCGTCGAAACTCATATCGAGGCCACGTATATCTTCATATATGTGTACTCGGTCGAACTGGGTATAATCCATGTTCCAGACGGCTGATTCCACCTTCCATTATCACGATCTATGTATTTGCATGTCATATTTTAAATTCTTTTTGTTGCTATTATATAACTTTCGATTTTCGTCTTCTGCAGGCATATGAGTATACATATACGGTGAGTATGCGTCTAAGAGGACCATACGGACTTCGGGTGGGTTCGTACGGTCCTCTAAACAATCGGTATCGAGTTTTTGTTTGTCAAATTTAGAAGAAGTGAGAAACTATACCTTACAACATAGCACGTTGTTTGAATAATACTTGGTGGCCAGAATACACAATCCCCTCATGATCGAAATCACATTCACTACAAGCTGTCGTTACTTACAAAGACCTTGCTGTGAACAATATCTCAAAATATTTATCAAAGGTACATGTTTTCAATGACCATATGTCTTGCATGACTAACCGTTTATATATGCCCAAATCGAACAGGTGCATTCTGCTTCTCTTCGTGCTTCACTAGCCATTGCCATTTCAGCAACTTTTCTCTTGCACACCTACTGTCAGCAGCAGCAATGCAAGAACCACAGCTTAAGCAAGAAGAAAAGAAAAATGGAAAGGAAATGCAAGTCACCGAGATTCAACACCTCCCTATGATACTCCAACTCTTAGCAAAATAAATGTATGAAGATTTTTTTTAAAGAGTATATATTAATATCACAGGGATACCAATTACACCCAGCCTCTACAACAACGCATGCCTTAACGGCCCTACGAATGCACACAGCCTAGAAAAAAAAATTACAAAAAAGAAAAGTCTCGCTACAGAGAACTAATCCTCAAAGCAACGACACTGACACCATCAGAACAACACCAGTAGTCCACCACTCCAATAACAACGCCTTCAAGAAGAAAACAGTGTCCAAGCGTCATTGTTGTCCGATCAAAGATCATAGGAAATGTACGAAGATAGGAAAAGGTAGGGTTAGTTTGAGAATAAGAGACATCAGGAAGGAAGCACTTAGTGTGACATAATTTTAATGTACTCCAGAGTTTTGAAGCTCTGCATTGCCCATGACGATATTGACCCAATGGCCGTACTTTCCATCCTGGAGGATTGATGTATAGAGGATTGCCATGCCTGGAGGCCCTAACCTTCTCATAAATCATGAAGTAAATCCATCGCATCACTTTTGTACCTACTTATTGATTTCCTTTATTTCTTATGGTTGAATCATATTCATATAGATAAGCAATGCTTCCAAACATCACTAATGCAGTATGTAGTGAATGGCTAAGCACTCCAAAAGATGTGAGCAGTGAATTGGCTCAATAAAGGCAAGGCAATCCTGCTGAGAGTAGCTGCCTCAGCTTGTTGAATATTGTCTTCATTTTCATCTGCCGGAGGATGAAAACGAAGAGATCTCTTTATTACCAAAGTTAATAAATAGGTCACCCTCATGCCAGCTATATATTAGAAAACCCTCCTGCTTGCTGAGGTGCTCATGGCGCTCTGCTTCGATCCCAGATTGTATTATTTCCTCACACAGAACTATTAATATCTTCGAAATAGTTTTCGGTACCAAAGGATTGAGCATAGGAGGCGTCAGGACAGAAACATTGTCTTGCATGGGAGAACTGTGTACTAAGCATTTTCATGTTGGGAACGAAGTGAGGAGGCATATGCCTTTCTCTTTATAGATAGGAGCATAGTCTGTATTGATCTTCGAGATGGCGATATGCGCCTCGAACACCGCCTCTCCGTTGGTACCCAGATCACTGCATGGTCCTGGCCGTCCAGGCCCTCAATGCCTCGGCAGTCCAGCCGACGGCCGGCTTGTCATTGGCCTGCCCCCATATGACATTGTCTCCATCCAACAGCTAGCGACACCGCTGATTGAGGTTGTTAGCACGAGGTTGTCATGCACTGACTGTTGTAGCTTGGGAGGCGATCGATCGGTATCTATAGCCAGTTTGTTCAAGACCTGTTTGAACTTGAAATTGATAAATCATTGTAAACACCTTGTTATTGGCGAAAATTTGCGTATATATGCTGCCATAACGTGTCATTCACTAGTCACTACTATGTATTTGCTCTATGTCATGGGCCCGTGACATGGCTACTTCAACGGGTTAGCACAGAAATACAATCCCTCAAATAGCACATACACACAAAATTGTAGAAAATAGGGGGCCCTCGAAGCGGATACTTTGAATGGATGCCGAGCTCCAAAGTGTGTAGTGTACATAGGGGGGATTGCATGAAGAAGTGGTCGGTGAAGAGCACAAATCAGCATTTTAGTTTTCATGTCGATGTTATTTGGTTGCTAGTAATTTTACATGTACAACCTAAAAGCCCATATATATTAAAAACCAGTGCGTTGAAGACCATATAACATAGTTTCAGCATGAATTTGACAAAAAAACATAGTTTTCTGTCAAAGAAAATAGCACCTTCCACTAACCAATTGTTCTGTATTAATAAAGTACAAAGTGTGTGTGTTCAGTACCACAAAGTGCAACCACATGCAGGACAAGCGAAGACAAGCCATCTCTCTCTCTCTCTCTCTCTCTCTCTCTCTCTCTCTCTCTCTCTCTCTCTCTCTCTCTCTCTCTTCTCTCTGGCTTTATATAAATCCACCACGGCCTCTCTCTCTCTACAAACATTATTTATGAAGATATTTTGGGGTAAAAACATATTGTGCAATTAATCTACCATAAAAAATTCAACAACCCCCAAACACGACAAATATATTATATATAAGGACCAATGGAGTGTTTCATCTTCATGTTTCACAAGTCATTTCATCATCTCTTTAGACCACACAACATGACAACAGAAACGATGCAAAAAAAAATCCATACACAAGTGCATATTGGGTGGGTTGTATCTTAGCTTCATATATTAATTGAAGTTCAACATCTTTCTCACCAATTGTGTTAAAAGTGAAAAAAATGAAAAGGATGTTGTGGCTTAGGATTCGGAGACGTCGAGAAGAGGATGATCGGTTGGATTTGATGGAATGGTACTTGCTAATCATCCTATTCTTTCAATATACCAGGCTTCATATGACAAAAACATGTTCCTCAGGCCCGCTTGTGCTGCCTTTGCCTCCATGTAAGTCAAGGAATCCACCGACTACGTTCACACCTCGGTGTTATAGATGAGCCTCAAGCTGCTAGGCTATTAGCCTTGTAATAGGATAGTTGATGGCTTAAAGGCCTTCCCGCTTGGGATCAGGTGGTTCAATTGAATAACAACTCAATAGAAGTTGAGGGTGACAGCATTGTGAGGCAACTATTGATGACATGAACTAAGTATTGTTTCTATTGCGAGGGGCTACCAGAATTCATCCTTGACAAAGAAGCAAACCCAAAATGCACATTATTGTGATGTCTAAATAAAGTGGCAACTTTGGAAACACAATCTTTCATGAATATGTACACATTTATGAACAAACCTTTTCCAACACTTATTTATAGTTTGTCTAGTCTTCTAGAACATATGACTTCTTGGGGTTACTGTTGTTGGTGAGGGCCCCTTAACAGTTGGGGTGTGCACTGCCGACATGTTTCCTCCGCCATTGTCATCGTTACCGTTATTATCTCCAACATGACTCTGATAACCATTGGTATGAGCTTGTCCTAGACTTATGTTGTGCCACCCTAGCCTTGTCCACCGCCAACCACGACATTCATGGAGTACTAGGAGCTGAATACAGAACTAGCAAACTAAGACATGCTCGAAGTGGGAGTAAATGTCGTGAAAAATGGTTATATTTGACATCCAAGATGGCGAGCATGGGTCATCACCTCATGCACAACAAGGGACTAGTCAATAACCATGACGAGAAAATTCCATCATACAAAATCAGTTGTCCATGGTAATTAAGAAAGAACATGGCAGTAGGGGGTTGCAACACATGATCGACGATGTGGAGTAGTATCAAAAGAGAGGTTTTTCTAGTGGCTTATGCAAGTGGATTCGGTGCACATATGAGGTTTAGGTAGGGGCGAATGAGCCTTAAGTTCTAAAAAAATCCGAGCAGGAGGGTCCATTTGATCATTCCGATGGTACATCCCTTCCATGGGTAGCAACAGTGCGTTCACAAGGCTTCCACATTCAATTCACTGGGCAGGAGAAGGAAGAAGTTGTACTGGCTTTAGTGTAGAGCAAGCATGCTAATGCTTGCGGAGAGTGGGGTTTCGGGAATCCATCATGTCTGTCTTACATGTGTCAACTTCCTTCTATGCCCCCTCGAAGGAAGCGGATAACTTGGATAAGAAATTCTTACAACTATTTCACCTTTTACCTAGGAGATTGAGCACCATCATAGTGAAAGTAATATTAATATATTTTCTTTATCGAAAAAATCAAAGTGAGAGTAATTTTATAAATAAAACTCTCTTCGTTTCTTTCTCGAATCAGGCTCGCGCTCCGCTTTATAAATAAAACACAATCCAAGTACACAACCGGACATACAACCACCGCGGCCGAGGCCAAAGATAAAATAGTCGCACAAACGCTGGGGCCACAGCACATCACCGCCCAAGGGTAAAAACAAAAAAAGGTGTCACGCGAAGGGGGCCGGCGACCCTCAGGACGTCGAAGGGGGCGGGAGGTCGCATACGTCGGCGCCGAGAAGGGGAGCGCCGCCGTCCTTAGAGCCCGGAGGGAGGACTCGAACGCGGTCCGGTCACGCTGTCACACCAAGGGGGACCACTGCTGTAAGAAGGCAAGCAAAGCGAAAATAGAGTCAGACGCCCATGAAGGAAAAACCCGTTCGATCACCATCTTGTTGCGCACATTTCACAGGGTCCAGGTGAAGGAAATATGCCCTAGAGGCAATCATAGAGATGATTATATTTCTTATGTATCCATGAGTTATTGTAACGTTTCTTGAATATCCATATCAAGCAACTTGTATTGATTGACAATTATGTGAATTGTTTGTGAAACTCTTTACTTGTATGGTTATTTAATAGTTGTCCCTAGTCGGAGTTCATATGAGGACACACGTGAATATTAGACTAGCATATCGATTGGTTGATGACTATGTTTCGCAACTCATAGACATGAAGATGTCAAACCAATGATGTGGACACATGTTATGAACATGGGTTGGACTGACCCAACTTGAGACTGGCAATTAGTTGCAGTTCTCTCTACACATCATGTACGTTTTGTCCTTATACCTGAGATTGTTGCATGTATTTGAGATGTGGATCGACCTACTTTGGGGCTATCAGACGCTACTCCATAACTGGGTAGTTATAAAGGTAGCTTTCGGATTTGTCCTGAAGCATGCTACGAGGCATGGTCAATCAAGATGGGATTTGCCCCTCTCTACTTGAGAGAGATATCTCTCGGCCCCTCGAGTGATCGGATCCAGAAATGCATGGCCGTGCTACATAAGGTTAAGAGTTAACCTAGTAAAGGGATTCCGAATCACAGTATCAAGAAAGAGAGGTCAGCTTGGAGATAGACCAAATATCGTGAGGCAAAAGGAAAGACATGTACTAAACCTTATAATAGTTTGTCCGATATGATCTTTGTATGCGTTTAGGAGTTGGCACGTCTTGCTAGAGGCCGCTACCAACCATTGACAGAATAAGTATATTCGTGTCATGTCTATGCGTATATGAACCTATAGGGCCACACACTTAAGGGGCTGGAAGCCTAATGAGAATTGGATTCGAATTAGACCAGTCTTAGGCTACTAATGGCTACTAATGGCTGCTAATGTAGAAGCCTACTAGGGACGTCTATATAAGAGAGGGTGGGGCGAGATGATCAGGGTTGAGCCATTCCACCCAGCCGCCATACCTCTCGTCTGTGTTGCACGCGCGGACCTAGCAGTCCGGCGTCTGACGCTTCCACCACGCACGTGTAAATACCTCGGAGGCGCTGCATCTGTAGCGCTTGGACGAGCCGCGCTAAGGGGAGTCGCTCGTGGGATGAGGACAAGGAGGAGACGTAGAACATCTACACTTTCTCGACGCGCTTCATCAAGTTCCGCAACTGCGCGTCTAGTGCTAATCCTGTGATCTATGACAACAGTATTCCTTGTTTACGCGGTAGAAATTTTTGATTTGCGCTAGTGTAGCCTACCCGTATTCCATCAGTGGTATCAAAGCCGATGCTGTTCAGTTATAGATTTGGAATGTTTGCATATGGTGATATGCAGATTGATATGAATGATGTGGTTTAGGATTGATCTATGATCTCGCTTTCTGTGATCGTGATTTTGAGGTAGTCGAACGACTTACCCCTACCGGTCGGTTTCCGCCATCGGGGTAGACAGTGACACATAAATCCTGTTGAATCACACGAAGATCAATATGATTGATTTAATCGGAACCTAGATCTAAAATAGATGTACCGTGATCAAAGGAGTTTGATCAGATCGGAACAACAGACGGTTTATGGTAAATTTGATTTGCCGATCAAAATCCTTAAAGAAAATTTGATACCGCGAGGGACGCTGCCCCTTCGAACCCCGCAGGGGGAGACCCCCTAGACCCCCCTAGTCGTAGCACATTTTTGTATCTCGTTAAGGTAACTAGGTGCTGCGAGGTCACATGATCCGGTAGAATGTGATTCTATGCATAACTTGTTTTTGCAGGATGTATGTGATCAGTATGGCTCATATATGTATGTGATGCATGTATGAAATTTATCATGACCTGCGTGTCGTGAGTAGGGCAACACGGCTGGAGCCATGTGTGTTGTCAAATTATTGTAATGGCCTGCGTGCCAACTTGTAATGATCCTAATTCTATGTAATTTTGATTACTAGTTGTTAGGGGTAATAGCTTGTATTAGTTTTTGGAGGACTCATCACTTGGAGGATGGCTCGCATGGAACATGAAGATGGAGATCATCATGGTGGACAGGTTCTATGGCGATAGAGATCACCATAAGAAAATGGGCCATACTATGTCACAACTATGTGAATGATATTCTTATGCGTTTTACTCTATGCATGCTTGGATGATAGAAGTAGAACTATCCCTCACAAAGTTTAAGTTATATCATGCCCTCCCAACCAAACCTTGCACCATCCTATGCCCTGTACAATCGTTAGTGGGCCTATTAAATTAGGGTGCCGCGGTTTTCCTTGGCTGGATGGGTTTGTATCGGATACCTACACGCATAAGGGTTAGTGAGCTTGACAAGGTCATCTTAACATTTAAAGGCCTTGGGGCATAAAGGTTGGACGCCTAGCTAGTTTAGACATAGAGATGTCACCCAACAACAAGAGTCATATGTGATATGATTAGCAAGTTTTGTTTACCGATTTACCTTGTCTTCTAGCAGTGATGCTAAAGCTCACTAGTCGACTTGTTAATTGTGGATCTTGAATCACTTAGTATCAATAGAGGGATGTTGATTTAAGTGGGAGTATATGCTATTAAATTGTTTAATATGTTTTACTCTTTCATGGTTACATGGCTTAGTATTTTGCATGTTTTCTGTTGTAGATCAATGGCACCGAACACTGCATCACCTTTTTCTTTGCGTTCGATTCTTGACAAAGATAAACTAAATGGAACAAACTATTCGGACTAGGTCCATAACCTGAGAATTGTTCTCAGTCTGATAAAAAGGAAACGGTTCTGGATACCCCAATCCCCGATGAACCTGCTGATAATGCATCTGCTGCCCTAAAGAACGCCTACAAGAGAGCATGTGATGATTCTCTTGAGGTTAGTTGTCTTATGCTTGCATGCATGGAACCTAAACTCCAAAAGAAGTTTGAGGATCAGGATGCGTACGATATGATCATCGCGCTTAAGGACATGTTCCAAGATCATGCAAGGACTGAGAGGTACATTCCTAGTATGGGTCGAAACATTTTATCACCTTCATGTTTGATGAGGGATGGTTATTCATTCGCGAGTGCAAACAATGGTTGTGTAATCTCTAAGAATGATATGTTTATGGCTGATGCTCCCATTGTGAATGGGTTATTTATTTTAAATCTTGATGATGCATCTGTTTACAATGTTAGTGCTAAAAGGCTTGGCCTAATGATTTGAGTCCTACCTATTTATGGCATTGTCGTTTGGGGCATATAAGTGAAAAGCGCATGAAGAAGCTCCATGGTGATGGTCTTCTAACTTTGTTTGATTTTGAATCATACAAGCCATGACAGGCTTGTTTACTTGGAAAGATGACCAAATCGCCTTTTTCGGGTTTACCCGAGAGAGCGACAGACTTGTTGGAACTCATACATACTGATGTATATGGACCAATGAGCACGACAGCCAGAGGAGGATATCACTACTTCATTACTTTCACTGATGATTCCAGTAGATATGGTTATGTCTACTTGATGATGCATAAGTCTGAAACTTTTGAAAGGTTCAAGGAGTTTCAGAGTGAGGTAGCGAATCAACGTGGCAAGAAAATAAAGGCCTTGCGATCTGATTGTGGAGGTGAATATTTGAGTCATGAATTTAGCAATCATCTTAAGAGTTGCGGAATTGTTCCACAACTCACGCCGCCCAGAACGCCTCAAAGAAACGGGGTCTTTGAACGGTGCAATCGAACTTTGTTGGACATGGTTCGATCGATGATGAGATAGTCAGATTTACCATTATCATTTTGGGGTTACTCTCTAGAAACGACAGCTTTCACACTTAACAGGGTACCATCTAAATCCGTAGTTAAGACACCATATGAGATGTGGACTGAAAAGAATCCCAGTTTGTCTTTTCTAAAGATTTGGGGTTGTGATGCATTTGTCAAGCAACTTCAGTCGGACAAGCTAACACCCAAATCGGATAAGTGCATTTTCGTGGGATATCCGAGGGAAACCTTGGGGTATTACTTCTACAACCGAGAAGAGGGCAAAGTGTTTGTCGCTCGTAGCAGTGTTTTCCTAGAGAAAGAGTTTCTCACAAAGGGAACGAGTGGAAGGTCGGTGCGACTTGAAGAGGTTCAAGATGAGCCAGTCAGGGATGCTTCTACGAGTGATGCTATTGTAGCAGAACAAGTCGAGGAACCCGTGGCAATAGAAGCACCACAACCACAAAGGTCGGCGAGGCTCCGCGAAACGCGGGAATTATTATTGTTAGACAATGATGAGCCTGCGACCTATGCAGAAGTGATGGTGGACCCAAACTCTAAGAAATGGCTGATAGCCATGAGATCCGAGATAGAGTCCATGGGAAACAATCAAGTTTGGAACTTGGTTGACCTGCCTGATGGTTTTAAAGCCATCGAGTGCAAATGGATCTATAAGAAGAAGATTGATACGGATGGAAATGTTCACATCCATAAAGCTCGACTTGTTGCAAAAGGTTTTCGACAAGTTCAAGGAGTTGACTACGATGAGACTTTCTCTCCTATAGCGATGCTTAAATCTATACGGATCATTCTAGCCATTGTTGCACATTTCGACTATGAAATATGGCAGATGGATGTCAAGACGGCTTTCCTAAATGGAATCCTAACTTAAGACGTGTATATGATGCAGTCCGAAGGTTTTGTCAATCCAAACAATGCTAGAAAGGTATGCAAACTTCTAAAGTCTATTTATGGGCTGAAGCAAGCATTTCGGAGTTGGAACATTCATTTTGATGAAGTTGTAAAGGAGTTTGGCTTCATCAAAACGAACAAGAACCTTGTGTTTACAAGAAGGAAAGTGGGAGAGCGCTGGTATTTCTAATATTATATGTAGATAACATATTTCTGATTGGAAATGATATTCCTATGCTCGAGTCTGTTAAGACCTCGTTGAAAAATAGTTTTTCGATGAAGGACTTAGGAGAAGCGGCATATATTCTAGGCATCAAGATCTATAGAGATAGATCAAGGAGGCTAATTGGATTAAGCTAGAGTACATACATTGACAAAGTGTTGAAACGGTTCAACATGTTAGGGGCTTAGAAGGGGTTCTTGCCCATGTCTCACTGCATTAAACTCAGCAAGACTCAGTGTTCTTCGACTACTGGTGAGCATGAGCGCATGAGTAGGGTTCCACATGCTTTGGCTATTGGATCCATCATGTATGCAATGATATGTACTCGCACATATGTTTCCTATGCTCTAAGCGTTACGAGCAGATATCAGGCTGATCCAGGTGATGGTCACTGGACAGTGGTAAAGAATATCCTTAAGTACTTGAGAAGGACTAAGGATGTGTTCCTAGTTTATGGAGGTGAGGATGAACTTAGGGTAAGGGGTTACACAGATGCAAGTTACCTTAACATCTCGGATGATTCCAGATCGCAATCTGGTTATGTATTTGTCATGAATGGTGGTGTTGCGAGTTGGAAAAGTTCCAAGAAAGATACGGTGGCCTCCTCTTCAACAGAAGCTGAATATATTGCCGCCTCGGAGGCTGCAAAGGAAGCTGTTTGGATTAGGAATTTCCTGATCGCTCTTGGTGTGGTTCAGGGCGCGTCCAATCCCTTGGACGTTTATTGTGACAACAATGGTGCTATTGCACAAGCCAAGAAACCTAGACAGCACCAGAAGAACAAACATATTCGCATGCGTTACCATCAGATTTGTGAGTTTGTTGAGGATGTTAGTGTCATGATATGCAAAATACATACGGACTCAAATGTTGCTGATCCTTTTACAAAGCCACTCTCGTAGCCTGCGCATGAGGCACACGCAAGAGCAATAGGTATTAGATACTATCTAGATTGACTCTAGTGCAAGTGGGAGACTGAAGGAAATATGCCCTAGAGGCAATCAAAGAGATGATTATATTTCTTATGTATCCATGAGTTATTGTAATTTTCCTTGAATATCTATATCAGGCAACTTGTATTGATTGGCAATTATGTGAATTGTTTGTAAAACTCTTTACTTGTATGGTTATTTAATAGTTGTCCCTAGTCGGAGTTCATGTGAGGACACATGTGAATATTAGACTAGCACATCGATTGGTTGATGACTATGTTTCGCAAGTCCTAGACATGGAGATGTCAAACCAATGATGTGCACAAATGTTATGAACATGGGGTTGGACTGACCCAACTTGAGACTGGCAATTAGTTGCAGTTCTCTCTACACATCATGTACGTTTTGTCCTTATACCTGAGATTGTTGCATGTATTTGAGATGTGGATCGACCTACTTTGGGGCTATCAGACGCTACTCCATAACTGGGTAGTTATAAAGGTAGCTTTCGGATTTGTCCTGAAGCATGCTACGAGGCATGGTCAATCAAGATGGGATTTGCCCCTCTCTACTTGAGAGAGATATCTCTCGGCCCCTCGAGTGATCGGATCCAGAAATGCATGGCCGTGCTACATAAGGTTAAGAGTTAACCTAGTAAAGGGATTCCGAATCACAGTATCAAGAAAGAGAGGTCAGCTTGGAGATAGACCAAATATCGTGAGGCAAAAGGAAAGACATGTACTAAACCTTATAATAGTTTGTCCGATATGATCTTTATATGCGTTTAGAAGTTGGCACGTCTTGCTAGAGGCCGCTACCAACCATTGACAGAATAAGTGTATTCGTGTCATGTCTATGTGGATATGAACCTATAGGGTCACACACTTAAGGGGCTGGAAGCCTAATGAGGAATGGATCTGAATTAGACCAGGCTTAGGCTACTAATGGGCTGCTAATGTAGAAGCCCACTAGGGACGTCTATATAAGAGAGGGTGGGGCGAGCTGACCAGGGTTGAGCCATTCCACCTAGCCGCCATACCTCTCGCCTGTGTTGCACGCGCGGAGCTAGCAGTGCGGCGTCTGACGCTTCCACCCCGCACGTGTGGATACCTCGGAGGCGCTGCATCTGTAGCGCTTGGACGAGCCGCGCTAAGGGGAGTCGCTCGTGGGACGAGGACAAGGAGGAGACATAGAATATCTACACTTTCTCGACGCGCTTCATCAAGTTCCGCAACTACGCGTCTAGTGGTAATCCCGTGATCTATGACAATAGTATTCCTGGTTTACGCGGTAGAAATTTTTGATTTGCGCTAGTGTAGCCTACCCGTATTCCATCACCAGGATAATGCCGCAAAGAGGAGCCAGAAGAGTCGGCGCCCTCCTCCGGTCCTGTTTGCCTGGGACTGCAGGAACTCCCCAAGTTCCTGCGCCTGGCAAGCCGGACCCAGAGCCTCTTGACCAAAACTCCACAAAAACTGCGCCACCGAGCAGGAAAACATAATATGGGTGCAAGTCTCCGGTGTCCCACATAGGGGGCACTGGCCATCACCGAGGCCGTTACGTTTGGAGACCTCCACACCCGATGGTAAGCGGTCACGGAGCAGTTGCCAAACAAAGATGCGAATACTAAAGGGCAGGGGAGCTTTCCAAAGGGGGGCCGTCCACCGCCGTTCATGGCCCTGAAATAGGGCCCTATAGGCCGAACTCACCGAGAACTCTCCTGAGGGAAGGAGCTGCCAGGAGGCCGCGTCCTGCTCCTCGGAGAGTGAGGCGGGAAGAGACTCCATCAGGACTTGGAACTCTTCAGTTTCCACCTCATTAAAGGTCCGGCGAAAAAGAAGGTTCCAATGGTCCTCCCGGAAGTTCTCAACCACGAGAGCGGGGAACTAGGCTGTTTTTTTTTTGACAAAAACACAATATATTAAGCTAGCAAGCCGCCTCATTAAACCTTCAGACCCGTAGGTACCCCGGAAGGAAAAAAAATGCGTCTAAAACTTGCTTCTCCAAAGTTAAACCAGAGTTACATCTCAAATTACAAACGGCAAAATAAAATCTGGGAAATCACCCTCCCAACTATGAAACTCCTTTGAAGAATAAGCAAATTTAGCCAGTTCATGCGCTAGGGTGTTAGTTGGTTAATAGGATAGACATTGTGCTCGTGGGTTTTTTAATTACCGTGCCAGAAGCTATGGACATTGTAGAAAAGAACCGAGGGAGTATTTAAAGTTGTAACATAACATATTTTTGTTCCCGGTTAGTTTTTCAAGTTTTGCGTTCATGTATATGCATGTCGAACGGTCGGAGCACTTTCTGTACACATATTTAATTACATGTATGCATTTCACGTGCATAATCGCTACAAATAAGATGTAAAACAAAACTTTGCTTATTGGTCGATACGTGCAGGATTGTTAGTTCTGTAAATCCTCGTGGCAAATCGTCAACAGCCCGTAATTCCAGATCTAATGACATGGGAGTAGTAGGTACCAACTAGCAACCCACAGATCGTCTATCTACCGTGTTGAGATTCTCTCCACATGGGGTGGTTAGGGCATGGGTTTGAGAATCGGTTAGAATTGTTACCCAACCGCACCGTCGCGCTTTTCTGTTCCTTTCCATGCGAAACGGGAATCTATTTTTGGTGGATTTGGCTGATGCTCAAAAACTGCAATGAAATACTCCCTCCGTTTTAAAATATAATAAAATGTTTTAGCTTTTTAAAATAAATGTATCTAGACTTTTTAGTATATAGGTTCACTCAAATTTAGAGTGAAGTCTAGATATATTTTGTACCCAAACTTAAAATATCTTATATTTTAACTTATATTTTGAAACGGAGGAAGTACGTATATGGACTAGCTGTGAGGATCCCCTAATTAAACTGAAGGATTATAAACCGATCGATATTCACTAAGATCCATTTTATTAACGCAGAATTATCTTGCGGTCACGCGTTATACCTGCGTTGCACCTTTCATTGCTCTGCAGGCCCGCATGGCACGCATGTGCAGGAGGTAAGTTCCCCATTTTGACCAAATCACTGCTACTAGGACCGAATATAGAAACCGGGACCGAACGGGTACAAGAGGAGAAAAAAAAAGAGGCGAGCCCATGAGGGATGCGGCTAGGGTTTTTGTCCCCTCATGCCGGTTTCGTCCTGTCTCTGGTGGCCTTTCAGGCCTTGGACTTGTGGTCCATCCGGACCCGGCCTCTCACCGACAGGAGAGTTTCTTGCTTTCTTATTTTTTTTCTATGTCTACTTAGGGATGGTAAGATGGCGACGATATCTAGAGGTTAGAATAAGGTCCTCCTGCTCTATCCTCAATCAGGATAAGTCACCCTCTACGCCCTCATCTTCTCGTGTGTTGGTCCTACCATCGGTGCCAATGAGTGTGTGGTGTGGACATGGCTGTTGTGACGATGTTGTTGTTTTGCGAGCGACCAATCTGGTGGTCTTGCTATTATCGGCTATGGTGGGTGCTTCCAACAACGTTGGTCGGTGCTGCACCGACTACTGCTAGTGATGTGAGCCGGCGATGGTGCTACCATGAGCGGATGGCGATGCTACCATGCGGCAAAACCGGGGTTGGTTTTGCTGCATGCACTTTTATTTTTTGCTACATTGATGTTTTCCAAAATAAAGCACTGCTTTTTGTGTGTTTTTATCCCACTTAGGAAAATTTGTCGGAACGATTCTGGACTAGCACAAAAATGTTCCTGCGAATGAATTTTTTCTTCGTAGAAGCATTTGAATAATTTGGGAGGGAACTCGACTTGCTATGATAGCACTTTTTTTTTGCTATGACCGAAACATTTTTTGCTTCATAGAAACATTTCCAAGATTTGCAAGGGAAACTCGACATGTGTCAGCTTCTAGAGGCGAAGGTACGAAGGGGGATTATCTCTAGGGGGCGCACAACATTAGAAATTTGGATGATGTCAGCATGGGCGGATGGCGAGATGCTATGATGGGGTAGAGAAGAGGCTGATTTTGTTGCATACTCTTTTTCGTTTGCTAAATCGTTGTTTCTGAAATACTCCGAACCTCCACGCTACACACTACTCTACTTCTTCCTATCGCCCTCCATTTCCTTATCCATTCTTCACATCGATAACCCGGCTAAGATGAGACTAACAACCTTGGCGTCCGCAGCCCGGTATCTTTACAACACCAGGTTGTTCATTTCCAGCCCAATCTTTCTGCAACATGCCGCGCTAATTGTGGTCAGCTCGACTCTCCAATCCTTTGTGCTTTAACCCATCGAAGGAAAAGTTGCAGGAAAGATGGTACAATAGCACATAAATATTGCCGTGAACAAAAAGTTTTTTGCTTAAGCATTTTCCGGATATGGGAGTGAACTTGCTGCAATATCATAAAAATTTTGCTATAGGAGAATTTTTTTTTTTGTTTCGGAGAAGCATACGTGTTAGCATCTGAAGGCGAGCCGGGGGGATCTGGGAAATTATTCACGGTGGGCGTCCAACGCTATCCAAAGAGAAAATGCAAAGTGTGTGACAATTTCCATGTTGATGTAGTGGTATCCATGGCCAGTTCCTCACACGCCTTCATCAATACAACGTTGCTGTTCACAACGTTGGCGTGAAGGGGGCCGATGGCCATATAAAAGGAAGGGGTAGTCTGAGGCTGAGAGTATGGAGTTTCTCAAATCTTAGATAGATTAGTTCAGGCTCAAGAAGAGGTAGTCTGAGGCTGAGAGTATGGAGTTTCTGAAATCTTAGATAGATTAGTTGAGGCTCAAGAAGAAGTAGTTCCTTATTTCCTAGCTGATTGTGTGAGATGAGATATTAGAAGAAATACTGATTAGCCGTGGGGATGTAGAAGTGTTGTTGGTGAAACAAGTGAAGTTCCACCTCCCGACGCTGGCCGCACAAGCCTGAAGAAGCTCTGGATGCAGGTCGATGCAGGTGAAGATCCAATGCGCCACCTCCCGACTCTGGCTGCACAAGACGCCGGCCTTATCACAGTCGCCGCACTCCCCTCAAGCCGGCGGGCTACAGCTGAGCTCGAAGCCCGTTGGCAGCGCCGCGACGGCGAGACGTCCTCAATCCCGTTGACATGCTCGAAGTGGGAGTAAATGTCGTGAAAAAAATGGTTATATTCGACATCCAAGATGGCGATCATGGGTCATCCCCTCATGCACAACAAGGGACTGGTCACTAACCATGATGAGAAAACTTCCATCATACAAAACCATTTGTCCACGGTAGTTAGGAAAGAACATGCCAGTAGGGGGTTGCAACACATGATCAAGGGTGTAGAGTAGTATCAAAAGAGAGGTTTTTCTAGTGGCTTATGCAAGTGGATTCGGTGCACGTACGTTACCTAGGAGATAGAGCACCATCAAAGTGAGAGTAATATTAATATATTTCCTTTATCAAAAAAATCAAAGTGAGAGTAAATTTATAAATAAAACTCTCTCCGTTCCTTTCTATAGTGGCTATAGTTTTTTGAGAAAAAAATCAAAATAAAAGATATATATTGCGTTAAACAACTAGTTTGGACAGTTCTTTCAAAAATTCAATTACGTTTCCTTATCTCATGCAAATTCATCTTTTATCATGCCAATTAGCCAAGAGTAATCCCACGTATCATCATTTATCGTTCAAAAGATATTTTTTCTCCGCGGGTGTTCTATAATTTTCGTACCAGAAACTATATATATGGACACCGTAGAAAAAACGGAGGGAGTATTTTAAGTTGTAAGATCACTTATTTTTATCCCCGGTTAGTTCTTCAAGTTTTGCATACATGTATGAATGTCCGAACGGTCGGAAGCACTTTCTGTACACATAATTATATGTAAGCATTTCACGTGCATAATTGGTATAGATAAAATGTAAAACAAAACTTTGCTTATTGGTCGATACGTGCAGGATTGTTAGTTCTGTAAATCCTCGTGGCAAATCGTCAACAGCCCGTGATTCCAGATTTAATGACATGGGAGTAGGTACCAACTAGCAAAACCCACAGATCGTACGTCTATCTACCATGTTGAGATTCTCTCCACATGGGGTGGTTAGGGCATGGGTTGAGAATCGGTTACAATTGTTAGGAAAATGATAGGGTTCCCAGGGAGGATCGATCCCCCGAGTGGTTTGTTGTGTCGCGTATGTACTGGGCCCACCAATCGTCCTTGTTCTCGTTTTTTCCTCCATCAGCGCGCAGACGTTTGCATCACCTCGCGCCGCCAGCGTCTCTGCGCACACTCGCCCCTGCTTGCTCGCTGCTGTGCTGCCCGCTGCGCGCACTCGCCCCTGCTTGCTCGCTGTTGTGCTGCCCGCTGCGCGCCTCACCTCGCGCCGCCAGCGCCACCGCGCACGCCCGCTCCTGCTTGCGCGCCGCTGCGCCGCCTCACCTCGCGCCGCCAGCGCTGTCGCGTGCGCCCGCTCCTGCTTGCGCGCCGCTGCGCCGTCTCACCTCGCGCCGCCTGCGTCGCCTCGCACACCCGCTCCTGCTTGCGTGCCGCAGCGCCGCCTCATCTTGTGCCGGCAGCGCCGCCACGTGTGCCTGCTCCGGTGTGCGCGATGTCCTGCTGCCCCGATCTAGCTTGGATTCGAGAGGACGATGGGCTCGCCTCCGACAAGGACGTGGCCGGATTTCGCCCAGCAGTTTCAACCTCCGGCGGGGAACAGTGGTTTGAGATGGTGACGCCGCGCATGCTACCTACCACATGTAGATTTTGCTACGGACAGTCGGCGTTTTAGCTACAGACGGCTATCAATGTTGCTACCGACGATCGATGAATTATCTACAGACAAGATGGAGAATTATCGTGCGAGGGATTTTTTGCTACATGGCGTGATTTGCTACATATATATTTTTTGCTACAAATGCTATTTGTTTTTGCTATAATAATGTAAAACTTTTGCTACAAGATGACCGATGATAGTCTCCGACGAAGTCGTTTTACTAGGTAGCAATTTTTTTCTACAAGGTTTCCGGCGATGTCTCCGACGAAGTCTGATTTTTTGCTACATTTGCCAATATTTTTTGCTACACACGTTTTGTGGTTTTGCTACAACAACGTAATTTTTTTGCTACGAAGTCTTCGGCGAGGTTTTTTCCGGCGAGAGTCTCCGACGATGTCGGTTTTGCTACATTAGGAAAAAAAATTGCTACAAGATCTCCGGCGAACTCTTCGGCAAGGTCCGGTCTATTTGTTCTTTTTCTAAAACGAACCGTTTTCTGCTACATGTAGCAAAAGCGGGTCTATTTGTAGCAAAAACGGGTATGTTTATAGCAAAAGTGGAATTTTAGAGGTGTTTATGGGACACGTGTCAGCAGGAGGACCCGGGGGATTTAGGAAAAATATCCCCGGGGGACGCGTAGTACTGGCCCAATTGTTACCCGGCCACACCGTCGCGTTTTCCTGTCGTTTCTTTGCGAGCCGTAATCTACTTTTGGTGGATTTTGATGAGATCTGGGCGGGCGCTCAGAAACCGCAATGAAATAACGTATATAGCGTACCTTGACTCCTTGACCAGCTGTGAGGATCCCCTAATCAAACTGAAGGAGGATTATAAATCGATCGATTTTCACTAATTAACATGCATTTTATTGACATAGAAATAACTTCCGGTCACGCGCTAGCAGGCCCGCATGGCACGCATGTGCAGGAGGCAAGGGTCCCCATTTTCCCAAAATCACCGCTAGTATGACGGAATATAGAGATCGGACCGAACGGGTACAGGAGGAGAAAGGAGAAAAGAGAGGCGATCCCCATGTCGATAGGGTTTTCGTCCCCTCAATCGGCGTCGTCGCCGGTCCGCCCTGCCTCTGATAGCCTTTCAGGCCTTGGAGGTGTGGTGCACCCTGGCCTCTCGCCGACTGGAGAGTTTTCGTTTCTAATTTTAGTTTTGTGTATGTCTACTTAGGGATGGTGATATGTCGACGATATCCAGAGGTTAGAATAAGGTTATTCTCGCTCTATCCTCAATTCGTATGCCTCGGCCTCTCCTCCCCCTCTCCGTCCTCACCTTCTCATGTGTTTGTCCTACCATCAGGTAATGAGGGTGAGGTGCGGCCATGGTTATTGTGACGATGGTGTTGTTTTGCGAGCGACCAGACTGGTGGTCTTGCTGCTATCGGCTATGTGGGTGCTTCTAACGGTGTCGGTCGGTCCTGCCACCGGTTACTGCTGGTGATGCGAGCCGACGATGGTGGCACCATGAGTGGATGGCGATGCTACCATGTGGCACGGCCGGGGTTGATTTTGCTGCATGCTCTTTCTTTCTTTGCTAGATCATCGTTTTCCAAAATACCGCAATGCCTTTTTGTGTGTTTCTCCAACCGCAGGAAACTTTCATGTTGCAATAGCACAAAAATGTTGCTATGAACGGATTTTTTTCCTTCATAGAAACATTTGAAGAATTTGGGAGGGAACTAGACTTGCTATGATAGTGCTTTCTTTTCTACAAACAAAACACTTTTTGCTTCATATAACCATTTTCAGGATGTGCGAGGGGAATTCGATAGGTGTAAGCTTTTGGAAGCAGAGATCAGAGGGGAGGATTATCTCTGGGAGACACCCAACATGAGAAATTTGGATGACCAGCGGTGTCAGTTCTACCGAGCAGACAACAATGCTACCATGGGAGGATGGCGATGCTACGATGGGTAGAGTCGGGGCTGATTTTTCTGCATACTCTTTTCTTTCTTGCTACATTGATGTTTCTGAAATACTCTAATGCTTTTTGTGTGTTTTAACCCATGGAAGGAAAAGTTGCATGAAAGATGCTACAATCGAACATGAATATTTATATGAATAAAAAGTGTTTTGATTCATATAGAAGCATTTGCCGGATTCGGGAGTGAACTTGCTACAATAGCATTAAATTTTTGCTATAGGAGAATTTTTTTTTTTTGCTTCGGAGAAGAATACGTGTTAGCTTCTGAAGGCGAGCTGGGGGGGATCTGGGAAATTATTCACGGTGGGCGTCCAACGCTATCCAAAGAGAAAATGCAAAGTGTGTGACAATTTCCATGTTGATGTAGTGGTATCCATGGCCAGTTCCTCACGCGCCTTCATCAATACAACGTTGCTGTTCACAACGTTGGCGTGAAGGGGGCCGATGGCCATATAAAAGGAAGGGGTAGTCTGAGGCTGAGAGTATGGAGTTTCCCAAATCTTAGATAGATTAGTTCAGGCTCAAGAAGAGGTAGTCTGAGGCTGAGAGTATGGAGTTTCTGAAATCTTGGATAGATTAGTTGAGAGGCTCAAGAAGAAGTAGTTCCTTATTTCCTAGCTGATTGTGTGAGATGAGATATTAGAAGAAATACTGATTAGGTGTGGGGATGTGGAAGTGTTGTTGGTGAAACAAGTGAAGTTCCACCTCTCGACACTGGCCGCACAAAGCCTGAAGAAGTTTTGGATGCAGAAGTAGCCGTGTCGATGCACGGGAAGATCCAGTGCACCATCTCCTGACACTGGCCGCAGAAGACGCCGGTCTTCTCACAGTCGCCGCACTCCCCTCCAGCCGGCGGGCTCAAGCTGAGCCCGTCCGCAGCGCCGCGACGATGTCCTCGAGCGGATTCAGGACCGGCACGACGACCGTCGTCTGCTGGCAGAGCTCGGCGTTGTCGGACGGAACACGGCCTGTTCGGTTGCGGAAGACGTACGAGCGCCTCTGCCCGTTCGCAGTGCGCCACCTCTCACAGCGGCTGCATTTCCTCTCTAATCGCCAGTCTCCAGCTGAGCTCGAAGCCATCCTGGTGCTCAACTCCGACATCATGTGTGCACTGTGAATTACTAGTACAGTCTACTGCAGAGAGTAGATCTCCCTTCCTCTGTAACAAATACTAGTCGTGAGTTAGCTATTTGTACTATCTTGATCAACTTATTAATAGAAAATCTACACCGTAGGGGTTCTCTCTTCAGTAATATTGTCAAAAAAAATACTAGATTTATAGATGCACGCATTTAGTGATTCCACATTTCCACTAGTACGAGAGGTTGGAGTGAAACAAATAAGACCCTTGAATTGTCTTGTATTGATTCCGTGCACGCCTTTGTGTTACACATCCAAAAAGATCACACAACAACACTAGTGGCCAACTTGGTCTCATCACGCGATTCCCATTCCAATTCCGTAATAGCACTGCATGAGACAGCGCAGTGGCTAGAAGTTATTTTAGGACGTTGTACATGTTGGTCTCTGAAATATCTGCCTGGTTGGTCTCTGAAAACTATCCACGGCCAGTTTCTCACGCGCCTTCATCAATACAATGCTGCTATATTCACAACGTTGGCGTGAAGGGGTTGATGGACATATAAATGGAATAGGTAGTCTGAGGCTGAGAGCATGGAGTTTCTCAAGTCTTAGATAGATTAGTTGAGACTCAACAAGAAGTATTATTCCCTCCATCTTGAAAAAGATGTCGCGATTTTTTATAAATTTGGATGTGTCTAGATAAATCTAGATTTAAATAAATTTGCGACATCTATTTTAAGACGGAGAGAATATTTCATTTCCTAGCTGATCATTTATATGTGCTATGCGAGATGAGATATTAGAAGAAGGGATAACTATTTCTTTGCCCTACTATGGCTTATACTATCCAGTTCTGTTCAGCCCTATTCACTTTTCCCCTTCTCGCTCTAGCCCAGTCTCGCGACTACACACATGGAACCTTTCCGTCGAGTCAAGGACTTTGACCGTTATTTCACTGACAACCTGACATCTAACAGATTGCTGATAGTGGGACCGACTATTATAGGTGGCACCGGATAGCGCTCATAGGTGGGATCATGAAACGCGGACATGGGTAAAATAAAAAATTACTGATGGTGGGACCGATTATTATAGGTGGGCTGACAATTTAGACCGTCTAGTTGCCAACAGTGAGGCCGTTTCGTCTAGTAGCTCATTTCATTTTCCTTTGACCGCCATCGTTCCATCCAGATCGAGCCCCTCTCCTCTACGACCCCCCTTCGGCAGCACCTACATCGGCACCCCACCGGCCCGCCCACATCGCCACAGGCTTCAACACTTAGTGGTGTGTGCATGGAATCCGTTGTTTTTACCTCAGGTTAGCATATCCAGAGATTCTCATACGGTTTATGATGTCCATAGCTTAGAAATTCCGGGATATGCTTAATGAACTTTAGATCTATTTGTTTTCCTTGTTTGTTTCAAGTTTTGTATACCTTCACAAACTACTCACTACATAGATAATTGCAGTAATTCTTCGGATTTACCTCGTCTTAATATGCAAATGAGTTTAAATAAATATGTTTATTATAGGCTCCCAATGGCGGAATCTTTCTTAAAGCACCTCTTTCACGGCAATGAGGTGCCAGTGCCAAATGACATTTGCCGACCTTTCAAATGCCTACGTAATCACATACCTGATGTACCCTACTTCGTCTGCATGATGAGAAGGTCAATGATCACTGGGAAGTGCAGAATGGTAAACAACCAAGGCATTTTCACATTGTTACATTAATTTTCATCATCTCAACATGTCGAATACTAACATTAGTATTTTTTTGCATTACTTTTCGAAAAGGTATAGTGAAGAATACCTCAAGGAGTATCTCTAGGAAGAGCTTACCATGCCGGTCACCAACAAGCAAGAGTATTACCCGAATTCTCATCATGAAGTCAGAATCAAGATGGACAAAGATTTTCATGTGATCATGTCTGACTATTGGAAACAGGTTGTGGAAGATGTAAAATTCCCAGGTGACACATGTGTGTTTACCTTCAAGGACGATGAAAATGGTTTAAGGGTAGATGTTGGTGCGCTTGTGGCATGGGTGTTTAAGACCACATAGTGTACTTTGTGTGAGAAGTTATTTGAGACCGTATAATGTAATGTGTGTGATTTATCCTAGATTTCAAGCCAAATCACCAAAGGGATGGCTATATTCATGATAATGTGTCCCATTTTGCAAATCTCAAAAGGTTTTTTTAAGCAAGTACAAATATTAGTTTGGAAAATGACACTGCTCTGATTTTCAAAAAGAATAGAAAACATGGGATGCCATAATTCTAGAAATCGAGAATTTTCTTGATTTCTAGCTACCTTTCCTCATTTAAATGAGTTCGGGTGATTTTTCAAAATTAATTCAAATTTGAATTACAGTTGTGCTCTATTTTGATAAAGACATGTGGAAAAAATTATTTTAAGGTACCCAAGTAGGTTGCTATGCATAGCCACACAGAAATTGGAAAGATATCATTATTTTCTATGAATGCAAGTGCCACCAATTTTGACCCATTTTAAAGAAAACAAAGAAAATGTAGAATAATAAAAAAGACAGAGCAATGCGAAGAGTCCTTTTATGTGACATGGTTACCATGAAAAAAATAAAAACTAGAGTTATGTGAAATTAGTAGAGATACCCTTCACAAATATTGTTATCATGTTTGACTTATTCTGTCTTTCAAGCCAAATCACTAAGAGGATAGCTATATTCGTGGATACCTTCATGATAATGTTCTCTAGTTTCTCACATAGGTGCATATTGACATGGTAAACTAAAGTGTCAAAGGATGATTCCAACTTTTATCATACAAAAGTGATTTTCAATTTTCTAAATCCCAAAAAGTGAGTACAAAGATTACTTTGGCAAATGACACTGCTCCAATTATCAAAATACTAGAACACATGGGATGCCATAGTCCTGGATATAGAGAATTTTCTCGATATATATAACTAATTTTACCCACTCAAAATTAGTTTTGGGTGAATTTTCAAAATTATTTCAAATTTGAACTACAATTGTACTCTAGTTTGCTACAGACATGTGGAAAAATCATTTTAAGGTACCCCAAGTAGGTTGCTATGCATAGTCCACACAGAAATTGGAAATATACCATCATTTTCTATGAATGCAAGTGCCACCAATTTTGACTCAATTTTCATAAAAAGACAAAGAATAATAAAAAATACAGATCCAACGCAAAGAGTCCATTTATGTGACATAATTATCATGAAAATATACAATCAGAGTTATCTCAAATTAGTAGATATACTCTTCACAAATATTGGTATCATGTCTGACTTATCATGTCTTTCAAGCCAACTCACTAAGGGGGTGGCTATATTCTTGGCTTTTTTCATGATAATGTTCCCTAGTTTCTTACATAGGTGCACATTGGCATGGCAAAAGAAGTGTCAAAGGGTGATTCCAACTTTTATCATAAAAAGGTGATTTTTGATTTTCCGAATCCTAAAAAGTGTATTTTTGTAAAGCAGGTATAAAAAGAACTTTAGCAAACGACACTGCTCCAATTTTCAGAAGTACTAGAATACATAGGATGGCATAATCCTAGAATGGAGATTTTATCGATTTCTAACAACTTTCCCCCCCCATTTAAATGAGGTTTAGATTGTTTTCCATAATTAATTCAAATTTAAACTATAGATGTGCTCTAATTTTCTACACACGTTGGGAAAAATAATTTTTAAGGTACCCAAGTAGGTTTCTATGCATAGTCCACATAGAAATTGGAAAGAAATCGTCATTTTCTATGAACGCAAGTGTCGCCACTTTTAACCCCATTTTGAAAAGAAGTCAAAAAATGTAGAATAGTCCACATAGAGAGTAGTACATTGTTGCATAGTGAAATTCAATGTTACAATCCAACTATAACTTCACTCCTAGCCACAATGGCTTCTTCATAACTATCAGTTTTAGGATAGCATCGGAAACTATAAATAGCATTGCAAGATACTTATAGCACTACAATATAGGGCACTATAACCAGTTTAAGTGATAAATGTTATTTCCATCAGCATGTCATGTACTATGAAAAAACTACCAAAAACTAAATAGAGGGGAATGAAAAAGATTGAGGGAGATCCAAAACATTCAAGATAATATCTCCCCAAAATACAGAGGAGGTACTTAAAAAAGGCTAAATCTTAGTGGGGATTACAAACTGAGCTAATCAATTATAGAGCAGGGTGTCGCCTTGCATCCATCCCTGCCTAAAATGGCGTCATATGAATAATGGGAGGGGATTATATGAGCGCTGGCTGACCTAAAAATAAATATGATGACTGATCTCGTTTGCCCGCGAAGATAGGAGTGGACGGACACGTGGCATGAAGAGGTGGAGGCAAGGCTGACGGAGAGGTTTGCCATGGAGACCGAGAAGGGAAACAGATCTTGGTTCATCTCTCCTCTTCTACTTTTGTCGGGATAGAAAAGGAAAACTAGGTGCACGATGATGGAATATGTGGAACCGTCGTTTAGGTGGATAAGAAACGTCACATGGAAGGCAACGGTCAAAATTTTCAACACGGCCCAGCGACGGCAAACAATCGTAAAACCGGTGCCACTGTCAGCAATTTGCCATTTTACCATCTCCGCGTCTTATGATCCCACCTATAAATGTTTTATGTTCCCACTTTCAGTAATATAGTATGTCAGAGAAGAAACGGTCCAAGGGTCTTGAGATGGAAGAAACGGTCAAGGGGTCTTCAGTAATATAGTATCATGACTTCTGTGGCGCATTTTGAAATGCGCCACAGAAGTTCTCATTAGTGACGAGGTAACAGTGACGCATCTGATATGCGCCACAGAAGGTTAAATTGGATGCGCCACTGATTAAGGATTTCCTAGTAGTGTCATATGGATAGTTGCAGGCTCAGCTAGAGTGAGGTGGGAAAAGATGAAATGTTTTAAGCGCCGAGCAAACTGAGTACTCCCTTCGACCCATATTAGACCATATTAGTTGACTTGGATTTGTCTAGATTTAGATGTATCTAGCACTAAAACATGTCTAGATACATCTGAATCTAGACAAATTTAACAACTAATATGGGTTGGAGGGAGTAGTAAATGGTCTTGTTGGGCAGGAAAATAGTTATTCTAAAAGAAATACTGACTAGCTGACACGCACCTGAAGATGTCGTGGATGGAGAAATGTCGACGTGCGCCACATCCCGACGCTGGTCGCACAAGCCGCCTGCCTCTAGCTGAGCTCGAAGCTAGCATTGGTTCACAGCACGGCCATGACGACGATCTGTTAGCACACCCGGCTTGGTCGCGGGAGTAGTATTTTTTAGGAAACTGCTGGGCGTCCACTGACGATGGGGAGTTTTCATTGTCCTTCTTTCCTGCGCGACACGTGTCCTCAAAATCGTCTAAATCCTGTTTTTTGCTGTAAAACAGTCCATTTTTGCTACATATGTTCCTGCTTTTGCTTCGGAAGCAAAAAAAAGTTCGTTTCAGAAATAGAATGTCTCGCCGGAGACCATGCAGCAAAAAACTTGTGCTAATGCAGCAAAACCGACTTCGCCGGAGACATCATCGGAAAAAACTCGCCGGTGACTCTCGCCGGAGACCTTGTAGCAAAAAGTTAACACTGTTGTAGCAAAACCATAAGACGGTTGTAGCAAAAAGTTCTTCTAATGTAGCAAAAATCCTACTTCGCCGGAGACATTGCCGGAGAATTTAGCCGGAAGACCTCGTCGGAGAACTTGTAACAAAAAATTTATGGTATTGTAAAATAAAAAAACAGAGATAGCAAAAAAAAATCAATGTAGCAAAATCAGAGGCTAGGTTTGTAGGCGGCCTTGAGGACATGCAGGAGCGACGGCCATGGCGTCCAAGCTTGCAGTAGATTTGGTCGTCTCCTGTAGCAGTGTCGGCCTCCCTCTGTATCGAAGGAAGGCAGTGAGGGCTTGCAGCAGCAGGTAGGTGTGGACCTGCATGGACCTTGGAGGCTCCGGGTGGCGGGTGCCGGCGAGCAGGCCTCAACGCATATCTGTCGCTGAGGAGCACCGCGTCGCCCCTGTCTCGGGGGCCAGCAGCTCTGCTCCGAGGCATGCAGCAGCGTGGGATCTCCATGGGAGCATGGCGGCGGCGAGGTTCATCCCAACGGCAACGGAGTCCAGCCCGACGGCGGCGCTCCGGTGGAGGATCTAGAGGGGCGGCTTTCTGATGGAGGAGCAGGGGCATGCGGTGGGGGTGAAGCCCAGGAGAAGAAGCGGCGATGCACGCCGGCGGGAGCCGTCTGGTGTCGAGCGAGCATCAGGGATAAGGATGAGCGGTTGGAAAAAATTAGAGATAAGATTCTACCAGCCAGGCCCACCTACAACATGGCAACGGAAAAAAAAGCAGCGCGCGCACGTCGGATGACCCGGACGATCCCATCGTCCGGAGGAACACCATCATTTTTCCAAAGTTCACAGCACGGCCATGACGACGATCTGTTGGCACATCCGGCCGGCTTGATCGCGGGAGTAGTAATCTTTTACTGAGGGGTGTGTGCTAATTTGTACACCTTTTTTATCTGAAATTTCTAAAACTGGGGTGAACGTCTTGTATTGCACGTCGGTATCGATCAAACGAACGTTTTGTGTTACACATCCAAAAAGGAAAAAGTGCAGACGACTTGATTCGGAATCACACAACACTCTAGTGTGGCAATTCCCATTCCAATTCTATCGGTAGTGGTAGGGTGCGGTGCCTAGTTTCCTTTCTCGGAGAGACAGATGAAACTTTGCACCGGTAGAAAAAGGACCTATAGTCCCGGTTTGTAAGGGCCTTTAGTCCCGATTTTGCACCTGGAACTGCAAAATCAGGACTAAAAGCCCCTATCTCTAGTCCCGGTTTGTTACAATCCGGGACTAGAGGTCACCGCATGGGCCACCGCATGGCCATTTTTATAGCAGGGGGACGAAGGACCTTTAGTCCCCGGTCGTAATACGGCCCTGGACTAGATCCTTTTTCAAATATTTTTTTATTTTTTTAAAAAAAAATTCAATTTTTTTCTTAAAGTTTTGAATTATTTGGCTCGTAATCCTCTCGCTTGGAACAATTTTAGTACTAAGTATATCTAATCTTAGGTCAAATTACACTTACGGTAAACTTCCCAGTCAGTCACCCATCCTAACACTACTCCACCCTCAGCACGCTTAACTTCTTGTTCCATCAGGATGTCCTCGCACGAAGCCCATTTGTACCTTGTTGTCAACACTACCATATCTATCCTATTAGCCCATATCAATATGTCATACATCTTTATTTTTTGAAATTACAAACAACTATTTTAGTAAACAACAATAAATAAGTAATAATAATATTTTAATCCAATGAAAGTAAAAAACCAAATAAAATAATATTTTATTCTTTTTTTGCCATTTATTCATTTAATATGGCATAAATAATATCTTTAAATATGTAAATCGAAATTCGACAAATAATATATCCATAATTATCAGAAAAATGTGAGAATCCAAATATGGAATAAATAAAATTGCAAAAAAAATATTTTTTAAATAACTTTTTTTTCTTTTCGAATTTTAAAAATCTAAAACAGTCTAAGGCTGTTGAAATCAAACTCACAATTTTTTTCCACACATTTTGATAGGTTGTATATTTTTTTCCGATATCGTACGCAAAAGTTATAACCAATTTAAGTTTTCCTGCCGGGGTCCGCACCCCTTTAGTCCCGGGCCGTATCACCACCCGGGACTAAAGGGTGTTGTCTATGCCCGAACCCCTTTAGTCCCGGATCGTATCACGACCCGGGACTAAAGGTCTGAAACGACCCGGGACTAGAGTTTCCTTGGGCTCCTAGCCACCGAAAACAGTACGAACCGGGACTAGTGCTCATACTAGTCTCGGCCCGGAACAAATCGGAACTAGTGTTAGACTCTAGATTGAACCGAAGACCCTTTTTCTACTACTGTTGGTTGCAAAACAAAGGCCTACGGGGCTACCGGCCGCGATCAGAAACAAGGTAAAGCCGACACATCGATCCGCCAGTGCCACGATCAGTTCCGAAGAGTATCTTCAGCGTCCAATAATTCCTTCTACCTACACATATATATCTATTTTATAAACTAGCATGGTGGCCCTCGCAAATGCGAGGGCATCGCCTTTAGTTTTTTGAAAATGCATTCGGACATATCTTTCTTTATACTCATGTTACTATTCCAGTAATATATAATATAGTTCTATGGCCATCATAAATGGTGTGCTAAACAAAAACTCATGAAACTAACATATTTAAGTTGTGGCCGGTATCGATTTTATATCACTCAAATAACACCATTTTACTGACCATGATAAATAACTTTTGGTAGGATGGTTAAAAAGGTTAGTGTACCCTCAACCCACCGGAGATCAAACCATAGTAGGTTTGATGTCATATTTCTCGCATTATCACAAAATATTCTTTCACTTGGATTTTACATTCCTAAATATTCTGAGGAAAGTCTTGTGACCTTGTCAATCTCTATGCTTCGCGGAACCATCCTTTAGTACATGTTATGTGAACGTACGGTGTGTGAATGATCGTCATAATGCACATGTCAGTGCGCAAATGTTGTACTTGTCATTTGTTAGAAATGAACATATGTGTATCTTTATGTGGTAGCAGTGATACATAGAACTAAAGGTTAGATTCTGAGCTTACTGTATTTTCTATATCTCATTAGACCGGTGCTCGATGTCGAAATTCCGACCGTTGGTCATTAGTATCATTTTGTGCACCTAATATAATTTATATATCATTGTACAAAATTAGCAATGCGGATTCACAAAAATAATGGCGAAGTAATGTTCAGGTACAGTTATAGAACATGTCAGTTATGGTCCACTATCCCTCAAAATCCTATTGTGGTACACTATGTTAGATATACCGTTAGATATGTATGTTATCAAGATATTTCACTCAAGTCAGTCAAATAGTATGCTCCAACAGATACATACAAATATGAAAATGTTTTAGTTATGAGGGCTTATCGTTATGTATTACTGAATTTTGCAATTTTTGGTTGTTATTATATTAGTTCTAGTCAATCATGTATGCTTTTAGTATACAGTAAATATGGCATTGTATGAACATAAGATGAAATGTATTTCCAATTGTAAAATCAAGGTTAGAAACATATATAGTACAATGTGTGAATATTTTTATCATTTTATTCTCTTTGAGATATAGAAAAAATTGCGATTTTAGTGTTGCATTTTCAAGATCTTGATTCCTCTCATTTATGCTTTCCTCAATATTATCCATTATATGAGTTATTCAATATAGGGTTCACCAGATTGATGGCTCAATGTATCATTTTATTTGTGAGATGATTTAGTGTCTATTTTTTCCCGTTGATTTGTTTTGAAGTAAGAAGTATAGATTTTAATTAAAACATGATAATCTACTTGCTTTTACCCTGCTTAATTAGTTCACTTAGGAAGATCTACCGGTGGCCGAATGCTTTGTTTTTCTTAGATTAGATTAACTTGGTAATGTTTAGCTATTTGTTCAAAGAATAAGATTTGAGTTATCACCGCACATACTTTGGGAAGTTGTATTTCCACCTTCATGGGCCTCACCTAGCTTTTGGACCCTAAGCATATGGTGATAATATATCCTTTGTATGCTAGTTATGCAAAAGTTATGCCGGGCTATTTCAAATATATAGAAAATGTTAAATTTGTTATATTGATTCTCACTATACCTAGACAATAAATGTTATTTTTCCGTTCTATAAAATGTTGAAAATTGTAAGGATGTTTTTTCAAGACCTAATGTGTAACTTTATATTTGTATCTCATAAAGTCAAGTTGTGGGGACATGAAACTGGCATTGTGTAAAAATATGTTTCATAGACTTTATAATTAGCCTGACACAGACACCTTCTTGGGCCTCGCCTAGCTTGCAGTCCCTAAGCATATGGTGATTGTATACCAATATTGTATGTATGCTAATTATATGCTCAAGTCATGTCGAGTATTTCTATTTGGTTATATAGGACATGTTAAATTTTTATTTAGTCTTTATCAGACAATCAATGGTAGATAAACCTTCATGACTTCATTCTTTGTTCGCTTATGTAAGAATATTGAATTGTAAAAAATTGCTACATGAACGTAGGACCTCTCGCCTTTCTAAAAAAAATTAAAAATTGTTTCTAGGGACAAATAAATACTGAAAAAATAAACAACTACATTTACACATACAATATGAATCTCAGAAGTTCCATTAAAAGCGTTGTGTTTTACGGTACATAAAAAGACAAATTTTAAGACAAACTAGAGATCTTTAATTACTTTGTACATCCATAAAATATAACTTATTAACTGAAATTTTGCACAAATATACATGGCACATGCGTGGATTTTTTGGATTATCTGGAAATTTAAACTACCATTTTCTAAAATTTCAAAAACCAGGCTCATCGGCGCCCATGATCCGCAAATTCTCTCTCGGGTTGTAAGCACTTTAGTTTATAGCGCTAGTTTATATCTTAGTCTTTTATATCATAACATCAAATTATGTAGACTCGACAGGGTGTCTTTTAAAAGTCATTTACCCTAGTTAGTTCTATGGTGATCTCTTAGTTGTTTGTACTACTATTTGTGTGTACATATTAATTGCTTCTACTATCTAGTAGATTCTTTCCAGCCGTTAGACTATATAGTGTTCATCAAGTAGATGTTGGTATCTTACTTGAAGTACTAATTCCGGTTGTGTATGCTGGTAGAAACGCAAAAGATGAAATTGAGTGCAGAGGTTGTAGAGTTGGGATTACTAAGAGGGACGATGTGTTGGAGACTACATTTTTTGGACATGCTGGTCTAAATTCCGCCAGACAATTTACTAACAACATAGTTTTCAGATGTACGGAATTGGCTTCAGGATTAATGTGATTGTTCCATATTGAATATACTACATATACTGTACCCCTCCGTCTCAAAATAGATGTCTCAGATTTTTTAAAATTTGGATGAATCTATATAGTAAACAGTGTCTAGATTTATTTAAATTTTGACAAATTTGTGACATTTATTTTGATACGAAGGGAGTATAAAACATGAGAGGAACAATTGTGATTGATAAGCGTGGGAAATAAAATTAAGCAACAGTGCACTTGAACGTATCTTCATAGGACTCTTCCAACTCCTTCAAAAGAAAACAAAGAAAATTAAGTAGCAGCGCATCGGGACGTATCTTGATAGGACTCTCAACTTTGAAGAAAAAGCAAATTAAGCTGTAGTGCCAAACTGCTTATACGTATCTGAATAGGACTCTGTCTATGTATGGGACTCTGACTTGAGTTCTTTTCCTGGAAAATCAACCGCGAATACCAATCTCAATTGGTTTCCTGAATAAAACCGAATAGGTAACGTCACGTGTATGTGTTATGGACTCTTCTTATAAAGTTACGCATTCTCTCGTTAAATCTTAACCGTAAATATCAAATCCAATGGATAAAAATAATCTTGATGATGTGGATCGACGTGGTGCCTTGAAACAACCTCTTATATTGCTTTTAGTATATAATAGAGGAACAACCCCGTCTACCTCCTAATAATTCAGTCTTAATGCATGTCATAGAGTATATATCCCCGGCAAGCGCAAATTCATTGACTTTAATATGACATTCAGTCATTGACATGTGAGAGCCATTATATCTCGGACCCACATTGTCGGCGTACTCAAAGTCACCCAAAATCAACAATCTAAACTTAGCGAATCTCAATTAATTCACATGGGAGTGTGAATTATTGACTTAACTGATTGACAAGTGGGACCCATTATATGTAGGTCCCAAATGACAGCGGACTCAAAGTCACCCAAAAAATCAACAATCTAAGGAAGAACAACCAATATCTCTCTCTCTCTCTCTCTGACTACTTCCATTTAATATGAAGATTTTCCGTCCAAATAATTCCCTCGTTACACTTTAGTAGTATTTTTGGTACATGTGTATCCGGTACCAATCAACAATTGTATAGTGTTCACACTCTAGATCTCTGGAAAAAAAGATAGCTAAAACCATAAGAAATATTTAAATCAGGTAGAGCCACTTGAAGATTGTAGCACATGGTATGTTCAGCAAATCTAGATTCTAGTAATACGACTTGTACTGCATAAGCGTGTCATGTAACAATGTGCTTGGTTGAGCATGAATTGATGTAGAGGTTTTTGGTCCTTTTTAAGAGAAGCCATGTTATCTAGAACTTGAACGGGAGTCACATGGTATGAGCTTAATGATTTCCACCTATATACACAAATATCTATTTATAAATGAAGACCCGCTACCCTTAATGATTCCATCTTAATTGTGTAGATTATATCGGGCGTGAATTCACTTACTTTTAAAGTGACATTGAGTCCACGGGCGGAGCCTCTTGGAGGCCATACTGGGCTCCGGCCCAGTCTTCTCAAATTGCAAAAAATACTTATTAGTGCAGATGACCCAAGCCCAACCATCCATCCGGCCAGGACTACGACCGACCAGCCGATTCATTCATCGTACGCACATCCGCATGCCAAAAAAATCCCCATCTCTTCCTTCTTCTCCAATCACTTCTCCAACCCTCTAATCCCCAAGGTCCTCTACTCCTGCGTATGCTAGCTCTCTCTATTTCTTCCATTCTGGCTCAAACCAGCCCAAGTTAAAGCAATCTGCAAGCCTCAATTTCAGATTGTGATGGCTATGGACAGTCTGCCGCCTAGCCGTCGTGGATATTGCTAGTGGAGCATCAAATAGAGGAAGGTATGCAAGAAATCAAGTCATACAATGTTTAATCCCTTTGCTTTGTGGTAGATCTGAAACTAGAGAATCATCTTATGTTGTTGATTTGTTGGATTGTCTAATTACACATTTAATTCCATACAGATTGTGATCTTTATATTTTTTATTTTGGCAACACATACGCATTAGGTAGTTCTGATTTGGTTCAAGCCTTCAAGATAAAATCGTGGATAGATTTATCAAAAGAAAAAGAGACGATGCATCTGCAACTGCTCAAGGTTCTTCTGTTCCTGAACCTGAACATGAATCATTGGCATTAGCATTGGTTGAAGTTGAACAACAGAGACAAAATGAAGAATAGCGGCCAGCTGAACCGGTCCTATTGAGAGGCATTGAGTTTTTGAAGCTAGATCCGGCATTATGCCCGCAAATTTGGCAATATTCACAAGATGTGAGAGTTGAAGTACGAAGGGCTTATATGCAGCTAGGTCCTATGCAACCCAAACTCAAGAAGTACAAGACCGTATGGACATCAACGATGTTTTCAGTTTATTTGGTTCCATCTTTTTTCCATCATGGTTAGAGTATTCCGAGAGTAGCGGCCGTGCCTATTGTTTCTTTTGCTTTCTCTGCAGCCAAAACATCAAAAAAAGAAGTGGTTTTAATGTCTTCACAGTGCTAGGTTTTGATGGCTGGAAAAGAGTAAATGATGGAAAGAAGTGTGCATATATTACTAGTAGATCTTTATATGGCTATTCTCTAAATATTTCTTTGCAACACTTGCGTGTGATTGTTTGACATATAGGCAACTGGCCCTCCCTTTGTTTTGCGCCACGCTCCGCCAGTGATTGAGTCACTGACATGTGGAACCGGTTATATATGTGGAACCCACATGTCGGTGACGTACTCAAAGTTACCCAAAAGTCAGCGATCTAAAGTGACCGAATCTTAGACGATTCCCAGGGAGTGCGAATTCTAGACTTAATCAACTGACATGTAAGACCAGTTATATGTAGGCCGACATTTCGGTGACTCGAAGTCACCCAAAATTCAACAATCTAAGGAAGAACAACCTCTCTCTCTCTCTCTGTCTACTTCCATTTAATATGAAGATTTTCCGTGCAAAATATATCATACAATTTATGAGTGGCAAATGATTTTAGCAACCACGCTCCACGCAATAATACATATCCACCACGATGGCAAGTGTTCTCTGCATGCTTCACGATTGTTATATAACCATTTTGCACCAACGATGAACACAAAACAATGGAAGAAAAAAAAAACCCACTGATGGAGTACGTTCCCTAGCTTCATGATTCAGAGTCATCGAGGTTTAGCAGATTCCTCTTATATATACACCAACCATTAGCACAATATGGCGCAAGGAAAAACAAAGGAGAAAGCAGGGATATTTCCTTGGGAGTTAGGGAATAGGAGACACCATAGTTGTTGAGCTGGTACCTTAGTTGTTGTACTGTATCTTTAGATGCTTCGCAAAACACCATGCCGTCTCCCACCTTCACGTGCGCCGGAAGGTCATGGTGACACCATCGAATCAATTGGACAGGTGTTTGCAGCGGCGTGCCCTATCTCTATGCTCTCCGATGAGATAAGCATGTGTGTGTTGTCCCGCTGAAAGGAATGTATGGCCAAGGCATCTTAATGAAATCATCCTAAGCGCGGAGGCCGAGGTCAGCGAAGACTGCTCCAAGTCCCTGTCCTGGGATTGTAGTTGTAGGGGAGGCTGCTCACTAGTAGTAACAAGGTTGTTGGGAGCGATGGGCGATGCTAACCCGGGCATGGTTCATGTGGTTGAACCTTTGGGGAACAAGACAAGGATTGTAAACGGAAGAACCGTTCGAGTTTTTGGCCGTGCATTTTGGGCTTTCGAGCAATGTGTTCAGGCATTTGAACATTGTAGGCCGGTCATCTCCATTGATGGCACCTTTTTGACCGGTCAATTCAAGGGCACTATCTTGATTGCAATAGCCAATGATGCCAACAACCGGTTGATTCCTTTGGCCTTTGCTTTGGTAGAGGTGGAAAACAATGATAATTGGAAGTGGTTCTTCCATCTTTTAAGAACCAAGATATTAACCCCTCATAGGGAAATATGTGTCATCTCGGCCGTCATCAAGGAATTCTTAAAGCGGTGGACCAACATATTCCCGGGCATGCTCCGTTGCACCATCGTTGGTGCATGAGACACTTTTGTTCAAACTTCTATAGGGCATGCAATAGCAAGGATTTGGCCGATGATCTACAAGATTGTTGCCTCGCTTTTACGGAACGTCGTTTCTCAAACTTGTACAACAAATTGCTCTTCAACAAAGAGCTCGATGCGGGTGGTCGAGAGTTTCTCGATAGGAGCATTGGAGAAAGAACAAAGTGGGCACGAGCTTTCGATGACGGTGGCCGGAGGTACGGCCAAATGACAAGCAACATGGCAGAGGCCTTCAACAAGTTGCTCAAAGGTGTCCGTGCATTGCCCGTCACGGCAATAGTCCGTTATACATTCGACGTGATGAATGGGTATTTTCTTAAATACTCAGAGGAAACGGACCGGCAGATTGCGGGGGACTACAAGAACAAGTACAAATACAAGTACCCACCTAAGGTTGATGCTCGGGCGTAATCGCATCGAACTCGTTCGTGTACTTGAGGTACATGGCATCGACATCCTTGTCATCTCCGATACCACGTCCCACTTGTAAGCCAAAGTCAGGAGGCGTAGAGGGTTCCTATTATACGCTGGCCAAGGATGGTGGCCCACCTCTTTGGGACGCCCAACTGGTAAGCGTTCCCAGCTCCATATCGAGAGAAGAACCATCGCATCACCTATTCCGGCATTTTGGCCTGCCCTACGACAGGCATCGTCCAACTACAAGTGAACAAAAAAGAGGTAAGTATAGCATATGTGTGGACTCGACATATACAAATGAATGTAGAGTGCACAGGTGATTACCTGCCGGTACAAGTAGGCAAGAGCCGCCGAACCCCAGCTGATATTGCTATCCCAGTTTGCTAGTGCCTTCAGCCACATCCACTGAGCGGTCCTACCTCCGTTGTCCGCAAACAGAGTCCTAGAAAGGACATACCACACGTACACACGAGCATGTGTCTCGATCACCTCAACCTCGGCGGGCTCCGGACAATGCGCAAAGTTCTCCACGATCCACGCATATGTTGCGCCTACTGGGACTCTATCTTTGCTCTTATCTTCAAATTCTTCAGGAGCCATGCCAATAATTAGATGCATCGCATTGCGCCACCCATCGGAATATGGAATCATACAGAGAGGCTCCCCCGCGATAGGAAGTCCAAAGATCATGGGAACATCCTAAAGAGTAGGAGTGATCTCGCCGGTCCGGAGGTGGAAAGTGTGCGTCTCCGGCCACCACCGATCGACAAGTGCGGTGATAGCAGCCGCGTTGAGGTTCGGCGTCGACCGGCTCACAAGCGTGATGAAAGGGAGGAGTCCTAGCCGCTTGATGTACTCGGTGTACCGCTCGTCGTACGACATGTCATTCGAAGACGCGCCATGAGACCGAAGCATGAGGGGACGAAGCCTCTGCATACATACAAGATCGAACATTATGCTTGTTCCAACACAATTGAATCAATAGAAAAATAAAAGCAAAGAAGTTCAACCATGGTTTTATTACCATATGCTTCTCCGCCATCAAGTATGCCCGGTGTTCATGATCATAGTAATCCTCAAGTAGCCACACCATCCTACATATATATTCCAAACATCAATAAAATGTGTGTGGTATGTGGTCATTGTTTCAATTTATACAATAAACTACAAAGAATATGGGAGCATATTATTCACACATCCATACAAATCCATATAAAACCATCATACACAATGCAAATCAACAATACACTTCCATTCCCCATCAAATACAACTAATATATAACTACCAAATAACCAAAAACATACACAAATAGGTCATATTATGAATCCAACTAGACCTAGGATTTGAGGATAATGTGCAAAATTCATTGGATGAAAGAGAGGGAAAGGAGGGGATTACCTTGAGGGAGGGATGGAGGAGCAAATCCACGGTGAAATCTCTCAGATCTGATGGATTTGAGGAGTGGATTTGAGAGAGAGGGGAGGAGGAACCGCCGGCACCTCCTTGTTCTTCTTCTGATGGATGGGCAACCGAATGGGTCGGGGTGGGGAGGGGGCTGCGAGCTGCTGAGTAAGTCCCAAAGTGTAGCGCCTATCTGCTAGGCGCTACACTTTAAAGCATAGCGCCTATCAGATAGGCGCTACACCTGGGGCATAGCGCATGGGCGTTACTCGCCCTAGGCATAGCGCCTGGGCGTCACACGGCCGGGTGGGGCCAGGGAGGGGCCAGACGGTGTAGCGCCTAGCTGTTAGGCGTTACCCAAAGGGTTAGTGCCAGTGAAATAGTTTTCCAGATAGGTGAATTTGTGAAATTCTTTTAAAAAGGGTTATTTTTGTCTATTATGCCACATTTCGTTGACTCGAAGTCACCCAAAATTCAACAATCTAAGGAAGAACAACCTCTCTCTCTCTCTCTCTACTTTCTTTTAATATGAAGATTTTCCGTGCAAAATATATCATACAATTTATGAGTGTTAAATGATTTTAACAACCACGTTCGCGCGGTAATATATTTCACCACGATGGGAAGTGTTCTCTGCATGCTTCACCATCATTATATAACCAATTTGCACCAACGGTGAACACAGACACTGGAAGAAAAAACTCCCACTGATAGAGTAGTTCCCCTCGTGATTCAGAGTCATCGAGGTTTAGCAGATTCCTCTTATATATACACCAACCTTAGCGCAACATGGCGCAAGGAAAAACAAAGGGGAAAGGGATATTTCCTTGGGAGTTAGGGAATAGGAGACACCAGGAACCAAATGTTGAGCTGGTACCTTAGTTGTTGTACTGTATCTTTAGATGCCTCGCAAAACACCATGCCGTCTCCCACCTTCACGTGCGCCGGAAGGTCATGGTGACACCATCGAATCAATTGGACAGGTGTTTGCAGCGGCGTGCCCTATCTCTATGCTCTCCGATGAGATAAGCATGTGTGTGTTGTCCCGCTGAAAGGAATGTATGGCCAAGGCATCTTAATGAAATCATCCTAAGCGCGGAGGCCGAGGTCAGCGACGACTGCTCCAAGTTCCTGTCCTGGGATTGTTGTTGTAGGAGAGGCTGCTCACTAGTAGTAACAGGGCTTTGGTCCACATCCTCGGCAACATTAGTCCTGGATGTGTTACGAACTGGGACTAATGCTCATATTAGTTGCGGTTTCAACAGCTAGGACGCCGATAACCTTTAGTCCCGGGTTGTTTCGAACCTTTAGTCCCGGTTCGTGATACGATCCGGGACTAAGGGTGAAACAGGAACGGGCGTGGGCAATAACCCTTTAGTCCTGGACTAAAAAATTGACAAAAATAATTTGGCGGGTTCTACCGCGGCAGGATAGTGATTTAGTTGTTACGAAAAATAACAAACATGAATTTCGACGTACTTTGCCAAAAACTATCATAAAAACTTCAATTGGCTATAACTTTTGCGTATGATGTTAAAAAAAAGTACGACCTAACAAAATGTGCGGAAAAAAATTGGAGTTTGATTTCGACCGCCTTAGGCCATTTAGGATTCATTTAGATTTTTAAAATTCGAAAAGGAAAAAATGTTATTTTAAAAATTAATTTTTTTTAGAAAAAAATTTATGCCATATTCAGATTTCTCACATTTTCTGATAAGAATGGATATATTATTTGTCGAAATTCGATTTACGGATTTAAAGATATTATTTATGCCATATTAAATGAATAAATGACAAAAATGAATAAAATATTATTTTAATTAGTTTTTTACTTTCGTTGGATTAAAATATTATTATTAGCTATTTATTGTTGTTTACTTAAATATTTCGTTGTAGTTTCGAAACATAAAGACGTGTGACATATTGATATGAGCTAAGAGGATTGATATGGTAGTATTGACAACAAGGTATTAATGGGATTCGCGCAAGGACATCTTGATAGAATGAGAAGTTAAGCGTGCTAGAATGGAGTAGTGCTAGGATGGGTGACCGAATCAGGAAGTCTGCAATTTGACCTAAGATTAAGTATAGTTACTGTTAAAAATATTCTAAGTGTTAGCGATTCAAATAATTCAAAAGTTTAAAAAAATTCAAAAAAAAATCTCTAGTCCCGTTTTAAAGGGTCTCGCGCTCGACCATGGCTCCGGGAGGGCCTTTAGTCCCGATTTGTAGCCCAACCGAGACTAAAAGGGACCTTTAATTTCGATTCCGTAGTCCCGGTTAAAAAACCGGTACTAAAAGGCCTTACAAACCGAAACTATAAGCCCGTTTTCTACTAATGGCGGTGCTACAGACAGCCGTAAGACATAGTTCCTCGCCCGAGTTCCTTTCATGTATTGACGTATGGTACCCTGGGATGGATATGGATATGGATCGTCAATTTCGGTTGATCTAGTGGTACAAATTAGTCTATACTTTACCGGACGATGATGATCGTCCAATTCTTGATAAATTAACCCGCAATTTTTTCTTGAAATCTCAAGCCTTACTGTAACTTTGTGCTGCTCCACTCGTGAGACACACAACTCTCATTCTATCCACAGGAAACACAGGTTGACCTTCTTTCAGAGTTCAGACTTCATATATGAGCATGTTAACCCTATACAAGTTGTGTGCAGATGCTGCCAAAATTTGCACTAGCATAATTTTGTCAAACATTTCAAAGAGCACATTTTATTTTGCATGAAAGTAAGTTGAATATTCTGTGTGGATCTACGTATACAGGTGTTGCGGTGAAGTAATGCGCTCGTACCAGTCGAGCGTTGATGTCGAGAACTTCATATCAATTAAGGTTTTATTATGGAAAAGGAAATGGAGTAGCTGTTTTCTATTTCAATTTTGTCTGGTGAATCTGGTAATGAAATCAGTGTTTTGTTCTAGGTGGATAGTGACGGATAATTAGTAGATATGTATTCTTCGTTTCTTTTTCTAGGATCAAATCATGAAGTAAATTCAGTGAGTTTTTAATTGGTTTTGGTAAAGCAAGTTTTTTTTAGGGATAAAAGAGGGTTACGTGCACGAAGACTTCTCGACTATCATCAACAACGTCATGCCAGCTCTGGGGTGCTAGTCCTTAGGTGGTCTTTAGGTGCACGTCCACGAAGACTTTTCGACTGTCATCAACAACGTCCGGCCGGCTCCGATAAGGGAGCGGCGACAGCGGCGCGTCGGCGGGTGGCAGTAGTGGTCGTTAGGTGGTCCAAGGACCAATTTTTATTATGTTTGGGGTTCTTTGTACTTCTTGTGAACTCATGAAATAGATTCGGATCTTTTTCCGCAAAAAAAAAGGAGGGGTCATGTTGAGAGTAGCTAACATGTGTTTGTTGAACTAATCAATTGCTTCATTTCTGATTTACTGATAGTTAGTTTATAATTTTTGTTGTTTTTACCATTGTAACTTGATAAGGTTCAGAAGCCTAAAGTTGGATGCACGCCCAGTCAACACTATATGTTTCCTCAAGGTGAAAAGAACATTGATAGACACTCGAAAACATGTAGAGACCCCCGCCCCCCTCCCCCAATAAGTAGAAACACGGTTGCCAGTTGTGGTGTGATAAAATCTTGGGCATTAACGACCTCGTCACCTCGACGACGTGAAAATACATGTTACCCAGTTTCAACCCCCTTTGCTTAGGTAAACACCCTTGATTGTATTATGTACATAGGAGATTATATTGGGTTACAAATATTTGGGAAATTCGGCGAGATCAGAAGATGCCCTCAATGAGGTCGCTGACGAGGTTTGATCTGGTCAATGCCCATTGTTATGGACTTGTGTTTTGGAGAAGACGGGGATGCTGGAGATCGCGGAACGGTTAGCAAACAAGCAACACGGGGACACGAGGTTTACCCAGGTTCAGGCCCCCGAAGGAAAAACCCTACTCCTGCTTGTCTGCTCTTGATTACGGCGGAACCAAAAGTTACAGGGTGCGCCAGATTCGATCTGGCGTGGAGGTGTGTATGCGAAAGTATGAGAGAGATATCTAGGTCATGCCCTCCTAGCCTTTATATAGACTCAGGAAGGTCTCGGGCATAGACCTAGTCGGTTACAGGTTCTAGGGTTTTGCCCCTTTGAATTTCCTATCTACGCTAGTCTTGCTCTCCAAGGATCCGAAGGTGTCATGGGCCTTGGCCACCCGAAAATCTTCATGGGCCGGCGTACATCTGCTGTGGGCCTTCCTTGGGCTGGACCAGGTATGCTGAGATCATGTACCCGTAGGGTATAACCATGTCAGTAGCCCCCGAGTGATCAGTCGAATCGTAGATTCGGCTGAGGACTCTTCAATCCTCCGGGTGCAACTATGTATTAATAGTATGTGTGTAGGGATGATTGTTGATGCGTGTGTCTGACTCACCCGACGGATCAGGGTCAGTTAACTGTCTTAGGACGAAACAACACGATCTTCCTCAGGTTCGAGTCCCTCAACTCGGACCTGGAACATATGCTGGCGTAATTCGACTCAGGCCGTGGAGGACTTACAGGAGTGGAATTCCAGTGATTTTAATTGATGTACCCAACGCGTCCGTAGGGATTTTTCATCGTGCCTATTGGTACGGATTTTTACTAGCAGAGCGCAGTCGTGTGCGTTGCCAGGCCATCAGATGGTATCTATAGGTCTTATCTTTGCGTCGCAGACGCAGCATCCGAATGTTTATCACCACAGAGGTGTTTCGGGTGTCCAAGGAGAACGTTGCTCACTTAGTGTTTAGTTGGGGCAGAGTTGCTAAAAAGTTTTGCATGCTGGTCCGAAGGATCGTAGTCGAAGAATTCATAGGGTGCACGACCAGCGCTCCCTATGGGAGTAGCCCCCGAGTGTCTGTTCGAGTCGTAGACTCGAGCGAAGACTTTAATTCGGACATTGTTTAGTGTTAAGTCCGTAGGACACAAAAAAATTCGGATGCTTAAATCCATCCTCCCTATGGGAGTAGCCCCCGAGTCCGTAGTGGAGTCGTAGACTCGACGTAGGACTCGAAGAAATAGTTCGCTTCTATTCATCTTTCGGGTGCGCGGCCAGCGCTCCTAATAGGAGTAGCCCCCGAGTAATTAGTCGAATCGTAGATTCGAGTGAGTACTCTTAGCTTTGAAGCCGAAGAAATTGTAGTTGTTGCTAGTATAGCTTTTGATGACGTCAGTGCTGACGATCATTGACCTCAAACGTCTGCTGGGTCAGAGATGACTTGACTGGACGAACGTGGGTCCCACTTGCTGACCTTGAAGTGACCGGTCACGCGCGGCGTGGAGATAATGACGGCGTCGCCTCGATTTCCGCGCGTAGTGGACGGCGTGTTAGCGACGGTTCGTTGTGATGCTGACACGTGTATGGCCAGATCTGCCGTTGGCGTTAGGTCTTCTCGATGGACAGTTGTCGTGCGTCGTCTTCGTTGTTATAATCATTGGGGAAAGCTACAGTTTGTTTTCACCGCATCTATTCTTGTTTTCACTGCCTCCTTGTGCTCTAAGAGTTCTTGCTGCGGCTGGAATATCCTTGCACATTTCCTTCTTCCCTTCTGCGCTCTCACCGCCGGTGCCGCCGTACCGCGATGGGGAAACCGAAGAAGTCGTCATCTGCGGCTGGTACCAGCGCCGCCGGAGGGAAGAAAGGTGCCACTGTTACCCGTGTCACCGACGGTGGTTGGCGGTGATCAGAGACGCGGGAGAGTGACCTCCGCAAGCTTCGCGAGCGGGGCTTGATCCCGCAGGATAGGGAGGCCGTCAAACTCCCAGGCAACGAGGTAATCCCCCGTCCCCCCACTGGGTATCGAGTTATGTTCCTTGCCTTCGTTATTCGTGGGTTTTCCTTCCCAGTCCACGACTTCCTTCGTGGGCTGCTCTTTCTCTACGGCATCCAGCTGCATCATCTTTCCCTCAATTCTCTTCTTCACATTGCTTGTTTTATCACTTTCTGTGAGTGATGTCTCGGCATCGAGCCGCACTTTGGCCTCTTCCGGAAACTCTATTCCGTGAAGAGGCAATCCGGTTCGGATGGTGTGTATCCCATTGGGGGTTGCATCATCTCCCTCAAGGCCAATATTCTTTTCTTTTCTTTTTCTATGTCCGAATCTGTCCAGTACTGGCGGAGGCGATGGTTTTACATTCGCGATTCCACAGTGGCTGGGCAGCATTTTGGTCTTGCTCCTTTCGACTCCTCCCAAATAATCGAGCCGAAGAGGTCCTGGAAAAACCAGATCTTGGATGGCGAGGTAGCGGAAATAGAGTCTCTCTACCGTCCAGTGGAGGATCTCCAGTTGATTCCAGAGAAGAAAGTGAACGGTGTGGATATTATCCGCACGTTTCTCGAGCGTCGTGTGCAGCCCCTCCAGGCTAGGGCGCACCCGATGTTTCTTTATGCTGGGCGCCGTGATCCGACGAGGGTGTCGGCTAAGAAGCTCTCTCAGGGAGATCTCGACAGGGCCCTTCGTACGCTGCTGAAGTACAAGGCTAGAGAAGATATCCTGGGGAAGTCGCTGACTCCTCCGTTTACTTCTACATTGGCCGTTCCACAGGTGTAGATTCGTGCGTGTAGCGCTTTTTGTCGGCTGCATTTTATTTTCCTTTGTTTTCTAACAAAGTCTCTTCTTTTCTGTAGAGCTTCAAAGTGCCGGGTATGATGCCGCCATTGCCCAAAATATTTCCGGATGCTCCGGATAATGATGTGGTGGATTCCATGTCCGAGCTGGCTTCGGCACGATCTCCGGCTAACGGGGCCAATGAGTCGAGCGAGGACTACACTCGCAAACGATCACGGAGCTCCACCGAGTCCTCGGATGCCTCTACTCCTCCAACTCCTAGGAACCCTCTGTGCCTTGAGCGTCATAGTGACGGGCATGGAGGTTCTTCCTCTCCCATTCCTGCTCTTCCCGTGCGGGCTGTAGCCCCGCACCCGCCAGCAAAGCGGAAGAAGGAAGAAAAGAAGGAAGAGAAGAAGGAAGAGAAGAAAGGGGAGAAGAGAGCCCGAAGGACCCCTCCTATCTTCAACCTGAGTTCACTGGACTCGTAAGTTTCCTTTATACTGCTTTTCTTTTGCTGTTGACTTTTGTACTTGTGCTAATTTTTTCGTGTGCAGGCACTCCTCCCACGACTCCTCCAGCGATAGTGCTTGGGAGATGATGGGAGAGTCGAAGGTTGCGTCTCCTCCTCCTCAGATGGTGGCTACCTCTGAGGGTGTTGCGCCGGTCCCTTCTCCGCAGGAGGTTCAGGTGGTTGCACCTCAGAAGGCTGCGAGCGGGCCTTCGGAGTCGCCATCGAATCATGTAAGTGTCTCTATCTCATGCTACGGGGGGAGCCCCCGAGCGTCTGAAAAAAAATTCTTGTCTTGTTTTTTCTTCGAGTCTTCGGGGGAGCCCCCGAGCGTTTTTGTGTGCATATTTTGCTCTTGTTCTTTTCTATTGGGCGCAGCCCCCGAGTCCTTTTCCTTACTGGTAGGTCTTCTTCCTGCAGCCTTTTGTGCAGGATGCCAAGCGACTGGTACAGGAGCACCTGGTGCTGGAGGCCAACCTCCAACAGCTTCGAGGTACCTGTATGCCTTGGTGCTTCTTTCTTTTTGTATTATTGTCTTGTTTTCTGACGCTTGCATTATTTGAATGCAGAGGAGTATAACACTTCCCTCCGTGAGGTTGATGCTCTCAAGGAGAGCCTTGGTCAAGCGGAGAAGAAGGCCGAGGCCGCCGCTGGTGCGAAAGAGCGCCTCGAGCTAGAGCTGGCCACTGCGGCCGAGACTAAGGAGCTCCTGCAGTAGGAGGCCACGGACCGCGAGGAGCAGCTTGCCACTGCTGCGACTGCGCGTGAAAGAGAGGTGGCAGGCAAACTCATGGTTGCTGCCAAGGCTATTTCGGGTGAGCATCTTCTTTTGCCTCTCTTTTTATGTTTCTTGTCTTTCTTCTGCGATGCTTCCTTCATTCCTTTTATTTATTGTCTCAGATGCCGCAGGCATCGAGTTTGATCGCAGCGCTCTGGAGCACGGGAGTGCTCTACATGATGCTACTGCAGCGGTCGAAGATCGCTGCAGCACCGTCGTCAGCTCACTCGCCAAGGCCAAGGAGGTCCTTGGCCGCTTCTACAAGGAGCTTGTCCCCAAGGGCGCGGCCCTTGATGATGTTGACGCCTTGGCGGACGCACTGTCAGCCGAAGCGCCTGCGGCATACAAGTGCAAGCAGAAGGGCATCGGCGCATTTGTCGGGCTGGCGATGGCTTTGGCGGCTGGAGCGGAGCTGGACCTTCCCCAGATCACCTCCCGGATGCCGACGACCGCGGATGGATCCGAGGTAGCCTTCGCTACCTATTCTGCTCGCTGCAAGCGATATGGGCCCAAGCTGATTGATCTGCTGGCCGAGTACGCGCTATGGCAGTAGGGGGAAGCCAAGGCGAGGCAATCCGGCTCCAAGGCGACTCAGGGTGCCGGGCGCTGTAGCTGTAGGATAGTTTATAATTTTCTTTTGCTGTAATTATGTTGAGGAACAAAATCATTGTGCCACGTAGTGGCATTTATCCACTTAATGAATTTTGTTGAGTTGTGTTCTTCGCTGTCTGAGTGTTTATGTCCTTTGCTTTTCTGCTACTCTAGGTTCCTTCGTACGCTGATCCCGTTGACACCCCGCCTGCAGCGCGGCTGCGGCCATCTTTGGATGATTCATCACAACTTGCTTTTCTTCGAGACCGTGTTCGTAGTCTTGAGAAGGAATTGCTTGGGGTGCGTGGTCACGCTGATGTTTGGAAGTCCAAGGCAGATCGCGGTGCAGCCAGAGAGGAGTATTTGATAGCGGAACAGCTTCGACTGTCTGAGTAGCTGCAATGTAAGTTGTTCTTTGTTTCGAGCTGCAGCTCAGTTCTTTGGATGTGCCTGCTGACCTTGTGTCTTATTTTTGTGCGGTTATCGTAGGTGCTAATCTTGCTCCAAGGGAGGAAAAAGAGCGTGTCGCTGTTTGGGTCAATTGCTTGACTCAGCAAGACATGGAAGTCGGCGGGTTCTTCTGGATGGATCGTGACCGTGCCATGGTCCTTGCGACGATGCAAGATCGTGTGCACCAAGTTTCGCGGGTGCTTCGTTAGGTGCAGACGTCGCTTTTGTCGGTGTTGCATGTTATGTTTCCTTTGGATGCCGTGCCAACAAACCTTGCTGGTCTTCTGTCGAAGTTTCGGAGTGTGAATAATGTCAAGGAGTTGGTGCGGCAACAGCTCGTCGCAGGAGTGAAGGCTGCTTTGTCCCTTGTGAGGCTGCATCGCCCTGATGTAGATTTGTCTGTTGTAGCGGCTGGGCCACCTATTCGGCCGGATGGTGGTGAGTGGGACATGCATCCGCATTATGCGGTTGTAAGGCAGTATGCTGAACAGGTCGTAGATTTGTTTGAGCAGCGTGCTCAAGTTATTCTTCAGAATAGGTAGTACCTATAAAAGAGATAGATGTAAAATTTGTATGTACGTGTCTGGGCGCGTTTTGCCCCTTTGTTATAAAGATGCAGTTGTTGTTTGAGCACGTAGTGCTTTGTTTGCGTACGTGTCCTTTTCGTTAGCCTGACGTGATCAGCTACTCAGGTATACACGTGTTATCCCCAGTCGATGAGATCGTGAGGTGGGGGGAGCTCCCGAGTGCATTTGTAGCATGTAGTAAAGGTGTAAATAGTAAAACGAAATTTTGGGACTAGACACTTAGCTTTATTTATATCATAATGGAGGAAGTACATTGTTCGGCTGAGTAGCCTTGGCTGAATAGCCTTATTGAAAGTAAAGGGGTAGATAGCTAGGGGTAGAATCGTCGCAAGTGCGCGATGTTCCATGGGTTGGAGTATGCGACTCCAGACTCCACGTGCTTGAGGCGATAGGCGCCACCTGGGATGACTTCGGTGATGATGTAGGGTCCTTCCCATGGTTACTCGAATTTCTTCGGTCGCTCTTGCTTGAGTCGCAAGACGAGGTCTCCTTCGACGAAGGACCTTGGGCACAGCCGGCAGCTATGGTAGTTGCGGAGACTCTGCTGGTACACCGATGATCGAGCTGCTGCTACGTCTCTTGCCTCGTCGAGTGTGTCGACGACGTCTTCGAGTGCAGCTATGGATTCGGCTTCGCTGTAAGCAACGACCCGGGGGGCCTGGTGGCGTACTTCGGCTGGTAGTACGGCTTCGGCTCCATGCACCATGAAGAACGGCGTGTAGCCGGTGGAGATGTTTGGCGTAGTCCGCAAACTCCATAGGACGGATGGTAGCTCTTCCGTCCAGGCTCCGGTCTTTCGTTCGAGTGGGCTCATGAGGCGCTTCTTGATGCCAGCGCCGATTAGGTCGTTGGCCTTTTCCACCTGCCCGTTCGTTTGCGGGTGTGCCACTGAGGCGTATGTGATGTTGATCCCGAGGCCTTCGCAGAAGTCTTGGAATTCTTTGGAGATAAAGTTCGATCCATTGTCGGTGATGATGTTGTGCGGGACGCCGAACCTGTAGACAATGGACTCAAAGAATTTTACGGCGGTCTTGCCCTTTTGGTTAGTGACCGGCATGGCTTCGACCCACTTGGTGAATTTGTCGACTGCGACCAGGAGGTAGACGTGCCCCCCTTCCGAGGACTTTGGCAGTTTGCCAATCATGTCGAGGCCCCATTGAGCAAAGGGCCAGGCTATAGGTATGGGCCTGAGCTATGATCCGGGTGCGTGTGGTTTGTCGGCGAACCTTTGGCACCCCTTGCATCTTCGGACGATGTCCTTTGCGTCGCTCATGGCCGTTGGCCAGTAGAATCCAGCTCGTAGAGCTTTGGCGACAAGGGAGCGGTTGCCTGCATGGTGGCCGCAAATGCCCTCGTGGATGTCTTGGAGGATGGTTTTCCCGTCACCGATGTTGACGCATCTTTGTAGTACACCCGTAATACTGCGCTTGTACAGCTCGCCATTGATGATGGTGAAATCTTTTGACCGGCGAGATATGCGCCAGGCATCCGTCGAGCTGTCAGGCAGCTCTCCGTTTATCAAGAACTGGAGGTACGGTCGCGTCCAAGTTTCTTCGACTGCCATGACCTGCATTAGGTTGACCATAGAAACCTCTGTGTCCAGTTTCTCGGGTCCTTCGTGTCCTTCGAGCAGCGTGGCCCCCGAGTGTTCTGCTTCTTCGGGTGATCCCTTGGGGAATTTCCGCTTGATGGATGGCACACAGATCTATTCGAGGAACACCCCCGGTGGCACCTTTGCGCAGGTGGAGCCGATGTTGGCGAGTCTGTCGGCTTCCTCGTTGCTTTCTCTTCCAACGTGTCGAATCTCGCAGACGTCAAATTCTCCTTCGAGTGCATTGTAGAGTGCGCGGTACGCGATCATGTTTTCGGCGTGTGTGTCGCACTCGTTCATTGTCTGCTGGACGACGAGGTTGGAGTCACCGTAGATGACCAGGCGCGTTGCGCCACAGATCTTTGCCATCCTCATGTCGTGGATGAGGGCTTCGTATTCGGCCTCGTTGTTGGAAGCCTGGAATTTCATCCGGAGGACGTACTTCATCTGGTCGCCCTGCGGGGAGGTCAGTATTACCCCGGCTCCTGCTCCAGCCTCGCGCTTGGAGCCGTCGAAGTGCATCGTCCATGACTGTGACATGTCTGGGGTGTCTGGCAGCTGCAGCTCCATCCAATGTACAAGGAAGTCCGGGAGGACTTGAGATTTGATTGCGAGTCGCTTCTCGTAGACGATGTCTAGGGGTGACAGCTCGATGCCCCATAGGGCCACGCGTCCTGTGGCCTCTGGGTTATTCAGGATGTTGTTCAAAGGTGCCTCGTTGACCACCATCACCTGGTGCTCCTGGAAGTAATGGCTCAACCGACGAGCCGTCATGAACACGCCGTAGGCGAGTTTTTGGTAGTGAGGGTACCTCTGTTTTGTTGGCGTGAATACCTCGTTGAGATAGTAAATTGGGCGTTGGACCCCATGGGTTTTGCCTTCTTCGGGTCGTTCGACCACTAGCACGGTGCTGACCACCTGATGTGTGGCTGCTATGTACAGCAGCAGAGGATCGCGCTCCTTTGGTGTGACCAAAATGGGCGAGGTGGAGAGTAGTCGCTTGAGACTTTCGAATGCGTCGTCGGCTTCGGGCGTCCATTCAAATTTATCTGCCTTGCGTAGAAGCTGGTAGAATGGCGGGCCTTCTCGCCCATGCGGCTGATAAACCTGCTCAATGCCGCTATTCGCCCTACGAGCTACTGGACACCCTTGAGATTCTTTGGCTTCTCCATTGCCATGATGGCCCGGATTTTCTTCGGGTTCGCCTCGATCCCTCGCTGGGAGATGAAGTAGCCAAGGAGTTGTCCTGATGGGACGCCGAAGGCACACTTTTCGGGATTGAGCTTGATCCTGTAGCGGTCGAGATTATCGAACGTCTCGCGGATATCATCGATGAGCGTTCTCGCCTCCCTGGTTTTGATGACTATGTCGTCCACATAGACTTGGATGTTGCGACCGATCTGGTACTTCAGGCATGCCTGCATGCATCGCTGGTACGTGGCACCTGCGTTCTTTAGCCCGAAGGGCATTGTGTTGTAGCAGAACACTCCGAACGGTGTGATAAACACTGTTTTCTCTTGATCTTCGACCTTGAGTCGAATCTGGTTGTAGCCTGAGTAGGCGTCGAGGAAGGAGATTTCTCGCATCCTGCAGTCGAATCGATGATCTGGTCGATCCGAGGAAGAGGGAAGTGGTCCTTTGGGCAGTGCTTGTTTAGCGACGTGAAATCCACGCACATCCGCAGGATGTCTGTGTCCTTATTTGAGACCATCACTGTATTTGCAAGCCACTCGCTTTCTTTGATCTCCCTGATGAAGTCTGCAGCGAGTAGTCTGTTGATTTCCTTCCCGATAGCTTCGGCCCGTGGCTCGGACAATCTCCGGATGGACTGCTTGACGGGCTTGGTGTCTGGAAAGACGTTGAGTGCGTTCTCGGCGAATTCCCTGGGAACTCCTGGCATGTCCGCAGGACACCAGGCGAAGATTTCCCAGCGCTCACGGAGGAATTCGACGAGCGCGCTTTCCTATGCGGGGCTGAGGTCGTTGGCGATCAGCGCCGTCTTGGAGGCATCCGTCGGGTGGACCTGCACCTTTTTTGTGTTGACGGTAGAGTCCGAAAGACATGTCGGGTGCGTTTTGTCTTGCGACTGGGGGTGCCCCATTATCCGTCACCTCGTGGAGCTTTACGAGCTCGTCTTGCATGCCGAAGGACTAGGATATTCTGTTGAAATCCCTATCGCATTGGTCCGATCGGGTGAAGCTCCCGTGGATTGTGATGACGCCCCTGGGTCCTGGCATCTTGAGTAGCAGGTATGCGTAGTGTGGGACGGCCAAGAACCTTGCGAATTCTACACGCCCGAGGATGGCGTGGTATTGCGATGGCCAGTCCACCACTTCGAATTCGAGCCGCTCGAGTCAGAAGTTATCCGGCTTGCCGAAGATGATGTCGAGCCATATTTTGCCTAGGGGGAATATGCCCTTCCCTGGAACGATGCCGTGGAACGTTGTGTCTGACTGTTCCAGGCTGCACTACGGGATCCGCATTGCTGCTAGAGTGCTTGCGAACATCAGGTTGATGCCGCTACCGCCGTCCATGAAGACGCGGCTCATCTCGAAACCTCCGATCTGCGCCTCCAGCACCAGGGCAGCATGACCTGGGCGAGGGATCTGGCAAGGATGATCCGAACGGCTGAACGTAATGCAGGACTCCGATCTGCTGAGGTACTCAGGGTTGGCGGGTGGAGTTGCTACGGCCAGGTTGATCTGACGAGTGATTTTCTTCTGCACCCTATTCGTTGGGCGCCCCTTCTGGATCAACAGTGCTCCTTCCGGCGGGGGATACCCGTTCCTGGCGTTGTTCTGCGCTGGTGCGACTAGGTGATTCGGACCTCCTATAGGTGGTGGTGGAGGAGCTCCGTGCGCTACCTCACCTGGCGCGGGTGCGTTCCCGAATGTAGGAATTGGGACTTGCCGCCTAATCTGAACCATGCTTTCGCTGAGCTTCTGGAACTCGCGGCATTCCTTGAGCATGTGGCTTGCCTTCTTTTTGCCATACTGCTTGTCGATGTAGAAGTGGATGGTGCATGGACCTGAAAGTTTTTCGTATGCTGAGGGTCCGTTATCGCGGTCGCGGCGCTGCCACGACTGTGCTGGGCGTGCTCCATCGCGGAAGTTTCTTCCGCGGTATCCTCCGCTGTTGCGGTTGGCGTCGTTGCGGCGATCGGCGTAGCCAGCCGCGACCATGTCGGGTCTGTCGCGATCGTCGTAGACGCGCGATCTCCTCTTGCTACGGCGCTCTCGTCGTCGGCCGTAGCCGTCCTCTTCCTCCGAGTGTGCCCGGTGGACGGAGTCTTCGTCATCGGCCCACCTGTTGGCGATGTCCATGAGGTGGTCGAGTGTTTTGGGCTTGACGCGCCCGAGTTCCTCCTTGAAGTCCTGGCGCTTGACGCCGTCCTTGAAGGCGTCGATGGCCCTCTCTTCGGAGATGTGTGTTGTGGAGTTCTTGGTGTTGGACCAGCGTAGTATGTACGAGCGAATGGATTCGCCCGTTCTTTGAGTACAGGCCCGCAGTTCTTCGATCGAGGCGGGCCTCTTGCTAGTGCCTTTAAAGTTTCGGATGAAACTGTAGGCCAGCTCCTCCCAGCTTCGGATGGACCCTGAGGATAGGCTGCTAAGCCGAGATCCGAGCTGCGCCTATTAGCTGCAGCTGAAGGCATTGCATGGCGGTTTCTTTGTTGCCGCCGTGCAGTTTGACGGATGACAGGTGATCGCTGAGCCATGCCTTTGGGTCTTGCGTGCCGTCGAAATTCGGAGTATCCGAAGGAAGTTTGAAATTACGCGGCATCTTCGTTCGTCGAACAGATCTGCTGAAGCATCGGGCTCCGCAAAGTTCTCCTTCGTCTTCGTCCATCTCGGATTCAAACGAGCATGCGTGCTTGGCTCGCGCTTTGTCTATTTTGCGCTGCGTCAGCGCGTCCCTGGCATCGTAGTCGCGGTTATGATGGCGCGAACTCTTCTTCCTTCGAGGAAGGTCATGTTCTTCTTCTTCGGATGAAGGGGTGGGGCTGCGGTCGTGCCTGGCCGGAGCTTTCTTCTTTGGCTCCGTAGGAGCTTCCTGGTGGAGCGCGACTCCGACGAGTCCGAGTCCGGTAAGTGCGGACTTATGCATGGCTCTTTTTGGGTCCCCCTCCGGAGGTGGGTGGGCCGCTAGGTATGCAGTGGCTGCCATGATCGCAGCATGCGGCGTTTTCGGGATGACGTTGCCGTCAGCGTCCATCTCCATGAAGGATGTGTGGAGGGTTCGGGTCACCTCACGGATCTTTGGGATCCATGTTATCCAACCGAGAGCGGTGCTTGTTTCCTTGGTTGCCATTCGTGCTAGAGCCGATGCCCATGGCGGAGAGCGCAGCTCGTCGCGCGCTGGACTCTGAGGCTGCTTGCTTGCGTTTGTCAAGCGTCTCTTGCATCTTGACCTGTTTCTTGTGCTCCTCGATGAGGAGGAAGTGGTATGCCATCAGTAGTTCCCATGAGGCGTCCGCGGGCAGGACTGTGTTGCCCACCACAACGGCGCGTGCTTGGGCCCATCCCTCCTTGTTGAGGCGGATGACGTGGTCGTTGTTCTCCCCTTCGGGTGGGGGGGACTGGCTTCTTCTGTTCACGCCGTTTCTGTCCTGCGGGTTGGGGTTCGAGTTGGGCGGCGGGTTGGGTGGTTGCTGATCCACGTCGCTCTGGGTGACTACGGCGCATTGGTAGTGCTCATAGATTGGTCCGCTGCTGCCGCAGCTTTCGGATCCAGAACCGTAGGTCCCTTCATCCGATGGTGGATCGCACAGATCGGAGTTGCAGCTGCTGCTGTCGTAGGACTCATTTGTTGATGATGATGTGCGTAGCACAGGGTGTGGAGCCCATGAAGCGGGCCTTATCAATGGTAGGGGCACCCGCTCAGGGAGGCGGAGGGTGCCAGTCTGTCCCACCTGGAAGCAGAAGCTACCGAATAAGATCTCGAGTCCGTCGCCTACGAGCTCGAAGTCCTTCATGGTGGCCGGCGAGTGGGCGGTGAAGTCGAAAGCGCCGAAGAGGAGGTGACTCTCCGTCGCCCCAGAGTTGTAGATCGTTCGGGTTGGGACCGTCACGATCGCACAATCAGCGTCCCCAGTTCCCACTGACGGCGTCAATTGACGAGGTTTGATCTGGTCAATGCCCATTGTTATGGACTTGGGTTTTGGAGAAGACGGGGATGCTGGAGATCGCGGAACGGTTAGCAAACAAGCAACACGGGGACACGAGGTTTACCCAGGTTTAGGCCCCCGGAGGGAAAACCCTACTCCTGCTTGTCTGCTCTTGATTACGGTGGAACCGAAAGTTACAGGGTGCGCAGATTCGATCTGGCGTGGAGGTGTGTATGCGAAAGTATGAGAGAGATATCTAGGTCGTGCCCTCCTAGCTTTTATATAGACTCAGGCAGGCCTTGGGCATAGACCTAGTCGGTTACAGGTTCTAGGGTTTTACCCCTTTGAATTTCCTATCTACACTAGTCTTGCTCTCCAAGGATCCGAAGGCGTCATGGGCCTTGGCCACCCGAAAATCTTCATGGGCCGGCGTACATCTGTCGTGGGCCTTCCTTGTGCTGGACCAGGTATGCTGAGATCATGTACCCGTAGGATATAACCATGTCAGTCGCTGATGTGATCGATCTAAGGCTAAGAACCCTTTATCGATCTAGCTTGTGGATCATCTTACCGATTATGGCGGCAAGGCTTCTACATGTCTGGAAATGGGTAAGGTTTTGGAGAGAATGTATCCTCATTTTATAACCTTCGGTGGTAGGTGCTTCCGTCCATTTATGTGAGAGTCCTCGTATGGATCGAATGAGAGTCTTGTCCTCATATTTGAAGGTCTTGTGGTTATCTTTCTTCCTGTCCGAATCTTTTCTCCCGAAATTATGGCAAGCCTTTAGAAGGGGGTCCACATGTATATATGGCATGACTCTCGCTTTCTGCTGAGGCATGTTATGTCATAGACTGTTTTAGAATGTTATTTGTTTCATAGAAAGATTTCAGAAGCACATTGATGTCGAACTTTTTTGGTCACTTTTATCTGGCTTATCCATGTTGAGACTTTGAGCTATAATAATGTTTAAAACTTTTCAAATAATTATGCAATAAAGAGCCGAATATATCAAATGATGGAGATGCTGGGGCTCCCTATTTTGGAAAACACACACACACACACACACACACACACACACACACACACACACACACACACACATCTAGTAGAATGGTATTATTTTCCTTCAAAACATCACTAGTAGTTATGTGACAAAAGTTTGATTCTTGGTCGGCATAAGCTCCGAGATTGTCTCATAATTCCCTCGTTACACTTCAGTAGTATGTTTGGTACATGTGTATCTGGTACCAATCAACAATTGTATAGTGTTCACACTCTAGATCTCAGGAAAAAAACGATAGCTAAAACCATAAGAAAATATTTAAAATCAGGTACAACCACTTGAAGATTGTAGCACGTGGTATGTTCAGCAAATCTAGATTCTAGCAATACGACTTTTACTGCATAAGCCTGTCATGTAACAATGTGCTTGGTTGAGCATGAATTGATGTAGAGGTTTTTGGTCCTTTTTAAGAGAAGCCATGTTATCTAGAACTTGAACGGGAGTCACATGGTATGAGCTTAATGATTTCCACCTACATACACAAATATCTATTTATAAATGAAGACCCGCTACCCTTAATGATTCCATCTTAATTGTGTAGATTATATCGGGCGTGAATTCACTTACTTTTAAAGTGACATTGAGTCACTGACATGTGGAACCGGTTATATATGTGGAACCCACATGTCGGTGACGTACTCAAAGTTACCCAAAAGTCAGCGATCTAAAGTGACCGAATCTTAGACGATTCCCAGGGAGTGCGAATTCTCTAGACTTAATCAACTGACATGTAAGACCAGTTATATGTAGGCTTACATTTCGGTGACTAGTCACCCAAAATTCAACAATCTAAGGAAGAACAACCCCTCTCTCTCTCTCTCTCTCTCTCTCTCTCTCTCTCTCTCTCTCTCTCTCTCTCTCTCTCTCTCTACTTCCATTTAATATGAAGATTTTCTGTGCAAAATATATCATACAATTTATGAGTGGCAAATGATTTTAGCAACCACGCTCCACGCAATAATACATATCCACCACGATGGCAAGTGTTCTCTGCATGCTTCACGATTGTTATATAACCATTTTGCACCAACGATGAACACAAAACAATGGAAGAAAAAAAAACCACTGATGGAGTACGTTCCCTAGCTTCATGATTCAGAGTCATCGAGGTTTAGCAGATTCCTCTTATACATACACCAACCATTAGCACAATATGGCGCAAGGAAAAACAAAGGAGAAAGCAGGGATATTTCCTTGGGAGTTAGGGATTAGGAGACACCAGGAACCAAATGTTGAGCTGGTACCATAGTTGTTATACTGTATCTTTAGATGCCTCGCAAAACACCATGCCGTCTCCCACCTTCACGTGCGCCTGAAGGTCATGGTGACACCATCGAATCAATTGGACAGGTGTTTGCAGCGGCGTGCCCTATCTCTATGCTCTCCGATGAGATAAGCATGTGTTTGTTGTCCCGCTGAAAGGAATGTATGGCCAAGGCATCTTAATGAAATCATCCTAAGCGCGGAGGCCGAGGTCAGCGACGACTGCTCCAAGTTCCTGTCCTGGGATTGTTGTTGTAGGAGAGGCTGCTCACTAGTAGTAACAGGGCTTTCGTCCACATCCTCCGGAGCATTAGTCCCGGATGTGTTACAAACTGGGACTAATGCTCATATTAGTTGCGGTTTCAACGGCTAGGATGCCGACAACTTTTAGTCCCGGGTTGTTTCGAACCTTTAGTCCCGGTTCGTGATACGATCCGGGACTAAAGGGTGAAACGGGAGCGGCCGTGGGCAACAACCCTTTAGTCCTGGACTAAAAAATTGACAAAAATAATTTGGCAGGTTCTGCTGCGGTAGGATAGTGATTTAGTTGTTACGAAAAATAACAAACATGAATTTCGACATACTTTGCCAAAAACTATCATAAAAACTTCAAATGGCTATAACTTTTGCGTATGATGTTGAAAAAAAGTACGACCTAACAAAATGTGCGGAAAAAATTTGGAGTTTGATTTCGACCGCCTTAGGCCATTTAGGATTCATTTAGATTTTTAACTTTCGAAAAGGAAAAAAAGTTATTTTAAAAATTATTTTTTTTAGAAAAAAAATTTATGCCATATTTAGACTTCTCACATTTTCTGATAAGAATGGATATATTATTTGTCGAAATTCGATTTACGGATTTAAAGATATTATTTATGCCATATTAAATGAATAAACGACAAAAAATGAATACAATATTATTTTAGTTAGTTTTTTACTTTCATTGGATTAAAATATTATTATTAGCTATTTATTGTTGTTTACTTAAATATTTTGTTGTAGTTTCGAAACATAAAGACGTGTGACATATTAATATGAGCTAATAGGATTGATATGGTAGTGTTGACAACAAGGTATTAATGGGCTTCGTGCAAGGACATCTTGATGGAACAAGAAGTTAAGCATGCTAGGGTTGGAGTAGTGCTAGGATGGGTGACCGGATCAGGAAGTCTGCGATTTGACCTAAGATTAAGTATAGTTAGTGTTAAAAATATTCTAAGTGTTAGCGATTCAAATAATATGGACCGCGGGGAGTTTTTTGTGAGCATGGCGCTCACCCATAGACGATCGAATCTCCGTTGGGAGGTCATCATTGTCTATGGCCTCGCGGACCATAGTCGGTCCCCCTCCTTCTTGGAGGAGCTAAAGACCAAAGTGGAGAGATGTTCCAACCCAGTGGTCGTAGCTGGTGACTTCAATCTAATCCGTACTCCGGATGACAAGAGCTCCTGCAACGTGGACGTCCCACGCATGAGGATGTTCAATGATTGCATCGCTGATCTCGCTCTTAGACTCGGTGGGCCTCTCAGCGGACGAGTGGGCCCACCGTTATGCCTTAGAGACTTCCCTTGTCGAGATCTACAAGGGGGAGGAGCTGTTTTGGTGACAACGCAACTGCCAGAACTGGCTCCTCCAGGGTGATGCTAACACTGCCTACTTCCATGCGGTGGCCAATGGTCGTCGCAGGAAATGCTCTATTCCATGCCTCTGGGATAATGAGCACATCATCGAGGAGGCGGGGGCGTTATCTTCCCATATCTACGCGTTCTATAAGGGGCTCTTCTCGGCAGAACCCCACACTGGGGTCACGTTGGCGGATGACTTCTGGCCGCTTGGGGCCAGAGTCACAGACGACGAGAATGTGGATCTCACCCTCCCATTCCTGCCGGAAGAGGTTGAGCGGGCGGTGAAGGCCATGAAGTCCAACTCCGCCTCGGGCCGCGATGGCCTTCCGGTAGCTTTCTTCTAGACCTTCTGGAGGGACCTCCAACCGGTCATCATGCCCATGTTCCAGGAGTTCTTCACCGGGACCCTCCTGATGGGCCGGCTGAACCTAGGTGTTATCACCCTAATCCCTAAAGTGATAGGGGCCTCGAATATTCGCCAATTCAGGCCCATTACGGTCCTCAACGTCATTCAACGGCTGTTTGCGAAGGGTTGCGCGTCCCGTCTTGCACCGGTCATGGAGCGCCTCACCCACCAGTACCAATTTGCCTTCCTTAAAGGCAGATTTATACAAGATGGGATCCTCGCCCTCCACGAGGTTATCCACGAGATCAAGTCCAGAAAGTCGAAATGCATCTTCTTGAAGCTAGACTTTCAGAAGGCCTACGACCGTCTAGACTGGCGCTTCCTTTGTCAGGTCCTCATTAGGCGAGGATTTGATGAACGTCTGATCTCCTGGTTGATGCAGTTCGTCATGACCGGGAGCACCGTGATTAACATCAACAGCGAGATTGGCCCTTACTTCCGCCCCTCCTGCGGTGTGAGACAGGGGGATCCCCTTTCCCCTCTCCTCTTCAACGTGGCGGTGGATGCCCTCACGGAAATGCTTGAGAAAGCCAAGGGGGCGGCCACATTTCCGGTGTGGTTGGCCACCTTATTCCCGGGGGGGGGGCTCACTCAGCTCCAGTACGCGGACGACACCCTGATTATGATTAAGGGCTCTGACTTGGACATTGCGAACCTCAAGTTCCTCCTGCTATGCTTTCAGGAAATGTCAGGGTTTCGGATTAACTTCGACAAAAGCGAGATCATTGCGCTGGGGTTCTCACAGGATGACCAGCAGAGGATAGCGGACAACTTCAACCGTCGGCTCTCCTCCTTCCCCATCACCTATCTGGGGATGCCAGTCCGCGACACCAGGATCCTCATTAGGGACCTGGATCCGCTCGTGGACAGGGTGCGGTCAAGGTCCGAACCCTGGTGTGGGAGGTTCACATCTAAAGGTAGCAAGACTGTCCTGATTGACTCATGCATGTCCAGCTTGCCCATGTACATGATGAGTCTGTACCTCCTCCCCGAGGAGGTACATGGCTCGTTCGACAAAGAGCTTTCTCGTTTCTTCTGGCAGGACCCCTTGGGACGCCAGAAGTATCACATGGTCAAGTGGGTAGACATTTGCGCCCCCAAGGAGTTTGGGGGCATAGGTATCCTATCCTCGCGCCTTTTCAATATGGCCCTGTTGCTGCGCTGGGTTTGGCGGATCCTCCGTGAGGATGGGGGCCTATGGCTCAAGCTCATCAAGGCCAAGTATCTTCGGGGCCGGCCTCTCATGGACTGCGACCGCCGTGACGGTTCCCAGTTTTGGCACTCCATCCAGGAGATCAAGAACGAAATCCGGCTTGGGGCCACTTTCGCTGTTGGGAACGGGGAGGGAACCATGTTCTGGCTGGATTCCTGGCTCAGGGAACGCCCCCTACGGGAGGTGTACCCGCACCTCTTCGCCATTTGTTCCGACCCATCGCTGCGAGTATCCGCCGTGGCGCTAGAGGGAACATGGAACATCTCGTTCCGTCGCACCTTCGGCCCGGAGGAAACTGAAGCATGGAGAGAACTTAGGGCGGAACTCCCGGTTACCTTGGCAGCCGCCCCGGACGTGGTGTCTTGGAGCCTTTCTCAGTCCGGTGCTTTTTCGGTTGGCTCGTCCTACCGGGCCCTCTTTGGACGTGTAGCCCTCCCTTGGACTAAGGCCCTCTGGAAGGCTCCCCTTCCGCTGAAGACTAAGATTTTTGTTTGGCAGCTACTTCGTGATAGGCTACCCTCAGGGATAGAGGTGTCCAAGCGACATGGGCCGAGGGACGGTTTGTGTCCATTGTGTGGGATTCCCGAAACGGGCACCCACACAATGTTCGCCTGTCCCGCTGCCCTGTTTCTGTGGAATTTCACGCGAGAGGCATTGGGCCCAGACTGGCAGGCCCATGATCTCGGTGAATTCCTAGAAGCCCAAGCGAACCGAGCCGGAAAAGGCCGCCGCCTGTTCTGGCTAGTGTTTGCAGCGATGTCCTGGTCACTTTGGAACATCGGGAATAAGATGGTTATTGAGAAGATTCTTCCTAGGCGTGCGTCTGACTCGTTTTTTCGCTTTCTGGCCTCTCTGCAGCTCTGGTACCCGTTGTGTAGGCAGCGGGACAAGGCGAGGTTGGACGCTACTCTTCAGCGACTCTTGGAGGCGGCTCGGCGCCCCCCCCCCCCCCCCCTCTAGTCCAGCTTAGCATGCTCTTATTTTCGGTTGTGTTCTCGCGTGGCGAGGTGGTCTTTCCTATTTGGGCTGTCTTGTGCTGTGGCCCCAGCTTATGTGATGTATGGGATCTCGTACTTTGTTACCTGTGTGGACGGTTGCTTTATTTATAAAGCGGGGCGAAAGCCTATTTCGAGAATAATTCAAAAGTTTAAAAGAATTGAAAAAATTGAAAAAAATCTCTAGTCCCGGTTTAAAGGGTCTCGCGCTCGACCGCGGCTCCAGGGTGGGGGGGGGGGGGGCTTTAGCCCCAATTTGTAGCCCAACCGGGACTAAATACCCTTACAAACCGAAACTATAGGCCCATTTTCTACTAGTGGTGCTGCCACAGACAGCCATAAGACATAGTTCCTCGCCCGAGTTCCTTTCATGTATTGACGTATGGTACCCTGGGATGGATATGGATCGTCAATTTCGGTTGATCTAGTGGTAGAAATTAGTCTATACTTTACCGGACGATGATGATCGTCCAATTCTTGATAAATTAACTCGCAATTTTTTCTTGAAATCTCAAGCCTTACTGTAACTTTGTGCTGCTCCACTCGTGAGACACACAACTCTCATTCTATCCACAGGAAACACAGGTTGACCTTCTTTCAGAGTTCAGACTTCATATATGAGCATGTTAACCCTATACAAGTTGTGTGCAGATGCTGCCAAAATTTGCACTAGAATAATTTTGTCAAACATTTCAAAGAGCACATTTTATTTTGCATGAAAGTAAGTTGAATATTCTGTGTGGATCTACGTATACAGGTGTTGCGGTGAAGTAGTGCGCTCGTAGCAGTCGAGCGTTGATGTCGAGAACTTCAGATCAGTTAAGGTTTTATTATGGAAAAGGAAATGGAGTAGCAGTTTTTTATTTCTACTTTGTCTGCTGAATCTGGTAATGACATCAGTGTTTTGTTCTAGGTGAATAGCGACGGACAATTAGTGGTATAGTTTTTCTTCGTTTCTGTTTCTAGGATCAAATCGTGAAGTAAATTCAGCGATTCTTTAATTGGTTTTGGTAAATGAAGTTTTTTGCGGGGATAAAGGGGGTCATGTTGAGAGTAGCTATCATGTGTTTGTTGAACTAGTCAATTTCTTCACTTACTAATAATCAGTTTATACTTTTTCTTGTTTTTACCATCGTAACTTGGTGAGGTTCAGAAACCTGAAGTGGACTGCATGCCCACTCACCACTATGTGTTTCCTTAGGGTGATAAAAGAAACTACGGATAGACGCTCGAAAAACATGTAGAGACCCCCCCCCCCCCCCCCAACAACAACCCAATAAGGAAAAGTACGGTTGCTAGTTGTAGTGTGATAAAATCTTGGGCATTAACTGTTATATGTTGATCCAAATTCTACAAAGTATAGGCCAACTTCTGACGAGTGGAGCGAGGCCCGTCGCCCACACCGTGCCCAACGGGGACGCCTGTGGGGGGTGCGGGGGGCGACAGCCCCCCGCGGTACGGTACGGATCGTCGAAGACCTAGGTTTCCACCGATATATAAACCCCTTGTAAGCCGCCGGTTGGGAGAGTTGCATCTGTGAAATCCCCGGCGTTTGTAAACACTCCTCGATATAGTGAAGTTTCGCTGGCTGGCGCCCGTGGTTTTTCCTCTCTTTGTTGGAGAGGTTTTCCACGTTAAATCTGTGTCTCCTTGCTGTGTTTTTCGTTTTCGTTCTTCGTTATCTTCTTGTCGCGATTGTAACAAGTGGTATCAGAGCCCCAGGTTCTAATCTAGGGTTTGCGACATGTCGTCATTGAAGTTCGATCTACCACAGCTGGACTACACCACAAGATTCTCCTTGTGGCAGGTGAAGATGCGGGCGATTCTCGCCCAAACTTCTGATCTGGATGAAGCGCTGGATGGATTCGGTGAAAAGGATGCTAAGACCTGGTCCGCTGAAGAGAAGCGGAAGGACCGTAAGGCTTTGTCTTTGATTCAACTTCATCTGTCCAATAATATTTTGCAGGAAGTACTGGAGATGAAATCTGCTGCTGCCCTATGGAAAAAACTGGAAACGATCTGCATGTCAAAGGATCTAACCAGTAAGATGCATGTGAAGATGAAGTTGTTCTCGCATAGATTGCAGGAAGGTGGATCGGTAATGAATCACTTATCTCTTTTTAGAGAGATTATTTCTGATTTGCAATCTATGGAAGTAAAATATGATGATGAGGATCTAGCTCTATTACTCTTATGCTCGCTGCCTAGTTCTTATACACACTTTCGTGATACAATGTTGTTGAGCCGTGAGAAGATAACCCTTGATGAAGTGCAAGATGCCCTCAAACAGAGGGAAAAGATGAAATCTATGGTGCAGGCAGATGGGGCGTCCTCCAAGGCTGAAGCTCTGCAGGTTCGTGGCAGGACCGAGCAGAGATTTAACAACCATGGCAACCGAGATAAGAGCAAAGACGGCAGAGGTCGTTCGAAGTCCAAGGGAAAGGACAAGTTCTGCAGGTATTGTAAGAAATCTAATCATGTTATTGATGATTGCTGGAAGCTGCAGAATAAGGAGAAAAGGAACGGTACTTACCAACCGAAAGATAAGGATCAAGGCAATGGTAAGGCTGCTGTTGTTTCTGATAGTTCTGATGGTGAATGCTTAGCTGTTTTTGCTGCTTGTGCTTCTCGTGATGATGAATGGATACTTGATACTGCATGTTCGTTTCATATTTGCTGTAACAAAGATTGGTTCAGTTCATATGAGTCTGTGCAGACTGGAGATTTTGTGCGTGTGGGGAATGACAACCCATGCCATATCGTTGGTGTTGGATCTGTTAAGATTAGGACACATGATGGCGTGACACGCACGTTGAGTGAGGTGAAGCACATACCAAGCATGGCCAGAAATTTGATCTCCTTGAGTACCATGGACGTTGATGGATACAAGTATGCCGGTGGGCATCGAGTTCTGAAGGTATCAAAAGGTTCTCTTATTCACATGATAGGTGATATGAATTCTGCTAAATTATATGTTCTTAGAGGTAGCACTTTGCCTGGTATTGCTGCTGCTGTTACTTCTAATAATTCTGATGATTGTGGTAAAACACATCTATGGCATATGCGTCTTGGGCATATGAGCGAACAAGGCATGGCAGAGTTGGTCAAGAGAGAGCTGATTAATGGTTGCAACTTGAGTAAGTTTGAGTTCTGTGAGCACTGCATCTTTGGTAAGCATAAAAGAGTTAAATTCAATGCTTCCGTTCATACCACCAAAGGCATATTAGATTATGTGCATGCTGATGTATGGGGTCCGTCCCGTAAGACTTCTATTGGTGGTGCTAATTATATGCTTACTATTATTGATGATTACTCAAGAAAGGTGTGGCCTTATTTTCTGAAGCATAAATCTGATGTTTTTGATGCTTTTAAGAAGTGGAAAGTTATGGTTGAAAAACAGACTGAGAAGAAGGTAAAGGTACTACGTACTGACAATGGTATGGAATTCTGTTCTAATGAGTTTGAGGAGTTTTGCAGTAACGATGGCATGATCAGGCATCACACCATCCCATATACTCCTCAGCAGAATGGCGTGGCAGAACGCATGAACAGAACCATCATCTCGAGGGCTCGTTGTATGTTGTCTAATGCAGGTATGCATAGGCGTTTCTGGGCTGAAGCAGCCAACACAGCGTGTTACCTCATCAACAGGTCACCTTCTATTCCACTTGAGAAGAAAACTCCTATTGAGGTATGGTCAGGTTCACCTGCTGATTATTCACAGTTGAGAGTTTTTGGTTGCACTGCTTATGCTCATGTTGATAATGGAAAGTTAGAGCCTAGAGCTGTCAAGTGCATATTCCTTGGTTATGGTTCAGGAGTTAAGGCATATAAACTATGGAACCCTGAAACAAAAGGGATTTTGTTGAGTAGGAACGTTGTTTTCAATGAATCCGTTATGTATCATGACAGCTCGCCATCAGATCCCTCTCCTGTTGCTATTGGAGAGGAGGGAGTTCGTGTGCAGGTGGAGCACCTGCAGAAAACTGTTGATAATAATGCTGTTGTTGATGATACTCATGAGGAAAATATTGATGATGATGTTGTTCAGCACTCACCTACTGTTTTGCAGCAGCCACAGGAATCTATTGCTGCTGATAGACCGAGACGTAACATAGTTCCACCTCGTCGTTTAATTGAAGAGTGTAATCTTGTACATTATGTTTTGAGTTGTGCTGAACAGGTGGAGAACGATTCTGAACCTGCTACATATAATGAAGCCATTGCATCCGTTGACCGCGAGAAGTGGGTATCTGCTATGCAAGAAGAGATGCAATCGCTTGAGAAAAATGGCACATGGGATGTTGTGCGCTTGCCTAAACAAAAGAAGGCGGTCCGCTGCAAGTGGATCTTCAAGAAAAAGGAAGGTCTATCTCCCAAAGAGCCTTCAAGGTACAAGGCAAGGTTAGTAGCAAAAGGGTTCAGCCAGATTCCAGGTATTGATTACAATGATGTGTTCTCTCCAGTTGTGAAGCATAGTTCCATTCGTACTTTCTTTAGTATTGTGGCTATGCGTGATCTTGAGCTTGAGCAGTTAGATGTCAAGACTGCTTTTCTGCATGGAGAGCTTGATGAGGAAATATACATGGACCAACCAGAAGGGTTCATAGTGCCTGGTAAAGAGGATTTTGTGTGCAAATTAAAGAAGTCTCTTTATGGCTTAAAGCAATCTCCAAGACAGTGGTATAAAAGGTTTGATTCATTTATGATCTCACATGGTTTTGAGAGGTCTAAATATGATACTTGTGTTTATATCAAGTTTGTTGATGGGTCACCTATATACTTGCTGCTATATGTTGATGATATGTTAATTGCTGCCAAGGGCATGAAAGAAATCACTACTTTGAAGGCACACCTAAGTAGTGAGTTTGAGATGAAGGATCTTGGTGCTGCTAAGAAGATCTTAGGTATGGAGATTACCCGAGATAGAAAATCTGGTTTGTTATTTCTTAGTCAGCAAAGTTACATTAAGAAAGTTCTTCATCGTTTTAATATGGATGGTGCCAACTCAGTTAGTACTCCTATTGCTCCTCACTTTAAATTGTCAGTTTCTCAATGTCCTACTACTGATGAAGAGTTTGAGTACATGTCAAAGGTGCCGTATTCTAGTGCTGTTGGTTCTTTGATGTATGCCATGGTTTGTTCTCGTCCTGATTTATCATATGCTATGAGTTTGATAAGTAGATACATGGCTAATCCTGGTAAAGAACATTGGAAGGTTGTTCAGTGGGTTTTCAGGTACCTTCTTGGCACTTCCAATGCTTGTTTGAAGTTTGGCAGGACCGGTGAGGGACTCGTTGGCTATGTGGATTCAGATTTTGCTGCCGATTTGGATAAGAGAAGATCCCTCACAGGTTATGTGTTTAATGTTGGAGGTTGTGCTGTTAGCTGGAAGGCTACATTGCAGGCTGTTGTTGCACAATCTACTACTGAAGCTGAATACATGGCTATTGCTGAAGCTTGCAAAGAATCTGTTTGGTTGAAAGGTTTGTTTGCTGAGCTTTGTGGAGATGATTCTTGCATTAATTTGTTTTGTGACAGTCAAAGTGCCATATACCTTACAAAAGATCAGATGTTCCATGAGAGAACTAAGCACATTGATGTCAAGTACCATTTTGTTAGAGACATTGTTGCTCAAGGTAAATTAAAGGTATGCAAGATCAGCACTCATGATAATCCTGCTGATATGATGACTAAACCTGTTCCTGTTGCTAAGTTTGAGCTTTGCTCGAACTTAGTTGGTTTAACTGATTAGCCCAAGTGGCTATTGACGCCGAAAGTATTTGCTTTGTTTGTTCAGGGAGATGGTTGCTGTTGATGCTACAAGGAGGAATTTGTCTCAAGGTGGAGTTTGTTATATGTTGATCCAAATTCTACAAAGTATAGGCCAACTTCTGACGAGTGGAGCGAGGCCCACACCGTGCCCAACGGGGACGCCTGTGGGGGGTGCGGGGGGCGACAGCCCCCCGCGGTACGGTACGGATCGTCGAAGACCTAGGTTTCCACCGATATATAAACCCCTTGTAAGCCGCCGGTTGGGAGAGTTGCATCTGTGAAATCCCCGGCGTTTGTAAACACTCCTCGATATAGTGAAGTTTCGCTGGCTGGCGCCCGTGGTTTTTCCTCTCTTTGTTGGAGAGGTTTTCCACGTTAAATCTGTGTCTCCTTGCTGTGTTTTTCGTTTTCGTTCTTCGTTATCTTCTTGTCGCGATTGTAACATTAACAACCACGTCACCTCGACGGCATGAAAAACATAATACTCACTCCGACCCATATTAATTGAGTTGGATTTGTCAAAATTTGGATGAACCTATATACTAAATAGTGTCTAGATTCATCTAAATCTAGACAAATATGAGTCAATTAATATGGATCGGAAGGAGTACTAGAATTAGTTACCCAGTATCAACCCCCCTTTTGCTCGGGCACCCTACTTCTACCTTGATTGTATTATGTACATAGAAGATTATATTGGGTTACAAAAATTTGGGGAACTCAGCGAGATCAGAAGATGCCCTCAATGAGGTCTCTGATGTGATCGATCTAACGCTAAGAACCCTTTATCGATCTAGCTTGTGGATCATCTTGCCGGTTATGGCGGCAAGGCTTCTATAGATCTGGAAATGGGCAAGGTTTTGGAGAGAATGTATCCTCATTTTATAATCTTCGGTGGTAGGTGCTTCCGTCCATTTATGTGAGAGTCCTCATATGGCTCGAATGAGAGTCTTGTCTGCATATTTGAAGGTCTTGTGGTTATCTTTCTTCCTGTTCGAATCTTTCCTCCCGAATCTATGGCATGCCTTCAGTAGGGGGTCCACATGTATATATACGCATTTTGGTGTGCCCATTCACTTATTTTAGTTCGTATTAAGTCCATATTGAAATATACAAAATATCTTATAGTTCAGAACAAAGGTGGTACTTTTGATCGGTGTTTGTCACACATCCTGCCACCAACAAATGTCAGGATTTTTCCACTTTGGAAAGTGTTCTGCAGCAATCGAATCGATGTGATCGATCTATACGGAATGAATGTTGCTGCCACGCCAAGCCGCCGCCGACAGAGAACCATACCGCTGCCAGCGCAAATCGCCTCCGAGGAAATATTATGCTCCTAATACCAATTTGTCAGGTCCTACTCCGGCGACATTGCTCGGCTCACTCAAACTATGCAATCAAAGAACAAGTGAGGTAATTGGATCGATTTATACGGCTATGAGCTGCGCCATGATATCCCTTACTAGGTTTGCAGTACATAGTATATTTAGTCTGGAGTTTGCTTGAAGCAGAGTGATCGGAGATAGGGGAACGTCCCAGACGCCGCTGGAAAGTTCACTGCGGTGAAACCCACACTGTAACTAAAATCTACAACGATAATAACCAGACAGTGCTACAGTTAAGCTTAAGTACAGTACTACAGTTAACGTCTTGATCAATCTCGGCCGTCGATGAAGATGGACGACCGACATCTGAACAGTTCGCTAGACGTTCTCCTTCAGATGACCCAGAGGACGTCACCAGGCGTGTGATCCCCTGCATTGCCGTTGATTCAATCCGATCAAGCGACTGTTGTCATTAGCAGTTTAACTAGTCAATGACGCCCTCCAGCTTAAATTTGGGACAAACCTGAGACGTTTGACTGTGCAGCACAGTACAACGCTATCAATGGAAAACAAGAAAAAATCCAGACTTCCATCAACAAGATCGTCCCAGGAAACTCCATCGATGTCAAAGAAAGAAATATAGGCATACATGTCAAGATAAAATATACCACGAGGTACAACTAAACACAACATCACTGTCCATGCTCCATCTACTGGGTTGCAGCAACCCAAAATTAGACGACACCATGATACAACAACAATGACAAAATCGATTACAATCTTTGGAGGCTTAGTTTACTAGAGGACACTACTAGGAAAAAGCTCATCAGTGACGCACCATTTTTCAACTTCTGTGGCGTATATGGGATGTGCCACTGTTATCACGCCACTAAAGTGTAGTTATGTGGCGCATATTGAAATGCGCCGCAGAAGTCTCAAAAACTTCTGTGGCGCATGCGCCACAGAAGTCTCCAACCAGATCTCAAACTTCTGTGGCGCATATTGCCAGTATGCGTCATAGAATGTTTTTCAAAATTCAAAAAAAACCGGCCAGATCTGGCCGGAGGTGGGGATCGCCATAGGTGGGGGTCACCGGAGGAGGAAAAGGAGGCCGATGGTGGCCGGAGGAGGAGGAGGAGGTCGCCGGTGGAGAAGAGGAGGAGGTCGCCGGTGGAGGAGAGGAGGAGGTCGCCGGTGGAGGAGAGGAGGAGGCCGCCGGAGGAGGAGCTCACCGGGGTGGAGGAGAAGGAGCTCACCGGGGTGGAGGAGGAAGGAGGAGGAGGAGCTCACCGGGGTGGAGGAGGAGGGAGGAGGAGGAGAAGGGTGGAGGAGTGGAAGAGGATAAGAGAGGAAGAAGGGACGGCGGGATTCAAATTTTGAATCCCGCCCAAGACTTCTATGGCGCATATGGGAGATATGCGCCACAGAAGTGTCTCCCCCTTTTTTATTTTTTGCAGAAAAAAATCTTCTTTCTGCCATAACTTTTTACTCTTTTCAAATTTGGGGAGTCTGTAAATTCTTCAACGACTTCCAGCTGTTGAAATCGAGTAGGAAATTTCGAGACGATCATTTTGGTATATTAAAATTTTTTTCCGACATCGTATGCAAAAGTTATGGCCGTTTTACTGTCCCATGATCTTTTTTTGTCAAATAGATCGAAATTCAAATTTTTCAATTTTTCCTACAACTATACCCCAAAATACAACTACATCTCAAAGGAATTTTGTTTTTGAATTTTTTATCATTTTCGTTTATTTTTAACAAAAGTTAAAAGGCGGTCCAAGGGGGATCTAGTTTTCCCTATTCTGTGGCGCATATCTATAACAACTTATGTGGCACATATATAGGTATGCGCCACAGAATGTTGGTCAACTGAATACTGCGGTGGGGCCTACCCTCACGGACATATGTGCCACAGAAAGTGAGGGAGCCCAACCAGGTGGCGGGTCCATCATTTTTTCCCTATATGTGCCACATAAGTGTTAAGACTTACTGGAGTTTATATGTGGCGCATGGTCACACATATGCGTCACAGAAGATTTGTCTATCTATAGCTTGTTTTCTAGTAGTAGGATACAGAGTGTCTTTTGCCGGATTACCTAAACCATGTAAAAAATAAGGTTTATAAACATCCTAGTAAGCCCCATAAACAGAGACTAGAGACCATGTGAAATTATCAGCCTTGTGACGGTTGGAATTTGGTGAGTTTTGGGCTACTTGCTCATTAGATAAATTCTGAAATTCTCTTTGGTCCACTTGTGCATAGCAGCATATGGATGTGCTAGTGGTGCTAAAGTTTAGTCTCACATTGCTAGTGGAAGGGGAATTTGGACCATCTTATATAGTAGAGTGTTGCACCACTCACTAAGATGTGAGAAGGAGAGAAGCCCTCGCACACTCCTCCTTCGACGCCGCCCGCCTCGCCACGTCTCGCCTCGTCACGATGCGCGCGCGCCGCGGGTTGCGAGAATTTCGCCGAGTCGAGCTTTATTTTGCTGTTTGGAAAAATTATGATTAATTATGAGTCATTAACAGACGTGTTAATCAATCAGTCGTTTCCAGTTTTTATGGATCGTGGGCTGTTATTGACTCGGACGTGGGTTGTGCCCCACGATCTCCCTGACTAGCACTATATAAGCGTCTATGCTAAACCTAATTGGCGATCAATCCACAGACGCGCTTACCTCCAGAAGCTTGCGCCGCCGCCTTCTTCTTTCCATCCCATCTTGCGGCGTGCACCGCAGATCGGGACAGTAGGCCTCCGGAACCCCGTCTCTCGTGAACCTGTACGGGTGAGGGGCGATCAGGTTTTTGGGGACCGCTCAAGCGCGACTACTGACAACCACGACATCGTCCGACAACGAGTTCCCGAACGACGACATTTTTCGGACGTCGACAACCTCTTCGACAACCTCAATATGGGCGACAACGCTACTGCGACAGCTGCGGCTGCTACTGCCGTCGCTGCTATTCCGCCTACACTGTATGTGATCCTCAAGTGTCTTTTTCAGATTATGCTAGAGTTCTTTGTTCTAGCGTTTGATGTAGATGTGATAGGTTTATCTTATACATATGTAATCTGTTTATCTACTTTGTTGATCTGCATGATTGGTTTTAATACTGTTTGTATGATCATGCTTTATTAGTTTATTATTCGGATTAAATTATATGGATTAATGGTTATATTTTCAACAGTTACGTATACGAATTTTTATGTAAGACCATGTGAGTTTGTCTTGTTACATTTATGTTCTTGTGAAAGTATCTTGTGAAATTGATGTGAGATAAATGCTCTTAGCAACCACAACCTACACGGCTAACAATTACTATACCATCCAATGACGGAGGGTTATATGTTTCACGGATCATTATTCGTCAGTCGTCACTTTTTTATCCTACAGGAACCTCGAGCATAAACAGTGCATGGAAACTAAATTACTTGTACATGACCATCACCAGTCGATTGTGTTCATTCCATGCTGTCTTTGAAAAAGATAGAAAAGATGATAGCGCAGTTACCTTGAGAATAGGAGACATCGTGAGGGAAATTCTTAGACCAAATGGAAGACCATGTACCGATTTCTGGTTCTTCGGAGGAACGGGTGTGCCGCACCTTCAACTTCCTTATGAGCCTTTCCATGATCCATGCATGTCGACCATCCCACTCGAGGCGTGTACCGCTAGTCCACCACCACTCGTCCATGACTATCTGCCTCGATTTAATCCGCCATGCCCTTAGCCATTCACAACTGATTTTTTTTGGATTGATCACTCAGTGGCAGAAGCTTTCTTGTTCTGCCAGACAAGGGAGTTAAGTGGTATCTTCGTATTATTAATATATTTTCTTTGTCTAAAAAAGGAGACAACAGAGCTAAGATCGTGCACATTCTTTAATTCATTAGGCGATAATTTTTCAGACTGGAAATTACTTAAATGACTTCAAGGATCGCTTTTGTAGAGGACGGGTTATCACCTAGAAAGCGTTGCAAATAATTCTAGCTTTTCCAAAACAAGTTATACTTGTACTTAACAAAGGACATTTGCACTAGACAATGAATTGGGAGACTAATTTTATCCGATGATCATCCAATTCTTGATAAATTAAATCACAACATTTATCTTGAAAAATCAAGCTAAACTGTAATTTGTGCTGCTCAACTCGTGAGAGAAACATAACTCTCATTTCATCCACAAGAAACACAGGTGGACCTCTGCCTTCAGAGAAGCATGTTATCCCCATGCATAGATGCTGTCAAAATGTACACTAGCAGAACTGTATCAACATTTCAAAGAGAACCTTTTATTTTGGAGGAATGTAAGTTGAATACTCTGCAAGGATCTATGTATACAGGTGTTGCGTTGAAGTATTGCGGTGGTATCACTCAAGCGATGTCAAGAACTTCAGATCAATAAAGGTTGTACTATGGAAAATGGAAGTGGGGATGGTAGTGATCTTAGATGTGACTTTTGAAGAACTTTTACTGACCAGATGATGGTCCAGTGGCAGGAAATTTTAGGCATTACCCAATCGGTTTCTCTGACAGAGGATGAGGATCAACTTATTTGGCAGTATGAGTCTAAGGGAGTTTACTCTTCTAGCTCCATGTATGCTCTGGTAAACTTTAGAGGGGTGACTCCTCTTTATTTGCCTGCAGTTTGGAAGCTCAAAGTTCCCCCTAGGATTCAGATTTTTCTTTGGCTTTTTTCTCAGAACAAAATTCTTACTAGAGATATTCTTAGAGCCAGAGGTGTTCCAAGGAATGTACTCTATGTAAAGAGTTTGAATCTGTTAAACATTTATTTTTTGATTGTGTGGTTTCCAGGATGATCTGGACTGATGTTCAGGACATCTTTGGAATTTTAGTTGTTGATTTCGAATCTATTGCTTCGAGATGGCTTGCTAGTAAGAAACATTTACAGTTTAATGTGGTTTCTGCTGCAATTCTTTGGGCCATCTGGAATAATAGAAATAATATAGTCTTTAATCATGCCCCCTGGATTAATATGAAACAGGTCTGGCGTCTCGTCCTTTCGTATCTAAGGAATTGGAAGGTCCCATTCAAAGAGTTGGAGGAAGGGAGGATCATTCTGTTCATGGAACGGATGATAAGCAGGCTGAGAAACCCACTGGAGCTCATGGCAACCTGATCTGCAATGGCTTTGAGTGGATCTGTACTTGGAAAACCACTGCTTCGTCGAGCTATGGGGGGCGTGCTTCTCTGACGTTCCTGGAGACACACCCTGAGGCTGCTGATGAGGTTCATGTGGTTATTTGAGGCAGAGTTTTTGTTTTGCTTAGCCTGTTTCCTCTCCTGTCTCCCTTTGTTCTGAATGTAATCCTATCAATTTCTGAAACTAGCTTTTCTGCTCGCTTTTGTACTTTCTGGGTTTCCCCTTAAGGGTCCTGGAAAATTAGTAGCTCCCGTTTAGCTTTTAGTCGTTTTGCTTGTATCAGAACCTGCAGTACTGGCTGATGTTTGGTTTCATTTCCTGAAACGGAACCGGGGATGAATCCCTGTTGATCTAAAAAAAAATGGAAGTGGGGTAGCTGTTCCTTGTTTCTATTTTCTCTGCTGAATCTGATAAAGAGATCAGTGTTTTGTTCTCTGTGAAACTGTAATTTTTTCCTTGTTTCTGTTTGTAGGATCAAGTCATGAAGTTAATTCACTGCATCTGTTCGGTGACTAATTATTGATTTCCGCGATGTTTCCCTTATTTCTTATGCTTGAATCACATATTTGTGGAGATGCAATGGTAGCACACTTCCATAATGTAGTGACCAACGAATATCTAGCTCTATAAATGCAGTGGGTTTCTAATTGGTTTTGGTAAAGGGAGTCATGTTTTTTTTTTGCGGGGATAAGGAAGTCATGTTGAGAGTGGCTACCCCGTGTTTGTGAACTAATCAATTGCTTCACTTCTGATTTACTGATGGTCGGTTTGTATTTTTTTCCTGATTTTACAATGGTAACTTGGTAAGGTTCAGAAGCCTAAAGTTGATTGCACGCCCACTCAACACTGAGTGTTTCCTGTGCATGCTCACTTGGCCAACACGAGACAGGGACCAATCTGCGTACTCAAGTTGTCGCATGGTTGCTCAATATGTTGTCACTCTCTTGATGCTCGATGAATAATCGGACTTTAGTTGGGTATAAGTTGGGCTTTGGTAGTCTTCCCAACATCGTTAGTGAAGTGGAGGCTTTTGTCGGCTTTGTTGACCAAGTCATGGTCTTCCTTACAACAAAGTCGAGGCCTCCTAAGCGTGAAGTCGTGTCATTGATTTGTTGCAGACCTCCTACTCTTAATTATGATGAAGTTGAAACCTCCGATTGCCTTTGGATCACATGGTTTCTATACATTGCAGAAATTAGCCGTTGATCCACTCAAGTTGAAACCTCGAGTTACCTAAACAACTATTCTCTCTGTTAGCTTGCTAAAAAGTCTTATATTGTGAAACGAAAGGAGTAACTTTGATTGGTCTTTTCCACACATCTTGCCACCAACAACACGACACGCAAAAGTACACAAATCGAGATGTCACAATTTTATGGTTTTGAAAGTGTTCCTCAGCAGTCGAATCGAGGTGATTGATCTGTACCCGAATGTTGCTGCCACACGAAGCCGCCACCGACTGAGAACCACGCTGCCACCAGCGCAAATCGCCTCGGGGGAAATAACTTGCTCTTGGTACCAATTTGTCAGGGGATCGAAATCGCTCAACTCACTCAAACTATGGAACCAAAGAACAATAGCGCTAGTTGGATTGATTTAGACTAAAAATTGCTCCGCCGTGATTCCTCTTTTAGAATAGAGAGTATATTTGGTCTAGGGTTTGACTGAATCAGAATGACTGGAGATAGGAGAAAGTGAGCCGCAGATGGACTTGAGCAAGTCCAGTGGGCTGAAACCCACACTGTATAAAACACTAAAACCTATAACGCAGGTTCAGTTTATAACGCAGACAATCAGACAAGCATGGACCAGGTTCATGCCGCGTGTGCACCTCGTCAACCTTGGCGTCGCCGCCCTCTCCAGTTCCCTCGACTCAGCCGGATTAAGCAGCTCGTCGCCGCTCTCCCCAGTTCCCTCGACTCATCCCACCAGATTAAGCAGCTCTAGTCATTAGCAGTTTCACGCCCTCCAGGTTAGGCATCACCGTATTGCCTCGCACCTATCAGTCCAGTTTAACTGCACTTTATTGTTTTCTGTTGCTGCTCGCACCTATCAGTCCAGTTTAACTGCACTTAATTGTTTTCTGTTGCTGCTACTCTGTCTCGTTTTAACTTCTGGACGACCATCTCCATGGACAATGCAATTTGTGTAATACCTTAACTTAGCCTTGCCGTTTGTGATAAATACTCCAGTTAGTCATCAAGATCTCGTTTAGTACACATTAAATTTGGGACAGCCCTGAGAAGTTTATCTTATCAGCACAGGACAACACTGTCGATGCACACAATGGAACAACCACAACTCCATGGATATCATTCCAAAAAGCTCAACTCGTCCCAGGAAACGCCATCCATGTCAAAGAAAGAAATATAGGCATACATATTAAGGTAACGTACCAGGGGGATACAACTAAACATGAGATTTCTGTCCACGCTCCATTTACTGGGTTGCAGCAACCCAAAATTAGCCGATAACTGTTATAGCTAGATTATTCTCGGTAGGCGCACTATGAGATTAGATCTAGGAGATCTGAGAGGGAGAGAGAGAGTACCTGCACCCTGGCTTGACAAGCAGGAACCGGAGGGGATTCCGGAGCCAGAGCCAGAGCTAGACCCGCCGTCGTTGGCCATGGGAAAGGGGGCGACGGCGTGAGCGTGGGTGGTTGAGAGCGGTGGCGGCGGAGCTTCCCGTCGGCCTAGTGCGAACCCTAATCGGTGGGTGTGTTTGTGGGGGGCTGCGGCGCACGGTGAACCTCGTACCGTGTGCGTCCGGCCCCCCCACCTCTTTATATACGCACTGGCGACAGGGGCCCACAACCATGGATAGGGTTGGGCGCCCCCAATTAGGGCGCGATGAGGGTCTCCGTTCGGGCCCGAACGTGGGAGAGATCTATCCAACATTCTCTCCCTAGATCTCGACTTTACTTTTAACTTTGGACCTTACTTATTTCATCACAGAATGATACCTAGAGCATGTTTTATCGTCTCAGCTCAATTGCCGATAGAATCAGACAGCCGCTATATACCTTCATGTTCTGAAACAAATTCTGTTACTTTTGGGCCTCTATGGTCCAGGAATCATAGGCTTGTCGTTAAACCCATGCCGGCTATGTGTTCCTTGAACACATTGGGTGGTAAGCCTTTCGTTAGCGGATCCGCAAGCATATCCTTTGTCCTTATATGCTCGAGACTTATAGTTTGATCCTGGACTTTGTCCTTCACAACATAATACTTTATATCTATAGACTTTGAAGCATTACTCGACTTGTTGTTGTGAGCATAGAATACTGCGGGCTCGTTGTCACAGTACATCTTTAGTGGCTTGCTGATGCAGTCAACCACTTTCAAGTCGGGTAAGAATTTCTTTAACCATAACGCCTGTCCCATGGCCTCATGACATGCTATAAATTCTGCATACATCGTAGATGATGCAACTATTGACTGTTTGGCGCTTCTCCACGAAATAGCACCTCCTGCGAGAGTAAAGACATACCCTGTCGTGGACTTTCGGTCGTCTTTATCTCCCGCAAAATCTGCATCTGAATACCCTTTTATCTCTAGGGAATCAGATCGTCTATATGTTAGCATGAGGCCTTTTGTGCCTTGCACATAGCGCAAAGCTTTCTTTACCATCTTCCAGTGCTCTATGCCTGGATTCTCTTGATATCTACCGAGTACCCCGGTGATAAATGCTAAGTCAGGGCGAGTGCACACTTGTGCATACTGTAAGCTTCCAACAGCCGAAGCATATGGTACTGACTTCATTTGATTGATCTCATATTGATTCTTTGGACATTGGGATTTCCCAAAACTGTCGCCCTTGACTATGGGAGCAGGTGTTGAATTACTCGCATGCATATTGTATTTCTTTAAAGTCTTTTCACAATACGCTTTCTGCGACAGTCCTAACACTCCATTCTTTCTGTCTCGGTGAATTTCTATGCCCAAAACATAAGATGCTTCACCAAGGTCTTTCATGTCAAAGTTTGATGACAAGAACTTCTTTGTTTCTAGTAGTAGACTAACATCACTGCTAGCAAGCAGAATATCATCCACATATAGAATTAGGAAAATATATTTCCCACTTTTGAATTTTGCATAAATGCAATTGTCCTCAACATTTTCTTTGAATCCAAATCCTTTAATGGTATCATTAAACTTTAAATACCACTGCCTAGAGGCTTGCTTTAACCCATAAATGGATTTCTTTAGGCGGCATCCCATATGTTCCTTCCCCTCCATGAAAAAACCCTTGGGTTGTTTCATGTAAATATTTTCTTCTAAATCTCCATTTAGAAATGCCGTCTTGACATCCATTTGATGTAACTCTAAATCAAAATGTGCAACTAGTGCCATGATGATTCTGAAGGAGTCCTTACATGAGACCGGAGAAAAAGTCTCATTGTAATCTACGCCTTCTCTTTGCGTAAAGCCTTTTGCCACGAGTCTAGCTTTGTACTTTTCTACATTCCCATTGGAGTCATACTTTGTTTTGTAGACCCACTTGCATCCTACTGTTTTGGCTCCTTTGGAAATTTCCTCTAAGTTCCAAACATTGTTGGAACTCATCAATTTCATTTCATCTTTCATTGCCTCCACCCACTTGGCTGAGTGAGGGCTACTCATGGCTTCTTCATATGAGGTAGGATCGCCCTCCATATGAACTACATTGTAAACTTTGTAGATGTCTTTGGAAATGGCTGGTCTTCGTTCTCTTTTAGACCGTCTGAGTTCATCAGACTCTTGCTCATTTCTTGCCTCGGGTTCAGGCACATTTATAGTAGGTGGCTGTTCTGGCTCCCTTTCGTGCTCAACAGTGGGTTCAGGTGGCTCCTGATGGACATGTTCCGAACTTTCGCCCATTGTTGTCACGTGTGGAGTCACAACAGGTGCCGACACCACAACCTCAGGGGTTGTAGATGGTGGTACAACAGGTAGCGAGAAAAATGGCTCCTGAGTCATCGGATTAGGTGCATGCACCCTCTTCTCCTCAAGGTCAATTTTCCTAGCTACCGTGCTCCCCCTCATCAGTTCGTCCTCCAAGAAGACTGCATGTCTCGTTTCTACAAACTTTGTGTATCTGTCGGGACAGTAGAAACGATAGCCTTTGGACTTATCTGGGTAGCCAATAAAATGGCAAGATACTGTTTTGGGGTCTAACTTTGCGATGTTTGGATTGAAAACTTTTGCCTCAGCTGGGCTCCCCAGACCCTCAAGTGGTGCAGAGAGGGGACTCTGCCTGTCCACAATTCATACGGTGTTTTGGGCACCGACTTACTTGGTACTCTGTTGAGAATATGAATGGCGGTTTTAAGCGCCTCCATCCACAATCCCAATGGGAGGGTGGAATAGCTCATCATGCTGCGCACCATATCCATAAGGGTACGGTTGCGCCTTTCAGCTACTCCGTTTTGTTGAGGTTCGCCCGGCATAGAATACTGGGCGACTATTCCGTTTTCTTGCAGGAACCTTGCAAAGGGTCCTGGTACTTGTCCATATGGAGTATGCCGACCGTAGTACTCCCCCCCACGATCGGACCGAACTATTTTGATTCTTTTATCGTGCTGATTTTCTACTTCAGCTTTGAAAATTTTAATTTTATCCAATGCTTCAGATCTTTCTTTAATTGGATAAATATAACCATACCGGGAGTGGTCATCCGTGAATGTTATGAATGAATCATAGCCATCCACACTTTTCACCGGAAACAGTCCACAAATATCCGTGTGGATTATTTCTAGTGTAGCTATGCTTCGGTTTGCACCCTTTTTAATTTGTTTGACATACTTTCCTTTAATGCAATCTATGCATTGTTCTATGTCGGAGAACTCTAACGGAGGAAGAATGTCATTTTTAACGAGGTTTTCTATTCTTCCCCTCGAAATATGGCCTAGTCTGCAGTGCCATAGTTTCGATGAGTCAAGAGTTCGCTTTCTTTTCTTTTGTTCTTTGTTCGACATGGAAACTTTTTCATTCACATCACACACAGAAAGAACTTTCTCATGCAGGGATAACAAATATAACTTATCAAATAATGTAGCAACACCCACACATTTGTCTTTCAACCAAATGGCACACTTGCCATTTCCAAAATAACATTCGTAAGAATCTTTGTCCAAACAGGAAACACTTATTAAATTCCTATGTAATGAAGGAACGAAAAGCACATCTTTGAGCAAAAGCAAAGAGCCATCAGCCAGCTCCAGAGGGACGTCACCAATGGCCTCCACTTCTGCTTCTATTCCATTCGCCACTTCAATGTGTCTTTCTCTTCTTGGCGTGGTCCTTGTCGAATGGAACCCCTGTAAAGAGTTGGCAACATGAACAGTTGCTCCAGAATCAATCCACCAAGTGGATCTAGTAAACTTTTCATACAAAGATTCATTAACAAAAGAAACAATATCTTTACCATTTTTGGCCATGATGTACTTTAGCCAAATCGGGCAGTCTTTCTTGTAGTGGCCCGGCTTTTTACAGTGATGGCACTGATCCTTCTCCCCAGGGGTGGACTGGTGATGCTGGTACTGGTGCTGCATTGGACCCTTGCCATGGGGCTTGGAGGGTGAGCCACCATGGTTGCCGCCTGTGAAGCCTCTCTTCCTGTTGTCCTTCATGAAGTTCAGAGAACCGCCGTGAAGGGCTTTCAGCCTTTCCTCTTCCTGGGAGCACATCCAATGGTCTTTTCTATGTCTCACTTTTCAGGGGACATATTATAGTTTATTACAAAGTTTTCAAAAGGCTGTGGAAGTGAGGCCATCACAAGGTGCACCAAGAGTGCTGGCTTTAGCTCGAGGTCCTCATCCATGGGCTTGAGCTTCGCTGCCATGTTTGACATCCTCAAGATGTGTTCTCTTATTCCGTGAGGTCCTCCCGTATACTTTTCAGTAACCAGCTGCTTTAACAACTGGGTCGCATACATCTTTGAAGAGCCAGTAAACTGGCTCTTTATCTTGGCGAGATACTCGCCCACGGTAGCACACTCTCCAATTGAGCCCACTATTGCGTTCTCAATTGTGTTCTTTACGAAGGCCAGACACTTCTTGTTGGCGTTCACCCATTTGTGGTTATCAATAGAGTAGGCCAGCTCCAATGAAGCATGGTCTCTCTTCCTTTTCTCAAAGTCAGCACTTCCCTCAGCGGCCCCCCTGACCGGGTCAGCGGGCTTGACTGGTTGCTTGGTGTCAACCACCCAATCCACTTCGGCGCATACGAACGCCAAGTCAACTTTCTTCCTCCATTCGGAGTAGTTGTCCCCCCTTAGGAGCGGGATGTCCTTCAAACATGCCATGAGGTTGAGACCTCCTGAAAATCACAAAAGATGTGAGATCACCAAGTAAAACAACTGTATGCGTTAATTCAACGTTGGTATAAATTAAGCATGCAATCGTTTCGTGCTATTTAAAATTACATCACCGTTGGGCAGAAATAAATTTAAATGCACCTTTAATACTCAATGGAAAAGATTATGGTCATGTTTATTAATAACGTTGGTCAATTAATAGCATGAGGCATAATCACTTTAATCACATCTTTATGTCAAGATTTAATCAACTTTTATTGCATTTGGTGCAATTTTAAACCATACATTTGCAATGTAAAATAACTATTTGCAGCGGAAACTTTCTTTAATGACTTTCATAAAACTCATACTTTGCAGAAAAAATTCTGCCTTTGTAGCTTCCTCTAGACACAATATACATAAAAGTAAAAAGACTAGAGAAAACTATGCAAAACATTGCTTAAAACTAAGCAAAACCATTAAAAACAATTCTGTAAATGTAAACAGAAAAACTGTAAAAGAAAACGCCCTACTGGGCCAAAACAGTGGCCAGCGCTTAGCGGCCCAACGCGGCGGCCCACGGCCCCGCAGCCGCCTCGGCCTGCCTGGCCCGGCGAGCAGCCCAGCTGGCCTGGCCCCGCCCGCGCGCGCTCGCTAGCTAGATGTTGCCCGCGCGCTCTCCCCTAGCAGCCTGCAGCGGCCCATCTGGCGCGTCTGCCACCGCCCGCATGGCCCGCGTGGCCCGCTTGGCCCGCTCCGCGTCGGCCACCGCCCGCGGCCGCACGATCTGAGTCGTTCACTCGGCCAGACCTAGATCCAGCGGCCAGGAGCGATTTTCGCGGCATCAAAACCGACGGACGGCGGCCCCCTTCAAACCATAGCCCCATTCTCACCTCACTCGCCCCGCGTCCACCACGCGTGCACCCCGCGGTGCGGCGACGCTGTGGAGCAGCGGTCGAGGCGGCCGCGGCCCCTCACCCTCCCCATGCCCCTCACCCTAGCGGCGCGTCTCCGCGGTGCCGAGGCGAGGCGGCCGCCTATGGCGAGCCCCTCCCTCTGGCTCCGGCGGCGCAGCTCGCGCTAAGCCGAGGCGAGGCGGCCGCCCTCCCGCGAGCCCCTCCCTCTGGCTGGTCTATGGCGGCTGTCCGCGTGCGAGGCCGAGGCGAGGCGAGGTGGCCGCGCGACGCGCCCCTCCCTCTGCCCCACGAGCCCGCGAGCGGCAGGACCGGCGGTGAGCCCTGCTCCGGCGGCGTTGGAGAGGGGAGGCGGTCGTCCGTCCGGCAGTTGTGCCGGCGACGGTCCCCTCCTTTCTACAGCACCACCATCCTTTTCCCCTTTCTACAGCCTCTTCCATCACCCTATTGACTCTAGAACAGGCGGTGCACCCCCTCAGAGACGACGACGCCCCCCTTGGTTCCTTGCCGGCGTGCGCATCCACCCGTGGGTGGGTGCGCCGCCGTCAAGTGGCCGAAGTGGACGGTCCTTTTGCCGGCGATGGCCGGTGCAACTTTCAGATCATAGATCTAGGGTTTGGGGTTTTGAGGCTGTCCTTTTCGTGGCTTTTGCATGCGGGTGGGGAAAAGGGGTCTTTCATCTTTGTTTTTCTTTACTTGGGCTGGGATCTGGATTTACTTTGCCCCCGAAGGGGTGTGTCCTTCTTCCCTATGCCTCGGCTTGCCGATGCGCATAGGGATCGAGGGGGACGGCGCGGCCAGAGGGGCAAGGCGCACTTTTGGATCTAGGGTTTTCCTTCACTTTTACTTTTCTACCGAAAAAACTAGCATCTAAGATGCTCTGATACCAATGTTATAGCTAGATTATTCTCGGTAGGCGCACTATGAGATTAGATCTAGGAGATCTGAGAGGGAGAGAGAGAGTACCTGCGCCCTGGCTTGACAAGCAGGAACCGGAGGGGATTCCGGAGCCAGAGCCGGAGCTAGACCCGCCGTCGTTGGCCATGGGAAAGGGGGCGACGGCGTGAGCGTGGGTGGTTGAGAGCGGTGGCGGCGGAGCTTCCCGTCGGCCTAGTGCGAACCCTAATCGGTGGATGTGTTTGTGGGGGGCTGCGGCGCACGGTGAACCTCGTACCGTGTGCGTCCGGCCCCCCCCCCACCTCTTTATATACGCACTGGCGACAGGGGCCCACAACCATGGATAGGGTTGGGCGCCCCCGATTAGGGCGCGATGAGGGTCTCCGTTCGGGCCGTTGGGCCCGAACGTGGGAGAGATCTATCCAACAATAACATGATACAACAAGGACAAAATCGATTACAATCTTGGGGCTCAGTTTAGTTCCCCACAACCCCTTCCGCTGCTACCGCCGGTCCTTTGTTCTGCCAGTACTGATAGGCGTAATAGACGGAAGACACAACTAGGACGCCGAGGACGACGTAGGTGATGATCTTGCTCACACCGACCTGGGTAGGGCCCTTCTTCAGCTTGCTCTGGGCCAGCAATGCCTTTGGCTTGATCTTCGCCATGGTTCACTTCTGGCAATGCCAAGAAAAGGATCAGCACAGAGAAGTTTTACAATTGCAAGGTATATAAAAGGACTGCTATAAATTCTGTGAATATCACAAGAAATGCTTTTGCTTCAGATGTAATAAACTGCAATATAAGCTTCTGAGCAGCTGGTTTTTTTTAAACAGTCAGTAATAAGAAAATGTTGCACAAATAAAGCTCCCAGTTCTACATTATTACATGGTGCCTCGTCCATGTGTTGCATAATGCTCACCTTTCTAGTTAAACAAGCAAATGGCTAACACTGGATAAACGACTTGGCTTGAAATAGATACTAATGTACTAAACTAAAAGTTATTCTTCAGGTTGGATTGGCTTTGCATCTGCAATCTCAAATTTTGAGCACATCACTTTCTTAAGTAGTGTTGTACAGCACATAAATAATAGCAGCACACCCAGTGTCACACCACAAATAAAACGACAGACTGATAAAATGTTCTTCTCCGAACTAAAGAATGCACTGTGGCTTCAAATCATAATAAAAGGAGGTATCATAGGTTTGACACTTAATTCTTTTTTTTGTTTTGAGAAAACGCAAAGATCTTTGCGTTTCATTATATTGAAAAGGTAGAAGAGTTGTTACACGCCTCCAAAGAGGTTGACATCAAGAGTACAGGTGCGATATGACACTTAATTCTATCAACATTGACTTAACTGACATTGGAGAATGGCTAATTGCAGTCTCCAAGGTAGGACCGTGTGTTTGTGGGTGGGGGCGCAGTTTTTATGGTCCCTGAAACCATGATCATGACATGCCCACATGAAGCTACGTGACTTGCAGTGGGGAAACCTTGATAGTGACATCTTCTATCATTTACATATTGCAAAAGGAAGAGCTAAACGGATTGGTGTTTTCACTAATGACATTCAATAACTTCATGCTATGGAAGAAAATTCAGCTAAGGTTATCCACTTGTACTATTTAGCATAGGGGCAATTCTCGTATAGACTGAGAAAATTAAGGAGTTCGTTATCCTTGTATAGACTCACAAAATTAAGGATTTCGTTATCCTTGTATCGAGCTTCATGTATGAAGTACACTATCTAACATGATAGGTAAACCATAACGACAATCACCGAGAAAAGTTATCAACTGTAGCTACTCTATGATTGCATACCAAATCGACAGCAAATTAAGGAGTTCGTTATCCTTGTATAGACTCACAAAATTAAGGATTTCGTTATCCTTGTATCGAGCTTCATGTATGAAGTACACTATCTAACATGATAGGTAAACCATAACTGTTACAATCGCGACAAGAAGATAACGAAGAACGAAAACGAAAAACACAGCAAGGAGACACAGATTTAACGTGGAAAACCTCTCCAACAAAGAGAGGAAAAAACCACGGGCGCCAGCCAGCGAAACTTCACTATATCGAGGAGTGTTTACAAACGCCGGGGATTTCACAGATGCAACTATCCCAACCGGCGGCTTACAAGGTGTTTACACTCGGCCCAAGCCTCCCGGCGACGGGCCTCGCTCCACTCGTCAGAAGTTGGCCTATACTTTGTAGAATTTGGATCAACATATAACAAACTCCACCTTGAGACAAATTCCTCCTTGTAGCATCAACAACAACCATCTCCCTGAACAAACAAAGCAAATACTTTCGGCGCCAATAGCCACTTGGGCTAATTAGTTAAACCAACTAAGTTCGAGCAAAGCTCAAACTTAGCAACAGGAACAGGTTTAGTCATCATATCAGCAGGATTATCATGAGTGCTGATCTTGCATACCTTTAATTTACCTTGAGCAACAATGTCTCTAACAAAATGGTACTTGACATCAATGTGCTTAGTTCTCTCATGGAACATCTGATCTTTTGTAAGGTATATGGCACTTTGACTGTCACAAAACAAAGTAATGCAAGAATCATCTCCACAAAGCTCAGCAAACAAACCTTTCAACCAAACAGATTCTTTGCAAGCTTCAGCAATAGCCATGTATTCAGCTTCAGTAGTAGATTGTGCAACAACAGCCTGCAATGTAGCCTTCCAGCTAACAGCACAACCTCCAACATTAAACACATAACCTGTGAGGGATCTTCTCTTATCCAAATCGGCAGCAAAATCTGAATCCACATAGCCAACGAGTCCCTCACCGGTCCTGCCAAACTTCAAACAAGCATTGGAAGTGCCAAGAAGGTACCTGAAAACCCACTGAACAGCCTTCCAATGTTCTTTACCAGGATTAGCCATGTATCTACTTATCAAACTCATAGCATATGATAAATCAGGACGAGAACAAACCATGGCATACATCAAAGAACCAACAGCACTAGAATATGGCACCTTTGACATGTACTCAAACTCTTCATCAGTAGTAGGACATTGAGAAACTGACAATTTAAAGTGAGGAGCAATAGGAGTACTAACTGAGTTGGCACCATCCATATTAAAACGATGAAGAACTTTCTTAATGTAACTTTGCTGACTAAGAAATAACAAACCAGATTTTCTATCTCGGGTAATCTCCATACCTAAGATCTTCTTAGCAGCACCAAGATCCTTCATCTCAAACTCACTACTTAGGTGTGCCTTCAAAGTAGTGATTTCTTTCATGCCCTTGGCAGCAATTAACATATCATCAACATATAGCAGCAAGTATATAGGTGACCCATCAACAAACTTGATATAAACACAACTATCATATTTAGACCTCTCAAAACCATGTGAGATCATAAATGAATCAAACCTTTTATACCACTGTCTTGGAGATTGCTTTAAGCCATAAAGAGACTTCTTTAATTTGCACACAAAATCCTCTTTACCAGGCACTATGAACCCTTCTGGTTGGTCCATGTATATTTCCTCATCAAGCTCTCCATGCAGAAAAGCAGTCTTGACATCTAACTGCTCAAGCTCAAGATCATGCATAGCCACAATACTAAAGAAAGTACGAATGGAACTATGCTTCACAACTGGAGAGAACACATCATTGTAATCAATACCTGGAATCTGGCTGAACCCTTTTGCTACTAACCTTGCCTTGTACCTTGAAGGCTCTTTGGGAGATAGACCTTCCTTTTTCTTGAAGATCCACTTGCAGCGGACCGCCTTCTTTTGTTTAGGCAAGCGCACAACATCCCATGTGCCATTTTTCTCAAGCGATTGCATCTCTTCTTGCATAGCAGATACCCACTTCTCGCGGTCAACGGATGCAATGGCTTCATTATATGTAGCAGGTTCAGAATCGTTCTCCACCTGTTCAGCACAACTCAAAGCATAATGTACAAGATTACACTCTTCAATTAAACGACGAGGTGGAACTATGTTACGTCTCGGTCTATCAGCAGCAATAGATTCCTGTGGCTGCTGCAAAACAGTAGGTGAGTGCTGAACAACATCATCATCAATATTTTCCTCATGAGTATCATCAACAACAGCATTATTATCAACAGTTTTCTGCAGGTGCTCCACCTGCACACGAACTCCCTCCTCTCCAATAGCAACAGGAGAGGGATCTGATGGCAAGCTGTCATGATACATAACGGATTCATTGAAAACAACGTTCCTACTCAACAAAATCCTTTTTGTTTCAGGGTTCCATAGTTTATATGCCTTAACTCCTGAACCATAACCAAGGAATATGCACTTGACAGCTCTAGGCTCTAACTTTCCATTATCAACATGAGCATAAGCAGTGCAACCAAAAACTCTCAACTGTGAATAATCAGCAGGTGAACCTGACCATACCTCAATAGGAGTTTTCTTCTCAAGTGGAATAGAAGGTGACCTGTTGATGAGGTAACACGCTGTGTTGGCTGCTTCAGCCCAGAAACGCCTATGCATACCTGCATTAGACAACATACAACGAGCCCTCGAGATGATGGTTCTGTTCATGCGTTCTGCCACGCCATTCTGCTGAGGAGTATATGGGATGGTGTGATGCCTGATCATGCCATCGTTACTGCAAAACTCCTCAAACTCATTAGAACAGAATTCCATACCATTGTCAGTACGTAGTACCTTTACCTTCTTCTCAGTCTGTTTTTCAACCATAACTTTCCACTTCTTAAAAGCATCAAAAACATCAGATTTATGCTTTAGAAAATAAGGCCACACCTTTCTTGAGTAATCATCAATAATAGTAAGCATATAATTAGCACCACCAATAGAAGTCTTACGGGACGGACCCCATACATCAGCATGCACATAATCTAATATGCCTTTGGTGGTGTGAACGGAAGCATTGAATTTAACTCTTTTATGCTTACCAAAGATGCAGTGCTCACAGAACTCAAACTTACTCAAGTTGCAACCATCAATCAGCTCTCTCTTGACCAACTCTGCCATGCCTTGTTCGCTCATATGCCCAAGACGCATATGCCATAGATGTGTTTTACCACAATCATCAGAATCATTAGAAGTAACAGCAGCAGCAATACCAGGCAAAGTGCTACCTCTAAGAACATATAATTTAGCAGAATTCATATCACCTATCATGTGAATAAGAGAACCTTTTGATACCTTCAGAACTCGATGCCCACCGGCATACTTGTATCCATCAACGTCCATGGTACTCAGGGAGATCAAATTTCTGGCCATGCTTGGTATGTGCTTCACCTCACTCAACGTGCGTGTCACGCCATCATGTGTCCTAATCTTAACAGATCCAACACCAACGATATGGCATGGGTTGTCATTCCCCACACGCACAAAATCTCCAGTCTGCACAGACTCATATGAACTGAACCAATCTTTGTTACAGCAAATATGAAACGAACATGCAGTATCAAGTATCCATTCATCATCACGAGAAGCACAAGCAGCAAAAACAGCTAAGCATTCACCATCAGAACTATCAGAAACAACAGCAGCCTTACCATTGCCTTGATCCTTATCTTTCGGTTGGTAAGTACCGTTCCTTTTCTCCTTATTCTGCAGCTTCCAGCAATCATCAATAACATGATTAGATTTCTTACAATACCTGCAGAACTTGTCCTTTCCCTTGGACTTCGAACGACCTCTGCCGTCTTTGCTCTTATCTCGGTTGCCATGGTTGTTAAATCTCTGCTCGGTCCTACCACGAACCTGCAGAGCTTCAGCCTTGGAGGACGCCCCATCTGCCTGCACCATAGATTTCATCTTTTCCCTCTGTTTGAGGGCATCTTGCACTTCATCAAGGGTTATCTTCTCACGGCTCAACAACATTGTATCACGAAAGTGTGTATAAGAACTAGGCAGCGAGCATAAGAGTAATAGGGCTAGATCCTCATCATCATATTTTACTTCCATAGATTGCAAATCAGAAATAATCTCTCTAAAAAGAGATAAGTGATTCATTACCGATCCACCTTCCTGCAATCTATGCGAGAACAACTTCATCTTCACATGCATCTTACTGGTTAGATCCTTTGACATGCAGATCGTTTCCAGTTTTTCCCATAGGGCAGCAGCAGATTTCATCTCCAGTACTTCCTGCAAAATATTATTGGACAGATGAAGTTGAATCAAAGACAAAGCCTTACGGTCCTTCCGCTTCTCTTCAGCGGACCAGGTCTTAGCATCCTTTTCACCGAATCCATCCAGCGCTTCATCCAGATCAGAAGTTTGGGCGAGAATCGCCCGCATCTTCACCTGCCACAAGGAGAATCTTGTGGTGTAGTCCAGCTGTGGTAGATCGAACTTCAATGACGACATGTCGCAAACCCTAGATTAGAACCTGGGGCTCTGATACCACTTGTTACAATCGCGACAAGAAGATAACGAAGAACGAAAACGAAAAACACAGCAAGGAGACACAGATTTAACGTGGAAAACCTCTCCAACAAAGAGAGGAAAAAACCACGGGCGCCAGCCAGCGAAACTTCACTATATCGAGGAGTGTTTACAAACGCCGGGGATTTCACAGATGCAACTATCCCAACCGGCGGCTTACAAGGTGTTTACACTCGGCCCAAGCCTCCCGGCGACGGGCCTCGCTCCACTCGTCAGAAGTTGGCCTATACTTTGTAGAATTTGGATCAACATATAACAATAACGACAATCACCGAGAAAAGTTATCAACTGTAGCTACTCTATGATTGCATACCAAATCGACAGCAAAAACTAAGGACTGTTGCTGACGGGCAACACATGGGCAAGAGACATACAAGATAACCTTGACATGCATGCCAGATTATACTGAGCTTCTAACAAGCTAAAAAAAAAGCTAACATAAATCTGATTATGCAGATCGCAGAACATAATTCAACCAGGAAGTGAACAAACATAAGTTTGGACACAGCGTTTACAAAATGCACTGGTCATGCTCTAGTACATTCTAGCTGGAATCGATATGAAAAATACTCATGCCATTATCATCCAACGAATCTACAATACCACTATAATTTTACTCACCTGCTCCTTCTGAATGTCCTACAGTCTTGCAGAGGAATGCTGTTTCCACGGCATTATTGCTACGCTATAGTTTCCTCTACCATTTGACCAGAACCTCTAATTTATCTTATCACCGAAAATCCAAAGGGTCTTCTTCCATACAACAGCTCGACGTAGCTTGATAATTGACAGCAAGAACACTGAATTGTGTGCGTCCAAATCTCTACCGTAGCAAGCAAGGCAACGGAGCGTCGAGGAGACACGCACGCACGATCTGCCCAGGAGCACATCTACCTAACCATGACCTGTGATTTTCCCGTGTGATCTGGGCTCGCGACGGGGAGCAGATCGGGGCCGTAAGGCACGAGCTGAACATGAAGACAGATAAGCCGCACGCGAAGCAACATCTGGGAGAAGGAGAGGGCTAGGATCTACCGCATAAGACTAGGGCACCGTGATCCCAAATCGATCCCCAAGATATCATAAGGATTAAACCCGATTTTGCGAGCGATTCCGGCAGCAAGCAGCCGGATCTGCCGACTTAGGGAGACAGATCGAAATTAGCTTGCGCGATTAGGGGCACGTACCTTGGTTTGGCGACGGAGAGAGGCCGGCTGAGAAGGAGGGGGTGCTCGGAAGGAGGAAGACCAGGGGGGGAAGAAGATGCTGAGGGAGCGCGCGAGGAAGAAGACGAAGGTAAGACACAAGACCGGGACGTGGGAGCCTAGGATACGTGTACTTGACGTGCTGTAGTAGCGAAGAGTGCCACATGTGCAGCTTACGTGGCATATGTCAAGTTCACGTGTCTCCTGCTGAGCTGGATGCCACGTCGGAGAACGACTTGGGACAGATCACATTAGGAAATTCCTTGCATAGGCTTTGTGAGAAACTAGTGCTTCTTCATGGGGATCTCGAAAACCTCCAAACACATCGGTGCCTAGTAGTTCTTCTTTTCGAGGCGAGGTGACCAGGGGCGGACCCAGGTAACTTAAAATTTGAATTTTTTTTATATTTGTGCATGTTTTGAATGAAAAAATTCTGAAGCTCTGCAACTTTATAGAAGGTGTGCCCCTAGTTAAATAATGTGCCCTCGGTCAGAATTTTTTCTAGGTCCGCCCCTGGAGGTGACTATGAGTTTGCTGTATTTTCTCTCAAAGGAAGAAACTTGAGGACAATTTCTTCGTGTCTCCATTGCAGTTATCTCTTATCTTTACTTGTATCATTGTTTATTTGCTTGCTTTGTTGTCATTTAGAAAAATTTACATAGTTGCATATATAAAAAATTCACCTTTGTATATCGAGCTTAAATTGAAAAGAAACCAAGTCGGCCCAGATAAAACAACACTGTGCTGCAACCTCGAGCTTGCGTTGGTGCAAGGTGCCGATCAGAGGTCCAGTAAGAGGTCAGGTTGAGCTGCGAAGCCCAATAAGAGGGGCCTAATCCACCTTTTTTTTTTTGACGTGGGGCCTAATCCACCATTGGTTGATGCTTTATTATTTGTGCAAGTCATCATCTCCTAATTTCCGGCCGCGCCGCAGCCAAGATACGCTAGGATTTGTCGTCGACGGCGAGCCCCTGCGATGGCTGAGACCGTGGTGAACGGGACGCGGCACAAGCGCGGCCGTGCCGGCGCCCCCGTTCTCCCGGACGACCTCGTCATGTGGGATATCTTCTATCGCCTGCCGGCGAAGGAGATCCTCCGCTGCGGAGCGGCCTGCCGCTCTTGGCGCCGCCTCAGCCGCGACGCCGAGTTTCTCCTCGCCCACCACCACCGTCAGCCGTCGCTCCCGCTTCTCTACTTCCGCTCCAAGACCAACGGCTACACCTCCAATGCCTCGGTCGATTCCTTCGATCTCCGGCGGACTCCCGCCGTGCGCCGGCCCGTCCTCTGGTTCAACGACCGCCGCAACTTCTCCGTCCATGCTTCCTGCGACGGCCTCCTCCTCCTGTCCGTCGCCAACGGCCGTTTCTTCATCTGCAACCCGGTCACGCGCCAGTGGCTCGGCCTCCCGGCTCTGACCGGCGGCAATGTCGCCGCTCTGTACCCTCACCGCCCGTCCGGCGAGCACCGCGTCCTCTACTGGAAGCACTCAAACAAAAGCGCCAGAGAAAGTGCTGACTGCTACGTCCTCACGGTCGGCTCCTCCCAGGGCCAGGGACCTAGGTGTATCGGGCTGCCGGCGGCGTCACCTTCCATGAAGAACGACGACGCAACCCGCTGGCTTATCCGTGCCTGCGAGCAACCGCCTGCCCTGCTACATGGCTGCCTGCACTGGTATGCAAGTGGCAAGATAGTAGTTTTTGACACAATTGTTGAGTCCTTCAGGTGGATGGAATCTCCCATAGCCACCAATTCAGCACATTTGCTTCAGATGGATGGGACTCTTGGCATTGGCAATACTCATATTGATGGTGATACCATGATCGCCGAAGTGTCGGTGCTACAGGACTACAAGGTGGAGATATGGTCATCAAAGTACAGAATGGAGTTGCCATTGGCGATGATAAAGAAACTTTGTGGAACGTCGAGTAGTTTCCATTATGAGGCTGTGTCGTCTGAGAATGGAGATTTGCTGGTCATTCTTCGCTATACCATGCCGTGCCATCCTTGGTTCCACCTGCTTCACTTTGACAGCAAGGGCAAGTTGCTGGCGAGATTCTATCTGGAGAAAGTTGATTCAGTGGTTCTTGGATTCTGTTTCAAAGAAAGCCTAGTCAGGCATGTCTTCTTCCAGAGGAATGATGCTCCCTGTGTGACCGTGCCACGTTTTTTCCAAGGGCTGTAGGGAGAATTGCTACTTTTTCATAGTCTCCTTGCTTATCCCTGTGAAAAATAATTTTATGTGGGGAACTTGGATTGGGTATTTTGTTTGTTGTTTATGCATTTCATGTTATAACCGTTATATACTATGATGATGCAAATGTTACTGTGCTTGTTCCATCTTTTCTTTCCTGTACTTATGCTATCTCTGTAACATATCACATATGCAGAGGGTATGAAACCCTTGTCGAATATCAATGATGATACCAACCTTGTCTAAGATGAATATCATCCTGTTGCGCGATTTACAAATTAAATAACATATATGCAAAAAGGAATTTGGCAGGCCAGAATATGAAACGGCATCGATCGTCCTATCTCATCAGTATCAGTATTAGTATTAAGGACAGAATATTTATGCGGTTATTCAATACTCCATACAAAAATAAACAATTCTCCTTAATTGGATCTTGGATTTTAGTAACATCATTGATGGGATCATAATCTGCTGACACCAAAATTTCCTATATCTCATCCCTGTACAGTGAATAAGATATCTCAATTTACTTTAGGAAAGAAACATGAGCTGTTAAGCAACTGGTTACAACATGATTAAACAAGTACAATCTACAAGGTGAGCTAAAGTGTTCTAGAGAGATTTGTGATAGCTTACATATAAACAAACATAAATGTTCTACATGATGCTAGCATGTATATTACTCCCTCTGTTTCAAAATATAAGATGTTTTAGGTTTGCAAAGAAAATGAATCTAGACTTGTTTTAATATGTTCTTCCAAAGTTCATACATTTGCTCGGAGAGCTGATTTGTTCCTAAAGTTCTTCCAAAGTTCATACATTTGCTCGGAGAGCTGATTTGTTTCAAATATACTGTTAGAACTTTGTAAATGCAATTAATCATTCTGGTATTACATATGAAAGGATCCATGCAACCTCTGTACACCACTTATTGAGGTACAGTCCTTCAGATTGTACGTATATTGCAAGATACCGCATGTTCAAATAGCACACAAGATATCTAGCTTGCTAACACTGTAACACAGGGAACTTCTCACTTGATTTTGTATGAAAATAAATTTTCATTCACTTGAATTTCCATTTCCTAGGAAATCCCTGTAGATTTCTTGCTTTGAACAGGGGATAGGTAAACTTTGGAAGGTGCGGGGTACTGCCCGCATGTTTGTTTTGTACTCGGTACCTGAGGCGCCTGACTGTCTGTTTTCTCTGTACATCTGGTACCTTCACTTGTGAACTCTTGGTATATGCCACCAAATTACTGATGCCAGAAAGACCGTGTGTTGTGGTGTTTGTGGAAGTTAAGGTACTCCCTCCGTCTTAAAATAAATGTCTCGGATTTGTCAAAAATTAAATGAATCTAGATACTATTTAGTATATAGATTCATTCAAATTTTGATAAATTTAAGACATCTATTTCAGAACGAAGGGAGTAGTATATTTGATTTGCTTTCTCCGGGTTGATCGAACAGCTCTTGTGGCTGTCCATAAATATTTCACTGTCGGAACCCTAGAAAAAGGATGCATCATCTGATATTGAACCATTTGCAATAGTGAGCATTTAGCCACTCCTAAACAAACTGAGCTGTTTTCCTTCATGAATTGCAAGTGTGAGTATTCATGCTACAGAGCTGCAGTCTGTGATTTATTTCTGAATGGATAGTTTGCGCCAAGTTCTGGGTTACATCGGTAGTTCGACACCATCCAGTGGAGACGGGTGATCCAAATTGACGATGATATACACAGTAGCCAGGCTTGGTGTTTTTTCTTGTTACAAGGACGCGTTTGGTAGACTGTATGGAGGTCACCCTAACCCGAGGGAGCCAAAAAGGATTGATTAGATACATGGGTCGCCTCACGCTGTCAAAGCACTGCTATGCCAGACCCGCTGGGAACTGTCGGTTGAGCCGTTTTTAGCGAGCAACCCTCATTTCAGGCCCCGGAGATGTGAAAAGATGCACATGTTGCACAAGAGGGTGCGACCCGAGGATCTAGCGCGAGCTCGCGATTTCCAGTGAAAAAGTTGGCGGGACGAATTCAGTCACCTCCAACCGCTTCCCTTGTCTATATATATGTAGCCTTCCTCCCACCTTCCAAATCTAAAACCACCATTTCTATCCATCGAGCTCGAGTCACCGTTAGCAAAAGGTAAGCACATGCGTCACGGTGGAGTCCGAGACGGCGACGGCGGTGACTAGGCTACTACTCCCTCTTCCTCGATCTATCCTCGTTGTGCTCCACCTCCACCGTTGGTTGTAAGTAACCTTAACTCCGCATATTGGTTGGTTAGATACGTGAGCTTGCAACGGTAGATCTTCTTAGGTTGCTTATGGCACATGTGCTTGTTCATGGTTGATGTGTCTGCTCATGGTACATGTATTTGCTTGTAGTATGGTAGTTTGTGCAAATCGAAGGGATGCTTGTAGTATGGTAGTATGATAACTTGTGCTTTGTTCTACTTCTAGCTTCATGTTTCAATTTGTGCCTGTTGTAGCTCTTCGAATCCTTGACTCGTATATGGATCTTTGAAACTATGCTTTCCTTATACAAATTTCTATCATGCGTGAGCAATGTAGGACTCCAATTACGAATTTAGCTAGTCTCTAGTGCCGATGGGTGAGTCACAAATCCCTTCATTTGTGGAGGATTCTCATCCCATGACACATCATGCGTTGATGGCGCATAAAATCCCAACATGCCTCAGTTTGCATAGTTAGGATTCATGTTGCACGATCTTGTGAATAGCATTGTGAACTTTGTTGCTTCAAAGGTGGCCGCAAGGCTAACCAATACGCAAAAGGCTCCTATCAAGGGAACCGTGAAATGGCTTCCCTTCATGTCAACCTTTGTGCTGAACTAGATGTGCTCGATCATTAAGAGTTGTGTGCGCACTATCAAGGGCTTCGAAGAATTCCATCTGACTGCTTGTGCCAAAGCTCTACTTGAGCACTATGGCGGTAGGTGTACAACCACCTGCGCACGTGGAGGTTGAGGTGGATTCAGGTGAGCAAGCCGAGAGATCTCAGTAGCGCTCAATGGTGCGAGGAGACATGCAACATTAATTCTTCTAGAGAGGTGAGCACACTGTGTTGAACCCTTCGTTTGATCATCGTTCACTAACGCAATTTCATCCAAGAACTAATGCAATGACTTCCAATCTTGGGATCACCCAAAGGATGTTGAGTTCCTGAACAAGCCCATTGAGAACTAAGTTCATATGCATACCATCTTCTCCTTTTGTCTCGCCACTAGTAAGTTTGACATGGGCTTGAATGAACCCCTGGGGTGCACCTACACCTGACTATGCATCCTCCACGATCCCGACAAGCCAGTTGATGGCCTGCCACCTATTGCAGGAAAGAGGAAGTGGGGTGCTCTTGCTCAAGATGAGCTCATGGCCTTCGCCAACATCACTGATACCATGAAGGATGTTGCACAGGCGATTAGGAAAAATAAGCCTATGCACCCAAAACCTGTAAAATGCAGTCATGGAGACAATCAGCTTCATAGAGGAGTGCCTAATGGCGGCACTCAGCCACCTGGTGGACAACAAATCTCACGACAGGTGCTTTGTCCGCATGGTGGAGCCATGCAGGGTCCTTTGGCTGAGGTCCTACCTCGACAAGTACTACGACAAGCCGTAGAGGTTGGGTCTATGGTGTGGGGGTTGGAGGCATGCATGTTGGTGATGCTGATATGATGATCATGAATAGATGATGTTATGCATTTTGGTTAAGTAAGGCTTCATTGACGAGTTGGTATATACTAACCCCTCATGTGATGCTGAACTTGTTGATGCAGTGGTATAATGCCACCCACTTTTGATGTGGTAGTAGGTTAACACCATAGTAGTAGGATGAATTTGTAATCCTGTTTTGGTAATTATCATGCATGTTCCTATTAGTTTATGATATGTTGTGAACTTGTCAATCATTTGTTATGATCACATTGATGCTTGTGATGTCGTAACCTATTTGTAATTTCTATGCGTTGTTAGGCAGTCCATGGTGTTCAGAGGTAGATGACCTAGAGTGTATAATTCATGGAGGATCTGTCAAAAAACTCAGTGGTTTCTCCAATAACGGCAATAGAGGGTATGAAATAATGGAGGATGCAGTGGAGGAGTACACCAGTTCTTTGTTGATTAGGCTATAGTTCATGTAGGGTTCGCAACATAGAAAACAAAAAATTCCTATGATGGGAACAACTATGTGCCAAGATCTATCTACTAGATACAAACAACGGGCAGGTGTATATCCGTAGAGAACATACCCTTGAAGACCGACAAAGCTTAACGAGTTCAAACTCGTGGTTGATGTAGACGATATCTTGCCGATCTCAAGATCGAGAGGAAGTCCTAGCACCGCAAATCAGCGGCGCATCCGTGCTCGCACACATGTCCGAGGCACCGAGCAACCTCCGCCTCCTCGCTCTAGCGATGCAGCGGAAGCACAACTCTTTCTTGCCAAATAGCCACCGGGAACATGTATCTCGCTAGTACGAGACCATGGGGAATAAATACTAGAGGGGGAGAGAGATCCTTCACGAGGAGGTGAAAGTGAGAGAGAGGAGATGGGGCTCCTTTTATAGGAGGAGGGGGGCACCCAAGGGGGTGGCCGCCGGCCATGGGGGCTGCCCCCTCCCCTCCTTCATTCATGTGGGTGGACACTCCACTCACACAAATGTATTTCAATTCCCTCCACTCAAAAACCCACTCAAATTCCCATTAAATTTCCACCAAATTTAATGCAAACTCTCATTAAATAAAACTCCTTTTATTTATTCAGAATTTTGTCAATTACTTTAATGACAAACATTCACATATAACCCCTTGCTAGTATTTCATTTCACATGCAAAAACACTTTCTGCAATTTCACCCGAAAACCTGTTTCGGTATCTAGTGAAATAAATTACTGCGCTTGTTATTCTTTCCGGCATGAAACTTTTGCTCCAAATGGATGTCGGTGTTTCTTAAGTGTGTCACCCTACGGTTCGCGAATAAATGCGTACATGATCGAGACCCCTCTTCGATCAATAATCAGAAGCAGGACCTGGAGATCCGTACTGACTCCCACACATTCAACGATGACTTTCTTATGATCATCAGAACCTTTTACGCTAGTATCTTAATCCCTTTGTTTCGTGATATATTACATGTCCGAGATTCGATCATCGGTATCTCCATACCTAGTTTGATCTCGTTACTGACTGATGACCCACAAGTGTAGGGGATCGCAACAGTCTTCGTGGGTAGTATTACCCAATTTATTGATTCGACACAAGGGGAGCCAAAGAATACTTGCAAGCCTTAACAACTGAGTTGTCATTAATTCAGCTGCACCTGGAAATAGTTCTTGCTCACAGAAGTTTATCAGTAGCAACAGTTTGGTAGTAGCAACAGCAAAGCAACAGCAGCAGTAACAGCAACAGTGAACAGTAGCAATAGTAACAGTAACGATAACAGTAGGATTCGAGTGCGGTAGGCATAGGGATGGATGGACGGACGTTGCATGGACGAGTCTAAACATGTAACTTCAAGATCTAGGGCATTGCAGATAAGTAAAAATAAGAATCCAAATCCTTGGCATGTGCTCCAAATATAGTCATACGTGCTCGCAATGAGAACTTGCACAACATCTTCTGTCCAGGCAGCCCGTGGTAGCGGGGCCTCTAGGGAAATACTGGCAATTAAGGTGCTCCTTTTAATAGAGCACCGGAGCAAAGTATTAACACTTTGTGAACACATGTGATCCTCACACCACAGCCATCCCCTCTGGTTGTCGCAATTATTGTCACTTTGGGGCCTTTGGATTCGGACAATGATATGTGTACACAACTTGCAGATAAGATCACAAACAATACTATCATAATGATTCAATAATAAGTTCAGATCTGAGATCATGGCACTCGGGCCCTAGTGACAAGCATTAAGCACAATAAGTTGCAACAAAGTCAAATAGCACAAGAGATACTAGGCACTATGCCTTAATAATCATATTCGATTACATGATAGAACTCATCCAATCCCTACCATCCCCAAGCCTACAGCGGGGGATTACTCACTCATGGACGAGGGAAACATCGATGGTTGATGGAGATGCGTTGGTGATGACGATGGCGATGATCCTCTCCAAATTCCCCGTCCCGGCAGGGTGCCAGAACGGAGTTTCTGGATCCGAATCTTGGTTGCTGGTGGCGGCGGCAGAGTAGAACTCTTTTTGGAAAACTACCGACCCCCCCCCCCCCTCGGTTTTTAGGTCGAAAGGCAACTTATAGGTGCAGAGGGAGGCCGAGGGGCTGCCTGGGGAGGCTGCACCCCCTCCAGGCACGACCAGTGGTGGGCCTGCGCCTGGGGTGGGTCTAGCCCCCCAGGCTCCCCCTCCGTCTCTCCTTCTGGCTCCGTGGATCTTCTGGTGAAATATAGTTTTTGGCATATTTTCCGGGATTTTTCCTGATAGTTGATTTTCTGCACAAAAACAAGACACCAAAGTAATTATGCTGAAAACAGCGTCAGTCTGTGTTAGTTGTATCCAAATTACACAAGTTTAGAGAAGAAACAATAGCAAAGTGTTCGAGAAAGTAGATACGTTTTGGACGTATCACTGACATGCACTCTTTTCTCGTTCCCGTGATATTACATTCTAGTGATCAAATCACGTGCTTGCAAGCTAATCAATGTGATATCACCGAGAGTGCCCAGAGTATATCTATCCGTCATCAGGATGAACAAATTCCACTCTTGATCCATGGGCCTCAACATAACACTTTAGTAGTACTGAACCCATCTTTATAATCACCCTGTTACGGTGTGACGTTTGATGTTATCAAGATACTCTTCCGGTGTTAGTGATTGGCGTGATCTCATGGTCTAAGGATTAGGATCACTTCGTATGATGTTATAACAATATAAACTCAATGACTTTGATTGTAATGTTATACTTTGGATGAATGTTCATCACACCATTACACTAATGTTGTGACCTTGTTATTAACAACATCCAATGTCCATGATCAGGAAACCTTGATCATCTTGTTAATCAACGAGCTAGTTAATGAGAGAAGCATAACTAGGAACTTCCTGTTTGTTTATTAAACACACATGTATTAACGTTTCCGTATTAATACAATTATAGCATGCAAAATAAACATCTATCATATACTTGGAATATACATAATAACCACTTTATTATTGCCTCTTAGGGCATATTCCCTTTAGTCTCCCACTTGCACTAGAGACAATAATCTAGTTACATAGTGATAAATCTAACACCCATGGAGTTCTGGTGTTGATCATGTTTTGCTGTAGGGAGAGTTTTAGTCAACGGATCTGCTACATTGAGATCCGTGTGTACTTTACAAATCTTTATATCTCCATCCTTGACATGCTCACGGATGGAGTGAAACCGGCGCTTAATATGCTTGGAATTCTTGTGAGACCTTGGTTATTTGGCATTGGCAATGGCACCATTGTTGTCACAATAGATCACCATTGGATTCAACGCGCTCGCAATCACACCTAGTTCAGATATGAACTCCTTCATCCAAACCGCTTCCTGAGCCGCTTCCAAAGTGGCAACATATTCGTCCTCCGTTTTTGATCCCGCCACCACAGGTTGTTTGTAACTCCTCCAACTAACCGTTCCACCATTCATGAGAAATATGTATCTGGATTGAGACTTAGAGTCATCTGGATCGGTGTCAAAGCTTGCGTCGACATAACACTTAGCGACGAGCTCTTCTTCACCTCCGTACACAAGAAACATATTCTTAGTTCTTCGCAAGTACTTAAGGATATTCTTGACCGCTATCCAGTGTTCCGAACGTGGATCCGATTGGTACCTACTAGTCAAACTAATAACATGTGCCATATCCGGTCTTGTACATAGCATGTCGTACATTATAGAGCCTATGGCTGAAGAATAGGGGACTTTGTCCATTATCTCTCTTTCTTCTGCCGTAGCCGGACTTTGAGTCTTACTCAATATCTTTCCTTGCAACATAGGTAAGAACCCCTTCTTACTTCCGTCCATTTTAAACTTCTTTAAAATCTTATCAAGGTATGTACTTTGCGATAGCCCTATTAGGCGCCTAGATCCATCTCTATAGATCTTTAGGCCTAATATGTATGACGCTTCACCTAGGTCCTTCATTGAAAATTTTCTGTTTAGATAACTTTTAACACTATTTAAAAGATCTATATCATTTCCGATCAATAATATGTCATCCACATATAATATCAGAAATGCCACATTTCTCCCACTCACTTTATTGTAAATACAAGCCTCTCCATAAGTTTGGACAAATCCAAACTCTTTGATCACCTCATCAAAGCGGAGATTCCAACTCCGGTATGCTTGCTTCAATCCATAGATGGATCGCTGAAGCTTGCATACCTGGTTAGCATCCTTAGGATCAACAAAACCCTTTGGTTGTATCATATACAACTCTTCTTCAATATTGTCATTAAGGAACGCAGTTTTGATATCCATCTGCCATATCTCATAGTCAAAATATGCATCAATTTCTAACATAATCCTAACTGACTTTAGCATCGCTACGGGAGAGAATGTCTCATCGTTGTCAACTCCTTGAATTTGTTGAAAACCCTTTGCGACAAGTCGAGCTTTATAGATGGTCACATTACAATCAGCATCAGTTTTCCTTTTGAAAATCCATTTATTCTCCACGGCCTTTCGGTCGTGAGGTAATTCCACCAAGTTCTAAACTTGATTTTCATACATGGATTCCATCTCGGATTTCATGGCTTCTAACCATTTGTTGGAATTCGGGCTCATCATCGCTTCTTCATACGTCGCAGGGTCATCAATTTCATCAACCATGAAATTCATAACAGGGTTTCCGTACAGCTCGGGAGCTGCACGCGACCTGCTAGACCTGCGAGGTTCGGTAGTACTCTCTTTCGGAGTTTCATGATCATTATCATTAGTTCCCTCTTCAATTGGTGAAGCCAAATCCGGAACGACTTTCGGCGCTGCGCTACTCGCCATACTATGAAGAGAAGGTTCAACAACCTCTTTGAGTTCTACCTTTCGATTACTCACGCCTTTTGTGAGAAACTCTTTCTCTAGAAAGGATCCATTCTTGGCAACAAAAACCTTGCCCTTGGATCTGTGATAGAAGTAATACCCAATAGTTTCCTTAGGGTATCCTATGAAGACGCATTTTTCCGCTTTGGGTTCGAGTTTATCCGGTTGAAGTTTCTTCACATAAACATCGCATCCTCAAACTTTGAGAAATGACAGCTTAGGTTTGTTTCCAAACCACAATTCATACGGTGTCTTTTCAACGGATTTAGATGGTGCCCGATTTAATGTGAATGCAATAGTTTCTAGTGCATAACCCCAAAATGACAGTGGCAAGTCCGTCAGAGACATCATAGATCGAACCATATCCAATAAAGTACGATTACGACATTCCGACACACCATTTCGCTGTGGTGTTCCGGCAGGTGTGAGTTGTGAAACAATTCCACACTTTTTCATATGAGTGCTAAACTCATAACTTAGGTACTCTCCTCCACGGTCGTACCGTAGAAATTTGATCTTTCTATTAGGATGATTTTCCACTTCACTCTGAAATTCCTTGAACTTTTCAAAGGTTTCAGACTTGTGTTTCATCAAGTAGATATAACCGTATCTACTCAAATCATCTGTGAAAGTAACAAAATAACGATATCCACCTTGCGCCGACACACTCATTGGACCACATACATCAGAATGTATGATTTCCAATAAATCTGTCGCCCGTTCCATTGAACCGGAAAACGGCATTCTAGTCATCTTACCCATAAGGCATGGCTCACATGTATCAAATGATTCAAAATCAAGTGATTCCAAAAGTCCATCCGAATGGAGATTCTTCACGCGTTTAACACCAATATGACCTAGACGGGAGTGCCACATATATGCGGATATATCATCATTAAGTTTAATCCTTTAGCATCAACATTATGAATATGTGTAACACTATTATCGAGATCCAATAGAAATAAACCATTCATCGTCGGTGCATGACCATAAAAGATTTCATTCATATAAATAGAACAACCATTGTTATCGGATTTAAATGAATAACCACTCCGCATCAAACACGATCCAAATACAATGTTCATGCTCGGTGTTGGCACCAGATAACAATTATTCAAGTTTTATTACTAATCCCGACGATAAGTGAAGAAGTAGCGTTCTGACGGCGATCACATCAACACTTGATCCATTGCCGACACGCATCTTGACCTCACCCCTTTCTAGCGGTCGCTTGTTCCGCAGCCCCTGATTCGAGTTACAAATATTAGCAACTGAACCGATATCAAATACCCAGGTGCTACTGCGAGTACTAGTCAAGTACACATCAATAACATGTATATCATATATACGTTTGTTTGCCTTGCCGGCCTTCTTGTCTGCCAAATACTTGGGGCAGTTGCGCTTCCAGTGGCCAGTCCCCTTGCAATAATAGCACTCGGTGTCAGACTTAGGGCCAACTCGGGATTTCTTTTCAGGCACGGCAACCGGCTTGCCGCCCTTACTTCCCTTCCATTTTCCCTTCTTGTCTTTCTTGAAACTAGTGGTATTATTGATCATCAACACTTGATGTTCTTTCTTGATCTCCACTTCTGCAGTTTTAAGCATTGACAGAAGCTCGGGGAGAGACTTCTTCATGCCTTGGATATTATAGTTCATCACGAAGCTCTTATAGCTAGGTGGCAGAGACTGCAGAACACGATGGATTCCCAAGTCAATGGGAAACGTTATTCCCAAGGACACAAGCTTATCGGCGTAACCCGACATCTTGAGTACATGCTCACTTACGGAGTTGTTCTCTTCCATCATGCATCTAAAGAACTTTTCCGAAGTATTGTAGCTCTCTACAGCAGCATGGGTGTCGAAAATCATTTTCAACTCACACATTGTATCAAATGCATTGCCGTTTTCGAAACGCTTTCGAAGTTCTGGCTCTAGCCCATACAATATGCCGCAATGAACTAAGTTGTGGTCCTCCTGATGAGTCTGATAGACATTCTTCTCCTCGTCAGGGGCATCATCAAACGGTAGGGGGCCTAGCGACGCTTCTAGCACATATTGCTTTTGTGCAGCAGAGAGGATAATCCTCAAATTCATGGCCCATTTGGTAAAGTTGCTACCGTTCGTTGCAAGTTTCTCTTTCTCCATGAACACATTGAAATTAAAATCAGGTGGTGCCATCTACAACAAAATTTGTAAAGTTTAGACTAAGTTTATGATAGATTGAGTTCAAATAATCCATATTAAGAATGAACTCCCACTCAAAAACGACATCCCTTGTGCCCTTTTGGTGATTACATGAACCAAATCCACTACACCAAGTCCGATCATCACGTGAGTCGGTGTAGGTTCAAAGGCGAGCATCAAATGGGCATCATATCTACCATATGACTCATGCTTAACCTTTCGGTCTATGTTCTTAGGCCATGTCTGTACATGCTAGGCTCACCAAGTAAGAACCTTAGTATTCGCGTGTGTAACTATCTTACACCCAAAATATGGTTGTGGATCCAAGAACACCCGATCATCACGTGATGTCTTGGAGCGACGAAACATAATCGGTGCATACTTAAGGAAGAACACATTCTTATCTTGATATCTAAATGAGGGATCATCTTATTATGCTAATAAAACGCCAAACAAGCAATATAAGATGCAATTAAACATCACATGTTTATAAGTAAAATGATATGGTCCTTGCACTTGATCTCCATCATGTGCACCATGGTATGATCACTACCATACCTCTATGTGTAAGGCCAAGGTCTATGGAACTTACACGTTATGCGTGTTGTAAGAGTATCAACTCATACTTCTACTTACAACATCACCATATCATGACACTAGCCCAGCAACAATCTAAACTAGACGCCTCTAATTTATCCATTGCAAGTTTTACGTGGCTTAGGGCTTTCAAAGATAGAACCGTTCTTACCTACAAACATGAACCACAACGAGGATAACCAAATTGTTGATAACTTGTTGCAAATTATATATTGACTATAGTAGGAGAGACAGACACCCGCTAGCCACTTATGCAAAACTAGTTGCATGTCAAGCGTGGAACAGGTCTCATGTGCGAGGACATGTAAAGTTTGTCCGGGGCCGCTTCATCCCACTATGCCACCAATATCCAAAATACAACTAAGAAGTAATAACATGATCATCATCGCCCACATACTCATATGTGTACTACCCGTGTAAAGCATCTATGCATAGATCCGGCTCTGATACCACTATAGGGTTCGCATCATAGAAAACAAAAAATTTCCTACGATGGGAACAACTATGTACCAAGATCTATCTACTAGATATAAATAGCAGGCGGATGTATATCCGTAGAGAACATACCCTTGAAGACCGACAAAGCTTAACGAGTTCAAACTCGTGGTTGATGTAGATGATCTCTTGCCGATCTCAAGATCGAGAGGAAGTCCTAGCAACGCAAATCAGCGGCACATCCGTGCTCGCACACACGTCCGAGGCACCGAGCAACCTCCGCCTCCTCGCTCCAGCGATGCAGCGGAAGCACAACTCTTTCTTGCCAAATATCCACCGGTAACATGTATCTCGCTAGTCCGAGATGTTGTGGGAATGACCATGGCAGATGCTGCAATCGGCAGCGAGTAGTAGAACATGGGGCAAGGGCGGCCAGCCATCTGCGGTGTGAGATGAGGGCTGAGACACAAGGGTTTACCCAGGTTCGCCCCCCGGAGGGTAAAGACCTACTCCTGCTAGATTGTATTATGGTGAGAGTACAATGGGGCGAGCTCGACGGCTAGGCGGCGAGTTGCTTGGGTGTATGATGGAACGTATCCTCTATGTGTCATCTAGGGAGGTTTATATAGACTCACCTCCCTAGGGTTTACAGATCTCAACCGAATTAGTTAAGGATTCGGTGACTCTACGACCTAGTCCGACTGGGCCTATCTATGCTTCTGGGCCTTCAGCTTCCAGTTGCTTGAGTCCACGCCAAATCTTGATCCAGTCGCCGTCCTGCAGGCCCACTCGCTGGCGCCTGGGCCAGTAGGAAACGTCCTGCTGGGTATACCCCGGTAGGCATATCCCCATCAGTAGTCCCCGAGGCCGTCGTTGATTTGTCGCAGGCGTCCGCTGGCAGTCGGAGTATGCGGGTCCAATGCGGACGTCCAGTAGAATCAGCGGCGGACAACTAGTCATTCTAGTCGCAATAACGGCGACCAATCGTGTCGCAGCTCGGCGAACGGGTCGGCGAATACTCAGTCACTGTTATAGTGATCGGGTCGGCGAATACTCAGTCACTGTTAAAGTGATCGGGTCGGCGAATGGTCGAGTCGCGTGGAGCGACGAGTCGAATGGATGAAGTTGGACCGTCAATTGGGGTCAAACTAGCCGTTGGAGTAATCCAATGGTAACTTCGGCGTAATTATCGCGTAGTAACGGCTCCCGAAATTGGCGGGTAGCAACCGCTGTATAAGGAGAATGATAGGTGAACGGGGAAACACTTCTTCGTTCTTCCTCCGATCTCGCTCGTCTCCGTTTCCCACTCCGCATAGCGATCTAACCAATCCAGAGAGCCCCGACCACCGCGAACTTCCAACCGATGGCCCCTCCACCGAACCATGGGGCAGATCCAAGTGTACCAGGGCGCTACTGGCGTCCTTCGAGGAGGCTGGGATCCTGCGTGCCGGCAGATGGCGCATCCCCGCGGCCGGAGAAGTGACTCCGGACCCGCGCGGGGGAGAATTCATCTGCTTCACCAGCCACCTGGAGCGGGGGCTGGGCTTCCCCACTTCCCTCTTCTTCCGGTGTTTCTGCGCCTACTACGGGATCCAGCCATCGGATCTAGATCCGCATAGTATCGAGCAGCTCGCCATCTTCGTGGCATTCTGCGAGTGCTATCTGGGCTGCAGGCCCTACTTCCCCCCGTGGCAAGATCTGTTCCATGGGAGAATCAGCCGCGAAGAGTCAGGCGGCCCGATGCTAGCCGCGGGTGGCCTGACATTCCAGCTGAAGTCGAAGGCGTCGTTCTTCGACCTGATGCTGCCCGCCAAGGCGGCGAACATATGGAAGAAGTCCTGGTTCTACGTCACCGAGTCGACTCCAGAGGGCGAAGTGGCGCTTCCAAGGTACTCCGCCGACCGGCCCGAACCGCGTCGGCTCTAGGTCGTCAAGCTCCCGCTGGATCAGCGGATGGTCGTCGACGAAATGCTGCAGACCATCCGCGGCCTGAAGAAGAAGGGCCTCCAGACCATCAACCTCTACAACTGCTGGTTCGGGCGGCGGTTCGTGCCCTTGGCCCGCCGCGACCACTACATGTATGAGTATACGGGTAAGGACGATCCGACGAAGTCCTCCTTCGCCGAATGGCATCTTGAAGACTACACCCTGGCCCTGATGAAGATTACCTAGGCGGTGTATCTGGACGCGAAGGCCGGGGTCGCCCCCTATACTGCAAGGCGCCCAGCTCCGACGATAAGCCGTCGTTTCACCACCACTCGCAATCGCAGATGATGCATTCGCGGTTGTGCTGATGTTGTCTTATGCTTATTGTAGTTGTTCCCAGTGGTGTAAGGGTGGCTCCCACCCGCAGACAACGAAAACTCGAGCTTGTCCGTCCAGGACGGGAGTGAGTCGCCGCCCACCAAAGGCGACGCCAAGAGTGATGAGGGTGATGATGACGACGACGGCGAAGACGAGCCCGTGGAAGACGCTGCCGCAACAGTTTGCAAGACTCGCGGGCAACACCAGCGCGAGCTCGAAGCGAGTAAAAGCCTCGAGCCTCACGATGATGACGACGACGAGCTTCCCGAGCACACCTCACATCGTGAGGCCATGCTGTCGAAGAAGAAGAAGGAGGCGAAGGCTCCGCCGAAGAAGAAGGCAAAGCCGGCGAAGCAGATGTCTCCGTCCCGATCTGCGACCAGTTCTGACGCCACCAACTCGGCTAAGGGCGCAGCGGCGTGGCACCGGACGCTGCCGCCCCCCTGGACGAGGTGCCTCTGGCATCGCTACCACCTCCATTTGCCCCGGTCTCTGGTTTTGGAGCTGCTCCAGCCGCAGCAGCTTCGCCTCCGAGGGAAGCTCCCGCAGCTGCTATCATGGAAGCTCCTGCCGCGGCCTCGTCTTCGAAGAAGCCCTCAATGTCTTGGGCACACGGTGTGTTCGAGAAGGGCCTCACTCGGAAGTTAGGGCCCGAGCTGGAAAGGCCGGCCAGCATCCACACCGGTCTGCGGTTCATACCAGTCGCCAAGTGAGTGTTGTTCATCTGCCTGTTTCATATCGTTGTAGTCGGACAGTCTTATTCATATCGCTGTTTCACAGGACTGGTGTTAAAAAGTTCGGCCATCCTTCCGTGGCCAAGGTTCCGCCAGTCGTCACCGAGGAGGACTCCTCGCGGAATAGGAAAACCGATGAAGTCGCTGCTCCCGCCGAAGGTGCCAAGAGGGCGAAAGGCGACGACGTTGTCATGGTCTCTGATGACACGGCGGTTGCTCCGAGCGAACCTCCGACTGCGGCGGAAGTGGCCTCGAAGACCAAGGAGGTTGTTGCCTCACCCGACGTGGCCGAGCTGGCTCCGAGTGGCATCGCGGCATCTGCAGCGACTTTCCCTCGCTTCATGGCGAAGGCGGCCGCAGCGAGTGGCACGGCGCCAACGAGTCGGATGCCTGGGGTCGCCGAGACGGAGATCGAACAGCATCGCAGCCACACTCCGGTCGTGCTTGCGTCTGTGGACACGCTGGAGCTTCACGGCATGCTGGGCGCTGCCATCCAGGTATGTCCAGTCCCCGAGGATCGGGCCACTGAATTTCAGTGGTCGGATTCTTAATGTTTTTATATCGTCCAGTCCCCGAGTGCCTAGTCGCTGAACTTCAGCGGGTGGGCGCTTAGGATTGTCAATGTCCAGTCCCCGAGTGCCTAGTCGCTGAATTTCAGCGGGTGGGCACTTAGGATTTTCAATGTCCAGTCCCCGAGTGCCTAGTCGCTGAATTTCAGCGGGTGGGCACTTAGGATTTTCAATGTCTAGTCCTCGAGTGCCTAGTCGCTAAATTTCAGCGGGTGGGCACTTAGGATTTTCAATGTTGTTGACGTTGCAGTTTGTGCGCAGGGCCTGCAGCGCGAATCGGCCGATCGGCTTGCAGCAAAGTGTTGCATGGAGAAGGAACTCGTTGTCGTCCAGGAGACGAACAAGGGACTTCAAGCGATTGCAGCCGAGGCGGAGGAGGTCCGCCGGGGCCTTGTCCCGGTGGGTGACTTGACAGTGGCTCAGTCTTCTTTGAGCGTGGCCGAAAAGCGGGTCGCTGACCTGGAGCGTGAGCTCAAGGAAGCGAGGGCGGAAGCGAGTTCAGCGGAGGGGCGAGCGAAAGCTGCTGTTACGTCTGCCGCTGAGGAGCGGAAAGTGTCTGACGCACTCGTTGCTGGGCTGTAGAACGACTTCTCCTCTCTTCAAAGCTTCATCACGGACCTCTGTCGTCCGCTAATTGGTAAACCTTTCTTCCTCTTCCCTCTGCCTGCAATAACTACGTTGTGAAGTCGTTGGTGTGCTCACTGCCTGCTTCTGTTCCATAGGCCGGATTATTGATAGCTCGGAGGAGGCGCAGTCATACGACACGCGGCAGTGTGTGACCAGCCTGGTCGATCCGGCCGCGTTGTCCGCGACTTGCATTCGAGCATATCTTCAGGAGATATCGCCCACGGAGGTGATTCCCAGCGACCTCGTCGAGGTATGGCACTACCTGGAGAAGGCTTCATCAGTCGTCGAATTCATGACGCGGTCGGCCTTCCGGCGCGGGGCGGCGACGACGCTCAGCCTTGGGCTTGCTCATTTCCCGGAGGATTTCGATCTTGACGATGTGACAAGCGGCTACCCCTTGTCCACGGGCTCTGTGGAGATTACCGAGGTGCTGAAGCTGACGGACTGGGTCGCGGCATATTCCGATCGCGTTTGGGCGATGGGCGACCTCCTCCCCTATCAGGAGACGATTATCGCCCCCAACGATCCCGAACCGAAGCATCTGGACTTCAAGGTCGAGCAGACGTTCCGTGTGGCGATAGCGGGCGAGTTGACGACGTACCCGTCGAACCCGTATGTGCCCTTCATTCGTAACCGCAGGGGTGGCGGCGAGTTGGCGTAAAAACCTGCGGAGTAGAAGCGTTGTGCCCTGGGGCGTTAGTAAAGAATAGTATTGAACTTTCCTTGTATTTTGGAACAACTTTGTGCTGCTATAAAGGAAATTCATGTTGTTTTGTCATTTGCTTTGTGATTTTGGATTTTGGTTGAACGAGTCCCCGAGCGCGTCCGCCCTTTTTATGGGGTTTACCTCGTTTGTTATGTGTTTGCGAATTTTTAATGGATTCATGTCGACTCGCAAGGGCTCGGAGAGCCAGTCGCAGGGCGACTCCCATGGGTGCTCTTTACTTGACCGTTTTCCCGTGCGCGAACGAGGTCGGGTAGCCGAGTCCCCGAGCGTGGTACTTGGTGGTTCTAGTCGTAGCTCCAAGGTAGGTGAGGACTAAGCGCGTTAAAGTAAGCGCGTCACTCCTGCCTGACCCGAAGGATCAGTCGCATGGCGAGTCCTGGGCACGCTCTCATATTGGGCGTTTTTCCCTAGTCGCTCGTATTTGAGTGGACGTCAGTCCCCGAGCGTGGTATTTGGCCGTTCGAGTCGTTGTGCCAAGGATGCGGAGGACCTTGGTCGCTGTGAGGAGCGAGGGCAGTTGCCTTGGCTCGGTAAGCCAGTCGAGCTAGGCGACTCCAATGGGGCTCCGGGTTGGCGTTTTTCGTGGACGTTACAAGGCCTGGGGTTTACCAGTGCCCTTGTACCGCACTACTTGGCCGTGCCGGTCGCTTTACCAGAGGTTGACTTCTGCGAATAGCATAACGCTGTTATTACGAGTGCGAGTGGCACAAGACGTGGAGAGTAGACACAATTTGCGGTATCCGGTCTGTTTTATTTCATAGCGGGTGGAGAGTACATGTATGGAGTTCTAGGAGTAGAACTTCCGCAGGAGGTTTACATTCCACGGCCTCTTGACGTCGAGTTTCCCGTCTCCTCGGACGTCGGTGAGGTAGTAGGCGTCGTTGCCTAGGACTTGCCCGATGGCGAATGGTCCCTCCCAAGGGGGGAGAGCTGTGCATGCCCTTCTTGTCCTGGATGAGGCGTAGTACCAGGTCTCCTTCCTGGAAAGTGCGAGTCCTTACTCGCCGGCTATGGTAGCGGCGGAGCCCTTGCTGGTATATGGTGGTGCGGGAGCGAGCTAGGTCGCGTGCCTCATCGAGCTGGTCGACTCCGTCTTGCCGTGCGAGTTTGTTTGCGGCCTCCGTGTAGTTGACCACCCTTGGCGAGTCGTGCTCGAGGTCGGTGGGTATGACTGCCTCGGCGTCGTACACCATGAAGAAGGGTGTAAACCCTGTCGACCTGTTGACGGAGGTGCGAATGCCCCAGATGACGGAGGGTAGCTCCTCGACCCGGCACCCGGCGGTGCGCTCGAGTGGTACTTGGAGCTATGGCTTCAGGCCATGGAGGATGCTCTGATTGGCGCGTTCCGCCTGGCCGTTGGACTCCGGGTGGGCGACTGAGGCGAGGTCGAGTCGAATGTGGTGTTCCTCGCAGAACTCGTCCATGGCTCCTTTGGCGAAGTTGGTGCCGTTGTCCGTGATGATGCTATTTGGGAACCCGTAGTGATAGATGAGCTCGCGTAGGAACTTGGTGGCGGTCTTCCTGTCGCATTTGCGGACTGGCTTGGCCTCCACCCATTTTGTGAATTTGTCGACTGCGACCAGGAGGTGGGTGAAGCCTGAGGGGGCCTTCTTGAAAGGGCCTACCATGTCCATGCCCCACACGGCGAACGTCCAGGTGATGGGGATTGTCTTGAGCGCCGAGCTCGGCACGTGGGTCTGGTTGGCGTATTTCTGGCATCCGACGCACCGCTGGACAATGTCGACAGCGTCTGCGTTTGTGGTGGGCTAGTAGAAGCCGTGTCGCATAGCCTTTGCGACCAGAGAGCGGGCGCCGGCTTGGTGGCCGCAGTCGCCGGAGTGAATGTCTTGGAGGATTTTGCGTCCTTCAGCGGGTTGAACGCAATGTTGGAACACGCCGGTCACGCTGCGCTTGTGGAGCTCGCCGTTGATGATGACGAAGGATTTGCAACGGCGTTCTATCATCCGGGCGTCCGTTTCATCCGCTGGCAGGGTGCCTCCCTCCAAGTAGGCAATGTACGGCGCGGTCCAGTCGTCTGGCTCGGCGATAAGTGCGACCAGGGCTGCCTCTGGTTGTAGTGGGATTCCGATGTCGATCTCCCTTGGGGGAGAGACGAAAGGCTTGGTGATGGTGTCGAGGAAGACGCCGGCGGGTGGTGCGAGTCGAGCCGAGCCGATGCGAGAGAGTGCGTCGGCCTCCTTGTTCTTCCGCCTGTCAATCCACTCGACGGAGTAGCCTGCGAAGTGTCCACCCAGCTTGTCCATTGCTTGGCGGTATGCCGCCATGGTGGGGGAGACGGCGTCGCAGGTGCCAGCGACTTGCCCGGCGACGAGGTCGGAGTCTCCGTAGCAGCGCAGGCGGTTGATGTTCATTTCCTTGGCAGCTCGCATGTCATGGAGTAGCGCCTCGTACTTAGCCATGTTGTTGGTGCAGGGGGGTGAAGTCGAGGCAGAGGACGTAGCGGAGCTTGTCGCCCTTCGGAGAAGTTAGCACGATCCCTGCTCCTGCACCGTCCGCGTTCTTGGAGCCGTCGAAGTGTAAGCTCCAGTAATGGAGGTATGGCAGCTTTTCTGACTGCTGGGCCTCCTCCCAGTCGGCGATAAAATCCGCGAGAGCCTGTGACTTGATCGCCTTGCGCGGCTCGTACTTGATGTTGTGGACGCCGATCTCGATGGCCCACTTGGTGACTCTCCCAATCGCCTCACGGTTGCGGATGATGTCCTGCAACGGTGCTGAGGAGACGACCGTTATCAGGTGCTCCTGTAAGTAGTGTGGAAGTCGCCGCTGTGCTCTGAAGACCGCGTATACCAGTTTCTGGTATTGCGGGTAGCGCTGGCGCGACTCGGTGAGGACTTCGCTGATGTGGTACACTGGTCGCTGCACCGGGCGCTCCTTTCCTTCCTCTGGTCGTTCGACGACCATGACGGCGCTGACGACGCGCTCGAAAGCCGAGACGTAGACCAGCATGGGTTCCTTGTCGACGGGGGCGGCGAGTAGAGGTGCTGCGAGTAGCACCTTCTTGAGGTCGCGGAGCGCGTCATCTGCCTCCTTGTCCCACTGGAAGGTGGGGTTCTTGCGCATTAGGCGGTAGAGGGGCATCGCCTTTTCGCCCAACCGGGGGATGAAGCGACTGAGAGCCGCGACTCGCCCGGCCAGCTTCTGGACGTCGCGCAGGCACTCGGGTTTGCTTACTCGAGCGATCGTGTCGATCTTGGTGGGGTTCGCCTCGATCCCGCGCTTGGAGACAACGTATCCCAGTAGCTGCCCAGCTGGTACATCGAAGGTGCATTTGCCTGGGTTTAGCTTTATCTTGTATTTACGCAGGTTAGCGAATGTTTCCGCTAGGTCAGCGAGTAGGTCGCTCTGGCGAGCGGATTTCACCACCACGTCGTCGATGTAGACGTGGATATTGCGGCCAATTTGGCTCGCAAGGCACTCCTGCATGCACCGCTGGTAGGTCGCCCCGGCGTTCTTGAGGCCGAAGGTCATGGCGGTGTAGCAGAAGGCTCCGAATGGCGTGATGAACGCCGTCTTCTCTTCGTCTTTGACGGCCATTTTGATCTGGTTGTACCCAAAGTAGGCGTCGAGGAAGCATAGCGACTCCGAGCCCGCGGTGGAATCGATGATTTGGTCGATCCGCGGGAGGACGAATTGCTCCTTCGGGCAGGCGTTGTTTAAGTTTATGTAATCGATACACATCCTCCAGGTCCCGTTTTTATTCTCGACCAGGACTGGGTTTTCCAGCCACTTGGAGTACTTGATTGGCCGGATGAAGCCTGCAGCGAGTAGACGCTGCACCTCCTCGGCGATGGCTCGGCGGCGCTCTTCATTGAAGGGCCGCAGCGACTGCTTGACAAGTCGCATTTTGGGGTCGGTGCTGAGTTTGTGCTCAGCGAGTTCCCTAGGGACACCAGGCATGTCAGAGGGCTTCCACGCAAAGATGTCCCTGTTCTCACGGAGGAACTCGATGAGCGCGCCTTCCTATGCTGGGCTCATGCCCGTCCCGATTGTCACCGTCTGGCTGGAGTCGCCTAGGACCAGCTCGACGGTGCGGGTATGCGTCGTTGCCTCGAAGGCGGTGGGGTTGCCGCCCTCCGAGTTGGGCTTCTTGAGTATGGTGGGGTCGTCGTTGTTGACCCCGCTCGCATACTTGGCAAGCTCGTCGGCGTGGTTGGCCTCTGCCGCGATGACGGCGTCGGCGAGTTCGGCTCCTTTGGCCTCACACTCGGCGGCCATGTCAGGGTCGCCGTGGATGGTGATGACGCCGCACGGCCCGGGTAGCTTCATCGCGTTGTACGCGTAGTGGGGTGCTGCCATGAACTTGGCGAATGCTTGGTGCCCCAGGACGCAGTGGTAGGGGCTGTCGAAGGGCACCAGCTCGAAGACGATCCGCTCGGTGCGGAAGTTTGCTGGTGTGCCGAAGGTGACTAGCAGCGTCACCTTGCCGATCGGGTACGCCTTCCGACCGGGGACGATGCCGTGGAACGTGGTGTGTTCGAGTAGTAGAACATGGGGCAAGGGCGGCCACTATCGTGGGAATGACCACGGCAGATGCTGCAATCGGCAGCGAGTAGTAGAACATGGGGCAAGGGCAGCCAGCCATCTGCGGTGCGAGATGAGGGCTGAGACACAAGGGTTTACCCAGGTTCGGCCCCCCGGAGGGTAAAGACCTACTCCTGCTAGATTGTATTATGGTGAGAGTACAATGGGGCGAGCTCGACGGCTAGGCGGCGAGTCGCTTGGGTGTATGATGGAACGTATCCTCTATGCGTCCTCTAGGGAGGTTTATATAGACTCACCTCCCTAGGGTTTACATATCTCAACCGAATTAGTTAAGGATTCAGTGACTCTACGACCTAGTCCGACTGGGCCTATCTATGCTTCTGGGCCTTTAGCTTCCAGTCGCTTGAGTCCACGCGAAAATCTTGATCCAGTCGCCATCCTGCAGGCCCACTCGCAGGCGCCTGGGCCAGTAGGAAACGTCCTGCTGGGTATACCCCGGTAGGCATATCCCCATCACGAGACCATGTGGAATAAATACTAGAGGGGGAAAGAGATCCTTCACGAGGAGGTGTGAGTGAGAGAGAGGGGAGGGGCTCCTTTTATAGGAGGAGGGGGGCACCCAAGGGAGTGGCCGCCGGCCATGGGGGTTGCCCCCTCCCCTCCTTCATTCATGTGGGTGGACACTCCACTCACACAAATGTCTTTCAATTCCCTCCACTCAAAACCCCACTCAAACTCCCATTAAATTTCCACCAAATTTAATGCAAACTCTCGTTAAATAAAACTCCTTTTATTTATTCAGAATTTTGTCAATTACTTTAATGACAAACATTCACATATAACCCCTTTCTAGTATTTCATTTCACATGAAAATACACTTTCTGCAATTTCACCCGAAAACCCGTTTTGGTATCTAGTGAAATAAATTCCTGCGCTTGTTATTCTTTCCGACATGAAACTTTTGCTCCAAATGGATGTCGGTGTCTCTTAAGTGTGCCAACCTACGGTTCGCGAATAATGCGGACATAATCGAGACCCCTCTCCGATCAATAATTAGAAGCGGGACCTGGGGATCCGTACTGACTCCCACACATTCAGCGATGACTTTCTTGTGATCGTCAGAACCTTTTACGCTAGTATCTTAATCCCTTTGTTTCGCGATATATTACACGTCCGAGATTTGATCATCGGTATCTCCATACCTAGTTTGATCTTATTACTGACATGCACTCTTTTCGCGTTCCTAATGGTGCTGGTTAGCACTTCGTTGGGAACCCCAAGAGGAAGGTGTGAAGCAGCACAACAGCAGTTTTCCCTCAGTAAGAAACCAAGGTTATCGAGCCAGTAGGAGGAAGGAAACGTCACAGGTGTTGCAAGCAACGCGAAGACCTGCACAACACAAACTCAAGACTTTGCCCCAACTAGACAGTGAGGTTGTCAAGCTCATCGGTTTACTGTAACAAAGGATTAAACATACGGCATGGAAGGTAATGGTGGTTTGCAGCAAGTAAACAGGTAACAATGGAAGATGTATCAATGGTAAAGATTGGACCGGGGTCCATAGTTCACTAGAGGTTCTCTCCTTAGATAAACAACATGGCATGAAGGGTAAACAAATTACAACAGGGCAATTGACAGGAACTGAGCAAGTCATAACAATGCAATACTAGTCAGAAAGATCCTATGAGATTCGATTGGGCAATACAACAAGATAGATAGACCGCCATCCAACTGCATCTATGACTAGAAGTCCACCTTCAGGTTATCATCCGAACCCCCTCCAGTATTAAGTTGCAAGCAACAGACAACTGCTTTAAGAAAAGTGTGTAAGGTAAACAGTCCACATGTTCCATGAACAAGAGACCGTTGTTTTCTCCCTAGTAGCAACAACACATCTACAACCGAAGATATTTATGTCACTTCCCTTGGAAACTAGAGGCATGAACCCACTATCGAGCATAAATACCCCCTCTTGGAGTCACTAGCAACTACTTGGCCAAGATAGCTACTAACAACGGAGAGCATGCAAGATCACAAACAACACAGATATGATATAATCATAAAGACAAAACCATTAATCTATCCAACATAATAATCTCAATATCTATCGGATCCCCACAAACACAACATGCATGATTACAAATAGATTAGATCATGATCATGCACGAAGCTCACAAGATCTATACATAAAATCACAAAGGAGGAGATACAACCATATAACTACTACATGGACCCATAGTCCAAGGTGGAACTACTCATGCATCATACCGGAGAAGAAACCTCCGGGGTGATCTCCCCTCCGGCAGGGTGCCGAGAAGAACTTCAGATCCCACCCCCGATCTAGGGACGATGGTGGCGGCGGCTACAAACGGTTTCGTGGAGATTTGATCGGGTACTTAGGGTTTAGGCATAGGGGGATTCTTATAGGCGAAGGCGGAGGCCGAGGAGGCGACCAGGGGGCCCACACCCTGCCTAGAGGCAATAATAAAAGTGGTTATTATTATATATTTGTGTTTATGATAAATGTTTACATTCATGCTATAATAGTATTAAACCGGAAACATTAATACTTGTGTGATTTGTAAACCAAATTAGAGCCCCTAGTAAAGCCTCTTTATAATACTAGCTTGTTGGTTAATGTATGATCGTGGTTTCTCGATCATGAACATTGAGATGTTATTAACAACAAGATCATATCATTAGGAGAATGGTGTGATGGACATACTCCTATAGATAAGCGTAGCATTAAGATCAAGTCATTTCAATAGTTCGTTTGCTATAAGCTTTCTGATACATAATAACCTAATTCCTTCGACCATGAGATCATGCTAATCACCATCACCAGAAGCATGCTTTGATGACATCAAACACCACACCGTAACTAGGTGGCTATAAAGGTGGCGTTGAGTGTTCGGAAAGTATGGGTTGAGGCACATGGATCAAGAATGGGATTTGTCCATCCATATGACGGATAGATATACTCTGGGCCCTCTCGGTGGAATGCCATCCAAATAGCTTGCAAGCATGTGACTGGCTCACAAGGGATCACATATAACGAGAACGATAAAAGAGTACTTATCGATAACAAGGTTGAACTAGGTATGTAGAGATACCAACGATCAAAACCTCGGATAAGTAAACTATCGTGAGATAAAGGGAAATTGGTATTGTATGTAAGCGGTTCATTCGATCGCAAAGTAATCGTAGAAATATGTGGGAGCCATATGAATTTGCAGATTCCTCTATTGGTTATTGATCGGAGAAGTGTCTCGGTCATGTCCGCATAATTCACGAACCGTAGGGAGACACACTTAAGGATTCGATGTTGTTTAGTAGATATGGAATGTTAGTAGGAATACCGAATGTTGTTCGGAGTCTCGGATGGGATCCGGGATATCAAGAGGAGATCCGAAATGGTCCGGAGAATAAGATTCATATAAGGAAAGTCCTGTTTCGGAGTTCGGGAAAGTTTTCGATAATTTCATCGGAGAGGTTCTATAAGGGTCTAGAAGGTTCACCGGTCCGGAAGGGGAATGGTCCATGAATGTGTCATGGATATGTGGAATGATTAGATCATATCCTAGGTCACTTAGTGTTGGCATTTGCAAGAGAGGAATAAAGCTCTAAATTGAAAGTCAAACAGGAAGTTTGAAAAGTCAAACTGGAACAATGGTTTCCTAGTGGAAGAAGAAACAAGTCCTTCTCTCAATCCAACTTGGGTTTGGGTTTGGATTCAAACCCACCCCTCCCAAGGCTGCCCCTCCTTCTCATAAATAGAGGGGGAGGGCTGCCCCAACAACACAAGAGCCAAGCCCTCCCCACACCTGCGCCGCCGCCGCCGCTCGCCGCCTTGCGCCGCCGCCGGTTCGTCGCCGCCGCCCTATCCGCCGCCGACACCTCCTCCTCCTCCTCCCGGTCATCTAAACCCTAGATCTCCGGGAAACCCTAATCCACCATAACTCGCATCCGGCTTAGGCGAAGCCCTGCGGGATCTTCCCTCTACTTCCGACACCACGCCGTCGTGCTGCCGGAATCGCGAGGGGAGAACTACAACCTCCGCTGCCTGCTGGAACAAGGGAGAGGAAGGTCTTCATCGAGTACCAAACGTGTGACCGACTGCGGAAGCGCTGCCGGAACGTAGCGCCGGAAGGATCGTCTACATCACCCACGAGAATCTGCTCTCGTTAACCGCTTTGGAATCTTCGAGGGTGAGTGCTTATATCGACTCGTTGCTACAATCTAGTAGATGGATCTTGGCTTGTTTGTGTGCATGCGGTAGAATATTTTTGTTTTCCATGCTACGAACCCCTACAGTTAGTTCTAGAAAAGATATAAAAACTTCTCAAAGAAAGAGAAAACAAAGCAAAGTAGATACTAAACAAGCATGGAACATCAAAAATTATAGATACGTTTCTGAGGTATCAGTTCCCGTGATATAACATTCTAGTGATCAAATCACTTGCTTGTAAGCTAATCAATGTGATATCACCGAGAGGGCCCAGATTATATCTATCCGTTATCGGGATGAACAAATTACACTCTCGATCCATGGGCCTCAACATAACACTTTAGTAGTACTGAACTCATCTTTATAATCACCCTATTACGGTGTGACGTTTGATGTTATCAAGATACTCTTCCGGTGTTAGTGATTGACATGATCTCATGGTCTAAGGATTACGATCACTTCGTATGATGTTATAGAAATATAAACTCAGTGACTTTGATCGTAATGCTATACTTCGGATGAATGTTCATCACACCATTACACTAATGTTGTGACCTCGTTATTAACAACATCCAATGTCCATGATCAGGAAACCTTGATTATCTTGTTAATCAACGAGCTAGTTTATGAGAGAGGCATAACTAGGAACTTTCTGTTTGTTTATTAAACACACATGTATTAACGTTTCCGTATTAATACAATTATAGCATGCAAAATAAACATATATCATATACTTGAAATATACGTATAACCACTTTATTATTGTCTCTCAGGGCATATTCCCTTCATTTCAACCATTGGCTATGGCCGACCAGACAATGACTGTCCAAGTGGAGGAGAGGATGATCAGGAGGAATAATTTAGGAGCGAGAGAGTAATCTCAAATTCATCATTGTCGTCCTTCTTGTGGTGATCATGAAACTTTTGTTGCTCTGACTCCTCTCTATGATCGGATGTAATGCACAATGACATGATAAGCTCATCATATCTGGATCTTGATAACCATATGCCAGCTCATGTGGGCAACCAAATGTCTATCATTTGCATCGGCCGGGACAAAACTATGTGCGCAACCTATCAAACAAGGTGGTGATTGTTTCCCAACTTATGCAATCTAAGAAACTATTGGCAACCAAAAGAGATGAAGAACATGTAGTCTTTTGAGCTGTTTCACTAGGACCTTGGCCCCTAGGGTCTGCCCCGAGGAATACGAGAAACCCCCGCGATCAACCAAACATGTCCTATCGCACATGACCAGGTGCTTGTTGCGTGTGGTCGATCATTCACATGCTCCATTTATTCCAGTTTATTAGGTTAATATATAGTTCAAGAAAAACGTTTGACCATAAATTTGGTCAATCAAATACAAACTATATTTAACAAGAATTATATCATTAGATTTATTTAAAATACGACTCCAATGGTACAATTTGTGTGGTATATAATTCATATATTATTAACCAAATTTATGATTAAATTATTTTCTTAAAGTCGTATTAGCCTAATAAAATGGAATGGAGGTAGTACTACTATCAAATAAAAAAGGAAAATGCTTGGAAATAGCCGGGGGATCGCTCCCTTCGCGTCCCCCCGCCTCCGTGACTCGCCACCCTTCCCACTAAAATGGAAACGACGGGATGGGGCCCACCACATTCTCATCTATTCATCGCATCCTCTCCTCGCCCCCAGATCGCCCAGAAAAAACAGAGCGAGGCCTACACTGTATCGCCATTTTCCCCCAGACCGTCGAAGACCTGGAGGTTCTCCACCCTGCGCATTGGGGCCCCGCCGACCTAGAGGTTCTCCGCCACTCGGCCTACCCCTCGGGGCCGCCGCCGACCACCCATCACCTTGCGATGTCGATGGCCTGACCTCCTCCGTGACGGACAGGATCGATGATGGCCACGACATCTGACCTCACCGTCTGTAAATCGCCGCCGCCATGATGCGAGGACTAGGCGGCGAAGCTCCGAGCAGCGGGTGGACTAGGTGCTGATGTGATGGCCGTTGGCAACTGCGACGACGGCATGAGGCCAACCGGTGCCGCTTGAGAGGCAAGGTGCTGCGAGGGCAGGCTACCGGTGCTATGTCAGCAGGATGGCTCTCCTGCAAGTGGACGTCATCGATGCTGCAAGGGGGATGCAGCAATGGTGGACTACGAGCGCGAGCGAAGACCGTTTCTACAAAGGAGGGACAACCTTGCTACGAGCGGTGGCCGACGTTGCTACAAAGGAGTGGCGGCGGTGCTACAAGCGGCAATCGCCGTTGCTACAAAGGAATGGAGGCTTTGCTACGAGCGGCGCCCGCCGTTTCTACAAAGGAGTGGCTGCTTTTGCTACAAGCGGCGACCTTTTTTTACAAAGGAATGGAAGTGGTGCTACAAGAGGTGTGCGGTGTGGCTACAATCATTTTGTGGTTTTGCTGCAAATAGTTTAAAGTTTTTGCTATAATGTCTTCGGCGAAAGACTTCGACAAGGTGAGTATTGCTACAACAATATTTTATTTTTTGCTACTATGTCTCCGGCGAGGCCAGTTTTGCTAAAAAACCATACTATTTTTTGCTTCAACCATTGTTTAGTTTGCTGCGTTCGTGTTGTATGGAAGCAAAAGTGGGATATATGTGGGAACAGTTTTTTTTGCTCCAAACGATAAAATGAAACGTTTTTTTCTTCATTTGTGCTTTATGAAAGCAAAAGCGGTACGAGGGAACCATGTTTTGCTTCAAACGCCGCAAACGAAATGTTTTTTTTTTGCTTAATTGTGCTTTATGAAAGTAAAAGCGGGATTGAAGAAGGCTAACTGGACACGTGTCAAAGCTATCGAGGCGGAATGACAGGTTGCAAGCCTTGGTCGTAACCCTATCTCCCGCTACAATGTCGATAGGCGATTTGTGAACCTCCCCACGCGATCCACCTCGCCGCCGCGCTATATGGTCGATTTCTCGCCTCCGCGGCCGCTCCAGCGGCGGGAGGTCTGGGAATCGCCGGATCCCGTCATGTATATAGTGTAGTGTCCCGTAGGTGGCTTGCCGGCGGCGTTTTGGTGGCGGCGGCGCAGTCAGTGCGGCCTTTTGTGGAGGCGGGCGGCCTCTCCGGTGGTGGTGCTTCGCGGAGCGTGGCTGCTGTCCTGCCTCCTTCCCGGCGCTCACGGCTCGGTGGAGCGGTGGAGCGTCTTCTTCCCGTGCTGGAGATCGAGGAGCAGCGACTCTGGCTGTTGAAGCTTCCGAAGCGGCGGGTGATGTGAACCAGATCGACAGCGATGCAAGGTGGAGGCTCCTCAGACTCGAGGTCCACCGACTTCCCACGCGCCATGGGACTCCTTCCAATCCAAGATCTAAGAGGAGGAGCGGCGGCGGCGCGCCGACGACACGTCTTTTTCACCGACGGCGTCGTTGAGGTCTTGCAGGACTAGGTTGTAATTTTGTTTTCTTCAGGGACTGTTCTGTAATGACTCTGGTTTAATATCACTTGTTTCTTCTCGTAAAAAGAAAACTGTACACGTGTTGCGCTCTGGACCGTGGATCGGGGGTTTGATCCCGGGGAACGCTCAGCGCTTCCCAATAAAAAATTACCCGAAATATTTAGCTGCATGAATATTTGTCGGGAGGAACGATATTTCCGATAATTGTTCGATTAGCGACCGGAAATATCAGCTGAGAAAAAAAAAACTAGCTGGACTTGATTTTGGTATGTTCTCTTTTGAGATCAATTTTGGAACGTGAGTTGCCAATTTCCTCCTAATCCCTTCCATAAACGGATACGCGTTTCGTTTCAAAGAAACACGAGCATGCGTGCTCGCGTGCGCTCTAAGCTTTCGGTCTTTTCCGATTTTGTATCGTGATCGGCCGGCTCGATCCTCCTCCGATCCATATAATGGTGGAATCCCCTCTCGTCGTTACCTTGCGCTCTTGGAGTACTTTGTACTACGCGATCTCGCAACCCTAGCCATCACCATCATGGTAGCACTTCCCGCTTGCGACATGGCCGACGACGACCATCACGCCGCCGGAGCCGAGGGAACGGCTACCATCGCGTCCCAGGTCGCCTCCATCTGCGCCATGATCGACGAGCACGAAGCCAGCGAGACAGCCATGAGCGCCTGGCGAGTCGCTGCCATTTCCGCCATGGTCGACGACGTCGCCGCCGCCGTGGCCTCGGAGCGCACAACCATCAGCAAGGCGACGAGCAAGCCGCGGCGCATGCGCAGCACCCGCTGCTACGAGGATCTGTGCACGCTAGGAGAGGGCACGACCGCCGTCGTCACCAAGGCGCGCCACCTTACGACCGGCCAGACCGTCGCCCTGAAGACCATCCGCGAAGGCGAAGCCTGCCTCTCCGTACCCGTCGGCGAGCTCCTGCGGGAGGCCTGCTTCATGGCCGCTTGCCGCGGCAACCCCTCCGTCGTCGACCTCCACGGCGTCGCGCGCGCGCCGGGCACCGAGAACGACTACTCCCTCGTCATGGAGCACGCCGGGACGTCCCTGGACCGCGTCCTTCGCGAACGCGTGCGCCGCACCGGCCGCGCGTTCCGGGAGCCCGAAGCGCGCCGCGTCATGCGGCAACTTCTGTCCGGCGCGGCGGCGATGCACAGGCACGGGATCGTGCACCGCGACATCAAGACCGAGAACGTCCTCGTCGACGACGGCGTCGGCAACGTCAAGATCGGCGACTTCGGCTCGGCGATGTCGGTGGCGGCCGCAGAGAAGATCGGCGCGGGCGCGTACTGGTCCGCCGGAACTACGCAGTACAGCGCACCGGAGATGCTGATGGAGACGCCGGGCTACGACGCGCGCGTGGACGCGTGGTCCCTCGGCTGCGTGATGGGGGAGCTGCTCATCGGGGAGGTGCTGTTCAACGGAAACTGCGACTCGGACCAGCTCTACATGATCTACGACGTTCTCGGCGTGCCGGGGAAGAAGGCGTGGAGGCCATACGAGTCGTCGTTCGTGGCCGGCATGGTGGCGCTATGGCGTCAAGAGCAGCAGCAGCGGCGGCGGCAAGGGCGGTGGCACGGCAACCTGCTGCGTGAGCTGTTCCCCGGGGAGCTGCTGTCCGAGGAGGGATTCAAGGTCCTCAAAGGGCTCCTCACTTGCAACCCTGACAAGAGGCTGACGGCCGCCGCCGCGCTCCAGCTTCCGTGGTTCGCTGACGACGACAATGCCCCGATGGAAAACTGCGCGGCGATGTGAGAATGAGAACCATGTAACCTTGTTTTTTCCATTATTCTTTGTGTGGAAAATGTTGGTCTGTGAGGCGCATGTGCCCACATCGACCACCCTGTATAACTTGTTGCTACATACATATGGAAGCTAATTCAAAAGATTTCTTCTGAATCTCTGTACAGTCTGCTCTACAACCGATTCTCAGTTTCTTTAACTCTCATGGCAAGAACTCGTCCATGGAGTTTCCCAAGGAGTGTTCCGATGCTAACTGTATCTTTTACTTTAATTTTATTTGGTAAGTTATAATATTTTTTAATTTTATTTGGTAAGAAAATAAGTAACTTAGAAAGATATGCATCGACGACAGTACAAAATTCATGTCTAAATTCGACCTACATAGAGAAATACGGAGCACGTAGAAATGAAAATACAGATATGGATACTGTTTAGAATTCCTGCTTTCTTGTTTTAGCCCTTCTACGGTTGGTTTTCTCTCCCTTCGCTTCTCTACGTGCAGATCGAATTTGACTTTGAAATCTGCAGAATTGTAGAGACGCTTTGTCTATTCCGCTTTTAATGTTTTCAGAAACGCTCATAACTACATGCATTGGGTCGGCAATCTTGCCATCTCTTCCCCTTTCCCCGTCTACAGTGATCACGGCGATTTTTGGACGATCTCGTGCTCCTAGGCTCGCCGCCGGCGATCCCATGGATTCCTCGTCCTCCAGGACGGGGGATCTACGGATCCCGGCGGGTATATAGCTTAGGTGTGTGGGGTGTGGCCAGCCGGCGGCGTTGGGGAAGCAACGACGGTGCCGAAGTGGCTTTTGCTGGCGGTGATCTCTTCCTCCGATGGTGCGGTTCCAGTGGAACTCCGCCGCGGATTCGCCGTCCTTTCCTTGCTCGCGGCTCGTCGGAGTTCTCGAGCAGGCGTTCCCCTTGCCGGTGGCCGTCAGACGGCGGTCCCGGTTCTAGTAGAACGAGTGTTGAAGTTGTTGTTGACCAAGATGACGCTGTCCTCCGTCGCGCGGGGTGGAGGTGCTTCGGCACCGAGGAGCGTTCAACTTCCTGGTCACGATGGGGAGCCTCCCAGTCCAAGAGTTCGGAGGAGAAGCGGTAGGATTCGCCAGCGTGGCGGCTTGCTCGACGAAGACGACGCCAGGGCTCGGAAGGGTCTCTTTGTAATTTTCTTTTATTCTGGGTTCATCTGTAAGGTTCTTGGTTAATGCAATTTCAACCCTCTTCAAAAAAAGAAACGCTCATAACTTTTATACTAGTGTAGTTTGTGTATTGGTATTACGGTTGCTCTTGAAATGTTTGTAGCACCAAAACTCTGCATCGAGCCAACCATTCGCCCCCTTCCTGGCTCTCTCCTCGCTATGTACCGCTCGTTGATAGTCTCCTTCCTTAGAGAGCCGGCCCGAGTTGAGGTCATCCCTAGCCTCGATGCCGCTTGGGGATGGCTGACGCAAGGTGTCTGGCTTCGTAAAGTAAGTTCTAGGGTTGGGGTTTTAGGTTGTTTGCCTGTAGCTTGGAGCTGGATAGAAGATCTGTGCGGCCGGATCTGCTGCTTTGTAGGGTTCTTCCGCAATGTACTACTCCGCTCTCTGTATGGCTATGGAGGCAAGGGGAGAAGGGAAGATCCGGACGGTGGGGTGAGCCACGATCTCCAAAAATAAAGGTGCCGCTTTGTTTCCCCGTCGATTGTGGTTTGATGGTGCGCTGAACGGATCTCTGGCCAGCCGTAAAGGCAAGGGGAGCTCTTCTTTCAGGGCGTCGCCAGTCCGTCTTCGGTACCGATTGGAGTACAAGCTGCTGCTTCGAGCGCATCATGTGGTGGCCGAGAGCGCCGTCGCGATCCTTGGCCGAAAGGGTGGCCAGATTTGGCGTCGGCAAGGCGTTTCTTCAACCTCCGTTGTGGAGGTCTTCCCTGGAACCTTGCACCGGGCTCATGCGCCTATTCATCCCCAAGTGGTTCGTACCTGGGGGTGTCGAGGTGGCCGGCGGCAAAAGTTCATCAACGGTGGAGAGGTCAAAGGACCCGATTGCTTTTTTAGCAATAGTTCTAGGGTCCTCCTTGCAAATGTCTAGGACTGCTTTGTAATTTTATTTTCTCTTTGGGGTCCTGTTTGTATTTTCTACCCACTGATGATATATTAATGCAGCTTCTAGGGTCTTCTAGGCCCCTCTCCTGTTCAAAAATTCTTTACTTTTCTCTTTTATTGTATATTCTATGGGAGTATCTAAGTCAGGGTCGACTATGACTTAAAATAAATTATAGTCGAATGATGTCATTCTTGTGACTTGTAGCACGTTTGCCTACTTGATTGTCTATTTCCTTTTGTTGGGTTTTTCTTAGTCAGCTAACTGCCTACGAGCAATACAAGAGGAATTGGCGGGATTTTTGGTTATGGAGGTCATAGATGAAAAGGGGGAATATTATTATCTCTAATGCCTCCATATAATTTAATAATCTCCATGTATATACCAAGTTGTATATATATATATATATATGCTCATAAGAGAAATTATATTATATATGCATCAACGTGTATAGTATGTAGTAGCGTAGAATATGTATACAAAAACTTGTTTGAAATAAAAACACAAAATGAAAAATAACTGAACACAAAACACAAAATAAAAAAAAACACAAAACCCTAAACCCTAATTCTTGCCACGGTAGTCGATTGCCCCAAAACACTGCTGTGGCAGAACACCTTTAGTCCCGATTGGTGATACCAACTGGTACTAAAGGTCCTCTAGCCTAGCGCACTCCACGGAGCCACATAGAGGGCCTTTTGTCCCGATTCATAACACAATCGGGACTAAAGTGGGGGCCTCGAGTCCCGATTTGGCAGTCTTGGTTGGGCAACCGGGACTAGAGGCCGCCGCGAACCAGGACAAGCCAGTGGGGCACGCCACTAATAGATTTTCGAATTTAAAATAGGGTGCTTCTATTATTGAATTCGCAACAATATATATATGACAAATCTAAAATATCATATTCATCATCCAAAAGCTATATATTCATAACTAAATGACCATTCACGGCTTATTGAGTTCTCGACATAGTACTTGCTAGAGTTAGTGATTCTTCGACATCATAGAACTAAATGGTCTTTCGCAGATGATCTTTGGCCTCTTGTACTATAAAGGAAGATGAAGGGTCGTCATCTCGTGGGTCATGATCTGAAGAGACTCCATTAGAGTTGTATGAGTTGTCGGGGTCCCTATAATCGAAGTAGGTTTTCTCATCATCATCGATAAAGAAGACACACTTCTCTTTGACGTTCATCACATAGTCTTCGATCAGCTGGGTCCACCTAGGTCCACTAAAAAATATTCGGTTTGCCTCCTTTATGAATTGAACCATGTAGCGCTAGGTTGCTTCAGCAGATCCATAATGACCTCAAATTGTATCAACTGGTGAATGTCCCTATGGAAATGGTCCATGAAGTCACGTCTAAGCTTGCAGGGGATGGTCTGAGTAAAATCATAAGAAAACAACGTTTAGTTTGCATTATCATTGCATGTATAGTTTATAAACAAGTTAGATTGCTCATGTGTATACTTTATAGAACATACCATTATAACTTCACATTTATCAGGGAGCACTATGAAGAACTTCTTATCCATGCGCCTCTAGTAACCAGAATATCCGCACAACAGAAACAATATGTCCGTGCGTCTCGAGTAAGCACAATTGCCGCTCGCCGAAAAATACAAATGATCAGTGTGAACTTAAAATAAAGTCTAGCTCTAGTTCCATAAACACGAACTTGGCACATCGGTTGCACACTTAACACAAAATTGACATATGAGTCTAGATAGCATAATAAGTAGAACATATAAATTAAACATCCTAATGAAGCATCATAAGTAGCACAAACTAAGACGCTCATATTCATCACTAAACATCTGGCTCTGTAGAAAGACCCTTCTAGTCAACGCCATCCTGAAAGTCACTGCCTCCAGAGTCGTCGTTGCCTCTAAAGTCGTTGGTCCACCAGTTGCGCTCCTAAGGCGTGGCAGAGCGATCAACCTCCTGGCCGCACTGCTGGGGCGTGGCAGAGGAGCCAGCCTCCTGATCGTGCTGCTAGCCTCCGAAGTAAGCGTATTGCTCCGCCATCATCTACGGATCCTGGTGGAGAGCCTCCAACAATGCCCGCCTTCCTGCTCCTGGCGTCTCCTGAGCGCTAGTTGCGCTCTATCTCCATGGCCCTCATGACAATCTGCATGTCACTAGGCGCGCAACGCTGCATGGTGGCTCGATACTAAAGGAAATTGAGCCTCATCATGTCCTCGTAGTGCACTATCAGCGCCCAATCGTAGACGCACACCGATGTCTCTTGGTACCTCAAAACGTCAAGGTAATATTTGATGCGATCAACGCTGATGGCCGCCGCTCACGTGGTCATTTGTGTTCTTCCCATAAATGCCAGCGCGACTCATTTGCCATGGTAGACACGAGAGAGCTAAAAAATATCAAATGTATACTAATTATTATATTTATCTATATATATGTGTAAAAAACATGACTTTTGACAAAAATAAGACATATTGAGTTCCTGCAATTTTTTCAAAACAACAATTAGTCAACATTTCAGCAAAACATAGGCAAGTAATGTAAATCATCTAAATCATCAATAAACTACACAATAATGTATGCCAATCACCTAGCAAACTACATAAAAATGTACCTATCATCTATCTACATTCATATACTACACAAATTAAAAATGTATTTTTCTAGATAAACTACCTAAATCATATACACTATCCAAATTATTTACACTATCTAAATAATCTACCTATATCATCTACACTATCTCAATCATATGACAAGCTGATCTAAATAAACTAAACAAATACATTGAAAAACAGAGAAAGAGGGGAGGCCTCACCTTCAGTTGGAGTGGTAGCGGTGGCCCCGACCGGTTGAGGGAGAGGGGCGATGGAGGCGACAACGACTCTGGGTCGATGTGGCGGTGGCGACGGCGGGCGGCGATAGGCGACTCGGGTTGAACAAGTGGAGAGGAGGAGGGAGGGACCGGTGGGTGGAGGTAGTGACGGTGATGGTGGCGGCATGCAGCGCGGGGGGAGAGGAAGAGAGTGGAGAGACACAAGATGCGAGGGTGACGGCCACACGGGTTGGACGCACGTGGGTCAAAGCGGCTACAAAGTACTGGTAGCTTCGACCCACGTCCCACGTTACCGGTATTAGTATACCTGTAGCGTTTGGAAAGTACCACACACTACCAGTAAGAGGAGGCCGCGTTTGAAAAGTACCACACACTACCGGTAAGAGGAGGCCACACGGCCACATGGGCCCCACTTACTAGTAGCACACGACTTTAGACCAAACGCTGCCAGTATAGCTTACAATAGTGTTCCCGGTTATTATATACTGGTAATACCAGTAGCATGGGGATTTTGAGGCGTGCGTGCACCTATGCTATTTTCCTACTAGTGTGCACTGCTTCATCATGCTACTATGATTGCAAAAAATGAGGATTTAGTGAAGGTGGTTGCAATTTTAGTTCCAAATAGAATGGTACCCCTTTTTTTTATACAAGGCCACAATCAAAGAAACATCACTTATTGAGAAAAATATTAGATTTCTATCTTGTGAGATAGTGCATTAATACTACGAATGTTGCATTCAACCATAGAGAAATAGGAATCACATGCACCATGTTTAATTATGTCAGAACACAACAGTTTTTTCACATAGTAAATTGTGCTACTTATTGTAGTAATTTTTGTTTCTTAATGCATTGTATTTTGTTGGGTTTAAGTTTGTCTTATCTAGACACTAAAAAATCTAGATACATATGTACTCCCTCATTCTCAGTTTATTTGGCTTAGTAGAAATATCGATGTGATTAGGGATTGGCTGCATGCCATATATAGGATTGGTGGTAGTGTTTTAGGGTATGTACAATGCTGGAGAAGACATGTCTTTCCTTAGCCCTCCATATCATCTAGAGAACACACTATATATAAGTTGTACAATGCATTATCACTTATTGTCATCGCTAGCAATTAATGAGAATTAACTATTTTTAGTAAAAAAATATTTTTATAAGAGAAGACATGTGGTATACTGAAGAAAATGGTCTTCTCTTATTTCTAAGAGATCATCCCTTAGCTAAGAGAAGACAATCTTCTCTTTCTTATTTCTCTTACCTTCAACTAAGCAAAAATCCAATGTGACAACCATAAGGGAAAGTCTAACATCACCTCATCGTACATGCCCAGGAATCTAGCTATTAGTTGCATGCCAAAACGGGTATTAACTAGTGCTAGATATGAGCCTAACTTTGAAGATTTTTTTAATTTTTCAATAAGCCTAATAAACTAGAGTATCTATAAAAAGTTGAGTCAATTAATTCGGATAGAAGAGAGTACATGATTAGTTGTAGTTTATGTCTTCTCTTCACTACGTACACATTCTCCATTAAACATTTTCAGTGATTAAAGATAATACTAAGCTATAATCAAGTGTATAATCACACAGTAGATTAGACTCGATCGAAAAATAACACCTCAAGAACCCTAGTTGTCGCCTCCTCTAGAATCTTTGTTGATATGTTCCCTCTCCTCCGGTCGGACTCGCTGGCGTAGGGAGGGGTGGAGAACCTGACCTAATGGCAGATTTTTTTTAATAAAAATTAGTTTTCAATAGTTTAGTGTTAGATTTAGTGGTCGTTTTCTTGGCCTACATGTTGATGAAGATGACAACTTTTAGTAAGTGTTCTTCAGCCCTTTGTTCGATGACGTGAGTTCCTTTCCGATGTCAATGGTGATGTTGGAAGAAGATCAAATTTCTTTGGGTATGGTCTTTCTTGCTTCGCCGGATCTATCTTGAATGATTTTTTGTGGTTGTCATGAGAAGGTTTTTTCTCGCAAAATCTATCTCGGCTGCTATGTCCTCGGCAATGGTAATTAGTAGTCTCGACTCCACAGCAACGTCGGTCAGACTATTCGGTTCGTCTTACTTGAAATATTGGTGTTGGTTTGCTTGGCAATGTTGGTTGATACTTTAATGACTGCACGCGTGCGCGTAGCCTTGGTACTACGGCTCAAAAATTTATGAGAGAACTCTCGTTGGTATATTTGCAGGTCTATGGTTTGATATCTTGTTTATACGTCTGTCTTCGAAAAAATACAAGATTGTGTCATGGGATAGAGAGCCTTAATGTTTTGCTAGTTTTTTAGATTTTATTTTGTAATTACTCAAGACAGCTCATGTATTTTTTCCATGTATAATTTGTTATGATAAATATACATGTTATTGATTGTCAGAAAAAGTGTATAATCACACAAAAAATATATGGAGCAAATATTCGTAGTAAACCATAGTATACTCCAATCAAGGGCGATGGGGGATTTCGTTCTTTGTTTATACTGTTTTTGTGTCTGTTTCGGAATGTTGAGGCAACGGATCCATCGTGAAGTCAGAATAAGAATCCTACATGCCCTACCTTTGCTCCGGCTCCGGTGGCGCGTCTAGCGCCAAACGGAGGGTATGTGGAGTCGTGTGTCTGACGGATCTCCTAGCATCTTGTTGGTTTTCGTGTTCGTTCGTGTGATTTCATATCGTTCTCTTTTGATCTAAGGATGTTATCATTGGTGATGGTTGTTGCTCTAGTGCGCTGATCCTTCGGGATCTTAGCACAATGATTTTTTGTCTGTCTACTTCAACAAGCTCTATTATGACAAGCTTTGTTCAGTTGCGGTGATAGAAGGACGATGACGGCAGCTCGTCTTCGACCCATGCTTTTGTTTGTAGTCGTCACTGGGTGGTCTATGGAGCTAGTTGTAATTCTTATTACTTCTAGATCTTTTTGTACTAGTGTTGATGTTTATTAATAAATTGGTAGAATTTTGTCGGAAGGAAGCAAATATTCGCAGTTTGCTCAAACGAATAAATCATATTCAATTACTGCCAGAATTTTTTTTGCTGGAAACAAAATCATCATTTGCAAGCCCTTGCATCTTCCTTTTTCTCATTGCTGGATGAAGAAAGGCGTAAAATAGTGAAGGATATTCCATTAATAATGCCAAAAGGGGTGGAGGGGATACGTATTTGTTGTTCTGGTCGATTAGGGGTGTCGTACCAAAAGTTTCTGTTGAAAATGAGGGATTTATTTTGGAAGAGATCTTGATTTTTGGAAGCAATTAATGGAAACCAACGAACACTAGGCGCACGTCACCTTTATGAACCAAACCGTTCATGGTTTCAGATATCCTTTTCCAATCCCACCACGCCACGGCTAACCCTCCCTTCAACCCTAGATTCCCCGCCGTCGCCGGCGGGCTATCGCTCCAGTCCAGTGGCGGGAGAGGGCTAACGGCTTCGCAGTGTGGGATCGACCATGGTGAAATCCGCGAGGGTAAGGCGGGCGCAGAGCGACCATGCCGCCGGCCCCGTCATCCCGGAGGATCTCGTCCTGTGGGAGATCTTCTACCGCCTGACGGCGAAGGAGCTCCTCCGCTGCCGTGCGGCCTGCCGCTCCTGGCGCCGCCTCACCTGCGACGCGGAATTTCTCCTCGCCCACCACAAACATCAGCCGTCGCTCCCGCTGGTCCTGTTCAACTCTGACACCCTCTACAAGGTCCCTGCCACGGTCGATGCTTTCGATCTCTGGCAGTCCCCCGCCGTGCGCCGCCCCGTCCTAGGGTTCAGCAGCTACGATGAGTGCCGTAAGTACTACATCCACGCCTCCTGCGACGGCCTCCTCCTCCTGTCCCGCACCTACCGCCACTACTACATCTGTAACCCGGCCACGCGCCAGTGGTGTGCACTCCCGGATTTGAGCAATGTCACCGCTCTATACCATCACCGCCCGTCCAGCGAGTACCGCGTTCTCTACCGGAAGAATCCAAACTACCATGTTCTCACTGTGGGCTCGTCCTCCCTGGAGGAACAGAGGTGCATCGGGCTTCCAGTGCCCTCACCATCAGTGGAGAACTTTATATCTGGTGCTTGGCTTGATCATGATAACCCGCCTGTCGTGTTACATGACTGCCTCCACTGGTACACTGGCAGCTACCATGACAACGAAAGAAAGCTAGTAGTTTTTGACACGGTGGATGAGTCATTCAGGTGTATGCCATCACCCGTAGCTGGCTATGCAGTACATTTATGTCAGATGGATGGTACGCTTTGCATCCGCCAGCTTGATCGCGACACCATGATAGTCCAACCCTAGGTGTTGCAGGACTACGAGAAGGAGGTATGGTCACTGAAGCACAAAATTCAATTGGCGAAGGCGGAGATGACGAAATACGTTTCGGACAAAGGACTTTCTGCCTGGAACGTTGTGTCTGATAATGGAGATATGGTGATAAGTGGCCGCTCTGCTGGTCTCCTGTTTCACTGTGACAGCAAGGGCAAGTTGGTGGATAAATTCCAAAAAAATTCTGTGACTCCAGAGGTTCTTCAGCTCTCTTTAAAAGAAAGCCTTGTGAGGCATGCATTCTTTGAGAGGAAAGGTCGCAAACGTGTGAAGGTGCAAAGTTTTTTCCGAGGGCTGTGATGGTCTGCATCATTACCCTTTTACCCATGTGAGTATCCATAAAATAGTTTCTATGTTGGAAGCTTGAACTAGATAACCTATTTGTCTGTCTGTGCATTTCATGTTTAAACAATTATTTGATGCAAATGCTAATGGTAAATGGAATGTGCTATTCATGCTTGTTCAAATCTGTTTCCTACATTTTTTTGCTACTCTATTACATATGCAATGGATATGAAACCTTTTAGAACCTGGAGGGTACTACTGAACTGATCTAAGAATATTAGTAAGATTGAATAATAGTCTGTTACTATTGCAAATTTAGGTTATAGAAATATATGCAACGGGATTTGGCAAGCTGAAATGTGCAATGATATCTGCCCATCTCGTTAGATTTAGTAAGTATAAGAATGCTATACTTGAATCGTAATTAAATATTCCATGTGAATTAGAAGTCACTGATTCTCCTTAGTTCGGATTTAGAATTCTGGTTAGAATGTACATAAGATTACCAGTGGCATGGAAAACAGCTGATTCTAGAAATGAATGTGTTAAGTCCCTAGACAATCAACCGGATATTATAGCAAGAGGTGAGCATAAATATTAGGATCTTATCTTTAGTACTAGAGTAGCAGGTAGTTATGAATAGGTTCTCGTTATGCGTTAGAACTTGTGGGGGTTCTTCAAGGTCATCCTGGAGCTGACATTAATGATCCTAGATATATATGGTCTGCTGGAACATCCTGCCCTTACAAGGTTTCCTAAAAAAATGTATGTTGGGTTTTCCCCCTGTATCACAACCGCCATGAGGACAGACCAATAGTTTTGCTTTCTAGATTCGTCAGTCTTCCTTTCCTTTCAATACGGAAGTACATGTCATCTTGTTTGGAAAATCAAAGGTCAATGTTGTCAGAACTTCCTCAAACCCAATCAATCATTCATGTTACATATCTGGAAACATTTGACAGAAGGCGATGTGCTTCTCGTCCCACCTTTTCAAAGTGAGTGCTGAGAACTCTATGGTTGGTTGGAGGAAATTTATTCTAATTAGTATGTCCCCTGTTTTCTCGTTCAGTAGAGCTATATTTGTACTGCCTATTCGGAATGAAGATAGTTTTGCAAGACAAAGTACTTCTTCCTTGATTTTCTTGGAAAATGAACCTCTCCTCACTTAAATTGCCATTTCCAGAGAAATCCCTGAAAATTTCTTGTTTAGAACCGGGGATTGTGAAATCTCGGTAGTCTATGACCATGATTGAATTTCATACTGTGAACTGCACTTTAGTCTTCCCACTATCTTCTTCCTTTGCATGAATTAGCTGTACTTGAACTAATGTATCCATATAGGAGCATTCGTCAATATATCATTATTTTGTATGCGCGGCCATTGTGTAGCTCGGGTTTTGAGAGATGGATGGGATGGAGTTTAGTTCAGAAAAATCTTACAGGGGCTATTTTGTGCACAACTTGTGTGAGGGGTAATACAGTTGTGCTTCTAATTTTCACATTGCTTGTGTATTCTGTGTCAACTCTGCTGGGTATTTGGCTTTACAAATTTAATGAAGTAGGAAATAAATATGTTGTGGATGGTACTGTGGTATTTCTGCACCTTTCTGGTTTATACGTAAATTAGGATATTCCCATATAAAACATGCTTAATCAAACACAGTGTCTGGTTGGTCTTAGTATTTTTTTTTCAGAACTTGTGCAAATGTAATCAATCGTACTTGCTGTTACATATGGAAACATTTGACAAAAGGTTATTTGCTTCTCGTCCCAAAGAGAACACTAAGAAAATCTCTAGTTGGTCGTAGAAAATTTCTTGTATAATTAGTGCGTCTCCTGTTTTCTAGTTCAGTAGGGTTGTCTTTACTGCATACTCGGAACAGAGATATTTTTATTAAGACGAAGAAATTCTCCCTACTTGATTTTCGTGGAAAAGGAGTCTCCTCACTTGATTGACCATTTCCAGTGAAATCCATATATCTTGGTTATAATTAGTAGCAGAAGTTATGAATAGGTTCTCATTATGGTTTTGAACTTAGAGAATCACTTCTTCAAGGTCACCCTGGAGTTGGCATTCATGATCCTAGATATATACAGCCTGTAGGAACGCCCTACCATTTCGAGGTTTCCTGAAAAAAAGTAGGACTGTTGGTTTTCCCCCTCTATCACCACTGCCATGAGGACAGAGCAATTGCTGTGCTTTCTGGATTTTGTCAGCCTTCCTTTCCTTTCAAATAATGAAGTATTAGGTCATCTTGTTTGGAAAATCAAAGGTCAATGCTGGTAATGTTTTTGTCGTGCTCGTATGTTTCTTGTCAAAACTTATGCGAATGTAATAAGTCATGTTTGTTATTACATCTGTGAACATTTGAGAGAAGGTGATCTGGTTCTTGTCCCACCTTCTCAAAGGGGAGTGCTCAGAAATTTCTAGTTGGTCGCAGGACTGCTTGATTTTCTTGGAAAATGAACTTTTTCTCACTTGAATTGGCAGAGCTCCTGCCTTTTATGGTTCAGACTTTTTTTTTTGGCCATTTCCAGTGAAATCCCTGAAGATCTCTGTTTAGAATTGGGGATTTTTAGTCGAAAGACAGACTGTAATTGAGTCTCCCTATGACTGACTGTAATTGAGTCTCATGCTCTACTTCCTTCACATGGAAGCATTCATCAGTATTTTGAAATCAGTCATGCAATTAGTAATTGGACTTGAGGCACCCTGACTCTACTTCCTTTACATGGAAGCATTCATCAGTATTTTGAAATCAGTCATGCAAATAGTGTTATTACCACTCACATAAATAGTGCGCTGGCATTCATCTTATCGTGCTTTTAATTTTACACTGCTTGTGTATTCAGTGCCAGTCCTGCCAGTTTGTTTTCCAGAATATTAATGTGACCTGTCCGTTTTTCCTGATTCACAGTATATTTCACTGAATCAACTAGTTATCTCTTTTGCAGAAAAATAACAAACTGAAGCGAGCAGCGGAAGCCGAGCTTACCGGTGCTTTTGGGATGAATCACAGTTAGATGTTCTTGCAGAATAATCTGACGGCTGTTGCGTCTAGCCGAGCTTACCGTTGCGTATGGTATCAGGGGAAATCCTTCATGGAAAAAGAAAGAGAATAGCAGGAATGTTGGCATCTCTGCAATTTGTTATGTTTTTATTGTCTCTTTTGTAAGCAATTTTTTGCCAAATATTTCTGAAAGCATCATTATCCAGATGTGCACTCAGTTTATTTCTGTGTGAACTTGCTGTGAAACCAGGGAAACCAGCATCATCCCTGCTTAACTTGTTTTTATTTCCTTTCCTTTTCCTATTTAGAAACTTGCCAATTACACTACTGAAAGCATGAACAACCTTCAGACAGTTTCACAGCAAACTAACAACGAATAACGTGTGTCCAAAAGAATAACGAATTTGCGATTCATGCATCGCACTTGTGGATGATCCAACTCACCCCTCTCTCTTCTACAAATCCTACCACAAAGTTCCTCCAAGCATCACCTGAGAATCCTCTAAGCGCAATCTATCTAGCAAGCAAACGAATCAGGGGTTCTTGGCCTTGATCCTGAGCTTCCTGGCAATGGCGGCCGCCCTGGGATGCCCGGCCTTCCGGCTGCTGCCGCCACTCTCCCCGCCGCCGCTCTGCTCCATCTCCACCCAGTTGATCACCCTCAGCATCAGTGACTGCGGGCATCCACCTCCACCGCCGCTCTGCGCCGCCGCCGACGACTTGCTGCTCTTCCTCTTCTTCAGGCCGGTCTCCAGCGCGGCCTCCAGGAACTCCATGAACCAGCTCCCGGCCTCGGCCTGCATCTGCTTCGCCATCCTCAGCGACGACCCCAGAGCCGAGTGCGCCGCCACTGGCCCCACAGGAGCAGACGATCGCTTGTCGTCGGGCTTGTCCGCAGCGAGGCACTTCCTGCTGGCGCTGGAGCTCCGGCCGACGCCGTCCTGCCGCGACGAAGCGTCTGGCAGCGTGCCCGGCGCGAAGGACACCGACTTGGACACTCCGCCGAACCCGAGCAGGCCTCGTCTCCTGGGCGCGGTGGCCCTGTTCTGGATGATCTCCTGCAGTACATTGGGCGGCACGGCCTCCTCGGCGGTGGTGGCAGGGGGCTCGTCTGTCGTGCCCGCCGCGGTGGCGGCCATGGAAGTGGCAGCCTGGATCGACTCGATGTCGGCCACGGCCTGCACCACTTCCTGGTGAAAACTCAGGAAGCCGTCGAAGCAGGACGCCGGCGCGTCCGCCGTCGCAGTCTTGCTCAGATCAGAGAACATCCTGACAAGTGATCAACCAAAACCAACTTTTGTGAGCCCACATCGAACAAACAGTGGCAAATTGCCATGAGGACTGAGGAACATGACGCGCCATTGACGTACTTGTAGATCCTGAACACGTTCTCCGTGGCCGACGCGTTGCGCAGCGCCTCGAGCGCCGCCTTCTGGGCCTGCTCCCTCTGCTCCATGGCTTCCTGAAATGACATTGTTGCAAGCACCGGTTCAGTTCAGAATTCAGGCACACGCAGCAGCTAACGCATCGGGACAGACAACAAAGTCACAAAGCTAAAGCTTCACATACCTTGCCGATCGCGTTGAGCTTGGCCGGCACTGGCACGCGTGCGGCCGACGACTGCCTCTTCTTGGAGGAGGTTGCCGTGTCGTCGTCGGAACCCGGGGAAGAGGGTCCTTCCTCCCTCACCCTCCTGCTCATCGTCCGTGCAGCCGTGCAGCTCATCGAGCTCTTCTCCTGCACAAACCAACACACAAACAGGTTAGCCCCAGAAGCAAGGCGAGCTCGTGGGGATGTCCAGTTCAGGCGTGCACATACAGCTGGGATTGGAGTCCTGGGGATCTTGGAAGGAGGAGGGTCACCCCTGTCGGCGGCGAAGCTCCGGCTCCTGCTCACGAGCCTGGGGATGACGCTGGTGCTCCTCCTGACCGACGCCGCCGAGCTGCGCGCGGGCGACGGCCGCTCCTTGACCGGCGTCCTATCCCCAAAATCAAGCGTGGTGGGCCTGACGACCTTGGGCGAGGCGAGCACACCAGCAACGTGGTTCTCGGTCCCCCACGAGCCCCTCCTCGGCGGCGCGGCCTTCTTGCCCGGCTCGGGCGTGCCGACCACGAGCGGGTGGCGCCCCGGGAGCGGCCGGGCCCCGACGATGACAGGCACGGGAGACCCCGGGTCGAGGCGGTCGACGTGCACGAACTGGCCGAGGTGGAGCTTGTTGCTGAGCACGAGGTCCGCCTGCGCCGGCGGCAGCGTGGCGTAGATGGAGTGGGAGGAGTCGGAGACCTTGAGGTAGAACTGGCCGTGCCGCGGGAACAGGTCCTTCTCGTCCATGTCCGCCGGCACGATGTCCGTCACCTGCAGCACGGCCGTGCGGTGCTCGCCGACGGGCCTGGCCGCGCCGCTCTTCATCCCGTCCAGGAGCTTCTGCAGGACGCCCGTCGACAGCGTCGTCATGGCGGCGATCTGGCGTACGACATGAAGAAGAGATGAATTTTGAGTTAGTCTTGGCGATCCGTGGGAAGAATCGCGATTCGCGAGGACGCTCTCTGTTCTGTTCTGTTCTTTTGCCTGGAACAGAGTTTTTTTTTTTTTTTGGTTTGCCTGGAACAGAGTTCTTGGTCGTCGATCAGATTAAGCAGTCACACTGGACTGGATCAAATCGGACGCAACCTCTACCCAATCCTGAACGAACAGCAGCAAAATCCCCTAAAATCCAGCCAGGGCAAGCAGAACAGATTCATGTCTTTTCAGGACATGGCGAATTCCGCCAATCTTGCTCGCGCACCAAGAACCGTTTCCGCGGAACTCATCTTGGCAAAATCGTAGCAGTGGAAAGAACAGGGGGCCAAAGAGGCAAGAACGGCAGGCATCGATTCGTCGTACCGGGAACAAGACGATTGATTACCTGGGGGAGAGGACGAGCACGAGGACGGAGAATTCCCGGTCGGGCGCCGTGGAACAGGAACAAGAACCTCCTCGCGACTGGGCTGAGGACGGGAGGAACGGAGCTCGAGGAGAGGGGCGGCGTTGGTCAGGTGATCGATGCGGTGGTGGTGGTCTGGAGCCAGCTGCTGCTAACGGTAAAGAAGGAGGGGAGGAAGAGGAGGAGAGTGTGCGGCGATTGGGGACGAGGAGGGGAAGAGAAGAAAAGGAAATTGGAACGTTGCGCCAACGGTCGAGTTGAGACTAGAGGTGGAGAGCTGCCTGCTGGGGCGGCGGCCGAAATGACGGCCCTGCCCCTGCTCGCATTAATTTGTTGATATATGACAAATCGTCACATGACGTCTGCTGGTCACATTGTCATTCGAAAAAAAAAATGTACTTCCACTATCCGAATTAACTTACGCGAGCAACATTTTGCAAAATCGTTCCTGATGTTTATCCGACAAAACACCGTGTCCTCCTCATTGTCTCCATTCATGTTCTTCCTCCGCCTTGTCTCCCGCGTCACCGGCGCCGCGCCGTCGCTGGCTCTCCGCTCCTTCGCCCGCGCCGCAACCTCGACCATGCCCCGCCCTCCTCCTGTTCTTCGAGCTCGCCCGCACCGCGCCTGCAGCGAGTGGCCCCTCCATTCACGAACCCTAACTAGTCAGGGAAAATCAATTCTTGCGGTGAGGCGAACGCGGTCGAAGATTTGAGGGTCTGCAGTCGGTGAGGAAACTCGATGCGGTGGCGCCGGCACCGACTTCGACAAGTTGTGGTTGAGTCTAGTCTGGTGTTGTGCATCGTCGCCAGCTACATGAACGGTGGAGGTCGCCAGATCTAGGGACGGTGGAGGCTGGTACCAGTTCACGCCGTTGCCGTCGCTCACCGAGCTTGCTCCACTTGCCATGGAGGTGAGGACCACCGTCTCTGTCTCTATCACTTAGGATTCTAATTTAAATTTTGATGTTCTGCTAAGAACTAAAGATGCACGTTCTAGTTTTATCAAACTTTGTTTCTTTTCCTAAGAGGCTGTCTAGTGCTCTTCTATGTTACACAGATTTGCTATAGCGCGTCTGATGAAAATGGCCAAGATTTTGTTTCTACAATCAAATGGTTTTGCTCGATTCTCTCTCAAGTCCATGCAGAAAAAACAGCATATGTTCAGTTATTATGCAAAGAATGTTAGGATTTGATTTAGAAGCTCTTGAAACCCAATGAATCAGGACTGGATACAATCTCAAAGCGTTTAGGATTGGTCCTTTCTTATGTACTTATACTCTGAAGATACAGATTAACCATGACTAGCAGGACATCTTGAGCCCAAACTACTCTAGGTGCAGAGTCTGGACTGGACTGGAACTTATGTCAGATTTTTCAACTAGAGGCTAGGACTGAATAATTTTGGCGTCGTGTCGCATGTTGTGACCAACGACTAAGTTTCAGACAAGGAAGTGTTTACATATGACTGCCATGCTTTTAGCCATGGAGAAAAATATATATGCTCCAGAACCGTGCATGTAGAAGATATTAAACCTATGAATCTCCTTGTGCTTCCCATACTTAAAACCTTTGACACACTCATAAACGGATATGCTGAACAAACCAGTCTCTTGGCTACGGAATCTCTGAAATAATTTGTACTGTATCACATCATGTTCTACATAATTCATGACACAATCAAATCAACCTAGCGAACCTACATAATGGCAACTGGTCGGAAATCAAAGAGCCAGCGGTCGCGCAAGAGATTCCGTGTATCCAAATCTCCCATAGTTTTTCAATGAATGGAATGTTTTTAAATAGCAGAGGTTTTCGGGACTTGGTTAAATATTTATTCTTTGCTGACTGTGTGAGAGACTATAAGTTGGATTTTCTGGATATTTCTAAGACTGGTAGACGAAATTTTTCACAAGCTCTACTCAATCGTCTTTCTGGTGAAGTGGACTTTACGTCGATATCACGTCCGCCGCGTGGTCGACCTGGGGGGATCCTGTTAGGCGTTTGAGATGAGGCTATAGAAATTTTAGCTAGTTCGGTGGAAGATTTTTTTATAAAACTCCATATCCGTAACAAGGCTGACAATTTCACATGGTCTTTAGTCGCTGTTTATGGGGTCGCCCAGGATGTTTATAAGGCTGACTTTTTACGCGAGCTAGTGAATCTGGTAAAGGACAATCCATACCCTATTCTTAAAGGAGGGGATTTTAATTTGCTTAGATTCCCTCACGAGAAAAGTCGGGGCCGGTTCGATGAACATTGGCCTTTTTTGTTCAATGCTGTTATAGACAGTCTGGACTTAAGAGAGGTTACAATGTTAGAAAGGCAATTTACCTGGGCTAATAGTCTTCCGGAGCCAACATACGAAAAACTAGATAGAGTGCTTATGGATACCGACTGGGAACATAAGTTCCCTATGGTAACTGTTCGCGCTCTAGAGCGTATTGTGGCTTTATCGGATCATGCTTTTTTACTTTTATATTTTGAATCACCGCCACAGAAGTCTATGAATGAGTTTAAATTTGAACTCGGATGGATGATCTGTGATGGTTTTTACGAGATGGTTAAGACTATTTGGGAGAAACCGGTTGGTGGCCAAACGTCTATCCTACGATGGAATAATAAAATGCGTGCTTTACGCAAGTTCCTTCGTGGCTGGGCTAGGCACACAACTGGGATACTAAAAAACGAAAAAATACGCCTAACATCTATAATTGATGACTTAGAGGCTTCCATGGAGGTCAGGCCGTTAACTGTACAAGAAATTGAGCTTAAAAGCCAATCGAATGCAGAGATAGCCCGACTTCTGCGCGAAGACGAACTCAAATGGTACCAACTTTCTAAAGCAAAATTCATTCTGAAAGGAGATGCAAATACAAGGTACTTCCATGCCGTTGCCAATTGCAAGCATAAGAAGAAACTTATTCACTCTCTGATCCAGGATGAAGGTATGATTGAGGGACAAGAGAAACTGAAGTCATATATTACAGCTTATTATAAATCTTTGTTTGGGGCTCCAGCGAAAAATTTATTCTCTCTGGATGAGTCCCAAACGACCGATATCCCCTAGGTTTCTGCTGAAGCAAACAGTTTTCTAACTGACTCATATACCGAGGAAGAGGTTAAGAAAGCTGTTTTTCAAATGGAACATAAAAAAGAGCCAGGGCATGATGGTTTTCCAGCGAAATTTTATCAAAAATTCTGGGACATTGTCAAGGAGGACCTGATAAATTTGTTTGTGTTTTTATAAGTCGGTCAAGGAGGACATTGTCAAGGAAGACCTGATAAATCTCTTTAGACTAAACTTTGGCAACATAATTTTACTGCTTAAGGCTAACAATGCATAACGTATACAATAGTATCGCCTAATCTGCTTGCTTAACGTTAGCTTTAAGATTTTTACTAAAGTTGCCACGATTAGACTAAACTCAGTTGCTGACCATGTTGTTAGCCCGTCTCAAACTGCGGTCATGCAAGGAAGAAATATCCTAGATGGTGTTGTAATTCTGTATGAAACAATTCATGAACTACACTCAAAAAAAATTAAATGGTGTATTGTTCAAGATTGACTTTGAGAAGGCATGCAACAAAGTTAATTGGTCTTTCCTCCAGCAAACACTCCGCACGAAAGGTTTTTCTGAGGAGTGGCGTGCTCTCATTCAGTCCTTTGTGTCTGGGGGTAGTGTTGTCATTAAAGTAATGAAGATACTGGCAAATACTTCTAGACCAAGAAAGAACTGAGACAAAGGGATCCATTATCGCATTTACTATTTAATATAGTGGTTGATATGTTGGCCATCCTTTTTGAGAGAGCAAAGGCTGATGGTCAAATTGAAGGACTAGTTCCACATCTTATTGATGGTGGCCTCTCTATTCTTCAATACGCTGATGACACAATCCTTTTTATGGAACATGATCTGGACAAGGCTAAGAATATGAAATTAATTTTATGAGCATTTGAGCAACTATCTAGACTTAAAATTAACTTCCATAAGAGTGATTTGTATTATTTCGGCGAGGCCCAAAGCAAGGCCCACCTATATGCTGAACTTTTCGGCTGTGATTAGGGGCATTTTCCAATCAACCATTTGAGAATACCGCTTCATTATTGGCGTCTCACAATTGCTGAATGGAAACTTGTTGAGGAAAACATCTTAATAGTTGGAAAGGCAAATTGTTATCCCTTGGTGGAAGACTAGTACTCATTAATTCAGTACTTACTAACATGGTACTGTATATGATCTCGTTTTTCCAATTACGTAAAGGTGTCTTGAAAAAAGTGGATTATTTCCGTTCAAGATTCTTTTGGCAAGGGGATAGTGAGAAAAAGAAGTATCGATTGGCCGGATGGAATGTGGTTTGCCGCCCAAAGGAATATGGTGGACCGGGCATACACGATTTGCAAGTCAAAAACACGCGCTTCTGGGAAAATGCCTTTTTAAACTACTTACAGAAGATGGTGTTTGGCAAACCATGTTATGGAGGAAATATGTAGGGTCTAAAGCTATGTCTCAAGTGGTTTGTAAACCCGGTGATTCACACTTTTGGGCGGGCCTTATGGCCACCAAAAAACATTTCTTTCATTTTGGTGCTTTCGAGATTAAGGATGGATCACATATTAGGTTTTGGGAAGATAAGTGGCTTGGCCAAACTACTATTCGCGAACAATATCCAACTCTATATTTGATTGTTAGACACAAAGGGGATACAATTTCCACTGTGATGGAAGACAATCCTTCTAATGTGTCTTTCAGAAGAAGTCTTATTGGTCCTCGACTGGTATCTTAGAACAATCTACTATTACGATTATCCATGATACAATTGTCGGAAAGTGTTGATGTGTTCAAATGGAAATTACTAGAAAGTGGTAAATTTTCTGTTGGCTCACTATATAGAGCTTTGGTCCAACCTGATATCCCGGTCGATGATAATAGTAAAATTTGGAAAATAAAAGTACCCCTTAAGACGAAGATATTTGCGTGGTATCTATCTAAAGGTGTAATTCTAACAAAATATAATCTTGCAAAGAGGAATTGGCATGGAAGTACACAATACGTTTTTTGTCATCACGGTGAGACAATTCGCCATTTATTCTTCTATTGCAAATTTGCTCGCTCTATATGGTCATTCATCCAAATAGCTTATGGTTTATCTCTTCCATGTTCAGTAACCAATATTTTTGGTAATTGGTTGCATGGAATTGTTGATAAGTATAGAACTCTGTTTAGGGTGGGAGCGCTTGCCATTATATGGTCGCTATGACTTTGTAGAAATGACAAGATTTTTAATAACATTGTGTCTTCTCCTCTGTAGGTTATTTATCGAGCCACGACTATCCTCCGATCATGGATTATTCTCCAATGTATGGAGTTTCGCGACTTATTTGTGGAGGGATGTACGCGATTGGAGGACACGACGAGGGATATTTTCTCCTGACATGGATGGCCGCGTGGTTTGAGGATTGATCTACCTTAAATTGAAGAAAATTATTTTGATAGTGCCTTTTTGTAATGCGTGTCTACTTTTTTCCCCTAGTTTTGTTGTTCGTGTGGCTGCGTGCATCTTAGTTATGCACTGGCCGGGTGTAAGCATTGAACATTATATGTTAATAAATGCGCCTATTTCCCAAAAAAAAATCTAAATTGCAAAGTTTTGAGCTCCTTAAATTTCCTTAAATTTCTCTCACCTGAAGCGAAGAGTTCTGCGCGTAGCTGTTCTCGTGATTGATTGAGATAATTCTAATGTTTCTTGTATTCTGAATGTTAATTAAGCTCACCAAGTTTAGCATATATATTCAGAGATGTATTACATTTAACTAAGCTCACCAAGTTTTCTATATCTTCAGAACTTGTTCCATTGATTTACTGCCATGGTATATTGCAGATTCCATTGATTTACTAGAGCCAAGCTGGTCCTGCCATGGTACATCCATCTGAGGAATATCGTGTTTCTAAAAAGATAGACCAATATATCATGCTTGCTTGTGTGGGTGAACTCGAAGATATTGTTCAGTGGCAATCAATCTCCGAAGGAGTAAATGATATTATATCAGTGCTTTGTCCCCGATTGGAAGCAAGGGTAAGTTACACTAATCTCAAATTATGCATTTTTGGAATACTTATTCAGCTGTTCTCGTGTATGTGATAAATGTATACTGCCAATATGAAGTAATTAATTTCTGTTTGTGTTCATCAATTTTTTTGATAAATGTCTGCATCAACCTATTTGTGTTCATCACTTGACCTGTTTTTGTTTGTGTTCATGTATCACTTGACTGTGGAGTAATTAATTTCTGATAAATGTATACTGCCAATATGAAGTATGTATTGTAATATATGGGATAATATATTATGACACATAGTACACACATAAATGTACACACATGACAGATAGTATACACAATTACAAAACAATTGACTCGAGGTTCTGTTTTAGTGACTAGATGAGATTCTCCTTTTGACTAGCTTGAATTTCTTCTTTAGTGACCAACTTGAGATTAATTCGCCTATCTTGACATACATTGCCGACTCGGCGCCTTCTACGGACAATTGCTTGGTCTCAAGACTGGTCCATGGAACTGGTATCCGCAAATTCTTCTCAATTTAATTTGTAGCATTACTCTAATTGCTTATTCTAGTCATGTAAAACATCTTTGGAACTTACTCTGATTAGGCCTGGAACGACCCAGAGTAGGTCGGTCGGCGGAGCGTCGAAGGGAGCTCAAGGAGCTGCCGACGGGTAGGCCGATGAGAGAGCTCGGGGCGGAGGAGGATGACGACTGGGAAGGACACTAGAGCTGGACCTGACGAGGTTCGATCTCGTCAATGCCCATTGTTATGAGCTTGGGTTTTGGAGAAGATGGGGATGCTGGAGATCGTGTAACGGTTAACAGGCAAGCAACCAGGGGAAACGAGATTTACCCAGGTTTAGGCCCCCAGAGGGAAAACCCTACTCCTGCTTGTCCGCTCTTGATTACGACGGAACTGAAAAGTATAGGGGTTCGCAGATGCAATCTGGCGTGGAGGTGTGTATGCGGTGAGAAGTTGCCCTCCTCGTGCCCTCCTATTCTTTATGTAGAGATAGGCAGGTATCGGGCACATATCGAGTCAGTTACAAGTTAGAGTTTTCCCCTTTGAATATTCTATCTACTCTAGTCTTGCTCTCCAAGGATCCGAAGTCGCCATGGGCTTGGGCCAACAAAAAATCTCCACATTCCGAGTATATTCTCGTGGGCCTTCCTTGGGTTGGACCGGGTATGCTAATATTGCGTACCCGTAGGGTATAACCATGTCAGTACCCTCCGAATGTTTAGTCGAATCGTAGATTCGGCTGCGGACTCTTCAATCTTTCGAGTGCAGTTGTTTCTGTTCATAAGAGAAAGAATGATTTTAGTTTGTAGGGATTGTTGATGCGTGTGCCTGACTCTTCTAATGGATCAGGGTCAGTTAACTGTCTTAGGACAAAACAACACGATCTTCTTCAGATTCGAGTCCCTGGACTCGAATCTGGAACGGATGCTGGCGTAATTCGACTCGTGCCGCTAAGGTCTTACAGGAATCAAATCCCAGTAGTTTTCGAGTGATATACCCAAAGCGTCCGTCAGGATTTTTTGTCGTGTCTGTTAACACGGTATTCTACTGGCAGAGCGCAGTCAGGTGCGTTACCAGGCCATTAGATGATATCTGCAGGTCTTATCTTTGTGTTGTAGACACAGCATCCGAAATGTTATCACCGCGGAGGTGTTTTAGGTGGCCAAGGAGGATGATTCTCACATAGCGTTGGTTGGGGCAAAGTTGCTAGAAAGTTTTTGCATTTTTTGATCCGACGGATCATAGTCGAAAAATTCATAGGGTGCGCGACCAGCGCTCCCAATGGGAGTAGCCCCCGAGTGTCTGTTCGAGTCGTAGACTCGAGCAGAGACTTTAGTTCAAGTAATTGTGCTTCAGGTCCGTAGGACACAATTTTTCGGATGCTTGATCAATCTTCCCTATAGGAGTAGCCCCCGAGTACTTAGTGGAGTCGTAGACTCGACGTAGGACTCAAATAATCAACAGTGGTGTAGTACCTTAATCATTCTTCAGGTGCGTGGCCAGCGCTCCTGATAGGAGTATCCCCCGAGTAGTTGCTCAAATCGTAGATTCAAGTGAGTACCTTTTGTTATTAGTCGAAGATTTCTAACCGTTGTTAGCCTGATTTTGATGATCCAGTGCTGACGATCGGTGACCTCAACTGTCTGTGGCGCCAGAGGTGACGTGACTGGACGAACATGGGTCCCACTTTCTGACTTGGAGTTGACTGGTCATGCATGACGTGGCGAGAATTACGTCGTATCCTTGGTTTCCGTGTGTAGTGGACGGCGTGCGGGCGACGGCTCGCTGCTGTGTTGACACGTGGACGGTTGGATCTGACCCTAGCGTTAGGGCTTCTGGATGAACGGTTCCTGTTTGTCGTCTTCATCCTTATAACCGTGGGGAAAGCAGTAGTTTGTTTTCACCCTTTGCCTTTTGCTTTTAATGCCTCCATTTTCGTGAGCTCATCTTCGCGCGCACTGGACGCTCTTCGATCTTTCCCTTCTTCGTTCTTGCGCGCACACCGCCGCCGTCGACGCGCCACGATGGTGAAGTCGAAGAAAGCCTCCGTTGGAGCAGGTTCAAATGCTGCTGCCGGCGGCAAGAAAAGCACCGCCGTCTCTCGTGTCACCGATGGCGGGTGGCGGCGCATAGAGACGCGCGAGGGCGACCTGCGCAAGCTGCGTGATGCGGGTTTAATCCCGCAAGATAAGGAGGCCGTCAAAATCCCCGGGGATGAGGTAATTCCCCGTCCACCCGTAGGGTTTCGGGTGATGTTTGTCGCCTTCGTTCTTCACGGCCTTTCTCTCCCAGTCCACGATTTTCTTCGTGGACTTTTCTTTTTCTATGGCATCCAACTCCATCATCTTTCGCCCAATTCTCTTCTCCACATCGCCTGCTTCATTACTTTTTGCGAGTGCTGGCTCGGTATCGAGCCGCACTTTGGCCTCCTCCGGAAGCTCTATTCCGTGAAGAGGCAGTCTGGTACCGGTGGGGTCTACCCGCTCGGCGACTGCATTATTTCCCTTCGATCTTCTGTTATCTTCTTCTCCTTCTCTATGTCTGAGTCTGTCCAATACTGGCGGAGGAAGTGGTTTTATATCCGTGACTCCACAGTGGACCGGCAAAACTTCGAACTTGCCCCCTTCGACTTCGCCCAGGAGATCTTGCCGAAGAGATCCTGAAAGAACAATGCCCTGGAGGGCGAGGTTGCAGAGGTAGAGGAGCTCTACCGTCGGGTGGAGGCGCTCCAGATGGAGCCTGGTAAGGAGGTCAATGTTATGGATATAATCCTCACCTTCCTCAAACGTTGGGTGCAACCACTCCAGGCTAGGGCGCATCCGATCTTTCTTTACGCTGGTCGCAACGACCCAACGAGGGTCTCAGCCGGGGAGTTATCCCGAGGCGACCTCGATAGAGTTCTTCGGCCGCTGCTGAAGTACAAGTCTGAGGAGGATCTTCCGGGGAAGTCGTTGACGTCCCCCTTCAGTGCCACGAAAACAGTTCCGCAAGTGTAGATTTGCGACGTGCGCGTTGCGCCTTTTTCGAGTGATTTTCCTTATGATTGCTTGTACTGATCTTTCGTTTCTTTCATCATGCAGGAGTTCAAGGTGGCTGGCATGGTGCCTCCACTTCCCGAGAAGTTTTCGATTGCACCGGACAATGAAGTCGTGGACTCCGAGTCTGAGCTTCCGTCGGCGCAGTCACCAACTCAGGAAGCCCCCGAGGTGAGCGAGGGGCAGACCCGTAAGCATGCACGGAGTTTGAGCGAGTCTTCGGATGCCTCGACTCCGCCAACGCCTAGGGACCCATCCTTCCTTGTTCATCACGACGGGGATGATGACGCTTCCTCCTCACTGTTTCTGGCCGTGCCTCTGCGGGCCATGGCGCCGCAGCCTCCGGCCAAGAAGAAGAAAAAGGAGAAGGCGTCGCCTGTCTTTGATTTGAGCGACATCGACTCGTAAGTACTTTCGGATGATATTCATTCTTGTCTTGTGCGCTTTTATTCTTGCTTTGATGAATGTTTTCCTTGCAGCCACTCCTCGGAGGGTTCTCTTAGTGAGGACTCCCAGGAGACCTAGGGGAGTCGAAGCCAACAACCCCTCCCTCTCAGACGGTGGCCATCTCTGGGGGCGCTGCTTCGAACCCCTCTCCGCAAGAGGCTCAAGCGGTCGTCTCCCAAAAGACTGCACCTGGACCTTCGGAGTCCTCGTCTGAGCATGTAAGTTATTTTTCTCTTGCCCTGTGGGAGCCCCCGAGCCTATTGTCGGATGACCTGCTAGTCTTGTTTTCACTCTTGTGGGGCGTAGCCCCCGAGCATTTTACCTGGTGCTTTCTTGATTGTTGGATTTTGCTTCTTTTCGCAGTCTTTTGTGCGCGGTGCAAACCTTCTCATTCAGCAGCATCTGGACTTGGAGGCCAGCATGCAGCAGCTTCGAGGTATGCGTTTGGCCCACACTTGTCTTTGTGTCTGTTGATTGAGTAATGCATGTGTTACTCACATGTTCTCTTGGTGCTTTTGTAGATGAAAATAATGCGGCCCTTCGCCAGCTTGATGCTCTCAAAAAGAGCCTCGGGCGAGCGGAGAAGAAGGCTGTTGACGCCATGGAAGCGAAGGAGCGCCTTCAGCAGGAGTTGGCTGCTGCTGCGAGGCCAAGGAGCGCCTTCAGCGGGAGGCTTCGAATCACGAGGAGCAGCTTGCTAAGGTTGCGGCTGCGCGAGAGAAGGAGGTGGACGAGAAGCTGATGGCTGCTGCCAAGGTTTTTTCCGGTAAGTGTCTTGTATGAAATTGGTTCTGTTTGGGTTTTCGACTGCCCTTTCTTCGTGTATTTATTCGACTCCTGCTTGTTCTTCCTTGTGCCAGATGCTTCGGGTATTGCGTTTGATCGCAGTGTCTTGGAGCATGGGAACGCCCTGGAAGATGCCACCGCAGCGGTCGAAGATCGTTGCGGTACTGTTGCCGGTTCCCTTGCTAAGGCCAAGGAGGTTCTCCAGCGTTTCTATAGGGAGATTGTTCCCAAGGGCGCTGCCCTTGAGGATGTTGATTCTCTGGCGGATGCGCTGTCAGAGGATGCCCTTGCGGCTTACAAGCGCAAGCAGAAGGACATCGGTGCTTCCATGGGGTTGGCTATGGCCATGGTGTCCAGAGCGGAGTTAGATCTGCACCACGTCACCTCTCGGATGCCAACAGCGCCGGACGGCTCAGAGGTAGCCTTTGCTCTCTTCGCCTCTCGCTGTAAAGTTATGGTCCAAAGCTTATCGATCTGCTGGCGGACTATGCTGCGAGGCAGCAGGGGAAGGCCAAGAGCAGGCACTCTGGCTCCGAGGCCACTCCGGACGCGGGTGCTTAGGCTTCTTTGTTGTAGCTTTAGGATAGTGTGTCCTCTTTTGTAATGTATGCTTTGTTTGATGAACAATTTCTCATTGTGCCACACAGTGGCTTTTGATTTATATATATGATGCTTCAAGCTATTGCCCAAGACATGTGTTGTTCATATTCTTGCTTGCTTTCCTTTAGGGACCTTCGGGTGAGGCTCCTGTGGATACTCCGACTATCCCTCAGCCGCAGCCATCTTTGGATTATGCGTCGCAGCTTTCCTTTCTTCGCGACCGCATCCATAGCTTGGAGAAGGAGATCCTTAGCGTCCGGGGCCACGCAGACGTGTGGAAGTCGAAGACTGAGCGAGCTGTGTTCAGGGAGGAGTATCTGATGGGAGAGCTACGGCAGTTGAGCGAGCAACCGCAGTGTGAGTTTTCTTGGGCTGATGCACGTCTTCGGATGCGCCTTGTTTGCGTGTCATCTTACTCTGTATTTTCTGCAGGTGCCAACCTTGTTCTGAGGGAGGAGAAAGAACGTGTTGCAGTTCGGATCAACTGCCTGACCCAACAGGATATGGAAGCTGGAGGCTTTTTCTGGATGGACCGCGACCGGGCCACCGTCCTTGCGACGGTGCAGTATCGTGTTCATCAGGTCTCACGGGTGCTGAGGCAGGTGAAGACTTCCCTTGCATCCATTATGTATGTCATGTTTCCTATGGATGAGGCGCCGTCCACTCTATGGGGGTTGCTGTCGAAGTTTCGGGACGTGAATCACGTGCGGGAGTTGGTGCGGCACCAGTTGGTGGCAGGGGTGAAAGCCGCCCTTTCGCTTGTTCGGCTGCATCGCCCAGATGTTGACCTTGTGGTGGTGGCGGCTGGGCCGCCCCTCGACCAGATGATGGCCTATGGGACATGTGCCCACATTACGCGGCTATTAGGCAGTATGCCGAAGAGATTGTAGATCTTTTTGAGCATCGGGCGCACGTGATCCTTCAAAATAGGTAGGTCCTGAAAAAGGATAGATGTAAAATTTGTATATATTTTGACTGGGCTTGTCGTGCCCTTTGTTGTAAAGATTGTTTGTGTTAGCACGTGGTGCATTGTTGTATGCATGCCCTTTTCGTTAGCCTGACATGGTCAGCTACTCAGGTTTACATGTGTTATTCTCAGTCGACGAAGTCGTGAGGTGAGGCGGAGCCCCCGAGTGTGTTTGTAATAGAGAGTAAATGCAAGGTAAAAGAGATTTTCGGGCTAGGGACTTAGCTTTCATTCATATCGTAAGGAAGAGGTACATTGTTCGGCTGAGTAGCCTTGGCTGAATAGCCTTATTGAAAGTAAAGAGATAGCTAGGGGTAGAAGCGTCGTAGTTGTGCGACGTTCCATGGGTTGGAGTATGCGACTCCTAACTTGATGTCCTTGAGGCGGTAGGCGCCACCTGGGATGACTTTGGTGACGATGTATGGTCCCTCCAAGGGTGACTCGAGCTTCTTCGGTCGCTCTTGCTTGAGTCGCAGGACGAGGTCTCCTTCAACGAAGGACCTTGGGCGCAACCGGCAGTTGTGGTAGTTGCGGAGGCTCTGTTGGTAGACCGCTGAGCGAGCCACGGCAATGTCGTGTGCTTCGTCGAGTGTGTCGACGACGTCTTCGAGTGCTGCCGTAGATTCGGCTTCGCTGTAGGTGACGACCCATGGGGCCTTATGGCGTACTTCTGCGGGTATCACGGCTTCGGCTCCGTGCACCATGAAGAATGGCGTGTAGCCCGTTGAGCTGTTTGGCATTGTGCGGAGGCTCCAGAGGACGGAGGGTATTTCCTCTGTCCAGGTTCCCGCAAGTCTTTCGAGTGGGCTGAGCAGGCGTTTCTTGATCCCAGCACCTACGAGGCCATTGGACTTTTTGACCTGCCCATTGGTCTGCGGGTGCACCACGGAGGCGTATGATATCTTGATTCCAAGTCCCTCGCAGAAGTCCTGGAATTCTTTTGAGATGAAGTTCGAGCCGTTGTCCGTGATGATGCTGTGCGGCACACCAAACCTGTAAACTATGGACTCGAAGAACTTGACTGCCGTTTTGCCCTTTTGGTTGGTGATAGGCATGGCTTCGACCCACTTGGTAATCTTGTCGATTGCGACCAGGAGGTAGACGTGGCCTCCTTTCGAAGATTTGGGCAGTTTGTCGATCATGTCGAGGCCCCATTGGGTGAAGGGCCAGGCCAAAGGTATGGGCCTGAGCTCCGACCCTGGTGCATGTGGTTTGTCTGTGAACCTTTGGCATCCGTTGCACCTTTGGACAATGTCCTTAGCATCGTTCATGGTCGTTGGCCAGTAGAATCCAGTTCGTAGAGCTTTGGCTACGAGGGCGCGACTGCCCGCGTGATGACCGCAGATGCCATCGTGGATGTCTTGGAGGATGGTTTTGCCGTCACCGATGGTGACGCATCATTTGAGTACACCTGAAAAACTGCACTTGTACAGCTCGCCATTGATTATGGTGAAGGCCTTGGACCGACGAGATATGCGCCGGGCATCTGTCAGGTCATCAGGCAGTTCTCTGTTTATCAGGTACCGAAGGTACGGCTGTGTCCATGTTTCTTCGATTGCCATGACCTGCATCAGGTTGACCAACTCGACCTCTGTGTCGAGTTTTTCGGGTCCTTCGTGTCCTTCGGGTGGCGCAGCCCCCGAGTGCTCTGCTTCTTCGGGTGATCCCTTGGGGAATTTCCTCTTGATAGAAGGCACGCAGATTTGTTCGAGGAACACACCTGGCGGCACCCGTGCGCAAGTGGAGCCGATGTTGGCGAGTTTATCTTCTTCTTCGTTGCTTTCCCTTCCAACGTGGCGGAGCTCGCAGCCGTAAAAATCTCCTTCGAGTGAGTTGTATAGCGCGTGGTACGCGATCATGTTGGCGGCGTGTGCGTCGCACTGATTCATTGTCTGCTGGACGACGAGGTTCAAGTCACCGTAGATGACTAGGCGTGTTGTGCCGCAGATCTTGGCCATCCTCATGCCATGGATGAGAGCCTCGTATTTGGCCTCGTTGTTGGAGGCGCGGAATTTCATCTGAAGGATGTATTTCATCTTATCGCCATGTGGTGGCGTCAGTATGACGCCAGCTCCTGATCCAGCCTCACGCTTGGAGCCGTCGAAGTGTATCGTCCATGATTGCATCATGTCCAGGGTGTCTGGCAGCTGGAGTTCCATCCAGTGGACGAGGAAGTCCGGGAGGACCTGAGATTTTATCGCCTTACGCCGCTCGTAGACTATGTCTAGAGGGGATAGCTCGATGCCCCACAGGGCTATGCGTCCCGTGGCTTCGGGGTTGTTCAAGATGTTGGAGAGTGGTGCCTCGTTGATGACCATTATCTGATGCTCCTGGAAGTAATGGATTAGCCGACGAGCAGTCATGAACACGCCGTAGGCGAGTTTCTGGTAGTGAGGGTACCTCTGTTTTGTTGGCGTCAGTACCTCGCTAAGGAAGTAGATTGGGCGTTGGACCCCATGGGTCTTGCCTTCTTTGGGTCGTTCGACCATGAGTATGGTGCTTACCACCTGATGCGTGACTGCTATGTATAGCAGCAGAGGCTCGCGTTCCTTTGGTGTGACCAGGACGAGCGAGGTGGAGAGCAGTCGTTTCAGATCTTCGAATGCGTCGTCTGCTTCAGGTGTCCACTCAAATTTGTCTGCTTTGCGTAGCAACTAGTAGAAAGGCAGGGCCTTCTCTCCCATGCGGCTGATGAATCTGCTCAGTGTCGTGATGCGCCCAGCTAGCTGCTGGACACCTTTGAGGTTCTTTGGCTTCTCCATGGCCAGTATGGCCCGAATTTTCTTCGGGTTCGCCTTGATCCCTCGCTGGGAGATGAAGTAGCTAAGTAGTTGGCCAGATGGGACGCCGAAGGCGCACTTTTCTGTGTTCGACTTTATCCTGTAGAGATCGAGGTTGTCGAACATATCGTGGAGATCGTCGATCAATGTCTTGGCCTCCCTTGTCTTGATGACTATGTCGTCGACATAGACCTATATGTAGCGGCCGATCTGGCTCTTCAGGCACGCTTGCATGCACCGCTGGTACGTGCCACCTGTGTTCTTCAGCCCGAAGGGCATTGTGTTCTAGCAGAATACTCCGAACGGCGTGATGAATGTCGTTTTCTCCTGATCTTCGACCTTCAGTCGAATATGATTGTAGCCTGAGTAGGCATCAAGGAAGGAGAGTTTATCGCATCCTGCAGTCGAATTGATGATATGATCGATCCGAGGGAGAGGGAAGTCGTCCTTTGGGCAGTGCTTGTTGAGCGACGTGAAGTCCACGCAAATCCGCAGGATGTCCGTGTCCTTTTTAGGGACCAGCACAGTGTTGGCTAGCCACTCGCTCTCCTTGATCTCCCGGATGAAGTCGGCGTCGAGCAGTCTGTTAACTTCGACTTCGACGGCTTCGGCCCGTGGCTCGGACAATCGTCGGATGGACTGTGTACGGGCTTGGCGTCTATAAACACATTTAGTGCATGCTCGGCGAATTCCCTGGGAACTCCTGGCATGTCCGCAGGACACCAGGCAGAGATTTCCCAGTGCTCACGGAGGAATTTGACGAGTGCGCTTTTCTATGCGGGGCTGAGGTCATTGGTGATCAGCGTCGTCTTGGAGGCGTCCGTCGGCTGGACCTGCACCTTTTTTGTGTTGACTGTTGAGTCGAACGACATGTCGGGTGCGTTTTGCCTAGATACTGGGGGTGCCCCGTTGTCTGTCACCTCTCGAAGCCTTGTGATCTCCTCCTGCATGCCGAACGACTAAGAGATTCTGTTGAAGTCTCTGTCGCAGTGGTCGGATCGGGTGAAGATGCCCTGGATCGTGATGACGCCCCTAGCCCTGGCATCTTGAGTAGCAGGAACTCTCGGCAATCCTTCAGCATGTGGCTGGCCCTCTTTTTGCCAGCCTGCTTGTCGATGTAGAAGTGGATGGTGCAGGGGCCCGCCAACTTGTCGTATGCCGAGGGCTTGTCGTCGCGGTTGCGGCGTTGCCACATCTGTGTGGGGCGTCCTCCGTCGCGGAAATTGCCTCCGTGGTATCCTCCGCTGCTGCGGTTGTTGTCATTGCAGCGTTCGGCGTAGCCAGCCGCAACCATGTCGGGTCCATCGCGATCGCCGTAGATGCGCGATCTTCGCTTGCTACGGCATTCACATCTGCGTCCGTATTCATCCTCATCATCCGAATGTGCTCGGTGGAGGGAATCCTCGCCATCTACCCACATGTTGGCGATGTCCATGAGGTGGTCAAGTGTCTTGGGCTTGACGCGCCCAAGTTCCTCCTTGAAGTTAGGGCGCTTGACACCGTCCTTGAAGGCGTCGATCGTTCTCTCCTTGGAGATGTGCGCGCGCCGCGGAATTCTTGATGTTGGACCAGCGCAAGATATACGAGCGAATGGATTCACCCATACGTTGGGTGCAGGCCCGCAGCTCTTCGATCGAGGCTGGCCTCTTGCTGGTGCCCTTAAAGTTTCGGATGAAATTGTACGCCATCTCCTCCCAGTTTCGGATTGAGCCTGAAGATAGGCTGCTGAGCCAGATCTGAGCTGCGCCTGTTAGCTGCAGCTGAAGGCATTGCAGGGCGGTGTTCTTGTTTCCGCCGTGCAGCTTGACGGACGACAGGTGGTCGCTGAGCCACGCCTTCGGGTCCTATGTCCCGCTGAACTTCGGAGTGTCCGAAGGAAGCTTGAAATTTCTCGGCATCCGCGTTCGCCGAACAGATCTGCTGAAGCATCTAGCTCCGCAGAGTTCTCCGTCGTCATCCTCTTCGGATTCGGTTGAGCACGCGCGTTTGGGGCGTGCCTTGTCGACCTTACGCTGAGTGAGGTCGCTTCAGGCGTCGTAGTCGTGGCTGCGACATCATAGACTTTTCCGTCGTCGAGGTAGATCGTGCTCGTCTTCCTCCTCGTCGGATGAGGGCGTGGGGCTACGGTTGAATCTAACTGCAGCTTTCTATTTCGGCTCCGCAGGAGCCTCATTGTGGAGCGCAGCTCCGACGAGTCCGAGTCTGGCTAGTGCGTACTTGTGCGTAGCTCTCTTCAGGTCCCCCACCGGAGGTGGATGGGACGCGAGATATGTGGTGGCTTCCATGATCGCAGCTTGAGGCGTCTTTAGTATGACGTTGTCGTTGACGTCCATCTCCATGAAGGATGTGCTGAGGGTTCGGGTGACCTCCCGACGTGAAGCGGGGTCCATGTTATCCATGCGAGAGCGATGCTTGTTAGCATTGTTGTGTAGGGGTTCGTAGCATGGAAAACAAAAAAATTCTACCGCATGAACACACAATCAAGATCTATTCTATGATCAAGCCAAGATCTATCTACTAGATTAGTGCAACAAGTTGATAGAGTACTAACCCTCGAAGATCCAAAGCGGTTAACGAGAGCAGATTCTCGTGGGTGATGTAGTCGTTCACTTGTTGATCTCAAGATCGTGTAGACGATCCTTCCGGCGCCGCGTTCCGGCAGCGCTCCCGCAGTCGGTCACACGTACGATAATCGATGAATACCTTCCTCTCCCTTGTTCCAGCAGGCATCGGAGGTTGTAGCTCTCTCCTCGCGATTCCGGTAGCATGACGGCGTGGTGTCGGAAGTAGAGGGGAGATCCCGCAGGGCTTCGCCTAAGCCTGAGCAAGTATGGTGGAGTAGAGGGAGCCCCGGTGATCTAGGGTTTAGAGGGCCGAGGTTTAGAGGTAGCTAGCAACTAGAGTTTAGCTAGTCGGTAGCGGTTTAGAGGAGATCTAGATTGGTCGCAACTAGAGAGGGGGGCGGCGGCCAACCTAGGGTTTCTTGGGCGCCTAGGGCAAGGGGGATACCTTGGGGTGCGCCCCTACCCCTCCTTATATAGGTGGGGGCGTCCAAGGGTATTCCCAACCCAGGTGGAAACCCTCCCTAACTCAGAAACCCTCCCTAACTCGGAAACCATGTTGGGATTTGACTTTTTCAAACTGCCTTTTTGACTTTCAAATTAGAGTTTGATTTCTCTCTTCCAAGTGTCCAGCCAAGTGACCTGGGACATGATGCAACCATTACACTTTGTCATGACACATCCATGTACCCTTCCCCTTCCGGACCAATGAACCTTCTAGACCCTTCTAGAACATTCCGGTGAAAACACCGGAATCATTCCCGAACTCCGAAATTGGACTTTCCTTATATGAATCTTATTCTTCGGACCATTCCGGATCTCCTCGTGATATCCCGGATCCCATCCGAGACTCCGAACAACATTTGGTCTCTTTACTCACATTCCATATCTACTAAACAACATCGAATCCTTAAGTGTGTCTCCCTACGGTTCGTGAATTATGCAGACATGATCGAGACACTTCTCCGATAAATAACCAATAGAGGAATCTGGAAATTCATATGGCTCCCACATATTTATACGATTACTTCGTGATCGAATGAACCATTTACATACGATACCAATTTCCCTTTGTCTCACGATACTTTACTTATCCGAAGTTTGATCGTCGGTATCTCTGCATACCTAGTTCAACCTCATTACCAATAAGTACTCTTTTCTCGTTCCCGTGATATGTGATCCCTTGTGAACCAGTCACATGCTTGCAAGCTAATTGGATTACATTACACCGAGAGGGCCCAGAGTATATCTATCCGTCATATGGATGGACAAATCCCAATCTTGATCCATGTGCCTCAACACATACTTTCCAAACACTCAGTGCCACCTTTATAGCCACCCAGTTACGGTGTGGTGTTTGATGTCATCAAAGCATCCTTCCGGTGATGGTGATTAGCATGATCTCATGGTCGAAGGAATTAGGTTACTATGTATCAGAAAGCTTATAGCAAGTGAACTATATTAAATGACTTGATCTTTATGCTACGCTTAACTATAGGAGTATGTCCATCACATCATTCTCCTAATGATATGACCCTGTTGTTAATAACATCTCTATGTTCATGATCAGGAAACCATGATCATATATTAACCAACAAGCTAGTTTAACAAGAGGATTTACTAGGGACTCTTTTATGTTTACAAATCACACAAGTATTAATGTTTCCGGTTAATAAAATTATAGCATGGTATGTAAACATTGATCATTAGCATGAAGATATGATAATAACCACTTTATTATTGCCTCTTGGGCATATCTCCAACAGTCTCCCACTTGCACTAGAGTCAATAATCTAGTTTCAAACCTTTGTGCATTCAACACCTATGGCTTTCCGGTGTTGTATTTACACGATTGCTAGTGGTCAACTGATCTCCCGACACTTTCAGGTCCGTGTGTAATTGCATGTCTTTGCGTCTCTACACATCACTCGTTCTCTAATGAGATGGCTTTGTATAAATTTGGTCCTTTGGGGAGACCTTTAGTTCCTTGGGGTTAAAACATGTTGATAATATTGTCGTACAATATATCTTCATAGTACTATCCTGTTGTGAACCACACCTAGTTTGATAACAAACTACTTGACATAAATGCCCTCTTTTGCTGCTATTATAGCAGTCATATACTTAGCCTTTTGTTGTAGTATCTGTCACAATGTCTTAACTTTGGAACTCATCCAAATACATTATGGAACTTACTTTCAATCATATTGTGCCACCCTTAGTTTAGATAGAGATAAACTTAATTTGTACTTTGTGACAAAACTAGTATCAATGTAATACTTTTACAATGAACTAACCATCTATTTGTCACTTCTACAAAATAATATATTCTTAGTTCTTCTAAAAGATCATAAGAATATCTTTACTATCGTCCAATAATCATCTTATGAATCATGGTGGTATATGACCATAACATTTAGAGCATAGGACATATCTGGATTTGTACACATCACAGCATGATTGATAAAGTACTCTTTGTGATTTTATATATCAAGTATCAAAAATACTTGAATCTTTATTCAATCCTTCCTGCGCAACAAGAACCTTTCTTGTAGTTTCTATATTGAACTCATTCAATATATCATCTATGTACTTCTGGCACAACCATATTAGCGTCTCAATTTATCCATATATACATTGATGCCAAATATTTGGGTTCTGCCTAAGCCTTTCATTGAGATGAAATTCTTAACCTGTGTCAATAAAAAGATACATCATTTCCAATCAACAATATTTCTTCCACATAATGTATTAGAAACATGTCTTAGCGCTCCCACTTAATTTCTTGCAAATGCAAGCATCTTCATCGTCTCCGATGAAATTAAACTCTTTTAACAGTTTCATCATAGTGAAGATTCCAACTCCGCGATGCTTACTTCAACCATTGAAGTTTGCATATGCTTTTAGCATCCTTTGAATTAACAAAACCCTTTGGACCGTGTCATGCACACGTACTAGGTAACCATTCTATTAGAAGAACTTGTTTTGTTTATTCAACTACCACATAACAAAATTATATGTAGTGGTGGCTACATTAATCCGTCTAGACTAAATATCGCTTAATAAAAGATAAGATCTTGTCATAGTCAACTCTTTGAACATTGTCGTGAACTCTTTCCAGACATGTCGATAATTTCATAGATGTGAAACATCCATGTCTATTTCTTTATAGATCCAAATACGACTGTAAGGTCTTGCACCTTTTCAGAGGGTCTTTCAAGTTCAAAGCTTGATCTCTCGTATATGGAACTATCACGGATTTATGGCTTCAAACCATTTGACGGATTCAGGGCCCATCATCGCTTATTTCCATGTAGTCGGATCATTATTGTCAAATAATGATTTAACTCTCAAATCTTGGTATTTGATTGGTTACCCGACCTACTTGTTTCAATAGGAACTTAGACCTCCGTGACCACAACCTTTGAGGCACGTGAGCCATGAGCATTGTTGTTGCCTCCGGAACACTTTTCAGCGCTGCGCAACTTTGCACATATAGCTAAGGTTCTTTTAACCTTATTAAAGTTCTATTGTCCTCCCACTTAGCTTTTCACGGAAAATTCCTTTCTCAAAGAAACTTGACGTTCTAAGCGACAAACATTTTGTCTTTGGTGTTATCGAGGAATACTCAACGATTATTCAAAATAACATACAAAGATATGTTCATCCGATTTTGGTTGCAAACATCTTTCTTATGCATAGCATACCAATGTTTAAGAAAGGACAACATGGGTTTTATCCCAAACCATAACTTTATATGGTGTCATTTCAACGGATTATGATGGAGCTCTTTCCAGTGGAAAACGGTAGTCTCTAAAGCTTTAATCTTTAAAATATAATGGCATTTTTATCAATTACACCTTTGATCTTACCATGTCAAACAAGGTTTCATTGCATATCTCGATTATTCCATACTCATATGGTGTTTCGGGAAATGCAAATCCATGGAACGATTCCTCAAATCTTAGGTGTTATGCTAAACTTTATAATTCAAATATCTCCCTTTATGATCCTATCATAAATTCTTTATTTTCTTGTTACATTGATTTTGCACTTCATCTTGAAAGTCTTTAAATTTTTCAAATGTTTCACACTTCATCCTTATTAAGTAAATATTCATATATTCACTCAAATTTTCGGAGAAAGCATATGAAGTTGAAATCTATCGCTCTTGACTACACATAATGGACTTCATACAACAATATGTACAAGTTCCAATAAGCTAGTCATTCGTTCCCTTTGGCCTATGAGCGGAGTTTTAATTATCTCTAGGAAAATTTCACAAGCGTCATTTGATCAAAAATCAAAAGACTTCAAAATTCCATCCACGTGGAGTTTCTTCATGTTTTCTTTCTAATATAATTTAAACGGCGATGTCACTTCCTAAGTGATCTTTCTTATCAATTGTCTTTCGACATTTTTAGCAATATTTTTATGGATGTGATTTATCCAACGAGATTTGTAAATCATCCATTTTTTATGGATTACGGCAATTATTTGAACAACCCTTTTATTCTCATAATACCTGATAAAACAAATCTTGAAGGCAAGCTTTGATGTTAACGAGCAACACAACAACCCTTTATTTGTTCGCGATGAACATCATCACATATTCTTTTGCTAGTTACCTAGGCCATTCTAGTTCATGAATTGTGTTGTTTCATATGACGATTCACACCAACAAATTTAGTATCCAATACTTAAAACCACATTGTTTAATAAGCAAAAAATATAGCCATAACATGTATATCCTCTATATACCTAAGATGAACAATTCTAGTCTTTTCTTTTCTGCCATATATTTCTGAGATTCTCTTTCCGTATTTCCTTTTATGTTCGAAAGAATCTATCAACATCAATAGTGGAGCCATACACATGACACATAGTCCAAAGCATGTATAGTTAAATACTAATGTCTTTGGACTTGCACTTTGAAGTAGATCACCATCATCAAATACTTGGTGTTCTTTCAAATTCCATTCTTTAGTAATCTTTTAGTGTAGTAAACATTTTATCAAATTCCATACTGTGTGGGGCGCCCTCCGTCGTGGAAATTGCATGCGGTATCCTCCGCTGCTGCGGTTGTTGTCGTTGCAGCGTTCGGCATAGCCAGCCGCAACCATGTAGGGTCCATCGCGATCGTCGTAGACGCGTGATCTTCGCTTGCTACAACGTTCACATCTGCGGCCGTATTCATCCTCCTCATCCGAATGTGCTCAGTGGAGGGAATCCTCGCCATCTGCCCACCTGTTGACGATATCCATGAGGTGGTTAAGTGTCTTGGGCTTGACGCGCCCAAGTTTCTCCTTGAAGTCAGGGCGCTTGACACCGTCCTTGAAGGCGTCGATCGTTCTCTCCTCGGAGATGTGCGCCGTGGAATTCTTGATGTTGGACCAGCGCAAGATGTACGAGCGAATGGATTCGCCCGTACGTTGGGTGCAGGCCCACAGCTCTTCGATCGAGGCTGGCCTCTTGCTGGTGCCCTTAATGTTTCGGATGAAACTGTACGCCAGCTCCTCCCAGTTTCGGATTGAGCCTGAAGATAGGCTGCTGATCCAGATCCGAGCTGCGCCTGTTAGCTGCAGCTGAAGGCATTGCAGGGCAGTGTTCTTGTTTCCACCGTGCAGCTTGACGGACGACAGGTGGTCGTTGAGCCACGCCTTCGGGTTCTGTGTCCCGACGAACTTTAGAGTGTCTGAAGGAAGCTTGAAATTTCTCGGCATCCGCGTTCGCCGAACAGATTTATCGAAGCATCTAGCTCCGCAGAGTTCTCCGTCGTCATCCTCTTCGGATTCGGTTGAGCACGCGCGTTTGGCGCGTGCCTTGTCGACCTTGTGTTGAGCGAGGTCGCTTCAGGCGTCGTAGTCGCGGCTGCGACGTCGCAGACTTTTTCGTTGTCGAGGTAGATCGTGCTCGTCTTCCTCCTCGTCGAATGAGGGCGTGGGGCAACGGTTGAATCTAACCACAGCTTTCTATTTCGGCTCCGCGGGAGCCTCATTGTGGAGCGCAGCTCCGACGAGTCTGAGTCTGGCTAGTGCGTACTTGTGCATAGCTCTCTTCAGGTCCCCCACCGGAGGTGGATGGGACGCGAGATATGTGGTGGCTTCCATGATCGCAGCTTGAGGCGTCTTCGGTATGACGTTGTCGTTGACGTCCATCTCCATGAAGGATGTGTTAAGGGTTCGGGTGACCTCGCAACGTGAAGCGGGGTCCATGTTATCCGTGCGAGAGCGATGCTTGTTAGCATTGTTGCCGTGCGAGCTGGAGCCGCCAGCGGCGGAGAGCGTAGCTCGCCGCACGCTAGACTCTGAAGCCGCTTGCTTGCGTTTGTCGAGCTCCTCCTGTAGCTTCACCTGCCTGTTGTGCTCGCCGATGAGGAGGAGGTGATATGCCATCAGCAGGTCCCGTGAAGAATTCACAGGTAGGATCTTGTTGCCCGCCACGGCTTCGCGTGCTTGGCGCCAGACGTCCTCGTTGAGGTTGATCTTCTGGTAGGCGGCAGCGTCACCTTCGTTGGGCGGGAGGGATGGCTGCCTCCTGTTTCCTCCGTTTTCACCCCGCGGGTTGGGTGGTGGTATGTGTGCACCCGAACCTGGTGGTTGTTGTTCCACGTCGCTTTGGATGACCACGGCACATTGGTAGCGTCCGCGGATCGGATCGATGCTACTCCAGCTTTCGGATCCGGAACCGTAGGTTCCCTCGTCCGATGGGGGGCCGCACAGATCTGAATTGCAGCTGCTGCTGTCGTATGACTCGTCTGTCGGCGTTGGCGTGCGTAGCACGTTGGGATACGGTGCCCATGAGGCGGGCCTGATTGATGGCAGTGGCACCCGCTCTTGAATGCGGAGAGTGCCGGTCTGTCCTACCTGGAAGCAGAAGCTACCAAACAGAACCTCAAGCCCGTCGCCTACGGGGCTCGAAATCCTTCATAGTGGCTGGCGAGTTGGCGGTGAAGTCGAAAGCGCCGAAGAGGAGATGTCTCTCCGCCGTCATCCTCTTCGGATTCGGTTGAGCACGCGCGTTTGGCGCGTGCCTTGTCGACCTTGTGTTGAGCGAGGTCGCTTCAGGTGTCGTAGTCGCGGCTGCGACGTCGCAGACTTTTCCGTCGTCGAGGTAGATCGTGCTCGTCTTCCTCCTCGTCGAATGAGGGCGTGGGGCAACGGTTGAATCTAACCACACCTTTCTATTTCGGCTCCGCAGGAGCCTCATTGTGGAGCGCAGCTCCGACGAGTCTGAGTCTGGCTAGTGCGTACTTGTGCATAGCTCTCTTCAGGTCCCCCACCGGAGGTGGATGGGACGCGAGATATGTGGTGGCTTCCATGATCGCAGCTTGAGGCGTCTTCGGTATGACGTTGTCGTTGACGTCCATCTCCATGAAGGATGTGTTAAGGGTTCGGGTGACCTCGCAACGTGAAGCGGGGTCCATGTTATCCGTGCGAGAGCGATGCTTGTTAGCATTGTTGCCGTGCGAGCTGGAGCCGCCAGCGGCGGAGAGCGCAGCTCGCCGCACGCTAGACTCTGAAGCCGCTTGCTTGCGTTTGTCGAGCTCCTCCTGTAGCTTCACCTGCCTGTTGTGCTCGCCGATGAGGAGGAGGTGATATGCCATCAGCAGGTCCCGTGAAGAATTCACAGGTAGGATCTTGTTGCCCGCCACGGCTTCGCGTGCTTGGCGCCAGACGTCCTCGTTGAGGTTGATCTTCTGGTAGGCGGCAGCGTCACCTTCGTTGGGCGGGAGGGATGGCTGCCTCCTGTTTCCTCCGTTTTCACCCCGCGGGTTGGGTGGTGGTATGTGTGCACCCGAACCTGGTGGTTGTTGTTCCACGTCGCTTTGGATGACCACGGCGCATTGGTAGCGTCCGCGGATCGGATCGATGCTACTCCAGCTTTCGGATCCGGAACCGTAGGTTCCCTCGTCCGATGGGGGGCCGCACAGATCTGAATTGCAGCAGCTGTTGTCGTATGACTCGTCTGTCGGCGTTGGCGTGCGTAGCACGTTGGGATACGGTGCCCATGATGCGGGCCTGATTGATGGCAGTGGCACCCGCTCTTGAAGGCGGAGAGTGCCGGTCTGTCCTACCTGGAAGCAGAAGCTACCAAACAGAACCTCAAGCCCGTCGCCTACGGGGCTCGAAATCCTTCATAGTGGCTGGCGAGTTGGCGGTGAAGTCGAAAGCGCCGAAGAGGAGATGTCTCTCCGCCGCCGAGGAGTTGTAGATCGCATTGGTTGGGACCGTCACGATCGCACAATCAGCGTCCCCAGTTCCCATAGACGGCGCCAATTGACGAGGTTCGATCTCGTCAATGCCCATTGTTATGAGCTTGGGTTTTGGAGAAGACGGGGATGCTGAAGATCGCATAACGGTTAACAGGCAAGCAACCAGGGGACACGAGATTTACCCAGGTTCAGGCCCCCGGAGGGAAAACCCTACTCCTGCTTGTCTGCTCTTGATTTTGGCTGAACCGAGAAGTACAGGGGTGCGCAGATGCAATCTGGCGTGGAGGTGTGTATGCGGTGAGAAGTTGCCCTCCTCGTCGTGCCCTCCTAGCCTTTATATAGAGATAGGCAGGTCTCGGGCACATATCGAGTCGGTTACAAGTTAGGGTTTGCCCCTTTGAATATTCTATCTACTCTAGTCTTGCTCTCCAAGGATCTGAAGACGCCATGGGCTTGGGCCACCCGAAAATCTCCACAGGCCGAGTATATTCTCGTGGGCCTTCCTTGGGCTGGACCGGGTATGCTAATATTGCGTACCCGTAGGGTATAACCATGTCAGGACCGGCCTCCGCCTTCCCCAAGGACGGTGATAGGGAGTTGGAGCTCGACCGGCCTCCTCCTCCCGCGAGGACTAGCACTGGGGTTGACTGTCAGGGATCATGGCCGCCGGGGATCGCGCGCCGCCGCTAGAGATCGCGGCCGCCTCCCGTCGGGGATGCCTGCCAGGGATCGAGGCCGCTGGGATGCCTGCCTGGGATCGCGCGGCCGCCTCCCGATGGATATTGCGGGCGCTGGGGTTGCGGCCAGGGAGAACGCGGAGATTGCAAGCACGGGGGCGCTGGGCCTCCCGACGGAGATTGCGGGATCCCGCGCGGCCAGGGAGATCGCGGGAGCCGGAGATCGTGGCCGGCGGAGATCGCGGGCAGACTCCGGGATTTTGAAATTTGGATTTGAATAGGGTCAATTTGTAACGTTTTGAAAATAAATGGATTTGTTTGTAAAATTATGATTGTACAGTGCTCGTGTCAGTTAATTCGGACCGGAGGGAGTATGGTACTTTATTTTTGGTAAAATGCCACAGCAACTCATGCCACTGTTTTTAAAACCAGTCTTTTTTTAGATTGATCACATTCTTTTTTGAGAAAGTTAAATCTATGGCAATTTCTTTCACTTTTTGCACACTTCTTCCTAAATTCTCAGCCATCCAGCCTCCAAAATGCGTCATCACTATTCACTTCCACATCGTCATCGTCTCTCACTCGTCATGTTATATTATCACATTGGACCGAGCATTCAATCTAAACAACAATAATACATCCAACCATGTTTAATGATCGACGCTTGCCCAGTGGCTAGAGCGAGCAATAAATGCATTGAAATCCTATCGCTAGATAAGCATCCCGCCTCGCAACGCAAAGCGCTTATTCCGACCGCTAATCTAGCGAGCTCGTAGCGACTAGCCGCACTAAAACTGCTTCCCGCAGGAAAAAAACCCCATGCATCAGCATTTAAGTTTGTCGACGCTACACACAATCCCGGGATCAATCGGAGACAGACCAATACGATCGGAAAAAATCGGCTACCGCCTAATCTTAACGTCTCCGATGTAATTGCCCTAACTCTAGGGAGGCCTTAGATCCCTCCGTTTTCGCTTCAAAATTGTTGGTTCCGGCTTTCTACATGCATCAAGCACCTCGTTAAGATCCTACTCAAACTCTGCCATGGTCGGCGATGCTTCCGCCTCTCAGTTGACCGACACTCGAGCTTGATGTTGGCTACGTCCTAGTTAGAGAAAAAAAATGGAATGTAATACGTCGCATACTTCAGATATTTTGATTATTTAACCGCGTGTTTCTACATTGTTGAAACAATGGTAGCCCTATAAGTCTATGGCTCTGAATATGCAGACATGATTTTTTCTTTATAAAAGCAAATATGTTCACTTATCCATGTTGTTTTAGGCATTGCTTATTATTGCACACCAGCTATCATAATAAGTACATAATGTATCCCAACAAGATGAAATACTGTACCTTGATACATATAAAAAAAACTCCAAGTTTTGACACTACACACATGGTTTGAATGTTTTTTAGCATTTTTACCGGTCAAACATTTTTTAGGTTTGGTCATCCACAAAAAAATGACCCGTAGTTTCTAAAACACCAAGGTAATATTTACTAGATTTCCCGTAAAATACTTCCAATATGTATTATCAATTACCGGTGGTGTAACATATTTGGACAGAGAAACCGATGGTTAAAATATAATCTTGAAGCCACTATCGATGTTCTCAAAGGCCTATGTTGCGTTGGAGCAAATATAAAGGCCTATGTACGTCGAGGCGACGGACGTTTTCTCGCACGAGTAAATAAGTTCCAAATGGAAAATGCATATTCTCTTCGCCGCAAAGTGCTGCAGCAGAGCAGTTCCTTCTCTGTTCGAACTGGGCGCAGCGATATTTCGACATCAAGACATTATTCCATCTTTTTTTGTTTTTTGAAGTCTAGACATTATTCCATCTGGGGAAAAGAGAAGGAAGACAGAGACTGCACGGCCCACGGGAAAGGTCAATCACGCTTTGAATCTGGGTCCGGTTGACCTAGGAACTGAGCATGCAAGCGTAAGCTGGGCTCTTTTGTATGGGCTGATGGTAGCTAAGTTTACTGCTTCTTGGATGGCCCATACTATAATATGGGCTCCTATCCATAACAAACCCATCCTACTTTATGTTTTGCAACAAAACACCCAATCCTACTCTATGGAAAAATTCCTCAGTATGGGAAAATTTCGACCAAATTTTAATAGGAAAAATCATTAGCTACTGTAATAATAGATCAGTATAATTAGATACCGTTGCACATTCATATGATATCTAAATGATACTATAAATGTTGACATTTTTTATACTCCCTCCGTCTCAAAATAGATGTCTCAAGTTTTTCAAAATTTGAATGAATCTATATATTAAATATTGTGTAAATTCACCTAAATTTTAGCAAATCCGAGACATCTATTTTGAGACGGAGAAAGTATAAACAGTACCAAATTCTACATTGTTAGGCTTAAAAAAGGTTTTATAGGTCTTTTTGAGGAGCGGAATGAGTAACCGGAAGCTTGACCCTTCTATTACTTAGAGTGGTTTCCATGATCCTTCTCTTTTCATCTACAAATGTTTATTTTGTAAAAAATATATTTTTGGACCTTCCAAGAGATCACCATTTTTACCCATACTATATAAAGAAGAGATAAGAAAAAAGGGGAACAAAAGGTTCGCAAAGCTACAAAAGCGAAATTAAAATATAGCAAAAATGATCGCGATAATTTACAGCAGCGCCCATGACAACAAGGGAATGAGGGGAGATTAGCATGTGGCTACCTCCATGCCCCAAAAGAAGGCGTATAAATTTTTCCAGATTTAGACAATATAAATTTTGACGAAATATGTAGAAACATCTAACGATATCTATAATACTAGTAGATATCATATGAAAACATTATGTCATGATACATCTAATGATATGTCATGTAAACATTGATATTTTTCTCTAAAACTTGGTCAAACTTTACATTTAGCCGTATTTTGATGAACGGAGGGAGTGGTAGCTAAGAGCATCTCTAGCAGAATTATCCGCCAAACCTTAAAAAGATAAGGGTTGAGTTTTTGCTTCGACAACAAACCACAAATTAAAACCTTAAACATATGAATTTGAAACATTTGTAGGAAATTTCACATAGTTCGTCCGTAGTTCATCGCGATCATACATACAAAATGCGAGAAATTTACTACGCGGGGATCTGCTGCCTTCTCCGCCCTAACCCTAAATCCGCACACAAAATTTAGGTTCACCGAAGCTTCAGGGTGCGGTGGCGACGGTACCGGCGACAGGCTTCACTCGTTGTCGTCGTCGACAGGGTCAACAAACTTCTCCGCCTGCAGCGTACGCTCAATCTCCCACTTGATGGCTATACGCGTGGTTGACGTGGGGCCTGTTGGGAACCCCAAGAACAAGGTGTGAAGCAGCACAGCAACAAGTTTTCCCTCAATAAGAAACCGAGGTTATCGAATTAGTAGGAGGAAGAAGACGTCACACAGGTGTTGTAAGCAACGCGAAGACCTACACAACACAAACTCAAGACTTTGCCCCAACGAATCAGTGAGGTTGTCAAGCTCACCGGTTTGCTGTAACAAAGGATTAGACGTATGGTGTGGAACATAATGGTTTGCAGCAAGTAAACAGGTAACAGTGGAAGCTGTATCAATGGTAAAGATTGGACCGGGGTCCATAGTTCACTGGAGATGCTCTCCTTAGATAAACAACATGGCATAAAGGATAAACAAATTACATCAGGGCAATTGATAGGAACTGAGCAAGGCATAACAATGCAATACCAGACAAAAAATCCCATGAAATTCGATTGGGCAATACAACAATATACTGTAGGGGTTCGTAGCATGGAAAACAAAAAAATTCTACCGCATGCACACAAACAAACCAAGATCTATCTACTAGATTGTAGCAACGAGTCGATAGAGGAAATCACCCTCGAAGATTCCAAAGCGGTTAACGAGAGCAGATTCTCGTGAGTGATGTAGTCATACTCTTGCTGATCTCAAGATCGCGTAGACGATCCTTCCGGCGCTGCGTAACGGCAGCGCTTCCGCAGTCGGTCACACGTTCGGTACTTGATGAAGACCTTCCTCTCCCTTGTTCCAGCAGGCAGCAGAGGTAGTAGCACTCTCCTCGTGATTCCGGCAGCACGACGGCGTTGTGTCGGAAGTAGAGGGGAGATCTCGTAGGGCTTCGCCTTAAGCCGGAGCGAGTATGATGGAGTATGAGAGAGGCCTTGGCGATCTACGGTTTAGAGGGCTTCGCCTTAAGCCGGAGCGACTATTGGAGATATGCCCTAGAGGCAATAATAAATGTAGTTATTATTATAACTTTGTGTTTATGATAAATGTTTACATTCATACTATAACAGTATTAACAAGGAAACAGTAATACTTGTGTGATTTGTAAACTAAATTAGAGTCCCTGGTAAAGCCTCTTTATAATACTAGCTTGTTGGTTAATAAATGATTGTGGTTTCCCTATCATGAACATTGAGATGTTATTAAAAACAAGACCATATCGTTAGGAGAATGATATGATGGACATACTCCTATAGATAAGCGTAGCATAAAGATCAAGTCATTTTAATAGTTCAATTGCTATATGCTTTCTGATACATAGTAACCTAATTCCTTCGAACATGAGATCATGCTTATCACCATCACCGGAAAGATGCTTTGATGACATCAAACACCACACCGTAACTGGGTGGCTATAAAGGTGGCATTGAGTGTTTGGAAAGTATTGGTTGAGACACATGGATCAAGAGTGGGATTTGTCCATCCATATGACGGATAGATATACTCTGGGCCCTCTCGGTGGAATGTCATCCAATTAGCTTGCAAGCATGTGACTAGCTCACAAGGGATCACATATCACGGGAACGAGAAAAGAGTACTTATCAGTAACGAGGTTGAACTAGGTATGCAGAGATACCGACGATCAAAACCTCGGATAAGTAAACTATCGTGAGATAAAGGGAAATTGGTATCGTATGTAAGTGGTTCATTCGATCGCAAAGTAATCCTAGAAATATGTGGGAGCCATATGAATTTCCAGATTCCTCTATTGGTTATTGTTCGGAGAAGTGTCTCGATCATGTCCGCTTAATTCACGAACCGTAGGGAGACACACTTAAGGATTCGACGTTGTTGAGTAGTTATGGAATGATGAGTAAGAGATCGAATGTTTTTCGGAGTCCCGGATGGGATCCGGGATATCACGAGGAGATCCGGAATGGTCCGGAGAATAATATTCATATAAGGAAAGTCCTGTTTCGGGGTTGGAGAATGGTTCCGGTGTTTTCATCGGGAATGTTCTAGAAGGTTCCGGAATGTCCGGCACTTCGGAGGGGAAGGGTACATGAATGTGTCATAACAAGTTGGAATGGTTGCATCATGTACTAGGTGTCATCGCTGAGCAAAATAAAGGGATAAATCCAATCCTAGTTTGAAAAGTCAAACGTCAATTTGAAAAGTCAAACAGCTATTTTGCTTGGTGGAGGGAGAGTAGGAAACCTACTTGGGGAAGAAGTCCCTCTCCCTCCACCGCCGGCCAAGGAGGCCGAGTTGGGGAGGGACTCTCCTCCCCTTGGCCGCGCCCTCCCACCTATATAAGGAGGGGCAGGGCTGCCCCTCCAAGATCTACACCTTGCCCTCTCCAAACCCTAGCCCTAAGCCGCCGGCGCCACCACCTCCTGCTACTGCCGCCGCCGCTTAGGGCAAACCCTAGCCGCCGACTTGGGCTTCCCCAAGACCTAGCCACCGGCCTAGCCCTCTCTCCTTGGTGCATCTAAACCCTAGATCACCGAGGCCTCTCTCATAGTCCACCATAATCGCTCCGGCTTAAGGCGAAGCCCTGCGAGATCTCCCCTCTACTTCCGGTACCACGCCGTCGTGCTGCCGGAATCGTGAGGAGAGTGCTACAACCTCCGCTGCCTGCTGGAACAAGGGAGAGGAAGGTCTTCATCGAGTACCGAACGTGTGACCGACTGCGGAAGCGCTGCCGAAACGCAGCGTCGGAAGGATCGTCTACACGATCTTGAGATCGGCAAGAGTACGACTACATCACCCACGAGAATCCGCTCCCGTTAAACACTTTGGAATCTTCGAAGGTGAGTTATTCTATCGACTCATTGCTACAATCTAGTAGATAGATCTTGGCTTGTTTGTTTGTATGCGGTAGAATTTTTTTGTTTTCCATGCTACGAACCCCTACAGTGGTATCAGAGCCGTGTCTATATGTAGATATGTTGCACGAGTAGAACACAATGGTCATTGTGGGCGGTGGTGCTTTTATTATCAATTGCTTCTTGTGTACTTTGCATCTTCCGGTATGATGGGATGAAGCGGCCCGGGCTAACCTTACATGACATCGTTCATGAGACTTGCTCCACGCTCAACATGCAACTTGTATTGCATAAGTGGCTTTGCGGGTGTCTGTCTCTCCCATTATAGTATAGATCCAATTTACAACAGGCACTTGATAGTTCAAACATCAACATTGTGGTTCTTGTTCGTAAGTTAGATCGACACTTATTGAAAGCCCCAAACCACGTAAAATATGCAAAGAAATTAGAGGCGTCTAACTTTGTTTTGCAGGGGTGTGTTGTGATGTGATATGGCCATGATTGTGATTATATTTGATGTATGCAATGTTACTTATTGTAAGTTGGCAACCGGCAGGAGCCATATGGTTGTCTTTAATTTCTGTTAAGACCCACGTGTCTATTCAAAGTAGTTGTAATAGTTAAAGCTGGTGGACGACAACCATGGAGTAGCGTCATTGACCTTGATGCAATGCCGGTGATGATGGAGATCATGTTCGTGCTTGAAGATGTAGATCAGAAGCACAAATAAGAAAGGCCATATCATATCACATATTATGAATTGCATGTGATGTTAATCCTTTATGCATCTTGTATTGCTTAGTTAACGACGGTAGCATTATAAGATGATCCCTCATGCACATAAATTTCAAGTTCTAAAGTGTTCATCCTTAGTAAGCACCGTTGCTAAAGCTTGTTGTTTCGAAGCACCACGTGATGATCGGGTGTACTAGATTCTGCAAGTGTATACAACGTGAGCAAGCCAGATTTGCTCATGCGGAAGCTAAGGTTTGATCTTGACGAGCCTAGCATGTACAGACATGGTCTCGGAACACGGATCACCGAAAGGTAAAGCATGAATCATATAGTAGATATGATGAACATGTCGATTGTTCGCCATTGAAGCTACATCAACTCTCGTGATGATCGGTTTTGATGTGGTGGATTTGGTTCGTGTGATCACTAAAACAATGTGAGGGATATTGTTTTGAGTGGGAGTTCACCTAGATTAGTTTAACTATTAATTAGAACTCAATTTGTCATAAACTTAGTCTAAACTATTGCAAATATGTTGTAGATCAATGGCGGCCCCTACCATCAATTTTAATGCGTTCCTAGAGAAATAAAATTTGAAAAACAATGGAAGCAACTTTGCGGATTGGTTCCGCAATTTGAGGATTGTCCTCAATGCTGGTAATTTGACCTATGCGCTGGATGCACCGCTGGGTGACCCGCCTGTAGCTGATTCTACCGATGAAGTAAAGAATGTTTACCTCGCTCGGAAGAATCAGTACTCCACAGTTCAGTGTGCTATCTTGTATGGTTTAGAATCAGAGCTTCAGAAAAGGTTTGAGAATTCAGACCCACATGATATTGTCCGTGAACTCAAATTGATTTTTGTGACTCACGCGGCAGTTGAGAGCTATGAGGCTTCTGAAAAGTTCTTTAACTGCAAGATGGAAGAGGGCAGCTCCGTCAGTGAGCATGTGCTTAAGATGTCTGGGCACGCAAACAAACTCCAAAGCTTGGGTATAGTGATTCCTAATGCTTTGGGGATTTACCATGTCCTCCAATCATTACCACCAAGTTACAAGAACTTTGTGATGAACTACAATATGCAAAGCATGAACAAGCAGTTGCCAGAACTCTTCTCCATGTTAAAATCTGCAGAAGTGGAGATCAAGAAAGAGCACCAAGTGTTGATGGTCAATAAGACCACAAAATTCAAGAAAGGCAAGTCTAAGCAAAAGGGACACTTCAAGAAGGGTGGTAAGAGAGTTACCGCACCGACGAAGAATACTAAGGCTGGACCTAAGCCTGATACTGAGTGCTTTTACTGCAAGGGAGAAGGTCACTGGAAGCGGAATTGCCCAAAGTACTTGGCGGATTTGAAGAATGGCAACATCAAGAAGAAAGGTATATCTGATATACATGTTATTGATGTGTATCTAACTAGTACTCATAGTAGTGCCTGGGTATTTGATACTGGTTCGGTTGCTCATATTTGTAACTCGAAACAGGTACTGCAGAATAAACGGAAGCTAGCGAAGAACGAGGTGACGATGCGCGTGGGAAATGGATCAAAGGTTGATGTGATCGCGGTCGGCACGCTACCTCTTCATCTACTATCGGGATTAGTTTCATACTTAAATAATTGTTATTTGGTGCCTGCGTTAAGCATGAACATTATATCGGGATCTTGTTTATTGCGAGACGGTTACTTGTTTAAGTCCGAGAATAATGGTTGTTCGATTTATATGAGTAATATGTTTTATGCACATGCACCTTTAATAGATGGTCTATTCTTATTGAATCTCTATAGTGGAAATACACATATTAATAACATTGAAGCTAAACATTTGAAATTGAGCGATAACTCGACCTATATGTGGCACTGTCGTCTTGGTCACATTGGAGTGAAGCGTGTGAAGAAACTCCATTACGATGGACTTCTTGAATCACTTGATTTCGAATCACTTGAAAGATGTGAAGCATGTCTGATGGGTAAAATGACTAAGACTCCATTTTCTGGTATGATGGAGCGAGCTACGGACTTATTGGAAATCATACATACCGATGTGTGTGGTCCAATGAGTGTAGCATCGCGCGGTGGTTATCGTTATGTTCTTACCTTCACGGATGACTTGAGTATATATGGGTATATCTATTTCATGAAACATAAGTCCGAAACTTTTGAGAAGTTTAAGGAATTTCAAAGTGAGGTGGAGAATCAATGTAACAAGAAGATTAAATTTCTACGTTCTGATCGTGGAGGTGAATATCTAAGTTACGAGTTTGGCGAGCATTTGAAGAAATGTGGAATACTTTCACAATTGACACCGCCGGGAACACCACAGCGTAATGGTGTGTCCGAACATCGTAATCGAACTCTCTTAGATATGGTTCGTTCTATGATGTCACTTACAGATTTACCGCTATCATTTTGGGGTTATGCATTAGAAACAGCTGCATTCACTTTAAATAGGGCACCATCTAAATCCGTTGAAACGACACCGTATGAAGTATGGTTTGGGAAGAAACCTAAATTGTCGTTCCTTAAAGTTTGGGGTTGCGAAGCCTATGTAAAGAATTTACAGCCGGACAAGCTTGAACCCAAAGCGAAAAAATGCGTCTTCATAGGATACCCAAAGGAAACTATTGGGTATACCTTCTATCATAGATCCGAAGGCAAAATCTTCGTTGCCAAGAATGGATCCTTTCTAGAGAAGGAATTTCTCTCGAAAGAAGTGACTGGAAGGAAAATAGAACTTGACGAGGTTGTCGAACCTTCTCTCGAACTTGCGAGTAGCGCAACACCGGAAGAAGTTCCTGTGGTGCCTGCACCAATAAGAGAGGAAGCTAATGATGATGATCATGAAACTTCGGTTGTAGTTGCTACAGAACCTCGCAGGTCAACGAGAACTCGTACCACTCCTGATTGGTATGATCCCGTTATGAGCGTCATGTTGGTGGACAACACCGATGACCCTGCGACATATGAGGAAGCGATGATGAGCCCAGATTCCAATAAATGGCAAGAAGCCATGAAATCCAAGATTGGATCCATGTACGAAAACCAAGTATGGACTTTGGTGGACTTACCGGATGGCCGGAAGGCTGTCGAGAATAAATGGATTTTCAAGAAGAAAACATATGCTGATGGTAATGTTACTGTCTATAAAGCTCGACTTGTCGCAAAAGGGTTTCGACAAATTCAAGGAGTTGACTACGATGAGACCTTCTCACCAGTAGCGAAGCTAAAGACTGTGAGGATTATGTTAGCAATCGCTGCATATTATGATTATGAGATATGGCAGATGGATGTCAAAACAGCGTTCCTCAATGGAGACATTGATGAAGAGTTGTATATGATGCAACCCAAAGGTTTTGTCGATCCTAAAGATGCTAACAAGGTATGCAAACTTCAACGGTCCATATATGGATTGAAGCAAGCATCCCGAAGTTGGAATCAACGTTTTGATAAAGTAATCAAAAGTTTTGGTTTTATACAAACTTATGGAGAAGCTTGTATTTACAAGAAAGTGAATGGGAGCTCTGTAGCATTCTTAATACAATATGTAGATGACATATTGTTGATTGGGAATGATGTAGACCTTCTTAATAGTGTTAATGAATATTTGAATAATAGTTTTTCAATGAAAGATCTTGGCGAAGCAGCTTATATATTAGGCATAAAGATTTATAGAGATAGATCGAGACGCCTAATATCGTTGTCACAAAGTACATATTTGGACAAAGTTCTAAAGAGGTTTGGAATGATAGATAGCAAGAAAGGGTTCTTGCCCATGTTGCCCAATACGACCTTGAGTAAAACTCAAAGTCCAACAACGGAAGAAGATAGAGAAAGGATGAGTAAAACTCCCTATGCCTCAGCCATAGGTTCTCTAATGTATGCCATGCTATGTACTAGACCCGACATTGCATATGTTGTTAGTTTGACTAGCAGGTATCAAAGTGATCCAGGAGTGGATCATTGGACAGCGGTCAAAAACATCCTTAAGTACTTGAGAAGAACTAAGGATATGGTTCTTTCTTATGGAGGTGATGAACAGCTCGTTGTTAATGGTTACACCGATGCTAGTTGGAACACCGATCCGGATGATTCTAAATCACAATCTGGATACGTATTTATTTTGAATGGTGCAGCAGTTAGCTGGAGGAGTGCAAAGCAAAGCGTTGTGGCGAGATCTTCAACTGAATCGGAATACATGGCTGCTTCGGAGGCTTCACAACAAGCGATATGGATGAAAGAGTTCATTACAGAGCTCGGTGTGGTTCCAAGTGCGCTGGACCCAATGTCTATCTACTGTGATAACATGGGCGTCATAGCCAATGCGCAAGAACCAAGGTCACACAAGAAGCTGAAGCACATCAAGCTACGTTTCCACGCTATTCGAGAACATGTCCAAGATGGTGACATAAAGATTTGCAAAGTACACACAGATCTGAATATGGCGGATCCGTTGACTAAACCTCTTCCGAGGGCAAAACATGACCAACACCAAACTGCCATGGGTGTTCGGTATATTACCATGTAATCTAGATTAGTTGACTCTAGTGCAAGTGGGAGACTGTTGGAGATATGCCCTAGAGGCAATAATAAATGTAGTTATTATTATATCTTTGTGTTTATGATAAATGTTTACATTCATACTATAATAGTATTAACAAGGAAACATTAATACTTGTGTGATTTGTAAACTAAATTAGAGTCCCTAGTAAAGCCTCTTTATAATACTAGCTTGTTGGTTAATAAATGATTGTGGTTTCCCTATCATGAACATTGAGATGTTATTAACAACAAGATCATATCGTTAGGAGAATGATATGATGGACATACTCCTATAGATAAGCGTAGCATAAAGATCAAGTCATTTTAATAGTTCAATTGCTATATGCTTTCTGATACATAGTAACCTAATTCCTTCGAACATGAGATCATGCTTATCACCATCACCGGAAGGATGCTTTGATGACATCAAACACCACACCGTAACTGGGTGGCTATAAAGGTGGCATTGAGTGTTTGGAAAGTATTGGTTGAGACACATGGATCAAGAGTGGGATTTGTCCATCCATATGACGGATAGATATACTCTGGGCCCTCTCGGTGGAATTTCATCCAATTAGCTTGCAAGCATGTGACTATCTCACAAGGGATCACATATCACGGGAACGAGAAAATAGTACTTATCAGTAACGAGGTTGAACTAGGTATGCAGAGATACCGACGATCAAAACCTCGGATAAGTAAACTATCGTGAGACAAAGGGAAATTGGTATCGTATGTAAGTGGTTCATTCGATCGCAAAGTAATCGTAGAAATATGTGGGAGCCATATGAATTTCCAGATTCCTCTATTGATTATTGTTCGGAGAAGTGTCTCGATCATGTCCGCATAATTCACGAACCGTAGGGAGACACACTTAAGGATTCGATGTTGTTGAGTAGTTATGGAATGATGAGTAAGAGACCGAATGTTGTTCGGAGTCTCCTATGGGATCCGGGATATCACGAGGAGATCCGGAATGGTCCGGAGAATAAAATTCATATAAGGAAAGTCCTGTTTCGGGGTTGGAGAATGGTTCCGGTGTTTTCATCGGGACTAGAAGGTTCCAGAATGCCCGGCAGTTCGGAGGGAAAGGGTACATGAATGTGTCATAACAAGTTGGAATGGTTGCATTATGTACTATGTGTCATCGCTGAGCAAAATAAAGGGATAAATCAAATCCTAGTTTGAAAAGTCAAACGCCAGTTTGAAAAGTCAAACGGCTATTTTGCTTGGTGGAGGGAGAGTAGGAAACCTACTTGGGGAGGAAGTCCCTCTCCCTCCACCGCCGGCCAAGGAGGCCAAGTTGGGGAGGGACTCCCCTCCCCTTGGCCGCGCCCTCCCACCTATATAAGGAGGGGCAGGGCTGCCCCTCCAAGATCTACACCTTGCCCTCTCCAAACCCTAGCCCTAAGCCGCCGGCGCCACCACCTCCTGCTGCTGCCGCCGCCTCCTAGGGCAAACCCTAGCCGCCGACTTGGGCTTCCCCAAGCCCTAGCCGCCGGCCTAGCCCTCTCTCCTTGGTGCGTCTAAACCCTAGATCACCGAGGCCTCTCTCATAGTCCACCATACTCGCTCCGGCTTAAGGCGAAGCCCTGCGAGATCTCCCCTCTACTTCCGGTACCACGCCGTCGTGCTACCGGAATCGCGAGGAGAGTGCTACAACCTCCGCTGCCTGCTGGAACAAGGGAGAGGAAGGTCTTCATCGAGTACCGAACGTGTGACCGACTGCGGAAGCGCTGCCGGAACGCAGCGCCGGAAGGATCGTCTACACGATCTTGAGATCGGCAAGAGTACGACTACATCACCCACGAGAATCCGCTCTCGTTAAACACTTTGGAATCTTCGAGGGTGAGTTATTCTATCGACTCATTGCTACAATCTAGTAGATAGATCTTGCCTTGTTTGTTTGTATGCGGTAGAATTTTTTTTGTTTTCCATGCTATGAACCCCTACATCCACTTGTTCCATGAAAAAGAGATCGTTGTTTTCTCCCTAGTAGGAACAACACATCTACAACCGAAGAGATTTCTATCACTTTCCTTAGAAACTAGAGGCATAAACCCACTATCGAGCATAAATACCCCTCTTGGAGTCACTAGCAACTACTTGGCCAAGATAGCTACTAACAACGGAGAGCATGCAAGATCACAAACAACACAGACATAATATAATCAAATAGACAATACCATTAATCAATATGACATAGTAATCTCAATATCCATCGGATCCCCGCAAACACACAACATGCATGATTACAAATATATTAGATCTTGATCATGAACGGAGCTCACAAGATCTATACATAAAAGCATAAGGAGGAGATACAACCATCTAGCTACTACATGGACCCATAGTCCAAGGTGGAACTACTCACGCATCATACCGGAGAAGAAGGCCTCCGGGATGATCTCCCCTCCGGCAGGTTGCCGGGAAGAGCTTCAGATCCCCCCGATCTAGGGACGACGGTGGCGGCGGCTACAGAAGGTTTCGTGGAGTTTTGATCGGTGCCTAGGGTTTCTGCATCGGAGGCTTCTTATAGGCGAAGAGGCGAGGCTGGGAGACGGCCAGAGGGCCCACACCCTACCCAGGCGTGGGATAGGGCCCACCCACGCCTAGGGGGGTGTGGCGGCCCTGGTTCGCCTCCCCGTCTCTCCTCTGGAATTCGTGTCACCCACGGTAAAATATTGACTTTGGCTTTTGTCCTGTCCAATTCCGAGAATATTGATTTTCTGCCTTTCTGAAACCAAAAACAGAAGAAAACAGGCAACTGGCACTGTGACAACTTGTTAATAGGTTAGTTCCAGAAAAGATATAAAAACACCTTAAAGTGTAGACAAAGCAAAGCAAAGTAGATACAAAACAAGCATGAAGCATAAAAAATTATAGATACGTTTCCGACATATCACGACTCCACCTGCTTCTGGCGGAGCTGGCGCTCGCTGGTGAGCCCTTGCTCGAGGAAGAGGTCGTTGAGCTCCACATCCCGCTGCTCTTGCCTACGCCGGTTCTCCACCTTGGCTGCGCTCCGCTGCATGATCACGGCGGTGATGCATTCGAAGGAGGCATCATATGATGTAGTCCTCCTCGCCGATGAAGACATTGTACGCCACCGGGTCGTAGCCTTCGATCTCCTCCTCTTTCTTCGGCGACAGTAGACGAGCAAGCTCTCCAGACGAGCTCCCCTCTCCCGACCGGCGCCGATAGTTGGCCTCCTCCACTTAGCGGCAGCAGATCTTGTGAGGCACCGGAGCTTGGCAGTAGATGAAGTGGAGGGAGGCGCGCTTCCATGCACCGTCAGAGTGCACACAACGATGGTGCTCCTCCTCCGAGTCGGAGACGATGTCGTGCGGCGGCAGGACAAAGTGGCGGAACGACCCACCTGGCCTTCCCCACTCCGCTCGAGCTCCTATGATTGTACATCATGACGGCGCGTTGCCAGATCTGCTAAGGAGCGGCTCTAATTTCTCGTGAAAGCAAGCAAATTTGATCGGCAGTGCGCGGGTGAAAAAGCGACGGGTCGGGAATCTTATCCGCCCGTCGAAACCTTAGATATAAAGGCAAGGGTGGTTTTTCAGTGCCTATAAAACAAATACGGTATGGACATTGTATACGTGTCTGTTTTGGCAAGAAAAATACTAGGCCGAGCCCTTATACCGGCCAGAGTTTTAAGGATTTGGCTATTTCAAAGGATCCGCTAGAGATGTTCTAAGATGGCCAAAATCATCCATTCACTATGAAAGAAAACGGTAATAACGAATCATCCACGAGAATACACTTGTTAATTACTCTCTCCATTCACTAATATAGAACATTTTCGCAAACTAACTTAGCTTGTCAAAATATTTTGTATTAGTGAACATAGAAAACAGTACTCCGTCTGATCCAAATTAATAGACTTAGCTTTCTTAAGATTCAAATGCATCTAGCACTAAAACATGTGTAGACCTCCAAATCTAAACCCTAAATTTGAGTTCATTCATTTATATCGGAAGGAGTATTCATTTGTGAAATACAGCACGTGGCTGTGCGCATGGGTTCGTACCGTGTGGGACGGGATCCGGGAGACCGGGGCACAGCGTCCACGGTCCACCAATGGAGAAAACCAGTGGTAGATGGCAACGCGTGAGATCTGAGAATCAACAAACGTGCCAGACACATACTAATATGCAGATTAAGCAGCGAATCCAAAAAGGCAAAACATGGCCCCATCCATCCTTGTTTTCTCGCTGATCATCATCACAAACCTCTTTCATTCACACTGGGTCAGTACAGTAGCTTCGCGCTTTATTTAGCTTCAGCGTCGCCCATGCAGCTGAGACTGTCAGCAGATGATCCTCCATGGAATGGAACCAAAAAGATCTGCCCTCCTCAATCGCTCAGATCCAGCACGTGCGCGAAAGCGACGTTGCTGCTGCATGCAGAGAAGCCAAATGGCAAAGGACCATCTTACCCGTCCTTGTCTCGTTGATCACCTGCACTAAACCAGCGATTTTCTTTGCTTACCATTCATCGCTGTCATTGTCTGAACTCTGAACGAAACCTCTTCCTTAGCCTTGTCCCTGCCACGCGCGTTGCTGTTGTTGTACGTTAAGGATCAGTAATCTTTAGCTTAATCAGCTACACCTTCCGATGCATAATAAGTGTCACTGATGTAGTACTAGCACTAGCATAACTTTATACTGAATCAGCTACACTTATTACGGATCTGAGGGAGTACTATAGTAGTTCATGGTTGTTGAAGAAAAGAGATTACCACTGTAAATTGTGTCCTTTAAACCGGGATAGAGGGAGTAGCAAGGTAAGAAAGCTTGGTACCCACCAACTCCAAGGACAGATGTTGTGATTAAGCTAGTTGGCAGAGTTCATAATAGTCTCAGCAAAAGAAAACTACGGATACCCACCAACAGCCAAGAATTATCACTGTTTTCCTGTATTGGTCTCTGCTGAACCTCAAGGCCAATGGCAGAATCAACATCTCATAATTACTCGACTCTTTTGAGGAAGCTTAATTTCTCGGAACGAGATCATTCATTTATTTGATCACCTAGTTTCTCAAGACTATAAACTCAACGCTCTGAGAGGATCAGAATTACGTACTACACAGGTACACTACTAGTCTTCAGTTAGGCAGACCTGAAGAAGCTCACAAGCAGAGGAGCCAACCAACCAACTAATAACCAGCTGAAGAACAGAGATCGATCTTGAGCTGAAACAAACATCGCATAGAACATCGCTGTCCCGCTTGATGAAAAAACTAGATTAATCTGCAGCGAGCTAACTCATACATATGAACCAGCTGCAAATTAATCAATTGAACCAGCTCGATCGACCGATTCCCCTTCCGTCTATCTCGATCAGTTGGTCAGGGCGCCGTGAAAAAAGAAAGAAGAAAGAAAAACAAAGAGATCGATCTAGCTCATGCCGTGTAGACGACGGCCGCTGCAGCAGCGAGGCCGTGGAGCCTCTGGGAGACCCTGTCGGCCTCGAGTCCGATCCTGGGGCAGAGCGCCTGCGAGTGGAGCGTGTAGAAGATCTTGTCCCCGACGACGGAGAAGCTGGCGCTGACCACCTCGGCGCCCTCCTGCTCCAGCACCGCGATCACCTCGTGCAGCTTGAACGGCTTCCCGGCCTCGCTCACCAGCGCCACGTCCAGCGTCGCGTCCTGGTGGCGCACCTCGATCACGGGCAGCGACGCCGCCGGCGCCGCCGTCGTCGACGAAGACGCCTTGTTGCCGGACGCGGAGGAGGAGGAGCAGCCGGCGGCGCCGCCGCCCTGCTTGCGCCGCTTCAGCTCGTCGATCCGGCCCTTGAGCTGCTTGATGTACGCCGCCGCGCTGTCCAGCTGGTCCAGCTGCGTGATCGCGTCCTGCAGCAGACACACACGAGAGCAGTTTCGTCAGAATCATGCTACAGACCAGTACTGCTGAATAATTAATCCCGACATAATCCTTTGAGATCTTTTGGGAGTTGTGATGATCATGTAGTGGTAGTACTATACTGTGAAGAAAACAGATTTTGTCTGCAAGATGATTGGGACATGTGACTCAAATCGCGGGATGATCTTCGGTGGGTGGCTCGGATAATTCTATCGGATTATTAAAAAACGAAAAATCCTGATCAAAATTAAGCCAAGTGTGGGGACTTATCCGATAGATCGAATAATCCAATGGGTAGGACGAGATTGAGTGATTATCGTTGTCTGTGATTTTGGTCCTTTGTTCTCCAGATTAATTGTGCACGTGCCGAAATTACATAGCGACGTGATCGAGCACGTGGCTGAAGGTCACCAACCGATTTGACACACTCGAATGATTAACTACTACCTAACATGAGTGAGCGCGTGGGTGAAGTCAATTCAGCCCATCAGTGAGGAGTGGACACGGATGGCTTCAGAAATGTCAAAACCACCTAACTAAATTTCACAGTTGAGAGTACTGCTACTCTGTTGGAATTAAATAAACGTCAGGATCAACAACAGTCCTTGAAAAGAAACCCTGTCAAGAATTGCCTTTTGAAGCGTAGTTTAGAGGCGAGAACACAGTGATTTTGCTCTAGGGGCGGGGAGGTGATGGCCGAGGGTGATAACGACAGAGAGCACAATAATTCAGTGGACCTGAAACCACCCTAGTAAAATTATCCGATCGAGCCACGTGTATGATGGACGTACTATATTTATACTGTTGGTTTACTGCTCCCTAATAACAGTGAACTTTGTTTTCGACCTGACAGTAAGATTAATGAGCAAGAGGTGAGTCAAACGAAAGGTACCTTGTGGTTATTGTTGGAGTGCGAAGAGGTGTTGTTGTTTGCTGCCGAGGTCTGGTAATGGCGGATGTGGTGCGTGGAGGTTGCGGGGACGAGAGCGGAGAGCTTGAGGCAGAGGCCCTTCATGTGCAGCCTCCGGTTCTTCTCCACGTCCTTCCTCTCCATCTTGCATCCTCCCCCGCCGCCGCATCCGCCGCCGCTGCTGGTGTTCCCGTCAAGGGAAGCCACGCCGCCGGCCTGCCTCCTGCTCTTCATTTTCTGACTGCGCGTGGCCGTGCTTCGCAGAAGAAACTGGATGGGTGCCTTCGTCGAGTTTCGAAGCAGGAGGAGGAGGAGGAGGAAGAAGAAGGGGATTGGATTGAAGCCGGAGGGTGGATGGTGGAGAGAAGAGAGGGGAGAAGTGCGTCGAGCTGAGGTGAGGTGTGGATGGTGGTCTGAGCTGGTGGTTGGGGGTGGGAGCTTATTTATACACACAGGAGCTCGCGAGCTCCTCTGTGTTCTGGACGGAGGAACAGGACGGCGCTTAATTGGGTTGGAGCCACAGCAAACCCAACCCTGTCTAAAAAAGTAGTAGTATAGTAAAAAAAAAAGAGAAGGAATCAGTGATGAGTGAGGGAGGGATGGACGGAGCGAGGCGAGTGCTAGTGGTGGTGGTCAACTCGTCATCCCTCCGAGCCTACCGGGTCTACCGATTACGTGTTTTCGTGTGGGCCCCACCGCCTGATTCCCTCCCTTTTTCTACTGTTCCACGCGCGCGCTCGCGCACGTTGTGCTGCGTGCGGTTTTAGTTGACAGGGACGTTGCCCTGCGTGGTGCTGCTATCTGATAATAAGTTTTTTAAAGAGAAATGATACCGTTATCTTCAACCTTTCATCCAACTCCTGTACGTCACCTGTCACCTGCTCCCGTACGTATCCTGTCGCACACACCTTCCGCCGTCAGCCTCCTGCCGCCACACCTCTCGGGTGCCGCGCAACACCGACAAGTTCCGTTCCTCCTCTCCTAAGCAAGCTCCCGCCAACGTGCCCCTCTGCTACAGCCCGCGCCGCCGCGGCCCACGCCACCGAGCGCCGCCATGACCCGCGCCGTCTGCAGCGAGTACCCGCGCGCCCCAGCTAGATGGTGCTTGTTGCTGCGAGCGACGGCCTCCGGTGTTGGCTATGGATTGGAGCTCATGAACATCCTTCTCCTTTTCGATGTTGCCCCCAAGGCCTAAACTTCTGGCGCCTATGGCTTCTCTGCGACCACGATGGAGAAGCTGTGGGACAAGAGGCCATGGCCAGATTCTGCAGGCATGGCGTGCTACCTAAGGCGACTACGGTCTCCAGTGTTTGCTACTCTAGCAGACATGTCTTGCTACTTATGTTGACCGATGTTGCTAATTATGTTCTCCGTCAGTGCTACGAGCATTTGCTACCTTGTCATATTTTTTTGCTACATATTCGTATATTTTTTGCTACTTTCGCACAATCTTTTTGCTACAACCAATCTCTACTGTTTTGCTACCATATCTCCGACGGGAATCTCCGGCGATGTCTTTGACGATATCCCGTTTGCTATATTAGAAAAAACATTTTGCTACAACTGTTTTATGTTTTTGCTACAATAACGTAAATTATTTGCTACGAGGTCTTCGGCGACGTTTTTCGGCGAGAGTCTCCGACGATGTTTTCGACGATGTCGGTTTTGCCACAAGATCGCCGACGAACTCTCCGGCAAGATCTAGTCTGTATGTTGTATTTTCGTTTGGTTCTACATGTAGCAAAAATAAGTGATTTATAGCAAAAGCGGGATTAGGGATGTTTTTTGGGGACATATGTTGACCAGGGGACCCGGAGGATCGGGGGAAGTTATGCCCGAGGGGACGCGTAGCGCTACCATTTTGTAAATTCAGATCCACGGGGTCTATTCGAGTGGGGCGAGATCTTCTTATTTCTTCCTCCTCCGTCCCGTCAAATCGGAACAACCTACCTACTGCTACTACTCATGTTCTCACGCGCGTGAGTGAGTGAGTGAAACAGGAACGTGCATGATATAAGTAGATGCCAACACGCGTATGATATGATGATGGGACTGGCAGTGAGAAAACCAGCGCTGCTGGGTCAATGTTCGGGACGACGATCAAACCACCGCTGCTGGGTGCCCATCGGAACTCTTTTTCTCTTTCTTATCTTAAAAGCACGCTGGCCACGGTGCACCTCCGGACGGCGGCGCGCGGATGGGTAAATAAACGTGCATGCTCCGGTGAGGTGACGAGGCACCCCGCATCCTCTCGACGACCGACTCCAACCATATATGTGGGCCGTGTCGTGTGAATCCATATTACGTGCTTCCCTTTATCTTTTCAGCTACAGTGGTACTCCCTCCGTTTCAAAATATAAAATGTTTTAGGTTTGTGAAGAAAATGAATCTCGACTTGTTTTAATATGTAGGTTCACTCAACTTTGGGATAAATCTACGTACTAAAAGAAGTCTAGATTCATTTTCTTCACAAACCTAAAACATCTTATAATTTAAAACGGAGGGAGTATAACCATGTTCAAGGTCTGAAGCCGCATGCAGTGATGCATTGCAGGGACAGCGAAAGAGGCGAGCTGTACCATTTCTGCTTGTGCGGCCAGTTATCGATTCATTTGGACCGTACTGCTACACTACACACTCGTTTATGCACCACCACCACACTCTTAACTGTCAAGGTACCTACGGTAAGCTCCAAACAGTGTTTTACCAAGTGCCGTACCTTTTTAAAAGCAGAGCATGCACTCTCACAATAATCATGCACCAACAGCCTTCCAAATTCCAACCCAAAACCAATTGTTGAGCTGCGTGAATCAAGATTAATATTTATTTCTTCGTAAGACGGAGTGTATGATATTTATAGCATCCAAGAGCTCAATGACTAATGCGATTGGTCACAGAGATCCTATACCACTTTACGAGTAAAGAGAACTTGTCCGTAATAAGATCGAACCATTATAGTGATATCGACGATCGAATCTCGAGCAAGTAATATATCACGTTACAAAAGGAATCGTATACCGAACTGTTATAATCTTTAAGATTGTGGTTCAATCGAAAGAACTTCGCTTAATGTGTAGAAACCACTATGAGCACCCCGGGCGTGCTAATGGTTATTGATCGGAGAAGTTTCTCGATCATGTCTGCATATTTCTGAGCCCGCCGGGTCCACACTTAACGCTTCGATGTCATTAGTCTTTGTTGAGAATATGTATGGTGTAATAAATTGTCGTTTCAGAGTCTCGAGCGAGATCCTTGATATCACGAGGAGCTTCAGAATTGTCCAAAGGTAGAGAGAAGTATATGAAAATTACTATTTAGAGTTTCGGGAATTTTTGGAATATTTCCAAGTGTTGGAATCTTCTAGAAGGTTCCTAGAGAGTCCATGGGTGGGGCCCACCTACAAGGTGGGGTCACATGGGCGCAAATGGGGGTACCTCTTCCCTAGTGGTCCAAGGTGCCATGGCTTTAATTCCGAGTTGATGCAATTTGCAATTGTTTGGTGTTTTGCTTTTGCACCTTATCACATGGGTTATGGTCACTCATTTCAAAATGGGTGATCTTACCACCACTTTTGACAACAACACACACACATTAGACACAATAGAAATAGCACACACATCACAGTGATGAAGACTTAACTAGTTAATACACACTTATCAAGTTCAAGACACCTGCAAGCCATAATCAAGGGTTTTACTAACACCCCTGATCAAAAGCAGCATCAGAGGGGCATCCCTTGCCCCTAAACTATCAAGGGTTTAACCCCTGATCAAAGCGATGAGAGAAGTTTCACCATCATAGGTTCAACACCACTAACTACAACTACATACTTACGTAGCTAACTTAACACGGCTAAACACCAAGTCATCGTCTAACCGTGTTCAGGACAGATGTACTGCCTGGCGCTAGAGGAGTTGTCCTTGTAGAGCATCATTTGGATGACGCATGCCTTGAGCTTGAACTCCAGAACATCGTTGCATTGCAGGTCATACTTGTACACTAGCTCAGGCCAGTTCTTCCTCAGTGCCACCTGTCCGCCGAACTAGTCCACCTGCACCCATTCATCGCACCAGCGGCAGGCTGACACCGACACGACGTATCACATTGGGATCTTGATCTAGTTCCTCAGGCCCTTCTAGAACGCCAGCGGTATCAGCAGCATGTGAAGGTCAGCCTCCTCTAGCTGGATGATGAACCGACAAGGGACCTCAGCCTTGGAGAAGTGTCCCAGCTTGGGCTGATGTCCATGCAAGTTGGCCGGCTAGTGCGCCGCCTCCAGCCTATCGGGTGTTAGATGTATATATCTTTATATTGTATTTCCCCCATATGTTAGGGAGCTTCCTGCATATTTGCCCTGTACCTGTACTATATATTGTGGCCTTTGGCCCCCAGAGGAATATAACTTGTTTATTTCTAACATGGTATCAGAGCAAGGTTTCAGGGTTCCCGTGAAACCGGTCCTCTGCTTGTAGTCGTCGCCACCGTCAGCTCGCCCCGGCCACCGCCGGTTCCCGTTCTGGCCGTTTGCGTCGTCGCCGTCCAGATCGGACATGTCCCGATCTAATCTGCCGTCTGCTACTCGCCGAAATTCTACAACTATCGATCCGATCTGCACCTACCCCCTGCCGATCGGGCCCCGCCCCGGTCGTCCTCTGCTCTTACGTGAGGTTGATCGGACGCGTGGCCTGTCCTGGTCGTCCTCCGTCCTCTGCACCTACACCTGTCGTCCTCTGCACATACACTCTGCCGTCCACACGTGGTGACCGCCTCTGCACCTACCCCCTGCCGCTCAGGGTCACTGACTGGCCGGGCCCTCACCTGCTGGCCCAGATTGGAATCAAGCTTTCCTCACAGCAACCTCACCACGCGTCGCCTGACTGCTTGGATCGGTCCTGCTGCCTCTGCGGGACCCGCCTCTTCTGTGCTCATCGGGTTGGCTCGCCCTGCCCGCGTGTGACGCGCGCCCGTCGACGTCCTGCCTCGTGACGCGCGCCCGACGCCCTGCTGCTTCTCGACGGCTGTCCGCCCGCACCATCCGGCCCGTCCCGTCTGCCGGTCGTCTAACGGACTCCAGCTCGCCCCGATTGGATCTGGGCGCCTGTCGGTTCCCGTTTGGATCTGAAAAGAGAGAGAGAGAGAGAGAGAGAGAGAAAGAGAAAGAGAGAGATATGTCTTCTTCATCGGGCTATGTTGCGATTCCTCGCTGCCCGGTGATCTTCGATGGCGCGAATTATCCTGATTTCGCTGCCTTTATGCGCGTTCACATGCGCGGTCTCCGTCTTTGGGGTGTACTCTCCGGCGAGGTCTCTTGTCCGTCGTGCCCCCTGCTCCTGTGGCTCCTCTTCCGCCGACATCGATTGTTCTCGGTGCTGATGCTTCTCAGGAGGCCAAGGATGCTGCTCAGAGCGCTGATGATAGTGTTGTTGCTGCTTATGATCTGAAGTTCAAGCAGTACTCTTCTGATCTCGAGGCTTATCGACACGCTCTGACTGCTTACACTCGGTGGGTTAATGAGGATGCTCGTGCAGCTGCTGTTCTCACCTCTAGTGTTTTGCCCCAATATGCTGCTGAGTTCATAAGTCTTCCTACTGTTGTCGCTCAGTGGGTCCATCTTCGTCAACGCTATCAGCCGTCTGGGGATGCTTTTTACCTGTCTGTGGTTCGCCAGGAGCATGCTCTCCAGCAGGGTGATTCTACTATTGATGAGTTATATACTTAGAGTGCTGCTATCTGGCGTCAGCTTGATTCTCTTCGTACTGCTGTTTGTGGCACATGCTCGTGCTGCCAGATTGTGCGCTCGGATTTGGAGTTTCACCGCATCTATGAGTTTATGTCTCGGCTCCGCCAGGAGTTTGAGCCCCGGCGTGCTCAGCTAAATGCTCGTGGTCGTGTTCCGCTCTCTGAGGTGTTGTTTGAGCTTCGGGCTGAGGAGACCTGTCTCCGTGGTGCTGGTCTTCTTGCGGTTCCATCTGTGCTTGCTACTCGTGGTCCTTCTATGCTGTCTTCTCCCTTGACTCAGCCACGGTCCTCTGTGCCGCCGCTGATACTACCCACTCCTCTAGGTCAGGGTCAGAGTCAGCAGTTTCAGGGTCAGAGTCAGAGTCAGCAGCAGTTTCAGCATCAACAGCTTCAGGGCCAGAGTCAGCACCAGCAGGCTCGTGGTCAGGGTCGACGTGGTTCTCTTCGTCACTGCTCTTACTGTAACAACGATGGCCACACTTGGGCCACTTGTTATACACGGGATCCCAGTTTACGTCAGCAACACCAGGCTTGTGGGCAGTCGACTCCTTCTGGATCTTCAGCAGTTGCTCTCTCCGATCAGGACATTATCAGGAGTCTTCGCGGTCTGCTTGTTGCTACAGGCTCTTCTTCGACAGGCACTGCTGGTTCTGTGACTGATTCTTCAGGCACTGCGCGACCACCACCTTCTACACAGTCAGGTACGTCCCCATGGTATCTGGATTCTGGAGCTTCCTTTCATATGACCTCTGAGTCTTCTTTTCTGTCCGCTCTTTGTTCTCTCCCTTCTCTTGTCCGTGTTTTTACAGCTGATGGTACCTCTCTTCCTGTTTCTAGTCGGGACACTCTTTCTACTTCTTCTTTTTCTGTTCCTGATATCTCTCATGTCCCTCTCCTTAAGATGAATCTGTTCTCTGCTAGCCAGCTTACTTACTCTGGTTGTCACGTCATTCTTGATGCTGATTCTTGTGTTGTCTAGGACTGTCGCACCCAGGCCCTGGTTGGAGCTGGCCCTCGCAGCCGTGACTCTTCAGGACTTTGGGAGTTAGACTGGCTTCCTGTTCCCTCCGCTGCCACTTCATCTGCTAGTTCTTCTCCGGTCGTCGCCTCTGCTACCAGCTCCTTTCAGCAGTGGCATCATCGTCTTGGTCACCTTTGTGACTCTCGTCTGTCGTCTTTAGTTCATCGTGGTCTTCTGGAGTCTGTCTCGGGAGATGAGTCTTTACATTGTCAGGGCTGTAGGTTGGGTAAACAGGTTCAGCTTCCCTATCCTACTAGCGCGTCTGTATCTCAGTGACCTTTTGATTTAGTTCATTCAGATGTTTGGGGTCCGGCTCCTTTCGCTTCGAAAGGGGGCCATCGCTACTATATTTTATTCATCGATGATTTCTCTTGGTACACTTGGTTGTATTTTATGCGCTCTCGTAGTGAGGTGCTCTCCATATATCAGCGTTTTGCGGCCATGGTCCGTACTCAATATTCTACCCCAATTCGTGTTTTTCGTGCTGATTCTGCTGGTGAGTATATCTCACAGATGTTGCGAGGTGTTCTTCCTGAGCAGGGCACCCTTGCTCAGTTCTCCTGTCCTGGCGCACATGCCCAAAATTGTGTTGCTGAGCGTAAGCATCGCCATCTTCTTGAGACCACTCGTGCCATGATGATTGCCTCTTCTCTTCCGCCACATTTTTGGGCTGAGGCTGTTGCTACGTCGGCTTATCTCATCAATATTCATCCGTCTGCTGCTCTGCAGGGTGGTATCCCTCTTGAGCGCCTATCTGGACAGTCTCCAGACTACTCCATGCTTCGCTTGTTTGGTTGTGTTTGCCATGTTCTTCTTGCTCCTCGCGAACGCACCAAACTGACCGCTTAGTCTGTTGAGTGTGTTTTTCTTGGATACAGTGATGAGCATAAGGGTTATCGCTGTTGGGACCCCGTTGGTCGTCGGATGTGTATCTCTCGTGATGTTACTTTTGATGAGACGCGTCCTTTCTATCCTCGTCCCACAGTCTGGTACCTACCCGGTGGAAGATATCTCTTTTCTTCTCTTTTCCGACACACCTCCTTCTACTCCTATTGTGTCTTCTTCAGGATCTCCTCCCCCTGATGTCTCTTCTTCGACACCATCCTCCTCTGCTCCGTCTAGTTCTCCTAGTTCTCCTCGTTCTCCTAAGTTTTCCTCTGCTATACCTTCTTCTTCATCGTTGTCTCCTGAGTCTTCTTCTTCTGATGAGCTTCCCTCTTCTCGTCCAGTTCGTCAGCATCGTGCCCCCAATCGTTACTCTCCTAGTCAGTATGGTCTTTCTGTTGCCTCCGAGCCGACTTCTTATCGGGATGCTGAGCATCATCCTGAATGGCAGTTGGCCATGGCTGAGGAGATTGCTGCGCTTGAGCGCACTGGCACCTGGGATCTTGTTTCTCCCCCTCCCGGTGTTCGTCCTATCACGTGTAAGTGGGTCTATAAGATTAAGACCCGCTCTGATGGATCTCTTGAGCGCTATAAAGCGCGTCTTGTGGCTCGTGGTTTTTAGCAGGAGCATGGTCGTGACTATGATGAGACCTTTGCTCATGTGGCTCATATGACCACTGTGCGTACTCTTCTTGCTGTTGCTTCTGTTCGTCACTGGTCTGTGTCCCAGCTTGATGTTCAGAACGCCTTTCTCAATGGTGAGTTGCGTGAGGAGGTTTATATGCAGCCTCCTCCTGGGTATTCTGTTCCCGAGGGGATGGTTTGTCGTCTTCGACGTTCTCTTTATGGCCTCAAACAGGCCCCTCGTGCCTGGTTTGAGCGCTTTGCTTCTGTAGTGACTGCTGCTGGTTTCTCCCCTAGTGCTCATGATCCAGCGCTGTTTGTTCACACGCCTCCTCGTGGACGCACTCTTCTTCTTCTCTATGTTGATGACATGATCATTACTGGTGATGATTCTGAGTATATCGCCTTTGTTAAGGCTCGTCTTCGTGATCAGTTTCTTATGACTGATCTTGGTCCTCTTCGATACTTTCTTGGGATTGAGGTTTCCTCCAGTTCTGATGGCTTTTACATCTCCCAGGAAAAGTATATTCAGGATCTTCTTGTTCGTGCTGCTCTTGGGGATGAGCGCACTGTTGAGACCCCTATGGAGCTTAATGTTAAGCTTCAACTTACTGATGGTGATCCTCTTCCTGATCCGACACGTTATCGTCATCTTGTCGGGAGTCTTGTTTATCTTGCTGTCACTCGTCCTGACATCTCTTATCCTGTTCATATGTTGAGTCAGTTTGTTTCTGCTCCTACCACTGTCCACTATAGTCATCTTCTTCGTGTTCTTCGTTATCTTCGTGGTACGATCACTCGTCGCCTTTTCTTTCCGCGTTCCATCTCCCTCCAGCTCCAGTGCTATTCGGATGCTACATGGGCGAGTGATCCTTCAGATCGCCGTTCACTTTCTGCCTACTGTGTGTTTCTTGGTGGTTTGCTCATTGCTTGGAAGACAAAGAAACAGACAGCGGTTTCCCGTTCGAGTGTCGAGGCTGAGTTGCGTGCTATGGCCTTGTTGACTGCTGAGGTGACCTGGTTATGGTGGTTACTTGCGGATTTTGGGGTCCCTCTTACCACACCCACTCTGGTTTTGTCTGACAGTACAGGTGCTATTAGTGTTGCACGTGATCCGATCAAGCATGAGCTTACCAAGCATATTGGTGTTGATGCTTTCTATACATGTGCTCAGGTGCATGCTCAGGTTGTTGCGCTTCAGTATGTGCCTTCAGATTTACAGTTGGCGGATTTCTTTACGAAGGCACAGACTAGAGCGCAGCATGATTTCTTACTCTTCAAACTCAGTGTTGTGGATCCACCATGAGTTTGAGGGGGGGTGTTAGATGTATATATCTGTATATTGTATTTTCCCCATATGTTAGGGGGCTTCCTGCATATTTGCCCTGTACCTGTACTATATATTGTGGCCTTTGGCCCCCAGAGGAATATAACTTGTCTATTCCTAACATCGGGCACTAGTGGCTTCATTGCTCGAGCCTAGCCGTTGATAGGGAGCACGTCCTGATACCAAGGTGGGGGATGCTAGCCCATCCCAATCGTATCATTGTCTAGCTTCAGAACCTTGGCATGAAGCAAAAAATATGAGCCACAACATATGAAGCATCCTAAATTGGGCAATGCTACTAAAGTTTCCAAAATAGGGCAGTGCACATGAATGAAAGATCACATGAAGTAGTACAATGCACATGAACAAGTAGAAATCACAAAGTTCCTCAAGTGGGGCTATGCACATGAATAAAAGTTCACAAGAAGTACTATAATGCACGCGAACTAGTAGTACTCACATCCCCAATCTAGGGCATTTCGCTAATTCGAATCCCCAATTTTGAATGCACGCAATGAAATCCCTAAATAGCAACTGTATAGAAAACCCCAAATTTCAGTCTCCAACCGCTTTTGAATCCTAACTTGGTTGATTGAATCCCTAATTGTAACCTAACCCTAATTTTCTTTTCGATTTGTGCAATCCAATCATGCAAACTCTAACCTCTAAACAAATATAGGAAGATCGAGAACTTATAGAGGAAAATGTGGCTGTCGTGGATGATCCTAGAGCAACTACAGGTGGCGCCGGAGCGGGAGACGACACGCCGAGCGCGGGGGTTGTGTCCGCGACAGGGGCAGAAAAACCCTCGTCAAATCGTCGAGGGTTAGCATGACAAATGCAGGGGCCTTTCCCAATGCCTTGGCCGCAGATGCGGCCGTCGATGAAGAATAGGTCGCCATCGTCGCGACCGTTGCCGCCCTAGTTGCTCGAGGAATCACGCAGATGGGAGAGGGAGCCTTGAGCTCCCTCACTAAGTCCGCCTCGTCTCCGATGGCGAGCTTCTCCAACTAGGCGGCCGCCCATTTTTCCTGGGTGCGGAGGGAGAGGAGGTGCGCAGGCCATGGAGGGAACGCCGGAAGGGGTGATGGATGGCTTGAGTGGTGAGTGGAGTGGAGTGGGAGTTAAGAGATAACGTTCCGTTATCCGCGCTTTCCAATGTGTGAAACCGCGGGATATAAGGGCACTTGTTAGAGCCTAGCTTTATGGAAACATTCGATTTGAACGTTTTCAGTGAGTCAAGTTTTGTTTTGCACTAAAACTCGTGTTATTGAAGCCACGAACCCAGCCTAGCATAGCAAATGGGCTTATCTTTACGCACCGGATGCGTAGAATGAAAACACAGGCTAGTAAACGCGTCCTTATTGTTCCTAAGAGAGTTCAGTCAGATTGACCTGCGGTGTGAAACCATAATTCTGTATCATCACTGGAGTAGCTGTGTACGTACTGATCAGGTTCAAGGTCTGAAAACTCAATACAGTTAACCAGCCGATAATGGCACCGTGCTGTTTGTGCGGTATATATATATATATATATATATATATATATATATATATATATATATATTAAGGTTGGTCTTATACGTTTCCGTCGGCCTGAAATACGCTTTCAACCTTTTCCGTCCCGGCAAGCTCGAGCCCGCCTCCACCGCCTCGCGCGTGCGCCGCCTCCTCGCGAGCGCCCCTTCCTCGCCTCTGCGTCCCGCGTCGCCGGAACCCTGGCCACACCTTCCCCAGCCCGGCTGCCGCCGCGCCCCGCGTCCTGCTGCCGCCCTCGACCCCTGTCGCGCCAGCACCAGGCCCGCCGCCCAATCCTATGCGGGCCTCTCCCCGCTGCCGGTTCTCCTCCCTGTCTGCCCTCTGCAGGCGCCCGCGTTCCCCAAAGCTCAACCCGTGCCGGCGGCCGCAGATGACGGCGGCCTGTGCGTGCGGCGCATTCGTCGGCGTGACGATGCAAAGCGGCCGACGTCGCCGCGCCCCGCGTCCTGCCGCCGCACTCGACCCCTGTCACGCCAGCACCAGGCCCGCCGCCCAATCCTATGCGGGCCTCTCCCCGCTGCCGGTTCTCCTCCCTGTCTGCCCTCTGCAGGCGCCCGCGTTCCCCAAAGCTCAACCCGTGCCGGCGGCCGCAGACGACGGCGGCCTGTGCGTGCGATGCATTCGTCGGCGTGACGATGCAGAGCGGCCGCCGTCGCCGCGCCCCGCGTCCTGCCGCCGCACTCGACCCCTGTCACGCCAGCACCAGGCCCGCCGCCCAATCCTCTGTGGACCTCTCCCCGCTGCCGGTTCTCCTCCCTGGTTGCCCTCTGCAGGCGCCCGCGTTCCCCGAGCTCAACCCGTGCCTGCGGCCGCAGATGACGGCGGCCTGGGCGTGCGACGCGTTCGTCGGCGTGACGATGCAGAGTGGCCGCACGGTCCCCGGCGTGAGGAACATGGGGTTCCGGTCGGAGGACGCGAGGACCGACACGAACGACGGGGAGCTCTGGGTGAAGAGAAGCTGGCTCGGTATGGACTCCGAGAGGCACTGAAGGAAGTCGTCCGCGAGGAAAGTGACTGTCAGCATCAGTCTAAGCCATGTTAAGCTTCTGTTCAACCATTTAGTTCCATCAATCAGTTAAGGTTGCGATTCCAGTTAACACTGTATTATGTCTACCAACAGATAGCAGTACAAAATCCGGATGTACTACTATAAGATATCACTTTTTGACACAGTTATTTCCATTGTTACAGTACTGGCCGTAAGCCAACAAATCTTGGGAGAGTGATGGAAGAAAATGGACCTAAACTGCTAGGATCATCCGTATAAGGATCCGATTTCAAGCTTCAACCTCTTCCACAAATTCTCTCTAGAGAATCAGGAGGTCAGTTTTCTTGAATTGGGATTTCACCTCACATTTTAAGTGAACAACTAAAATATCAGTTCTAATTTTTCTTTCTTCGTAACGTTAATACTCCCTCCGACCCATATTAGTTGACTTGAATATGTCTAAATTTAAATGAATCTAGACATATTTAGTATATAGGTTCATCTAAATTTTAGAAAATTCAAGTCAACTAATATGGCTCCGAGGGAGTAGTATAAGCTTAGCCTAATAGGTGATCTTTCCGTAGGCCTACTTGAAACTCGTGCTAAAGACACTCTCGGTCAAGTTCGTGCGAGAACCAAAGTCGATTCTAGATAATCAAGAAAAGGAGGCGCAGTACTTAACATTGCCCAATGTTGTCTGCTACCTTGGCCTCCCCGAAACAGGACAGATGACAACACGACCATTGTCTGGAGGGAGGAGGGCCTTGATGATTTTCCAGTGAATCGTATGTCGTTGAAGGAGCTTCACACTAAAGTGATGTATGCATCTCTTATCAAATTAAAAGTAGGGAGCATACATAAACTTTGAATTCCCATTTGTCTTATTATGTACTATCATCATCAAGGTTTTGCTGCTTCTTTTAGGACTGTTGCAAACACCCTTGATACCATGTTCCAAAAGGGGGACCGGATTGCAATAGACATGTCTATGACATGCAATGTGGTTATCATTTATTTGGCCATCATCCTTGATGGTTTTGTTGTTGCGTCGATAGCAGATAGTTTCACACCTCAGGAGATTTGCACTTGCGTTTTGTCTATCGGTTAGAGAATCGTTGGAATTAGAACAAGCTCATGAATAATACTGAAACATCTCGAAGTGAATCAGGATGATAAGGAACACACAAATGGAGGGAGGAGAGGGGCGAAGGAGGGAATAGTCTGGTACGAAGTATATACAATGGTATTTTTTGTGATGCAGTCAAAACTTCTAACGTGCCTTTTATAAAGTAGTATTATCTAAAAACTCGACAATGATGCTTGATGTGTACGAGAATTCTTAGTTTGTATCGTCCCGTAGCAACGAACGGTAAGTCAGCTAGTGTTTAATTAAATTTGGTACTGCTACAGCTACACCTACACCTACACCAACACACGTTTATATATGGACCACGACTGTCACTGTCAATGTACTACGTGTCCTATCGACCCTATGCTAAGCTCCAAACAGACTTTTACCTTGTCGAAGAGCCCTCTCGCAATCATGTGGCCAGCCTTCCAAACTAAAGATCAATTATCATATTCATAAAAATCAAATGCCCCAATCAATAAGCACGTGATGATCTCGACATCTATCTCAACAGAAAACCAAATTACTACTGCTTGGAGAAAATTACCAAAAAAAACACTACAACTGTGATTAGAGTGTTAGTGCTAGCCACTCTCGGTAGATGCACTATAGGATTAGATCTAGGAGATCTGAGAGAGAGAGGGAGAGAGAGGGAGAGAGAGTAGTACTACCTTCGCCTGTGCTCGACGAGCATGAACCGGAGGGGATGCCGGAGCTAGCTCCGGTGTCAGTAGCCATGGGAAAAGGGAGTGGGGCGAGTGTGCGGTTAGGATGGCGGCGGTGGAGCTTCCCGTCGGCGCAGCGCTGGCCTAGATCGGATTGGATTGTAGGTGGGGCGGCTAGGGCACGGCTAACCTCGTAAGGCGTGCTGCCAGCCCCCACCTCCTTTATATATAGCGCTGGCGACAGGGGCCCACCCACCAGATGAGGTTGGGGCGCCCCCGATCAGGGTGCGGATAAGGGACTCCATTGGGCCATTGGGCTCGAACGGGGAGAGATCTATCTAACATTCTTCCCCTTGATCTCGACTTTACCTTTAACTTTATACTTTACTCATTTCATCATAGATCGATACATAGAGCATGTTTCATCGTCTCAGCTCAATTGCCGATAGAATCAGACAGCCACTATATACCTTTCTATTTTGAAACAAATCCTGTTACTTTTGGGCCTCTATAGTCCAGGTATCATAGGCTTTTCATTAAACCCATGCCGGCTATATGTTCCTTGAACACATTGGATGGTAAGCCTTTCGTTAGCGGATCCGCAAGCATATCCTTTGTTCTTATATGCTAGAGTCTTATAGTTTGATCCTGGACTTTGTCCTTCACAACATAATACTTTATATCTATAGACTTTGTAGCATTACTCGACTTGTTGTTGTGAGCATAGAATAATGCGGGATCGTTGTCACAGTACATCTTTAGTGGCCTGCTGATGCAGTTAACCACTTTCAAGTCGGGTAAAAATTGCTTTAACCATAACGCATGTCCCATGGCCTCATAACATGCTATAAATTCTGCATACATCGTAGATGATGCAACTATCGACTGTTTGGCGCTTCTCTACGAAATTGCACCTCCTGCAAGAGTAAAGACATATCCTGTCGTGGACTTTCTGTCGTCTTTATCTCCCGTAAAATCCGCATCTGAATACCGCTTTATCTCTAGGGAATCAGATCTTTTGTAGGTTAGCATGAGGCCTTTTGTGCCTTGCACATAACGCAAAGCTTTCTTTACCATCTTCAAGTGCTCTATGCCTGGATTCTCTTGATATCTACCGAGTACCCCGGTGATAAAAGCTAAGTCAGGGCGAGTGCACACTTGTGCATACTGTAAGCTTCCAACATGCGAAGCATATGGTACTGACTTCATTTGATCGATCTCATATTGATTCTTTGGACATTGGATTTCCCAAAACTATCCCCCTTGACTATGGGAGCAGGTGTTGCATTACTCGCATGCATATTGTATTTCTTTAGAATCTTTTCACAATATCCTTTCTGCGACAGTCCTAACACTCCATTCTTTCTATCTCGGTGAATTTCTATGCCCAAAACATAAGAAGCTTCACCAAGGTCTTTCATGTCAAAATTTGATGACAAGAACTTCTTTGTCTCTAGTAGTAAACTAACATCACTGCTGGCAAGTAGGATGTCATCCACATACAGAATTAGGAAAATATATTTCCCACTTTTGAACTTTGCATAAATGCAGTTGTCCTCAACATTTTCCTTGAATCCAAATCTTTTAATTGTATCATTAAACTTTAAATACCACTGCCTAGAGGCTTGCTTTAACCCATAAATGGATTTCTTTAGGCGGCATCCCATATGTTCCTTCCCCTCCATGAAAAAACCCTTGGGTTGTTTCATGTAAACATTTTCTTCTAAATCTCCATTTAGAAATGCCGTCTTAACATCCATTTGATGCAACTCTAAATCAAAATGTGCAACTAGTTCCATGATGATTCTGAAGGAGTCCTTACATGAGACCGGAGAAAAGGTCTCATTCTAATCTACGCCTTCTCTTTGCGTAAAGCCTTATTCCACAAGTCTAGCTTTGTATTTTTCTACATTCCCATTGGAGTCATACTTTGTTTTGTAGACCCATTTGCATCCTACTGTTTTGGCTCCTTTAGGAATTTCCTCTAAGTCCCAAACATTGTTGGAACTCATTGATTTCATTTCATCTTCCATTGCCTCCACCCACTTGGCTGAGTGAGGGATGCTCATGGCTTCTTCATATGAGGTAGGATCGCCCTCCATATGAACTATGTTGTAGACTTTGTAGATTTCTTTGGAAATGGCTGGTCTTCGTTCTCTTTTAGACCTTCTGAGTGCATCAGACTCTTGCTCATTTCTTGCCTCGGGTTCAGGCACATTTACAGAATGTGGCTGTTCGGGATCCCTTTCGTGCTCAACAGTGGGTTCAGGTGGCTCCTGATGGACAGGTTCCGAAATTTCGCCCATTGTTGTCACGTGTGGAGTCACAACAGGTGCCGACACCACAACCTCAGGGGTTGTAGATGGTGGCACAACAGGTAGCGAGAAAAATGGCTCCTGAGTCATTGGATTAGGTGCATGCACCCTCTTCTCCTCAAGATCAATTTTCTGAGCTACCGTGCTCCTCCTCATTAATTCGTCCTCCAAGAAGACTGCATGTATCGTTTCTACAAACTTTGTGTATTTGTCAGGACAGTAGAAATGATAGCCTTATGACTTATCTGGATAGCCAATGAAGTGGCAAGATACTGTTTTTGGGTCTAACTTTGCAATGTTTGGATTGAAAACTTTTGCCTCAGCTGGGCTCCCCCAGACCCTCAAGTGGTGAAGAGAGGGGACTGTGCCTGTCCATAATTCATACGGTGTTTTGGGCACCGACTTACTTGGTACTCTGTTTAGAATGTGAATGGCGGTTTTAAGCGCCTCCATCCACAATCCCAATGGGAGGATGGAATAGCTTATCATACTGCGCACCATATCCATAAGGGTACGGTTACGCCTTTCAGCTACTCCGTTTTGCTGAGGTTCGTCCGACATAGAATACTGGGCGACTATTCCATTTTCCTGTAGGAACCTTGCAAAGGGTCCTGGTACTTGACCATATGGAGTATGCCGACCATAGTACTCCCCCCCCACGATCGGACCAGACTATCTTAATTCTTTTATCATGCTGATTTTCTACTTCAGCTTTGAAAAATTTAAATTTATCCAATGCTTCAGATCTTTCTTTAATTGGATAAATATAACCATATCGGGAGTGATCATCCGTGAATGTTATGAATGAATCATATCCATCCACACTTTTCACTGGAAACGGTCCACAAATGTCCGTGTGGATTATTTCTAGTGTAGCTATACTTCAGTTTGCACCCTTTTTAATTTGTTTTACATACTTTCCTTTAATGCAATCTATGCATTGTTCTATGTCTGAGAACTCTAACGGAGGAAGAATGTCATTTTTAACGAGGCTTTCTATTCTTCCCCTCGAAATATGGCCTAATCTGCAGTGCCATAACTTCGATGAGTCAAGAGTTTGCTTTCTTTTCTTTTGATCTTTGTTCGGCAAGGGAACTTGTTCATTCACATCACACACAGAAAATACTTTCTCATGCAAAGATAATAAATATAGCTTCTCATGTAGGGTAGCAACACCCACACAAATATCTTTTAACCAAATGGCACATTTGCCATGTCCAAAATAGCACTCATATGAATCTTTGTCCAAGCACCACACACTTATTAAATTTCTATGAATGGAAGGAACAAAAAGAACATCCTTAAGCAAAAGAGAAGATGTAGGGGTTCGTAGCATGGAAAACAAAAAAATTATACCGCATGAACACACAATCAAGATCTAATCTATGATCAAGCCAAGATCTATCTACTAGATTATAGCAACGAGTCGATAGAATACTAACCCTCGAAGATACAAAGCGGTTAACGAGAGCAGATTCTCGTGGGTGATGTAGTCGTACACTTGCCGATCTCAAGATCGTGTAGACGATCCTTCCAGCGCTGCGTTCCGGCAGCGCTCCCGCAGTCGGCCACACGTTCGGTACTCGATGAAGACCTTCCTCTCCCTTGTTCCAGCAGGCAGCGGAGGTTGTAGCACTCTCCTCGCGATTCCGGCAGCACGATGGCGTGGTACCGGAAGTAGAGGGGAGATCTCGCAGGGCTTCGCCTTAAGCCGGAGCGAGTATGGTGGACTATGAGAGAGGCCTTGGCGATCTAGGGTTTAGAGGCACCAAGGAGAGAGGTCTAGGCCGGCGGCTAGGGCAAGGGGAGGCCCCCAACTCGGCGGCTAGGAGGAAACCCTAGGGCAGCGGCGGCGACTTTGTGGCCAGCGGCTAGGGTTAGGGTTTGGTGGGGCAAGGTGTAGGTCTAGAGGGGCAGCCCTGCCCCTCCTTTTATAGGTGGGAGGGAGCGGCCAAGGGGGAGGGAGTCCTCCCCCAAGTCGGCCTCCTTGGCCGGCGGTGGAGGGAGAGGAACTCCTCCCCAAGTAGGTTTCCTACTCTCCCTCCACCAAGCAAACTTGCCGTTTGACTTTTTCAAATTGGCGTTTGACTTTTCAAACTAGGATTTGATTTATCCCTTTATTTTGCTCAGCGATGACACCTAGTACATGATGCAACCATTCCAACTTGTTATGACACATTCATGCACCCTTCCCCTCCAGAGTGCCGGACCTTCCGGACCCTTCTAGAACATTCCTGATGAAAACACCGGAATCATTCTCCAACTCCGAAATAGGACTTTCCTTATATGAACCTTATTCTTCGGACCATTCCGGATCTCCTCGTGATATCCCGAATCCCATCCGAGACTCCGAACAACATTCGGTCTCTTACTCATCATTCCATAACTACTCAACAACATCGAATCCTTAAGTGTGTCTCCCTACGGTTCGTGAATTATGCGGACATGATCGAGACACTTCTCCGAACAATAACCAATAGAGGAATCTGGAAATTCATATGGCTCCCACATATTTCTATGATTACTTTGCGATCGAATGAACCACTTACATACGATACCAATTTCCCTTTGTATCACGATAGTTTACTTATCCGAGGTTTTGATCGTCGGTATCTCTGCATACCTAGTTCAACCTCGTTACCGATAAGTACTCTTTTCTCGTTCCCGTGATATGTGATCCCTTGTGAGCCAGTCACATGCTTGCAAGCTAATTGGATGACATTCCACCGAGAGGGCCCAGAGTATATCTATCTGTCATATGGATGGACAAATCCCACTCTTGATCCATGTGCCTCAACCCATACTTTCTGGACACTCAATGCCACCTTTATAGCCACCCAGTTACGGTGTGGTGTTTGATGTCATCAAAGCATCCTTCCGGTGATGGTGATTAACATGATCTCATGGTCGAAGGAATTAGGTTACTATGTATCAGAAAGCTTATAGCAAATGAACTATATTAAATGACTTGATCTTTATGCTATGCTTAACTATAGGAGTATGTCCATCATATCATTCTCCTAGTGATATGACCCTGTTGTTAATAACATCTCTATGTTCATGATCAGGAAACCATGATCATATATTAACCAACAAGCTAGTTTAACAAGAGGCTTTACTAGGGACTCTTTTATGTTTACACAAGTATTAATGTTTCCGATTAATACAACTATAGCATGGTATGTAAACATTTATCAGAAGCATGAAGATATGATAATAACCACTTTATTATTGCCTCTTGGGCATATCTCCAACAGTCTCCCACTTGCACTAGAGTCAATGATCTAGTTTCAAACCTTTGTGTATTCAACACCTATGGCTTGCCGGTGTTGTATGTACACGATTGCTAGTGTTCAACTGATCTTCGGATCTGACACTTCCAGGTCCGTGTGTAATTGCATGTCTTTGCGTCTCTACGCATCACTCATTCTATAATGAGATGGCTTTGTATAAATTTGGTCCTTTGGTGAGACCTTTAGTTCTTTGGGGTTAAAACATGTTGATAATATTGTCGTACAATATATCTTCATAGTACTATCCCGCTGTGAACCACACCTAGTTTGATAACAAACTACTTGACACAAATGCCCTCTTTTGCTGCTATTATAGCAGTCATATACTTAGCCTTTTGTTGTAGTATCTGTCACAATGTCTTAACTTTGGAACTCATCCAAATCCATTATGGAACTTACTTTCCATTATATCGTGCCACCCTTAGTTTAGATTGAGATAAACTTAATTTGTACTTTGTGACAAAACTAGTATCAATGTAGTACTTTTACAATGAACTAACCATCTATTTGCCACTTCTACAAAATAATATATTCTTAGTTCTTCCTAAAGATCATAAGAATATCCTTACTATCGTCCAATGATCATCTTATGAATCATTCTGGTATATGCTCATAACATTTAGAGCATAGGACATATCTAGATTTGTACATATCACAGTATGATTGATATAAATATTCTTTGTGATGTCATACATCAAGTATCAATCTATACTTGAATCTTTGTATCACTTACCAAGTGTTAATGCATTTGAATATCATCAATATTGAACTCATTCAATCCTTTCTGACAAGAACCTTTCTTGTAGTTTCTATATTGAACTCATTCAATATACCATCTATGTACTTTCGGCACAACCATATTAGCGTCTATTGATGCCAAATATTTGGATTTTGACTAAGTCTTTCATCGGGATGAAATTCTTAATATGTGTTAATAAAAGATACATCATTTCTAATCAACAATATGTCTTCCATATAATGTATTAGAAACATGTCTTAGCGCTCCCACTTAATTTCTTGCAAATGCAAGCATCTTCATCATCTCCGACGAATTTAAACTCCTTTAACAGTTTTATCATAGTGAAGATTCCAACTCCGCAATGCTTACCTCAACCATTGAAGTTTGCATATGCTTTTAGCATCCTTTGAATCAACAAAACCCTTTGGACCATGTTATGCACACGTCCTTGGTAACAATTCCATTAGAAGAACTTGTTTTGTTTATTCAACTACCACATAACAAAATTATATGTAGTGGTTGCTACATTAATCCGTCTAGACTAAATATCGCTATGAAAGATCAAATCTTGTCATAGTCAACCTTTGGACATTGTTGTGAACTCTTTCCCAACATGTCGACTATTTCATAGATGTGAAACATCCATGTCTATTTCTTTATAGATCCAAACACAACTGTTAGGTCTTACACCTTTCTCGAGGGTCCTTCAAGTTCAAAGCTTGATTTCTCATGTATGGAACTATCACGGATTTTATGGCTTCAAGCCATTTGACGGAGTCAGGGCCTATCATCGCTTCTTTGCATGTAGTCGGATCATTATTGTCAAATAATGATTTAACTCTCAAATATTGGTATTTGATTGTTTACCCGACCTATTTGTTTCAATAGGAACTTAGATCTTCGTAACCACAACCTTTGAGGCACGTGAGCCATGAGCATTGTTGCTGCCTCCGGAAAACTTTTCGGCGCTGCGCAACTCTGCACATATAGCTAAGGTTCTTTTAACCTTATCAAAGTTCTATTGTCCTCCCACTTAACTTTTCACAAAAATTCCTTCTCAAAGAAACTTGACGTTCTAAGCGACAAACACTTTTGTCTCTGATATTATGGAGGAACAGTTATTCGAAATAACATACAAAGACAGGTTCATCCGACTTTGGTTGCAAACATCTTTCTTATGCATAGCATGCCAATGTTTAAGAAATGACAACTTGGGTTGTATCCCAAACCATAACTTTATATGGTGTCATTTCAGCGGATTATGATGGAGCTCTTTTCAGTGGAAAAATGGTAGTCTCTAAAGCTTTTAATCTTTAAGATATAATGGCAGTTTTATGAATTACACCTTTGATCTTACCATGTCAAACAAGGTTTAATTATATATCTCGAACGCTCCATACTCTTATGGTGTTTCGAAAAATGCAAATCCACAGAATGATTCCTTAAATCTTAGGTATTATGCTAAACTTGTAACTCAAATATCTTCCTTTATGATATTATCATAAACTATTTATATTCTTGTTACAATGATCTTGCACTTCATCTTGAAAGTCTTTGAACTTTTCAAATGTTTCATACTTCATCCTTATTAAGTAAATATTCATATATTCACTCAAATTTTTGGAGGAAGCATATGAAGTTGAAATCCATCGCTCTTGACTACACATAATGGACTTCATACAACAATATGTACAAGTTCCAATAAGCTAGTCATTCGTTCCCTTTTTGGCCTATGAACAAAGTTTTAATTATCTCTAGGAAATTTTCACAAGCGTCATTTGATCAAAAATCAAAAGGACTCCAAAATTCCATCCACATGGAGTTTCTTCATGTTTTCTTTCCAATATAATTTAAACGGCGATGTCACTTCCTAAGTGATCTTTCAATCAATTTGTCTTTCGACATTTTTAGCACTAGTTTTATGGATGTGATTTCTCCAACGAGATTTGTGAATCATCCATCTTTTTTGGATTACGACAATTATTTGAACAACCCTTTTGTTCTCATAATGCCTGATAAAACAAATCTTGAAGGCAAACTTTGATGTTTAACGAACAACACAATAACCCTTTATTTGTTCTCGATGAACATCATCACATATTCTTTTGCTAGTTACTTAGGCCATTATAGTTCATGAATTCTGTTGTTTCGTATGACGATTCATACCAACAAATTCAGTATCCAATACTTAAGAACTATATTGTTTAACAAGCAAAGAATACAACCATAACATGTATATCCTCTATATACCTAAGCTGAACAATTCTAGTCTTTTCTTTTCTGCCATATATTTATGAGATTCTCTTTCAGTATTTCTTTTTCTGTTTGAAAGAATCTATCAACATCAATAGTGGAGCCATATACATGACACATAGTCCAAAGCATGTATAGTAAAATACCAATGTCTTTGGACTTGCACTTTGAAGTAGATCACCATCATCAAATGTTTGGTGTTCTTTCAAATTCCTTTCTTTAGTAATCTCTTGGTGTAGTAAACATTTTACCTACATCAAATATTCACCCTTATCATGGAATTATCCATGATCAAGCTACTTTTAGCTTATAACGATGAATCGTGAGTATAATGTTGCTTTCCAAAACCTTTTGGAGGATTAGGACAACTAGTGTCTCCAACCTTTTGCAAATTCTCATCAAATATGAAAACATGACTTTTGCCATATTATACTATATCATGTTGCAACCAAAACTTCGTTTCAGATATCACAATATCTTCCACACATCATGGTTTCTGAAACAACTCTTTCAGATCCTAGATAACCTTGATATTAAGACAATCCTTTGAACATCAAGAATCATGGAGATAAACATGATACTTATATACTAACAGTGGAATTGTTACTCTTGATTTAATAACAACTATTAAACTTTATGGAGTAACCGGAACTTACTGAAAGTTTGCAATGGGACTTTTAAACTTTAGATTAACACTTCAAAACAATATGATACCAGTTCGTAAAGTAACTAACCAGAATTCTATAGTTCTATCATCTCAATTATAACTAAGCGCAAGGTGGTAAAGGGATGCCAATGACTACAACAACTATGCAAATTCACTTTGATTTAATTTATGATAAATAGTGTTCGACTTTTAATCATATTGCTATTAAACTCCCACTCAAAACAATATCCCTCACATTGTTTTAGTGATCACACGAACCAAATCCACCACATCAAAACCGATCATCACGAGAGTTGATGCAGCTTCAATGGCGAACAATCAACATGTTCATCATATCTACTATATGACTCATGATTTACCTTTCGGTGATCCGTGTTCCGAAACCATGTCTGTACATGCTAGGCTTGTCAAGATCAAACCTTAGCTAGCTTCCGCATGAGCAAATCTGGCTTGATCACATTGTATACACTCGCAGAATCTAACACACCCGATCATCACGTGGTGCTTCGAAACAACGAGCTTTAGCAACGGTGCTTACTAAGGATGAACACTTTAAAACTTGAAATTGTGTGCTTGAGGGATCATCTTATAATGCTACCATCGTGAACTAAGCAATACAAGATGCATAAAAGGATTAACATCACATGCAATTCATAATATGTGATATGATATGACCTTTCTTCTTGTGCTTCCGATCTCCATCTTCAAGTACGAACATGATCTCTATCATCACCGGTGTGGCGTCAAGGTCAATGGCGCCGTTTCATGATTGTCTTCCACCAGCATCAACTATTACAACTACTTTCAATAATAGACACGCAGGACTTAATGGAAACAACCATATGGCTCCTGCCGGTTGCCAACTTACAATAAGGAACATTGCATATATCATATATAATCACAATCATGGCCATATCACATCACATCACACCCCTGCTAAACAAAGTTAAACGCCTCTAATTTTCTTTGCATGTTTTACGTGGTTTGGGGCTTTCAATAAGTGTCGTTCTAACTTACAAACAAGAACCACAACATTGATACTAGTATTGTCAATCACCCATTGTAAATTGAATCTTAACTATGTTGGGAGAAACAGGCACCCACAAATCCACTTATGCAATACAAGTTGCATGTCAAGCGTGGAGCAAGTCTCATGAACGATGTCATGTAAGGTTAGCCCGGGCCGCTTCATCCCACCATACCGCAAGATGCAAAGTACACAAGAATCAATCGACAACAAAAGCATCAACGCCCACAATGACCATTGTGTTATACTTGTGCAATAGATCTACATATAGACACGGCTCTGATACCACTGTAGGGGTTCGTAGCATGGAAAACAAAAAATTTCTACCGCATGAACACACAATCAAGATCTAATCTATGATCAAGCCAAGATCTATCTACTAGATTGTAGCAACGAGTCGATAGAATACTAACCCTCGAAGATCCAAAGCGGTTAACGAGAGCAGATTCTCGTGGGTGATGTAGTCGTACACTTGCCGATCTCAAGATCGTGTAGACGATCCTTCCGGCGTTGCGTTCCGGCAGCGCTCCCGCAGTCGGTCACACGTTCGGTACTCGATGAAGACATTCCTCTCCCTTGTTCCAGCAGGCAGCGGAGGTTGTAGCACTCTCCTCGCGATTCCGGCAGCATGACGGCGTGGTACCGGAAGTAGAGGGGAGATCTCGCAGGGCTTCGCCTTAAGCCGGAGCGAGTACGGTGGACTATGAGAGAGGCATTGACGATCTAGGGTTTAGAGGCACCAAGGAGAGAGGGCTAGGCCGGTAGCTAGGGCAAGGGGAGGGCCCCAACTCGGCGGCTAGGAGTAAACCCTAGGGCGGCGACGACGACTTGGTGGCCAGCGGCTAGGGTTAGGGTTTGGTGGGGCAAGGTGTAGGTCTAGAGGGGCAGCCCTACCCCTCCTTTTATAGGTGGGAGGGCGCGGCCAAGGGGGAGGGAGTCCTCCCCTAATTCGGCCTCCTTGGCCGACGGTGGAGGGAGAGGAACTCCTCCCCAAGTAGGTTTCCTACTCTCCCTCCACCAAGCAAACTTGTCGTTTGACTTTTTCAAATTGGCGTTTGACTTTTCAAACTAGGATTTGATTTATCCCTTTAGTTTGCTCAGCGATGACACCTAGTACATGATGCAACCATTCCAACTTGTTATGACACATTCATGCACCCTTCCCCTCCGGAGTGCCGGACCTTCCGGACCCTTCTAGAACATTCCCGATGAAAACACCGAAATCATTCTCCAACTCCGAAACAAGACTTTCCTTATATGAATCTTATTCTCCGGACCATTCCGGATCTCCTCGTGATATCCCGGATCCCATCCGAGACTTCGAACAACATTCAGTCTCTTACTCATCATTCCATAACTACTCAACAACATCGAATCCTTAAGTGTGTCTCCCTACGGTTCGTGAATTATGCGGACATGATCGAGACACTTCTCTGAACAATAACCAATAGAGGAATCTGGAAATTCATATGGCTCCCACATATTTCTACGATTACTTTGCGATCGAATGAACCACTTACATACGATACCAATTTCCCTTTGTCTCACGATAGTTTACTTATCCGAGGTTTTGATCGTCGGTATCTCTGCATACCTAGTTCAACCTCGTTACCGATAAGTACTCTTTTCTCGTTCCCGTGATATGTGATCCCTTGTGAGCCAGTCACATGCTTGCAAGCTAATTGGATGACATTCCACCGAGAGGGCCTAGAGTATATCTATCCGTCATATGGATGGACAAATCCCACTCTTGATCCATGTGCCTCAACCCATACTTTCCGGATACTCAATGCCACCTTTATAGCCACCCAGTTACGGTGTGGTGTTTGATGTCATCAAAGCATCCTTCCGGTGATGGTGATTAACATGATCTCATGGTCGAAGGAATTAGGTTACTATGTATCAAAAAGCTTATAGCAAATGAACTATATTAAATGACTTGATCTTTATGCTATGCTTAACTATAGGAGTATGTCCATCATATCATTCTCCTAGTGATATGACCCTGTTGTTAATAACATCTCTATGTTCATGATTAGGAAACCATGATCATATATTAACCAACAAGCTAGTTTAACAAGAGGCTTTACTAGGGACTCTTTTATGTTTACACAAGTATTAATGTTTCCGATTAATACAATTATAGCATGGTATGTAAACATTTATCATAAGCATGAAGATATGATAATAACCACTTTATTATTGCCTCTTGGGCATATCTCCAATAGAAGAGCCATCAGCCAGCTCCAGAGGGATGTCGCCAATAGCCTCCACTTCTGCTTCAATCCTATTCGCCACTTCAATGAGTCTTTCTCTTTTTGGCAAAATCCTTGTCAAATGGAACCCCTGTAAAGAGTTGGCAACATGAACAGTTGCACCAGAGTCAATCCACCAAGTAGATCTAGAAAACTTTTCATACAGAGATTCATTAACAAAAGAGACTATATCTTTACCCTTTTTGGCCATTATGGACTTCAGCCATACTGGACAATCCTTCTTGTAGTGGCCAACCTTTTTGCAATGGTGGCACTGGTCTTTTTCCCCAGGGGTGGACTGCTGGTACTGATGCTGGTGCTGTTGTGGGCCCTTGCCATGTGGCTTGGAAGGTGAGCCACCATGGTTACTGTTGGTGAAGTTCCTCTTCCTATTGTCCTTCACGTAGTTCAAGGAACCACCGTGAAGAGACTTCAGCCTTTCTTCCTCTTGGGAGCACATCCCTATGGTCTTTTGAATGTCCCACTTTTCAGGGGACATGTTATAGTTGATTACGAAGTTCTCGAATGGCTGGGGAAGAGAGGCCATGACAAGGTGCACCAAAAGTGCAGGCTTTAGCTCGAGGTCCGCATCCATGGGCTTCAGCTTGGCCGCCATGTTTGACATCCTCAAGATGTGCTCTCTTATGCCATGTGGCCCTCCCGTGTACTTTTCTGTCACCGGCTGTTTTAGCAGCTGGGTTGCATACATCTTTGAACAGCCAGTAAACTGGCTCTTTATCTTTGCAAGGTATTCGCCCATGGAGGCACACTCTCCAATTTAGCCCACTATAGTGTTCTCAATTGTGTTCTTTACAAAAGCCAAACATTTATTATTGGCATTCACCCACTTTTGATTATCTATAGAGTAGGCCAGCTCCAAAGGAGCATGGTCCCTCTTTCTCTTTTCAAATGCAGCACTTTCCTCAGCATCACCCCTCACAGGGTCAGCAGGCTTGACTGGTTGCTTGGTGTCAACCACCCACTCCACCTCGGCGCATACAAACGCCAGATCAACCTTTTTCCTCCATTCGGAGTAGTTATCCCCCCTTAGCAGTGGGATGTCCTTCAAGCAGCTCATGAGGTTGAGACCTCCTGAAAATCACAAAACATGTGAGATAACCAAAACAATTGTTTGCATTAATCCAACGTTGGTATAAATTAAGCATGCAATTGTTTGTGCCATTTAAAATTACATCACCGTTGGGTAGAACTAAAATTAAATGAACCTTTAATACTCAATGAAAACGATCATGATCATGCTTATTAATAACGTTGGTCAATTAATAACATGGGACACAATCATCCTTAATTACTTTGTCACATCTTTTAAAACAAAAAATTAACACACTTTTATTGCATTCATGCAATTTGAATCAACTATTTGCAGCGGAAACATTATTACAACATTCATAAACTTTTAAAACTTTACAGAAAAAATTCTGCCTCTCATGCATTCTCTAGACAATTATTCATTGAAATAATATGACTAGAAAAAACTGTACAAAATTCCATCAAAAACTGATAAAAAAACATCAAACATAGCTCTTGAAAAAACAATAAACAGAAGCTGCTACATGGGCCAGCGTGGCCCAGCAGCCTGGCGGCTATCTGCCACGCGGGGCGCTGGCTAGAGCGGCCGGCTGCCCGCGGCCTGGGCCCGCCAAGGCCTGCCTGCGTCCTGCCATGCCCGCGCGCTCGCTAGCTTGCACGCCGCCCACGCGAAGCAGAGACGCGCAAGCGGCCCAGCAGCTGCCCCCCCAGCTGCCCACTTGGCCCACCTGGCCCGCCAGCAACAGCGTCTGCCCGCCCGCTTCGATCCTAGCCATCCATCTCTGTCGCCCTAGATCGGACGGCTCCCCGCGCGCCTCGCGGGTACAAAATGGCCAGACCGCACCCCTGGAAACCCTAGCTCTCATTCTCCCCCCATCCACCCCGCGCTCCACCATCCGGCAGATCTCTGGCGGCGCACGCAGCACAGCCCGAGGAGAGGCGGCGCCGTCCGGCGGCCCCTCCCTCTCGGCGGCGCGAGCCCCTCCCCCTCCTTGCTCTCTCTGGTGGCTGCATGGGAGCGAGTCAGTGGAGGCTAGGCGAGGTGGCCGCCCTGCACGGCGATGGTGTCGGCGGCGGCGCGCCCCTCCCTTTCTCCCATTCTCTGCCTCCCATAAGCCCCACTTGTCCCCGCAGGATCTGAGGCGAGGCGGCGCCGCCCAAGGGGGAGGCCCCCTCCCTCTCCCATCGAGCATTAGCGTCTCCCTGCCCTCCTTGCCGGCTGTGCATCCACCCGAGGGTGGGCGCACCACCGTCAAGCGGCGCAGCGGCGGCGCTCCTTCCGGCGCACGACGGTGGCCGGTGGGTCCCCCCTTTTTCTTTTTATTTCACCTCCCACCTCCCCCTTCACCGCGAGCAATAGAGACCAGAGAGGGATACGGCAACAGTGCCTCCCCCTTGGCTCCTTGTCGATGCGTGCATCCACCCGAGGGTGGGTGCACCGTCGTCAAGTGGCCGAGGTGGGGCAGAGCCTTTCCCGGCGATGGCCTGGGCAACCCTTTTTTTGTGTTTGACTTTTATTTTCGGGATCTGTGGGGATCTATGGTTAGATCTGGGGTTTAGGGTTGTAACTACCTCGGTGAATTACGCTCCTAGTACAAGCCTGGATGATCAGAAATGGTTGAAATAGTACGGTGGGGCCCAAATGCCACTCACAGGTAGACCTTTCGGCCGTCCCAACCATTTCCAAACATCGGGACAAGAACGGGCGGCGTAATCGGCAGGCGAAGGGATCAACTACATACACAAATGAGTATGTATGCAAGCCACCATACAATAGTACATCAGAGCCATTCCATCTAAAAAGAAAGGAAATATAGCAACGCCATACGGCAAGATCCAAATATCCTAGATAGATATAATAGTTTAGGATATCTCCTCATACATCAATCAACAGAGTATCAAGCGGAAGCGGAAGACAAAATCCGAGTACGGATAAGAAGCAAATCGGCATAAGATGCCCCATAAATAAGCACATCCCGCCCACAGATCTCACGGATCCCCGTTCCCGGAATCTCTACACCGAATGATCGTTGCCCACATCGTCCGTCTCTTCCACCCAGTATCCTTCTTGCGAGTGTACCTGTTCATCTGAACCAATAATTTATCGTGTGAGACCCTAGGGGTACTCAGCAAGTCTTTATGCCTCTAAAGGGGACACAACCTGGGGTGACGCGGTTGCAGCAAAAGATAAACCCTAGCAATTCTATAGATACTCGCTAACCATCCGCCTAACCAGAGATAGACGGATGTCCGTGAATTAACAACAACAGTTATGACAGTTATAAAGGTAATCTTAACAGATCCATCCTCCTCCTCGCTTACCGAAGAGGAAGCGGACGAACAACCCCCATCTGTTGGCAGTTTTATTATCCATTCCATGAGTGTTGCACTATTTACTAGTCAGGTACCTAGTCTAGTCAAATTAAAAGCGGTACTTTAGTTATGCTTGTCTATGATCGAGAAACTGTGCTCCAAGTCGTCCATAACCGCGGACACGGCTTTCAGAAAGTTTTACCCTGCAGGGGTGCACAAATAGCAACACACACTCGATATGCCTCGGAAAAACCAAATCAAAACCCAACGAGACAGTCACGACAAAGCAATTACAGGATTCAGAAATATTTCAGGGGGCCACCCCTTTAAGTAGATCCCGCAGCGAAGCCGGCCGGCTCCGAGACGGACTCAAGGTTTGGGTGGACGGCTGTAAACGACTGGGAACCCGAAAGTGTGACTGGGCTTGTCGATACCGCGAAATCGTGTCCCGGCCCTAAACAGTACAGTGTGCTCCTCGCACAATCTTAAATAAAGCAGTAAAGCATGGCATAAATACAGGATAGTAAATAAAACCTCAAACTAGTTTGTGGCCCCAAGAAATAAGAATGAATCAAGCTCTGGCTCAGGGGGGTCCATAAGGCCTCCCGGATGTGGATAGCGCGAATATTCTTGGAACAGGAATCAAGTACTCGGGGTCTTACGGGACACAAGTGAGCCTGAAAAACCAAATAGCGAATATGGCTCACCGATGCCACTTTCATTAGTCATCCCATTACTACTCAGGTTAAGTTGTTTAGGTACCTCGTTATCCATCAGACACTCACATACCCTACACATGCTGTTCTACGACTCGCATGGCTCAAACAACTCCTGTAGTAATGGCTCATGGGATGGAGGAACAAGCTTCGGTGGGGTTTAAATGTAAAGGCTATGCAATACTTGGGATTCAATTTAATGCAATCGCGACTCGATGATGCAAGAATAAGATAGAGGCAATAGGTACTATATGTATGCAAGCATGTGGTAGTGCTTGCCTGGCAGCTCAGTTGAAGCAAAGGATGGATCTGGGTAGTGCTCCTGGTTCTCCTGATATATCCCCTGCTCAGCGTCTATTCGAAAAAGAACCAAACAAACAAGGGCCAACATAAATAAAGTGCGCAAGCATATGAATAAAATGCATCCAGCAAACAATCATGCCATGATGAATGATGCACAATTTGCATGGCATAAGGTAGCATGGCATGGGTGAGGTGTGTCATACAAGAATAAACCATTTTATTTAGTTTTGGCCCCATTTTATCCCCATAGTAGTTGCTGTATACTTTATATTTATATGATGCATGCTTCAAGTCAAACCATGGAATGCATAAACAGAAAGGTCTCGTCGAGCTAATCATTTTAGACATATTATTTATTAAATTTGGAGTTATAAAACAAAAGTTATTAATTAATTAAGATAAAGGGGCAATTTATTGTAATTTAAATAAACTTGGAATTTTTAAATGTTCAAAATATATTTGGGATGGCATATTTGAATTCCTCACATTTTCCTGATTTGAAAACATATATTATATGTATTGTTTGGATTAATATTTGAAAAGATATTTAAAAACAGAAATATATTTGAATTTGAAATAATTAGAAAAAGATTTGAATTTAAAACAGAAACAGGTAAAACTTTTTATACCCAGACAGACTCAGACCCAGACACTGACGAGTGGGGCCGTTGCTGACTGGGCCGACGCAAGCACAGAAACGTTTTACACCGCAGCTGCTGCTAGCCCGTGAGACAGACAGGTGGGACCTGCTGGCTCGCAGGCCCACCTGACAGAGCGAGGTGGAGGTTGACCACGTGGCTCTGCGGGGGACCGCGGGTTGAATTTTAAAAGGCCAGGGGGGTTTCTGCAAAGCGGTGACAGACACCGACGGGTGGGCCTGGGCTGGACCGCGGGTTTAGGGTAACAAAACGGAGGGGGGTATCGGCAAAACGTCCGCCCGCACTGTTTTTCTTCTCTGCCGCGATCGACCGATCGGTGCGCGGCGCGGGCGACGCGGGGTTCGATCCTGGGACGCGGGGGTGCGCGCTGCGGGGTGCAACCAGTGCGGCTAGGCTGGGTTTGGTGTCAGGTGGGGGTTACGCGGCTAGATAGGGCTTACGCGACGCCGAGAGCGTGCAGACGCGCGCGCCCGTCGGTGCACCGAGGGTGCTCGACGGTTGGTCCGGCGAATCTAGGGCGGCACGGCGAAGGGGACCATGTCAGGGGGGATCGTGGGCTCACCGGGAGGGCGTCGGTGCAGGCGGATCGGGTCGGCGAGCAGCAGGGCGACGATGAGGCAGAGACCGAGCGAGCTAGGGTTTCGGGGTCGGCGTCGCGAGGTCCTGCGGCTCCGGTCCTTCTCCTCCTCGACGGCGGGTACTAGGTGAAGCAGGGGAGGCTTGCGGTCTTCCTCGACACCAGCGAGCGCGACGCCACCGGCTGGAAGCGACGGGGTGGTGGAGGCCGAGGGTTTCTGCCGGCGGTGGGGGTAGACGGTGGTGAGGGACGGCAGGGAGAGAGGGGAGCAGCGGGGGTAGATCTGGAGGACAGAGGAGAGCCAGGGGAGGTGGTCGATAGGGACGGGGGAGGGAGGTGGTGCCGTGGGGGAGTGGTTGGGGGTAAAGGTGGCTCGGCCACCTTTATCTTCCCTCTCCTTCACGTGCTTGGCAGGGGCAGGGCAAGGGGCGTACAGGTGGGGTAGGGTGCAGCCAGAGAGGTGGGAGGCTCGGGCTAGGGCCACAAGGCAGGGAGGGAAGGATCAAGAGAGGGAGAGGCTCGGGTTAGGGGTGGAGCTAGGCTCGGGTAGAGCTAGGTTTGGAGCTAGGTTAGGGTTTGGGGTGGTAGCTAGGGCAGGGAGAGGTGGCCAGGGAGAGAGGGTGGCCGGTGGGGCCAGCTAGGGTAGGCCATGGTGGGGTGGCTCGGCTTAGAAGGAGGAGAGAAAGAGGGGTGCTTAGGGTTTAGGTTTAGAGAGGGGTATGGTAGATTAGATGAGATGGAGAGGTGAGGTAGGGTGGTGACTTGGGTTTATAGGAGTTGCATGCTCCAACTAGATCAAGCAACACAAGAGAGGGGTGTGGTGATGATGGTCTAAAGCAAGCACAAACAAGATCAAGCTACGAGGAGAGAGAGATGTGGTTTAAATTCACTCAAAATTCAAATAAGATCCAAAGATCAAGCAAACGGTGGGGCTTGCATGGCCCATGCAAAACATTTATGGCCAGGTTGATTATTGTGAAAACAACATTTTACATGGCATCATTATCATGCATTCCCAAAATTGGAGTAAGGCCCAAGCCAAGGAATTTAGATAGAATTCCAAGTGGAGTAGATGGAGATAGCCATGTTTGAAATAGAATGGGACATGCTAGTGTGTATGTTCCACTAGATGATCAATAGTCCCAAAATATTCCAACATTAGCATAATTCCATGATGAACCATATGGAAGCTAGGAGAAAGGTTCCACTCACAAGGCATGCGAAGGTGGCCATGTGGCTCTCATATATCAATATTGTGAAAACAACATGATGCCAAGATGAGAGCATGTGGCAAAGAATTGGATCCATCCCAACCCACATGAGCTAGAAGTAAAACCAGTAAATGCCAAGCTCATATTTAGTTGGGTGGTGGAATTATAAGGTGGTGAAGAAAAGGTGGTGGAGTTAATAAAAGATATGCCCCCAACTCAACTTGGGCATTTAAACAATATATCAAGAACCAAATACAATATCAAGAGGCACATACAATTAATAATGCATATGAGATAAGAACCAAATCAAAAAGGGTTTTATATGATGCTCAAATGCAAGGAGGCATGATGACATGAGCATGATATAATGATGATGCAACAATTATATATTTGAAGTAGCCAATATATTACTAGACCAAGTAGCATTACAATTGTTAGACAATTGGGATGCTACAAGGGTTTCTTTCTCGCGGGATCTGGGATTAGGTTTTTCCTTTTGGGGCTTTAGATCTAGGGATTCCTTTGGTTTTCTTTGCCCCCGAAGTGGTATGTTCTTCTTCCGACGCCTCGGCTTGCCAATGCGCGTCGTGATAGAGAGGAACAGCGTGGCCCGAGGGGCAAGGCGCACTTTAGATCTAGGATGCCCAAGCTTTCTTTGTCTGTTGAGTCTTTCTACCGAAAAAGTTAGCATCTAAGATGCTCTGATACCGTTGTTAGTGCTAGCCACTCTCTGTAGATGCACTATAGGATTAGATCTAGGAGATCTGAGAGCGAGAGTAGTACTACCTGCGCCTGTGCTCGACGGGCATGAACCGAAGGGGATGCCGGAGCTAGCTCCGGTGTCAGTAGCCATGGGAAAAGGGAGTGGGGCGAGCATGCGGTTAGGGTGGCGGCGGTGGAGCTTCCCGTCGGCGCAGCGCTGGCCTAGATCGGATTGGCTTGTAGGTTGGGCGGCTAGGGCACGGCTAACCTCGTAAGGTGTGCTGCCAGCCCCTACCTCCTTTATATATAGCGCTGGCGACAGGGGCCCACCCACCAGATGAGGCTGAGGCGCCCCCGATCAGGGCGCGGATAAGGGACTCCATTCGGCCGTTGGGCTCGAACGGGGAGAGATCTATCTAACATAGAGTTCCGAAGGACCGACACCGGGGGGCCATGCCCTTCATGTAGAAAAAAGATTCACATGTGTATTAGTAGAAATGAGTTATTTTCTATAGGACTTAGCCTAATCACAACACATAATATAAATAATGGTGGTTCCGTGTTTGCTGAAATCCTGGATCAGTCACTAACAACAACAATTGCTTTTTATGAAAAAACCCTCAAGCTATGGTTAACATTTTGAGAAATCACTAAACATTATACTAAGCCACTCTAACAAGGTTTCTGGCCGGTGGGACCCGCTACAAGTCCCGACGTGGCTTCAAATTCACACGGTTTGGTTGCGCCTTCAAAATAGTCATAGGGCCCACATGTAGAGCATCTCCATCGAGTCTCTCGAGACATTCTGTCTACCTCCCGTGCACCTGCACATAAGGGTGAGATGTCAATTGAACTACTTGGTGCAACTAGGATATATAGTAGGATTACAGAAGCGGACCCCGCATATCCAGCAAAATATATGGATTAGTATAAATTGTATTAGAGACCTCCATCCTTGTTTAACACTATAACGAGGTAAATTGCACTAGAGACTAGTCCCGTATTCCGCCCAGCTTACAACCCTAGGTGCAACCAGTCTATGGAGGATAACTAAAGGCAAAGAAATAGAGATGGTGCAATATTTTTGTCTGGAATGTTTTTTTTTCATATGCCAGCACAACACAAGCTTTGGCCGAGTACTGTATAAAGCTAGCTCCTCTACGACAAAGAGAAATGGTTATTAATCAATTCGCTCGTTTTTTAATTGGACAAAAAAAATTCGCTCGTCGATAAGGCGCAACGCGTATGCGAGAGCACTATTATAATTGCTCAATGGTACTTCTGGATTGAAAAGCTGACAATACTACTAACGAGACAGAGCGCGCACATGCTCTAGCGTACGTGGCCGTCCTGGCGATTCTGACAGATCCGGACGACGACTTAAAACAGCGCGTCGATTTGGAGGCCCCTCCAACTCCAAGCGGCTGCATCAAGTGTCGCATTTTTAAATCCAGATCACTTTTCTATATACCACATTTTAATAATCCAACGTGCGCACGCATGCGCGAGCGCGCCATTTTAATTATCATCGGATATGGTTTTGACTTCCATGAGCAATATATCTACTTGCGTTCACACCTGATCGTACTACCGATACGCACACATGCGTAGGAGTTGTCAATTCACGAAATAATTAATCTACTCTCGACTTGTCAGAGTGGCAATTGATTAATTCACGATGGAGTGTCACGGTTTCCTGCATGTGAAGGAAGGCGATGACAGAGACACCAGATTAATTTGAGGAGTACCTACGAGACTGCGAGAGGGAAGGGCGATCAAACTAAACTTTTATTAGACACTCGGCACTTTGGTAAAGTTATAATTAAGCAGGTATAAGTCTCGAGCTCACGATCTTTTTTGACTGTGATAGGACGCACTCCACTCAGTAAAAAAGTTAATTAAGGTCGTAATCGGGGAGAAGGGTTTCCTCAAATACACGGGGAATTTTTGCCAAAAGAAAAGGTACTCGAGGAATAAGGCACATGTTTCTTCTGAAATCCTTGTAAAATTTTGTGGACAACCCTTTTCTACCAAAAACAAAACCCTAACTTTATTGATACATAAATCAGTGTACTTAGCCGAAGAAAATGGAACACACGAGAACAATAAAAATGACTCATACAACTAAAGGTTACATGGTTGACCTCATAGTAGTCGTTTTTAGTTCCAACTTTGCATCCAAACGTTCCTCTAAAATTCAATAAAAAAACCAGGATATTTGATCATTTGCAACACTTCACTTCAAAATTTGATTATTTGCCACATTGACAACCATGCCAGCCACATGCCAGTGACACATGGTGTGAAAAATAATCAAACTGCAAAATAAAGTGTGCCAGATCATGAAATCCCCCCCCCCCCCAAAAACCGCCGAACACCAACATGCACGAGGTGGACTAATCCCAAATGGTTTTGAAGCGCAGATTCAGCCCCGAGAGTCGATGATCATGCCATTAGCGAGGAGGCACCCCTTGCAAGCCAACATGCCATTGTTCCATCTGAAGGGTTTGGCAGCATAGTAAATCAAAATTTTCTACGGATGCGAACGGGAAAAGCCAAGATCTAATCTAGGAGATGCAAACAACGAGGGGGGATATATGAGATCTTCATACCCTTGAAGATTCGCACAGCGGAACGTTCAACGGAACGTGGTTGATATAGTCGTACTCGCTTCTCCTCCTCTCGATTCGATCCGATCCAACACCGCAAGTGGCGATGCCTCTAAGAGATGCACACATGCGGAACCTCGACGTCTCCTCCTTCCTCGGTCCAGCAAGTGGGGTGGAGAGATAGATTGGATCTACAACACGACGGCGTGGTGCAAACGGTGGAGAGTTTCTGTGGCAGGGCTTCGCCTACGCGCAGTCGGGAGGGAGAGAGAGAGGAGGGCAGCAGGGCGGCTAGGGCTTGAGGAGGTGTGTGGGGAGGGTGCACCCCCAGCCCTCTTTATATAGAGGGGTGGGCGGCTGCCCCTTGCCCCTCCTCCAAGCCTAGGGCCGGCGTCCAAGGAGGGAGGAGTGGGGGGCAAGTTCCCCCTTCTAGAAGCTCCCCTAGGGTTTCCCCTAGGGCTTGGCCGGCTGGGCCTATGGGGCCTTGTGCCCCTGGCCCAATGTGGCCAGGGAACTCCCTCGTAGGCCCACGCCCCCTCCCGACAAGTGGGGCCACGTTGGTCCCACTCCGGAAGGTTCTAGAAGCTTCCGGTACAATACCGAACAATCCGAAACAATTTCGAACTCCAAAAACTGCTTTGCCTTATATGAATCTTATTCTCCGGACCATTCCGGAACCTCTCGTGACGTCCTGGATCTCATCCGAGACTCCGAACAAAAACTCATAAACCAATTATCCATTCTATCCTAGCGTCGAGACACGTTAAGTGTGTGACCCTTCGGGTTCGAGAATATGCAGACATGATCTTCTATCAATAATCAATAGCGGGGTCTGGAAACCCATATTAACTCCCACACATTCATCGATGATCATATCGGATGAACCACGATGCCAGGATTCAATCAATCCCATATATATATTCCCTTCGTCAAGACGATATTTTACTTGCCCGAGATTCGATCGTCGGCATCGGCATACCTAGTACAATCTCGTTCACAACAAGTACTTTACTCGTTCCGTAATCCGATATCACTTTGTGATTAACTCCTTAACCACATGCTTTCAAGCGGTGTTGATATCGATTACCGAGTGGGCCCGGTGTTGATATCGATTACCGAGTGGGCCCGAAGTATATCTCTCCGACTTGGGAGGGACAAATCCCATCTCGATACATACAACCTAACAGGTACTTTCCGATCACCTGAGAGACACCTTTATGATCACCCTCTCATAGGATGACGTTTGATGACCTCAAAGCTTTCTTCCGATACCAGGGAGTTGCATTATGTCATGGTCTAAGGAATACAATATTTGACATAAGAAAAGCTTCGCAAAGATGAACACGATGACACGATCTAATTGCTCTGCTTAATTTGGGTCTGTCCATCATATCATTCTCCCAAATGATATGATCTCATTATTAATCGACAACTCATGTATATGGTTAGGAAACCTTAACCATCATTAATCAACGAGCTAGTCCATAGAGGCGTACTAGGGACACGGTGTTGTTCACAAACCACACAAGTATTAAAGTTTCCGCTTAATACAATTCTAGCATGGAATATAAACTTTATCATAAACAAGAATTATAATAATAACATCTTTATTATTGCCTCTAGGGCATAATTCCAACAGTCTCCCACTTGCACTAGAGTCAATAATCTAGTTTACATCTGGCAACAATCTAACACCCATGGCACTAAGGTGCTGATCATGTTTTGCTCGTGGAAGAGGTTTAGTCAATGGATCTGCGACATTCAGATCTGTATGTACTTTGCTAATCTTCAGATCTCCATCTGTTATATAATCCCGGATTATATGAAATTTGCGGTTGATGTGCTTGGTCTTTGGATGATATCTTGGTTCCTTAGCCAGTGCTATGGCGCCAGTGTTGTCACACAATATATCCAGTGGGTCCAAGGCACTTGGAACCACACCAAGCTCAGTGATGAAGTTCCTGATCCAAACTCCTTCGCTTGACGCTTCTGCAGCAACCATGTATTCCGCTTCTACCGTAGATCCCGCGATCACGCTTTGCTTGCAGCTTCTCCAGCTCACAGCTCCTCCATTCAAAATATAAACATATCCTGTCTGAGATTTAGAATCATCCTTGTCGGTGTCGAAACTAGCGTCGACGTAACCCTTTACGACGAGCTGTTCATCACCTCCATAGACTAAGAACATTTCTTTAGTCCTATTTAAATACTTTAGGATGTTCTTCACGGCTGTCCAGTGTTCCACTCCTGGATCACTTTGGTATCTGCTCGTCAAACTAAGAGCATTGGACACATCCGGTCTAGTACACAGCATGGCATACATGATAGAACCTATGGCCGAGGCATAAGGCACTTTGCTCATAGCTTCTCTATCATTTACCATAGCTGGACACTGAGCCTTGCTCAATATCTTACCTAACAACATGGGCACTGAACCTTTCTTTGCCTTATCCATTCTGAACCTTTTCAGAACTTTGTCTAGGTATGTACTTTGGCTTAAAGCTATTAGGCGTCTTTGTCTATCTCTATAGATTTTGATGCCTAATATATAAGCAGCTTCCCCTAGGTCTTTCATTGAAAAACATTTGTTCTAATAACTCTTCACATCGTTAAGCATGTCAATGTCATTTCCAATAATCAATATGTCATCCACATATAGTACTAGAAATGTCACTGATCTCCCACTCACTTTCTTGTAGATACAAGCTTCGTAGCAATTTGGAACAAATCCAAAGCTCTTGATTACTTGATCAAAACGAAGGTTCCAACTCCGAGACGCTTGCTTCAGTCCATAAATGGAACACTGAAGTTTGCATACTTTATTGGCATCCTTAGGATCGACAAAACCTTCGGGTTGCATCATATACAACTCTTCATCAATGTTGCCATTGAGGAACGCAGTCTTGACATCCATCTGCCATATTTCATAATCATGAAACGCAGCAATTGCTAATAAAATCCGAATGGACTTAAACATTGCTACGGGAGAGAAAGTCTCATCGTAGTCAACACCTTGAACTTGTCGAAAACCTTTCGCGACAAGTCGTGCTTTATAGACAGTAACATTACCATCCGCGTTCGTTTTCCTTTTGAAAATCCATTTGCACTCAACGGCCTTTCGGTCGCTAGGAGGGTCCACCAAAGTCCATACTTGGTTTTCGCTCATGGATCCCAATTCGGATTTCATGGCTTCTAGCCATTTCTCAGAGTCTGGGCTCATCACCGCTTCCTCATAGTTCGCAGGTTCACTGTCGTCTACTAACAAGACAGTTAAGACAGGGTTGCCGTACCACTCAGGAGGGGCACACGACCTTGTCGACCTGCGACGTTCAGCAGTAGCATCGTCCGAAGCTTCACGATCCTTGTCATTAGCTTCCTCTATTGTTGGTGCAGACGGCACTGGAACAATTTCAGGTGATGCGCTACTGTCCAACTCAAGAGAAGGTTCAATAACCTCGTCTAGCTCTACTTTCCTCCCACTCACTTCTTTCGAGAGAAACTCCTTCTCAAGAAAGGATCCGTTCTTTGCGACAAACACTTTGCCTTCGGGTATGTGATAGAAGGTATACCCAATCGTTTCCTTACGGTATCCTATGAAGACGCATTTCTCCGCTTTGGTTCGAGCTTATCCGGCATCAACTTTTTGACGTAAGCTTCGCATCCCAAAACTTTAAGAAACGACAACTTAGGTTTAGCACCAAACCACAGTTCATACGGTGTCGTCTCAACGGATTTAGATGGTGCCCTATTTAAAGTGAATGCAGCGGTTTCTAATGCATAACCCCAAAATGATAATGGCAAATCTGTAAGAGACATCATTGATCGCACCATATCTAATAGAGTTCGATTCCGGCGTTCAGACACACCATTGCGCTGTGGTGTTCCGGGTGGCGTGAGTTGCGAAACGATTCCGCTTGCTTTAAGATGCGTGAGAAAATCATAACTCAAATATTCACCTCTACGATCGGATCGTAGAAACTTAATTTTTCTGTTACGATGGTTTTCCACTTCATTCTAAAATTCTTTGAACTTTTCAAATATTTCAGATTTATGTTTCATTAAATAGATATAACCATATCTACTTAAGTCATCAGTAAAAGTGAGAAAGTAGCGATATCCACCGCGCGTCGAAACACTCATCGGTCCGCATACATCGGTATGTATGATTCCCAACAAGTCTGTTGCTCGCTCCATCATTCCGCAGAACGGGGTTTCGATCATCTTGCCCATAAGGCATGGTTCGCATGTGTCAAATGATTCAAAATCAAGAGACTCCAAAAGTCCATCAGAATGGAGTTTCTTCATGCGTTTTACACCAATATGACCTAGACGGCAGTGCCACAAATAAGTAGTATTACCACTATCTACCTTGCATCTCTTAGCCTCAATGTTATGGATGTGTGTTTCATTCCTTTCGAGATTCAGAATAAATAAACCATTCACAGCAGGTGCATGACCATAAAATATGTTACTCATATAAATAGAACAACCATTATTTTCAGATTTAAATGAATAATCGTCTTGCAATAAACACGATCTAGATATGATGTTCATGCTCAACGCAGACACATAATAACATTTATTGAGGTTTAAAACTAATCCCGAAGGTAAAACTAAGGAGAGTGTGCCGATGGCCATCACATCAACTCTTGATCCGTTGCCAACGCGCATCGTCACCTCATCCCTCGCCAGCCGCCGTCTATTCCGTAGCTCTTGTTTCGAGTTACAAATATTAGCAACTGAACCAGTATCAAATACCCAGGCACTACAACCAGGGCTAGTAAGGAAAACATTAATAACATGTATATCAAATATACCTTTGATGGTGCCAGCCTTCTTGTCCGCTAAGTACTTCGGACAATTGCGCTTCCAGTGACCCTTGTCCTTGCAATAGAAGCACTCAGTGTCCAGCTTAGGTCCAGACTTGAGCTTCTTCTCAGGAGGGGCAACGCGCTTGTCGATGCCTTTCTTGAAGGGCTTCTTTGCACCCTTACCTTTCTTAAAGCTGGGGGGCTTGTTGACCATCAACACATGATTATCCTTTTTGATGTCCACCTCCGCAGCCTTCAGCTTAGCGAAGAGCTCGGTGATCGTATCAGTGGAACCAATCTGATTATGAGTAACTACAAAACTTTTGTAGCTAGGAGGGAGTGATTGCAGAACTCTGTCAATCTTGAGCTCCTCTGGAATCTTGCAGTCCAGTTGCTCAAGGCGTTGAGTGTAGCCTGACATCTTAATGGCGTGCTCACTAACGGAACTCCATTCCTCCATCTTGCAGTTAAATAATTTCTCAGAGATCTCATATCTCTCAGAACGGGCCTGAGTCTGAAACATAGTTTTCAGTTCCTCAAGAATCTCAAAGGGCCCGGGGAAATCCTCAAAACGATTTTGAAGGTCCGATTCCATAGCAAACAACATGGTGCTCTTAATCACACCATAATCATCTTTGCGCGACTGATAAACGGCTTTCTCATCAGCCGGCGCATCTACAGCAGGGGCGTCACCTAGCGCTTTCTCAAGGACATAGTCCTTTTGTCCGCCAGCGAGAATGATTCTCAGATTGCGGAACCAGTTGGTGAAGTTAGACCCATTGTTCTTAAGCTTTTCTTTCTCAGCAAAAACGTTGAAGTTGAAGTTGGACTTAGCCATTTGATCTACAAAATTTGCAAGTACATTTAGACTATGTTCATGACAACTAGTTCAACTTAATCAAATTACTAGATGAACTCCCACTAAATTCAACATCCCTCAAGTTGTTTAGTGAACATGATCCAAATTCACCACACCTAATCCAATCTTCATGAGAAGAGATGTGGTTTCAATGGTGGACAACTAAGTGTCGATCATATCGTTCATATGACTCATGCTTAACCTTTCGATTCGTGTGTTCCGAGGCCATGTCTGTACATGCTAGGCTCGTCAAGTCAAACCCAAGTATTTCCGCGTGTGCAAAACTGGCTTGCACCCGTTGTATGTGAACACCCGATCATCACGTGATGCTTGAACACGACGAACTTTCGCAACGGTGCATACATGGGGAGAACACAGTTTTATCTTGATCTTTAAGTGAGGAATCATCTTATAATGCTACCGTCACGATCTAAGCATAATAAGATACATAAAAGGATAAACATCACATGCATATAACTTTATGTGACATGGTATAGCCAATCTTCGCGCAATGATCTCCATCTTGTTTGTGCCAGCATGATCTCCATCACTCCACCATGATTGCCTCCACCACGAATAGCAACTACAACTATTGCTAACTACTTAGCGATAAAGTAAAGCTATTACATGGCGTATAAGAAGTTGACACATAGGTCATACACAATTATAAAGACAACCATATGGCTCCTGCCGGTTGTGTACTCATCGACATGCAAGTCGTGAAACATTACAAAACATGATCATTGCATACAACATACACATCACATCTTGGGCCATACCATATCACAGAAAACACTCCCTGCAAAAACAAGTTAGACGCCTCTACTTTGTTGTTGCATGTTTTACGTGGCTTATGGGAGTAACAAGCTAAGAACGATTCTTACCTACGGAAAGCCACACTGGTGATATTATGGTTGCCAAACTCCGGTGTAAATCCCATGACAACTATAGTGAGAGAAACTGACATCCACCAGCCGCATGTGTGTAACAAGCCACACGTCAAGTGCGGAGCCGGTCTCGCGAACGAGGTCGCGTAAAGTTGGCCTGGACTGCTTCGATCTCACTATCCCGCGTCATCAGAAGTACACAAACAAGAGGCTTGCAACATAAAACATCAACGCCCGCAAAAATCATGTTGCGTTCTACTCGTGAAACACATCTACGCATAGATCTAGCTCTGATACCACTGAAGGGTTTTGCAGCATAGTAAATCAAAAATTTCTACGGATGCGAACGGGAAAAGCCAAGATCTAATCTAGGAGATGCAAACAACGAGGGGGGGTAGATGAGATCTTCATACCCTTGAATATTCGCACAGCGAAACGTGGTTGATGTAGTCGTACTCGCTTCTCCTCCTCGCGATCCGATCCGATCCAACACCGCAAGTGGCGATGCCTCCGAGAGATGCACATGTGCGGCACCTCGACATCTCCTCCTTCCTCGGTCCAGCAAGTGGGGTGGAGAGATATATTGGATCTATAACACGATGGCGTGGTGCAAACGGTGGAGAGTTTCTCCAGCAGGGCTTCGCCTACGCGCAGTCGGGAGGGAGAGAGAGAGGAGGGCAGCAGGGCGGCTAGGGCTTGAGGAGGTGTGTGGGGAGGGTGCGCCCCCAGCCCTCTTTATATAGAGGGGTGGGCGGCTGCCCCTTGCCCCTCCTCCAAGCCTAGGGCCGGCGGCCAAGGAGGGAGGAGTGGGGGGCAAGTTCCCTCCCTTCTAGAAGCTCCCCCTAGGGTTTCCCCTAGGGCTTGGCCAGCTGGGCCTATGGGGCCTTGTGACCCTGGCCCAATGCGGCCAGGGCACTCCCTCGTAGGCCCACGCCCCCTCCCGACAAGTGGGGCCACGTTGGTCCCACTCCGGAAGGTTCTAGAAGCTTCCGGTACAATACCGAACAATCCGAAACAATTCTGAACTTCAAAAACTGCTTTGCCTTATATGAATCTTATTCTCCGGACCATTCCAAAACCTCTCGTGACGTCCTGGATCTCATCCGAGACTCCGAACAAAAACTCATAAACCAATTATCCATTCTATCCTAGCGTCGAGACACGTTAAGTGTGTGACCCTTCGGGTTCGAGAATATGCAGACATGATCTTCTATCAATAATCAACAATAGGGTCTGGAAACCCATATTAACTCCCACACATTCATCGATGATCATATCGGATGAACCACGATGCCAGGATTCAATCAATCCCATATATATATTCCCTTCGTCACGCGATATTTTACTTGCCCGAGATTTGATCGTCGGCATCGGCATACCTAGTTCAATCTCGTTCACAACAAGTATTTTACTCGTTCCGTAATCCGATATCACTTTGTGATTAACTCCTTAACCACATGCTTGCAAGCGGTGTTGATATCGATTACCGAGTGGGCCCGAAGTATATCTCTCCGACTTGGGAGGGACAAATCCCATCTCGATACATACAACCCAACAGGTACTTTCCGATCACCTGAGAGACACCTTTATGATCACCCTCTCATAGGATGACGTTTGATGACCTCAAAGCTTTCTTCCGATACCAGGGAGTTGCATTATCTCATGGTCTAAGAAATACAATATTTGACATAAGAAAAGCTTCGCAAATATGAACACGATGACACGATCTAATTGCTCTGCTTAATTTGGGTCTGTCCATCATATCATTCTCCCAATGATATGATCTCATTATTAATCGACAACTCATGTCTATGGTTAGGAAACCTTAACTATCATTAAGCAATGAGCTAGTCCATAGAGGCGTACTAGGGACACGGTGTTGTTCACAAACCACACAAGTATTAAAGTTTCCGCTTAATACAATTCTAGCATAGAATATAAACTTTATCATAAACAAGAATTATAATAATAACATCTTTATTATTACCTCTAGGGCATAATTCCAACACCATCACCGTTGTGTCAAGTTATAAGTTCAGGGAAAGAAAAGAACGACAAATAAGAACTACTATAACTTGATACAAAACATTGTCACCAACCATCGCAAGAAAGGCTGAAAATCTAGATGACAAAACTGCTAGATCCCGCGTGATGATTTTGTGAGGACCAAAAACGACATGCTATCACGTATCTTCCGTATTGGTAAGTATAGTCATACAAGTGCAGGGTTAGCAAAGCCTGACTTTTATTCCGCACGACTTCGTCTTGACTATAGAATTAAATAAATTAGATAAATTGTCATCACCAGTGATATAAAAACCTGACATAGAAATAGATAAATTGTCGTCACCAATGATATAAAAACCTGACATAGAATTAGATAAACTGCTCTTTGGGGTTACCTTCATCTCAGAGTGCTAGATCAGCCACCCGAGACGAGGGGAACAAAGGGAAACAAAGACAGATGTTGTGACTTCTAATCCCTCCGTTTTGAAATATAAGATGTTTTAGGTTTGTGAAAGAGATGTATCTAGACACATTTTAGTGTCTAGATTCATTTAAACCTATACACTAAAACGTGTCTAAATAGATCTTCTTCACAAACCTAAAACATCTTATATTTCTAAACGGAGGGAGTATATGTTACGACTAGGTTTCACATCATGGGACAACTCTTCATTCTAGCCATACCTTAAGATGTCAAAGAAAGGAGTGAAGGTGATAATCTCAATATAGGTATGTATGGACTTATTTTCCAGAACCAAGCAAATTTAACAATTTTAGATTTTGAAAAAATATTTGAAAGTATGCATGTTCCGATTGGCTAGAAACATAACCTTTGAAATAGCAATATGACAAATTCTCACATGTGTAAAAATCTACACAACTTACATAATTTATATTTTAGCTTTTCTTACTGAATGGTGAACCATTTTATAACAAATATCAATGGGTATTTTCTACAAAATACATACAAGGTTGTGTTTTTTTGTAGTCGTATGACCTTAAAGTGCATCCTTTACACATTGGACTAATGGATTGTGCAGAGCTTCTCAGGATGAACATTGTAAAGAAAAGTGGATCTGGAAGAGGAGAGGCTTGTTGTGACGTGCTCCGCTCGAGTATATATAGCTGAGGATAGAGGTCGGGAGATGAATGCCATCGGTCACCATTTAGTTCACCACTTCGGTTCGGGGAATTATGACATCTAAGTGGGAAATAATTTTTCTGAATCATACAGTGGAAGAATTATCTAGAATTTTCCTATTGCTCTCGTGGAGTCAAAATATCAGTGGCCATGAGGCGTGCTGCCTTTGTGCACATGGACGAAGACGAGCGAGCATAGGCTCGGCTCGGTGGGCTGGATCTGTTGGATAAGCCAGATGGGCCAAGGCTTGTCCAACCAAAAATAAAAGATTGAAACCGAAAAACAAAATATAACGTGTTGGCCGATTCCGTGTAGGTGGAAATCGCTAGAGAAAAGGAAAATGATACTGTTCCCCCGGGGATCGCGTTGTCGCGTCCCCCGGGTGCGTGTCCGTTGGATGGAAGCCCATCGTGAGGTACACGATCATTGGCTCCACCAGCCCACGTTGGTCAAAAAAAAACTCAACCTTATCTCCTCCTTGATCCCGGTGACTTCGTCTTCTACATCTCCCTGTCCATCTCAAAATCGCAGCCAAGAGCCGCCACCGCACCGTCTCAATCTCACGCCGCCTCCACCTCATCTGCACCCCGCGCGACTGCCCTGGCTCGCCTCCCTCTCCCTGTGCCGCCTCCGCCAACCTCACGACATCCTCCTCGACAAGGAAGCCATGGTCGCTGCTCGTCCCGCCTAATGCAGATCTCGCCCGCCACCGCCGTCGTCTGCCACTCCCCGCCTCGAGCTCGCCCTGCTACAACGGCGCATGGCGGACCTGCTACAACGGCGCGACGGACCTGCTACAGGGGCATGGTGGACCTGCTACAGCGGCGCGACGGACCTGCTACAGCGGCGTGGCGAACCTGCTACCGTGGCGCGACGGACTTGCTACACAGGTGCGGGTGCTTCGCTACAACAGGTGGCGGCGCTTGCTACAAGGGGTGGAGACCCTCTGCGACCATGGGCGGTGGCTTTTGCTACCGATGGCGGCGGTGCTCTGCTACCAGGGCAGCGGCAATCTTCTACAAGAGTGGTGGGGCTGCTACGGCCGTCGGCGGCGCTCTGCTACACGGGCGGTGGCGCTGCTACGCCCGGCAGCGACGCTCTGCTACAACAGTTGGCAGCGCTTGCTACATCAACACAACTGTCTTGCTACATAGGCACACCAGCCTTGCTACTATCTGTATTGGTTCAGCAAGCACACCATGGGCGGTGGCTTTTGCTACCGATGGCGGCGGTGCTCTGCTACCAGGGCAGCGGCAATCTTCTACAAGGGTGGTGGGGCTGCTACGGCCGTCGGCGGCGCTCTGCTACACGGGCGGTGGCGCTGCTACGCCCGACAGCGACGCTCTGCTACAACAGTTGGCAGCGCTTGCTACATCAACACAACTGTCTTGCTACATAGGCACACCAGCCTTGCTACTATCTGTATTGGTTCAGCAAGCACACCATGGGCGGTGGCTTTTGCTACCGATGGCGGCGGTGCTCTGCTACCAGGGCAGCGGCAATCTTCTACAAGGGTGGTGGGGCTGCTACGGCCGTCGGCGGCGCTCTGCTACACGGGCGGTGGCGCTGCTACGCCCGGCAGCGACGCTCTGCTACAACAGTTGGCAGCGCTTGCTACATCAACACAACTGTCTTGCTACATAGGCACACCAGCCTTGCTACAGATGCACGACGTCGAGTTCTCCAGCAACACATCTTCTCCGGCGACGGTGTGCTCTCCGGCGACGACGCCTTTTGCTACAAGCGGAGGAAGGAACTGCTACAAGGGATGGCCGTTGTTGCTGCGCTCGATTGGAGACATCGCCGTTGGCCGAATCGGAGCGCCGCCGGGTGAGAGGATTTGATCCCCCACTAGAAGCTACGATTGGCGGCGGGATAAGGCGGTGAGGCTGACCAGGAGGGGGTAGAGTATGGTCCCTCGAATATGGCTCATCTCCGGCGGCCGGTGAAGGAGATCGACGGTGCAGACTCCTCCGTCGTCCTCGCGGGCGCCGCACGCGCGACTCCCAGCTGGTCAGCCTCTGTTTTGCTACTCTGAAACGGTTTTTGCTGCGACGTAGCAAAAGCGGGGGTGGAGGAGGTCGACCGGTTGATCAGACGGTTTTGAAGTTTTGATCGGACGGCTCCGGACCCGGGGATCGGGGGCAAATATCCCCCGAGGGACGCGTAGCGCGCGCCAGTCAGGATACGTGCATATGATAAAAATAGAAGTGACGTGGATGCTTTGCATGTCAAGCTTGCAAACATTAAAAGCACTTAGTGGGGATGAACTTTATAAATATTATAGATAGGCAAATACTCCCTCCGTTTTAAAATGTAAGATATTTTAGTTTTTCTGAGATATATGTATCTAGACAACTTTTAGGGTGTAAGTTTACTCATTTTCTCCGAAACTACGCACTAAAATACGTCTAGATACAATCATTTTAGAAAAAGGATAAACCATCTTATATTTTAAAATGGAGGGAGTAGGCTTTAAGCAACCTAAGTGGCTGCAATTTATAAGAAAATGGTGATTAGCTAGCAACCAGTCACTTCTACGCGCCAACCAGAAGAAATGTTCAAATGGACGTGTGGATTGATTCCTTTCTAGTGACCCTTTCGGCCCACCACTGCAAGTTCGCCCAATTACTGTCTGGGAAGGAAGAAAGTGAAGTGGCCCAAAAGACACTAAATAAATATTCGGCACGTTTACATGCAGTAACATCTGCCTCTCCCTTTCACCTTGTCAGGCACGACACTTCAGTCTATCTTTCTACCATACACACACCCTGACAACAACATATTTTCCTCTTTTTTTACTCGAAGTTATTCAAACATAACTGTCAATGTCCTGAAGTCAATGTCTTGAGATTTGAAGGAACACATTCCTTTCCCTAATTTGTTCTTACCCTATTTATTATTGTCTGAAGAGAGCCTTACAGGAATATCTCCTTTTATTCAGTTATTCTGGTCAGAAGGCACTAGCTGAAGAATGAATATAGTACATCCACAGAAAAATTGCGGCTGGTTTAATTAATTAATTAATTCTGCTCTTTTGCTCCCGGCCGTGCCATACTTAATTAGTAGAGAAAATAAAGCAAACCGCACTGCTATGAAATATTACTGCTTTTAGATAGCGGGGGATATGTTGCACCATGCAAGCACAGACAGCCAAACACAGGGTATAAAATAGGTATAGTGATACTGCATAGAGCATAGAGAAATTGATAAATTAATGGATCTCCAGCAACTTACAAAACAGGCCGTGACAGGAACACCTATTATTAAGAGTTTCACCAGGCAATATATCAGAGATCGATCAACATTTTTTTTGTACATATCGCGTTTTTAAATCAAGACGGAGAAGACGTTAACTAGCTAAGGTATTTTGACCAGGTCCTTTGTTTTAGTTAATAGCTAGACATTGTGAAGGCTTAAGAAAATAGACATTTTGTGTACCGACTGTTGTATGTTTTATTTATATATATTTTTGCACATATTGATTTACTATCATACCAATGCTCTTAGTCTTTCAGAAACCCTTGAAACATCTATGCCAATTCTTGAGCTGAAGGCCTGCGTAGTCCAGAGAGAAGAAATTAATGCAATTAAATAAACTCAGGTTAAATTCATGAAAAATTAGATGATAATATTTTATTTCATTTCAGTTAAAAATAGTCCTATCATGAAAAGGCTTAGTCACAGATAAATGAAATACAAAACAAATACCCCATAGAGGGGTAGCAAAAAGAAAGAAAAATATTAAGATGTGTTTTGTACGTGTGCATCTAAGGTCGTTTTCAAACTTTTAGGCTTTCACCATTTTTTATCTCTTGCTATATGAAAAGGAATTTACGATTCCACATTCCCACATACGTGTATGTGCGTCACTCTCATATTTATGTTCATGCCTTTTACTTCTTTATATAACTTTAATTCATCTTAATGTTACATTGGTTATTAGCAGAAAACCTTTCAAATAAGTGTTGACACATATTTTTTGTAAAGTTACCCGAAATTCAAAAAGTAAAAAATGATTTTTTTAATCATGTCAATGGAAGGTCAGTATTTTTGAATAGGAATTTAACAATATGACTTTTGTACTACATACTATTTTATTAGTTCAGTTATTGGTCAAACTTGAATCATCGGCCTTGCATTTACAATATAGGCTTACTAGATGTAGATGTTGAATCCTATCACCTATATATGTACTTACTCGTGAGTGTATGCTGTGGAAGATCTTTAGGCCAGCGATAGAGTGGTTGGCGTTGACGATCTCCGCACCTTCTTCTTCAAGAATAGTAATTACCTCGTGGAGCTTGACTGGCCTATTTGCGTTGCATATGAGCACAACGTCCATGCTTGAGTCATCGTGTTGCCTCACTTCAACAACCAGCACCGACACCCCTTTTCCCCCTTCTAAATCCGATGACCTCGCGTCACCATTCGTGGTAGTGTTGGTGGACATCGAGACACCACCATTTCCTCTTAAGGGAGCCATGGCCTGCAAAAGGTTCCTCCTTTGTCTTAGCTCATTAACGCTTTCCTTGAGCTTCTGAATGTACTTCACCGCTTCGTCCAAGCTGCCAAACTGAGTCATTGTATCCTACATATGCATATGCGAAGAAATTATTTTAGAAAGAAATTAGTTTTTCTTAGCTTACATAAGTAGGCGTCGTTTTTAGATAATGGAAGAGTTATATTTTCCTGGATTTTACATTTATGAATGAAACACGCGTTCATACTAAAAAAATCCTATTGAATAAACAAAATTCTACTGCATACCATATCATCTCAACTGAAACCAGTTGTGTACTTTTTTTATGCCTCATATTTTCAATCTGTTCTGGACGACTAATGATTTATTTTGATATTTTCATAATATCAGTAATGAAAAATTGCATCGAGTTCTGCAGTTCCATTTTCACATGACATGAGGCTCAAAAGATTTTTACCTCCATAAATTGTTCTGATATCGGTTATGGGGCCACATGACGCTTATGTATGTCACCCAATTTTTCCATACACCTCCATGTTATTAATTCTTATCGGTTAATACTTTCTATAGGATATTCTCATCATATGTGCATCATTAGTTGGTGCAGAGACCGGGATTTGATTCTCTAGAAAATATGACTAGTTCAATCTATGTTCACCATTTATCAAATATCCTTTATCAAATTGAGTTTTACTTGCTTCAGTATTTTTTTGAAGCTGTATGGAAGTTTCCCCTACTGCTTATATTTTATATTTTCTTATTCGCACAGAGGTTCTTTACATTTGGGAGCTAGAGGGTAGGTACAGTATATATTTTTTATCCTACTTCTAGCTAGCTAGCTAGCTCTTCGTTTGGGCTTCATTTTTTCACCCACCCACATAGTACTTAATTTTTTCCTAGAGGGATATGTGCCTCTTAACAATATAGTTCTTGAAAGCTTCCAACGTATAATTTTCAAATTCCAAACGTGACCTTAGATATTTCATGAAAACTTGTGGCTAGATGAAAGCAACACATTCCAACAAAATTAAATGCCCATGGAACTTATTAGCTCCCGTTGATTATGATATTTCATGTGTGATGAAAGGGACTATACTTACTCTACTTCACAAGCTAGATCTACAGTATATGAAAAATTCCGTATTGATTAAGGTTAAATTAATTTCCCATATGTACTTCATAAGCTAGATCTAATAGTAATTAAGGTTAACGTAAACTCGATGGACATTGTTAATTTTTTTCGAAATAGGGAAAGATCACCCTGGTCTGCATCCAAGAGATGCACATAGCCTGCTTTGTTAGTTTATTTTCAATACCTTACAAGAGTTATTACACAGATGAAAACGAAGCCCACCAATACAAAGGACAAGTGACAACTCGCTAAACCTACAACGCTGACGAAGGGGGTGTCCTTGAACAAGACCAAATGGACATTGTTAATTAATTAGCATTGATAATACACTCATATTTTCTGGAATTGAGCATCTTGCTTGCAAGCAGGTTGTTTAGTTAATTACACCTTTTTTCGAAAAGGGGTAAAACCCCGGCCTCTGCATCGGTTGATGCACACAAACTTTTATTAATTACACCTAGAGAGAGAAAAAATAATACAGGTGCGGCATTCTTACAGTGGAAGAGTAATTCTCTTTTGGGATGAGGGAGGAGAGCTTGGCGCAGAGCTGCTTCATGTGCTGCCTCCTCTCCCTCTCCACCTCCTTCCTCTCCACCGTCGCCGCTGTCGTCGTCCCGCTGCTCGTCTTGCTTCTCTTCCCAGCCTTCGTTGCCTTCCGCTTCCCCTTCGACACCTCCATCTCCATGCCTTTCTCGATCACTCTCACACGCACACGGATGAAGCTAAGCTAGCTACAGATCAGGCACCTAGCAGCCGCGGTCTGGTCTGGATGGAAATGCAAACTAAAACGAAGAAGAGACATATTCAGTTTGAGAATGCAGGCAGCGGCTAGCTATATATCTTGTAGAGGTTCTGCTTTTCATGGAGGAGCAAGCTAGGAGAGGAAGTATTCTTCTCAGAAATGGAGGATGAGAGAAAGCACAAGTGCGTGGCGTGGTTTAAAGGATAAGGGCAGGCCAGGAGTGAGGAAAATATGCCTTGCTGTAGTAAAGTAAAGAACACCACACACGTGCACTCAGCTAGTACAAAAATACGTATATACTACGGAGTATGTGGCTACAGTAGTATAATGTAGTACGTACACATGCTATTGCATTGGTGGGAGAGGGAGGACCAACAAAAATCAACCAGTTTTGAGTTTAGTATTGGCCATGTTTGAATCACAACCAAAGGACTTCTCCTAGACTCTCTCGGCGCTCATGCAAGTAACTCTTTTTCCTTGTTTCTCCCTGCTCATGTAAATCATCCGGCTTCTATTGTAGGAGAATTAATCTAGTGTATGGCTGCCAGTCTCTTAACAAGAAGTGGCATATTTTACTTAGGACATCCTGTATTTTGAAACGGAATTAGTATATATTAACTTGTAATACAAAAGTTATCTTGTAAGCAAGAAGGGCAAACCATATGAAAACTACTGGGGAGGTTTATATAGCTACTTTTTTCGATAAAGGGCACTTTTATTACTCAAAGGTTTAAGCATTACATCCGGCCTCTGCCTACTGAGATGCACACAGCCATCATGGTTTACAAGTCCAAAATAAAGAAGCAAATTACATATCAGATTGAGAAATTGTAAGACGCCTGAGATATAGAGGGAGGGCCGATTCGTAGATTATGCTGCCATCCATGACGGGTAAATAAATCTCGTGCCGTATCCTCCAGCCACGTAGACACCTCCGTGAAAATGTTGTGATACTCCGCATGATGTAGGAGTGACCAAGAGCGCATTGTGCTGGTACATCGGTAAATAACCCGCAGGAGAGAACATTTTATATCATTAAAAACTTTGTCATTTTTACACAGCCATAGCGACCATATAATGACAATCGCTCCAACCCTAAGAAGTAACTTATACTTGTTATCTATCTCATGTAACCAATTTCCAAAAATATTGGCAATACTACGCGGTGGATTCAAGACTGAAGCTGCTGGGGTAACTGACCATATAGATCTAGCGAAATTGCATTGAAAAAAAGTGTTTGATTGTCTTATTGTGATGACAAAAAAGACACATAGGATTTCCATGCCAATTCCGCTTAATAAGATTATTTTTAGTAAGGATAACTCCGCGACGAAGATACACATAATTTTTTATTTTTTAGGGGTATCTTCATCTTCCAAATCATCCTATTATGTAAAACATGTATAACCGGCTGAGCTAGTGCATTGTAAAAGGAACTAACGGAGAAAGAACCTTTCATACTTAAGTTCCATCGAAATTCGTCTGGTCCAGGCGATAGTTGTACATTTGCTAGACGATATAGCAATGCGATCCAAGAGTCAAGACTGGTTCCAATTAAATCTCGCCTGAAAGTCATAATGGGCGGGAATGATTCCAAAACAGTGGAGATCATCTCATCCTTGTAACGAACAATAGAATACAATGCAGGATATTGGTCTCGGAGTGTAGCATTACCCAACCACTTATCCTCCTAAAACCTTATCCGAGACCCATCCTTAATAGAAAAAGTTCCGAATCTGAAGAAATTTTTCTTTGTTTCCATCAGATCGACCCAAAAGTGAGAGTCACCTGGTTTCCAAACCAGCTGTCATAATGCTTTTGAACCAACATATTTTCTTTTAAGTAGTGTTTGCCATACCCCGTCTCCAGATAGTAATTTGAAGAGCTATTTACCGAGGAGGGCTGTATTTTTGATCCCAAGATCATGAATACCCAACCCACCCTCATCTTTGGGGCGACATAGTACACTCCATTTAGCCAGTCTGTATTTCTTTTTCTCGCTGCCTCCTTGCTAAAAGAATCTTGATCGGTAATCCAATCTTTTTAAGACTCCTTTTGGTAGTTGGAAGAAAGAATATACAGTACCATATTGCTTAGTACCAAATTAATGAGTACCAATCTTTCCCCTATGGAGAGCAATTTACCTTTCCAGCTGCTCAACCTTAGTTGTAGTCTTTCCTCAACGATCTTCCATTCAACATTTGTGAGCCTCCGGTAGTGAACCGGAATGCCCAAATACCGAATTAGAAAACTCCTTGACTACATCCAAAGAGATCAACATAAATACTAACTTCATCTCGGGCCTCGCCAAAACAAAACAATTCACTTTTATGGAAGTTGATTTTCAACCCTGATAGTTGCTCAAAAGCTGAAAGCATTAGTTTCAGATTTTTCGCTTTTTCAAGGTCGTGTTCCATAAATAAAATTATATCGTCGGCATACGGAAGGATTGATAAACCTCCATCGACTAGATGGGGAATCACACCTTCAATTGGGCCATCATACTTGGCACGCTCAATCATGACAGCGAGCATATCAGCTACTATATTAAATAGCATTGGTGATAGTGGATCTCCCTGTATCAAACCTTTTTTGTCTGGAAGTATTTACCAACATCGTCATTAACTTTTATGGCAACACTACCTTCCGACACAAAGGTGTTTATTAAAACCTACAACTCAGATGAAAAACCTTTCATTCTAAGGGTCTGCTGAAGAAAAGTCCATTTAACTTTATCATAGGCCTTTTCGAAGTCAATTTTAAGAATAACTCCATTCAACTTTTTCCTATGTTGTTCATGAACTGTTTCATGCAAGGTAACCACACCGTCCAGTATGTTGCGACCTTGCATAAACAAAGTTTGTGAAGGACGAACTACATGATCCGCCACTGAATTTAGACGGATCGTTGCAACTTTGGTAAAAATCTTAAAAATAACATTAAGAAGACAGATTGGCCTATATTGTTGGATCCGTTCTGCTTCGTTAATATTAGGCAAAAGAATTATCTCTCCAAAATTCAAATAAAACAAATCTAGTTGACCAGCGTGCAAAGCACAGAACATTTCAAGTAGATCTGTTTTGATAACACCCCAAAAGGTTTGGTAAAATTCATCTGGGAAGCCATCAGGACCAGGGGCTTTGTTATGTTCCATCTGGAAAACAACCTTCCTGACCTCCTCCTCAGAATAGGGAGCCATCAATAGGTCATTTTCCTCAACAGAAACCTGAGGCACATCATCTGTTTGAGATTCATCCAGAGAGATAGTTCCCTCTTCTGGTTCCCTAAACAAACATTTATAGTAATTTGTAATATAATATTTCAGCTGCTCATGTCCATCAATCGTCCCCTCATCTTGTGTTAAAGATCTAATAAGTTTTTTCTTGTGTCTGCTATTAGCAACACTATGGAAGTACCTAGTATTCGAATTCCCATGCAAAATAAATTGGGCTTTGGAACGTTGATACCATTTGAGTTCCTCTTCATGCAGTAAGCATGCTAATTCCACATTCGCTTGGCTTTTCAGCTCAATTTCATGCACAGTTAACAAACGATTTTCTGCTATAGCTTCAAGGTCATCAATAGTAGACGATAGCCGATGTTTTTATTTTTTAAGAATTCCGGTTGTGTGGTGCGCCCAACGCCCAAGGTGTTTGCGTAATATACGCACTTTATTGTTCCACTTCTGGATTGGTGTGTTACCCGTAACCGGTCTTTCCCATACTGTTTTGACCATATCATGAAAACCCTCCCGGTGTAACCATCCAAGTTCGAATTTGAATGGACGAGAACATCGTATCCGAGGTAATCCAGTAGTCAGCAGGATGGGAGCATGGTCAGACAGCGCCTCAATACGCTCTAGATCACGAACCGAGACTCGGGGAAAATGTTCTTCCCAATCTGAGTCCATCAGTACGCGATCTAGTTTTTTATATGTAGGTTCAGGAAGGCTGTTAGCCCAAGTAAACTGACGACCGATCATGGTTACTTCCTTCAAGTCAAGGCTATCAATGACAACATTAAAAATGAATGACCAATGATCGCCAAAACAACCTTTACTCTTCTAGAATGGAAACCGAAGCAGATTAAAATCTCCCCTATAAGAATAGGGTACGGATTATCTTTCGCTAGGTTCACCAGTTCGCAAAGAAAATCAGCCTTGACCGCATCCTGAGCCACACCATACACAGCGACAAGGCTCCATGTGAAATTGTTAGCTTTATTATGGATGTTGAGTTTTATGTGAAATTCTCCTTCCGAACTAGCTAAAATATCCATGGTGTCCGCCCTTATGCCAAGTAAAATGCCTCCAGACCGTTCCCTAGGTGGATGAGAATGCCATACAAAGTCTATACCACCCGAAAGGCGGTCAAGTAGACTTTGAGAGAACTCTCTTCTACCCGTTTTTGAAATAGCAATAAAATCCAAATTATGTTTCCTAGTACAAAGTGCAATATGTAAATGTTTAGCCAAATCACGAAGACCTCTGCTATTCAGAAACATGTCATTCATTGGGAAACAAATATGGATTTAGGAGTCAAATCTCGTTTCCGAGTTTTATTGCATTTTTTCTCGGGAGAAGATTTCTGACCTGAAGCATTTAGTTCATATATCGCTACTTAGACTGACGGTGATTCCAAATGGCTAATTAGTACTCCCTTTGTGCCCAATTATAATACCACTTTTGCTTCGGTCCCCCTTCTTCTCAAACTATGACAACAAAAATTCGATACCAATTCGTTTCGAAGACCGTATAAACCTATCTGAAGCCGGTATGGTCCTCTTAGACGTATACTCACCGTACATGTATACTCATGTGTCTGCGGGAGACGGAAATTAGAAGTTATATAGAAGAAGGAATAAAATTTTAAAATATGGCATGCAAAGACGTAGATCACGATAACGAGAGGTGGGATCAGCCGGTAAGAACATGAAGTATACCCACCTCGACCGTGTACACCTCTACATATGTATACATAACCTTGATACGAGTTTCGGCGGGTCAAAATAAAGCTGGCCCTTTCAAACTTAAGTTTGAAGGGGGGGGGGGTGCTAAAACACATCTTATAATTGAGTATAGATGAGGTAGTTTGTTTAGATTTTGCTAAGATGCATAATTTGGTGATCCTAATTTTTACCGTAGGGAGTACCAGGCAGGGCAGGAGTTGTACACAATAAAGCATGCAGTAACAATGAATTGAGATGGTGCCGCTGTGGTGTTGCTGTTAGGAGCACGTACAATTGTTTTTAGGTAACGATGAGTAGCTTTCGCACGTGCTGAGACTGGCACGCGAGGTCCATGCCAACAGGCAAGAGGACACACTGCATTCAAAGCGATGACGAAGTGACAACAGCATGCATGTCAGGATCCATGGGCGAAAATTCCCAAATTATAGAGAGCGGACATTAGGATTTTAATCCCAGGGAACGAACAAGTCGAATCTTCAAGTGCATGTGAAGTAATCAGTGATCAATATGCATTCATTGGGCATAAAGGTTGATACACATATTTGATCATGTAAGGGGTGCCACAAGCTAGGACAGATCCATGTGAAAAGAAATACTATGAGACAAAAAAAACATGGTCCGTCTCGAGAAAATAATTCGATGCGAGTAGTGTGGAGCATTGGCAGATTGAGGCGGATAAGATCCCGAGGCCCCCGGCCAATGCGCGCGAAATAGCAGTTGTCATGTATAGCTGGATCGAGAGCAACCTTTAGTTACATACATTGTATTGTCTTGGGACACAGGGCGTCAGTGTCAATTAACACCATCCCAGTACTATATATGGCTCTGATCCTCTGTGGACCAGATTTGAAAGATTGCTAGCTAGGGCCAAATTTTGTTAGGCCCTGCTCAGTGGAAGGAGATAGCTATAGCTATAGCTATAGCTAGCTAGGACCAAATTTGAAAGCTAGACAAAAGTGTGATGTGGAGCATGATGTGGATATCATATGCTAAATAAAGAGGGCAAGCTCCAGAAAACAACATTGGAGAGAAAGTATAGTACTCCTACTATAAATAGCCTCTAAATTATTAGGAGGTTGAGAGTATCCGAGTGGTAATTAAGGACTTGCCGTGGTGTGCTTACTAGCTAGGGTCCAATTGCTCTCAAGAGCGTATTCTGGTAGCCTTAAGCATAAGCTAGGTAGAAAGGAGATTACTTACCTTTTTTTTTTTGAAAAGGTGAGTCAAATCCCGGCCTCTGCATCAGTTGATGCATACAACCTTTTATTACTTAGTCATCATCCAATAGTTTTACAATTCAAGGATCACATAAAGTTGATACATGCACCAACCAGCGAAAGACATGTGACAAATAATCACTAAACATCTTGTAAACGACTAGTATGCTGCCAACACGACTGGGTAAAGATATCTCGAGCGACCATCAGGAGACAGTCTGTACCATAGCCCGCACTCATATATGAAATTTACATGATTTTTGTTTGCACTTGTAGTGCTCCTTTATGCTATCTCCGTCTCAAAGCATAAGATTTTTTTCTAAAAGTTAAACTACATAAAATTTGACCAAATTTTTAGATAAAAGTATTACTCCATCCTTCTCAAAATAAGTGACGTGGATTTGTTTAGATTCGTATGTAACTATACACATTTTTATATAGATACATTGTCATGGTGGTGACACGGCAGATGCCATGGGTATGCTAAAGTATGGGGCCAATGGATGCTAGAGGGATCTGGGGAGGGAAGATGTAGTTGATTCTACACACAGAAGACTAACATAAAGATCTTTATTTCTCCTCTCTTGGGCTACAAGTGCTCCTTGAGCTGTTTACAAGAGGATAAGAAGAACTTTTACCACCCTAACGGTATCAAATGAGCCGATGCCCTTCCTAGAATCCAAGCCTCTCCTTATAAAGGGGCGCCTTGGCTCCTCGAATATGCTTGTCCCAATATAGTAACTCGGCGGCCTCATTTCTGTATCGCCCTTGTAATGACGGCAAGGTTTCAGAGAACCCCACCTGCACGCCTCGGGCTCCAGGACTGTCACCTCCGTGACCTCCTTCTGCCCTTCTGCCGCTCTGCGCCTTGTCCTTTGTGTTTGGCTCTGTTCAGATTCTTCCTAGCCTGTGACTAGGGTTTGACTATAGGCACCTCCTTCTCCTGCAAGCTTCATGTCATTCAGCCCTGTCTCGCTTAACTTGGCTTGGCCTTCACCTGCATTTAGAGTATTCGGGCCGACCCGGCCGACTTAAATAGTACGTCGGCCGGGTAACGTATTGCTCTTCTCATAAGTGTCCTGCTCGCGCTTACCTCGGCTGACCTTTACAGGATTCGGCCGATTTAGACAGTAACTCGGAATTGGAGGGGAACTTTCTTTTGTCTTTCCCCGTCCTGACCCTATCCGGGGTCACCTCCCTAACATTAGTCCCCGAAGCTGGTATGGTCCTGCCTATAACCTCGGCTAGGCCATATCAATTTCCCAATACTCGTTTCTCCTTGTTTCCGAGTTACTTTTCCCCCGTCCGAGGTATCCGCGCAGCTTCTCGCGTATGCCTCGTCGTACGTGTAACACTTATCATTGTTTCTCTAGTTTTTTGTTCCTCTACAGTGCCGTCTGACAAGCTACAGTAATTACTGCGCCTGTCACGTCAGCGCTGCAACGCCTCGCGCACCGTTTCTGTCAGGGGGCCTGATCGTCTCCTGCGTCGTGTGGTCGTTGGTGCGGCTCCACTCATCCTCGAGCGGTTATGCCTCATACACGATATACACGGTTGGTGCCCGCACCCACGATCCCACTACCGCGCCAAGCCCACGCGGTTATAAAGAGGGGCACGGGGCTAGAGGATTTACTTTCCTCCTTCGCTCCCCATTGCCCTTCTTCCTCCTTTCGCCCTTGCCTGTTCGTGCTCCTGCGGCCGTGCGCTCGTCGGAACCTTCGACGGTGAGGCCCCAATTCCTCTGCTCCGTCGACCTCGTCCCCGTGCGCTTGCTCCGGCGCCATCGCCGGTGAGTTTCTCTGGTCTTATTGCCTAGATTTCCCTCTAGACGCGTCTGCCGCTCTCTAGATTTCCCGCGGCGGTTCCTTTTCCGCTCCGCCGCCGTTTTCGCCTAGGACCACGACGGGGCCTTGCAGTTCTAGGCTTTGCTCCGCCGCTAGTTCCTCTTCGGTGGACTCCTCCGGTGATCCAATGTTAAGCTCAGTTAGCGGTGCGCTTATCGAGGACAACGATGCATCGTCTGGTCCAGAGCGGGGCTCCTGGCAAGGTTCCACTGTTACCCGCCGAGAGGTTGAGTGGTTAATCAGAACTCGCCGGATCCCTGCCGAGGTAATCTGTCGCTTACCCGGCAGCGAATCTTCCCCCGTTCTTAATGAAGGCGAGTACGTCGTATTTATATCCCATTTCGCTCGCGGGTTTGGTCTTCCCCTTAGCGATTTCGCTAGGGAGTTCCTTGATTACTTCGGCCTGCAGCCGCATCATCTTCCGGCTAACGCCATTGCTTCTCTTTCCGCCTTTATCTCTGCTTCGGAAGGATACTTCGGCATCTGGCCATCTGTGCACGTATGGTCGAAGTTCTTTCAGATCCGATCCAATGTCGTTCCAGACAAATCCCTTCATCCTTCCGAGAAATTGCTCACCCAGTGTGGAGCTCCGTCCATCACACCTCGTAGAAAATCCGAGTTTTCTCGCGTTGCTGGTCTAGAGTCATGCAAGAAATGGCATAAATTGTTCTTTTATGTCAAGAATTCTGGGAAGGAAGACAAGATTCGGCTCCCTGCTTTTTCCATTGGCCCCCCTTCCAAGAAGAACTGGACTTATAATCCGAGGAAAAGCCATGCTCTGGCCGAGGCCTTTGAGATTCGGCTGAAGGAACTGATCCACGCCGTGTTACGTGGCGAGGATCTGATGACCACCTTTGTCAGCAGCCGGATCTGCCCTTTTCAGCAACGCACGCATAAGCTCTGCTATATGAGCGGTCCTCTTGATCGCAACCGAGTCTCAACGGTTGAGCTTGATAATTATCTTATATTCAAGCGCGCCCGAGCTATCTTTAAGACGGAGATGCCGGAGGATTGGGCCTGGGGACTGAAGTCGTTCACCCGCGAGCATCCCCCTCCCGGGGTAAGTTCACGCAGTTGTGTTTTGCCTTTTAATCACGTCTGTGATTTCTCTTGTTAATTTCTCTCTCTCTTTTCCTGCAGAGGTTTGAGGAGCAGAAGATCGAGGATGCCGAGGTTTTGTCCCTCCCATGGCCCGCAGATCGGAATACCCCGGATAGCGGGGAGCCTAACTCGGAGGAGTTCGTTCCCAAGTCGGACCTCGCTCCGGCTCGTGCCCGTGGCAAGGCCCCGGCTCACGAGGAGGAAGGTGATTCAGACGAGGTCCAAGTTCTTGAGGTAGTCGCCGCAATGCCAATTTCTTATGCATTTCCAGCCTCTACTTTCTCAGCTAATCCGGCCGGTCAGGTTCACGACGTCGAGCCTCTCGCCTTCCAACCTCCTGCTACCTCGAGGAAGCGTACTGCACCAGCAGGTGCCTCAGAAACTGCTCCCAGGAAACGAACGAAGAAGTCAGCCCAGCACCCTCCGAAGCGTAAAACTATGCCCGGGGTTACTGGGTGAGTTACTTCTCATTTGTATTTCTTGTTTCTCTTTTTCTGTCTTCTGACCTGACTTTCTGTGCCTTTGCAGCGGTCCTCTTTCTGTTAAGCCCAGTGGTCCTAGCATGACGAGTCATATGACTCGGCCTCCTTCTCCTCCGCCTCCTGAAGATACCAGAGTTCCTACTCCTGCTCGCGCAGACTCTCCTCTTGCTCCGAGTCAAACATTACCCCGGCAAGATACACCCGTGGTCACCGTTGCTGATGCCAACGTAACCCGTACAGTTGATCCTCCTTCCGAGTTCGCTGCTCCCATAGTGAATCCCAGAGTTTCCCCCGAGACTCCTTTGGCCCGCGCAGTTTCAACCACAGCTCCAACTCCAGCCGAGGATATCACCATCTCGGCGCCCTCAGACACTATTGTTCCTCCTGTTTCCAAGGACACCACCCCTAGTGCCAAGGTAACGGCTCCTGCCGACGCCTCTTCTAAGGCCAAGAAGGTCGTCGTCACCAGACCTCCCTCATCTCAGAAGGGGCTCGCTAGCTCATCTCAACCTACAATTGCCGATGCGCTCCGCAAGGGAGTTTCCTCTGCCAAGACCATTGTCACCCTGGCCGCTGACACTCAGCTCACTCTTCACAAGAGTCCCGCGGCAGCGGTGGTTACACAACGCACCCGAGGTAAAGTCCTGACTCGTACTAAAAGTGGGAACAACCTCGGCTCGTTGGTTGAGTATGCCAATAATTGGAACGCTGCTGATCAGCTCGAGGGCAATCCAAGCAGTCAGCCATTTCAACTCTCTGACATTAGCAGCCGCTTGCATCTGGCTGCCAAGATCGTGCTTGACAGCGATAAGATGAACGAGGTAATTGTTTTTATCGACGTTTGATTAGTTACTCGGATGATATTATATATAGTCTAGTCCCCAAAACTTGCAACCGAATAACTTGTTCGTTTGGAAGTTTTATTAAGCCTTTGCCTGATTCGAATATCCAGTCACCTAGATCCGAGTTAAGCTTTGCTTGATTCGGATCTGTCTTAGCTTCGAATATCCAGCCACCTAGGTCCGAGTCAAGCTTAGCTTGATTCGGATCTGTCTTAGCTTTGACTATCCAGCCACCTAGGTCCGAGTTAAGCTTAGCTTGATTCGGATCTGTCTTAGCTTCGAATATCCAGCCACCTAGGTCCGAGTTAAGCTTAGCTTGATTCGGATCTGTCTTAGCTTCGAATATCTAGCCACCTAGGTCCGAGTTAAACTTTGCTCGACTCGGATCTGTCTTAGCTTCGAATATCTCACTGCTATTTATTTTGTCGCTTAGGTTGCCCATGATCGGTGGACCGCCGAATTCCAAAGGCTGCTTTTCGCACATAAGAAATTGCAAGATAAGTATGAAAAAGTTATTCCCGTGGTGAAGAAAGCTGGTAAGTTAACAAACTTTTGTATTGTCCCTAAAGTTCTTATTATTTTTGACTTGAGGTGTTAGATCATTTTGCTGGTAAATAGGTAATATCAACAATCTTAATATCCGTCTGGAGAAGAAAGTCAAGGCCCTGGAAGGTTAGTTGCCCTTTCTTTTTACAGATTTTCGTTCGAAATTTATCCCGGGTTCCTTTTAACCTTTTGGCTTTGGTATAGCCGAGCTACAAACTCTTGTAGCGTCACACCAAGAATGCATACCCATGCCTGATATGATGCTGCATTTTTTAGAACAAGCCGCTACTCACTCGGCGCAGCTGAAAGAGAAAGATGACGAGATAAGTCACTTGCGCGCCGAGGTGGAGTCCCTCAAGCTCTCTCAGAAGTCCGAGTTAGAGAAAGTTCACCAGGAGTTCTCCGAAGAGAAGAATCGGCTAGCTCTGCAATTGCAGAAAAATAAAGAACTCCTCGATGCTGCCGAACTTAAGACACAGGCGATGAGCGAGGAGATCACTCGTTTTGAGAAGACCAAGGTTGATTGGGCTCAAGACCTGCAGAAAATGCTAAGCTATATTCATCGTAAGTCTCTGACCGTGGCCGAGTTATCTTCTTCTCTTTCTTACTTTTGAGTGATATACTTTTTATTCTGTGCAGACCATTTTCCGGAAGCCAAACCGGTGAGCTCTAGAGCGGTGAACAATGCTCGCGTGCGCCGAGGTGTTCCCGCAGATGCGAGCCCAGAATACTCGATGGAAGATTTCTTGGTTGCCGTTGGTGCTGCTGTTGGTCCGATGAAGATTATGGGCCGGGATTTGGTGCAAGCAGCCATTCGGGCCTATCATGTTCTTTGGCCGAATACTTCTGGAACTCCTGACATTGATGAGGTCAAGGTACTGGTGGAAAGATTAATGGCATCCTAGAACCAATTAAATCTCTGGAGGGAATCCGCTGGACGTGCTGGTGCTGATATGGCGCTCACAGTCATTATGTCATGGTACGAGGATATTTCGCTCGATACCTTGATAAACTTCCGCACTGGCTCCCGTTGGGTTGAGGATCCAGAATTCGTCGCTCGCCGACAAGCTCGTGCCTTCCAGCTTGTTGAGTATGCTGACGTACACAACTGGATTGAAGGGCCGAGCTTCCTTCCTAACCTGGCGGATGAAGTCGAAGTTGAAGACGCCTCTGATAATAATTCGGCCGACCAGGACGAGGGTGAGGGCGACTCGAACACTTCTGGTGATTCCAGCGTAAGATCGGATGGGAACGGCGACGCGCGATCATCCTCCAAGGGGACTGGGCATTCTCAAGCTCAAGCTAGTGTTTCTCAACAGCCCCGGACATCCCCCGAGGCTACTACCACCCCCATTGAAGGCGAAGTAACCTCGGCTGAGGCACCGTCTACCTCGGCACACCCATCTTCTGGAGATGTCCCTGCCCCGGAGACCGAGGTCATACCGCCGTCATCTGAGACAACCATCCCTGATGCTCCGAGTCATGGTGCTGCCCCTTAGGCTCGAAAAACTTCCTAATCTAGACAAATGCAAGTCACTTATTTTGAAATGGAGCTCCATACATGTTCTTGATGGGTTTCGCGGCATAGTAAATCAAAATTTTCTACGGATGCGAACAGAGGGAAGCCAAGATCTAATCTAGGAGATGCAAACAATGAGAGGGATTAGATGAGATCTTCATACCCTTGAAGATTCGCACAGCGGAACGTTCGTCGGAACGTGGGTGATGTAGTCGTACTCGCTTCTCCTCCTCGCGATCCGATCCGATCTAACACCGCAAGTGGCGATGCCTCCGAGAGATGCACACGTGCGGCACCTCGACGTCTCCTCCTTCCTCGGTCCAGAAAGTATGGTGGAGAGACGCATTGGATCTACAATGCGACGGCGCGGTGCAAGTGGTGGAGAGTTTCTGCAGCAGGGCTTCGCCTACACGCAGTCGGGAGGGAGAGAGAGAGGAGGGCAGCAGGGCGACTAGGCTTGAGGGGAAGGTGTGGGGGGGTGGTGCGCCCCAGCCCTCTATATATAGAGGGGTGGGCGCCAGCCCTAACCCCTCCCCCAAGCCCTAGGCTGGCGGCCAAAGGAGGGAGGAGTGGGCGGCAAGGAAACCCCCCTTCCAGAAGCTCCAATTAGGGTTTCCCCTTGCTTGGCCGGCTGGGCCCTATGGGGCCTTGTGCCCCTAGACCAATGCGGCCAGGGCACTCCCTCATAGGCCCATGCCCCCTCCCGACAGGTGGGACCACGTTGGTCCCCCTCCGGAAGGTTCTAGAAGGTTCCGGTACAATACCGATTAACCCGGAACAATTCCGAACTCCATGCACTGCCTTTGACGAGGTTTGATCTCGTCAATGCCCATTGTTATGGACTTGGGTTTTGGAGAAGATGGGGATGCTGGAGATCGTGGAACGGTTAACAGACAAGCAACCAGGGGACACGAGATTTACCCAGGTTCAGGTCCCCGGAGGGAAAACGCTACTCCTGCTTGTCTGCTCTTGATTACGGCGGAACCGAAGGTTACAGGGTGCGCAGATTCGATCTGGCGTGGAGGTGTGTACGCGAAAGTATGAGTCGAGAGATCTAGATCTATAGATCTGTTGTGGTCTAGTTTATCGGGGTGCGTATCATCTATAGATCGTGCCCTCCTCGTTGGACCCTGCTAGCCTTTATATATGGGGAGGCTAGGTCTCGGGTGCCAATACGAGTAGGTTACAAGTTGTATTCAAACTCTAGTCTTGAGATTTCCTTGTCTTGTGCGCTTGGGACTCCGTGTCCATATGGGCTTCATAGCAGCCGAAACGTCATGAGCGTCGTGGACCTCGGTAGATCATCGAGTGGGCCTTCTGTTGAGCTTGGACCAGGTAGGCTAACATCGGGTACCCGTAGGGTATAACCATGTCAGTAGCCCCCGAGTGTTCAGTCGAATCGTAGATTCGGCTGAGGACTCTTCAATCTTTCGGGTGCAGCTATCTCTGTTTGCTAGAGAATGATTTGAGTGTGTAGGGATTGTTGATGCGTGTGCCTGACTCTCCCGACGGATCAGGGTCAGTTAACTGTCTTAGAACAAAACAACACGATCTTCTTCAGATTCGAGTCCCTCGACTCGAACCTGGAACATATGCTGGCGTAATTCGACTCAGGCCGCGGAGGACTTATATGAGTGGAATTCCAGTGGATTTAAATGATGTACCCAACGCGTCCGTCGGGATTTTTCATCCCGACTGTTGGCACGGATTTTTACTAGCAGAGCGCAGTCGTGTGCGTTGCGAGGCCATCAGATGGTATCTGTAGGTCTTATCTTTGCGTTGCAGACGCAACATCTTAATGTTTATCACCACAGAGGTGTTTCGGGTGACCAAGGAGGACGTTGCTCACTTAGCGTAAATGGGGCAGAGTTGCCGAAAAAGTTTTGCATGCTGATCCGAAGGATCGCAGTCGAAGAATTCATAGGGTGCGCGACCAGCGCTCCCTATGGGAGTAGCCCCCGAGTGTCTGTTCGAGTCGTAGACTCGAGCAGAGACTTTAATTCGGCCATTGTTCGGCTTCAGGTCCGTAGGACACAAAATTTTCGGATGCTTAAATCCATCCTCCCTATGGGAGTAGCCCCCGAGTCCGTAGTGGAGTCGCAGACTCGATGTAGGACTCGAAGATCTTGTGAGTGCGCCACCGGCGCTCCAGTTTAGAGTGGCCCCAAGTGTCTGACGGAGTCGCAGACTCGGGCAGAGACTCGAGTCTTGTATCGTGCAGTTGTAGTCGGCAATCTCGTGGGCGTACCGCTGAACCGGAAGTACATCGGGTGCGCGACCAGCACTCCTGATAGGAGTAGCCCCCGAGTGTCTAGTCGAGTCACAGACTCGAGTGGAGACTCATGTGAAGAGAAACCACTGACCCGGAAGTGCATCGAGTCAGCGTAGCGCCTGTGTAGCATCAAGTGATGCAACCATCCAAGGAGGGTTTCGACTCGGGCCTTAAGTTTATGGCGTAGCCAGTTGCTTTGTCGACTCCTGTTGGAGGACTCGATACAATAGCGAGATGTAATTCGACGTTCCTGTAGGCTGCAGAAAACATAAAAAAAATGTGAAGTACTTGTATCTTGTGAATAAATATTTGCCTTTTGGCTTGTATAGTAAGATTCTGGCGCCGATCGAGTCGACACTTTTGCACTATATGCTGGGCCTTTTCGTTAGCCTGATTACCCTTAGTCTCAGTACATTGCCGAGGCACTCGGAGTTCAAGGATTCGACGGTCAGGCAGAATCAGCTACTCGGGCTGTCGCGTTCGAGGTGCTCGAGTGCGTGGAGCCGATGGCACATTAGGTTACTCGAAGAGGGCGCAGCCTCCGAGTGTTTCGAGCGCGAGTTAAAAAAGAAAATCAGCTCTAAGTAGAGGAAAACTTAGCTTTATTGGTAGTTGCCATGGCGAAGTTGACGGGGTAGCGGGTCACACGACGGACGTAGTCGACGCGGCGGACCGCACTCTTAGCAGCGACGAGTTCTTGGGGTTGATGGCGGCAGCGAGTTCCTCATCCGAAGATTATCGCAATCGAAAATCGCATCAGGTCGCCACATCCGAAGGATGCAGCGGGTCACCGCAGCCGAAGGCCACAACGGGTCTCACAGAAGTCGAAGACCACAACGGGTTGCTGGAGCCGAAGGCCGTGGCTGATCGTCGGAGCGGAGGGATCCCCCGAGCCCCCGGGTCGTTGGAGCCGAAAATCGTATCAGGTCGCCGTAGTCAAAGACCGCAGTGGGTCACCGCATCCGAAGATTGTGGAAGGTCACTCAGCGGTGTCGGCGCAGCCCCCGGGCATAGAGACAGCGCATTCGACGGAGTCGCCGTAGCGTGAACTGGAGTCGACGCGGCGGTAGGTCGCGTGGCGTTTAACCAGATGGAGTCGATTTCGGCTCACTACGTGGACTGCCGGAACATGGCGAAGAGGGCACATCAGTAGTTCACGGCGATGGAGGATCTCGTGGTTGAAATTGTTGGCTACCGTGGCGAAGCCAAAGTATGTTCTTTGACCGATACTGCACGTATTTGATTGATCTTGTTTTTCTTTGCTTGGATCAATGCACAACTCGGTCTTTACGTGGAGGCTTGAGTATTTTTGGCGGCCGAATCCTCGTAAAGTGAATTCAACAAAAATTTTCTTTTTTCCCATCTGTTTCCAAGAGTAGGAAACAGAAACGAACTGTGCTTTGACTTCACCTTTAATTGGGATTGATTTGCTGCACCTGACGTGAATTGACGTGGCTGTTTTCTTTCACGATCGGATTGCTTGTTTTTTTCTTTTGCCCTTGATTGCTTTTGCATGCAGTCGCGAGACGCTGGCGGATAGACGAGCGAGCCATGTACGGAAGGCTTGAACAGCTCGGCCATAGTCTCCTTTTTTTTATTTGCCCATGGTCTGCCTCATGCACGTATGAAACGCTGATACAGGTCGAGTTAGACTTCGGTTGCGTAAGACCATCCTTGCGGTTCTTCGGTAAGTCGACCGATGAGAATTTTTTCGATGGTGATGGAGTTGAAGCTTTGAAGCGGATCTGCTCCTGAGAACTGACGAATCGTAGATCGCTGGTGATGGGACCGTCACGATCGCACAATCAGCGTCCCCAGTTCCCACAGACGGCGCCAATTGACGAGGTTTGATCTCGTCAATGCCCATTGTTATGGACTTGGGTTTTGGAGAAGATGGGGATGCTGGAGATCGTGGAACGGTTAACAGACAAGCAACCAGGGGACACGAGACTTACCCAGGTTCAGGTCCCCGGAGGGAAAACCCTACTCCTGCTTGTCTGCTCTTGATTACGGCGGAACCGAAGGTTACAGGGTGCGCAGATTCGATCTGGCAAGGAAACCCCCCCCTTCTAGAAGCTCCAATTAGGGTTTCCCCTTGTTTGGCCGGCTGGGCCCTATGGGGCCTTGTGCCCCTGGCCCAATGCGGCTAGGGCACTCCCTCATAGGCCCATGCCCCCTCCCGACAGGTGGGACCACGTTGGTCCCCCTCCGGAAGGTTCTAGAAGGTTCCGGTACAATACCGATTAACCCGGAACAATTCCGAACTCCAAAAACAGCACTGCCTTATATGAATCTTATTCTCCGAACCATTCCGGAACCTCTCGTGATGTCCCGGATCCCATCCGAGACTCCGAACAAAAACTCATAAACCAATTATCCAATCTATCCTAGCGTCGAGACACGTTAAGTGTGTGACCCTTCGGGTTCGAGAATATGCAGACATGATCTTATATCAATAATCAATAGCGGGGTCTGGAAACCCATATTGACTCCCACACATTCATTGATGATCATATCGGATGAACCACGATGCCAGGATTCAATCAATCCCATATATATATTCCCTTCCTCTCGCGATATTTTACTTGCCCGAGATTCGATCGTCGGTACCGTCATACCTAGTTCAATCTCGTTCACAGCAAGTACTTTACTCGTTCCGTAATCCGATATCACTTTGTGATTAACTCCTTAACCACATGCTTGCAAGCGGTGTTGATATCGATTACCGAGTGGGCCCGAAGTATATCTCTCCGACTTGGGAGGGACAAATCGCATCTCGATACATACAACCCAACAGGCACTTTCCGATCACCTGAGATACACCTTTATGATCACCCTCTCATAGGATGACGTTTGATGACCTCAAAGCTTTCTTCCGACACCATAGAGTTGTATTATCTCATGGTCTAAGGAATACAATATTTGACATAAGGAAAGCTTCGCAAAGATGAACACGATGACACGATCTAATTGCTCTGCTTAGTTTGGGTCTATCCATCATATCATTCTCCCAATGATATGATCTCATTATTAATCGACAACTCATGTCTATGGTTAGGAAACCTTAACCATCATTAATCAATGAGCTAGTCCATAGAGGCGTACTAGGGACACGGTGTTGTTCACAAACCACACAAGTATTAAAGTTTCCGCTTAATACAATTCTAGCATGGAATATAAACATTATCATGAACAAGAATTATAATAATAACATCTTTATTATTGCCTCTAGGGCATAATTCCAACAATCTCCCACTTGCACTAGAGTCAATAATCTAGTTTACATTTGGCAACAATCTCACACCCATGGCACTGAGGTGCTGATCATGTTTTACACGTGGAAGAGGTTTAGTCAATGGACCTGCGACATTCAGATCTGTATGTACTTTGCTAATCTTCAGATCTCCATCTGCTATATAATCTCGGATTATATGAAACTTGCGGTTGATATGCTTGGTCTTTGGATGATATCTTGGTTCCTTAGCGAGTGCTATGGCGCCAGTGTTGTCACACAATATCTCCAGTGGGTCCAATGCACTTGGAACCACGCCAAGCTCAGTGATGAAGTTCCTGATCCAAACTCCTTCACTTGACGCTTCTGCAGCAGCCATGTATTCCGCTTCTACTGTAGATCCCGCGATCACGCTTTGCTTGCAGCTTCTCCAGCTCACAGCTCCTCCATTCAAAATATAAACGTATCCTGTCTGAGATTTAGAATCATCCTTGTCGGTGTCGAAACTAGCATCGACGTAACCTTTTACGACGAGCTGTTCATCACCCCCATAGACTAAGAACATTTCTTTAGTCCTATTTAGGTACTTTAGGATGTTCTTCACGGCTGTCCAGTGTTCCACTCCTGGATCACTTTGATATCTGCTCGTCAAACTAAGAGCATTGGACACATCCGGTCTAGTACACAGCATGGCATACATGATAGAACCTATGGCCGAGGCATAAGGCACTTTGCTCATAGCTTCCCTATCATTTACCGTAGCTGGACACTGAGCCTTGCTCAATATCTTACCTGACAACATAGGCACTGAACCTTTCTTTTCCTTATCCATTCTGAACCTTTTCAGAACTTTTTCTAGGTATGTACTCTGGCTTAAAGCTATCAGGCGTCTTTGTCTATCTCTATAGATTTTGATGCCCAATATATAAGCAGCTTCACCTAGGTCTTTCATTGAAAAACACTTGTTCAAATAACTCTTCACATCGTTAAGCATGTTAATGTCATTTCCAATAATCAATATGTCATCCACATATAGTACCAGAAATGTCACCGAGCTCCCACTCACTTTCTTGTAGATACAAGCTTTGTAGCTATTTGGAACAAATCCAAAGCTCTTGATCACTTGATCAAAACGAAGGTTCCAACTCCGAGATGCTTGCTTCAGTCCATAAATGGAACGCTCAAGCTTGCATACTTTATCAGCATCCTTAGGATCGACAAAACCTTCGGGTTGCATCATATACAACTCTTCATCAATGTTGACATTGAGGAACGTAGTCTTGACATCCATCTGCCAAATTTCATAATCATGAAACGCAGCAATTGCTAATAAAATCCGAATGGACTTAAACATCGCTAAGGGAGAGAAAGTCTCATCGTAGTCAACACCTTGAACTTGTCGAAAACCTTTCGCGACAAGCCGTGCTTTATAGAAGGTAACATTACCATCCGCGTCCGTTTTCTTCTTGAAAATCCATTTGCACTCGACGGCCTTTCGGTCGCTAGGAGGGTCCACCAAAGTCCATACTTGGTTTTCGCTCATGGATCCCAATTCGGATTTCATGGCCTCTAGCCATTTCTCAGTCTGGGCTCATCATCGCTTCCTCGTAGTTCGCAGGCTCACTATCATCTACTAACAAGACAGTTAAGACAGGGTTGCCATACCACTCAGGAGGGGCACGCGACCTTGTCGACCTGCGACGTTCAGTAGCAGCATTGTCCGAAGCTTCATGATCCTTATCATTAGCTTCCTCTATTATTGGTGCAGGCGGCACTGGAGCAATTTCAGGTGCTGCGCTACTCTCCAATTCAAGAGAAGGTTCAACAACCTCGTCTAGCTCTACTTTCCTCCCACTCACTTCTTTCGAGGGAAACTCCTTCTCAAGAAAGGAACTGTTCTTTGCGACAAACACTTTGCCTTCGGTTCTGTGATAGAAGGTATACCCAATAGTTTCCTTAGGGTATCCTATGAATACGCATTTCTCCGCTTTGGGTTTGAGCTTGTCTGGCATCAACTTCTTGACGTAAGCTTCGCATCCCCAAACTTTAAGAAACGACAACTTAGGTTTAGCCCCAAACCACAGTTCATACGGTGTCGTCTCAACGGATTTAGATGGTGCCCTATTTAAAGTGAATGCAGCGGTTTCTAATGCATAACCCCAAAATGATAACGGCAAATCAGTAAGAGACATCATCGATCGGACCATATCTAATAGAGTTCGATTCCGGCGTTCAGACACACCATTGCGCTGTGGTGTTCCGGGTGGCGTGAGTTGCGAAACAATTCCGCTTGCTTTAAGATGTGTGAGAAAATCATAACTCAAATATTCGCCCCCACGATCGGATCGTAGAAACTTAATCTTTCTATTACGATGGTTCTCCACTTCATTCTGAAATTCCTTGAACTTTTCAAATGTTTCAGATTTATGTTTCATTAAATAGATATACCCATATCTACTTAAGTCATCGGTAAAAGTGAGAAAATAGCGATACCCACCGCGCGTTGAAACACTCATCGGTCCGCACACATCGGTATGTATGATTTCCAACAAGTCCGTTGCTCGCTCCATCATTCCGGAGAACGGGGTTTTGATCATCTTGCCCATGAGGCATGGTTTGCATGTGTCAAATGATTCAAAATCAAGAGACTCCAAAAGTCCATCAGAATGGAGTTTCTTCATGCGCTTTACACCAATATGACCTAGACGACAGTGCCACAAATAAGTAGTATTATCACTATCTACTTTGCATCTCTTAGCCTCAATTTTCTGGATGTGTGTTTGATCCCTTTCGAGATTTAGAAGAAATAAACCATTCACAGCAGGTGCATGACCATAAAAGATGTTACTCATATAAATAGAACAACCATTATTCTCCGATTTAAATGAATAACCGTCTTGCAATAAACACGATCCAGAAATAATGTTCATGCTCAACGGAGGCACATAATAACATTTATTAAGGTTTAAAACTAATCCCGAAGGTAAAACTAAGGAGAGCGTGCCGACGACCATCACATCAACTCTTGATCCGTTGCCAACGCGCATCGTCACCTCATCCCTCGCAAGCCGCCGTCTATTCCGTAGCTCCTGTTTCGAGTTACAAATATTAGCAACTGAACCAGTATCAAATACCCAGGCACTACAACGAGGGCTAGTAAGGAAAACATCAATAACATGTATATCAAATATACCTTTGATAGTGCCAGCCTTCTTGTCCGCTAAGTACTTCGGACAGTTGCGCTTCCAGTGACCCTTGTCCTTGCAATAGAAACACTCAGTGTCCGGCTTAGGACCAGACTTGAGCTTCTTCTCAGCAGGGGCAACGCGCTTGCCGCCGCCTTTCTTGAAGGGCTTCTTTGCACCCTTACCTTTCTTAAAGGAGGGCTTGTTGACCATCAACACATGATTATCCTTTTTGATGTCCACCTCCGCAGCCTTCAGCTTTGCGAAGAGCTCGGTGATCGTATCAGTGGAACCAATCTGATTATGAGTCACTACAAAACTTTTGTAGCTGGGAGGGAGTGATTGCAGAACCCTATCAATCTTGAGCTCCTCTGGAATCTTACAGTCCAGTTGCTCAAGGCGTTGAGTGTAGCCCGACATCTTTATGGCATGCTCACTAACGGAACTCCCTTCCTCCATCTTGCAGTTAAAGAATCTCTCAGAGATCTCATATCTCTCAGAACAGGCCTGAGTCTGAAACATGGTTTTCAGTTCCTCAAGAATCTCAAAGGGCCCGGGATAGTCTTCAAAACGATTTTGAAGGTCCGATTCCATTGCAAACAACATGGTGCTCTTAATCACACCATAATCATCTTTGCGCGACTGATAGACAACTTTCTCATCAGCCGGCGCAGTTGCAGCAGGGGGTTACCTAACGCTTTCTCAAGGACATAGTCCTTTTGACCGCCAGAGAGAATGATTCTCAGATTGCGGAACCAGTTGGTGAAGTTAGACCCATTGTTCTTAAGCTTTTCTTTCTCAGCAAAAACGTTGAAGTTGAAGTTGGACTTAGCCATGTGATCTACAATATTTGCAAGTACAAATTAGACTATGTTCATGATAACTAGTTCAACTTTTAATCAAATTACTAGATGAACTCCCACTAAATTCAACATCCCTCAAGTTGTTTAGTGAACATGATCCAAATTCACCACACCTAATCCGATCTTCACGAGAAGAGATGTGGTTTCAATGGTGGACAACGAAGTGTCGATCATATCATTCATATGACTCATGCTTAACCTTTCGGTTCATGTGTTCCGAGGCCATGTCTGTACATGCTAGGCTCGTCAAGTCAAACCCAAGTATTTCCGCGTGTGCAAAACTGGCTTGCACCCGTTGTATGTGAGCGTAGAGTCTATAGCACCCGATCATCACGTGATGCTTGGACACGACGAACTTTCGCAACGGTGCATACATGGGGAGAACACAGTTTTATCTTGATCTTTAAGTGAGGAATCATCTTATAATGCTACCGTCGCGATCTAAGCATAATAAGATACATAAAAGATAAACATCACATGCATATAACTTTATGTGACATGGTATAGCCAATCTTCGCGCAATGATCTCCATCTTGTGCGTGCCGGCATGATCTCCATCACTCCACTATGATTGCCTCCACCATGAATAGCAACTACAACTATTGCTAACTACTTAGCGATAAAGTAAAGCTATTACATGGCGTATAAGAAGTTGACTCGCAGGTCATACACAATTATAAAGACAACCATATGGCTCCTGCCGGTTGTGTACTCATCGACATGCAAGTCGTGAAACATTACAAAACATGATCATCGCATACAATACACACATCACATCTTGGGCCATACCATATCACAGAAAACACTCCCTGCAAAAACAAGTTAGACGCCTCTACTTTGTTGTTGCATGTTTTACGTGGCTTATGGGAGTAGCAAGATAAGAACGATTCTTACCTACGGAAAGCCACAACGGTGATATTATGGTTGCCAAACTCCGGTGTTAAACCCATGACAACTATAATGAGAGAAACAGGCATCCACCAGCCGCATGTGTGGAACAAGCCACACGTCAAGTGCGGAGCCGGTCTCGCGAACGACGTCGCGTAAGGTTGGCCTGGACCGCTTCAATCTCACTATCCCACATCATAAGAAGAACACAAACAAGAGGCTTGCAACAGAAAACATCAACGCCCACAACAACCATGTTGCGTTCTACTCGTGAAACACATCTACGCATAGATCTAGCTCTGATACCACTGATGGGTTTCGCGGCATAGTAAATTAAAATTTTCTACGGATACGAACAGAGGGAAGCCAAGATCTAATCTAGGAGATGCAAACAACGAGAGGGATTAGATGAGATCTTCATACCCTTGAATATTCGCACAGCGGAACGTTCGTCGGAACGTGGGTGATGTAGTCGTACTCGCTTCTCCTCCTCGCGATCCGATCCGATCTAACACCGCAAGTGGCGATGCCTCCGAGAGATGCACACGTGCGGCACCTCGACGTCTCCTCCTTCCTCGGTCCAGAAAGTATGGTGGAGAGACGGATTGGATCTACAACGCGACGGCGCGGTGCAAGTGGTGGAGAGTTTCTGCAGCAGGGCTTCGCCTACACGTAGTCGGGAGGGAGAGAGAGAGAGAGGAGGGCAGCAGGACGACTAGGCTTGAGGGGAAGGTGTGTGTGTGGGGGGGGTGCGCCCCAGCCCTAACCCCTCCCCCAAGCCCTAGGCCGGCGGCCAAAGGAGGGAGGAGTGGGGGGCAAGGAAACCCCCCCTTCTAGAAGCTCCAATTAGGGTTTCCCCTTGTTTGGCCGGCTGGGCCCTATGGGGCCTTGTGCCCCTGGCCCAATGCGGCCAGGGCACTCCCTCATAGGCCCATGCCCCATCCCGACAGGTGGGACCACGTTGGTCCCCCTCCGGAAGGTTCTAGAAGGTTCCGGTACAATACCGATTAACCCGGAACAATTCCGAACTCCAAAAACAGCACTGCCTTATATGAATCTTATTCTCCGGACCATTCCGGAACCTCTCGTGATGTCCCGGATCCCATCCGAGACTCCGAACAAAAACTCATAAACCAATTATCCAATCTATCCTAGCGTCGAGACACGTTAAGTGTGTGACCCTTCGGGTTCGAGAATATGCAGACATGATCTTATATCAATAATCAATAGCGGGGTCTGGAAACCCATATTGACTCCCACACATTCATTGATGATCATATCGGATGAACCACGATGCCAGGATTCAATCAATCCCATATATATATTCCCTTCCTCTCGCGATATTTTACTTGCCCGAGATTCGATCGTCGGTACCGTCATACCTAGTTCAATCTCGTTCACAGCAAGTACTTTACTCGTTCCGTAATCCGATATCACTTTGTGATTAACTCCTTAACCACATGCTTGCAAGCGGTGTTGATATCGATTACCGAGTGGGCCCGAAGTATATCTCTCCGACTTGGGAGGGACAAATCCCATCTCGATACATACAATCCAACAGGCACTTTCCGATCACCTGAGATACACCTTTATGATCACCCTCTCATAGGATGACGTTTGATGACCTCAAAGCTTTCTTCCGACACCAGGGAGTTGTATTATCTCATGGTCTAAGGAATACAATATTTGACATAAGGAAAGCTTCGCAAAGATGAACACGATGACACGATCTAATTGCTCTGCTTAGTTTGGGTCTATCCATCATATCATTCTCCCAATGATATGATCTCATTATTAATCGACAACTCATGTCTATGGTTAGGAAACCTTAACCATCATTAATCAATGAGCTAGTCCATAGAGGCGTACTAGGGACAGGGTGTTGTTCACAAACCACACAAGTATTAAAGTTTCCGCTTAATACAATTCTAGCATGGAATATAAACATTATCATGAACAAGAATTATAATAATAACATCTTTATTATTGCCTCTAGGGCATAATTCCAACAGTTCTTAATATGCAATGCATCGTGAGGACAAGGGAGTAGAAAATGCCAATGTTCTCCTTTTTTACTTAAACTAGCATGGTGGCCCTCGCAAATGCGAGGGCATCACCTTACTTTTTAGATAGAATAACCATCATTTAGTGTGTCCATATATAATTGATAGCAAAATACACAAATGGAGGTAAATAATACATTTTAGTCACCATACATGTTAAATAGATATCACATGAGTATAAAACATATTTAGTCATCTTTAATTCATAGCTGGATAATTTTGAGGCTATTTACAAAAATACTATAATAATGACCATATGAGTCATTGGTGTTATATAAGCAATTCAAGTTTATACTATGATCTAGCTAGCTCATAGTTTCCGTGTGGTGTTAGATGAGTATGTAAGGCTAACATTCTTATTGACAAATAGTTAAGATTTGCTTCAACAATGACCCTAGAATCCTTAGACCATTATGATCCAACATAAATAGTTTTTCTAATAAAGTAAAATAATAATTTATCCTTATTCAGATATAGGTCAACTATAGTTTTTGTTTTACTTTTTATCTCATATCTACCGACTTCACTTGATTTCATAACAAAGGTTAGAGAAGTTTATTCAAATTTGATACATAATATCATTTATTTTCCAACAAAAACAATATTATGTTTTACTATTTTTAAGATCCTTCCATGCTAAGATCAATTTTAAATCCCGACATTCAATTATCTCGCTCACTTGTAGGTTGGCATAGATATCATAGTTTTGACATCTTTATCAGTCATTATTCTTTCTACATGATTGCAAATTGCAATGACATGTCCAATTAAATTTTAGGGATAATAAACATAGAAACATCGTCGCAAAACCATGCCGATTTACAAAAAAATTAATCACATCATATGCAAATCGTGGATATAAGTTTTCCCTAAATGTTTGATTCAAAGCAACTTTTATTTTCTAGTTGACTATGATTTGTACAAATATCTTCTATGATTTATAATTCTTATAAGTAATCATGCAATCTCAATAGTTTATTCGAAGAAATAATTGTTACCATGACTTCAAGTTTATTTTTAATAAAACTGGCCACATGTCTTGTTATATATACTATCGGTTGCATCTCTTGATAACAACCCATTTTTTACCGCTGATAGCTATTTAGCAGTACCATCGTCTTCCTTAAGGATTTTTCTACATTCTTAATAACCAATTCTTCCCCTCCATGTAAAACTTTTGCTCGTATCACTATTTTATTATACAATGTTTTTCCAATATATGAATAATAGTATCATGAAGCTAAAGGCCAATTGTAAAACTTCTGTCTAGTTTACCTTCCAACACTAAATTGTAAGCTTATAGGGAGAAACTCATACACACCTTTGTTATATAGTCTCTATAAGGTAGCGGGACACAAAATTTGTTACATATATATAGAATTTAAGTGATTCTGTAAAAAAATGAAATTATCAATTCTATTTTCAACATTAATCGTTCAAATTTTACAATCGTATCATGATGTTTATATATGTCGTTTAACTAAGTTGATGGCTTATTTGATGTATAGAGTTTAGTATACTGTGATTAATTGTAAACCTGATACACTTTGGTTACATGAAATTTTAACTATTAAAATCTATACAAATTTAGAAGACCTATCAGTTGTGACATGTTCAAGACATCATGTGTACTTATGAAAATCTCTAACTATGATTTGCTTAAGTACCACTATGAAAATCCATTAACTACGATTTTTGAAACAAAAATACAATAATATGATAGTTTTTATACTGTTTACACATAGATATAAACATCGATTATTTGTGATCTATGAATAGAAAGAAGGTCTGCTACATTAACAAAAACATGTTTTGATTCTTTTAGAACTCTGCACTTGTCTCATTTACCTACTATGCATATTGTGATTTTCCACCATAATTTGATTTTAAAGTATACCCTTTTTTAAGATATGGATAGTTCAGATTGTAATGATGCATCAACAAATCGGTCGATTTGTTTGATTGTTGAATACTTTGCATTTTATGATAATCTCTAGTACATCTCACTTATTATGTTGTATTGTGATTTCATTGTGTCAATTATAAATGCGAATAATTTTTTATCATGCTAGATTTACGTGATGTTTCTGAAGCTATTTTTTCTTAGAATATTCACTTCCTTGAATGTTTGATTGTGAGTGAACCAGGTGGTTGAAACCATGTTTTTTAAAATTTGTTTGTATTCCATTGGAATTTTGTAAGGCTGTTAATTTCTTATTTCGGTGTGGATGCTTATGCTTTTTCATTTATTAATTGACTCTAGAAAGTCTCTTCGCCTCAAACCTTCTCCCTACCCTTTACTTTTCAAATAATAGAACATGTTTCAATCTGCCCCCACTTTCATTAACCTTCAACAACTTCTAGAAGGATTCGGGATGGGGGTAAGGAAGGCACTAAATAATCTCCAAAATGTAGTTTAGGCCTCTTATCTCATTTGGTCTTCACAAGAATGTCTCGGGTGTTGAGATGATGTCCTAATAAATGTCTTATGACTTCGTCTAATTATTGTTGTTCTCGTATGGGACATGTATATGTAGTAGTCAATGGAATCGGCGATTCTCATTTATTGTCATTTTATTTTTTTTCTTTGCATATTACCGATAGAGCGACTTCTGAACAATCTGTATTGCAAGAAGTGTGGCTCTTGTTTCGAAAATGGCGGCTATTACTCTCAAAAATCATCTTTTCATACTACTCCCTCCTTACCATAATATAGTGCATATAAGATTTTTGGAAATTCAAATGTTATCCACTTTGACAAAGTTTATCGATAAAAATTTCTAAATCTATAATAGAAAAGATATATACCAAAAATATACATTATGATGAATTTAATGGTACTGATTAGGTATTCTAGATGTTCCTATTTTTCTACATACTTGGTCAAATCTTACATTGGCTTTTCAAAAAAATCATATGCACTACTTATTGGCAAGGAGGGCGCATAATGATATAATAAGTAAAAATCAGAATATCAGCTTATGAATTTTATCAGCTAGCCATTTCAGAGTAGGCTTTTCATACGTGTCATGTTGGAGCTTTGAGTTTTTTTTATCTTTGCATGAAGATCGGATCCGTATGCCTGAAGGAACCAAGACCGTCTACCAAAATATTGTTATACTTTTCCACAGTGTCAAGGGATTGTGTGGGTTCTTGTTTTAAATTAAATCCAGCTATACGTATACCTTGGTTTTTTAATCACGATCAGCTTGCCTTTTCTTTACGGAAGATCAGAGTCAGCTTCCTGTACATGATATGCCCGCGGCGGGTCCATGGTGTGTTTTATTTACTCCATCGTACGTGACATGTTGACTGTTGTTTGTACCGGTCACTTTTTACGTAACATTTTCTATTTTTAAATCGTAACCATAAATTGTAGATCTAATGGTTAATATAATTAGGGTGATGTGGATCAACCATATGTCTCGAAAAACAATCTTATATTTCTTTTAGTATATAAATAGAAGATTTTATAAGCCCAGCCAGGTATTCAGCTCGATCAAGATATTTTTGCTTCACAATTGCATGCAATAGGCAGTTCGCTATAAAACCCATGCCGAGGGAGAACCGGACCATTGTACTCGGTCCTGCTGGGGTTTTGGGGAAGACGCCTATATATGCAACGAAACAGATGATAGTACTGGTAGCTCGCACGTGGTTATCTGTCTCGTCGACGAGCCAACGCCCATATCGTGGAGTTTCATCGGTTTCTTCCATCGCTCGCACGTCACACGCCCGCTTTTTTTCACAGCTTTTTTGTTATGTACTTTTCGAAAAGATACATGACAAAAAATAGACACCGTCATCTTCACGAAAACTGTTATCTTACTTTACTTTGTCGTGTCTACGCATAAGACACACTGCCATTTGCCGTGTGTATATACACGACAAAGCCTTTGCCGTGTTTCGAGAGGCCTTTGTCGTATCTTTTGCCTACACGGTAAAGTGCCTGTGTGCCGTAGTGGCAGTCGTACGTAGCAATGAAGAGAGAAGCTGCAGGCTCTGGCCTCTGGCCGGGTAACACTGCCCACGCTAACTACTGAACAAGAATGAAACGATGGATCTTGGTACAAGAGCTTCATGGCATTTGGGCTTGGTGTTTTCCACCTATATGGCTCTTAGCCCATTCCATCGTGAAAATATTACGCTTTCAGCGATATCCACGGCGATCTGACAGCAGATGAATCGGTAATGTGAGAAAGCAAAGGCTCTGCACCAAGCCACACCAACCTAATATTGACAAAGGCGTACGTAGCATGATAAGAAGACCAACAAGATTCTCCAATTCTTTGAAACTTCAAATGCCATCTCTTCTCATGTCACCATAGAGACGTTGTCTTGTTTTTTAGGATAGACTAAACGAAATATACAACATATATATGAACAAAATATTCTTCTCCACTCACTAGATCCATCGATTATGGTCCAATTTTTATAAAAACGTGAAGAAAAATAGGAGATGTCGACTGATGCAAGATAGACGATTTCTTGTGCAAGCGAGCTAGCTAGTGGATGATACAGATAGATGGGCTGGTATCCTGTTGAGGTGTGTACATAATCTCTAGGTTTTCTCTCTCACGATCCACAGGGGCAGTCTGATAGATATATATGCACATGCAGTACAGATCGGTAAGCAGGCTTTAAGCCATCACAAAGGCCAGGCACAGCAGCTCACAGCTGTACAAACAAAGACAACGCTAGGTACCAATGCAATATCGGCCTGCAGCGTATCTTTTTTTTTTTTTTTTTTTTTTTTTGAACTTGGCCTGCAGCGTACACAGTGTGCACGCAGTGAGGACCATGCTCAAGCCAAGTAGGTGTATGCGCGAAGAGCTACGTTTTAGCGTTGTCAAGTAGGCATCTGGATCATAGCATCTTGTCTTCTTGTGTAGCAACAGGTTTTGCAGGATGAATACACATGTAGACAATTTCAAGGGATTATCATCGTCATTTTGCTCCTGCATGCATGTGTTGATGTGTATCAATAGCTTTGGCAGTATAGGAAGATGTGTATAGGCAACACGAGTATGCACATGTTATACTACCTATACATCCTCGGTCTAGATATATAAATATTCAATGTTGGAACTACTCCACACTATGTTTCGAACTACTCCACTAGTGGAAAAATGGCCATCCGTTCGCGACCCCTCAGAGCATTAGTCCCGGTTGCGCCACCAACCGGGACTAATGCTGGCACGCGTTCCGGTTCGAGCGGGCACGGGGCCAGGGGGCATGCGTCCCGGTTGGTTAGGAGAAATACGTCCCGGTTGGAGCCACCAACCGGGACTAAAGGTTTGGCCACAACCACGTGGCGTGGCACACACCTTTAGTCCCGGTTGCTGGCTCCAACCGGGACGTATTCTCCCGCCCTCTATAAATACAACGCCCCAACCCCCTCTGCCTTCACTCTGTTTTTTCTCTTGGTGGAAGGTGTGAGGGGTGTGCTAGTTTTTTCTCTTGTATGCATGCATTGAAGGTGTTTGATGAAATGTTTGAGTGAATAATCCCGTTGAATTTCTCATAGAACAAAAATATAGAAGGTGTCCGAGACGCACTTGAGCTTTCTCCTCTTTATTTCCCTCGATCGAGGTTAGCAATCTTATCTTTTCTAGGTCATTGATACAATTCATGTGTCGATATGAATTGGTTATTTCACTATTTATGATGTCCTGTTTTTTGATAAACTTACTTATATGATGCAGATGAACGATCGGGAATGGATGTACGGTGACCGGCGCGTAGCCGGGTATATGAAAGGCGTGGATAAATTTATCGATGTGGCTACGGCAAACAAAGAGAATGGATTTATACGTTGTCCATGTGTTCAATGTCGGAACAACAAGGAGTACTCTTCCTCGAAAATCATTCGCGGCCACCTGATTATGAAAGGTTTCATGCCCAACTATAATTGCTGGACCAAGCACGGGGAAAGAGGGGTTATGATGGAAGATGGTGAAGAAGAAGATGATGATAACAACTATCATCATATGTTTCCTGAATACAGTGATACTGCAATGGAAGACAATGGAGAGGAAAGAGGTGAAGAACGGGCATCAGATGAGCCGGCTGATGAACTTGGTAGGGTCATTTCTGATACAAAGCGAGACTGTGAAACAGAAAATGAGAAGTTGAAGTTAGAGGGCATGTTAGAAGATCACAAGAAATTGTTGTACCCAAATTGTAAAGATGGCAGCACAAAGCTCGGTACCACACTGGAATTGTTGCGATGGAAGGCAGAGTGTGGTCTAACTGACTCCTCATTTGAAAAGATGCTGAAAATAATGAAGCCGAAGTTTCCAAAACATAACGAACTTCCCGAGAGTACCTACGAAGCAAAGAAGACTCTCTGTCCTCTGGGATTAGATGTGCAAAAGATACATGCATGCATTAATGATTGCATCCTCTACCGCGGTAAGGAGTATGAGAATTTAGATAAATGCCCGGTATGCAATGCGTTGCAGTATAAGATCAGACGAGATGACCCTGGTGATGTTGAGGGAGAGCCCCTCCGGAAGAGGGTTCCTGCTAAGGTTATGTGGTATGCTCCTATAATACCAAGGTTGAAACGCATGTTCAGAAACAAAGAGCATGCCAGGTTGTTGCGATGGCACAAAGAAGACCGTAAGAAAGACGGGAAGTTGAGACACCCTGCTGATGGGTCACAGTGGAGAAAAATCGAGAGAGACTTCCCAGACTTTGTAGGTGACGCAAGGAACTTATGGTTTGGTCTAAGTACGGATGGCATGAATCCTTTCGGGGAGCAGAGCTACAGTCACAACACCTGGCCCGTGACTCTATGTATCTACAACCTGCCTCCTTGGTTGTGCATGAAGCGTAAGTTCATTATGATGCCAGTGCTCATCCAAGGCCCGAAGCAACCGGGCAACGACATTGATGTGTACCTTAGGCCATTAGTTGAAGAACTCTTACAGTTGTGGGGCAAACCAGGTGTACGTGCGTGGGATGAGAACAAACAGGAGCCATTTGATCTACGAGGGTTGTTATTCGTAACCATCAATGATTGGCCTGCTCTTAGTAACCTTTCAGGACAGACAAACAAGGGATATAAGCCATGCACCCACTGTTTAGATAAGACTGAAGGTACATATTTGCATAAATGCAAGAAGGTTGTGTACCTGGCAAATCGATGATTTCTTCCGACCAATCATCCCGTAAGAAAGAAAGGCAATCATTTCAAAGGTGAGGCAGATCACCGGAAGAAGCCTGAACTCCCTGCTGGTGATGATGTATTTGGTATGGTCAAGGACATAGAAGTAATCTTTGGAAAGGGTCCCGGCGGTCAATCAGTTCCGAACGACGTCGCTACAGGACACGCATCCATGTGGAAGAAGAAATCTATATTTTGGGAGCTGCCATATTGGAAAGTCCTGCGTGTCCGCACTTCAATCGACGTGATGCACGTGACGAAGAATCTCTGCGTGAACCTGCTAGGATTCCTAGGCGTGTATGGGAAGACAAAAGATACACCTGAAGCACGGAAGGACCAACAAATTATGAAAGACCCAAAGAACATGCATACACATAACAAGACGGATAAATGGCATCACTTAAGTCGTGCCAGCTATGCTCTTACCAAAGCAGAGAAGGAAATCTCTTTTGAAGTCCTTTACAGTATCAAGGTGCCGTCGGGCTTCTCATCTAATATAAAGGGGATAATAAATATGGCAGAGAAAAAGTTCCAAAACCTGAAGTCTCATGACTGTCACGTCATTATGACGCAGTTGCTTCCGATTGCATTGAGGGGGCTTCTACCGGAAAATGTTCGAGTACCCATTGTGAATCTGTGTGCATTCCTCAATGCAATATCTCAGAAGGTAATCAATCCAGATATTCTGCCAAGGTTACAGAAGGATGTGGTACAATGTCTTGTTAGTTTTGAATTGGTATTCCCACCATCCTTCTTCAATATTATGACGCATCTCCTGGTTCATCTAGTGGAAGAGATTGCCATTCTCGGTCCGGTATTTCTGCACAATATGTTCCCCTTTGAGAGGTTCATGGGAGTCTTAAAGAAATATGTTCATAACCGTGCTAGAACAGAAGGAAGCATCTCCAAGGGATATGGAACAGAGGAGGTCATTGAGTTTTGTGTTGACTTTATTCCTGACCTTAAGCCGATTGGTGTTTCTGACTCGCGGCATGAGGGAAGACTAAGTGGAAAAGGCACGCTGGGAAAGAAAGCAATGATATGTAGGGACGGGGATTCTTTCACTAAAGAACACTACACAGTTCTACATAATTCCACCTTGGCAGCTCCGTATATCGAGGAACACAAGAATATTGTACGCTCCAAAAACCCGGGGAAGCCTGAATCATGGATTATAGATGAACACATGAAGACTTTCAGTGGTTGGATGCGGACACATCTCTTGAATGACACCACTGTTGGAGATCATCTATACTTGTTGGCCACATCACCATCTTCTACTGTATTGAATTTCCAAGGGTACGAAACAAATGGGAATACATTCTACACGATCGCCCAAGATAAAAAGAGCACCAACCAAAATAGTGGTGTCCGCTTTGATGCAATAGACGAGAATGGACAAAAGGACACATATTATGGTTACATAGAGGAGATATGGGAACTAGACTATGGAGTCTCTTTTAAGGTCCCTTTGTTTTGCTACAAATGGGTCAGCATGAATGGGGAAGGGGTAAAGATAGACCAGTTGTACGGAATGACAACAGTGGATCTCAACAATCTTGGTTATAGAGATGAACCATTCGTCCTAGCCAATGATGTGTCTCAGGTTTTCTATGTGAAGGACATGTCCTCCAGACTGAAAAAAAGAAAAAATATGCAAACGAATACATCATATGATGAGCCAAAGCGTCATATAGTTCTTTCAGGGAAAAGAAACATCGTGGGAATCGAGGACAAGACAGACATGTCAGAAGATTATAATAAGTTTGATGAAATTCCGCCCTTCACAGTGAAAACTGACCCAAGCATTCCGTTAAGTAAAGAACATGCTCCATGGTTACGTTTGAAGCGATCATAAGGAAGGACATATGCCAAGAAGTTCATGCTCATATTATTTAACTCTAGTTCATGTCTTTCGCGGTTTGTGGCTTGACCGAAGGATGTCTTTCGCGGTTTGTGGCCTTTAGTCCCGGTTTTGTAGTCTCGGTTTTTAATATTAATAAATGTCTTGAGTGTTAGTGTCGTTTTGTGGCTGGACCGGGACTATGAAGAAGTTGTCCCGATTCGTACTTACCATTAAGATCTGATCTCCAAACGCGCGCAGTCACATATTAGGAAGTGCCTCTATGACCAGTTTCTTGGAGATGCCGGAGGACTGGGATCCGGCGGCATCTCCCTGAAACTGGTCGTAGTGGTGTCCCTGCTCTCGAAAACCATCTTGCAGCTTGTAACTTCTCTAACTAGATCAATACGCCTCGGAGCTAACTAATTTCACATATTAGGGAGTGCCTCTATGACCAGTTTATCGGAGATGCCGGAGGACTAGGCTCCGTCGGCATCTCCCTGAAACTGGCCGCAGTGGTGTCCCTGCTCTCTAAAACCATCTTGGAGATGCCTCAAACTGGCTGGAGGACTGGACTCGCAAGGATGCCTATTTATAGTACAAGCAGCTCGGCATAGTGTCAACACTTACGAAATAATGTCAACACTCACCCCTATCATTAGTGCTGACTCGTGTTTTGTCCCGGTTGGTGTCTCCAACCGGGACTACAGGTTGATCTTTAGTCCCGGTTGGTGACACCATCCGGGACAAGGTACACGCCGCACGACATAATGTCGACACTCACCCCTATCATTAGTGCTGCCTGGCCCAGCCTGCCTAAATCGTCCATCCCAGGTAAAAAGGACAAATGTCTACCGAATCGGCAGGAAGTGGGTCCGGTTTGTACTACAGGTACATGATCTATCGCCCGTGATTTTTTGAAAAAATCATTTTTAGACTCGCAATATGTGGTTTCTTCAGAGATCCAATGCAAGTTCTAACGATGCTCGTCCCCTATCTTCATGCACACCGGTTCGACCATAGTTAGAAATTCAGATAATTCAAAATGGGCATAATAAATTCAAAAAAAATCCGAACAATGAAAATCCTTCACGTGGTGTCATATTATGTTACATAGTTAAAAGGAAAAATACCAGACTTGGTATATTGATCCTGTTTCGAAAGAACCTTCACAAAATGACCTATCATGTTCGAGGTTTCATGGCTTTCGGTCCAAATGACCGATGTTATGTGCTGAATCACGGCATAGTTTGTGATGTTTTGCCCATAATATGCATGTGTGTGTACATTGGTATGGTGAACAATGTTGCAGGAGGAAGTTTTCCTTTTTGTCGCACGGAAAAGCCCTTTTCCATTTTCCGAGCGTAAAAAACGGGTCGTTTTGTGAAGTAACCACCAAAATGCCATTTCAGAATGCTACCGTCCCATTTTCCTAAAATACTAGACCACCTTACATGGACTATCTCCCAACCGGTACATCTCAAACCTTTTCGTCCATCCCGGGTAAAAAGGACAAATGTCTGCCGAATCGGTAGGAAGTGGGTCCGGTTTGTACTACAGGTACATGATCTATCGCCCGTGATTTTTTGAAAAATCATTTTTAGACTCGCAATATGTGGTTTCTTCAGAGATCCAATGCAAGTTCTAACGATGCTCGTCCCCTATCTTCATGCACACCGGTTCGACCATAGTTAGAAATTCAGATAATTCAAAACGGGCATAATAAATTCAAAAAAAGTTCGAACAATGAAAATCCTTCGCGTGGTGTCATATTATGTTACATAGCTGAAAGGAAAAATACCAGACTTGGTATATTGATCCTGTTTCGAAAAAACCTTCACAAAATGACCTATCATGTCCGAGGTTTCATGACTTTTGGTCCAAATGACCGATGTTATGTGCTGAATCACGGCATAGTTTGTGATGTTGTGCCCATAATATGCATGTGTGTGGACATTGGTATGGAGAACAATGTTGCAGGAGGAAGTTTTCCTTTTTGTCGCACGGAAAAGCCCTTTTCTATTTTCCGAGCGCAAAAAACGGGTCGTTTTGTGAAATAACCACCAAAATGCCGTTTCAGAATGCTACCGTCCCATTTTCCTAAAATACTAGACCACCTTACATGGACTATCTCCCAACCAGTACATCTCAAACTTTTTCGTCCATCCCGGGTAAAAAGGACAAATGTCTGCCGAATCGGTAGGAAGTGGGTCCGGTTTGTACTACAGGTACATGATCTATCGCCCGTGATTTTTTGAAAAAATCATTTTTAGACTCGCAATATGTGGTTTCTTCAGAGATCCAATGCAAGTTCTAACGATGCTCGTCCCCTATATTCATGCACACCGGTTCGACCATAGTTAGAAATTCAGATAATTCAAAATGGGCATAATAAATTCAAAAAAAATCCGAACAATGAAAATCCTTCGCGTGGTGTCATATTATGTTATATAGTTGAAAGGAAAAATACCAGACTTGGTATATTGATCATGTTTCGAAAAAACCTTCACAAAATGACCTATCATGTTCAAGGTTTTATGGCTTTTGGTCCAAATGACCGTTGTTATGTGCTGAATCACGGCATAGTTTGTGATGTTGTGCCCATATTATGCATGTGTGTGGACACGCCATTTTTCATCTTTAGTCACGGTTGGTGACACCATCCGGGACAAGGTACACCACGCGAAGTTTTTCATCTTTAGTCACGGTTGGTGACACCATTTTTTCGCCCATTAAAAACAGAAAATGGTTTTGAATTACTTATTCAAATCCAAACACTTTTTATGTTTGAAGTTTTTCTAAATTCCAAATTGATATTAAAAAAATATAAGTCAATTCATTTTTAATTGTAAATGGTTACATTAATTATTTTTTAAACAGAAAATGGTTTTGAATTATTTATTCAAATCCAAACACTTTTTATGTTTAAAGTTTTTCTAAATTCCAAATTAATATTCAAAAAATATAAGTTAATTCATTTTTAATTTTAAATCGTTACATTAATTATTTTTTTTAAAATAGAAAATGGTTTTGGATTATTTATTGAAATCCATACACTTTTTATGTTTAAAGTTTTTCTAAATTCCAAATTGATATTAAAAAAATATAAGTTAATTCATTTTTAATTTTAAATGGTTCATATTTTAAATGGTTACATTAATTATTTTTTAAAACAGAAAATGGTTTTGAATTATTTATTCAAATCCAAACACTTTTTATGTTTAAAGTTTTTCTAAATTCCAAATTAATTATCATTTAAAAAACAATACAAATTTAAACCCCAAAATAAAAAATAAGGCGGGAACAGAGAGAAAATACCTGAAAAAAATTGAAAACAGGGGAATATGTCCCGGTTGGAGCCACCAACCGGGACTAAAGACCCCCTGCACGCGCACCCCTTCATCTGCTGAAAATTGGAGTATAGGTCCCGGTTGGTGGCTCCAACCGGGACGTATGCCCCGTTAGTCCCGGTTGGAGCCACCAACCGGGACGTATACTCCCTCCCTTTTATAACTTCTCTTCTTCTTCTCCATCTCACTCTTCTCTGCTTCTCTGTTTCATCGACGACGCCCAGGCTGCCCGCGCCCTTCCCCGACGACCGCGCGCCCTACCTCCGCCTCCGGCCGCCACCGCCGCCCGCGTCTCCTTCCCCGACGACCGCGCCGCCCACGCCCTTCCCCTACCACCGCCGCGCGTCATCGCCTCCAAAAGAGGTACGCCCCCTCCCTGCCTCTGTCCTCCCCCTCCCTCTGCCGGCTGGAAGCTTGCGCCGCGCGCGCCGCTACTCCTCGAGGTCTGCACCTAGGGTTCGGCCAGGAGAGGAAAATTGCGAGGGAGGGCGAGAGATGACGAAATGGGTACGGGGAGAGAGAGCTCGATACGGCGATTCTTATCCTCATCCTCGCAGGTGGTGGCGCGCATCGTAGCGCCGGCGAGGATCGACGTTGGTGGCGAGGGTACGCAGCAGCTTCTCTGCGCGAGGAAGAAGACAAGTGAAAGGGTACGCGGGCTTGGGCCGTTGCTGGGCTTCGGATGGGCGGCGGCTGCTGCTAGGTGCTGCGCGCGTGCAGGCAGGGAAGAGAGGAGGAGATGGGCCTCGGCCCAGGGAGAGAGGGAGAGATATATTTTTTCTACTGAAATGTTTTCTATTTTTGTTTTGTGTTTTCGAGTTGTATTTTCAATTTCTTTTTTGTTTTTGAATAGGTTCAAAATACAAGATACCTTTATAAAACATTTGAAAACACTAAGGGGCCCTTTATACTATTTGGGCTCCAAACACTTTGAGGTTTTCAAAATTCAAAAGCCATTTGAATTGATTTCAAAGAAGGAGGGAAACTAGGGTTTAGGGTCAGCCGCGGGGATTTTTTAATGTAATACAAAAAAACTATGTGTTTCGTTTCATTTGTACAAAGAAGATTTTAGTACCCAAGAATATAGCACCACACACAAGCTTGGACGCCAGAACTGCTGCAAGACCGCTTATGTTGCCGCAAACAAAGAACACATTATATGTTAGTTTCTAATTCACCACATATAGTACATATAGATTAAACATGTTTCGATTCATTTGCCACAAGGAAGGCGTCCGCAGCTGCTTGATGGATGATTCAAATATTTGTTCATGTGTTTTTAGTTGGGTTTCTTTGCCATGTGGTGATCTATAGCAAGAGTTGGGGCAAAGCTTTTGCCCCTGTTTGAAAAAAAGGTTGTGCATCATCGCATCCTTATCATCGGAACTATCCTCGTTTGCTATAGGAGTATCACATTTACTCAACGATAGATTTATACTCCCTCATGTCGGGTTTGTAAGGCTTGCAAGTGTTTTTAGAAAAAAACCACTAGTGGAAAAAGGGCTATCCGTTTAACACTAGAGACCTTCATTCTCGTTTAACACTACATCGAGGTAAATTGCACTAGAGACTAGTTCCGCATTCCGCCCCGTTTGCAACCCTGGGTCACTAGTGGAAAAAGGGCTATCCGTTCGCGCCCCCTCAGAGCATTAGTCCCGGTTGCGCCACCAACCGGGACTAATGCTGGCACGCGTCCCGGTTCGAGCGGGCACGGGGACGGTGGGAGCGCCTAAGCGACGGCGGTCGGAGGCTCGGGAAAAGGGGATGTCGATGGCCGGTTCCGTAGGACATGGGAGGCGTGCAGGGACGCGTGTCGGTTTAGGGTTTAGGGTTTCTCTTCATTTTTATTATTGTGTATGTATATATTAGGGTTTTTCTGAATTAGGGTTTATATCTCTCAACACCGTACCTAACTTTCTCCTTTAGCCGCTTTGACTTATTCGTTTTTCCACCTATGCAAAAAATATGGACCCACACGTCAGAGACGAAGAAAAGGAAGAGTTGATCCAAGGTGTGATCCGTGGGGAAGAAAATTTAGACGTATCAACGTTTCTAAACAACTCCGGTGAGGGTGATCCTCTTTTTACCGGAATAGACGACTTGTTTGAGGTTGAAGGTGTTGCCTTCCGCGGGGGAGAAGGCGATGCCTTGTGTAATCGAGAAGACGACCGCTCCGGCGAGGTGCATGTAATATAATCAATTCATTAATTAATCATCTGCTATCTATATAGAAATAGTAACGACGATCTTTCTTCTTTTAGCCCTCTGGATCGAAGAAATCTACTGAAAAGAGCAGACGAGGCCCAACCAAAAAGTTGCAAGACCATGAGAGGTTCAGGATCGAAGATGTCGCTGAAGACGGCAAACCGACGGCTCCCGAAGTTGTCGCAACCAAATTTGTGGCACAATGCGGAGTACTTGTTAGGGACTTAATCCCGATCACCATTAGAAATTGGAATAGGCCTGCTAATGCGGATGAAGAGGGAACATGTTTATTTGTCCCTAACCACGCCAAAGATTTACTATGGAAGAGGCTCATGGTTAATTTCAAACTACCGAAGATAGAGCTGGATCCAAATGCGGAGGATCCAGTTGAGGACGCCTTACAACATGGGAGAGCCATGGAGGCTAAGGTCAGGGAGTGGGCTTTGAAGAAGATTGCCCAGTGTTTCACCAACTGGAAGAAAAGATTGCACCTTGACTATGTCGTGAAAAAGAAGACTCCCGATTTCAAGAATATTCAGTTTGAGAAGATAAAACCATTCTGGGCTGAGTTTGTGGAATACAAGAAATCAGAAAAAGCTAAGAAAATGTCTGAAACGAATAAGCTGAATGCTGCTAACAAGAAGTATCACCATACTATGGGGCAAGGTGGCTACAGGGCTGGCATTCCTAAGTGGGAGAAACTTGAGAATGAACTGCGTGCTAAAAAGATCACCCCAGAGACAGACGATTGGGTAGAACGTGCAAGGAATTGGTTTTACGGGCATGGGGGCATGTTGGACTCGAAAGGGAGGTGTATATATAACATACGACATAAAGAAGACCCCTTGCCAATCGAGAGGATGAGAAAAGTAGTAAAGGCTGTTAAAGATGGGGACTTCATTCCCGATAGAGAGAATGATGAGCTCACACTCGCCCTTGCAAATAAGGAACATGATGGACGAACACAAGGCACAAGAGGCTCCCAACCATAGAGGACTGGGTTTCCCGAAGAGAGGAAGAAATATCCTGATAGAAGCCGTCAGAGGAGAAAGGACAGGGCGGAAGTTGAAGCAAATAGTCAGAAAGAGCGAATGCGTTTAATTGAAGAACGATTAAAGCAACAACAAGATGAAATTAACGCACTTAAAGAGAAAAGTACTACCGGCCCATCTCAGCAGCACACTGCATTCGATGCTACCGGCCTATCGAATAATCGAAAAAGCAGTGTGGCTTCCACCGAGGTCCCGGGTGATGACAATGGCGATGACGATGGTGCACCGACGATGGCTCATGTTGGCTACCCAGTGGATGATATCACAGAGATGACACACTGCGAGCTACATGTCAAAGTTGTGAACATATCAATGAAGGTGGCGGTCGGCTATGCCTTACCAATTGGACCCACACCAACTTACCACTGTCGTCCGGTTCCAGAGGGCTACGTTGTTGTCGGGGTGGATGAAATCATGCCCATCTTTGAAGTTTTGGATCTTCACTACCCTGCAGGTGAAGGGGATGTGACTGTAATGGGAGACGCAAAAAACGTCACCATTCTATGGCCGAAGGAATGTATCGTGCTTCGAAATCACACGCCAAGGCCATCTTCGCCGCCGCCTCACCTGTCTCCAGCGAGGTCGTCGCCGCTGCGGCAGCCGTCTTCGTCGCCTCACCCGGCTCCGTCGCCTCACCAATCTCCGGCGCAGCCATCGCCGTGGGAGCCATCGCCGGCGCCTCAGGATAAAAAGCGTAAGCGTACCGCTACTATGTGTCATGGTAAGCGATCGCCGAAACGTAAACAAGAGCCTCTTCCAAAAGTACCAAAGGTTCCTCCCAAGAGAGCTTATGACTGTACTGAAGAGGAGACTGCAGCGATCGTTGATGCGGAAACGACAACGTTTTTCGCTAAGCTGAGGCGGCCGAAAGATCCAGAGTTCCCCAGCACCAAAGAAGAAAAGCCAAAGTGTTGAAAATGCTAAAGACTCTTCATCAACCTGAGCCAAGGCTGTCATCAGACTATGAGCGTTCTATTCTCAAGTCACATGCGGCACAAAAAGCCTCGAAGAGCAGTACTGATGCAAGCGAGAAATCTGTTGCCCAGCTCGGAGAACAAGCAAAACAGTCTTGCGCCCCTCTCAAGGTGATTTCCCAAACCAATGTGGGGTCGAGCAAATATGGGGCCGAAGAGCAGTATGATCAAGAGGTAGTTGCACAATACGGAGAAGCTGCCGCTGCTCAAGGTATGAGTATTGCTCAGTACTTATCCCAGTTAGAGTTCTTCCCCGTGAGTGAAGTAGCATAGAAATACCAGTACGGTAAACCTCTCGTCAAACCTGAGGAGGTAAACAATCTTCCAACAAAAATGCGAAGATTGCATAACTGGTACATGCATGCCACAAAGGCCGGGGCTAACTGGATAGTGTTGAGGGTTACAAAAAAGCATCATGGGAAAGAAAAGGATGACATGACATCCATTGAATTTGATGAACTATTTCAATTATTCAATCAAGACGCCTTGGACAAATCGATCATCAGTGCCTATTGTCTGTAAGTACTAATTCTGTAATTAATTTAGTCTCCAGCTATCTCACCTTGTTTATTGCATGTATATAATCATAGTGTAATATACAGAATGAAGATTCTCGAATGCAGCAGAGGACAAATCTATGACATTGGCTTCATTGACCCATATTGGGTTCATGAAGCTAATCTCAAAACAAGCCCCCAGGATACGGAGGATAATATAGTACACGAGTTAAGGTTTCAAGAAACCAGAAGGAAAATACTTTTTCCTTACAACTTTGAGTGAGTGTTATTGTCTTGTATACACTTTCTATTTCGCTTACTCGATGTTAAGTATATAATTGATTAGTTATGCATTCGCAGCTTCCACTATATTCTGTTAATCATTCAACTTGACAAAGGGCGTGTACTAGTCATGGACTCGAAACATAAACCCCTTGAGACGTGGAAGGACATGCAGATGCTTCTCTAGCGGTAATTCTAATCATTACGACACTATATCGGCAACGTTCGTGAATTTTATGATATCAAGTAATTAATAACTTCTTTTATTCGTTTTCTACGCCGGGCAGCGCTTGGAAACGGTTCACCAATAAGGCTAGGGGTGTTTGGAAAGAGGAGCTTACATTTCAACCACTAAATGTAAGCACCACTAGCTATATCCACGCATCTCCTAGTTTTGATACAGTTATTATCATGCTTGATTATTATTTTTGATTGAACTATGTTCTTGTAAAGTGCCTGACGCAAGGACCAGGTAACAATCTATGTGGATACTATGTTTGCGAGTTCATTCGGCAGACGTGCGATGAGAAAGGCAGAAATTTAGAGCAACTCCACGTACGTAAACAATTTCTATAGTTTTTAATTACAATCAAATTGTGTTTAGTTTCATTCATATAGACTAACTCCTTTTTTAAATATCAGATCGAACGTCTACGGGACGGTCTTCTGCCAAAGGATCGCATACGAGCAATTCAGGAGGAATTGGCAGGATTCTTGGATGCAGAAGTCCTAAACCCAAAAGGGGAATACTATTCGGCTGTGTATAGACAATAGGAATTGGCCGGTAGCAACGAATAGCAATTTTTGTATGTAGGGCATGAACTCGATCCGTGTATTAAATGTAATATTGTGATGATGATCTTGTGTAATATAAGGTTCCTTCATTGATAAGTGCAAAACACTAAATAAACAATAAAACAACCTAAATGAATTCTCTGCCGCGGCACAAAAAGTGGCGAAAATGCTGCCGCGACAACAAAATGTGCCAAAATGAATTCTCTGCCGCGGCAGAGAAATGGGCCAAATCTCTGCCGCGGCAGAAGGTTATTAGTCCCGGTTCGTGTTACGAACCGGGACTAATGCTCCACCCCCTCGCCCTATGCCGCTATCACGTGTGCACCCTTTTATACCGGTTGGTGGGGCAACCGGGACTAAAGGTTAGGGCTTTAGTCCCGATTGCCCCGTCCCGGTTGGGCAACCGGGACTAAAGCTCCGTTCCAACCGGGACGTATAGGCCTGTTTCCACCAGTACCGAGGAGTTTTTCATCTAAAAGTTACCCAAAGTTTGGGTATTTTATGAAGCTTTTATGGTGCACCGATGAGTAGACCACACACTATTAACTCACTACAGAGTTTGCTGTCATTTTTACTTGAAACGGAGGCAAAAGATTTGTCGAGTTGCTATGACGTGTCTTTGTTGATGGACACAAAGTCCTTGTTGTGTTTTCAGCGGAGTTCCTTTGTGAGGAGTTGATCCGTAATACCGTATACAAGAGTTGTTAGATTGTAGTATGCTGGGTGCACTTGTTGGTGTATCGTGGGGGTCGTGGAGTTTTATGCTTTGGGGATAGTCACCATGTGTTGTTGTTGTAACAGTTTGCGTCCACTTACGTGTTAATTAACTAGTCAATTCTGTTCTGCTTAATTAATTTAGGAGAAACTGAACTAAATATTTGTGGCCTGTATCTAACAATATGCAGCGTTATTTGATTGAAGTGTCATGCATCCAGATGTTTTCGTACATTGTCTTGGATTCGGATAACCAGTATCATACATTCTCACTCTAATTTTATATGCCACATGCCCATCTTCTTCAATCTATTGAAATGTACATATATAAGACGCTCATCCTAGCTTTTCGAATTTTGACCGTGTCCATGTTGTACACATCAACTTAATCCAATTAATTTTATATAGCAAGGACGGGAGGAGTGAATTCGAGGATAACCAACCTACTGATATATAATAAGGTCTAAAACATCCCATGAGACAAAACTAAGCTAGATAATCATACTTCTACAATATCTATATTGGGATATTTATTTCGGGCCGTAGATCTCGTTTGTCTAGATAGTTGGATAAGTTAACATATGCGCAAACACATAAAATACTTCATAAATACATCTAACTGACATATATGATTTTGTCGATGGACCAAAAGATCTTTTTTCAAAGTTTGGATGAAATCAAGTTAGCCAAGATATCTCAAACTAAAACTAAAAAAACAAAATTTCCATTATATTGTACATACTTTTTATTAGTGTTGCTAGAATTGTAACAATAATGTTTGAGATCTACAAAAACCCGGTTTTTCTGTTGAACATAAGAGGAAAAATAATGGTCAAATTGTATGATAGAGCATTTTAGAATATAAATATTTTAATTTAGTGAAAAATATATACAAAACTAAACATATTTAGTATAAAGTTAACACCTATATGTACATGCTAAGCCGTCCCTCATAGACATTCCAATATGACATTGCCCCTTCACCCCTGAACATTTCAAGAGTAGTGAATAGATGGCGATTGAAGGAATCACAAACCCTAGAGGCTATCCTTTTCGACAATGACATTTTGAGATCCTATACAGTTGTTGGGACAAAGGGAGGGGAGTCTCCAATTAGTAAATATATAATAACACATATAGATATAGGACTATTTCCATATCATAATATCTTAGAAGCGTCAATAAACATATGGTTATTATTTTGTTGTTTCTACGATTTAATGTGCAGCTTTTTTGGGAAGCTTCCTATGGGTAAATATAGTTTACCTATGATATAATAAAAATTCATGTTTTGGATTTTCAAATGCTAATTTATAAAACATCAAAAGTAAACATAGTTTCAATAGATTCAAAGGTAGAACATGAACACATAGAACAATGCGATACTAGTTACTCATTTTTAATTGTTTGATCGATTGACATGATCATGCCAACACATATACTAATCAGTTATATCCGGAAGGAGCATGGTTCATTGGGTGTTGTTGTACCCGATAAAAACACATGTGTTCTATTTTCTATGTGTGGTAGCATGCATGGGTGAGACGGTCGGAACATGATTGATTTTGTGTTTGCGTATCCGATATAAACACATGTTTTATTCTATTAGGATAGACCACTGGGTCTTTTTCTTATCTATTGCTCGACTTACCATCACAAATCATCACCCCGATCCCAGATTAACACTAAAGAGCATTTACTTAAGACTAATTGTTGGTCGAAGATAAATATAAAAAAATTTGTGCCTCATATTTTTGAAAGGGGAGATGAGATCAACTACCTAATAAAAAAAATAAGGATACCCATCCAAAAGCACCAGCATAACACACAGTGAGTACAAAGATACTAATAAGGGGAATATTGTATTGATTGCATAGATCTTGGTATTTTTTACCTTGTACGTTTAGCAGGATGACGAGAGAAGAATTAGAATGAGTAGCATGTACCACCATGCAGGATACCATGAAGTGGCCTGACTTGCAAGACTTCAGGGCGAGGCAAGGTTTATTGGAATTTGCGTCGAATGGTTTTACATTGTAGAGTCAATGGATTGAATTAGAGATTGCTCATAGGTTATGTGGTGTTATCTCCAGCACATATATATAACCTTAGATTCCTTTAGAAGTGAGGGTAACTTTTGATGTAACTCAAGGAGTTGACTTTATAACATTATAGATGTGGTGATGATCTCTCGTCCTTCACCCTCCGATAAAGGGGAAGTGCACATAATATTGCTTTTGGGGGATGTAGCCACAAATAGTAAACATCATCAAGAAACACTTGTGTCTCGTGCCCTTTTCTTTGTGCATGCGTCGCTTCAAACAATCAAGCGACTGTATCGATGTAATTACTAACAAAATTGATGGTAGACGATAATTAGTGCTCACTCTTAACATAGAGAAAGTCACTTCGGCCTTGCTTGGTACTATTGTCTTAGTAGGGATTAGAGGGAATAATCCCAAAGGGGATTGGGTGAAACCCTCACCTACACCCAAACCTCTCCAATCCCCACAAAATCTCATCCACTAGGTAGGAGTAGTGTATTGGATTTGGATAAAAATACACTAGAACTTGGGGATTAGTGGGGATTAGGGGGGATTGAATCAGTCAAATACTCTAGAACCAAACATACTATTTGTAGTAAGTGGAGATTTGGGGTTTAGTGGGAATTATCCCTTCTAATTCTCACAAATACTCTAGTACCAAACATGAAGGAAGGGAGAGCACCCAATTAGTGGATTGGGGAGATGGGTTGCGCATCGATTGAGGAGTCAGTGAGGCAACATGGGGGAGTAGGGAACGAGATGCAAATGACGTGTGAAGGCAGGAAGTGATGGGCCATGGTGGGGTTTGTTGTTACACTATTGATGAAACGCCGGGAGGTATAGGGTTGTCGATGATATTCAAGAAGGAAAATTCTACGTTATAGGCATGGGTTGATAGCTTTATTTGATCTCCTTCTTTAACTTTATCTCATATGTACGAATCTCTTGTACTTTCTAACTTATAGCAAAACTTAACAAAATCTGTATGCTATATAAGCCAAGTGAGGGTTGTGTTTTTGACAATTAAGTAAAACAACTCTGCTTGCTTTGGGAATTAATCTTGATCAATCAGGTTTCAGGTGCAAAACATGTGGCTGCTTTGGGTATCTCACTCCACGCGTTGGTCCTATAAAGCCATGCATGATCTCATCAGGTGTGAACCAAGTGGCAGCCGCCATTGGTACAGCTCTCCACAAGTCCACAGGCACACGCTGCTGAGTGAAGTCTGAAGATGCCACGCAGCACCTTTTTGTTTTTGAACAAGGCACATTCTTTTTAGAGTAACACCTTTTCAATCACCTTTATCCTCTTCAGGTGGACTTTAATTTAGTGGCGAATGCGTCCGTACCTACACAGACTAGCAAAGCAGTCTTCCATGTTCCATGTGTGCAATTATATATATACGTTCATACTAGTACTATCTGAGAATTCAATGCGATAAGTGTTTTCAATCCATCCATCCATCCGTCCGTCCGTGTGTGTTTGAGCTGAAAAAGGCCACACGTTTCTCGTACACTAGTATATTAACAACCTCTGTTCCTGAACCTCGACCGCTATATAGTATGCACATAGAGTCCATTCCCCGAACAGCTGTGTGGACTGAGCCACACGCCACACGCAGACGCAGAGGATAGCAGCATGTTGACGCCCTGCGCCCTGCGCCTCTCGGCTCTCGCCATCACCTATGCTCCGTCACATCGCTTTCACGTGCTCAGACTTTGAACCAGGCCGAGGCCGGGGACAATTTGCATCAAAATAACCTAAACTTAAAAGAAATTCATAGGTTAAACTTTGGCCGAGAAAATTGCATCAGATCTCTAACCCTTTTTATAACGCCATCATTTGTGGCGTTGCATAACACGACATGGCGCCGTCGTTCATGGCGTTGCACTTTCAAAATCTAGTGTCACCTGTCATGGCGTTGCACAACACAGTGCAGCGCCGTGGGTGATGGCGTTGCACTGTAGAATGCGGTGCGGAGCTATATGGTGCTGCAAAAAGGGTTTGACCTAGTAAAAAAATTTATCCAAAATTCACTTTGTGAATTTCTTTGATGTTTTGATTACTTTGGTGAAAATTGCCCAGGCCAGGACAGATCTTACCAGTGAACTGAAGCAAACCACGGTGGCCCTACAATGCAGAGCCCATCGTGTTGTCTTTCTCCTAGCTAGTATCACTGGACTCATTTTTTTTACCTCGGGCGTCATGGCGGATGGTGGTGCCGGGGAGATGACCGGCATAGAGTTCCCAGCGGTGGCACGGTCGTCGACATCTACCCCTGCAAGTTCTCCGCCGGTCGGATTTCCTCAATCTCCACCGGTTGGAATTCAGCGGGTACGCGGTCGGTCCTGGCCCTTGTGGCCAGATGTGTCCGTTCCTGCCATTGATCTCCATAGGTCATCATCCAAGCGCCAGGTTGCGGTTATGGCGACCAAGACTGTCTTCTCCTCTATCGGGCATGCTAGTGGGAAATTGGGCAGCCGGTCCCGTTGGGTGAAGGCGGGTGGCGGCGTCGGGGTTGCCGATCTGCCTAATAAAGTTGGTGGTCCTAAGATCCATCTCAAGCCATGATGATGTTCCGCGTGTCGCATGTCGTCGGTGATTTGGCCGGAGTGCTCTGCTGACGAACTCCAAATGGATGACATGTCTGGAGTTTGCCAGATCGGATTTGTGCAAACAGTGGGTCTGATTGGTATCTCCGCGATACTAATACATTTTCTTTGTTAAAAATAAAAGATGAGAAGTATATGTTCTTCTTGCAACTAAAACCTCCTTTCCTTCCTATGGATACTTCCTAAGATTCTGGTATCTAGTCCTGCAAAAAAATCCAGAATGAGTAGGACCAAAAGAACATGCATTTCACTTCTGCAATTAATCTCACCCTCAGGACATGCGGGGTGTGATGCTCCCCCTCTAAAACAGGCTACATGGGTCATAAGAGGTGAAGCGGGCTGGGGTGGACTCTGGCATGGGTGCTCACCGGCGGGTGTGGTGAAGGAGGGTGGAGACGGGAGGCGTTGTGAAGTTAGAAAACTGCAGAGACCGGAGCTCAATGCCAGGGAGAACGGGGCACACGGCCACTACCGGCGGCGAGTTTGTGCTCAGAGGTCTCGAGGCAGCCACCATCGTCGGTGCAGGCAACCAGGAGGGCGGAGAATCGACCAGGGAGATGGTGCGCGCAACTAGAGCTATTTCTTTTTTTTTCCAGCGAACGAGGTTTTTTCTCCAGCGACGAGAATCGATCACGGATCGCGGGTCAATTCAAGTGACTTGACAGGTAAAAATGTAAAACTCGCAGTACACAAACCCTACCAATTTAAATTTGTTTTTTTGAAAGAAGTATTCATCTTTCTTATTTTGTAAACCAACATGGTATTCGAGAGATGTATAAAATTAAGCAAAAGTTAGTAATTGATGTTATAGCTTCTCGTAGGGTGACCTACTTATAAGATTTTCTGACATGCCATAGATGATCAAATTTCTTTTACAAACTTAACAATGCAAAATTTTCTACCCAATACATACATATAGCTTCAAAATGTTTTGGAAAATTATAGACTTTATTTAGTCTATAACTGCATATTTCATGGAGAAGTTAATTCTCCATACACGTATCCTAGTTTTAAAAATATTCCCTAAAAAAGGTAGGCTGTACTTCAACCATAAACACATCCCTCCTTTGTGTTTAGTCTAGCACACAGTTATAATAGAGCGTGTGCAAAAGCAACGAAAATGGATGCAATATTTTTTCAAAAATGGTGATTAGCTAGCAACTAGTCACTTCCGCGCGCCAAATAAAACAAATAATACGAATGGACGTGTGGATTGATTCCTTTCGGCCCAGCAGAGTAAGCTCGAGTAAATCACTATCCGGTGACGAGGAAGAAAGCGAAATGGAGGACCGCTCGCATGGGCCCTAAAGCCATTGCTGACATTAATTTGGCACGTTTATATTCAGTAACATCGACCTATCCCTTTCATCTTTCTCTTCCCTTTTGTAATCCTACTGCGTATAATTCCTTCTTACTATAGGTGCGACACTTCCGATCAATCTCTCTACCCCTCCGTTTTAAAATATAAGATGTTTTTAATTTTGTGAAAATAGTGTATTTAGACCTCTTTTAGTGTGTAGGTTCACATTAAATTTTCAAGAACCTACACAATAAAAGATGTCTAGATACACTTTTTTTACAAAACTAAAACATCTTAAAACGGAGAGAGTAGTAATTAAGTGTATTTTTCCTATAGTGAAGTGTTTTCCGGGTGTTTTTCCCGTATATTAATATACACACTGGCACTAGCCGATGAATGGATTTAGTATATCCACCGCTGGACAATTAACTACTCCATGAAATCTGGAAAAACATCATGTATGATCTGTAATATGATTACATTATATAGTTATGTGATATACATATTTTGCACATACTGACTTACTATCATACCAAAGCTCTCAATCTTTCACAAACCCTTGAAACCTCTACGCCAATTCTTGAGCTGAAGACCTGCACTCCAGCGAGAGAGGTATTAATGCAATTAATTATCTACATGTTGATTTTGTTTAAAATTTAGTCTTGTACCATGCAAAAGTTAATTTTCAGTCACATCTAAATTAAATGAAAAAACCTTCTGACCGGTACTAGAAGGGTAGGAAAAATAAAGAAGCATAGTAAGGTCGTTTTCAAACTTTCTGGCTTTCCCCAGTTCTTGTCTCTCGCTACCTATGTGGAATCTACACTATCACCTTCTTGTGTACGTGTAGATGTACGGTTCTCATCTTTTATTTCATGCCTTTTACTTGTCTGTACACTGGAAATTAATGGAAAATCCCTCAAAATTAGTGTGGATACATATTGTTTTGTAAGCCTACCTAAAATTCTAAAAGTAAAAGGGCCTTTTAACACGAAAATAATGTGAATGAAAAATTAAGTTTATGAATATGAATTCTACTATAAGGTTTTTTTTACAACACACACCATTTTATTAGCCTAATTATTGGTCAAAATTATTATGACAAAGGAAATAGTAACTAGACAATGATAGCTACATACCCGTGAGTGTATGGTATAGAAGATTTTGAGGCCAGCAACGGAGTGATTGGCATTGACAATCTCGGCGCCTTCTTCCTCAAGGATAGTAATCACCTCGTGGAGCTTGACCGGCTTCTCTGCATGGCATATGAGCACTACGTCAATGCTCGAATCGTCGTGTTGACGCACCTCCACCACTGGTGGCAACTCCCTTTTCTTGCCTTCAAATTCCAATGACCCCTCAGGGTCATTCATGGTTGTGGTGGTGGTCGCGGGGGGCGTCGAGACGCCACCAATTTCTCTCAAGGTAGCCATGACCTGTGCAGAGTTCCTCCTTCGCCGTAGCTCGTCAACCCTTTCCTTGAGATTCTTAATGTACTTTGCTGCTTCGTCCAGACTTCCTAACTGAGTCATTGTATCCTACATAGACATATGTCAACAAATCATCTCAGATAAAAAAAAGGAAATTTTGTTAGCTCAGATAAGTAAGCTTCTTTTTTTAGATAATGGGAGAGTTAGATTGTTCCTGGCCTATACATCTTGAATTGCACAACCACACATAATAAACATTATTATGACCATGAAAATTTCAATGCAGTATCACCTAAAATGAAACCAGCTCTTGCGTCTCTGGTTTAAATTTTTCAAGATGGCTAGATGAACAATTCAATAAGCCAATGGTTTAATAGAGTCAACCATGTGTTTATTTACTGGTTACGAAAAACTGGATCGGTTTGTGCGGTTCTGTTTTTACATGGCAGTAGCCTCACAAAAGTTTCACCTCCACAAAAAGGGTTCTAATAGCTGTTCAGGCCACATGGTTCTTATGTATGTTACCAACTGTTTTCATATACCTCGATGTAATTTTTTTTTATCAATTAGAATTGCTTACTATACATAATATTTCATCATGTGTGCATCCAGTTAATGCAACCTGAACAATATGGATAATATGTTTATATAATTTCCCCATTCCAAACGTGACCTTAGATATTTCCAATTAACTTGTGGCTATTCAAAATATGCAGAAAATGAAATAGAGGGGAGAGTAACAATTTCTATGACAGCAGATTCTACTTGACCATCTTCAGCATCAGTACTATGTACGCCTGGACGTAATGTTAAAAACATGATGTGAACTGCCAACGCTCCCCTCCCTCCTCTCAAAAAATAAGAATTATTGGCTTATATAATTAAGAGGTGCCGTACGTTCCCATGGATGAGGAAAGATACACATTCCAGCAAAAGTAAATGCCATAGGACTTATTAACTCCCTTTGATTATGATATTTCATGTGATGAAAAGGACTATACTTACTTAAACTAGCTAGATCTATATATGTAGTATTCCATATACTACTTAATGTAAAATTAAATTCACACAAACATACATATGAAGAATACTCGATAAACACTGCTAATTAATTATAATTCACCAACTAAACTTTGAGAATACATCTTGGATGAAATAAACATGGAAAAAAATGAAACATCGATGTAACTTGGGAGCAGTTGTTCAGTTAATCACACTTGGGAAGGGAAGAAAATGTTGAGCATGCTTACAGTGGAGGAGTAATTCTCTTTTGGGACAAGGGAGGCGAGCTTGGCGCAGAGCTGCTTCATGTGCTGCCTCCTCTCTCTCTCCACCTCCTTCCTCTCCACCGTCGTCGCCGCCGCCGCCGTTCCGCTGCCACTGTTGGCCCTGCTTCTCTTCCCACCCTTCGTCTTCCCCTTCACCTCCATCTCTCACACACAGAAATCAGCTAGCACTAGCAGCAGCCGCTCTGGGGGCAGCTGTCTAGTACAGATTTTCCATGGAGCACCGAGGTAGGGGTGAAGGAGAAAAGAGAAAAAAAAGGAGGGAGGATGGGAGGAAGAACAAGTGCTTGGCGTGGTTTAAATGGGAGGCCTTTGGCGTGGTGTGGTGTGGTGTGTACGGATAAGGGGCACCGCGCGTCCGGGGATTGAGTACGTACATATGCTATTTGGGGTGCGTGTGTGTATGAGGTGTCGTAGTACGAAGAAATACTCCCTCAGTTTGAAAATATAAGATGTTTTAGGTTACTAAAGAGAACGTATCTAGACACATTTTAGTGTATAGGTTCAAATAAATCTACACAGTAAAAGACACAAAACTAAAACATCTTATATTTTTAAACAGAGGGAGTATAAACAAATATATATGCGGCATATTTGGCATGATCCATTCAGAACCTGAGGTATAAAAGATTTATATTTGTGAGCACGTCACGTATTTTTGGAACTCAAGTAGTAGTATATATAGTAACTCATATGTGTATAACATGCTAGTACGTACGTTGTACTTTCGCTCTATTCAAAAGGTTGTCTCTATATACTAAAATGCGTCTACCATTTGAAAAAATCAGCACATCTCCTTTCACTACAGGACGCGCGTGCTACGCCGAGGGCAAAAAGCCGTCGGCGTAGGCTAAAATGCCCTCGACGTATGCTACGCCGACGGCTGCCCTCGGCGTAGCCTTCTCGGCAAAGGGCTCCCTCGGCGGAGCACATAGAGGTCGTCGGCGTATCAAAATACCGTCGGCGTATGCTACGCCGAGGGCAATGCCGTCGGCGTAGCGGCCGTCGGCATAGCTTGTCGACAGGTTGCAAAAATATTTTTTTTAAAAAAATATAAATTTTTTATTTTATTTTTTTCTCAATTTTTGAATCTTTGAATTTTTTTTATTTTATTTTTTGACTCATTAATCTCTCATTTTGAACATTTTAACACTAATTACATTTAATATTTAATTAAATTGCAGTCTTGGTCGAACTTCCCGGAAGGTCACCCATCCTAATACTACTCCAGCTCCAGCACGCTTAACTTCCTCGTTCCTTTAGAATCTGTTTCCACAAAGTAATTCATACATTGTTGTTAATACTATGATATCAATCCTATTAACCCTTATATCAACATGTCACATGTTTGTATTTTTTGAAATTACAAACAATTATTTAAGTAAACATTAATGAATAAGTAAAAATATTATTGAATTCAAATAAAAATATAATAAATTTACTTTTTTGTATTTTTCTATTTAATATGGAATAATTAATATCTTTAAATCTGTAAATCGGAATTTAACAAATAATATGTCTAAATTAATCAGAAAAATGAGAGGAATCCAAATATGATATCCATATCAACTAATCACAAACCCTCCATTTTTGAATTATCTATTTGGTGGTTGCTTTAGAAAATTCCCTTTTTGCGCTCGGATAATGAAAAATAGCTTTTTGGTGCGATGAAAAGGAAAACTTGCATTGAATCTTTGATAAAATAGCATATTGTGAACCTAAAAATGATTTTTGTAAAAAAACATGAGCATCAGATCATGTACATGTAGTTCATATCTGACCCACTTCCTACCGATTCGGCAGGAATTTGTCTTTTTCACCAAAGGTGGATGAAAAGGTTTCGGAACCCCCTATTGGGACATTGTCCATATAAGGTGGTATAGTATTTTTGTAAAATGTGGTGGTAGCATTTTGAATTAGCCATTTGGTGGTTGCTTCACAAAATCGTCCGTTTTTTATGCTCGGAAAATGGGAAATGGCTTTTTGGTACGACGAAAAGGAAAACTTCCTCCTGCAACATTGTTCGCCATCCCATGATGCATGTGTATGCACAATATGGGCACATTATAACAAACTATGCCTTGATTCTAGCCATAACATTGGTCATTTGACCCGAAAGCCAAGAAACCTCGAATGAGATAGGTCATTTTGTGAAGGTTTTTTTGAGACATAATCAATATATAAAGTTTAATATTTTTACTTATAACTATGTCACATAATATGACACCACGCGAAGGTTTCGTATTGTTTCGATCGTTTTTGAATTTTTTATGCCTGTTTTAAACTATCGTCAAACTTTGTCGAACGACGGGCATGAAGATTCTTAGCTCGGGGCCGAGCCTCGCTAAACTTGCATTGGATTTTTGATAAAATAGCATATTGTAAACGTAAAAATGATTTTTTTTTTAAAACATGAGCATCGGATCATGTACCTGTAGTTCATATTTGACCCGCTTCCTACCGATTCGGCAGGAATTTGTCTTTTTCACCAGAGGTGGACAGAAAGGTTTCGGATTCCCCTGTTGAGACATTGTCTATATAAGGTGGTATAGTATTTTTATAAAATGTGGTGGTACCATTTTGAATTATCCATTTGGTGGTTGCTTCACAAAACCGTCCATTTTTTGTGCTCAGAAAATGGAAAATAGCTTTTTGGTACGACGAAAAGGAAAACTTTCTCCTGCAATATTATTCTCCATCCCATAATGCATGTGTATGCACAATATGGGCACATTATCACAAACTATGCCTTGATTCTAGCCATAACATTGGTCATTTGACCTGAAAGCCAAGAAACCTCGAATGAGATAGGTCATTTTGTGAAGGTTTTTTTGAGACATAATTAATATATCAAGTTTGATATTTTTACTTATAACTATGTCACATAATATGACACCACGCGAAGGTTTCACATTATTTCGATCGTTTTTGAATTTTTTATGCCCGTTTTAAACTATCGTCAAACTTTGTCAAACGGCGGACATGAAGATTCTTAGCTCGGGGCCGAGCCTCGCTAAACTTGCATTGGATCTTTGATAAAATAGCATATTGTGAACCTAAAAATGATTTTTATAAAAAAACATGAGCATCGGATCATGTAACTGTAGTTCATATCTGACCCACTTCCTACCGATTCGGCAGGAATTTGTTTTTTTCACCAAAGGTGGACGGAAAGGTTTTGGATACCCCTGTTGGGACATTGTCCATATAAGGTGGTATAGTATTTTTGTAAAATGTGGTGGTAGCACTTTGAATTAGCCATTTGGTGGTTGCTTCACAAAATCGTCCGTCTTTTGTGCTCGGAAAATGGGAAATGGCTTTTTGGTGCGACGAAAAGGAAAACTTCCTCCTGCAACATTGTTCGCCATTCCATGATGCATGTGTATGCACAATATGGGCACATTATCACAAACTATGTCTTGATTCTAGCCATAACATTGGTCATTTGACCAGAAAGCCAAGAAACCTCGAATGAGATAGGTCATTTTGTGAAGGTTTTTTGATACATAATCAATATATCAAGTTTAATATTTTTACTTATAACTATGTCATATAATATGACACCACGCGAAGGTTTCGCATTGTTTCGATCGTTTTTGAATTTTTTATGCCCGTTTTAAACTATCGTCAAACTTTGTCGAACGGCGGGCATGAAGATTCTTAGCTCGGGGCCGAGCCTCGCTAAACTTGCATTGGATCTTTGATAAAATAGCATATTGTCAACCTAAAAATGATTTTTGTAAAAAAACATGAGCATCGGATCATGTACATGTAGTTTATATCTGACCCACTTCCTACCGATTCGGCATGAATTTGTCTTTTTCACCAAAGGTGGACGGAAAGGTTTCGGATCCCCCTGTTGGGACATTGTCCATATAAGGTGCTCTATTATTTTTGTAAAATGTGGTGGTAGTATTTTGAATTAGCCATTTGATGGTTGCTTCATAAAACCATCCGTTTTTATGCTTAGAAAATGGAAAATGCCTTTTTGGTGCGACAAAAAGGAAAGCTTCTACTGCAACATTGTTCGCCATCCTATGATGCACATGTATGCACAATATGGACACATTATCACAAACTATGCCTTGATTCTAGCCATAACATTGGTCATTTGACCCGAAAGCCAAGAAACCTCGAATGAGATAGGTCATTTTGTGAAGGTTTCTTTGAGACATAATCAATATACCAAGTTTGATATTTTTCCTTCTAACTATGTCACATAATATAACACCACGCGAAGGTTTCGCATTGTTTCGATCATTTTTAAATTTTTTATGCCCGTTTTAAACTATATAGAATGTTTTATGTTTTACTTAATTTTTATTTACAAATGTGTAATATTTGAGTGTAGATAGATAGGTCTTATTTTTCTGCAAATTTTGATATATTATTTGTATTTTTCCGAATTAGAATGATTTAGTTATGATTTTTCAAAGTTTAATGAGATAAAATAAAAAATAGCTACGCCGAGGGCAGCCGTCGGCGTAGCATAGGATATGCCGAGGACAATTCTACGCCGACGGCTGCTTGGCGGAGCTGGCCTAGACGATGGCTACGCCGACGGCCCCGACGTTTGCTGTCGGCGTAGCGACCAGCCGTCGGCGTAGCTTCCCATTCCTGTAGTGTTTATTAAATCCATATGAAACTACCCATCGGGTGTACATGCTATTATTAAATCCATATTATACTACAATATAATGCTAATGATTAATTGTTATTTTTTAGTTTATCTATATTTTTAAGATGCATAACTAGGTTACCCCTACATTTAACCACCCACCGTTGTAATTCACTCTCATATGTTCAATCCCCTTGCTTTGTCAAGTCATCGTCTTAGGTTTGTGTCTAGCCTCCAGCAAAACATTTAAACTATCACGGCCTATTAACAAGCATGTTGTAACAAATTAAATTTGAATATATGAACATTGTATCTGTATTTAGAAAGTATTACCCTCTTCGTCTTAAATTAGTTGTTTCAACTTTGTCGAGATTCACATGTATATACACATTGAAATACGTCTAAGTAAACACGAAACTAGACAAAGTTAATACATTTAATTTGAGTATAATATAGCTATAGTGCTATTACTTTATGTAATAGTGGTTAATGTGGAGAGACAATATGTCCACGCTGCCACAACAGCAATTCGTACCACCAGCCCAGAGGTTGTACACATCAGCGGCATGCGGTAACAGTGAATGGAGACCGTACCCTGTCACTCACATGATGCCAGTGTGGTGTTGCTGTTAGCTGTACCTACAGATGTTTACAGGTAATGAGTAGAGCGGACTCGCAGAGCTCCATGCCGGCCGGCACGGCGACACTGCACTCAATGCGGTGACAACCGCATGCATGTCACATCTGGATCCATCGGCTAAACATGAGCATATAATTCTCGGTCCTCTAAAGTAAAAAATAGGGAAATAAACTGTGTATTTGCAGGGCCTGGGTCCACGCGGACGGACGGAACATGTGCGGTGTCCCAATGGTGCAACCCATCTAGGTTATTTTGAACGGACCAATCCATCCATGACCCAGATCTGATGTATGGAGGGTCAATTTGGACAGACGCGAACACAAGCTGGCCTAGATACAGATGGACATGGACCTTTTTCTCTTGAGCTGGCATGTCCGTTTTCGTCCATTTTTGGTCGCGCTGCTGTGCGCGGTCGGCCAAACAAGCCGGACCACGACCCTAAATCGTTCGTGCTTCGATCCAAACGGAAGAATTGGACGTCCGTTTGTGTCTCCCCGATGAAGATGCCCTTACACATTTGCATCAGTGCATGGTACGCATTTGGTGCGAGCCTAGTGCAGTGTGGAAGCAGGGAAGGGACATATGGAGCATGACCATCCCTGGGTCAATGTCTCAATGAGAAATAGCAATATTGCGATGTTAATGGACAGAGATATCAGAACTTTGGTAACATTGTGTTGTCTGGGATAGAGGGCGTCAATGTCAATTGGAACCACCAACATGGCTATGGCGCTGTGTGGAAGGAGATACCTAAAATAGCTAGCTAGGACCAAGTTAATTAGAAGCTAGACGGAATTGTGATGTGGACCCTGACGTGGATGCTAAAGAAACGGACAAATTCGTAGAAATACCACGGTGTATTTGACAAAATACCTCAACCATATTTCAATATACCCCCTTGATGGGTGTATTATTTTGCGCACGTAACCAAGACACTGATTTAAGGATGATGATCTGGAACAGAAATGCCATTGGGAGGTTAAAGTCAAAATCTATCTAATAGGATAAAAGCGAAATATATACCTAACATTTTGAAGTTGATAGGATGGAGTAATGAATTGTTGAAAATAATTTGTCACGTGTACCCTACCATCAAATATAATTTATATTAGATTGTTCCAATTTTCACTGCTGGTTACATTTCTTAGGGCAACTACATACCTCAAATTATTGTTAAGTCGGGAAAAAATAAGGCTAAGAAGTTGATGATCCATTACTGAAAAATTAATGTTCAAAATATCTCCATTGTTTATTTAACTAATTTCAAATACTTGTTGATTAAAAAGACTTCACACTTCAGTGTTTCCAAGTAACTGAAACTAAAACCCTCAGTCAAGCATCATGTGAGTACGTGTTTATATGGTAGGGGTGCTAGGGCCAATAGGTAAGGACAGACAAGATATTTACCCATGCATGTCCGGCCCCGATGGTGTGAAATAGTCATACTCATACCTCTAATTATATCGATCGATATGGAAAACACAATGAGGGTACTCGGTAATTCGAAAGGCTAACTCGTGCAAATGTGGATAGATCTAGGATCTAGGTGAAGTTGGTGTATGTCATCCAAGGTGATGATGTAGAAGACAATGTTGACCCCATAGTTGTCCCCCTTTACGTAGGCGTCTCATGGGAGCCCACTCGTGTATGAGATACTTGTCTTGTGCTAAAATTTTGAGAGATATCCTTCTTTGATATGATTCTGGTAATCATTCATCTCGGAGTCTAGGTGGCCATACATCCAATTGATCGACAGGTCTGCCCATAGTTGGCTCTTTATAACATTGACAATTGTATTTTCATCTATGGTATACCTATTTCGTATCTCAAAATGATTTTCAATTTTTTAATCTCAAAATATGTCAAAATTTTGCATGCAAGATTTCAAATTATAGATTTCAACAACAAGAAAATAATTTAGAATGTTCATATATTTCATGTCTATCCTTTTCAAGAATGCCATATCAAGGTGAATTTTCACAAGTACCCGTAGGTTTGTGTGATTCCTATAGAATTATCACCGTCCCATGGTTCACGCTTAAACTCTAGCTGATATCCTCGGCATCACTCGACTTTGTATTATTTTGCTTGTTAGTTGGTTTAATTGATGTTATTGCCGACCACTAGAAGCTTTTCTTCTAAAAAGTGTGCCGGAACCACTCGATCTTTAGCGCTATATTAACACATGTATGGTGAGATTATAAGGTACTTCCTAGGGAGCCCTCCATCCCAGTTAAAAGGGCATATATCAAAACTCATGCAATCCCAAAATACCATCATCTTTTAAGAGCATAAACATTTAATTTATTTAATTAGGACATGATTCTCCACCCTTTGCTAACTGTCATACATGGCTTTGGTGTGAAAAGATTTTGCATGCTAAAGTGTGAAGAGGGATTTTGCATGCTAATAGAGAGCCAATCAGAGAAAGCTTAGGACCAAGACTTTTTCCATATGTGGCCTTTAAACCGAGACGGAGTGAGTATAATATCGGTCATGAATGTCAACCGATGCCACTACTCGATCCGATGAGAAATGTCTGTCCACCGTGCACGCTAGGTCGTGTGCATAGTTTCCTTCAATTTCATTGCATTCCAATCTGACACAGGTTTATATAACTGTGATGAAACTTGCACTACAAGAATGGGCGGACGCGTCGACGGCCAAATGTCGGGCTGTTAGTGTAGACCGCGATCAGGCCCGTCCTCCCAAGCAGCCGTCGACGTAGCATTGCCCTCGGCGTAGGATAGGCTACGTAGACGGCTGCCATCGGCGTAGCCTACGCTGATGGTTGCCATCGGCATAGCTATTTTTTCTTTTACCTTATTAATCTTTGAAAAATCATAACTAAATCATTCTAATTCATAAAAATACAAATAATATATCAAAATTTGAAAAAAAATAAGATCTATCTATCTACACTCAAATATTACACATTTGTAAATAAAAATTATGGGAAACATAAAACATTACATATAGTTTAAAACAAACATAAAAAATTCAAAAACAATCCAAATAATGCGACCTTCGTGTGATGTCATATTATCTGACATAGTTGGAAGGGAAAATATCAAATTTGGTATATTAATTATGTCTAAAAAACCTTCACAAAATGATCTATCTCACTCGAGGTTTCCTAGCTTTCGGGTCAAAGGACCAATGTTATGGCTAGAATCAAGGAATAGTTTGCGATAATGTGTTCATATTGTGCATACATGTACATCATGGAATGACGAACAATTTTGCAGGAGAAAGTTTTCATTTTCGTCGCACCAAAAAGCCATTTTCCATTTTCCGAACGTAAAAAATGGTAGGTTTTGTGAAGAAACCACCAAATGGATAATTCAAAATGCTACAACCTCATTTAAAAAAAATAATAGACCACCTTACATGGACAATGTCCCAACAGGGGGTATCAAACCTTTTCGTCCATCCCTGGTGAAAAATACAAATTCGTGCCAAATCGGTAGGAAGTGGGTCAGATATGAACTACGATCTGATGCTCATGATTTTTTACGAAAATAATTTTTAGGTTCACAATATGCTATTTTATCAGAGATCCACTTCAAGTTTAGCAAGGCTCGGCCTCGAGCTAAGAATCGTCATGCCCGTCGTTCGATAAAGTTTAATGATAGTTTAAAACGGGCATAATAAATTCAAAAACGATCCAAACAATGTGATACCTTCGCATGGTGTCATATTATGTGACATAGTTGGAAGGGAAAATATAAAACTTGGTATATCGATTATGTCTCAAAAAACCTTCATAAAATGACCAATCTCATTCGAAGTTTTCGGGCTTTCGGGTCAAATGACCAATGATATGGTTAGAATCAAAGCATAGTTTGTGATAATGTGTCCATATTATGCATACGTGTGCATCATGGGATGACGAACAATGTTGTAGGAGGAAGTTTTCCTTTTCGTCGCACCAAAAATCTATTTTCCATTTTCCAAGCGCAAAAAACATGAGGTTTTGTGAAGCAACCACCAAATGGCTAATTCAAAATGCTACCACCCCATTTTTACAAAATACTAGACCACCTTACATAGATAATATCCAAACAGGGGGATATCAAACCTTTCCGTCCATCCCTGGTGAAAAAGACAAATTCCTGCCGAATCGATAGAAAGTGAGTCAGATATGAAGTGTATGTACATGATCTGATGCTCATGCTTTTTTATAAAAATAAGTTTTAGGTTCACAATATTCTATTTTATCAGAGAACCACTTCAAGTTTTGCGAGGCTCAGCCCCGAGATAAGAATCGTCATGCTCGTCGTTCGACAAAGTTTAACCATTGTTTAAAACATGCAAATTCAAAAACGATCCAAACAATGTGAAACCTACGCGTGGTGTCATATTATGTGACATAGTTGTAAGAAAAAATATCAAACTTGGTATATTGATTATGTCTCAAATGGCTGATTTAAAATGCTACCACCATATTTTTAAAAAAATCTAGACCATCTTACATGGACAATGTCCCAATAGAGGGATCTCAAACCTTTCCGTCCATCCTTGGTGAAAAGGACAAATTCCTGCCGAATCGCCAGGAAGTGGGTCAGATATGAACTACAGGTACATGATCTAATGCTCATAATTTTTTATAAAAATAATTTTTAGGTTCACAACAGCGTTTAGATACACCGAGAGCCTCTGTGTCTATGCCAAGAGGGACCTTTGCGGAGTGAGCTACACCGAGGGCTGTCGTCGGCGTAGGCTACGTCGAGCGCTATATTCTGTCACACTGATGGATCACTCCATGTGGCAGCTGCATTCCAGTGGCTTTCTGAAGATACGCCGATGGCTTTTGGCTGCCTTCCTACAGTGGTTTGAAAACCGTGCAACATGAATCACAAAACAGCAATATAGCATGCACGGTAGAATCACTGGGTTCCTAGCTAGGTTGATATCGTTTCATATTTATCATTAAACAATGACTCATGACTTGAGACGAAAACTCGTTTGCACCTGTTGATGTACGAAACGGATGTTAGTGGTTAGCACTCGCCATCACGCCTGTCCACAGCCCAGTGCCCCACCATCTTAATTAGGCCATCGGGGCCAGATTGCCTGCGTAGCGCCGGTGACGCGAGCAAGGCTGACGCACGCAGGAGAGCGGCGGTAGCAGTCGCTTTAATCGCTTCTGGCCGGCCGTGCGCAGCTGATCGAGAAGGGAACCAGCTGGCTCATCTCGCTCGATCGGTGCGTCTCGAGAGAGCTTGAAAGATGTCTTGAAGCTTCGTGACGGATTACCAACGTGTGTACTTAATTACATGATCTCTAGGGAATTCTCTCTCACGAATCCAGGACCAAGGCGGAAAAGATATTCACATGCATGCATGCATGCAGTCCTGATCGGCACAGCTGTACAAACAAACACAAGGCTAGCAAACAATATTGCAAGATCGATCTACAGCGTATATATATACTGTGCACGTAGCTAGCGAGGACCACGCTCAAGCCAATTAGGTGTACATACTTACATGGGAATAGCTATCGTTATAATTGCGATAAGTAAATACAGTAATAAAGATCGAATTCAAAACACAGCAAAGGGGACACAGATTTAACGTGAAAAAATCTCTCCAACAAAAAAGAGGAAAAAAATCACAGACGTCAACCAGCAAAACTTCACTACATCGGAGAGTGTTTACACAACGCTGGAGATTTTCACAGATGCAACTTATCTCAGTCAACGGCTTACAAGAGGTTTATATAACGGGGAACGATCCACTCGGCCCAAACATCCGGCGACGGGTCTCACTCCGCTTGTCAGAAGTTGACCTATATATTTTGTAGAATTTGGATCAACATATAACAACTATATATAAATTACTAAGCTTAGTGTGGTCTAAGCTTAGTGTGGTCCGGTAGGTATTTGGGTCCTTGCCTGCTGGCAGGGACGGAGCCAGAAACAGAGCTTAAGGGGGGCAAGTCATGTCTGTAATCTCAATGAGGGGGGCTAAGCTAGCTAAATTAGCTTTAAAAAGGAGTTGCCATGGCTAAATCTCTTGTAAATCATAAGTATGGGGGGGGGGGGGGGGGCGTAGCCCCTGCTCGTCCCCCCTTGTCTCCGTCCCTGCCTGCTGGAATATGTATATGTCACGGAATGTATAAATCGCGGTTCAACTCATCAGATGTAAACCAAGTGGCAGCCGCCATTGGTACGTACAGCTCCACAAGTCCACGGGCACGCTGATCGATCGTCCCTGAGTCAAGTCTGAAAATGTCATGCAACAAACACCACTTTTCAATCGCCTTCATCATCTTCATGCATGTTGACTTTTGGTCGTGAAGACGCACAGACCTGCAAAGAAAGTCTTCATGTTTCATACGTGAAACTTATATCCGTTCATACCTACCTGGGAGTTCTATGGGACAGCATACACGCTCAAATGTCATCCATCCATCCGTGCATAGTAGCACGTTGACGGCTTGACGCACTTGCGCTTGCGCCTCATACTGCAACAGCTCTGTGCTTAACAACAGCGGTGTTCCTCTTCTGGTTTTCATCTCAAATAAGTGCTGGAGCAGTACACAGGACCACGCCTCGCCGTTTGCCCCGTGTCACCTATGCTACCTTACATCGCTTTAAACTTGCTCAGGCTTGAAAAGGCCGATCCAGGCAGGGACATATATACTAGTTAGTCTATAGCTTACGCGTAGTAAAAAGCCTGTGCGCTGAGCACCGGCTCAGGTGTTAGCTACAGTAAAACAAATCAACAAATAAAACCAGCGAACCGGCGACCGCACGTTCGAACTTGCCAATGGTTCTCTCGGCCTAATTCTATTTCTCTCTCCAAGCCGTTCCTACCACCACCACCTCCTACTCCCGTCGCCGCCCCTGCCTCCATGCTCGCCCGAACCCTAGGCACCAATCCTAGGTACGTTCGGACCCTAGGCACCAATTGCCCATGCCCCCATGGAAGGCGCCGGTGCCGGCGCCGGAGCAGCGTACACCACGTGCACGGCGGAGGAGGTCCTTTGCGGCCGCCGAGCCGGCATGATCAGGGCCCTTATCGATGGTACGCGCGCTCGACCCCTCCCTCCCCCCCCCACCCACCCCCCCCCCCCCCAACTCCTTTCCGAATCGGCTCCATATTCTCGCCTGGCTATAAGGATTCGCCTGATTGAACTGTTGTTTCGTTTGCTGTTGTTGCAGATGTGGACACGTTTTTCAAGCTTTGCGTCCCTGGTGAGCGTTTTCGATCTCCTCGGGTTTCCCCTCTGTGTCGGGGATTATGGAATGTAGAGGTTTCTTGTGTTGCGATTTTTTGAGTTTGGTTGCTTCAGTGTTAGATTGGAAACTAAAATTGGAGAATTTGTCTCTCACATGGTGTTAGGAGTTCCGAATTATTGGTGGTTACGGGTTTTGTTGGGAGATTGGTATGCGGGGCTGTAGTTCTTCGAGTCCCATATCTTCCGAACGCATTGCAGGGGTCAATCAGGCACCTAGCCCTTATCCCCACAACTCCATTTCCTCTCCCTCCACGGCGCCGCACAGATGATGAAGGGGAAGAGAGGAGCAGCACCAAGGGGATTAATGGAGTGTGAGGCCGACAACAGCGCGAAACAACGGTATAGCGGTGATGGCGGAGAGAGCAGCACTGTGTGTGGTGATCGGCGGCAGCATAGACGGCAGGCCTCATCGCACTCCACGCCTTCAGACCCGCTCTTGTGCTCTTTCCAATTCGGTGTTCTATACTACAGGTCCGTGCCCTCTTGCTTTTTCTTTCTTAAGCGACTCCATCGAGAATCCTCTTTCTATCGATTGAGATGGGCTCCTAGCTGGTTGAGTAAATCTTTGTTTGGATTGGCTGCCTGATCACAATAGGTAAGATATTGCACCTGTGGCAAAGAGCCTGCTTGAGTTAGCTGCTAGATTTCTTTCTCAGTTTCCTGTAGGCGTTATGTCCAAAATTTGGTATTCGGCGTATTTAGTGCTTGAACTCCTTTTATACCATCAAACATTTTTCCTCAAGCAAAGAACTGAAAATTAATTTTGTCCTATCTAGGAAATTTTGTGTGAGCATGTCCACTATATTGATGTTGGCAATTATCTAACATAAGACATGATTGACGGACTAATTAACAGGTACACCCTGTTTTGCTGTAAAAAAGACGCTAATATGCTTGTAAGATGTATATTTTGAATTGTGACCTAAGTACTATGTTTTTCACAGTGTGTCTCCTTGATTGCAATTTTATTGCATAACTGGAATGCTCATAATTATAACCCAAAATCTGACTTAGAGAATTTTCATTCTCCCTATACCAATGGAAGCTACTTCCTCCTAATTACATGGGAGTATTTTTATTAGTTTTTTTGCTCAGCAAATTTGTTCTTCTACTTGGGAAATATCGAGCATAAGAATTAATAAGGGGGCTTATTGTTATCCTTCAACAAGTGTGTTATTGATACCAGACATGATAATCTAGCCCGTTCTTCAACTATCACTGGAGTTAAGCTAAGTGACAGACGCTTTTGGCTTCATTTGGTGTTCAAGCGTTCAGAGGCGGCGTGAGACCAGGTGAGAGCGAGGCTGGAAGTTCTCGGCGGTGAAGTTTCCTATCCATAGACCCAAACGTACAGATTTTGACCGTCACGTCCACCGCACTATCTAGGAGTATATCAGCCAAGGCCGGATGTGGGATCGGTGCGGCAGCTCTCTGCCTATAGATAGGCCATGCGGATGTTCAGCCATGGAAGTGGACGAGTGAAGGTTCGCTGGGATTTATTGTCCAGACATTTTGATTTTTTTTCTACTGCCGATTGTAGTGTACATGATTAATTTTCTTACCAATGTCAACTTCTGAATCTTACAATTATTCGTGCAAGATCTTTTGTGTTTTGAAAATACTCGTGTATACTGATGAAGTTTGTTCATGTACAGGTGAAGTTTCCACTGACAGAGAATTGATTAATGTACAATACACCTTCATCTTGGTAGCATATATCGTACTGCTTCCTTATGCACCAGTTTTTGGTACTAAAGGAATCTGCTATCAGAGAAGTCAATATATTTTTGGGCATGAATCTGAATCTTCTAAAACACACATATGGTCCTTGGGTATAGAAGCAAATATTGATATCAAAACATAAGTTGGATTCCTACCTTCTCTCAACCTTGATTCATATTAATAGTTTTTTCTAAATGGCACAAATGTCCATAAATTTAAAAGGTATAATTATATGTAAAGAGTTTTTAAACTCGGGTAATTTGTGCCTTCCCATTATGGCTTGGAACGAACAAGTACATATGTGTTGGAGCTGGTAGACTAGGTAAAAACCATCCTTTTGCAAATGACACAAACACAAAATAGCTTTTTGTATTCATATGTTAATCCAACGTCATTCTAATTCAATCTATTTATTTAATATGAATCATTGTCTATAATTAATATTAAAAATACTTTGCAGCTGTAGGAGGATACCAAGCATCTCGGTGAGTATAAAGAAAAACTGAAGGCTTCTCTTAATTAGTGCTTGCTGAGATGCTTTTCTTAGTGTGCTTGCCCTCCTGATGGAACTTCATCCATGACCGAATCAAATACAAGCTATATTATGTCATTTCTAGATTTTATTATGTTCTTCTCGACTTACGAAGTAATACAAAATTTATGTAATGTAAAAATAATATACGGTTCTAAAGATATAATTATTGTGTGTGTGTCCTTTTGTCATCATGATAACAAATATTTTTAATTTGTGTGTGTGTGTGTTGCGTCAAAAATTCTTGTAGGATTCTAAGTTGCTCATGTATGATACCACGGTGTACAAAATACACATGTAGTACTATGTATATAAAATGACTTCTCACCTTTTGATTGACACTGTTGACTAAATTTATATTTGACATGCAACAAGAGCTATAAAATATAATGTATATGGGTGTGTACAGAATGCCACATGTAAGTGCAGCTGCAAGTAAATCTTGCTATATTTCTTTTTCATGTTAAATATCCATGTCTTGGTTCATGCATTTTCCATGTGCATATGTTGTTCGGTTTTCACTGTGGCTTAGAACAGATTTCTTATGAACTTCTACTACAATGACTTTGTATCAATGTTTTTGTGTCTATCACACATCTGTGCATTTGTGACAACATGATTTTCCATTAGATGCTATTGGCGATATTCTTGGCAAAGGAATAAGTTTATGTGGTCTGATGCTGTAGTAGTTTACAGCTAATGCTTCTGATCGGTACTGTAGTCATTCATTGTCATAGCAAGATGATCTGCCAAGAAGTTAGTGACAATAATACCCTTTATGAGGTCATTTGTTTGATAGTTGATTTGGTGTGTGTTGGCTGTCACCGTTTTGGGAGCCGACTATTGCCGCTATGTTTAAGGTCGGATGAATAGTTCTTTTGGTTTTGCCTCTTTCTAGCCTTCTGTTGTCGTTCTTGTCTCACGACATCTTCCCGGTAGACGATATGTTATTTCCCCTTGTATAGACTTAAGCTTGGTAGAAAGGAAGCATTTTAAGGCCATGTGGAAGTATGTGTCTATGGTTTGTGGCTTTAAAGGCTATGTGATTTTGAGGCCATGTGGGAGTATGTGTCTACGGCTTGTGGACCCAAAGGCTATGTGTCTATGGCTTATGGATCCAAGAAGAAAAATACCAAATATGGGCCATATCAAATAAAATGAGGAATTATCTAAGGTCTATATAGAAAAAACCAACGAACGTAGTTAAAGCATCTCTAGCATAAGCATAAGAAAATCTGTCGGTGCACAAAAAAACCGTTATTATTTAGCGCAGCGGGACAAAAATTGTGCTCCAGCAGACGCGCAAAAATAAGTCACACGCAAAAAAAATTAGGACACGCACACAAAAATCCTAATCATGTGCTGCAAATTGTGTGTGCTAGCCAACGCTACTCAACCACCAAACTAAAACTTCCGCGCGTGACATCCTGCATCCCGCCTCGACGGCAGCCGGCGAAAAATCATCCATGGACGACTATTCCGCCACTCCCCCAACCCACCTTCTCATCCGCCCCCACGTCTGCCGATGGAGCAGTTTCGCCGCCGCTCACAACACCACCCCTCCCTCGATGCACCCAACCCTAACGCCACCATCCTCTGTGGCTAGATGTTTGATCCTCCACGGCCGGTGAATGCGCATGCCATCGTCCACCGTCCGCCTTTAAGCCAAGGAATGTCATGTCCAAGCGGCCCACATCTACGGTGGTGCCTGGATAGAAGAAGGGAAAGATCGACACGGGTCCGCGCGATAAACCTCAAAATATCAAATATGGGACAGCTCAAAGAAAATGAGGAATTGTCCAAGGCCTACATGGGAAAAAACCAAGAAACGTAGTTAAAGCATCTCCGGCATACGCACAAAAAATCCGTCGGTGCACAAAAAACCGCTAATATTTAGCGCGGAGGGGAAAAAATCGTGCTCCAGCAGACCCGTAAAAATAAGTCGCGTACAAAATAATTTAGGGCACGTACACAAAAGGCCTAATACTATGGTGCAAATTTGATGTGCCAGCCAGCGCTGCCCAACTATCAAACTAAAACTTCCGGGTGTGACCTCCTGCATCCCGCCTCGATGGCTGCCAGCGAAAAACACCCATGAACGACTATTCCTCCACTCCCCCAACCCACCTTATACTTTGCCCCCACGACTGCCGATGGAGCAGTTTCGCTGCCGCTCGCAACACCCCCCTCGATGCACCCAACCCTAATGCCGCCATCGTCTATGGCTAGATGTTTGCTCCTCCACGGCCGACGAATGCGCATACCATCATCCACTGTCCGCCTTTAAGCCAAGTAATGCCATGCCCAAGCGGCCGACATTTATGGTGTTGCCTGGCTAGAAGAAGGGAAAGATCGGCGTGGGTCTGCACGAAAAACCTCCGGCAAGGCCTGCGGCCAGCCAATTCCAGCCATCGCAGCCACCCTAGCCGCCAGCGACTGCAGAGGAGGTAGCATCGTCTGTTGCGCCCAATGTGTTCGACTCAATGACAACAAGGCACGTAATTGCTTTTTTGTTGTTTTGAATTGTGTAGATAAATAGAAATGATGAAATTTAATATAGTTTAATGTGTGTTAACTTCTATGCATTGTAGTATGGATGATGAAACGTTTATGTCAACTATAAATGTTGGGTCATCACATTCACATGAGTATTGATCTCAATAATGTGAAACTAAACAACATGGTGATGAAGTTGACATGGAGAATGGGTGGAGGGGAGGGTTTCATTGATGCACTAATGAGGCGGGAGGCCAACTACACCATGGAGTAAGACATTTTACTATGCAACACATGGTGCAATGTAAGCATGGATTCGACCATGAGCACGGATCAAACAAGAGACGCCTATTGGGTTAGTATGAAGGAGTACCTCGGTACATACAACTAACATGGAATTGGGTAGACAGATATATCTCTTCATTCCCGTTGGTCTACAATTTCATCGAATTGGGCGGCGACATTGGCAAATATTGAACGAATGAACCCAAGTGGAACAAATGACAGAGATAGGGTACGTTGTATTTTTTATGACTTTTTGTATCTTCTGTGTGGCTACTTTGTTTAATTTATTATTGTCCATGACTAATTTTCTCTCTCTTTTGGTTCATGTAGCTCAAGATTGTCCAAAATTTATTCAACGGGTATCCAAAGACGACCAAGAAGGGCAAGATGGTTGAAGGAAGGCCATTCATATTAGCCCATTATTATAAGGAGCTAGATAATGAAGATAAATGGAAGAACATGATGTCTTGGAAGTGCCAAACAGAGCAAAGAAGTCAACTATGGAGGCAATAATCATTGATGAAAATGAAGCATCAAGCGAGGATGGAAAGAGAAGCCCTGCTCCAAAATCGTTTGCAAAAATAACAAGAAGACCCACATGAAGGAAACAAGCAAAATAAAAAAGGTAAGTAAACCAGAGATGATAGCATAAAGAAGTCATTGGAAGTTATTGTGAGTGCAATAAAGGAATCTTTTGAGGAGCGTAAGTTTTTCGAGGAACAAAGAAATAGAGGAGAGGTGGAGGGCGAGGAGAGGAGGGCTGCGGGCGAGGAGAAGGAAATTGCTACCAAAGAAACTATCCGTCTCATGGAGCATGAGAAAAATCTCTTCTTCATAATCAACCTTTGTCGTGATCAAGTCTTGGATCAAAATAGAATGATGGGAAGTTACGTGAATGGATACATGTGAGTTACTAACATGGGAGGATACATGGGTGACATGGAGCACCTATGGGAGGCATGGGTGGAATGGGTGCATCTATGGGAGGCATGAGTGGAATGAGTGCACCTATAGGAGGCACTGGCGGCATGGGAGCACCTACGAGTGGAATTAGAGGCATGGGTGCACCTATGGGAGGCATTGGAGGCATGGGCGCATCCATGAGAGCTACAATGGGTGGCATTGGCGGCATGGGATCACCTTCGGGTGGCATTAAGGCATGGAATCTGCAATGGGTGGCATGGGAGCTACAATGGGTGGATTATGGATACCATGGTATCTCCCATGCCTCCCATGAGTGGTTGTTCTGGAGCTTCCATGGGTGATGGCATGTGCTCCTAGAATACTACCAACATCATCCAAGTTTCCATTGATGATTAAGCACAAGATGGAGATGCCATGGAAAGGACAAGGCATGATGATCGTAAGCATTGATGTTGATGTTTGATGTGTTCGTGTGAACTTCAATTATGAAGAACTTTGTTGTGTTGATATTTGATGTGTTCATGTGAACTTCAATTATGAAGAATTTTGTTGTGTTGAATTATGATATGCTTTATTTTGAACTATGCCATGGTTTTGAACTATGACATGATGATCAAGTCATGATCTTGAATTTATGTGTGTTTGTTGGGAGTTAGATTTATATGTTCATCATTTTTGTTTGATCTTGGCAAGTTGAGATGTGTTTGATATTATGAAGCAACAATTAGTCGCGGCTTATTTTAGTGCACCTGGAAAACTGTTAGCTGCGGAGCATTGCATTTTAGTGCATCTGGAAATGATGCAGCCTATCGCGCACACTAAAACAGCTAAAATGGCGCCCAAAAACCAAAAACTCATGCACTCTTTTATTGCAAATATTGGATACACTCAAAATATTATTAGTTGACGCACCTCTTGTAGGCGTTGAGTTTCCCTTCAGCAATCGCCATGGAATCGACCTAGGTGACCACCGTGTCGTAGCCGGTGATATAGACAAAAGGATGTAGACACCCGAGTGCTAGGTGTCGCGCGGTTACCTCTATTGAAGACACCGTCAGGCGCCCGACCATGCGGGAGGTAGGAGAGAAGGTCTACCACACGCTCAAGTTGGAAAAAATTTAGGTCCCATGCCAAAATCTAAAACGGTTATTAAATCTCTCCTGTAGTTCTTGAAGTCTTGAAGACCTGAGCGCGGTTAAATCAAATGTCTCCTAAAGTAAGGGGCCAACATGATATGATTCCGCCGGTACCTAAAAGAAATCATGTCTTGTGTGTTGCACTGAACTCATATAGTTTGACATCCGTTAATAAATAACAAAGTGGTGTTAAATAAGTCGTACTTTATTCTTTGGACGGCTAGCCGACTGTCTACGGTGAGAAGCAGAAGATCGAGAAGGCCCGACTGCTAAAGAAGGGTTTGAGTGTCTCATGGATAATGACACTAGAAACACATGCGTTTTATCCAGGGGTGTCATAAAATAGAACGCCGGTTAGTGTACCATAATAGGACACTACGTGACAACGGCATGCAGACGGCGTGGCGAAGCGCGCGAGCCCATCTAGTCTCATGTAAGGCTGGACACGAGCTGGCTCGGTCCAGGCTCGGTCCGAGCCGCTCTTTGGCTCGCCATTTTCCAGCTCGGCTTGGGTTGGCTCGTTGAGGTGATGAGCATGATGAGCCAGGAAAACAAGCTCGGCTAGGGCTCTGTAGAAGCTCGGTCTGGATCGAGATGGCTCGTGAGCTACGCGTTTATAGTCACTGCCAAGTAGGCCCTACCATGAGCATAGGCGGATGACGACGGTGGAGCTTCGACGAACTTGACGCTGGTGACAAAGCGGCGGTGTGCCTGCTCGCCGACACAATCTTGACGATGCCGGCGTCACTTAGAACATGCGGTGAGAGTTGGACGGCTGGAAGAATACCGTGCGTGAGCTCCTTCGTGGCGACCCGTTGTTCCAAATCCTCCATGCAGGCACAGGGAGCAGAGCACCGCGGCCTAGCGAGATATCTTGGTGGCGTGGCCGCGTCATGGTGTGAGGTGCCGGGGAAGCTAGGCGACGACAGCGCCGTCCTGGGGAGGCGGCGGCGCTTGACCTACAGTTGGATGCCTACAAGCTTTTCTCATTATGAGGAGCTTGACCTAAATTAGGCTTGATTCAGTGACTCTCGCAGGCCGAGCCCATCTCAGGGCGAGCCCAGGAAAACACGGGCGGAGTTGATGTAGAAAATCATGGTCTTTGGAGGAGCATCGTGGAAACTTGGATAAGAACGAAGCGAAAAGATTCATGGTTCTTTTTATAGTAGAAAAATAAAAACAGCTAGAGAAAAACAGAAACATGATCTTGCGGAGTGGAAACAAAAACAGAATTCTTTAGACAGAGACGGGAATGCAAAACGGAATACATCCATCAAAATGAGGCGAACACCGAACTTCCCGTTCCGGGGTTTCTGTCAAGGTTGTGTTTTGCATAGTCCAGCATCCAAACCAATTATGCTACCGAATCCCACAATATTTTTTCAAACCATGCAAGAGAGCTGCATGTATATATTAGAGGAGAAGAGGTCACAAGGGCCAAAACAAGTGTCAAAGTACAAACACAATACAAAACATGACCCCAGCCAGAAGGGCAAAACAAAAACAGCCAAGAAAAATTACGACCCTTACAACATTATACCCCTATCAATCTGACAGCAAGGTAAAACGACCGTTACTAGACCCTACCCAGACCTTTGCATCTATTTTAATCTGCACGATGATCCTCTAATCCCATAATCGCCTGCACACTTCTCTCCAGATTTGATCAAACCTAGGGTTAGGGACACCAGACCGTGCGCTGCCGCGGTGATGCCGTATGGCACACCCATTCTATGCTCATGTACATGTGTCGTGCCGTCCAGTGCCTGAGTGCCATATGATCGGTTCATATCTATTTTCGACAGTATTTGTTTGCTGTAACCATCTCCACTTTGGAAAAGAATATAAGAACAAATGTGACAGCACACACATTGTTTTTTATATTTCAACTCCCCTATTTCGTCCCTGGTGGTGGCTTTTTTCTAGTGATGGAGATCGAACCGTGTGTGGGAGAAATTCGTGTCCTGTGTTGTCGTCGCTGCATTTGCACCGCACATGTACGTACTTGCCGTGCGTAGCAGGGCAGCGGAGGCTCCTACCTTTCGAGCACGTCGGTTTCGATCGGCCTCGTTCACGTATTTCTTTCTTTTTCGTGCAAGGTGCATGCCCACGCGTGAAAAAGAAACCAGAGGCGCGCGCTAAGCCGGAGCTTGGACTCGTGAATTTTTTGGCATGGACAGCAGACCTATAAAAATATCAGTTCAAAATTTTACTAATTATTAATAGGCTATGCATGCATTTTCCAATAAGGGAAATAACTATGTAATGCATCGTTTGTATCGAGATACTATCTGATTTATTGATGCATGGCCCATGACATATGCACAACACAAAACCCTATCGATCGGTATTTTCTGGAAGCTAGCTAGCTAGTCCTGGATGATACAGAAATACAAATAGAGATAGATGCACATGTGTCCTGCTGCCGACAGGCCAAAACAGGTGTACATAATCTCTAGGCTTTTCTCCCTCGCAAATCCACACAGATCTAGATACGGGCATGCATGCAGGGATTCAGGCATTCAACCAGCACAACGGCCACACGGCACAGCTGTACGTACAAACAAATTAAGACAACGCTAACTACCAAAGTACCACCAAATGCAGCATCGACCTGCAGCGTATATATACAGGTAGTACTGCACAAGGTAATAAGGACCATGCATGCTCAAGCCAATCAAGCGAACGTGGGCTTATACCTGCCTACCTGCATGCCTATCATTCTATGGTCCGCTCTACGCATTTGGATCCTTGCATGTTGGCTGCTTGCATGCAGGGACGGAGCTAGGATTTCATCACGAGGGGGGCGAAGAGGATAATGATCATCTATAAATTTTTCTATTGAAAGACACATAAATGGTGTTTTTTCTATTAGAAGAAAATTATGGAGATAAAACATCACAGTATGCAAAGTCTCACTATAACATTTATATCAAAACTTAGCAATATAGCTCGGTAATGCAAAACAAAAACTTAATTTCTAAATTGGTCATCTGACTATAATGATTATCGAATGATTCAATAACCTCATTGAAGGCTACTCTAATAACAATTTATTTCTGGTCTATAAATTATTATATAGTAAGTCACTTTTAATTCAGTGAACAAAAGACACGCCAGAGTTAATAAATTCCAGAGCTAATAAATTAATCACTCGTCGAAGAGGTTGATTAAAATTTTCCTAGTAATTCGTTTATAAATTGATCTGGCCCTCTTCCTTTTCATGTCTACATAAGCACAAGCAGGCACCAATAAAAAAATCCTAATCACTATTTAAGCCATAAATTAATCTGATGTTGAGAAAGATGATCAAAGGACTAACTAACACACAATTGAAATTAGGGACCAAAAAAAATTAGGGACCAGTAAAATACCTGCTTCTGAGCCTTATCCTCGCTCATGGTCGACGGCGCGGCCGGCCACGCGTCCCGGCTACGCCCTTCGATCTATTGATTTGGAAAGGAGCCCTGGTTGGCAGCCGCCGGGTAAGGCGCCCAATTCAGCAGAAACGAAAAGGGAATTGATCTGTCATCTGCGTGTTGGTTCCTCACCATCTGTGCGACTGTTTAGGATGAACTGTTAGATGCCACGTCTGGGCCTGGTTGTGCCGTGCCATTGTGCGAACCTTTTAGTTGGCCTTTACCTGATTGATTGGATGTGTGGGCTCATATCATGTGGGTTTGAGAGACCTTGGAGGGCCAACTTCATGACTTCACGTGCATTACACACGGACAGGGGGGTGAGTACGGTCGCCAGAGGCAATATTAGCCCAACTCACTGATCGCTATCAAGGGAAAACCGGAACGTCGGGGGGGGGGGGGGGGGGGGGGGGGGGGTTCTCGCCCCCGCTCGTCCCCCTTGGATCCGTCCCTGCTTGCATGTCTATACACACAATTTTTTTTAGCACTGTAAGATTTGTGTAGACAGTTCCAAGGAATGTTTTTCTTAGGAAAAGACAATTGCGAGGAATATACATAATATCTAGACAATTGTGCGTGTACGTGTAATCGCTAGTTTTTTTCCAGCAAAGAAAGATGTGTAGACAAGAAGGGGAATTAACCTAGTGCTAGTAGCTTACTCGCAAAAAAAAAACCTAGTGCTAGTAGCTACTCGCTCTGTTCACTAATGTAAGATATTCTAACTTTTTTTCTAAAACACATGTATATAGACGTGTTATAGGCATTGGTTGATAGCTTTATTTGTTCTCCTTCTTTAAGTCCATCTTGTATGTACAAGTCTCTTGTACTTCCTAACTTATAGCAAAACTCAACAAAATCTGCATGTTACACAAGCCAAGTGAGGGTTCTGTTTTTCACAATTAAGTAAAACAACTCTGCTTGCTTTGCGAATCTTGAGAAGAGGCGCGACGCATCTCTCCTCCGCCCTACCGTTCTTGAGTCCATGTTGCTTTATGGGCTCGTCTTTCGCTGCCCGAGGCATGCTTATTGTTGTTTAGTTTGGGCTGGATTGTGATGTGGTCCAGTATTTACTTTTTCATAACATATGATTTATGGATGATTGTTTTATTTATAAAGTAAAACGAAAGCCTGTACTCCTAAAGCCATGCATCACATATAAAGCAAACGAAGTATCTAGGAGGTGCAAACCATGTGGCTGTTGGTCTAGCTATATCGCACACGTATCACTTTGGTCCTAAAGCCATGCATGATCTCACACTGGTAGAAAACGCCCCATTGGTCCCGGTTGGTAAGGGGCATTAGTCACGGTTACCCAACCGGGACGGGACAATCGGGACTAAAGCCCCAACTTTTAGTCCCGGTTGCCCCACCAACCGGGACAAATGGGGGTACACGTGGCAGCGTCAGAGGGCGAGGGGGTGGAACATTAGTCCCGGTTCGTAACACGAACCGGGACAAATAACCTTCTGCCGCGGCAGAGATTTGACACATTTCTCTGCCGTGGCAGAAAATTTATTTTGGCACATTTTGTTGCCGCGGCAGCATTTTCGCCACTTTTTGTGCCACGGCGGAGAATTCATTTAGGTTGTTTTATTGTTTATAGTGTTTTGCACTTATCAATGAAGGAACCGTTATATTACACAAGATCATCATGACAATATTACATTCGATACACGGATCGAGTTCATGCACTATATACAAAAGTTGCTCTTTTTACAATCCATATTGTCTATACACAGCCGAATAGTATTTCCCTTTTGGGTTTAGGACTTCTGCATCCAAGAATCCCGCCAATTTCTCCTGAATTGCTCGTACGCGATCCTTTGGCAGAAGACCGTCCCGTAGACGTTCGATCTGATTTAAAAAAGGAGTCAGCCTATATGAATGAAACTAAACACAATTTGATTGTAATTAAAAACTATAGAAATTGTTTACGTACGTGGAGTTGCTCTAAATTCCTGCCCTTCTCATCGCACGTCTGCCGGATGAACTCGCAAACATAGTATCCACATAGATTGTTACCTGGTCCCTGTGTCAGGCACTTTACGAGAACATGTTCAATCAAAATAATAATCAAGCATCATAATAACTGTATCAAAACTAGAATCAAAGAGATGCGCGGATATAGCTAGTGGTGCTTACATCTAGTGCTTCAAATGTAAGCTCATCTTTCCAAACACCCCTAGCCTTGTTGGTGAACCGTTTCCAAGCGCTGCCCGGCGAAGAAAACGAATAAAAGAAGTTATTAATTACTTGATATCATAAAATTCACAAACGTTGCCGATATAGTGTCGTAATGATTATAATTACCGCTGGAGGATCATCTGCATGTCCTTCCACTGCTCAAGGGGTTTATGTTTCGAGTCCATGACTAGTACACGCTCTTTGTCAAGTTGAATGATTAACAGAATATAGTGGAACTTGCGAATGTATAACTAATCAATTATATACTTAACATCGAGTAAGAGAAATAGAAAGTGTATAGAAGACAATAACACTCACTCGAAGTCGTAAGGAAAAAGTATTTCCCTTCTGGTTTCTTCAAACTTTAACGCGTGTACTATATTATCCTCCGTATCCTGGGGGCTTGTTTTGAGATTAGCTTGATGAACCCAATATGGGTCAATGAAGCCAATGTCATAGATTTGTCCTCTGCTGCAATCGAGAATCTTCATTCTGCATATTACAGTATGATTATATACATGCAATAAACAAGGTGAGATAGCTGTAGACTAAATTAATTACAGAATTAGTACTTACAGACAATAGGCACTGATGATCGATTTGTCCAAGGCGTCTTGATTGAATAATTGAAATAGTTCATCAAATTCAATGGATATCATGTCATCCTTTTCTTTCCCATGATGCTTTTTTGTAACCCTCAGCACTATCCAGTTAGCCCCGGCCTTTGTGGCATGCATGTACCAGTTATGCAATCTTCGCATTTTTGTTGGAAGATTGTTTACCTCCTCAGGTTTAACGAGAGGTTTGCCGTACTGGTATTTGTATGCTACTTCACTCACAGGGAAGTACTCTAACTGGGATAAGTACTGGGCAATACTCATACCTTGAGCAGCGGCAGCTTCTCCGTATTGTGCAACTACCTCTGGATCATACTGCTCTTCGGCCCCATATTTGCTCGACCCCACATTGGTTTGGGAAATCACCTTGAGAGGGGCGCAAGACTGTTTTGCTTGTTCTCCGAGCTGGGCAACAGATTTCTCGCTTGCATCAGTACTGCTCTTCGAGGCTTTTTGTGCCGCATGTGACTTGAGAATAGAACGCTCATAGTCTGATGACAGCTTTGGCTCGGGTTGATGAAGAGTCTTTAGCATTTTCAACACTTTGGCTATTTATTCTTTGATGCTTGGAACTCTGGCTCTTTCGGCCGCCTTAGCTTAGCGAAAAATGCTGTCGTTTCCGCATCAACGATCGCCGCAGTCTCCTCTTCAGTACAGTCATAAGCTCTCTTGGGAGGACCTTTGGTACTTTTGGAAGAGGCTCTTGTTTACGTTTCGGCGATCGCTTACCACGACGCAGAGTAGCGGTACGCTTACGCTTTTTATCCTGAGGCGCCGGCGATGGCTCCCGCGGCGATGGCTGCGCCGGAGATTGGTGAGGCGACGGAGCCGGGTGTGGCGACGAAGACGGCTGCCGCGGCGGCGAAGATGGCCTTGGCGTGTGATTTCGAAGCAAGATACATTCCTTCGGCCATAGAATGGTGACGTTTGTTGCGTCTCCCAATACAGTCACATCCCCTTCACCTACAGGGTAGTGAAGATCCAAAACTTCAAAGGTGGGCATGATTTCATCCACCCCGACAACAGCGTAGCCCTCTGGAACCGGACGACAGTGGTAAGTTGGTGTGGGTCCAATTGGTAAGGCATAGACGACCGCCACCTTCATTGATATGTTCACAACTTTGACATGTAGCTCGCAGTGTGTCATCTCTGTGATATCATCCACTGGGTAGCCAACAGGAGCCATCATCGGTGACCATCTTCATCGCCATTGTCATCACCCGGGACCTCGGTGGAAGCCACACTGTTTTTTCGATTATTCGATAGGCCGGTAGAATCGAATACAGTGTGCTGCTGAGATGGGCCGGTAGTACTTTGCTCTTTAAGTGCGTTAATTTCATCTTGTTTCAATTATACGCATTCGCTCTTTCTGAATATCTGCTTCAACTTCCGCCCTGTCCTTTCTCCTCTGACGGCTTCTATCAGGATATTTCTTCCTCTCTTCGGGAAACCCAATCCTCCATGGTTGGGAGCCTTTTGTGCCTCGTGTTCGTCCATCATGTTCCTTATTTCCAAGGGCGAGTGTGAGCTCATCATTCTCTCTATCGGGAATGAAGTCCCCATCTTTAACAGCCTTTACTGCTTTTCTCATCCTCTCGATTGGCAAGGGTTCTTCTTTATGTCGTATGTTATATATACACATCCCTTCCAAGTCCAACGTGCCCCTATACCCGTAAAACCAATTCCTTGCACGTTCTACCCAATCGTCTGTCTCTGGGGTGATCTTTTTAGCACGCAGTTCATTCTCAAGTTTCTCCCACTTAGGAATGCCAGCCTTGTAGCCACCTTGCCCCATAGTATGGTGATACTTCTTGTTAGCAGCATTCAGCTTATTCGTTGCAAACATTTTCTTAGCTTTTTCTGATGTCTTGTAATTTACAAACTCAGCCTAGAATGGTTTTATCTTCTCAAACTGAGTCTTCTTGAAATCCGGAGTCTTCTCTTTCACGACATAGTCAAGGTGCAATCTTTTCTTCCAGTTGGTGAAACACTGGGCCATCTTCTTCATAGCCCACTCCCTGACCTTAGCCTCCATGGCTCTCCCATGTTCTAAGGCGTCCTCAACTGGATCCTCTGCATTTGGATCCAGCTCTATCTTCGGTAGTTTGAAATTAACCATGAGCCTCTTCCACAGTAAATCTTTGGCCTTGTTAGGGACAAACAAACATGTTCCCTCTTCTTTAGCATCAGCAGGCCTATTCCAATTTTGAATGGTGTTCGGGATTAAGTCCCTAAAGATTACTCCGCATTGTGCCACAAATTTGATTGCGACAACTTCGGGAGCCGTCGGTTTGCCGTCTTCAGGGATATCTTCGATCCTGAACCTCTCATGGTCTTCCAACTTTTTGGTTGGGCCTCGTCCGCTCTTTTTAGTAGATTTGTTCGATCCGGAGGGCTAAAAGAAGAAAGATCGTCGTTACTATTTCTATATAGATAGCAGATGATTAATTAATGAATTAATTATATTACATGCACCTCGCCAGAGCGGTCATCTTCTCGATTACACAAGGCATCGCCTTCTCCCTCGCGGAAGGCAACACCTTCAACCTCAAACAAGTCGTCTATTCCGGCAAAAAGAGGATCACCCTCACCAGAGTTGTTCAGAAACGTCGATACATCTAAATTTTCTTCCCCGCGGATCACACCTTGGATCAACTCTTCCTTTTCTTCGTCTCTAACGTGTGGGTCCATATTTTCTGCATAGGTGGAAAAATGGATAAGTCAAAACGGATAAACCCTAATTCAGAGAAACCCTAATATATACATACACAATAATAAAAATATATACATACACACTATATATACATACACAATATATACATACACAATATATACATACACACTAAAATGGAGGGGCGGCTGGAGCGCGTGGCGATGGCCGGAGACGGAGGCGCTGTGGCGGTCGGGGAGGAGGGATAGGCCGAATGCTCAAACAAGGATGATGATATGACAAGTTGAATTGCATTGAAATGAAACCCTAAAACTTGCTCGACAATTTAAACGGGGTTCCGAGGGTTGAAAACCCTAACTCGGGAAACTCCGGAAACACATGAGAGGGGTTGATTTAGTTCTCTAATTAAACTTGTCATTAAAGTTGATTAGAAATGCATGATTATAGCTTAAAAAGGTATAACTCATTTTTCTGAACATTTTGATATATTATTTGTATTTTTCTGACTTATAAATAATAAGATATGAATTTTACAATATTTAATCATTTTATGGAATTATAAAACAATTTATTACACCAGGCGCGTCGTGTATAAAGCGAATAACCAATACCGGAAAGAAAGGCGGCAATCAATAAACCCTCGGGTTCGGGATGCCCTGGCGCGGACACACCGTCTAACCCTAGTTGCAATATCGATTCAACTGGGGTCTATGAAAACTAATATCATGGCTAAGCATCTATAATACGATGGCTATCAAGAAATCTTCGATCTTCGATGGTGTTGACCTCGGTCTTTGATCTCGACCTCGTATGCTACCGCGAAGAACCGAACGCCAGAAAGAGAGGGGAACAATCAACACATGGCATCGATGCAATGATCAAGCAAGTATGATGCTATGACAAGTTAAATTTTATTGAAAAGTAACCCTAAAGCATGCTCGACAAATTAAACGGGGTTCCGAGGGGCGCAAACCCTAACTCGGGGAAACTCCGGAATCACCTGTGAGGGGTTACTATGTTCTTCTAATCAAACTTGTCATTTAAGTTTCTTAACAATGCATGATTATAGCTTAAACAGGTAGGTTTCATTTTTCTGAACATTTTGGTATATTATACATATTTTTCTGACTTATAAATAATAAGTTATTGATTTTACAATATTAAATCATTTTCTGAAATTTATTTAATCAATTTTAAAACATTTATGACCTCAGGCTGACGTCACCATAGGCTGGGAAACATTTCTCACTCGATCTGGGGCTACTCACAGTCACTGATGTCTGGGCCCCATGGGTTATTATAATTATTTCCAAAAAATAATTACATGAATAATTTTAATAAAAAGAAAAGAGGATATATTGCCTCATGCTGATGTCAGCATGACATCAGCAATGGGGATCCTCGGGTTGGGCTCGAATCCATCGATTCACTGCACGCGCGGGCTAGTGGGTAGGCTAGTTGGAAAGAGGAGATCGAGGCGGCCCTAGTGGTGGCAGCGTCGCCTGCTTGTGGTCATCGGAACAGTGGTCACGATGGCGACGAGCGGCGGAGCTTGCTCGGACACGACGCGTGGCGGCTACAGCAAGCAAGCAGGCAAACGGAGCTCTCCTTGAGCTTCAGAAACTCACCAGGAGCTCGAAAAACTTGACGGAGGGGTTCGGGGTGGCCGGAATCAGCGGTGGAGGCGATGGCCGGAGTCGGCGAGGCTTGGAGTGCCGGCGAGGAGCACGTGGAGGCGCGACAGCGGGGCAGCGCGTGGAGTCCAACGGCGGGGCAGCGCGTGGAGTCCGACAACGGGGCGGTGGTTGGGCAGCCTGACGGCGTCCGAGCGCTTATCCTCGCGGCGGCGGCGATGATCTGTTGTGGTTGATGAGGAACAGGGAAGAAGGAGAAGGAGAAGAGGCGTCATGTATAAAGGGGAGGGAGAATACGTCCCGGTTGATGCCAACAACCGGGACTAAAGGGTCATACGTCCCGGTTGGATCCATCAACCGGGACGTATACTCCAATTTTTTTCAGCAGACCAAGGGGCGCGCGTAGGGAGTCTTTAGTCCCGGTTGGTGGCTCCAACCGGGACATATGACCCTGTTTTCAAATTTTTTGAGGAATTTTCTCTCTGTTCCCGTCTTATTTTTTATTTTGGGGTTTAAATTTGTAATATTTTTTAAATGATAATTACTTTGGAATTTAGAAAAACTTTAAACATAAAAAGTGTTTGAATTTGAATAACTAATTCAAAACCATTTACTGTTTTTAAAAATAATTAATGTAACCATTTAAACTATGAACCATTTAAAATTAAAAATGAATTAACTTATATTTTTTGAATATTAATTTGGAATTTAGAAAAACTTTAAACATAAAAAGTGTTTGAATCTGAATAACTAATTCAAAACTATTTTATATTTTTTAAAAATAATTAATGTAACCATTTAAAATATGAACCATTTAAACTTAAAAATGAATTAACTTATATTTTTTGAATATTAATTTGGAATTTAGAAAAACTTTAAACATAAAAAGTGTTTGAATTTGAATAACTAATTCAAAACCATTTTCTTTTTTAAAAAATAATTAATGTAACCATTTAAACTATGAACCATTAAAAATTAAAAATGAATTAACTTATATTTTTTGAATATTAATTTGGAATTTAGAAAAACTTTAAACATAAAAAGTGTCTGATTTGAATAAATAATTCAAAACCATTTTCTATTTTTAAAAAATAATTAAGGTAACCATTTAAACTATGAACCATTTAAAATTAAAAATTAATTAACTTATATTTTTTGAATATTTATTTGGAATTTAGAAAAACTTTAAATATAAAAAGTGTTTGAATTTGAATAACTAATTCAAAACCATTTTCGGTTTTTAAAAATAATTAATGTAACCATTTAAACTATGAACCATTTAAAATTAAAAATGAATTAACTTATATTTTTTGAATATTAATTTGGAATTTAGAAAAACTTTAAACGTAAAAAGTGTGTGGATTTGAATAAATAATTCAAAACCATTTTCTGTGTTTTAATTTTGATTTGAATTAACATATATTTTTTATATATTAATGGGCGGGAAAAAAAGGACGGGAAATAATGGGCGGAAAGAAAATTTTATTAGGATAGAACTGGAATTAAAATACATAACGCAACTAACACAAAGTTACATAGAAGAACTGGAAATTAAGATATATGGCCAGATTAAGCCATAATCGGCCGAACTTGTTTTGCAATGTTGGAGTGATTCAGTCATGCTCCTGCCTACACCTGTAATACTCGCCACTGTAGTCGTCGTACTTGCCGCGGCCGTCGTCACTGTCGTCATCGGGGTCGCCGTAGTTGAACCTTGAAGGCTGAGTACGAGTGGGCTGGACTTGAGGGTAGCGCAGGCGGGGGCTAGAGTCGGCGGCCGTGTCATAGGCCATGACGCTCTGGAGAGTCCGACCGCGCCACCACAACCGACGGCCGGCCTCGTTGAAGTTTGGAGGAGGTGGGCCATCCTCCTCGTGCCTAGCGAGCGCCCTCTCATGCCGATCCACGAAGAAGGCTTCCCAAGTCGGGAAATAGTCGGGATGCCATCTGGGATTCCTCCGCTGCTCCGGCGTGAGATCGAAGTAGTAGTGGTTCGTGATGGCCATCCGACGCGCCACACCTAGAGGGACAGGAGGAACCGGCACGCCTCCGGCGCTCAGCATCCAGCTGACGGGGACACAGTAGCCCGGCGGGCAGGGGTAGTTCGAGGCGCAGAGCGCCTCCGCCTCCCTGGGAGTTAGTGCTACGGTGGAAGTCATGGAAAAGAGTGATGAGGTTGCAGATATGAGTCTAGAGATGTGCAATGACAATGGAGGCCAACCCTACATATATATAGTGAGAAATGATAGGAAGATAACTGAAGGGAAGAACTGGCGGGAAGAACTGGCGGGAAGAAATGGCTGGAGAAATGTCGGAAAAAAATTGCGGGAAGAAAAATGGCGGGAAGAAATGGCGGGAAGAAAAATGGCTCGTTTAGAACTTGCATTGGATCTCTGAAGAAACCACATATTGCGAGTCTAAAAATGATTTTTTTACAAAATCACGGGCGATAGATCATGTACCTGTAGTACAAACCGGACCCACTTCCTACCGATTCGGCAGACATTTGTCCTTTTTACCCGGGATGGACGAAAAGGTTTGAGATGTCCCGGTTGGGAGATAGTCCATGTAAGGTGGTCTAGTATTTTAGGAAAATGGGACGGTAGCATTCTGAAACGGCATTTTGGTGGTTACTTCACAAAACGACCCGTTTTTTGCGCTCGGAAAATGGAAAAGGGATTTTCCGTGCGACAAAAAGGAAAACTTCCTCCTGCAACATTGTTCTCCATACCAATGTACACATGCATGCATAATATGGGCATAGCATCACAAACTATACCGTGATTCAGCACATAACATCGGTCATTTGGACCGAAAGCCATGAAACCTCGAACATGATAGGTAATTTTGTGAAGGTTTTTTCGAGACATGATCAATATACCAAGTCTGGTATTTTTCCTTTCAACTATGTCACATAATATGACACCACGCGAAGGATTTTCATTGTTCAGATTTTTTTTGAATTTATTATGCCTGTTTTGAATTTTCTGAATTTCTAACTATGGTCGAACCGGCGTGCATGAAGATAGGGGACGAGCATCGTTAGATCTTGCATTGGATATCTGAATAAACCACATATTGCGAGTCTAAAAATGATTTTTTCAAAAAATCACGGGCAATAGATCATGTACCTGTAGTACGAACCGGACCCACTTCCTACCGATTCGGCAGACATTTGTCCTTTTTACCCGGGATGGACGAAAAGGTTTGAGATGTCCCAGTTGGGAGATAGTCCATGTAAGGTGGTATAGTATTTTAGGAAAATGGGACGGTAGCATTCTGAAACGGCATTTTGGTGGTTACTTCATAAAACGACCCGTTTTTTGCGCTCGGAAAATGGAAAAGGGCTTTTCCGTGTGACAAAAAGGAAAACTTCCTGCTGCAACATTGTTCTCCATACCAATGTTCACATGCATGCATAATATGGGCACAGCATCACAAACTATGCCTTGATTCAGCACATAACATCGGTCATTTGGACGGAAAGTCATGAAACCTCGAACATGATAGGTCATTTTGTGAAGGTTTTTTGAGACATGATCAATATACCAAGTCTGGTATTTTTCCTTTCAACTATGTCATATAATATGACACCACGTGAAGGATTTTCATTGTTCGGATTTTTTTTTGAATTTATTATGCCCGTTTTGAATTTTCTGAATTTCTAACTATGGTCGAACCGGCATGCATGAAGATAGGGGACGAGCATCGTTAGATATTGCATTGGATATCTGAAGAAACCACATATTGCGAGTCTAAAAATGATTTTTTCAAAAAATCACGGGCAATAGATCATGTACCTGTAGTACGAACCGGACCCACTTCCTACCGATTCGGCAGACATTTGTCCTTTTTACCCGGGATGGACGAAAAGGTTTGAGATGTCCCAGTTGGGAGATAGTCCATGTAAGGTGGTATAGTATTTTAGGAAAATGGGACGGTAGCATTCTGAAACGGCATTTTGGTGGTTACTTCATAAAACGACCCGTTTTTTGCGCTGAGACAATGGAAAAGGGCTTTTTCGTGTGACAAAAAGGAAAACTTCCTCCTGCAACATTGTTCTCCATACCAATGTCCACATGCATGCATAATATGGGCACAGCATCACAAACTATGCCGTGATTCAGCACATAACATCGGTCATTTGGACCGAAAGCCATGAAACCTCGAACATGATAGGTCATTTTGTGAAGGTTTTTTCGAGACATAATCAATATACCAAGTCTGGTATTTTTCCTTTCAACTATGTCACATAAGATGACACTAGGCGAAGGATTTTCATTGTTCGGATTTTTTTTGAATTTATTATGCCCGTTTTGAATTTTCAGAATTTCTAACTATGGTCGAACCGGCATGCATGAAGATAGAGGACGAGCATCATTAGATCTTGCATTGGATCTCTGAAGAAACCATATATTGCGAGTCTAAAAATGATTTTTTCAAAAAATCACGGGCGATAGATCATGTACCTGTAGTACAAATCGGACCCACTTCCTACCGATTCGGCAGACATTTGTCATTTTTACCCGGGATGGACGAAAAGGTTTGAGATATCCCGGTTGGGAGATAGTCCATGTAAGGTGGTCTAGTATTTTAGGAAAATGGGACGGTAGCATTCTGAAACGTCATTTTGGTGGTTACTTCACAAAACGACCCGTTTTTTGCGCTTGGAAAATAGAAAAGGGCTTTTCCGTGCGACAAAAAGGAAAACTTCCTCCTGCAACATTGTTCTCCATACCAATGTCCACATGCATGCATAATATAGGCACAACATCACAAACTATGCCATGATTCAGCACATAACATCGGTCATTTGGACCGAAAGCCATGAAACCTCGAACATGATAGGTCATTTTGTGAAGGTTTTTTCGAGACATGATCAATATACCAAGTATGGTATCTTTCCTTTCAACTATGTCACATAATATGACACCACGCGAAGGATTTTCATTGTTCGGATTTTTTTGAATTTATTATGCCCGTTTTGAATTTTCTGAATTTCTAACTATGGTCGAACCGGCGTGCATGAAGATAGGGGACGAGCATCGTTAGATATTGCATTGGATCTCTGAAGAAACCACATATTGTGAGTCTAAAAATGATTTTTCCAAAAAATCACGGGCGATAGATCATGTACATGTAGTACAAATCGGACCCACTTCCTACCGATTCGGCAGACATTTGTCCTTTTTACCCGGGATGGACGAAAAGGTTTGAGATGTCCCGGTTGGGAGATAGTCCATGTAAGGTGGTCTAGTATTTTAGGAAAATGGGACGGTAGCATTCTGAAACGGCATTTTTGTGGTTACTTCACAAAACGACCCGTTTTTTACGCTCGGAAAATGGAAAAGGGCTTTTCTGTGCGACAAAAAGGAAAACTTCCTCCTGCAACATTGTTCTCCATACCAATGTCCACATGCATGCATAATATGGGCACAGCATCACAAACTATGTTGTGATTCAGCACATAACATCGGTCATTTGGACCGAAAGCCATGAAACCTCGAACATGATAGGTCATTTTGTGAAGGTTTTTTCGAGACATGATCAATATACCAAGTCTGGTATTTTTCCTTTCAACTATGTCACATAATATGACACCACACGAAGGATTTTCATTGTTTGGATTTTCAATATACTAAAGGTTCATCTTTAGTCCTGGTTGGAGGGATTTCGGCAGGCTGCGCCAGGCAGCACTAATGATAGGGGTGAGTGTCGACATTATGTCCTGCGGCGTGTACCTTGTCCCGGATAGTGTCACCAATCGGGACTAAAGATGAACCTTTAGTCCCGGTTGGAGACACCAACCGGGACAAAACACGAGTCAGCACTAATAATAGGGGTGAGTGTCGACATTATTTCGTAAGTGTCGACACTATGCCGAGCTGCTTGTACTATAAATAGGCATCCTTGTGAGTCCAGTCCTACAGCCAGTTTGAGGCATCTCCAAGATGGTTTTCGAGAGCAGGGACACCACTATGGCCAGTTTTAGGGAGATGCCGACGGAGCCCAGTCCTCCGGCATCTCCGAGAAACTGGTCATAGAGGCACTCCCTAATATGTGAAATTAGTTAGCTCCCATGCGTATTGATCTAGTTAGAGAAGTTACAAGCTGCAAGATGGTTTTCGAGAGAAGGGACACCACTACGGCCAATTTCAAGGAGATGCCGACGGAGCCCAGTCCTCCGGCATCTCCGAGAAACTGGTCATAGAGACACTCCCTAATATGTGAAATTAGTTAGCTCCCAGGTGTATTGATCTAGTTAGAGAACTTACAAGCTACAAGATGGTTGCAGGGACACCACTACGACCAGTTTCAGGGAGATGCCGCCGGATCCCAGTCCTCCGGCATCTCCAAGAAACTGGTCATAGAGGCACTCCATAATATGTGACCGCGCGTGTTTAGAGATCAGATCTTAATGGTAAGTACGAATCGGGACAACTTCTTCATAGTCCCGGTCCAGCCACAAAACGGGACTAACACTCAAGAAATTTATTAATTTTAAAAACTGAGACTACAAAACCGGGACTAAAGGCCCCCCTATATATAGTCCCGGTCAAGCCACAAACCGCGAAAGATATCCTTCGGTGAAGCCACAAACCGCGAAAGACATGAACTAGAGTTACATAATATGAGCATGAACTTCTTGGCATATGTCCTTCCTTATGATCGCTTCAGACGTAACCATGGAGCATCTTCTTTACTTAAGGGAATGCTTGGGTCAGTTTTCACTGTGAAGGGCGGAATTTCATCAAACTTATTATAATCTTCTGACATGTCTGTCTTATCCTCGATTCCTATGATGTTTCTTTTCCCTGAAAGAACTATGTGACGCTTTGGCTCATAATATGATGTATTCGTTTGCATATTTTTTCTTTTTTTCGGCCTGGAGGACATGTCCTTCACATAGAAAACCTGAGATACATCATTGTCTAGGATGAATGGTTCATCTCTATAACCAAGATTGTTGAGATCCACTGTTGTCATTCCGTACAACTGGTCTATCTTTACCCCTTCCCCATTCAGGTTGACCCATTTGCAGCGAAACAAAGGGACCTTAAAAGAGACTCCATAGTCTAGTTCCCATATCTTCTATATGTAACCATAGTATGTGTCCTTTTGTCCATTCTTGTCTATTGCATCAAAGCGGACACCACTATTTTGGTTGGTGCTCTTTTTATCTTGGGCGATCGTGTAGAATGTATTCCCATTTATTTCGTACCCTTGGAAATTCAATATAGTAGAAGATGGTGACGCGGACAACAAGTATAGATGATCTCCAACAGTGGTGTCATTCAAGAGATGTGTCCGCATCCAACCACCGAAAGACTTCATGTGTTCATCTGTAATCAGTGATTCAGGCTTCCCCGGGTTTTTGGAGCGTAGAATATTCTTGTGTTCCTCGATATACGGAGCTGCCAAGGTGGAATTATGTAGAACTGTGTAGTGTGCTTTAGTGAAAGAATCCCCGTCCCTACATATCATTGCTTTCTTTCCCAGCGTGCCTTTTCCACTTAGTCTTCCCTCATGCCACGAGTCAGAAACACCAATCGGCTTAAGGTCAGGAATAAAGTCAACACAAAACTCAATGACCTCCTCTGTTCCATATCCCTTGGAGATTCTTCCTTCTGGTCTAGCACGGTTATGAACATATTTCTTTAAAACTCCCATGAACCTCTCAAAGGGGAACATATTGTGTAGAAATACAGGACCGAGAATGGCAATCTCTTCCACTAGGTGAACCAGGAGATGCGTCATAATATTGAAGAAGGATGGTGGGAACACCAATTCAAAACTAACAAGACATTGTACCACATCCTTCTGTAACCTTGGCAGAATATCTGGATTGTTTACCTTCTGAGATATTGCATTGAGGAATGCACACAGCTTCACAATGGGTACTCAAACATTTTTCGGTAGAAGCCCCCTCAATGCAATCGGAAGCAACTGCGTCATAATCACGTGACAGTCATGAGACTTCAGGTTTTGGAACTTTTTCTCTACCATATTTATTATCCCCTTTATATTAGATGAGAAGCCCGACGGCACCTTGATACTGTAAAGGACTTCAAAAAAGATTTCCTTCTCTGCTTTGGTAAGAGCATAGCTGGCACGACTTAAGTGACGCCCTTTATCCGTCTTGTTCTGTGTATGCATGTTCTTTGGGTCTTTCATAATTTGTTGGTCCTCCCGTGCTTCTGGTGTATCTTTTGTCTTCCCATACACGCCTAAGAATCCTAGCAGGTTCACGCAAAGATTCTTCGTCACGTGCATCACGTCGATTGAAGAGCGGACACGCAGGACTTTCCAATATGGCAACTCCCAAAATATAGATTTCTTCTTCCACATGGGTGCGTGTACTGTAGCGACGTCGTTCGGAACTGATTGACCGCTGGGACCCTTTCCAAAGATTACTTCTATGTCCTTGACCATACCAAATACATCATCACCAGCAGGGAGTTCAGGCTTCTTCCGGTGATCTTCCTCACCTTTAAAATGCTTGCCTTTCTTTCTTACGGGATGATTGGTCGGAAGAAATCATCGATTCGCCAGGTACACAACCTTCTTGGATTTATGCAAATATGTACCTTCAGTCTTATCTAAACAGTGTGTGCATGCCTTATATCCCTTGTTTGTCTGTCCTGAAAGGTTACTAAGAGCAGGCCAATCATTGATGGTTACGAATAACAACCCTCGTAGATCAAATGGCTCCTGTTTGTTCTCATCCCATGCACGTACACCTGGTTTGCCTCACAACTGTAAGAGTTCTTCAACTAATGGCCTAAGGTACACATCAATGTTGTTGCCCGGTTGCTTTGGGCCTTGGATGAGCACTGGCATCATAATGAACTTACGCTTCATGCACAACCAAGGAGGCGGGTTGTAGATACATAGAGTCACGGGCCAGGTGCTGTGACTGCAGCTCTGCTCCCCAAAAGGATTCATGCCATCCGTACTTAGACCAAACCATAAGTTCCTTGCATCACCTACAAAGTCTGGAAAGTCTCTCTCGATTTTTCTCCACTGTGACCCATCAGCAGGGTGTCTCAACTTCCCGTTTTACTTACGGTCTTCTTTGTGCCATCGCAACAACCTGGCATGCTCTTTGTTTCTGAACATGCGTTTCAACCTTGGTATTATAGGAGCATACCACATAACCTTAGTAGGAACCCTCTTCCGGAGGGGCTCTCCCTCAACATCATCAGGGTCATCTCGTCTGATTTTATACCGCAATGCATTGCATACCGGGCATTTATCTAAATTCTCATACTCCTTACCGCGGTAGAGGATGCAGTCATTAATGCATGCATGTATCTTTTGCACATCTAATCCTAGAGGACAAAGAGTCTTCTTTGCTTCGTAGGTACTCTCGGGAAGTTCGTTATGTTTTGGAAACTTTGGCTTCATTATTTTCAGCATCTTTTCAAATGAGGAGTCAGTTAGACCACACTCTGCCTTCCATCGCAACAATTCCAGTGTGGTACCGAGCTTTGTGCTGCCATCTTCACAATTTGGGTACAACAATTTCTTGTGATCTTCTAACATACCCTCTAACTTCAACTTCTCATTTTCTGTTTCACAGTCTCGCTTTGCATCATAAATGACCCTACCAAGTTCATCAGCCGGCTCATCTGATGCCCGTTCTTCACCTCCTTCCTCTCCATTGTCTTCCATTGCAGTATCACTGTATTCAGGAAACATATGATGATAGTTGTTATCATCATCTTCTTTTTCACCATCTTCCATCATAACCCCTCTTTCCCCGTGCTTGGTCCAGCAATTATAGTTGGGCATGAAACCTTTCATAGTCAGGTGGCCGCGAATGATTTTCGAGGAAGAGTACTCCTTGTTGTTCCGACATTGAACACATGGACAACGTATAAAACCATTCTCTTTGTTTGACGTAGCCACATCGATAAATTTATCCACGCCTTTCATATACCCGGCTACGCGTCAGTCACCGTACATCCATTCCCGACCGTTCATATGCATCATATAAGTAAGTTTATCAAAAAACATGACATCATAAATAGTGAAATGACCAATTCACATCGACACATGCATTGTATCAATGACAGAGAAAAGATAAGATTGCTAACCTCGATCGAGGGAAATAAAGAGGAGAAAGCTCAAGTGTGTCTCGGACACCTTCTATATTTTTGTTCTATGAGAAATTGAACGAGATTATTCACTCAAACATTTCATCAAACACCTTGAATGCATGCATAGGGGAAAAAAACTAGCACACCCCTCACACCTTCCACCAAGAGAAAAAAATAGAGTGGAGGCAGAGGGCTGGGGCGTTGCATTTATAAAGGGCGGGAGCATACGTCCCGGTTTATAACACAAACCGGGACTAAAGGTGTGTGACATGCCACGTGGCTGACGCCCAACCTTTAGTCCCGGTTTGTGTTACAAACCGGGACGTATGCCCCCTTACCAACCGGGACGCATGCCTCCGGGCCCCGTGCCCGCTCGAACCGGGACGCGTACCAGCATTAGTCCCGGTTGGTGGCGCAACCGGGACTAATGCTCTGAGGGGCGCGAACGGATGGCATGTTTTCTACTAGTGTCATCAGGTGTAAAACTCGTTGGGGAGTGGATGTACAAACCCGACACCTGAGTTCAAATCCTCACGGAAGCGAATTAAGGTTCCTATTTATACTTGAGGACCAGGCTCTCCTGGTACTCATGCAACTTATCTTGAGGACCATGCTTGGTGCTTAACCAAGTTTAAAAAATCCTGGTACTCATGCTTAATGGCTGTGTGCATCCCTAGTTGGTGCAGAGGCCGGGGAAGTGAAATCCTCCCTCTATTTTAAATTTTTTGTGGAGGAAAACAAATATCTGACTGCTCCCTATTCTGAGGAGGAAGTCAAATTAGCTGTTTTCCAAATGGAGCATAATAAGGCACCTGGTCCGGATGGTTTACCCGCTGAGTTTTACCAAACTTTTTGGGATGTAATCAAGCCAGATCTCTTGAATATGTTTAGTGCTTTACATGAGGGTCAACTTGATATGTTTCGGTTGAACTTTGGTGAAATCATATTACTACCTAAGGTTAATGAAGCAGAACGGATCCAACAATATAGACCGATCTGTCTTCTTAATGTTAGCTTCAAGATTTTTACCAAGGTTGCCACTATCAGGTTGAACTCTATGGCTGATCATGTTGTTAGGCCTTCACAAACCGCTTTCATGCAAGGTAGACACATTCTGGATGGTGTGGCTACCTTACATGAAACGGTTCATGAACTCCACAGAAAGAAATTGAATGGGGTAATTCTTAAAATTGACTTTGAGAAAGCTTATGACAAAGTTAATTGGTCCTTTTTACAACAAGCTCTCAGAATGAAAGGTTTTTCAGCGGATTGGTGCTCCTTGATCGAAAGCTTTGTAGTCGGTGGTAGTGTTGCCATCAAAGTCAATGACAATGTTGGCAGCTACTTTCAGACTAAGAAGGGGCTAAGACAAGGGGACCCATTATCACCCATGCTTTTTAATATAGTAGCTGATATGTTATCCATCTTGATTGAGCGTGCTAAGTCTGATGGCCAGATTGAAGGTGTGATCCCTCATCTTGTAGATGGGGGGTTATCTATACTTCAATATGCAGACGATACAATTCTTTTCATGGAACATGATCTTGAAAAAGCCAAGAATCTGAAACTCATACTTTCGGCTTTTGAGCATCTTTCAGGATTAAAAATTAATTTCCATAAAAGTGAATTGTTTTGTTTCGGCGAGGCTCAAGAGGAGGTTGGCCTTTATAACGAACTCTTCGGCTGTTGTCATGGCACTTTTCCGATCAGATATTTGGGTATTCCGGTACACTACCGAAGGCTTACAAATACTGAGTGGAAAATTGTCGAGGAAAGATTACAGATACGTTTGAGTAGTTGGAAAGGCAAACTTCTCTCTATAGGGGGAAGACTGGTACTCATCAACTCAGTCCTTAGTAATATGGTTTTGTATATGCTTTCTTTTTTTCAACTTCCAAAAGGTGTCTTAAAAAGGTTGGATTATTTCCGATCAAGATTCTTTTGGCAGGGAGATAATGAGAAAAAGAAGTATATACTGGCTAAATGGAGTGTTTTGTGTAGACCCAAAGAACAGGGTGGGCTCGGTATTCATGATCTACAGGTTAAGAATACAGCCCTCCTTAGTAAATGGCTCTTCAAGTTATTAAATGAGGAAGGGATTTGGCAAACTATTATTAAAAGCAAGTATATTGGCTCAAAGGCATTGTCCCAAATGGTTTGGAAACCTGGTGACTCTCACTTTTGGGCTGATCTAATGGTGTCTAAAAAACATTTTTTTACGCTTTGTGACTTTCTCTATTAATAATGGGACGCAGATAAGGTTCTGGGAGGATAAATGGCTAGATAATGTTACCCTTCGAGAACAATATCCTTCGTTATATTCTATTGTTCGTTATAAGGAGGAAACGGTTGCCACAGTGCTCGAATCATTCCCGCCTAATATAACGTTCAGAAGGGATCTAATTGGTTCTAGACTTGACTCTTATATCATGTTGCTACATCGCCTGGCACATGTACAACTGTCGGACGAGCCAGATAAATTCCGTTGGAATCTAACTAAGAACGGGTCCTTTTCTGTTAGCTCTTTGTATGATGCTTTAATCCAGCCGTCTATTCCGGCGGTAGATAATAGGATGATCTGGAAGATGAAGATACTTCTTAAAAACAAAAAATTTGTTTGGTATCTTCGTCGTGGGATTATCCTTACAAAGGACAACCTTATTAAGCGAAATTGGCATGGAAATCCTGGGTGCGTGTTCTGTCACCATGATGAGACAATCAAACACCTATTTTTTCAATGTAGTTTTGCCCGGTCTATATGGTCAATCACCCAAGCAGCTTCAGGCTTGTATCCACCACGTAGTATTGCCAACATTTTTGGGAATTGGTTACATGGTATTGATAACAAGTACAAAAATCTTCTTAGGGTCGGAGCGATAGCCATTATATGGTCGCTATGGCTATGTAGAAATAATAAGGTTTTTATTGATATAAACTGCTCTCTTCTGCAGGTTCTCTACAGATGTACTCATACTCTTCGGGTCTGGTCGACTTTGCATCGTGCGGAATATCGCGATCTTTTTATGGAGGTGTGCACGCGGCTGGAGGATACGGCACGGGACTTCTTTACCAGACATGGATGACAGCATAATCTTCGGATCGACCTGCCCTCTACACCCTAGGCGTTTTACAATTTCTCAGTTTGGTATGTAATTCGCCTGTATTTTCCTTTTTATGTTTTGGACCATGTGGATTGGTGTCGGCTGTGTACATTTATATGCAGAGGCCGGGTGTAAGTTACTGACTAAGTAATAAAAGCGCCATTTATCAAAAAAAATCAGGTGTAAAACAATTGGCAGCCGCCATTGGTACAGCCTCACAACCACAAGTCCACACGCACGCTGAGTCAAGTCTGAAAATGCCGGCCATGGCCCATGCAGCACCTTACTTTTAGAGTAACACCTTTTCAGTCACCTTTATCCTCTTCAGGTAGACTTTAGTGGCGAATGCAAAGTCTTCCATGTTCCATGCGTGTGCAATTATATATGTTCATACTAGTATCTGAGAATTCACTGCGATAAGTGTCATCGATCTATCCGTCCATCCGTACGTACGTGCGTTTGAACTGAAAAAGGCCATCCGTTTCACGTATTGACGACCTCTGTTCCTGATCATCGACCGCTTCGATCGTGTGAAATTCCAACGCTATATATGCATGTAGGCTTTCCCTCTCTCACTATTCCTATCATCATCATCCAATAGGAACCGACGAAGTATATTTCGTGTGAAAATCTAACAACGCTCGCAGGCACACCGTGTGGACTGAGCCACGCGACACCTGCCCCGTCAGAGAATGCCACGAGCACTCAATGGACCCACCTCTCGCCATCACCTATGCCCGTTACATCTCTTTCAAGTGCCTCAGACTTGGACTCCAGGTATTGTCGTTGGCATGTGTTTGCGCTGCCAGCTGCAAGGAATTGTTAACGGTTGCGGTACCTTTCTTTCTTCTTCTTCTTCTTCTTTTTCTTGTGTGATTCTTGATGTCCTTTGAGATTTGGTTGGTGCAGATATTAGGTGTAATTGGTTTATTTCTGATACTAATACATTCCCTTTGTCAAAAGGATAGGATGAGAAGTATATGTTATTCTTGTGATTGAAAAACTCCTTTCTTTCCTCATATCTACTTCCAACAATTTTGGTATCCAGTCCTGCAAAAAATTCAGAATGAGTAGGATCAGAAAAACATGTATTTCACTTCTGCAATTAATCTTAGCCTTGGGACATTCGAGGTGTGATGCTCCCCTCTCTCAAAATAGGCTACATGGGTCGGAAGAGGTGGACCAAGCTGGGGCGGACTCTGGCACAAACGCTCGCCGGCAGAATGTGGTGAAGGGAGATGGAGGCGGGAAGACGTCCAGGAGTTAGGAGACTGCGGTGACCGGAGATCGATACGAGCGTGGGGGCATAGGGGGCGCTACGGTGAGTTTGTACTGAGAGGTCCCGAGACGGTCGCCGTCGCCGGAGGGAGGAGAATCAACGAGGGAGCGCGGGTTCAAGTGATGTGAGAGGTGAAAATGTAAAACTAGCGGTACACCAACCATACCAACTAATAAATATTTTCTTTTAAGTTTTGAAAGAAGCATCCATCTGTCTTTTTTGTAAATCAATATGGTATTCGAGAGATGTATAAAAATCAGCAAAAGTTAGTAAGTGATGTTGTAGCTTCTCATACAGTAACCTACTTATATGATTTTCCAACATGCCATAAATGTTCAACTTTTTTTTACAAAATTAACAATGCAATTTTTTCTACTTATTACATACGTATAACTGCATAATATTTTTGAAGATTATAGAACTAGGGGGTGGGGTGGTAGATGTACCCCAGTTTTTTTTTTAAATCCCTAAAACAGGCACGCAATACTTCAACCATGAACACATCCCTCCTCGGTGTTTAGTCGCACACGGTTATAGTAGAGCGTCTGCACGGTAGATTTTAAGCAACCAAAGTGGATGCAATTGTTTTAAGAAAATGGTGATTAGCTGGTTGCATCTTGTTGCCCGTCTAGCTCAAGTGCGATTGTCGGATCAGGCCGACAGTTTTACTTGGAACCTCACACCATCGGAGACTTTTACTATAAGGAGTATGTACCTCGATTTAATGAATGATAATACTGTGTTTCTAAAAAAGTATATTTGGAAGATGAAAGTTCCACTGGAAATCAAGATTTTTATGTGGTTCTTATATAAGAGAGTTTTATTAACAAAAGATAATCTTGCTTAGCGTAATTGGAATGAAAGTCAAAATTGTTGTTTTTGCAATCAGAATGAGACTATCCAGCATTTGTTCATCGAGTGCCCTTTTGCAAAAATTGTGTGGAGAATTTCACACCTAGCTTTCAATATTCCACCCCCTACAAATATAACTAATCTTTTTGGGAATTGGCTTAATGGTGTGCCTAAGAAAGATAAAGTTCAAATACGTGTAGGAGTTTGCGTGTTACTTTAGGCAATTTGGAACAAGAGAAATAATGTTATTTTTAACAACGCGGACCATGGATCTTTCTTGCAGGTTATTTCGATGGCTATCCACTGGACCCGTACGTGGTCCTACCTACAGCCAACGGATCAGCGACAGGCGCTGGTTACTGGATCCAACCTTTTGAAGATGGTAGCACGAGATATATACAGTCGGTGCAGCTGGAATTCTGAGTTGAGGATTACATGTTGATGCGTAGACAGTTGGAGTTGTCACTTCTTTTTAAGTGGCTTATTCATGTATCGATCCTCAGCAACCCGTGATGTAATAACTTTATAATACTCTTCGTACTTTAACAATAAAATAAAGGTCGCATGCATCAATCGATGAAGAGACCGGGGCCAAGTCCCCCTTTCGAAGAAAAAAAAGCAACTAGTCGCTTCCGCGCGCCAAATGACGTGTGGATTGATTATACTCCCTCCGGCTCATATTAATTGATTTGGATTTGTCAAATTTTGGATGAACCTATATACTAAATAATGTCTAGATTCATCTAAATTTTAACAAATCCAAGTTAATTAATATGGGTCGGAGGGAGTATTACTTTCTGGCGCAAATCAATATCTAATGACGAGAAAGAAAGTGAAATGGAGAACCGATGGCATGGGCCCAAAAGCCACTGCTGATATTAATTCGGCACGTTTATATGCAGTAACATCGGCCTATCCCTTTCATCTTTCTCTACCCTTTTGGAATCTTATACTGCATATATTTCCTTCTTATTATAGGTTCAACACTTCCGGTCAATCTTTGTAGTAATTAAGTGTATTTTTTCTATAGTGAAGTGTTTTAATTTCCAGGTATTTTCCCGTACATTAATATACACACTGGCACTAGCTGATGAATGGATTTAGTATATCCACTGCTGGATAATTAACTACTTCATGAAATCTAAAAAAAACATCGATCATGTATGATCCGTAATATGATTACATTATATAGTTCTGTGATATACATATATATTTTGCACATGTTGAGTTACTATCATACCAAAGCTCTCAATCTTTCAGAAACCCTTGAAACCTCTACGCCAATTCTTGAGCTGAAGACCTGCACTCCAGCGAGAGAGGAAATAATCGCCAAAAAAAAAGCAAGAGAGAAAATTAATGCAATTAACTATCTACATGTTGATTTAGTTTAAAATTTAGTCTTGTACCATGAAAATGTTATTTTTCAGTCACATATTAATTAAATGAAAAAACCTTCTAGCCGGTAAGGGTATGAAAAAGAAAGAAGCATATTAAGATGCGTATGGCACGTGTGTATCTAAGGTCGTTTTCAAACTTTCTGGGTTCTTGTCTCTCGCTACATATGTGGAATCTACTATCCCCTTCTCGTGTACGTGTAGATGTACGGCTCTCATTTTTTCATTCCATGCCTTTTACTTGTATGTACACTGGAAATTAATGGAAAATCCCTCAAAATTAGTGTGCACACATACCTTTTTTGTAAGGCTACACAAAATCTAAAAGTAAAAGTGCTTTTAACACGAAAATCATATGAATGAAAGATTGAGTTTCTGAATATGAATCCAACAATAAGGTTTTTTACGACATACACCATTTTATTATCCTGACTATTGGTCAAATTAAATCTTAATTTGGCCTTACATTTTACAACAAAGGAAATATTAACTAGACATAGATAGCTACATACCCGTGAGTGTATGGTATAGAAGATTTTGAGGCCAGCAACAGAGTGATTGGCATTCACAATCTCGGCACCTTCTTCCTCAAGGATAGTAATCACCTCATGAAGCTTGACCGGCCTCTCTGCACAGCATATGAGCACCACGTCAATGCTCGAATCGTCGTGTTGACGCACCTCTACCACTGGGGGCAACTCCCTTTTCTTGTCTTCGAACTCCAATGACCCCTCAGCGTCATTCATGGTTGTGTTGGTGGTGGTGGGGGGCGTCGAGACGCCACCAATTCCTCTTAAGGTAGCCATGGCCTGTGCAGAGTTCCTCCTCTGTCGTAGCTCGTCAACCCTTTCCTTGAGATTCTTAATGTATTTTGCTGCTTCGTCCAGACTTCCTAACTGAGTCATTGTATCCTACATATACATATGGCACAAATCATTTCAAAGAAAAATAGGGAATTTTGTTAGCTCAGATAAGTAAGCTTCTTCTTTTAGATAATGGGAGAGTAATAATGTTCATGGCATATACATCTTGAATTGCACAACCACACATAATAAACATTATTATGACCATGAAAATTCCAATGCACTATCACCTAAAATGAAACCAGCTGATGTTTTTACTTGCTTCTCTGATTTAATTTGTTCAAGATGGCTAGACGAACAATTCAATAAGCCAATGACTTAATAGTCAACCATTGTGTTAATTTACTGGTTACAAAAATTTGGATCAGTTTGTGCGGTTCTGTTTTTCACCAGGCAGTAGCTCACAAGAGTTTCACCCCACAAAATAGGTTCTAATAGCAGTTCAGGCCACATGGTGCTTATGTATGTTACCAAATGTTTTCATATACCTCAACGTTATTCTTTTTTATCAACTAGAATTGCTTACTATACATAATATTTCATCATGTGTGCATCCAGTTAATGCAATCTGAACAATATAGACAATATGTTTATATAATTTCCCCATTCCAAACGTGACCTTAGATATTTCCAGTTAACTTGTGGCTATTCAAAATATGCAGAAAATGAAATAGAGGGGAGAGTAACAATTTCTAGGACAGAAGATTCTACTTCACCATCTTCAGCACCACTACTATGTACACCTGGACGTAATGTTAAATACATGATGTGAACTGTCAGCTAATTCTATACGGCCCCTCTCATAAAATAAGAATTATTGATTTATAATTAAGAAAAAATAACATGGCGTTGTAGGTTCGCATAGATGAGGAAAGAAACACATTCCAACAAAAATAAATGCCATAGGATTTATTGTCTCCCATTGATTATGATATTTCATGTGATGAAAAGGACTATACTTACTTAAACTAGCTAGATCTATATGCGTAGTATTTCATATATATGACTACTCAATAAACCCTGCTAATTAATTAGCATTCACAAACTAAACATTGAGAATACACACCCATCGTTTTTGGATGAAATAAACGTGGGAAAATGAAACATCGATGTAACTTGGGAGCAGTTGTTCAGTTAATCACACTTGGGAAGGGAAGCAAATGTTGAGCATGCTTACAGTTAAGGAGTAGTTCTCTTTTGGGATGAGGGATGCGAGCTTGGCGCAGAGCTGCTTCATGTGCTGCCTCCTCTCTCTCTCCACCTCCTTCCTCTCCACCGACGCCGTCGCCGTGCCGCTGCCACTGTTGGCCCTGCTTCTCTTCCCACCCTTCGTCCTCCCCTTCACCTCCATCTCTCACACACAGAGATCAGCTAGCACTAGCAGCAGCCAAAAAGAACAAGGATACACAGTTTAAGAATAGAGGCAGTAGCTAGCTGTGTGGTACAGATTTTCCATGGAGCACCAAGATAGGAGCGAAGGAGAAAAGAGAAAGAAAGGAGGGAGGATGGGAGGAAGAACAAGTGTTTGGCCTGGTTTAAATGGGAGCCATATGGTGTGGTGGTGTGGCGTACGGATAAGGGCCGGCTGGGGGTTGAGTATGTACACATGCTATTCGTGGGGGAGGCGGTACCAAGATATATCAAAGAGTATATATGCGGTGTATTTGGATGTTTCATTTAGAACCGGTGGTGTTAAGGAGTTACTCCCTCCGATACATATTAGTTGACTTGGATTTATCTAGATTTAGATGATTTAAACATGTTTTAGTGTTAGATACATCCGAATTTAGAAAATCCAAGTCAACTAATATGGGTCAGAGAAAGTATATTTGTGAAGATATAATGTATTTTTGAAACTTTTTTTAAAATAATGTATTTTTGGGGACTGAAGTACTATATTAACAGTACGTATATAACAAGCTAGTATGTTGTAGAAAAAAAACTCTGACAGCCAACATGCATGTAGTAACAATTCAAATTTGAATATTTGAACATTGTATTTTTTATTTAGAAAGTATTACTCCCTTGGTTTAAAAAAGACGTCAGAGATTTGTCTAGATTCGCATGTGATAGACTAAAACAAGTCTAAATATATGTGAATCTATACAAATCTCTCACATCTTTTTTAAATGGAGGGATTATAAGAATTGCTACCGTGCTACTTCTCTGTTTCGAAATGTAAGCCTTTTTAGTAGCTCAATTTAAAATTTGCTAGAAAGGCTTAAATCTAGAAACGAAACTACTATTTCAAAATATAAGATGTTTTAGATATTTTATGAAATACACCTAAACTGTGTAGGTTCAGAGTAAAACGAGTGAAACGAGGGAGTGTTACTTTATGTAATAGTGGTCAATGTTGAGAGACCATATGTCCACGCTGCCACAACAGCAATTCGTACCACCAGCCCAGAAGTTGTACACATTAGCATGGTAACAGTGAATGGAGACCCTGTCACTCACATCAGTGTGGTGTTGCTGTTAGCAGTACGTATAGATGTTTACAGGTAATGAGTAGTTCGTACGTGCTGAGTGGACTCGCAAAGCTCCATGCCGGCCGGCATGGCGACATTGCACTCAATGCAGTGACAACCGCATGCATGTCACATCTGGATCCATCGGTTACACATGAGCATATAAGTCTCGGTCCTCTGAAGGGAAAATAGGGAAATAAACTGATGTAGTGTTTTGGCTCCCACGTGTACAAATAAACCTATTACAAAAAATACATAAAAAATAAATTTTAAATTGTCACAAGAATCTGAACAAAAATTTCGTATATACATCCTGACATTCTATGCATGTACACAAGTTTTCATAAAAAATGAATATTTTATGTGGCTTGTATAAAAAGACAAAAAAAAGATATTCATGAATAAACTTGTTGGAGAACTAGATTTTGTCTTTATATGGGACATTTAAAATGTTTTTTCACCCGCAAACTTGTGTACGAACATTTAGTGTCGATATATATATGTGCAAATATTTTTTTTCTATTTTTTTTGATATTTTAAAATATGTTTTCATACAATGGTTCCATTTGCACTTGTAAGCCGAATTGGATTGTATTTGCAGGGCCTTACACATTTGAGCTACTATTGGATGCATCATGGTACCATCAGTGCATGGTACGCATTTAGTGCGAGCCTAGTGCAGTGTGGAAGCAGGGAAGGGGCAGATGAAGGATGACCATTCCTGGGTCAATGAGAAATAGCAATTGTGATGTTGGTCGACAGAGATATCAGAAATTTGGTAGCATTGTGTTGTCTGGGATAGAGGGCGTCAATGTCAATTGGAACCACCAATATTGCTATGGCGCTGTGTGGAAGGAGATACCCCAATATAGCTAGCTAGGACCAAGTTAGAAGCTAGACGGAACAGAAATGCCTTGCGTACGATAGGATTTGTACAATTTTTGTACGACTAGACACACAGCGGGCTTCCCATGATTAGGCCCACATACTGAATGATGCTGCTATGAGTCTGATCGTACGTGACCATCATACAAATTCCATCGTATGTATAGCATTGCTCTAGACGGAATTGTGATGTGGACCCTGATGTGAATGCTAAATAAACGGACAAATTAAGAGAAATGCCACGGTGTATTTGAAAAAAATACCTCAACCATATTTCAATATACCCTCCTGATGGGTGTATTATTTTGCACACGGTAACCAAAGACACTGATTTAAGGATGATGATCTGGAACGGAAGTGCCATTGGGAGCGTAAAACCGAATCTAACATTTTGAAATTATATACAAAACACATACACCTAATAAAGTTGATCGGATGGAGTATTGAATTGTTGAAAATAGTTTGTCGCGTGTACCCTACCATCAAATATAATTTATATTAGATTGTTCCAATTTTCACTGTTGGTTACATTTCTTAAGGCAACTGCATACCTCAAATTATTGTTAAGTTGGAAAAAAATAAGGCTAAGAAGATGATGATCCATTACTGAAAAATTAATGTTCAGAATATCTTCATTGTTTATTTTAGTAATTTCAAATACTTGTTGGTTTAAAAGTCTTCACACTTCAGTGTTGTCAAGTAACTGAAACTAAAAGTCAAGCTTCGTGTGAGTACGTGTCTATATGGTAGGTGTGCTAACAAGGCCAATAGGTAAGGACGGACAAGATATTTACCCATGCATGTCGGTGGGCCTGATGGTGTGAAATAGCCATACTCATACCTCTAATTATATCGATGTGGAAACACAATGAGGGTACTCGGTAATTCGAAAAGCACTTGTGGAAATGTGGATAGATCTAGGATCTAGGTGAAGTTGGTGCATGTCATCGAAGGCGATAATGTAGAAGACAATGTTGATCCCATAGTTGTCCCCCTTTACTTTAGGCGTCTCACGGGAATCCCATTCGTGTATGAGATGCATGTCGATCTTGTGCGCAAAGTTTCAGAGGTATCCTTCTTTGATACGATTCCGGTAATCATTCATCTTGGAGTCTAGGTGGAGGTCTGTCCATAGTTGGCTCTTGATAACGTTGACAATTGTATTTTCATCTATGTTACATATTTCGTATCTCAAAAGTATTTTAAATATTTTAATCTCAAAATGTGTCAAAAAATTGCATGCAAGATTTCAAAATATATATTTCAAATACAAGTAGATAATTTAGAATGTTCATATATTTCATGTCAATCCTTTTCAAGAAAAGCCATATCGAGGTGAATTTTTCACTGAGTACTCGTAGGTTTGTGTGATTCCTATAGAATTATCACCGGCCCATGGTTCACGCTTAAACTCTAGCTGATATCCTCGGCACCACTTGACTTTGTATTATTTTGCTTGTTAGTGGGTTTAATTGATTTTATTGTCGGGCACTAGAAGCATTTCTCCAAAAAAAGTGCTCGGAAACCACTCGGTCTTCAGCGCTATATTAACACATTTATGTTGAGATTATAAGGTACTCCTTCCGTCCCAGTGAAAAGGGTACATATCAAAAATCATGTAATCCCCAAAACCCCTCACTTACTAGGCGCATAAGCATATATAATTTATCTAAGTAGGATGTGATTCTCCTCCCTTTGCACTCCAATAACTGTCATGCATAGCTTTGGTGTGAAAAGATTTTGCATGCTGATGTGTGAACGTGGATTTTGCATGCTAATAAAGAGTCAATCAGATAAAATTCAGGGCCAAGAGTTTTGCTATGTGTGCCCTTTAATCCGAGACAGATGGAGTATAACATCGGTCGTGATTGCCAACTGATGCCACTACGTACTCGATCATTCAGCGCCTACATTGGTGAGAAATGTCTTTCTACCGTGCATACGCTACGTCGTGTGCATGGTTTCATTCGGTTTCATTGCGTTCCAATCTGACACATACTTATAAAATCGTGATGGAACTTGACGAAACCATTCAACACGAATCACAAAGCAGCAAATTGACGATAGAAACACGTACGTACGTACGCACGCACGCAATATAGCATGCACGCTAGATTCACATGTTCCTATAGCTAGGTTGGTATCCTTTCAGATTTATTATCATCAGGCCATGATCGACCCATGACTTACGAAAAATTTGTTTGTACCCTGTTGTTGTATACGAAACAAATGCTAGTGGTTAATTAGCATTCGCCATCACGCCTGTGGACGGACGGCACGTGCCTCTTAATTAGCTAGGCGCTCGATCGGGTCGGGGGTAGGGCAGATTTGCCTGCGTAGCGCCGGTGACGCGAGCAAGGGTGACGTACGCACGCACGCAGGAGCCGTATGTAGCAGTCGCTTTTAATTGCTTCTGGCCGTGCGTAGCTGAGAAGACAAGCAGCCCCATCTGCCCTCTCAGCTGGGTAACGCTGCACTACTCGACCAGTATATATTACGCACGCGCTAGCTACAGAACAAACGATGTATGCATGATCCCTAGGGTGCGTCTCGAGAGAGGTTGAAAGATGTCTTGAAGCTTCGTGACGGATTACCAACGTGTGTACTTACATGATCTCTAGGGTTTCTCTCTCACGAATCCAGCAGAGACAGGGACCAAGGCGCGCGGAAAGATATTCACATGCATGCATGCATGCAGTCCTGATCGGCACAGCTGTACAAACAAACACAAGGCTAGCAAACAATATTGCAAGATCGATCTACATTCGTCACTAATAGAAAACAGGCCTTTATTCACGTTTTATATGACATTTAATCCCAGTTTCGCATCCGGTACTGTGAATTCAGGACTAGAGGCCCCTATCTCTAGTCTCGGTTTGCTATGAATCGAGAGGCCACCACGTGGCCGCTTTCTGGAGCGGGGACGGAGTACTTTAGTCCCGGTTCGGGGGGGGGGGATGGAGGACCTTTCTAGAGATTTTTTTTAAAAAAAATCCTTAAACTTTTGAATTGTTTAACTCGTTAAACTCTCATTTGTAACATGTTTAACACTAACTATATTTAATCTTAGGTCAAATTGCACTCGTGGTCGAACTTCTCGTTCGGTCACACATCCTAGCACTACTCCACCCCGCACGGTTAACTTCTCTAATCCATCAGGATGTCTTGCGCGAAGGATATTCTACCTTGTTGTCAAGATTACCATATCAATCCTATTAGCTCATATCAATATGTCACGTCTTTATTTTATAAAATTACAAACAACTATTTAAGTAAACAACAATAAATAAGTAATAATAATATTTCAATTTAATGAAAGTAAAAAAACTAATTAAAATAATATTTTATTCATTTTTTGCAGTAAAGGGGGATGCTTGTATAAGGGAATTTGTAAATACTGTACGTCCTCCATCTAGCTAGATATACAATGCTCACAATCTCAGCAATCACTCATCAGAGATTCAGGATATAAGGCACACGCGCTTTCATCAATATTTAAGTTGACTCTACGGTTAGCCCAAGGTATGGATCGTCTCATTAAACCTCGACAGCGTTGCATCCATATTTATAAAAAAATATTCGAATATGTCAATTCTACATGTCACATAATGTATAAATTGTAGTTCCACTCATCAGGTGTAAAACGAGTGGCAGCCGCCACTGGTACAGCTCCACGAGTCCACATACACGCCGATCGGTAAGTCAAGTCTGAAAATGTCATGCAACAAACACCACTTTTCAATCGCCTTCATCATCTTCACGCATGTTAACTTTGGTCGTGAAGACCTGCAAACAAGTCTTGATGTTTCATATATACGTGAAACTTATATTCGTTCATACCTGGGAGACAGCATAGGCAAATGTCATCTATCCATCCATCCACGTGCGTGGTAGCACGTTGACGGCTCTTGACGCACCTTGCGCTTGCGCCTCATACTGCAACAGCTCTGTGCCTAATTAACAACAGTTCCTCTTCTGGTTTTCATCTCAAATAGACCATACGAATCCATCAGAAGCTCGTACGAATACTCTTAGACATATACTCACGTGTTTGCGGAAGGTCGAAATCGGGAAATATATAGAAGCATCAACAAAAATTCAAAACGTGGCATGTAAAAACATAGATCGCGTTAAAGGGAGATGGGATAAGCCGGTGGAAACGTGGAGTATACGTAACTCGACCGAATACACTTATACGAATGTATATATGGTCTAGATATGGGTTTCGACGGGTTTAAAAGAAAACTAGCCCATGTAATAGGAGGGGGACACCAAAAAACACACACCTCATAGATATTTTCTGGAAGCTAGCTAGTCCTGGATGATACAGAGATCTCTAGGCTTTTCTCTCTCGGAAATCCAGACAGGGATTTAGGCAGGGATTCAGCCAGCACAACGGCCAGGGCACAGCTGTATGATGTACAAACACAAAGACAACGCTAACTACCAATGCAGCATCGACCTGCAGCGTATATGCAGTACTACTGCACAAGGTAAGGACCATGCGTGCTACCATTTCAAGCCAATCGTCAAGCGAGCGTAGGCTTATACCTAGACCTAGGTACCCTGCCTGCCTATCATTCTGTGTGGTCCGCTAGGCATTTGGATCCTCTGGAAGTCTGGATGTTGGCCGCATGCATGTTTATACACAAAGATTTTTTTAGAACCGGTAAGAAATGTGTACACAGTTCCAAGGAATGTTTTCCTTAGGAAAATACAATTGCGAGTAGGGGTGTGCCTAATTATCGACACTTCACTCTTGCATGCACACTCCCTCTTAAGTGTATTACTATCTGTTGTACTAAGTCAAGTATTTTAAATTTTGACCAATTTTATGGAAAAAAAGTAAGGACAATTATGACATCTATCTTGAAATAAAGTTTCATATTATACCGTTTGGTTGTCATATATATATATGTTGCAACTTTTTTTTAATAAAGTTGGTCAAAATTTAATTTTCTTGACTTAAGACAAGAGCTAGAAATACAATTATTTGAAGATGAAGAGAGTATGTGTCATCACTAGTCTTTGCAGCAAAGAAAGGTACATAGACAAGAAAGGGAATTTACCTAGTAGTTAGTTTAAGTTATCTTTTTTTTTTTGCAAAAAGGCATCTGATCTATTCATAATCCTTAAGGACACTACAAGGAATCCTAAAAGTAATAAGAATTGCAAACATGTACTTGGACCACCTAGCGACGACAACAAGCACATGAGCGAGCCGAAAGCGCGTCGTTGTCCTCATCCCTGATGTCTACGCACGCTTCTATTCTTGTAGACAGTGTTGGGCCTCCAAGTGCAGAGGTTTGTAGAACCGCAGCAAATTTTCCTTAAGTCGAACACCCAAGGTTTATCGAACTCAGGGAGGAAGAGTCAAAAATATTTCTCTCAAGAAACCCTGCAATTAAGATACAAGAAGTCTCTTGTGTCCCCAACACACCCAATACACTTTTCAGGTGTATAGGTGCACTAGTTCGGCGAAGTGATATTGAAATACAAGTAATATGGATGATTATAAGTGGTAATTGTAATCTGAAATAAAAATGGCAGCAAGCAAACATATAGCAGGACTGATTGTAAACGGTGTTTCAATGCTTAGAACAAGGCCTAGGGATCATACTTTCACTAGTGGACACTCTCAATAAACATATAATATCTTCTCTTCACTATGCTACGTTGAATTACTCTCCAGTTGGATGATGTAGGGCTACAAGATCACACCTTAAAGTCTGCATTCCCCATCTAGGTAACCCCTCACTGTCACCTTGACCGCTAGATGGTTCCAACAAACACCACAATCTCATAGAGACATCCAACTCAAATTATACTCATGATAAGTATTTCTGTAACCTTTAGCCTAAGTGCCACACGGTGTGAACACTGTCAACTTCACACACGTGGGGAAAAACGGAGATTACATTAATTAAAGCACCTGAGTAGCAGAGTAGCATCTACTTATTCAACTAGATTACAAAGCTCATGACCATAATAAGATCACACATAGAGAGAGAGATGAACACATAGCTACCGGTAGAACCCTTAGCCTTGAGGGAGAACTACTCCCTCGTCATCATGGGAGTCAGCAACGACGATGGAGATGGCGGTGGAATCGATGGAGATGGCTCCAGGGGCAATTCCCCGTCCTGGCAGGGTGTCGTAATAGAGACTTCTGTCCCCCAAATCTCGTCTTCAATGACGGCGGTGTTGTGGAACTTTTCGTGGATTTCTGATCTGGTATCTAGGGTTTTTACCTCGGGGGGAATATATAGGCGAAGGGGCAAGGTCGATGGACGCCCGTTGGGCTGTAACATCCCAGCATTAGAGCTAAAAAATAAGCTGAACCCAGATGTGTGCATTGCATTCATGCATAGAAAATCCGAATAATTTTCGCGCTTTTGAACAAAACTTATTAAAATGATTGAAGCTTCTCTCAACTTGATGGAATTGAGGTAGATCATCAAGTTGACTGTGATAACTTTCTATATGACTTTGCTAAAACCTTATTTTTGGGTAACCATAATTTGATTTAAGGGTAGATCAAATATAATAACAATTAAATCATATGCATTGCTTAAATGACTAATATCTGATCCTTAAGGGACCATATCATACTATTCATCACAACAACCCATGAATATCAAGTTAAGAATGTAATAATTTATTCTTGGCTTATTTATTTCTTATTCCATTATACCATGAGTAGCATGGTAATACCTAACTTAAAATCTTTAGTGAGGTTGGGAAGGAAAGAAACTGAGTCTACATCATTCACCATATACGTTTCTTTCCATATCAATCCTTATGGAATTCTATCTCAATATCTGTTGTTCATCAATGTTGAGTAATCAACTATTGATTCACCAACTCTTAATCTATCAACTCCTGACCATACCATAGTATACATTTAAGTGTCTATAAATAAACAACTAAGAAGAATAAATCAATATGATAATTAGTGGAGTTCAACTCACTCATAAAATGATAAAAGAGTTATTGGGATATGTAATTATATGGCAGGAAAGAAGTTTATAAGGATGAATCCTGAAGATAGTTACCAGTAGTAATTCTATTGGACCAAGTAGGTATACTCCATGAATAACAGCCTTAATCCAATTAAAGATACTAAGAAGATAATTTCAATACAATTGTAATTTTGTATTGATAAAGCCTTGATTAGCCAACTGGAAATCTAAGCTATAAATGAATAAAGGTTATAATGATCATGCCTTGCTCACTAGAATTGCTTACTTATATCAAGTATAAGTGACATTGGTGGGTAGAACATGATTGAAACTCTAGTATAGGTAAGTTATCCTAGAGTAGTTATTACAAGTCACATTTATATAATGTGAGGTTGGAGTATGAGTTATTAGAGTAAAGTAAATGTAGGATAATATGATTAAATTAAAGCTAGTATAGCATAGAGTTATGGAAGTAGTGTTATTCCTTTTAAAGGATAGTAAGCTTTAGAGAAAGGTAGTTGGATGTATACATCTAATGGAGAAATATTAGTGATGGATGCTTAAGGAAGATTATGAGTGGAGTTTGAAAGAACTACTTGTTGGATTGAAGATTATCAACAGTAGAGTAGTGGGTATAACCAAGCAAGGATATGAGAAAACTATGAACTGCTTTAGTATCAAATTCGTTGGATTCATCTATAAGTTTAGTAGAATAATAGGTGGATAATACTATTTTTATGAAGTAAAGCTCATCATGTTAACCATGATGATGGATAGAAAGAAGTAGTATATCTAGGAAAGGAATTCCTTAATTAGAAATCCAGGATTGGGAATTATGGAAAATAGATATTCTTGGTAAACACCCAACTCTAAATATCAAACCAAACATAATATCCCTTCCATACATTGATCAATCATCTTATTTCCATAATGGTTTATAGGAATATTTTCCTATATCAAATCACTTTAGCACATCTTTGACATTTTCAGTCATCATTATCCTAGGTGCTTAAGAACTAACTTTATCAATTCTTTCTCATAAGTTAGCTTAGAAAACAATTCCACTATTTTACTTGAAATGATGATGTCATTAAAAACCACAAACATAAAGACAATATGTTTTACCCATTGATCTTTATTCATATTAATAAAAGATGTAAGTATAATTTAAACCCTACACCTTTATGTTTATCATAATAGAATGTATACATTTTCATTTTATAAATTAAAGAGGGAATTGTTAACCATATTAAATTCCTTGAATCTTATACAATAAATAATCATATAGAACCATAATATAAGAATTTTGCTCCAAACCAATAGTTAACTAGAGTTAAATTGTATAAACAAATAAGAAAATATCATATAATAAAGCCATGGTTTAATATAGAAAGAAATTAATAATAAGGGATTCTACATAATATAAAATAGGTTTTGATATAAAATAAATAAAGAAATAATACTACTATATGACAAACTTATAAAAGAACCTCAATATACTTTATTAATGCTGTAATCACTCAACAAATCAATCCTATAAAGGGACTTCAAATCAAACAAGTAAAATTCAAATATGAAAGTAAAACAGAAAATAGAAAAAGGAAAAACAAATAAAAAATATTTCCTGGTTGTGGCCCAACTCCTCTCTTCTTACCTGTCGCCCATGTGCAGCCCACAAAAGCCCAACAGCCAGCCCAAATCATTCTCTTCTACGACTGACAGATGGGACCAAAGAAGGATCACGGGTTGAGAGGAAAGAAGTGCTAGGGGGTTTTCTACAAAACCGGCATCGTCGTCTTCCTCCAACTGGAAGCAGCTCGGTGGCGATGTCGAGGCCGTCCGCCGTCGTCCTTGCGCCAAGATCCACGCCGCCGTCACCGGAAGAGGATAAGGAGGCCACGGCAACGCCTCTGCTCATCCTCATCCCCATTTCCCCCCTCTGCAGCTCTCTCTCTCTCAATTTCTTCTTCACCGAGAACCCTAGCTCGGAGGTGAGCTGGTGCCGGCGATTCCGTGCTCACCTCGGCCAAATAAGACCACGGTGGAGACCGCCGTGCTCCTCTCGTTCGTTTGCCCCAACTCACACTAGCGGAGGAGGCGTAAATCAACCCAATCGCACCCTTGGTTCCCGGCGCTGTTCGTCGACCTCACCGTCGTCCCCGACCTCGCCTCTCCCTAGCGACCACACCATCGTGTTCCTGGTGAGTCACTGAGTCTCCTCGCATGCGTAAATGCTTTGTGTGCTTCCAAAATCCACACTGCCATGATCACCCGCAAGCACTGCCACATGAGCTCGTCGTCGGTCGTCCTCCGGTGACCAAAATAGGGCGGCTCTACCACCAATAGGTCCCTCGGGATACCCTCTTTCCAATGAACCCAACCGCAGCCCCGCGCGCGCACTAGATCGATCGATCCTCAACCAGTGAGGATCAAGTCGTCTAACGTCATGCCTACGTCGGGTCCTAGACACGTCAGCTAGTTTGACCAGTCCTTGCTAGCGTGGTGTGTGACCTGACCCCAAGGCCCATGTGTCATTGTTTGGAAGTAGAAATAGGGTCAGTAACAAACATATTTTATTAATCCGAGAGCTGAGGTGACCACTGGCCCACTGATCAGTGACTAGTACTAGGTGTAGGTACGGTATAAAAAGTTATTTCCTGTTTAAGAAAGAATAAAAAGTATAAATTCAAATATACATACTCAAGAAATGAAATAAAATGATTAAACCTTGTTCAATCAATAACTTTTAATTTATAATTCAGACAAATGTGTGTAGTATATGAAATTTTTCAGAAAAATAAAATCTACAACTTAAAATTATTATCAAATATTATTGTTATAACTATTTAAATAAATATTATTTTAATAAAAGTTTAATAAGTAATAAACTTGGATAATTCATATTCTAATATGGGTAAATATTAAAAATATAAATAAAATATCAAAAGTTTTAGAAAAATAAAAAACAATACTTTAAAACTATGATCATACATTATTATTTCATTTAATTAAATATTTATTATTTATTAAGTATTTCTTAAGTATTAAATCTTATTAAAATCATATTTTATTATTCATAAATCAAAAAAATAAATGTAATATACCAAAATGTTCACAAAAATAACACCTACATGTTAAAATTATAATATTCCACTTTTGAGGTAAATAAAATTTTTAAATACTTTAATAACTTGAATTTAAATCTATTTCTTTAGTTGTTAATTCATGCAAGGTTAAATAAAAAATTTGTTAAAATTCTAAAATCCACCAATTAAGTCTAATAAATAGCATTAGTCTTGAATATTAAAAATAGGAAGTTATAATGGTCCAAAACATTATAATACCATTTTATTGAATTAAACTTCAACCACTAGTTTACCAAAACTATCACAACCATATAGTAAGTCTATATGTAGTTAAACAATATTATTTCTTTGTTCATAAACCATAATCACTCATCTATAAAAAGATAAATGATACTATTCCATTATAAAATCAAGAAACCACTACACCAAGTAAAAATATAATCAATCTTAAGTAACCTTAAGGAAACATTACCAAGTACACAAGGTACAAATGTTATAAGCATTACTCTTTCAAACCATCTATGTTTTAAAGTTAACTTTAGTATACAAGACTCTAAATATAATACTAAAGACATTGTTTTATGTTTTATAGTTAACTTTGGTCTGTTATAGTTAAGTCGTAAAGCCTCACAAGTGCAAACTATATATTCAAGCAAGCACAAATAACATCAATCCGACTCAACTAACCACAAATATTGTTTAGACCTTAGAAAAGGAATCTTTTCTTCAAAAGTTATTCGTTTTGCCACTTCAATCAACAAACATTATAATAATACTTCCTAACAAATTAAATTCAAGGACTCTCATCATAATCATCTGATGACAATTAATCGTAATCACATTACTTTATACTTTACTTGTATACTTAGGATCGATAACACTTAAGTTCTTTATAAGTGACCTTACTTATAAAGTAAAGTTTGAAGATAAACAATTGAAGTGTAAATAATCTTGAATAGCATTCCATATGTGTATATTTTATTATTATATAAATATGTGTTGCTCACACACACTCACAAGACTTAATAAGAAGCACAAGTATGAAACCTATCTAATCGGACAACACATTCTAAAGAAACCATTTCCAGTTTCCAAACCCTAGAACGACGTTATTCCCGGGATTCGCGTTTATAAAGTGCATCATACTACTTATGCATAAGAGCATATTGCTTCTTTAAACATTAGTCCTTACCGAACCAATGATACCGATTTCAGATATTGGATCTTACATTGACTTGAAGACCGTGAGTGCATAATCTTGCAATCACAAAAGGCAAGTTCACACTTTCTCATGTCCTTTGATTATTTTCTATAAAGTATTTTGCAAATGCAGTGTTGTCATCACCTGCATTTGAAAAAGGTCCAAAAACACTATTTTCATAATAATATGATTATAGGTTATTTACCATGAGGTAATAACCTATTATAAAAGTTCCGGTGGTAAAGGAACATAGCATCTAGGACTTAACAACCAATGTCGCCAGTGATTCTAGTGCCGTATATTACGCGTTAACCATGAGATTTGGAATGGGACGGAGAAGTCAGTTGTATCCTTTTCCTCTTGTATGGAGGCAATACGACCTTAACGTGACGTTGTGATTCCTTGTGCGGATCCAACATATGGGTGGGAACCCTTACGTCCCACACTTTTGGTGTATAGATTATCTATGGATGGTGTTTAATGGATGGACCATTTACTATGGCACTTGCTAGGGCATCACCAGGTCATAGAGTCTTCGGGAACTCGTCAGGCTTTTAGCCTGCCCGAAAGGGGACTTAACGAAGATGAGATAGCCCGAAGGATCGTGCAGACATATGAGGTCGCGGAGAGGGCAGTGATTGGCTTGGACCAACTACTGGGCCCCACAACATGGAATTGTGTACGGGTAAGATGCCCGGTTGTGCAACAAGGAGTTGATCTCTCATGGGAAAAGTAACGCACCTCTGCAGAGTGTAAGAACTATAAATTGTTACTCCATGTTCCGGGAAGGAGCTGCGAACGCAACGGGAAAGGAACTCCATGAAAGTTCTGGTAAACCCGTGAAGGCTGACGGACATAACTTTTCAGAATAAAAGCACCCTTTGAAGAAGGGTTTATGAAAACTTGCATTGCCTACGACCTACGGTCTGTGGCTGTAGATTTAGTGCATCAAATACTCCTTTTCTAGTGAACTTGCTGAGTACGCTCATACTCAACGTATCTTCTTAACCCTTGCTAGATTCTGAAGCCACTGCAGACAACGTCTACATCAAGGTATGCTCTAAGATTCATCATCCAAAGCTAAAGCTCTTTAACGAAGACAAGGAAGTCAAAAGATACATTAACTCAAGTGAAGACGAAGTTACTGATTAGATAGGGACATACTCTCTAACCAAAGAACCTATTTATGTAGTGCATTGCAATAGCAGCAATGTCAACCCCTTAGTTACAACACTAGTCTTAATAGTATAATAGTTTTTGCAATATTTATTTTTGAATCTTTTGTGTAAGAAGTTCTTTATCTCTCTTTAACCTAGAGTGTTCTCTGGATCTTGTGTATAGAGTGAATTGTAACTTTAAGCCATGTATTGGACCTGCTGTGTTTCTGTGGTGCCACTCTGAGGGATGTAATACTGGTGAACGGTGTTTCATTGGTGTTATATCAACGAATATAGTGTACTACATCATGCAGTGGTATGCTGGGTCACCGCAGTTGGTATCAGAGCATATGCTTTGACCTTAGGTTGGAAACCTAGTAAATGGGTAGAACCTGTAGGACCCATAATTGCAATAATAAAGAGTTCTCTAGTGATATGAGGGATATTCACTTGAGAATAATCATGTCATGTTACTAGTGCGATAATTCTTTAGTATGATTGCAACTCCGATCATTACCCAAGAGTTTTAACTCTATGTGACTGATGATAATTTCTTATCTACAGTTCCACATGGCACCTCGATATCCACCCTGGAATGTTCAAGTGATGAACAGGACATTGGATGACTATGGAGGGGATTGGAGAGATAATCTCCGATTTCTATGGAGTTTGGAATGTGAATCGAGACTTTTGGTCAAGATTTACAGTTACTATGATGGGCAGGTATTAGCTAAATACCGTGTCATGATCATGTTACCCAAGAAGTTAGGACTTAAGGGAGAAATGCCATCCGGAGAGGCTAGGTGCATGGCCTCTGCATATCAGATTGCCGTAGCAGCAGCCATAGCCATGATCCGAGAACAGAAATCCCAAGCTCTAAAAGGTAGTACTCACACCATTATACCCCATGAAACCTCAAACAAAGAGCATGAGTTAGATCACTCTACTCTAGTCCAAACTGAACCTACTCTAGCTGTAGAGTATATGGATCGTTATCGGTCTTTGCTAAACACTTATCATAACACTCACCAAGTTTTAGTTCAGGAACTGGATACGGTCATTGAGGATTTTACTGATCCTGATAAGGCAATGGCACGTAGGAAGAAGTTAGATAAAGAAGCTAGGCATCCCAAATACATACCTTCAGGAGAAGTGCATGAGGAAACTGAGTTTGATGATCCAAACTCGGAAAATTATGCCTACTACCAAACTCAACCCCAGTCACCTGAAGATTTATGGACCAAGTACAACTCTGAACAACAGGAATGGAATGGAGTTATTCCAACTAACCCCGAGCCAAACAAGTATGGATGGGGAGTAGAATCTCAAGGTGGAACCATAGGAAATCCTATACCTTGTGATGCAGGTATCGGAGAAGAGACCAACTATAACCATAGAGAACCGTATGGACCATAAGGTGGAAATACCAATCCAATCAAATTAGAAGAGTATTCTGATAGCTACTATACTAACATGTATGACTGGATCCAGGAGAAGGCTAAGGAGCCAACTTACTTTGAGGAAGCGTTGCCGGAAAACCAGGAATATTCGGTAGAAGATTACACCAACTCTAGTCATTTTTCAATGACTAATCTCAGTCTCGGTACTTCTAATCAAGAATACGCACCTCCTGGATGCTCTTACGCTCTAGAAGGCAGTCGTAGGACTTCACGTCATCATGGACGGAACTCCAGGAAGCACTAGAGGAAGATGAAAGTAAGAAAGGAACGACATCCCAAGGGATGAGTGCTTGAATAATGTACATAGAGGGTAATGTGTATTGTAGTTTGAAAGGTTTGCCGAAATAAGTGAGGATATACTCACAAGAACAGGAAGTTCTTATAATATAGTTGTGTAATATAGGTGAGGAGCAAACCGTTGGAACATCTAATACATTTGTAAATTATTTAAAACCTATGTATAATACATGGTATATGTTTTGTTTTTTATTGGCTTTTGGATTGTCTTGAATCTTCTTGATTGACTAGATCTGTACATGAAGTGGACTTGGTGTGCAAATGCATGATGTAACACCCAGTCATTACTTGATGTCATAGACCTAGATAGGAATGGGAATTCGTGTAAAGGAGAGACGAGTTCCAAGGACCAAGATGAAGACTTTTATGAAGGATAGGTCAAGTTCAGGTTATTTCTAGCCAGCTTTAGAAGGAAGTTTAGTGTGGAAGATGTATGGAGCAACAATAAGTAATAAACTTAAAGCTCATTCAAAGTAGGTAACATTGCTAAGAAGTTAATAAAGTAGTTGTACCAAGTTCATGGAAGTGTCATGAATAAGTACAAAGAAGAAGCTTTGGAGTAAAATGGTATTTAAGCTCTGATAATTCAGAGAGAATGCCAGTAGTAGGTCAGAAACCGCAAGGTAATACCTACCACCCAGGATGATCCACAACTGGTATTTGATCCATAGTCGGCATTCCGATCCACGGTTGGTATCTTGTTTGCAGACGGTGTTGGTTGACATAGTTAACCAAATCATCTTAATGGTTGCATAAAGAGCATAAAATTTGGCCTAAGCTGAGTAAGACCTAAAGGAGTATAAAAATTTAAAGCGATCATTTTTCGAAGCGTTTCGTGAAGTTAGCGTACCAAAGCAAAAATGTTCAATAGTAAATAAGACATATAATGCTGAAGGATTCACTTCGGAGATCCACAATTGCATGGATACATCGTACAATCTTTCATAAGACCTTAACTAGGTTGAATATAAGCTAAGTAAATACCGATGTTCTAACTATAAAGTCAATGGTTACTATGTATGTAGTTTGGAGACTATTAGTAAACCCTAAGGGGGAGAGTAAAACAGTAAAAATAAGTACTGTTATCTGAATCCTAGAGTAAAGGCTAGAAAAGAAATATTAATCTAGGGCAACTTAAGTCTTATTTTCATAGGGTTTAAAAGAAGCCATCATTATGAAAGTACTCCTAGAAGAATGTAGGATAATAATAACAGAAATTGAAAACCTGTTTTTGTGAGACTTTCTAGACTTTATACAACATAATAAGAAAGCTCAATGATTAAGTGGAAGAGTTGGATTAGGGTACCTAATCCGGATATAGAATACTGCAATTATTTCCATTTAAGGTCATCATGGAATGGAAAAATGTAGCAACCACTACAAGACAAACTCCTTACTCTGAACCGTGAGAGTTTGCAAACTTCGAGGACGAAGTTTATTTTAAGGGGGAGAGTCTGTAACATCCCAGCATTAGAGCTTAGAAATAAGTTGAACCCAGATGTGTGCATTGCATTCATGCATAGAAAATCCGAATAATTTTCGCGCTTTTGAACAAAACTTGTTAAAATGATTGAAGCTTCTCTCAACTTGATGGAATTGAGGTAGATCATCAAGTTGACTGTGATAAGTTTCTATATGACTTTGCTAAAACCTTATTTTTGGGTAACCATAATTTGATCTAAGGGTAGATCAAATATAATAACAATTAAATCATAATGCATTGCTTAAATGACTAATATCTGATCCTTAAGGGATCATATTATACTATTCATCACAACAACCCATGAATATCAAGTTAAGAATGTAATAATTTATTCTTGACTTATTTATTTCTTATTCCATTATACCATGAGTAGCATGGTAATACCTAACTTAAAATCTTTAGTGAGGTTGGGAAGGAAAGAAACTGAGACTACAACATTCACCATATACCTTTCTTTCCATATCAATCCTTATGGAATTCTATCTCAATATATGTTGTTCATCAACGTTGAGTAATCAACTATTGATTCACCAACTCTTAATCTATCAACTCCTGACCATACCATAGTATACATTTAAGTGTCTATAAAGAAACAACTAAGAATAATAAATCAAGATGATAACTAATGGAGTTCAACTCACTCCTAAAATGATAGAAGAGTTATTGGGATATGTAATTATATGGCAGGAAAGAAGTTTATAAGGATGAATCCTGAAGATAGTTACCAGTAGTAATTCTATTGGACCAAGTAGGTATAGTTCATGAATAACAGCCTTAAACCAATTAAAGATACTAAGAAGATAATTTCAATACAATTATAATGTTGTATTGATAAAGCCTTGATTAGCCAACTGGAAATCTAAGCTATAAATGAATAAAGGTTATAATGATCATGCCTTGCTCAACAGAATTGCTTACTTATATCAAGTATAAGTGACATTGGTGGGTAGAACATGATTGAAACTCTAGTATAGGTAAGTTATCCTAGAGTAGTTATTACAAGTCACATTAATATAATGTGAGGTTGGAGTATGAGTTATTAGAGTAAAGTAAATGTAGGATAATATGATTAAATTAAAGCTAGTATAGCATAGAGTTATGGAAGTAGTGTTATTCCTTTTAAAGGATAGTAAGCTTTAGAGAAAGGTAGTTGGATGTATACATCTAATGGAGAAATATTAGTGATGGATGCTTAAGGAAGATTATGAGTGGAGTTTGAAAGAACTACTTGTTGGATTGAAGATTATCAACAGTAGAGTAGTGGGTATAACCAAGCAAGGATATGAGAAAACTATGAACTGCTTTAGTATCAAATTCGTTGGATTCATCTATAAGTTTAGTAGAATAATAGGTGGATAATACTATTTTTATGAAGTAAAGCTCATCATGTTAACCATGATGATGGATAGAAAGAAGTAGTATATCTAGGAAAGGAATTCCTTAATTAGAAATCCAGGATTGGGAATTATGGAAAATAGATATTCTTGGTAAACACCCAACTCTAAATATCAAACCAAACATAATATCCCTTCCATATCATTGATCAATCATCTTATTTCCACAATGGTTTATAGGAATATTTTCCTATATCAAATCACTTTAGCACATCTTTGACATTTTCAGTCATCATTATCCTAGGTGCTTAAGAACTAACTTTATCAATTCTTTCTCATAAGTTAGCTTAGAAAACAATTCCACTATTTTACTTGAAATGATGATGTCATTAAAAACCACAAACATAAAGACAATATGTTTTACCCATTGATCTTTATTCATATTAATAAAAGATGTAAGTATAATTTAAACCCTACACCTTTATGTTTATCATAATAGAATGTATACATTGTCATTTTATAAATTAAGGGGAGTAATATTAACCATATTAAATTCCTTGAATCTTATACAATAAATAATCATATAGAACCATAATATAAGAATTTTCCTCCAAACCAATAGTTAACTAGAGTTAAATTGTATAAACAAATAAGAAAATATCATATAATAAAGCCATGGTTTAATATAGAAAGAAAATTAATATTAAGGGCTTCTACATAATATAAAATGGGTTCTGATAGAAAATAAATAAAGAAATAATAGTACTATATGACAAACTTATAAAAGAACCTCAATATACTTTATTAATGTTGTAATCACTCAACAAATCAATCCTATAAAGAGACTTCAAATCAAACAAGTAAAATTGAAATCTGAAAGTAAAACAAAAAATAGAAAAAGGAAAAACAAATAAAAAACATTTCCTACTTGTGGCCCAACTCCTCTCTTCTTACCTGTCGCCCATGTGCAGCCCACAAAAGCCCAACAGCCAGCCCAAATCGTTCTCTTCTACGACTGACAGATGGGACCAAAGAAGGATCACGGGTTGAGAGGAAAGAAGTGCTAGGGGCTTTTCTGCAAAACCGTCATCGTCATCTTTCTCCAGCTGGAAGCAGCTCGGTGGCGATGCCGAGGCCGTCCGCCGTCGTCCTTGCGCCAAGATACACGCCGCCATCACCGGAAGAGGATAAGGAGGCCACGACGACGCCTCTGCTCATCCTCATCCCCATTTCCCTCCTATGCAACTCTCTCTCTCTCTCAATTTCTTCTTCACCGAGAACCCTAGCTCGGAGGTGAGTCGGTGCCGGCGATTCCGTGCTCACCTCGGCCAAATAAGACCACGGTGGAGACCGTTGTGCTCCTCTCGTTCGTTTGCCCCAACTCACACTAGCGGAGGAGGCGTAAATCAACCCAATCGCACCCTCGGTTTCCGGCGCTGTTCGTCGACCTCACCGTCGTCCCCAACCTCGCCTCGCCCTATCGACCACACTATCGTGTTCCTGGTGAGTCACTGAGTCTCCTCGCATGCATAAATGCTTTGTGTGCTTCCTAAATCCACACTACCATGATCACCCGCAAGCACCGATGCATGAGCTCGTTGCCGGTCGTCCTCCGGTGACCAAAATAGGGCGGCGCCACCACCAATAGGTCCCTCGGGATACCCTCTTTCCAATGAACCCAACCGTAGCATCATGCCTACGTCGGGTTCTAGCCACGTCAGCTAGTTTGACCAGTCCTTGCTAGCTTGGCGTGTGACGTGGCCCCAGGGCCCATGTGTCATTGTCTCGAAGTAGAAATAGGGTCGGTAACAAACACATTTTATTAATCTGAGAGCTGAGGTGGCCACTGGCCCACTGGTCAGTGACTAGTACTAGGTGTAGGTGCGGTGTAAAAAGTTATTTCCTGTTTAAGAAAGAATAAAAAGTATAAATCCAAATATACATATTCCAGAAATGAAATAAAATGATTAAACCTTAATAAATCAATAACTTTAAATTTATAATTCAGACAAATGTGTGTAGTATATGAAAATTTTCAGAAAAATAAAATCTACAGCTTAAAATTATTATCAAATATTATTGTTATAACTATTTAAATAAATATTATTTAATAAAAGTTTAATAAGTAATAAACTTGGATAATTCATATTCTAATATGGGTAAATATTAAAAATATAAATAAAATATCAAAAGTTTTAGAAAAATAAAAAACAATACTTTAAAACTATGATCATACATTATTATTTCATTTAATTAAATATTTATTATTTATTAAGTATTTCTTAAGTATTAAATCTTATTAAAATCATATTTCATTATTTATAAATCAAAAAAATAAATGTAATATACCAAAATGTTCACAAAAATAATACCTACATGTTAAAATTATAATATTCCACTTTTGATGGAAATAAAAAATTTAAATACTTTAATAACTTGAATTTAAATCTATTTTGTTAATTGTTAATTCATATAGGGTAAATAAAAAAATTGTTAAAATTCTGAAATCCACCAATTAAGTCTAATAAATAGCATTAGTCTTGAATATTAAAAATAGGAAGTTATAATGGTTCAAAACATTATAATACCATTTTATTGAATTAAACTTCAACCACGAGTTTACCAAAACTATCACAACACTATAGTAAGTCTATATGTAGTTAAACAATATTATTTCTTTGTTCATAAACCATAATCACTCATCTATAAAAAGATAAATGATACTATTCCATTATAAAATCAAGAAACCACTACACCAAGTAAAAAGACAATCAATCTTAAGTAACCTTAAGGAAACATTACCAAGTACACAAGGTACAAATGTTATAAGCATTACACTTTCAAACCATCTATGTTTTAAAGTTAACTTTAGTCTACAAGACTCTAAATATAATACTAAAGACATCGTTTCATGTTTTATGTTTTATAGTTAACTTTGGTCTGTTATAGTTAAGTCCTAAAGCCTCACAAGTGCAAACTATATATTCAAGCAAGCACAAATAACATCGACCCGACTCAACTAACCACAAATATTGTTTAGACCTTAGAAAAGGAATCTTTTCTTCAAAAGTTATTCGTTTTGCCCCTTCAATCAATAAACGTTATAATAATACTTCCTAACAAATTAAATTCAAGGACTCTCATCATAATCATCTAATGACAATTAATCGTAATCACATTACTTTATACTTTACTTGTATACTTAGGATCGATAACACTTCAGTTCTTTATAAGTGACCTTACTTATAAAGTAAAGTTTGAAGATAAACAATTAAAGTGTAAATAATATTGAATAGCATTCCATATGTGTATATTTTATTATTGTATAAATATGTGTTGCTCACACACACTCACAAGCCTTAATAAGAAGCACAAGTGTGAAACCTATATAATTGGACAACACATTCTAAAGAAACCATTTCCAGTTTCCAAACCCTAGAACGACGTTATTCCCGGGATTCGCGTTTATAAAGTGCATCACACTACTTATGCATAAGAGCATATTGCTTCTTTAAACATTAGTCCTTACCGGACCAATGATACCGATTTCAGATATTGGATCTTACATTAACTTGAAGACCGTGAGTGTGTAATCTTGCAATCACAAAAGACAAGTTCACACTTGCTCATGTCCTTTGATTATTTTCTGTAAAATATTTTGCAAATGCAGTGTTGTCATCACCAGCATTTGAAAAAGGTCTGAAAACACTATTTTTATAATAATATAATTATAGGTTATTTACCATGAGGTAATAACCTACTATAAAAGTTCTGGTGGTAAAGGAACATAGCATCTCGGACTTAACAACCAATGTCGCCAGTGATTCTAGCGCCGTATATTACGCGTTAACCATGAGATTTGGAATAGGACGGAGAAGTCAGTTGTATCCTTTTCCTCTTGTATGGAGGCAAGACGACCTGAACGTGACGTTGTGATTCCTTGTGCGGATCCAACATATGGGTGGGCACCCTTACGTCCCACACTTTTGGTGTCTAGATTATCTATGGATGGTGTTTAGTGGATGGACCATTTACTATGGCACTTGCCAGGGCATCACCAGGTCATAGAGTCTTCGAGAACTCATCAGGGTTTTAGCCTTTCCGAAAGGGGGCTTAACAAAGATGAGCCAGCCCGAAGGATCGTGCAGACATATGAGGTCGCGGAGAGGGCAATGATTGGCTTGGACCAACTACTGGGCCCCACAACATGGAATTGTGGACGGGTAAGATGCCCGGTTGTGCAACAAGGAGTTGATGTCTCATGGGAAAAATAACACACCTCTGCAGAGTGTAAGAACTATAACTTGTTACTCCCTGTTCCGGGAAGGAGCTGCGAACGCGGCGGGAAAGGAACTCCATGAAAGTTCTGGTAAACCCGTGAAGGCTGACGGACATAGCTTTTCAGAATAAAAGCAACCTTTGAAGAAATGTTTATGAAAACTTGCATTGTCTACGACCTACGGTCTGTGGCTGTAGATTTATTGCATCAAACACTTCTTTTCAAGTGAACTTGCTGAGTACGCTCGTACTCAACGTATCTTCTTAACCCTTGCTAGATTCTGAAGCCATTGCAGACAACGTCTACATCAAGGTATGCTCTAGGATTCATCATCCAAAGCTAAAGCTCTTTAATAAAGACAAGGAAGTCAAAAGATACATTAACTCAAGTGAAGACGAAGTTACTGATTAGATAGGGACATACTATCTAAAGAACCTATTTATGTAGTGCATTGCAATAGCAGCAATGTCAACCCCTTAGTTACAACACTAGTCTTAATAGTATAATAGTTTGTGCAATATTTATCTTTGAATCTGTGTAAGAAGTTCTTTCTCTCTCTTTAACCTAGAGTGTTCTCTGGATCTTGTGTATAGAGTGAATTGTAACTTTAAGCCATGTATTGGACCTGATGTGTTTCTGTTGTGCCACTCTAAGGGATGTAATACTGGCGAACGATGTTTCATTGGTGTTATATCAACGACTATAGTGTACTACATTATGCAGTGGTATGTTGGGTCACCGCAGGGGCCCACACCATGGCCAGGCGTGGCCCAAGGGGGGCCGCGCCTAGGGGTGGTTTGGCCACCTCGGTGCCCTCCTCCGTCTCTACTTTGGACTCCGTCTTGTGTCGGAAAAAATAGGAACTTCGTCTTTTGTTTCGTCCAATCCCGAGAATATTTCTTTACTAGCTTTTGTGAAACCAAAAATAGCAGAAAACAGACAACTAGCACTATGGCATCTTGTTAATAGGTTAGTTCCAGAAAATGTATAAAAATACCTCAAAGTGTAGACACAACATAAGATAGTTGGTACAAAACAAGCATGAAGCATCAAAAGTTATACTAGATACGTTTACGACGTATCAACCCCTCCCTTAGTGGAGCCAGACAAAACTTGTCATAGTAAAGCTTGTTGTAATAGACATACGGAAAGTCGTCGCGTTATGGCTCCAAAGGACCAGCGCAGGTAAGTAGCAACCGTCATCGATGAAGAAAATCTGATCCGAAGGAACATCAACCAAATCCAGCGAGATCCGCCAGAGACACACCTCCATACAGTCTCCGACGATACTATACGCACCACCGGGAAGGGTGCTAGATGGGAAGGACTTTATTCCATCTTCAGAGAGACGCCACCGCCACATCTTCCTGAGTAGTACACAAACCCAAAACAAAACAAAGAACAAGAGAAAACGAAGCCCTCCTACCAACAAAGACCGAGATCCACCACATCTCCATAGTCCTGAGGGCCATGGAAGACGAGGCAGGTCAGCGGCGGTGCCGACGAGAGGCAGGGACAGATCTCCCGTGGTGGGTTTTGTTTCTTGGAGGCAAAGTCGTGCGTGGTGTTTACTGGACTTCGGTTTAAGTTATCTTTACAGTGTTGGTAGACGACGCATGAAGAAGAAGTCGAGTTAGTTTATGGGTTAAGGGGACGAAACCTTGCTTTACCAGTGATGTTTAGTTGGTCATTTCGGATGATCAACCACATATATGAGACTGAGACACGATCCAAACTCCAAGTCTGGTGTAAGTATTACCAATTCGACGCGTACATATTATTTGTTGATCTTAAAGCCATGCATGATCTCATCAGCTGAAAATTTATCGAGTCCGTGGGCGTAGTCCTCTGTTCTCACAGTGTCGGCCTTCCGGTGTAGCTCGTGACTCTTAACAATTGACAAACGCCTCACCGTATTTGCAGAGGACACAATGCAACAGCTATGTGCATACAACGTTGGTACACAGGAAGCCATGGACCACCTCGCCATTTGCCAAATACTGCCCATCATCCATGCTAGGTTGCATCGCTTTCAAGTGGCTCAGCCTTGAACCAATCAGGCAATGATCTCGATCGCCCGCGAAGTAGATCCCTGCCCCCACAAACGCAGCCAAGTTCTTCAGAGCATGATACTTGATACAGTATATATATTTTATTTGGTTTGGTTTATGCATGAAGAAAAACCCGAAGAGGAGCAAGTGCTACAGAAGAGAGCAACAAAGGAGCTCAAATGAAGTTGTCCACCCAGCACTGCGAGTCTGCATGAGACCAGAGCAATGCCCTCCTTGATTTTGCTCCTGCATCCATACAAATCTGCCTTGATTCCTGTGAAGATGAAGTCATCTCTGGTTGTCCAAACAGCCCCAAGTAACCACAACCATGGTTTCCATAAAGAAAGGCTTTCTCGAAGTTTCTTTGACAGTGGTTAAGTGGACTTCCGTATCTCTATGTCCAGGAATCAGTCAGGCTGGGACAAATGTATTACCAGCTCAAGTTTGCAGATATCTCGAGTCCAAATGCCCTAATGGGGCTTGTCGTACCATTTGGCCCATCATAGCACTGCTAAAGAGGTAACTTCCATTTCTACTATCTGCGTGCATGTACAGTGATGGTACGCTCCCTGTTACAACTCCCGGCGCATCAGGTTCTCCGGTACATAATCAATTACAGCAAAATCCTGTGGGGATCTCTACAGAAAATACAACCGACAGATAGTATGGCACTCCTATCAGGCTATCACCACGGCAATGTGAGGCGCACTCGAGGAAGAATAGATACAGATGAATTTACATTAACTAAACCGATCTACTTGAAGAAGAGGCCCTTTTTTCTCCCTCTCCTCTTCTCGACGGCCTGTAAAATGCAGATGCTACACGTTAGGGTAGTAGGAAGAAACAGAGTGGGTGTCTAACAAACTAGGGAGGTGATCCTGGATGTAACGATCTGTGGCAACTAAAATATTGACATCCAATATTTTGGCATAGGGAGGTCAAAGAATAGAATATTGACAGCAGCGTATTCCTTCAACAAATATCACACTTCTTTAAATAGGTAGCTGATAGTATTACACAGGATACCACTATAACAGGCTGGCAGTGCTGCTATTCACCAGCAATATCCGATATGATGCAGGCTCTACGAGCGAGAACTAGAGAAACTAGGTGACCATAAATTTGGTACCAAGCTTAATATCAACCTAACCACATTGAAGATCAGTATTGGTTACGCAATAATGGCACAGGGCAAGCAGCAATCAATCAAAGTAACACACCATCAATGGGAAGAAGCAAGAGCTTTACACTTCACTTCAAATGAAAAGGTGCTACCACTATCAGTGGGAAGAACCAAGAGCTTTACAGTAAAATAAATAAAAAGTGCTACTGTGTCCTGTAAAACATGCTAAAAATCATATAGTGCTCAGTTATGAACTTAGAGTAAAGTGGGACCATCACTTCATGATGACACTTGATATTGCCACGGAAATATCTGATAGTGAAAGGGATATACAATGGTTTTATACAAGAGATAAAGAGATCATACCATACTTCTGAACAATCTTAATACTAGAACAATTGTATCCCGTGGTCTGCAAAATTGGAATAGATAATAAGATTACTTGTAGGTAGTACATGTTCAGTATGACAGTTGATTACCTCATCGGTAATTTCGAAAAATAAACACAATGGAGTGTATTCCCAGAGCCAGGGATGGGAATTCAACTCAAGTCTAGTTTAAATTTCCAGATTGCGTACTTAATAAGGAATTTGGTCATGAATCTACATGCTTTTGACTGTATTAGACAAGTAGATTTTCATTTAAACGAGTGACATCTAGCGTCGTTTACAAAGGACAACCAGTACTAGTCAATGCTGCAAAAATATACGAGGGTCTTATAACTTTGCACCTTATCTATAATGAAGCGAATAGCAGCTTGATTTGGTACTTACGGCGTGTTTTCTGCTGGCTGGAGATTATATTCGATACCATCGGCGGACACAATCACAAACTCTGTTGCACGCTCGAATCCGGAAGGAATATTGATCTAGAAAAAGGTGTAAACCAAAGCATGATTATAGAACAAAATAAATTAGCTAAGTAGTAAAAAAGATACTGTTAATAGATAATTTGTCTACAAACATAATTCTGTACAGTTGAATAGCCTACCAGTTGGATAGGAAGGAAGTGCTGTGGGAGGGTTTTAAAATTCATCAGTCGTCACAACTAAGGAATTGATATCACTGTCAGGGCTTGTTCAGTTAGCTGGGGTTTGAAGTGGATTGGAGGGGATTAAAGTGGATTAAATCCCATGCAAGTCAAAATCCCCCCAAATCCACTCCAATTCCTTTTGTGTGGGGATTAACCGAACTAAGTCTCAAGCATATCTTGGACTTATCCATAAATACAAACCATATCTCACATTTTACACAGCGAAACTTGAAGAGCAATCCTATAACCTAGAGTAGAACTCACCCACCTACCAGAAGAACTCAAGAAACAGCCAGTTTCTGGCTGATTCTTTAGAGTAAGCGACATATCTAAGTTTGCCCACATGGGATGGAGTCTGGTTATATATTTGGACTGAGTAGTCTGAAATACTGAAACCATCTGGGATCCGAAATCATTTCGCTTGCCAGATTTATTTCAAAGTAATTACTGGTGACACTGACACCTAGATAACACTTGTTTTCCTTCAACCCATTTTGGTGAAATGAATGTGCTACTCATGTACAGAAGGACCTACCACAATCCATTGGCAACTTCATATTTAGATACACTTTCTGGAAAGAAATACTGCTAAAGAGTAGGGACATACAGCAGTTGCTTGCTGGAATTTTTCCGTGAGAACAACACCACGCTGCCCGTTACATTTAATGCTGTAACCTTCCCTCTTTATTGCCAAAACAGCCGGTTCCCACATGTCTAAAAATCTCACCTGCTGTTACAAGATTTAATATTTCAAACAGGTGTGTGGTATCACAAGAAAGTAGTAAGAAACTAAGAATGCTATTGATGGATAGTTGTGAAGTACAGAAAACATACAGGTAGTTGGACTTGATAAGACACATGCCCAGCTTCAAGAGTTCTCCTAATAAGTTCCTTTGTCTCGGGATCTGCAATAAAGATGGTTGCTCAAGTTATCAAGCGTACAAACTGTGCAATGCGCTACTACAGTACAACTTATTAGTATTGCAGTCACACATTCACATGTCTTGCCTTGCCCCAAAACAACAGTACTACGAGGTATCGGACTTTGGGGAGTTGAGGATAGGTAGAGAGGTCAAATATGGAAATGTTGAAGTGTACTTAAAAAAATATCCACATTACACCAGATTTAACATAGTGGGACTACATCATATGATCCATCATAAGAGTGATTCTGGATAAAACATTCTTCACACTTTGCAATTAAAGGCCTTCCGTTTTGTGCACTGGTCAATAGAATGTTAGTTTGTTTTACAAATTTAATGCATAAACTGTATCAGCATACTGGCTAAATACACATAAGCTCTCCACAGCAGGTGTTTATGTCTGCTCCAATTATATTTGAAGATCACTGATCCTCTGCAACAGTTAACTGCAATTTTATCTTTGAAAGTTCCCTCACGATATTTCACTCTTCTACAAGGCTAGTGACTCAACATTACATACAAAGTATGATGCTCATAAGTGGAAGCCGGTATAAAGTAACATGTAACAATGCTTGAGGGTCAACATGCAGGTATCACTCCGACACATTAACTTATATTGCCTTAGCACTTCACACATTCACAGTTCCTATTTTCTAAACTATTTTGATTCTTTAGAATGATGTTCCTATTCTGAAGTTAGGAATATGCTGACCTTCGATTCAAATATAAGCTGGTGAGTTATCAGCTGTTTATCAAGCACACACTGGCTACTATTAGTCAGGCTATAATTTGGATCATAGATCCACTTAGAACCAACAATAAATTAAACTAAAAGTCACAGTTAAGAACAGGCTAAAGTGAAGATGGAAGAGCATGTTAAGAGTTTCAAAACTCACCGCAAGTAATTTTTGCTTGGTCGTTAGCATAAACCTTGACAACCTCACCCTAGAATAGGAAACAGGAAGGTTTCAAAACAGAACCAAACATATTAACACTACAAGTAATATTAGCAACTAGCACATAATTTTCCCAGAAAGAAATTTAACCATGTGGCAGATCTCATCAATCTAACAATACACTAACATCACATCTAGTTGATTTCAACATTTCATCATTCGAAGAAAAAAAATGCAGGTTGTATCTTATCTCAAACTGACAGGACTGTCTGGACATTCTGAATCTCAACAAATCTATACAAAAAGAAAGAAGAGTTTTGATATTATTTAATGGAAAATATCTAGTTATCTAGTAACCAATCAGAGATCTAAGATATCAGAAAAGAGAAATGATAATTAATCATTAAAAAACCTCATGTATGTCATTTCAAAAGGAATAAAAAATACATGGCCCCAGGATTCCCGTTAAGTGTTAGAAAAATAAGCATTATAGCATAAAGATCAGCACATTGCAAATTGATTACCTTTCTTTTTCTGTCGTCCAGGGGTTGTACTTCAATGACTAGTAAAGTGTCTACATCATCAGCAGTAACCAAATAGTTAGGTTGCCTTGCTCCTATGCCAATAAAAAATTAACCCAGACTTAGTTGTGACATCATGATATGAGTAACAAGGGCACAAACGATAAACTCATTTATTATGCATCACACAAGAAAAGAAACAGTACCTTCTATGAATTTTACAGAGCCATCATCTAAATGACGCACCCACTGCACACGCAAAAAAAGAATTGCAAAATTGAAAATCTGAACTATTAAAGATATGATGTGATAGAAAAGTACTTTTTATTCAAAATATGGATCAACAGGAACTATCAAGTGCACCTCAAAATTACAACTTGTGGTTCCATCAATGGAGAACCCACTTGCTTGAAGTTCTCGTCCAGGAAAAGCTTCACCCGTTATTCGAAGGCCTTCTATGCCTGGCAATGGATCATCCTCTGCAGCTGCATATTCACAAAATGGCAACCATTTTAGATTAAATGAAATGTTAAACAAACATGCTTATATGAACTTGACCCAATAGTAACTACCTTCAGAGAAAGAAGAACCAGGCTCCTCGGGAACAGTAGGAAGATAGGGATATGAAGGATTTGCTTCCTCAAGGCCAGATGCTAAATTAGGTGAGTCTCCTGAACCCCATTGAGCAGAAGTTTCTCGCACATGTTGGGCTTCAGCACCCACAGAACCATCCAAGACATCACTTCTACTAAGACCATTGAATGGTGGGTTTTGGCTCTGGGTATCGAAATCAAACTCAGCAGCATGAGAATCATGTTGAGATGCTTGAGCAGAAACGTCGTTCCTAAATTGGTTGCTGCAATCATAAACAAGTACGCTAGTTATGCCTAAATGAGTAAATATAAAATGAACAATTCACACTAACAAACGTAGTTTGCTCAACCTTCCACGCCAACAGTTCAAGTGTACCAAAAAGAATGAAACGGCAATATAGGTTATCCAAGAAACTGAAACAATTAAGAGATGGCACTTTCAAATTATTCTATCATCAAAAAATCAACACCATTGGCAAAACAAACTTCAGAAGTGTTCATGTCTGTTGTTTTTATCCAGCCTTTTTATGTTTTTACTTTGATATTTTGATTTTCCTTCATGGTTGCTTATCCTGAAGTCGTGAAAAACCAGCAAAATTACTGAACTGATGCTGGTTCTTGGCTCTGGCCTTCTTTATTTCTGTCTGTCTTTCTGTTAAGTCCCTTTTTTGCTTATTTGCCCCCTTCCGTTGCCACCAAATTTATATCAACAGAAAAAAATGACTAACTTAAGAATGCAAAATAGCACTGTTAAAGAGCAAAGGAAACTTAGGAAGGTAAACTGTTAAGCTCTTCAAGAATAGGCACTACCTGCTTGAGGTAGAGGTCCTTGCTCTGTAATCATGATCAATATTTCTTGCAGGAACCTCACTTGGAATTACTTGACGGTTTTTGTTCGCTAATACACTCCAATCACCTCTACCTTGAACAGGGGAAGACATTGGTGATTGTACATGAGGATATGATGTCTGGGGCACGATATCAAGACTGCTTTTGCTCTGGGGAAGTCAAGAGTTAGAGAAAGCATTTGTTGCAAGAGTAATCAGAAAAGAAGTATAGGGCTATAGCAAAGTCACCAATGCTTTTCCTACAGGATCGTTAGGTGACTGTGCAGGAAGACTGGTCTTATTTGCCAATCCAGTTTGCCATGGGGTAATCTGGTACTGTGACTCCTGAACTTTCTCCTGTATCATCCAAGTTTGGACAAAAGGTAACTTCAAAGTTATGTATGAAAAATAACAGCAGTAAGCTCTGCAAGCAGGACAAGCTCACTACTGACTACAGTATGCTAGCATTGTGGTTCTGGAAGTAAATGCATATTTACTCTAGCTCCATGTTGCTCACCTCGGAAATCATAAGTTGTTCCTGCAAATGCCTAAACAAAACCTACAGCACAAGGAACACACATTCAGCAAAAGGTTCGCTCAGATCCTGGTCACATCCAACTCAGTTAAGAACAAAAACAGAAGCAGCTTGATCGCAAGTTCTGAATTTTAAGCTCTGTTAAGTTGCTTTTCTCCATCAAAAGTTATTTCATGTTACTTAGTCACACTAATATTATTTCATTTTACCTTTTTGGCCCTTGTACTCCAAAAAATAAATTAGGTGCTAACTACTTAATGATGGTGCCCTGCCAAAACGTCAGGAAACAGGGCATACCTTCAAACTACTGACAATGGATTGAGCATCGAGGACAGGCGGTCGTAGGTTTTCATATTCAGACAGAAGAGGCACCAGAGAAGATACGAAAGTTGATCTTTCTTGATGTGCAGCCTATACAGTAATACGATAAAAAATCTGTATCATTTCAATTTCTTTAGTACTACAGTACTGCATCCAACAATGAACAACCAATAAGAAACTTATACAAAGAGTTTGTACAGAAGAATTGGCTTAAGATACGCAGAAAATCTAACATAGCAAAAGAAATGTACTCCAAAACATGAAATATCTTATGGTAAAATCTTATATCTCCAAACTGTTAAAATGTATTCCAACAGAACCAATTGGCAGTCTGCTTATAACCTTCAGTCAACTATGCTCGTCAAGTAAATGTTTCTAAATGGCATGTTCGAAGTCATAGCTATATCCAACTATTTAAAATACAACGTGAAACAATTACAACGGTTATAGAAAGGAATAGTACAGTTCTGTGCTGCATTTCCATGTCAAATTTGAGTTGATATATCCTAAGGCACAAGCTCAAGTAAGCATAACAAGCGTATTCATCAACTTAATGCAGGATCTAATCACATAAATGATTATACACGCATTTGGATCTTTTACAGAAAGATGTAAAACGATATGGATGAAAAGTTGCATAAGAAACATCAGCTTCATAGACTACAAATAACCAAATTAAATTTGAAATGGGTATGGGTATCAAAATTATCACCAATTTGAAATGATTTCAACTTGAGGATGCAAAGATAGAACATCTGGTAAGTGGTAACCGTTCAGAACAAGCATATAAGCCATGCATGTTCCAACAATAGAAAACTACCTGCAATGCATATGTTAGACGGACGTTTTCCTCGATAATATCTTGTCTATACGATAAAGCCTTTGATGCTGCGTCAACTAAGTCTTGTTGCTGTTGATCAAATGCCTAAAAAAGAAAGTTGTCTTAAAGATAATTCAGTATTACTCAATCCAAGGGACTACAGACTTCTTTACAAAGAAAATATCTTACCACGCGCATATAAGCTATGCGTTTTTCCAACATATATTTATCATTGAGTATTTTTGCTTCCTATCAGCAATAGTTTGCGGTCAGGTACAAGATAAAAAGGGAATAGACAGCAGGACTGAAGTGTATTTTATTTGCATGAAAGTAGTCACCTTCACTAAGTAATTATCAAGATGCTTTCTTAACTGTGCGATCTCTTCTTCGTGATCTTTGACCTTAACAGTAAGGTCCTGGGTAGAAACGATATTTGTCAGGAAAACTATGCCATATAATAAGTACATATGGTGTTGCAATGAAATCAAACTGACCTGCTTCCAGGATATGTTTGAGTTCATCTCGGAAACAGGCAATAATCCCTGTCCAGCTAAGTTGATTCTTGTATCATAGTCGCCCTCTTTTCTAGGCCTGCAGGGTAGGGGCTTTTTATTCTTTATCCAGTCCTGCTGCCAAAAGGCCTTTCCAGGACAGACTACTTAACGGACCACCAATTGTGCTTTGTTACCTGGCTGGAGAAACGGAACGAGACGACGGAGTGGAAAACTGTGACGTCCCACCATTGTCCACAGCAGCCGGCTCCCCTGAGGATCTTCTAAATGCTCCATTAGCCTGGCCGTTGTCAGCGTAGTGGTGTTTCCTTAGTTCATGCGCCTGAGGCTCTCCTCCACTTCCAAAATTCCCATTCTGATGAACGACAGAGGTGCTTTGGGGATTCATCGAAGAAGCGCTGTCGATAAACTTGGAACCGTCCATCTTATTCACGACAGAAGCGCGGGGCTCTTGACTCGCTCCGGCGAAAGAACCTTGGGAGGCAGCATCCTCTCTCTGAAACCAGATAAACAGAAAACTGAGTACATCAAAAACAATATGTGTTCCTCTAGCTGCAAACAGCACCATCGCTAGACATGCGTTCTGCTGCGCCCAGTAACGAGAAGGATACTTGTTAACTCACAATCATCTGCAGCTGCCGCATCAGCTCGTCCTTGCGGCGGTTGTTCTCTTCCAACTGAGATCAAATACGGTAAAACCGGAATCAGCTTTTTACACTGAGCAAACGACGTACCTGCCAGCTTGTTATAAACTGTTTTCTTAACTACGAAAAAAGGGGCTCACAATAAGAAAGACGAATTCAGACAAAATTTACTACTCGTAGTACGTATGTACTAAGAGAGTGTCTACATATTACTGTTAGTGAATTTGGAAGCTCGTACGGTAGAGAACAAGACACGGACGGCCTCGCCGCCGATTTGGCCCTTTCTACCTCGTAGGGTGGGCGATTCAGCGCCGTGGAACAGCTACTGTGGGGGATCGCGGCAGTATGTATAAGCGATGTAATTCCAAGTTCCAACAGACGGACAGGGAGGAAGGGCCTGAAGGAGGGGTGGCTCACCTGGTCGCGGATGGTGCCCTCGGCGCGCTCGACGGCGCGTATGGCGGCGACGGAGGGGTCGTCGGCGGAGAGGGAGGCCGCGGCGAGCCTGCCGGCGAGGTGGTCCATGCGGCGAGGCCGGAGCTGGAACGGGAGCGTAGGGTTCGGGGCGGGGACTGGGGGAGGAGACTGACTGGAGTAGAAGTCTCTGCCGTGCCGCGGAGAGCAGCCCGTGCCAGTAGGAATCGGAAAAGAATTGCAAGGGAGGAACCGTGGAATTGGTCGGGGGTCACGCGGTTGGGGATGGAAATGAAGGCGACGGGTAGGTAGGACGGGCCAGCGCGGGCCGCCACCGCCACGCCCCATGGGGCACCAAATTATGAATCGAATTGAATGCATCCGATTCGATTTGAATCGCACTCACTCGCTAGCGCCAGGTTGTTCTTTCTCTAAAGCTTTTCATTTTGATCAGCTCTTTGTATTATCGTTTGATGTACACCTTTTCTCATCTCTACGGTATCAAATTGATATTATTAGAACAATCATGATAATATAGTATTGTACTATCATATTAAATCGTATCTAGTGGTGACTAAATCAACCAAATATGCGGAGTGATTTGAAATGATGGGAATGTGTTGTTGAACTATGATGTTCAAGTTTATTTATATTTTCGAAGTATTGTTATCAGCATTATATTTGATTGATTTATATTGCCAACATTAGGCGTAATCTCACCGTCTCAACAAAAAAGATCATCGCAACACTCTCTTTATCCCTCGAGCCAAACACACATATGGCTATGGCCGACCACTTGTTGCCTTTCCAGCCAAACACAAAATTGGCTCATCTAACCCACTCAACCAAATAGCACAAAATATGGCTATCCCTAGATGGGCCTCTAAAGCAAACAGATCCTAGTAGACACATACATTCTAGAACCCTCGATTAAGACTTCTAAAGATACTCAAATAAACAAAAATAAGCCTATAAGACACTATATAGTGCACCTAAGTGGTACAAATTAGTATGTATGACGCCAAATTTTCACATTTTTCTTAGACTTAGCGTGAATCTAGTTTACCATACTAAACGTTTGAAAATAGCATAATATTCACTTGATTTTGTGATGGTACATTTGCACAACAATGAACTTTGGGTATGATGCTACATATACAATTGTACGGCTAATATTTTTGGATGCAACACAAACAAATATTACTTGAGATTGTATGTAAAGACTATAAATTTCAAGAGACTCATTAAGATTTACTAATAATTAAATATAATTGATCAAAACTATTTAGTGTAAATGTAGGCGAGAGATTTTGTTGGTTTTTCTTGTCCCACCAAAATAATAGTAAGCACAAGAAACATCAAAGGACAGCATAGTAATTTAAGTGCCTGGACGTCTAATTTCCACCAAAGAAAATAGTCGAAACAGAAAACAGTTAATGTCTCTTTTAACCTACAAACAACATAACTAGTGAGGCTTTGTGGGATGTCCCACCAGCTGCCCAACAATCTCACCAATTCAGTATAATTCATTATGAGGTGACAAGTAGTTATTGATTCATTACATAACAACAATGATTCATTACACAACGTAGCATTGATCCAATGATTCATTTGTTGGAATTATGCCCTAGAGGCAATAATAAAGATGTTATTATTATAATTCTTGTTCATGATAAAGTTTATATTCCATGCTAGAATTGTATTAAGCGGAAACTTTAATACTTGTGTGGTTTGTGAACAACACCGTGTCCCTAGTACGCCTCTATGGACTAGCTCATTGATTAATGATGGTTAAGGTTTCCTAACCATAGACATGAGTTGTCGATTGACAATGAGATCATATCATTGGGAGAATGATATGATGGACAGACCCAAACTAAGCGGAGCAATTAGATCGTGTCGTCGTGTTCATCTTTGCGAAACTTTTCCTATGTTAAATATTGTATTCCTTAGACCATGAGATAATGCAACTCCCTGGTATCGGATGAAAGCTTTGAGGTCATCAAACGTCATCCTATGAGAGGGTGATCATAAAGGTGTCTCTCAGGTGATCGGAAAGTACCTGTTGGGTTGTATGTATCGAGATGGGATTTGTCCCTCCCAAGTCGGAGAGATATACTTCGGGCCCACTCGGTAATCGATATCAACACCGCTTGCAAGCATGTGGTTAAGGAGTTAATCACAAAGTGATATCGGATTACGAAACGAGTAAAGTACTTGTTGTGAACGAGATTGAACTAGGTATGACGATACCGACGATCAAATCTCGGGTAAGTAAAATATCGCGAGACGAAGGGAATATATATATGGGATTGAATGAATCCTGGCATCATGGTTCATCCGATATGATCATCGATGAATGTGTGGGAGTCAATATGGGTTTCCAGACCCCGCTGTTGATTATTGATATAAGATCATGCCTGCATATTCTCGAACCCGAAGGGTCACACACTTAACGTGTCTCGACGCTAGGATAGATTGGATAATTGGTTTATGAGTTTTTGTTCGGAGTCTCGGATGGGATCCAAGACATACGAGAGGTTCCAAAATGGTACAGAGAATAAGATTCATATAGGGCAATGCAGTTTTTGGAGTTCGGAATTGTTCCGGATTAATCGGTATTGTACCGGAAGCTTCTAGAACCTTCCGGAGTGGGACCAACGTGGCCCCACTTGCCGGGAGGGGGCATGGGCCTATGAGGGAGCGCCCTGGCCGCATCGGGCCAGGGGCACAAGGCCCCATAGGGCCCAGCCGGCCAAACCTAGGGCAAACCCTAGGGGAGCTTCTAGAAGGGAGGGGGAAACTTGCCCCCCACTCCTCCCTCCTTGGCCGCCGGCCTAGGGCTTAGGGGAGGGGCTAGGGCTGGCGCCCACCCCTCTATGTAAAGAGGGATGGGGGCGCACCCTCCCCCTAAACCTCCTCCTCAACCCTAGCCGCCCTGCTGCCCCTCCTCTCTCTCTTCCTCCCGACTGCGCGTAGGCGAAGTCCTGCCGCAGAAACTCTCCACCGCTTGCACCGCACTGTCGCGTTGTAGATCCAATCCATCTCTCCACCCCACTTGCTGGACCGAGGAAGGAGGAGACGTCGAGGTGCCGCACGTGTGCATCTCTTGGAGGCATCGCCACTTGTGGTGCTAGATCGGATCGGATCGCGAGGAGGAGAAGCGAGTACGACTACATCACCCACGTTCCGTCGAACGTTCCGCTGTGCGAATCTTCAAGGGTATGAAGATATCATCTATTCCCTCTTGTTGTTTGCATCTCCTAGATTAGATCTTGGCTTTCCCCGTTCACATTCGTAGAAAATTTTGATTTACTATGCTGCAAAACCCTTCAGTGGTATCAGAGCTAGATCTATGCGTAGATGTGTTTCACGAGTAGAACGCAACATGGTTGTTGCGGGCGTTGATGTTTTCTGTTGCAAGCCTCTTGTTTGTGTACTTTTTATAACGCGGGATAGTGAGATCGAATTGGTCCAGGCCAACCTTACGCGACATCGTTCGCGAGACCGGCTCCGCACTTGACGTGTGGTTTGTTCCACACATGCGGCTGGTGGATGCCAGTTTCTCTCACTATAGTTATCATGGGTTTTACACCGGAGTTTGGCAACCATAATATCACCGTTGTGGCTTTCCGTAGGTAAGAATCGTTCTTAGCTTGCTACTCCCATAAGCCACGTAAAACATGCAACAACAAAGTAGAGGCGTCTAACTTGTTTTTGCAGAGAGTGTTTTCTGTGATATGGTATGGCCCAAGATGTGATGTGTATGTTATATGCAATGATCATGTTTTGTAATGTTTCACGACTTGCATGTCGATGAGTACACAACCGGCAGGAGCCATATGGTTGTCTTTATAATTGTGTATGACATGTGTGTCAACTTCTTATACGCCATGTAATAGTTTCACTTTATCGCTAAGTAGTTAGCAATAGTTGTAGTTGCTATTCGTGGTGGAGGCAATCATGGTGGAGCGATGGAGATCATGTCGGCACGCACAAGATGGAGATCATTGCGCGAAGATTGGCTATACCATGTCACATAAAGTTATATGCATGTGATGTTTATCCTTTTATGTATCTTATTATGCTTAGATCGCGACGGTAGCATTATAAGATGATTCCTCACTTAAAGATCAAGATAAACTGTGTTCTCCCCATGTATGCACCGTTGCGAAAGTTCGTCGTGTTCAAGCATCACGTGATGATCGGGTGCTATAAACTCTATGTTCACATACAACGGGTGCAAGCCAGTTTTGCACACGCGGAAATACTTGGGTTTGACTTGACGAGCCTAGCATGTACAGACATGGCCTCGGAACACAAGAACCGAAAGGTTAAGCATGAGTCATATGAATGATATGGTCGACACTTCGTTGTCCACCATTGAAACCACATCTCTTCTCGTGAAGATCGGATTAGGTGTGGTGAATTTGGATCATGTTCACTATACAACTTGAGGGATGTTGAATTTAGTGGGAGTTCATCTAGTAATTTGATTAAAGTTGAACTAGTTATCATGAACATAGTCTAATTTGTACTTGCAAATATTGTAGATCAAATGGCTAAGTCCAACTTCAACGTTTTTGCTGAGAAAGAAAAGCTTAGAAACAATGGGTCTAACTTCACCAACTGGTTTCGCAATCTGAGAATCATTCTCGCTGGCGGACAAAAGGACTATGTCCTTGAAGATGCGCTAGGTGACGCCCCTGCTGTAAATGCGCCGGCTGATGAGAAAGCTGTTTATCAGCCGCGCAAAGATGATTATGGTGTGATTAAGAGCACCATGTTGTTTGCTATGGAATCGGACCTTCAAAATCGTTTTGAAGATTACCCCGGGCCCTATGAGATCCTCGAGGAACTGAAAACTATGTTCCAGACGCATGCCCGTTTTGAGAGATATGAGATCTCTGAGAAATTCTTTAACTGCAAGATGGAGGGAGGGAGTTCCGTTAGTGAGCACGCCATAAAGATGTCGGGCTACACTCAACGCCTTGAGCAACTGGACTGCAAGATTCCAGAGGAGCTCAAGATTGACAAGGTTCTGCAATCACTCCCTCCTAGCTACAAAAGTTTTGTAGTTACTCACAATTAGATTGGTTCCACTAATATGATCACTGAGCTCTTCGCTAAGCTAAAAGTTGCGGAGGTGGATATCAAGAAAGATAATCATGTGTTGATGGTCAACAAGCCCCCCAGCTTTAAGAAAGGTAAGGGTGCAAAGAAGCCCTTCAAGAAAGGTAGCGGCAAGCGCGTTGCCCCTGCTGAGAAGAAGCTCAAGTCTGGACCTAAGCCGGACACTGAGTGCTTATATTGCAAGGACAAGGGTCACTGGAAGCGCAACTGTCTGAAGTACTTAGCGGACAAGAAGGCTGGCACCATCAAAGGTATATTTGATATACATGTTATTGATGTTTTCCTTACTAGCCCTCGTTGTAGTGCCTGGGTATTTGATACTGGTTCAGTTGCTAATATTTGTAACTCGAAATAGGAGCTACGGAATAGACGGCGGCTTGCGAGGGATAAGGTGACGATGCGCGTTGGCAATGGATCAAGAGTTGATGTGATGGCCGTCGGCACGCTCTCCTTAGTTTTTCCTTCAGGATTAGTTTTAAACCTCAATAAGTGTTATTATGTGCCTGCGTTGAGCATGAACATCATATCTGGATCATGTTTATTGCAAGACGGTTATTCATTTAAATCTGAGAATAATGGTTGTTCTATTTATATGAGTAACATCTTTTATGGTCATGCACCTGTTGTGAATGGTTTATTTCTTCTGAATCTCGAAAGGGATGAAACACACATCCATAACATTGAGGCTAAGAGATGCAAAGTAGATAGTGATAATACTACTTATTTATGGCACTGTCGTCTAGGTCATATTGGTGTAAAGCGCATGAAGAAACTCCATTCTGATGGACTTTTGGAGTCTCTTAATTTTGAATCATTTGACACATGCGAACCATGCTTCATGGGCAAGATGATCAAAACCCCGTTCTCCGGAATAATGGAGCGAGCAACGGACTTGTTGGAAATCATACATAGCGATGTATGCGAACCGATGAGTTTATAATAAAGATGATTCATTTGTTGGAATTATGCCCTAGAGGCAATAATAAAGATGTTATTATTATAATTCTTGTTCATGATAAAGTTTATATTCCATGCTAGAATTGTATTAAGCGGAAACTTTAATACTTGTGTGGTTTGTGAACAACACCGTGTCCCTAGTACGCCTCTATGGACTAGCTCATTGATTAATGATGGTTAAGGTTTCCTAACCATAGATATGAGTTATCGATTGATAATGAGATCATATCATTGGGAGAATGATATGATGGACAGACCCAAACTAAGCGGAGCAATTAGATCGTGTCGTCGTGTTCATCTTTGTGAAGCTTTTCCTATGTCAAATATTGTATTCCTTAGACCATGAGATAATGCAAATCCCTGGTATCGGATGAAAGCTTTGAGGTCACCAAACGTCATCCTATGAGAGGGTGATCATAAAGGTGTCTCTCAGGTGATCGGAAAGTACATATTGGGTTGTATGTATCGAGATGGGATTTGTCCCTCCCAAGTCGGAGAGATATACTTCGGGCCCACTCGGTAATCGATATCAACACCGCTTGCAAGCATGTGGTTAAGGAGTTAATCACAAAGTGATATTGGATTACGAAACGAGTAAAGTACTTGCTGTGAACGAGATTGAACTAGGTATGACGGTACCGACGATCAAATCTCGGGTAAGTAAAATATCGCGAGACGAAGGGAATATATATATGGGATTGAATGAATCCTGGCATCATGGTTCATCCGATATGATCATCGATGAATGTGTGGGAGTCAATATGGGTTTCCAGACCCCGCTGTTGATTATTGATATAAGATCATGTCTGCATATTCTCGAACCCGAAGGGTCACACACTTAACGTGTCTCGACGCTAGGATAGATTGGATAATTGGTTTATGAGTTTTTGTTCGGAGTCTCGGATGGGATCCAAGACATCACGAGAGGTTCTGGAATGGTTCGGAGAATAAGATTCATATAAGGCAATGCAGTTTTTGGAGTTCGGAATTGTTCCGGATTAATCGGTATTGTACCGGAAGCTTCTAGAACCTTCCGGAGTGGGACCAACGTGGCCCCACTTGCCGGGAGGGGCATGGGCCTATGAGGGAGTGCCCTGGCCGCACTAGGCCAGGGGAACAAGGCCCCATAGGGCCCAGCCGGCCAAACCTAGGGCAAACCCTAGGGGAGCTTCTAGAAGGGAGGGGGAAACTTGCCCCCACTCCTCCCTCCTTGGCCGCCGGTCTAGGGCTTGGGGGAGGGGCTAGGGCTGGCGCCCACCCCTCTATATAAAGATGGCTGGGGGCGCACCCTCCCCCTACACCTCCTCCTCAACCCTAGCCGCCCTGCTGTCCCTCCTCTCTCTCCCTCCCGACTGCGCGTAGGCGAAGCCCTGCCGCAGAAACTCTCCACCGCTTGCACCGCACCGTCGCGTTGTAGATCCAATCCATCTCTCCACCCCACTTGCTGGACCGAGGAAGGAGGAGACGTCGAGGTGCCGCACGTGTGCATCTCTTGGAGGCATCGCCACTTGTGGTGCTAGATCGGATCGGATCGCGAGGAGGAGAAGCGAGTACGACTACATCACCCACGTTCCGTCGAACGTTCCGCTGTGCGGATCTTCAAGGGTATGAAGATCTCATCTATTCCCCCTCGTTGTTTGCATCTCCTAGATTAGATCTTGGCTTTCCCCGTTCGCATCCGTAGAAACTTTTGATTTACTATGCTGCGAAACCCTTCATCATTTACATGGTAAATGTTATCAATAGAAGCATATTTAGACTACGACTACTAGTTAGCAGCCTACAAAGAACCAAAGTGCGGCAATTAAACTTCTAACAAAGGAGCATGCCTCAAGATCATGTATGATCTTACTCTAGCTCCATATGTAGGCCTTGCTTCATATGTCTGGAAAACACAAACTAAAACTCAGTCAGTGTTGTTATTGGAAAATCAATACAACTAGAATACTAATTTCGTTGGTTAGATAAAAAAAGAATTTTTATAGGTGATTTGGGAGTGTTGGCTTCTATTATGCTTCAAATGAGTACTGAGTAACTTTTTAAATTGTGTACTCTAAAACCCATAGTAACAATATCTTTGTGTGCCTTCTATCAAGTTTTGCATACGTCTGATTTCTAATGAGTTAATTTCCTCTAAGGACTTGATTTCTAATCATTTAACCAGAATTTACGATATCATGTATTTTACGGTCTTACAGTATCAGAAAATAAGTCCTAAAAACTTTGATATTATTTATGTGAAGGATTGGCTTACTTACATATGCAAATATGAATGCACAGTGGGTAAAATATTTGGCATCATTTACTACTTAAGTTACATGATGGCTTATTATCTATTTGATTCTCAATAACAAATGATGGCATTGCAGATAAAATCTGATTCGGCAAAATATGTTTGGTAAGCTACGAAGTTCAAGCCCATCGGAGATAAAGTCTGATTCGGCAAAATGTATTTGGTAAGACACAAAGTTCAAGGTCGTGGTAGATAAAGTCTTAGTGTAACTTTGTGTAATATTTTAGGAGATAAATTCTCGTGGTTTACCTTGTATTATATTAATTTAGTGGTTGGATTGTATTTCATCAAGGAAAAACATGAACAAGAAGAGAAATATATATTCATTAGTTACCTAAAATTATGGATTGGTGTTGAAAAACTCATCATTATTATCTAAATTTTTGGCTAATAATGTAAGATCAATTATTACCCAAAAATAACAGAGAGTCTGCCAAGAGCAAGTTGAATTGGAAATTTCGGTGGAGATTCGTGAAATTGGTTGAAATTGACGAGGTAGGGGTGGAACTCCAAGACGACATGTAGGTAAGATAGGCCAGCGTGGGCTTCCACCACCATGCATTGGGGATGAAAGTATGAGTTAAGGTGAATGCATTCAGTTGTTCTTTGTCTAACGGTTCTCAATTTGAAACGAACTTACTAACATCCGGTTGTTCTTTGTCTAATGGTTCTCATTTTGATTAGCTCATAATATATGTGCAAGTAGGGATGGTGTGTTAGCTCACTTTTGTAGGTTATATTCATCGCTTGTTTGATCGAGATTTTTCTTATATGTGATACAAGATTGATAATCTCATGTTGTATTAGTTAAATAATCATGAAAATATGCTTTCATACTGTATCCATCTAGTATCATAGATGTGGTCGGAATATTTTATTGAACTACGATGTTTGAATATGTTATCGAAGTTTAGTTTAATTTTGAATTATTATTGTCAATATTATATCTGATTGATTTATGTTACCAACATTACATGTTACTTGTGTAATCTTGACACCTTGACAAAGAGGTCACCCCAATATTGGACATCCCTCAAACCAAACACACATATGGGTATCATCAACCACTTCTTATCCTTCTAACCATACACAAAATTGGCTCATCCAACCCACTGAACCACATATAAGAAGTTTCTAGATGGGCGGTTTGCGATACCCACAACCAATCCATCATATTCCCCAAAGCAAACACATCCTTAGTAGTCACATACGTTACAGATACCTCACGGTTCTTGAAGATATTAAACTGGCAAAAGGAAACTTATAAAGACACCATGGTTCACCTAAGTGGTACAAATTGGCATGTACGATGTCAAATTTTATATGATTTTCTTAGATTTAGGGTAAATCCAGTTTACCATACTGAAAGTTTTAAAATGGCATAATATTCCATTGGACTTTTGTAACATTGTATTTACACAACAATGAACTCTGAGTATGATGCTACCGGACCGGTACACTTGTATGGTTATTAATATATTTTGATACAACACAAACAAATACTACATTAGATTATGTGTAAATAGTATAATTTTTGGAAGACTTTGTCAGGTTTAGTAATAGTTAAATGTGAATAAGTAGAAATGTTTAGTGTAAAATATAAATAGTCGAAAGTCATTTGTATTCATTTGTATCGTCCTACCAAAACATAATATTAGGGACAAGATACATCAAAATCGTTGTTGTTGACAACGTTTAGTAATATGCATATGTCCCTCGACTTTGTAATAAGCCTGCTAATGAGCTAGCTAGCGACTTTGGATGCTAGGGTAGATCATGATGAACACTGCGTGTGGGTGATAAACTACCCTGACTCTGTAACCCGTCTGGTGACCGGCGATTTAGCCATGTCTTAATGGAATACTAATGTTCCATGTCAAAACAAAACAAGTAGCTAGTCATTGGTTCATTACATAACAACTTGATTCATTACACCTACACATCATAACATGGATTTAATGATTCATTACATAGTAAATGTTGAGAACATAAGCATATCTTTAGACTACGCCTAACCACAATGTTTACACCATAGCGCTATTGCATGAACTTGCTCCTCGCCTTCACTCTCTAGACCCATGTCTCCCTCGTTTGTGCACCTTGTGAACTTGCATGTTCTTATGCCTCCTTCGTCCCTTGTTGTGTGTCACATGTCTCCACGTGCTCTCTCCCACATCTGACCACTATTGTCTCCTCTAGTTCTAAGCATCTCCCTTCCCTTCTTCCTCATTGTGGCTCGATAAGCAGGTTAGTTACCGTTGCATCTAGCAATAGTGTCCCGTGTGTGCTCTCCTCTAATCTCGGAGGAGATCCAGTGTTACCCTTGGTGAGCCTGTGGTGGAGGTGTTGGAGGTCGTGACAACCAGGCAATCACTCCCCCTCCCCCCCCCTTTATTTCCGCTCCTTATCCCACCATGGTCTCCTTGGTTCGAATGGTTTAATAACGTGTGGAAACAAACATGAGATTGCAATGTACCTCACACGCGCTTGATTCATGTATGATTGAATTTGTACCAAAATAAGATCCATGTAGATGGAAGATTTTTCTTTTAGATTATGGTGCAAAGCAATCTTTAGAAAAAATTCTACGAACTTCAGTCCTAAAAATCAAACAAACCACAAATATAAATTTCCTACATATGTTCTCCGTGCGTGTTATTGAAATAATAATTTCTATAGATTTCAGTCCTAAAATCAAACAAACCACAAATATAAATTCCCTAAAGGTTACAACCCTTCGTATTATCTACAAAATCATTTAGAATCAAAGAGACTGACCCTGACACCCCCCTAGCTTGATGGCATTGGAACGTTTATTTCAAAAAAACAAGAATAAGTATGTCCTAACTAATGTAAATATTTGTGAATAATTGCTCAAACCCAACTTCATGAAAAAATGTGATGAAATCACCGTGTGTCGCGCGTCCAGGCCAATCAAATCAACAACAAGAGAAATGTTGGGACCTAGCGAAAACCAGTCTAGAGTTCCGTACTCATCGCCGGCGACGTCCGCTCCACCTCCGGTGTCCCTAGGGCCTTGGAGGTGTGGCGGACCACAACCTCTCGCTAGCGGGAGATTATTTATTCTTTGTTTAACTTATTTTTAGTGTCTTCTTCGGGACGTTGAGGCGATGGTTACGTCCTGAAGTCGGATTAAGGTTCTTCCCGCTCTATCCTCACTCCGATGGTGTATCTACCACCGATGGAGAGCTCGTGGAGTCGTTTGTCTGGTGGATCTTCTAAGATTTGGTCTGTTTTCGTATTTGTTGGTTTGTTTTCAACTCGGTCTCTTTCAATCTACGATTTTCATCATTGTCCATAGTTGATGCCCTGGTGTACTAGTCCTGTGTGGTCTTAGCACGACGACTTCCCGTCTGTCTACTATAACAAGCTCTTCTACGACTAGTTTTGCCTGGATCCTGTGATGAAGGGATGAGGATGGCGGCGCGTCTTCGGCTCGCGCTAGTGTATTTAGTCGTCGCTAGGTGATCCATTGACATATTTATAATCTTTACTATTAATTTCAAAGGCGTGGTGAATGCCTGGTGTCACACATGCAAAAATTACATAAAAATGCCACTCCGCAGATTCCCTCTCCTCTTATCTCTTTTATCACGTGCAAAACTGTGTTACCTAAAATAAACGTCCATATTTGTCTCAACAGCCAACAGAAAAACTCCACGTAAAGCTCTCGTGTCTCAACAAACTCCATCTGCTATGTCCTTTGTCTTCATCAAGCTAGGAGTAACAGTCGACTAGATTACCGCTACAAACAACTCCCGCTAGACGTAGCAATTCAAATCGCGACGTCAACGTCGGCGAAAAGATCTGTAGTAGCGGCGGCAAGAAAGAGAGGGCCGCGGGAATGCGCCACGATGAGCCGGTCCAGGTTGGGGTGGCCACCCTGCGTGCGGCATCGAGCAGCACCATTGTATCTGTCTCCATCCTCCGGCAAGTCGTGCGGGAAGAGATTTTCTGGAACGAGCGTTGAAGCCCGCCATAGCCTAACCTCCGCGTGCTTCCACGACACCATGCAGCGGCGAGGCCGGGATTAAGTGTTGGCTTGGGCATGCAATTGATGGGGACTTGCGGAGTTGGTGGAGGGCGGGGCGGTTGGGCGGCGGAGGAGGCTTGCGGAGTTGGTGGAGGGCGGGGCGGCTCGGCGCCGAAGGGAGGGGCGGCTGGCAGCCGGAACCCATGGCGTCCAGTCGTGGGAGAGGAGTCGGCGGGGCATGTCCATCCAAGGCTGTGCCAGAGCAGAGGGCCAAGGAGAGGGGAGGCGTGAGAGAGCAGTAGCGGGGCAAGGCCATGCGTGGCCGTGGGAGGAAGACGGTGAGGATTGGGGATTTTTTGGAGAGCCCGACAGTTCCCGAGCGCCATATGACCTCATCCATAGCGATTGCTTTTTTTAAGCTGTCTGATTGCTTTTGCTGGTATAAACAGACAAGATTCCTTTTTTATTGCTAGGTAGGAGTAGTAGTCAAATATGGATGCTTATTCGGTAGTTTCTAGAAATATTTCTGAAGCTCAGCTTTCTTTGCGAATAGCTGCAATCCGCAACAGGGAGAGAGAGGACTGTAGTACAGAAGGGAATTATCTCGCATCAACCAATTTTATTGTACTTCCTCCGATTTATATTAGTTGCTTAAAATTATCTAGATTTAGTTAAATCTAGACACTATTTAATATATAGGTTCATCCAAATTTTGACAAATTCAAGTCAACTAATATGGATCCAAGCGTAACATGTATCTTTCTATGATAGATCAGAGACAAACTTATGGATATAGCAGACCAAGACACGATGATCTTGGACGTGAACATGAGTTTGGCACAATCAAAAGAGGTGAATTTAGAAAGTTGTTTTTACTTTCTATGCATATGCTATATTACTATATTTGAGTAACAGTAAATATTTATTCCACATTTCTAGATCATGGGTGAGACAGAGACCGATATTGCAGATGCTATGAAAGGACCCATCGTTAGCCGTCGATGCGATGTTGCTGGAAGATACAAAGGAGGTGATTGTATTTTTTTTAAAGTGTGTTTCCATAGCACAGTTTTATAATTTATTCTATATAAATGTTAGACTTTTGTAGGTCATGAATGATACAGAAGTAGATAAAGCGACGGTCAATTCACAATAAACCAAAGAAAGCAAACGCGAAGGTTATCCTGAAAGGTACATAGTTGTGCTCCGATGATCGTCCTCTCATTTTTGTTGGATTATTTTTATCTAATTAGTAATGTACACTTATATATTGTGGTAGACTATGTTTGTACCACTGAAAATTTTGTTGCCATCGAAGCAATCATGTCCGCACCTAGAAATACCAAGTTTATGGACATTGGTGATTCACTACTATCTAATGACGATTTAAAATGTCTTAATAGCGATGATGGATTCTTGCCCGATGACGTAAGTCAACAAAACCACTATTGTCTTGAACTTGAATGTATTTTATTTACCTGTATTTTATTTGTCCAATTACAGGAGGTAAATGCGTACATATATTGTATGCGTGCATGTGATCATCTTCTTGACAGCGCGGGTGGTAAGGTATATATGGACAAAACATTCATCTCCAATCAGCTAAAAAAGGACATTAAAGTACATCGCCACATCATAGAGCAGACAAATATTTATCTAAAGCATGACATGGTCAGTACTAACTCCTACATATCTATATCGTCCATTATATTTTTAGCATGTCTATTTGTGAGACTTAGGCAACAAATTATTTTAGGTCTTCCTTCGAGTAAACATCAGTAAGGCCCATTGGTATTTAGCAGTCATCAATGCAAAGAAACGTTTGATACAAGTATTGGAATCAATCGGTGTTGGAATGAGTAGAAGTGGCCTCACTAACATGGTAAGTAAGTTAACTGTGGTCTCCTATTGACATTCTTTTTCCCGTAAGGCCTATTACTATTTTCTCGTATAACAGCTGCAAGGACTTGAGAAGCACCTAAAGATTGCGTCCAAAAGAAAGGGGTTTGACAAGGGTGAAAAGTGGCAGGATTTGGATGTCACAACATGAGCAATAGAAGAGCATATCCAAAAATGACTGCAGACGGATGGGTATGTTGAACAACCATCAAATTTAATGTGAAAAGTATATTGATCCACAAAGTTGTATGTTTAATATCCAACAAATCGTTGATCATTTATACTAGAAGATGCATATAGATACTATACGATAAACCTTGCTTCATGATTGTTCAAAAAGTTTCTTTAAATTGATCTAGATTGATGCAATAGCAATATAACATTTTGTAATATTATAGTGCATCGTGCGGGTTATTCATGTTAAACTTTATGGAATATTGGACAGGAGACATGCTTTTAAACAATGTCACTCAGGTACTATTTTTATTGGGACACCATTAGTACTATGTTGCATCTTAAAATATTATTTTACAAGTGTAATTTTCTACTACTTTGTAGGAGTACATGAGAGCATTCCGAAAAAAATTAATTGTCATATTGCATGATTCAGAACTGAATAAGATAAGAGGCAGTCCGATATACGATCAGTCTAAGATGCCGAGTCCTGAGGGGAAACATCCACAAGATATAGCCAAAGAAAACAATCCCATTCCAGCATGCATCATGCTCACAAAACCACATGTGTTTGTTGACGAGATCTGCAAATACATCATGTCCATCGATGATGCAAAGTGTTTGGAGTAAGCCTCATGTTAACATAAGTAAGTACATATTTTTATGATATCATTATTATGATCGATGGTGCGAAGCTTCAAACCTTTTCCGCTTGGATTAACTCTAAAGCAAATTCAGGATATACTTAGGATGGAGCAACCTATGGATAAGGATTGTTTCAACATGGTTGTTCGTATAGTGGCATGTGATGAGATACAAATGTTCATAGAGCCTCATGTGCACAACATGGACTTAAGATTTTGTGTAAGTTCTTACAATCACCCATATTTATTATTATTATAATGGTTTCAATCTTTTTTATCTTAGTCGGCGATGATCGATGGTACACGACATCCAAAATGGCGTAAAAAGCCAAATGTTAAGGAGTTAGCAACATTGTTTCATAGTTGGCATGGGATAGACCATGATATCTCGTCGTGCAACATGGTAAGTTAGATCTCTTACCCATTCTTGACATGATTTATGTGTTTTAATGGTCATCATTTCCAAATTTTGTTGCCACATGCATCCCTTGGTGACTTCATCTTGTTCACCATTGACAAGCATAAACATTGTGTATCTATCTTAGACCCCTTTTCTGAACCTCTCTTGGAAGAGAGGTACCAATTAAAATTACAAAGGTGCTCATTCTATCTAAATGAAGCTCTTGAAATAGCGTAACCTTGCTGGAATTCTGATATATATTTTTGGTCACGTAAATACCCTCATAGTATTCCAATACCAACAAGCTCTGATAGGTAACTTTATTTGGTTCTCATTACAAGTAGTTTATTTTATAATTACAATCCTAACGATCAAGATAATGAAATCCATTCATTTACAGGAATTTATCGGGTTACTTAGTTTTTATTTTATGCTCTCATGGGATGGCAAAAGATTTGTTCATCCAATTTGCACCATGAGTATTCTATGTTCACAGTTATTAGATTTTTATGTGAAAACTCCACGCTAACAGAATAGATTGCTTATGCAGGATGGCTATGGGTTGAGGAAAAAGTTTTTAATACACTTGCTCAAGTACCACACAAATGAAGTCGAGGACAACATTCCTGATGTTATACGAGGATATCTTTTGTTGGTTCTTGCATTTTATACACATCACATTGAACTATGTGAAGTAAATCTTTAAATGTTTTTAAATATTATATGGTTATTTTTTCAATGTTTATATATATATATATATATATATATATATATATACAAACCCTATTCAGCATCCAGGGTGCAGAATAGTTATTTTGCACCCAACATATTTTTATGTTGTTAGATTAAAAAAATTATGTTTTGTATACGAATAATTATGTTCATATATTCACCACAACAAAAAAAATTGACACAAAAATAAACTTTATGAGTCATTATAGTGTAAAAAACACCAAAAATATGTATTTTACGTCAAATTTTTTTATGGCATGTAAACAAAAAAATTATGTCATTTCTAAATTTTATTATGTTCTTCTCGACTTACGAAATAATACAAAATTTTCGTGACGTAAAAATAATATACAGTTCTAAAGATAGAGGGTGGGTGTAGAATAAGTATTCTACACCCTGGGTGTCAAATAGCGCCATTCAGCATCCAGGGTGCAGAATAGTTATATATATATATATATATATATATATATATATATATATATATATATATATACGTGCATTGTTTACACACGTAACATGTGTTATACTAGACATACGCTAAGGAGCCGTGGCAACGCACGGACATTCCACTAGTTTTTATTACTTTTAGACCTCTTTATACTACTGTTTTTATACTATTGTTAATAATTATTAATAGATTGGTGGAATTTCAGAAAAAATGTTAGAATCGTCGGTGCCCACAACCAGAGTCAGAATGAGTCATCCGACTCTGCACAAAATAGTATAGCTCCTTTATCTCAGTATATGGATCGATCTTGTCCATAACTCATGCGGGCTTTGGATTGAAGGTTACTCATCTATTCTTCTCAATCACCAATGATTAAGGTTCTTCTATGAGCTGGAAATAAAGGCTTCTAGAGCATAATGTTGCATGGCTTTCATGGAAACGTGAAGCCTACGCCATACCAAAATATAGCTTGCTACCATCTCCTTCAGTAGACCCTCATCCTACTAGCTTTAGTCATGCAGCGTCCCTTCAAAGCTGCACGAGCGAGCTTTGATCTGTAGCAATGGAGTGGTAGGCATAGCGAAGGAAACGATCCTTCATGCTTCATGGGCAATTGGGCCAATATGTTGGAAATCTCGCCAGAAGGTCATCACCTGCCTTCCAATAATCAACACGTAGCGCTTCAGTTTTAGAAAAACATTTGCAACCCGCGGCTCAAATCTCTGTCACTGGGATCTAGACATGCCCTCTCTTGTACAATGTCATTTTCCCCCCTCTTCTATGTGAAACGGCAGTGCTCTTGTCAGTTGCTCAAAAACAATAATGACTATATGTAATCAGGAATTTACTGTGTCGATTTGTCGTGAGCTTGCCTACGGCAAACAGTTTACCGTGAGTTTCACCCCTTTTTCCATGTGCATGGAGCACACGACAGATCGCTGGATTCATGTAGTGAATCTCTGCCAGACTGCCACTACGATCGATGTGGGCACGCGGTAGTTTAGTAATGTGCAAACTTCATATGAAATGATCAAATGAAGCAAACACCAGTTTTCTTTTGCGGAAATTTCACCGATATATTAAAAATCATCGACATCGGTATGAAGAGGCCTAAAAGTACTACCAGTTGATGCTATACTCTTCTCAATGTCAAGCACACTAAAGTAGACAAAAATGGGGCACTCCTTGGAGAAAAGAAAAAACACCCCTTTATCGCCCATTGTCGTCACGACAACAGGTTGGCACTCCTCTATTGGAGGCGACCGGCTTGATGGCCCTTTTCGGCGTGCATGATATCATATGTTAGGCTGAGAATGGGACAAATCCCGCACTTAATCCAGGCCACACCGATGATGTTACCCTAATTTGCCAATCCACACCAATCCAAATTATTAATTTCTCAAATCCCACCGCACCGCACCATACTGTGTGAAAACTCTGGCCGCACCCGCCCCACACCGCATGAACATTGCGGACCGAGCCCGTGGGTTCAACCCGTGGATTTGTGTAAGACGTGTCCGGAGTGGCACTAGACGATACGTTGATCAAGTCGTTGGCTGTTGGCCATGCTAGCTGCGACTAATTTTTCTACAACAGCTACAAGTGCTGCAACCCTAGGCAGCCAAACGAACGGAGGACCAGGGGAAGTGGCGCTCGGTTGCCGGAGACGTGGCCCTGCACGGATCGTGCGGATTGAACCCCCACGGTTTTCAGCCCGTCTTAGTTTTTATTTCTTGAGACCAGACCAAACCGCACCACACCGCTTCCCTGGTCAGCCCGCGCCGCCCCAGTCCGCAATGTCGTAACATCCATTTTAGCCCAAGCCAGGGAAGCGGTGTGGTGCGGGCACGAGCGGGCTTTTCGGTGTGGGTATAGAATTATTGAGGCACATAGATACGATGGTTTATCCTAAAGTTTATTTTATAACGGAAGATCATCTCCGTTGGAGCGAGGTGGAAGCCAATGCACCCACATGGCCATATTATTCTCATGCTCTCGCACAATGCAAGAAGACACAATCCACTAAGGACCTTTGAGGGCGGTCACCGGCCTCGTACAAGCTTGGGGAATCGCGCAACTTAATTGGAGGCCTACAAGAAATCCAGCGAGATATACATCACAATGATTGAGATTCGAGGCGCCACCAAGCCACTAAAGCGTCTAAGGTTCCAAGGCAGATACAAGCACCCCAAGAGTAATAAGCTTTTCAACTTTTTCACTTCCATGAATACTCGCAGAGAACTCAAACCAATGCACTAAGTGTAATGGCAAGGAAGTGGTTAAGTCCTTGACTCCCATAATCCGCCAAAGAACCTAATGCCATGGAGGAATATAAGAGGAAGAATAATGGAGGAAATACATAAAAGACTTCAAGATCTAGATCCAATAGCTTTCCCTCACAAAGTGGTGAGATTGATTTGGTGGTAGATCTCCTTTCTCTTTTCTCTAAAAAAGATGCAAGATTGATTGGAGGGATTGGGAGTCGGAAATCTTGAGAAGTTCAACAAAGGAGGAGAAAACTTGCAAGAAAGGTTAGGAACCATTGTGGAAGCAGAGTCTCTTAAATAGGTTCCCCAAATTCCAACCGTTGCAACCTTGGAGCGCACCTTGGACCCCACCAGAAGTTTCTTCTACACCCATGCCATCCGGGTTCCCGTGCTACGACCCATAGTACCAAGGCTGGATGTGGTCCAAAGATTTGGCCGGAGAATTGAGAAATCTCCACCTCCTGGCTGGACCCCCCTCCCGCCGCGAAAAGTGGCAGAAACACCCAAACGAAAACGACTGTAACTTAAGGATATGGACTCCGAGTTTGATGAACTTGGGATTGTTTTGAAGATACGGTAATATCTAAAATATAATAAAGACAAACATCATAGTCTAACAAAGGAGAATAAAACCATAAGATGAGAGGTTTGACCTCTTTATAAAAGATGGATCGGTAAAACCTTCAAACTCAAAAAATAATATGATTTTCATCCAGAATTCGTTTTTGATAAACTTGAGCATGTTATGAAGATAACCAGAAGCTATAAATTATGGCTTGGGAGAGCAGAAGATAACCACAAGCTAAAAGTTGTATCTTGGGAGCCAGAATTTTTGCCCTTTGTCAGTGTCTTTGTACCATGAGTTTTGGACACTCATATTGTGGGGTCCGCATGTTGGGGCTTCCACGACTGCCTCGGGTAGTTGCAAGGAAAAATCTTAGTCTAAGCCCTGTCAATTTTCCCATGTGGCAAGGAAAAATATAAATTGGTCTATTCCGTGCACATGAAGATTCGAGGGCTCCCGATGCGTTCGCTCGGCGGGACTAAAATTGTAATGTTTGCTCCCTATAATTTGGTTAATTGTTTTACCAAGTCTTGCGGTTGATCGAGATTTATTGTTCTTACCAAGTCTTAGTTTTGATTAATTTATTTCTTAATCTCAACCAATTCATATACTCCCACCGACCCATATTAGTTGACTTGGATTTATCAAAATTTAGATGAACCTATATACTAAATAGTGTCTAGATTCATAATAATCTAAACAAATTTGAGTCAATTAATATGGATCGGAGGGAGTACTATAGTATGTGCAACTTTAGTTTGAGACATCGATTTCAATAAAAACTTCAACGACTACACTAACTACACTTTTGTTTTGCGAATAATAACTCTTTTCACTTTTTTTTTGAGAGGATTTTCGCTTTGTTTTACGGCACCAGCAAGCGAAGCTACCTCTTCCGGAGCGGCCGGCCGACTGCGGCGCAAGTGGGCGAGCCTCACCGGCCCGGCCCCACCACAGCCTGAGGGCTGAGGCCTGGCTGAGGGGAGCACGCTCTCCGGCCCCTCCCGATCGCCACTTCTCAATCAAATCACGACCTTATCCCCTCTCTCTCTCTCCTCTCTCTAGCCCGTGCCCACACCACACCAATCCCCATGTCCGCCGCGTGCGCCACGCCGGCGGCGGCGCGGCCGCCCCTCCCGGTCTCCCGCCGCGCCCCGCCGCCGTCAGCCGCGCACGTCCCCGCCCGCCGGGGCGCCTCCTCCTCCACGGCCTGCCGCTGCACCACGGCCTCCGTCTCCGTCTCCGCCTCCGCCTCAGCGGCGTCGTCAGCGACGTCCCCCTCCACCTGGGACTGGAGCCGCTGGAGCCGCCACTTCGCCGAGGTCGACCAGGCCGAGAGCTACGCCTCCGTCCTCAGCTTCCAGCTCGAGGAGGCCGTCGAGAGCGAGGACTTCGCCGAGGCCGCCAGCCTCAAGAGGGCCATCCTCGAGGCCTCCGCCGACGACGCTGTCGCCCACGTCATGGCCGAGCTCAAGGTTACCTACCCATTCCCCTGTCCCGATTCCTTGATTCGTCGATCACCCTCGACGATTCCGGGTTCAGATGTATCTTTGCCTCCGATGTTTCTACACCACCTAGGGTTTGTCGCCCGCTATTTTGTTTCCCTCACTCCTTTCCATCCTCGTAGAGCGCTATAGAGGAACAACGGTACCAGGACGCCTCCAGGTTGACGAAGCTCGCCGGAACCAGCTTGGTGAGTCTCCTATCTACTATCACATACTACTGCGTTTGATACTTTCTTTTAGTCCATATAAATGCGCTTAGCAGAATCATGTGTAGGACCTCTCATGCTGAAAAAAACTACTAATATACATGGCAAATATCATCTCCAAATCCAAGTTATAGCTCAGATCCTAATAATAATAATAGTTGCTAATGATAATTCCCTTGCTTGTTGATTGCTATGTGCAAAAAGGAACTGAGATGGCTGTTCCAAATTAGCCAAAATATTTATTTTCGATAATCCATTAAGAGGTTGGTCAAAAGCCAGCCATTCTGATTCCATCCAACAGCAACTGTCGTGGTCGCATGGTAGGGATCGATTCTAATATAGTAGTACATGGTAGGACATGTCATGTTGAAAAAACTAATATACATGGCAAATCACCATCTCTGAATAGCAAAGTTGATTCCAATATACAAAATTAGCCAAAAACGCCAATATTCAGTAATCCATTAAGGGGTTGGTCAAAGCCCCTTTTGATTCCATCCCGCAGCATCTTTGGTCGCCTGGTAGGGATTGATTCTAACTATTTCTTTTTCAGGTAGGTTGGTGGGTGGGATATGCTAAGGACACTGATGACTCGATCGGAAGAATTGTACGGATAAGCCCTGGTGTTGGGAGATACGTGGCTAAGAGCTACAGCCCAAGGTCTGCCTTTTGGTTATTTGCAACTTATGTCACAATCAAGCAAGTCTACCGATAATCTTCAGCTGATACTTAATACTCCTTATTTTTCTTAGGCAATTGGTCACTGCATCTTCAGGGTCTCCATTATTTGAAATATTCCTCGTCAGAGACGAAGACGAGACATATACAATGAAGGTGCGCTGATATATTACGATCTTTAGGCAATTAAGAAAAACAATCTCTGTTATGTCCAGATGTGATATTTGTATTTACAAAAAATTAGACAGGTGGTACACTTGCGACCAACAAAAGGAACTTCAAGTGCATCGCCCATATCATCAACAGCTACTGAAGGCCCAGTTAAGGTGGAGAGTGGAAGTTCACTGGAAAGTAGTGCTTTATCTGAAGGTATTACAGAGGAAGCAAATACAGATACTACATTAAAAGGAACTGAAGATGTCGAAGAGAAAGTGCAAGATGTTGGAAGAACCAAGGAAAGTGGCGTTGAAGGGTTGAAAAGTGTTCTGAACTTTTTCAAGTCTCGGATTCCTGAGTTCAAAGTGCAAGTAATAAATGTTGATGTGCCCGAGGAAACTGACTTAGTCACAGATTCATCAGAAGAACTAGTGCAAGATGATGTGAAGAGCACATCAGAGAGTTCATTGGAAGAGCCTAGCACTGAGGAATTTCAGGAGGAAGATGTTTCTGATGGAGATTCAGACTCGAATGATGACAGTAAGAGTCCAGAAGTGAAGCTTTTCATTAGTGGAGTAGTTCACAATAAAGAGGATGCTGGAGCAAAATCCTATGTTCGAGTTCCTGCTGAAATAAATAACTTGGAAAGGGACTCCTTTGAACTGTACATTCCTGGAAAAGGTTCTGATCGAGATCTGGCTGAAACAAAGGCTGCTAAACAAAAAGTTGCGGATATGGCTGCTAAATTAGCATCAGAGCTAATGCCCTCTGATGTCGCAAAGGCATTATGGGGTACCACCAAGAGTTCTTCAAAGGTAAGAATGGCATTAGTTTACCTGTACATGGCTGGTGCTTACAGAGTGAACAGGAGATATGCTTGAACATGTCGAAGTATGTTCTCATTTTCATGAAATCACATACTCCCTCCGATCCATATTAGTTGACTTGGATTTATCAAAATTTGGATGAATCTATATATTAAATAGTGTCTAGATTCATCCAAATCTAGACAAATTTGAGTCAACTAATATGGGTCGGAGGGAGTAATATCTTTTACGAAATCATTTTTGAGCATTAACGGCACATCCGTCGTTCTCTATTTGTTTATTGTACTTCATATTTAGTACATGCCCTTTTTTGGCGAAACATTTGCTTATTTAGGAACTAAAAAGTCCTTCATACTATGGACTGCTATCTTGGTATCTTGTATAGCTCCTGCTTTCAGTCTAAGTGAATTAGGGTGCCCTTTCTCTTTGTAGAAAAGGTCAGGTGGGAGTGTAGCTTGGGACTCCCAAGGACTTGTACTAGCCTAGCCCTGACAAACTGGTGGTCTTTGAATTTTGACATTTTTTGCATAATAAAATAAAAATACGGAGTTCTAGTAATTCTGGCTGCACCATTTAGAGCTAAACATATTTTTCCTCCTTGGATAGTGGGAGTGCTGTCAGAGGTTATTTGCTGTCATAATGGGTACTCAGCGAACTGTTAAGTTTCATCCATTATATCCCAAATTTGACTTGTTCAGTCCATGTGTATGTGTGCTTGGGTAGTAACTGTGTATTGCCCACCAGTTCTGTAAACCATATTCCTGGTCATGTTATCAAGTCAACTTAGAAATGATACTTACTGCAGATAAATAAAGAAGTTCAGGAGCTTTTAAAGCTTACGTTGAGCAAGGCCAGAGTCAAGCTGACTGAAAATACCATTTTCAATCGGATCACTACGGACTCAAATGGCGCAGATCCATTTAATGGTAAAGTTCGCTCAGTTAAGTTGACGTCCTGCTGCTTTTTAGACTGACAGGTCCATTCCTTGTCTACATTTATAGGTCTCTATGTAGGAGCATTTAGTCCATATGGACCTGAAGTTGTGCAGCTCCGTCGAAAGTTCGGTCACTGGAACAGTACTGACGAAGTGGGGTTTTTCGAGTATGTTGAAGCAGTTAAGTTGACTGGTGATCTTAGTGTCCCTGCTGGACAGGTTAGCAGCTTTTCATTTGGTTTATACTTTTGTAAACAGTCTCGCATTGTATTTTAACTTGTCAAATGTGTCACAGATAACATTCCGGGCTAAGGTTGGGAAGGGCACCCGTCTTGAGAATCGTGGTGCATATCCAGAAGAGTTTGGTGTGGTAAGCCTAATTATGCAAATAATGTGTCTTATCTTTGGATGTTTGTCTATATGATGTGTATTCTGTGATGGTTCAGTTTGGATTCTGACAAGTGAAACTCATTTGCTTTAGGTTTAAATTTCAAATCCAGCCAAGCACATTAGTGTATATGTGTATATGTGTTGCATTGCATGCAATATATTTTATTCTAAATCCATTTGTAAAATTGCAGACTGCTAGTTATAAAGGCCAGGGGAGAATAGCACAACCTGGATTCAAAAACCCGCGATGGGTGGACGGTGAGCTATTGGTGCTCAATGGCAAGGTAAAATAAATATCTGACACTTCCTTTTTGCATGTGCAGCAGTACTGCTACTGAAATATGTAATTAAGTATGGCAACAATATGACATGATGTATAATTTTAACCACACTGAAATAATTGTACTATTTGGAAACTCAGAATAATGATTTTTTCATGAGTTATATCACCAGCAAACAAGCTTTGCTTGCTGAGTGAAGACCATTTTTTTCCAAAGTAAGATTCATTGTTATGAACGGTATTTGATTATTTTGGTCTCAGCTCTGGATCCACAGATTTTTCTATTCCACTAGAGGAAATTAACAAGCCATAAGAATACTATACCTTTTGAAAAGATAAGATTAGGTCATCTACAATTACAAACCATTGTTTGTCTTGCTTATATGGAACAAATGAGCATATTTAACCTGATGTATGCTTATTATGGCACTCGTTTGGTGGCCCTTGAATGGTTAGAAATGATTAGTTCTAGTATCCAGATCTGTAAAGCTTAAGTGTCCAACTATGTTCTCAACGATGATTTTTTTGCTATGGAACTCTTGATCAGCTATTCAGCATTGCCCTTGACGTTTTGTGTTGGTTCCTTTGCAGAGTGCAATTCCACACCTTGGTGGTGCAGAGCTTGGTTTCCTGTACAGCGTGCCTGAGCAGAGTTTCTTGGTTCTCTTTGACCGCCTTACACTTCCTGAGTGATAAGATTGTGCCGAAATGAACCGTTTCTCACATGCAGATTGCATGAACACAAGGCAGAGATGCTCCCCCGATTTCATTCGGGCGATCAAATAGACATGCGGCTTTCTCTGTCATCATAAGCGCTCCCTGGGACGGTTGGATCCTCGTCCTACCTGACAGGAACCAATCGGTTTGATGTTTTGGAGGTTATAGAGAAAGCTGACATGTTCGTTCCTGGGAATATGATGTATTGAGCCGTCATGTGATATTCACACAGCCTTAGGATTCCAAATGATGTCGTATAGATACAACTGGCATGGCCTTTTCGTTGGTTTCTTCATTTGTTCATTTGAATGAAAGCGATGCTACAAAAATAAATAAAGTTCATATCCATCAAATAATTAATCTGTGATCAGGGCTTGTGAGTTGTTGAAATTTTGATATTGTATCGTGAAGAAGACCATGGAGATACTTGAATGCTTGATCCAACGAAGATAATGCATTCTTTAAAGAAATGAAGTTTGTGCAAAGGCTTCCTTGATCATGCATTCTTTTATGAAATGAAGATTGTGCAAAGGCTTGGGTGGCAAAAAATTCCGTCGCCGGGACTTGAACCCGGGTCTCTCGGGTGAGAGCCGAGTATCCTAACCACCTAGACTACGACGGATTTGTGACAAGGCTTGGTCGTGAAGAGTAAAGTACCTATTTGTAGATGATGAAATTGGCAAAATTTGGCCAGACAAACAGGATAATCATAGCTCAGTGACTGTAATGGTAAGCAGACCCTGGATCATACATACTCTAGTACTAGCTATAAAACCAGTCCTTCATCTTAGCAAAGTTTAGAAACCTAGGCCGAACCGGCCGTTCGACAGGAAAAAAAAGCCAGTAGTGTTGGCTCGTGAGTTATGTTTTATGGAGCTGACGAAACCGTTGATCAACCTTTTCATACACTGTCCTTTGGCCAGGTACCTGTCAAGTGGAGCGTTATGCTCGCATACATACTTCCTAGGTTCGGTGGTTCTGTCTTTCCGTTTCCCTTTTGCACTTTCCCGTACCTTCCTTCTTTTCTGCATCTTGAATCTGAAGAAACATCCGTGTGGACAGGTTTCTTATTCATGTTTACTCCTTCCTTTTCATGTTTCATCATGACTAATCTGCTTATGAAAACGTGGAGCAGAACGGAATGCAATTTCAGAGATAGGAAGGCAAGAGAAATGAGCAATGTTCGGGAAAGGGCTGTGAAACATCATTAAGGATGAAGAGAAGTCATCAGTATAGTGACTAGTTAAACATGTATCCTCTCTGTTTTGCAACCTCTGATCAGAACAGTACTAAGAGGGATACAGATTCAGACATATCCCATGATGAGATGAGTGTCGAAATTGTGCTTTTAGGCTGGTCATAGGGGGGTAACTTCACTAGTAACTAAGAGTCCAAGTCAGTTTATGTGGCAATGATTTAATAAAGAGGGAGATGAATTGAGTAACTAGCTATGTTACTGTAACATCACACATACCAAGGCAAAGTGTGTCTACAACCTAATTAATGTGGCATTGCATGTTATCACACCTAAGTTATTTCCTACTATGAAGATAGTAACTTAGACTAGTAATATGTGCATGTTACTACTCTAAGTTACTCTCCACTATGACCAGCCTTATACTACTCCCTCCGACCCATATTAATTGACTTGGATTTGTCAAAATTTAGATAAATCTAGACGCTATTTAATATATAGGTTCATCCAAAATTTGATAAATCCAAGTCAATTAATATGGGCCGGAGGGAGTACAAAATTTCATTCAGAAGACACCCAAATCTGCCACGTGTGTGTGAACCAAGAGGATCCATTCTGAATCAGACATTTATATATAATTGAGATTTCCTTAATGCCCAGGTTTCCACGAAGTTGACAGTATAGGGGAGAAAACATTGGAAAATCAACCACAACCACAACCACAAGCACACAACTATTATTACTCGATCAATCCAAACAGTTATTATGAAATGAAAGATTATCATCCTTCGGAACACAAGTTTATCGAATAAAAGATGATGCATTTGCCGTCAACTGACTAGCACCAACTTCAAGTTTGTCTTGCCATTTTTTGCTGCCAACCTTAATTATCCGCTGTAGGCGGCCAAAGTGAACACTCATCTGAAGTCCAGAACCCCAACAGGAACACACGCAGGAAATTAAACAGCGGAAAGAGCAGTAACATCCCACTCCAGGATTCAACAAACGGAAACCTCTCAGTTGTCAGACTCCGATCAAACAGCTCTGTTGCGCTTCAAGGCTGGTGATTTTGTTAAGACCTTAAGCATCTGCTCCTGCAAAAAAAGAAGAAGCTGCGTGTACTGATCAATCTGATATTTTGAGTGGCTGCGTAGAACAAATCTAATCTTTGATGAGTACTATATCAACTTACCATCATGTCTTATACACCCGTGCTGGTGCTATAATAAGCCTGCAAGAAAACAAAGTGGTACTTTGGTTGGCAATAATGGAAATTCCGAGTACGCACGCGGAAATGTCCACAGTTTTGGAATAAAATAGTTAAGAATAGCAAATCACAGTGGAAACAGAGCTACATCTCTCACCTGTTCAATTGTAGAGAGTTTCATCTGGGAAGATATTACACCCATCCGTTGCACGATGGAATTGGATGCGCGGGCGGACAGTCAGCGAGGATGAAGACCGGGCCATAAACAAGGCAGTATCAGCAACAAACTGATGGCCCACTTTAGCAGTATGCGCCACGTGCTGTGCAAATTTCCTGAGAAGGCTGGGCCATGGCCTAGGATGGTCCCGCCGATGGTCTGCCAGTGCTTCTTCCGTGAGACAATCCTCGAACTCTTGGGCACGTGCACAGTCAATCATGTACACACGTCTCAGCGACCACAGGTTGTTTGCTTGATCCAGCGCTGGGCAGTCCTGCGCAAACAGGTCCCGCAGATTACCGAGGTTGGCGATCTTCCTCAAACATGTGTTATTCTTCACCTTGAGCCACACAACTGCAGGAAGGTCGACAACTTCTTGCAGCTCATGAGCACCTTCAATGTGGATTCTCTTCAGGTTCATAAATAAATTCGCAGGGAGAGCGCTCAGTCTTGGGCAATCAACAAGGAGCAGACGCTGGAGTTTAGGCATCAGATACTCCTTAAAGTTGTCCCTCATAATATCACAGGGATTACCAAGGTCGAGGGACCAACTTTGCAATTTGCACATGCCAATGATAAGGAGCAGTTCCAGCTCTGGGAAAAAGACTGCTGGACGGCCTGGCCTTCTGACTCCTCTACCCAGGAGTTCTGTGCCAATGGTCTCTACTGCATCTGCACCTTTAACCTGAAGAACTTGCAGTTCTGGCATCTGGCCTGCAGGCGGGAGCTTTGAACATGATATGCACTCGTTGAGGTGCATATGACCCAAATGTGGCATAGTAAGCTCTGGTTCTAAACATAGCCATTCTGGAAAAGCTGTACCGGGGAATCCAACAATAAAAATGTATTCTAGGCTTCGCGATGGTTTGAGCTTATCGTAGACTTCCTGAATTATCTGAACCTTATCGTCCGCATAGAGAGTTCTGTCATTAGTACTCACGCCCATTGTGCAGCGAAGTCCAAGTTCTATAAGATGATTACTGTTCTCCAGTACCTTGTGACCCCCTGGTATTGCTTGCTCCAGCTTGGTAACCCACAGACGATGGATATTGGGGAGGCATTGCAGTTCATCCAATCTGAATCCAGTCTCACTCTCAAAAACTCCTCTAAGGTTGTAGAGCTTCTTAAACTTTTCTATCCCTTTTGGAACATGACGAAGTGCAGTATCTTCTAGCTCAAGAAAACTTATATTCCACAATCTCATTAAACTAGCTGGCAGCCTATAGAGCTTGTGGCAACCACGCAAACAGAGGTATTCAAGGCTGATAAGCCTTCCTATGGACTCAGGTAGTTCCGTAATTTCAGTATGGCTCAGATCTAGTAACTTCAGTAGTACCAAGTTCCCCACTGATTCTGGTATGTTTTGGATGCTTGTTCCACTGAGAATTACTACACGGATATGCTGGAGCCTTCTGAAAATGTCACCACGAACCGACCGGAAGTTCTGGTTATAAAAAACTAAGAGGGTCCTCAAACACTTGTGCTCTTCTAGAGCAGGTAATTCTTCCACATCAGTGCCGATCCCTAAGCGGCACAGATTTGGTCGGGCTGCATTATCTTCATCATTCATGAACATGGAGAGATCATTTTTCACTTTCATGTATAAGGAGTAATCCTTTGTCAGATGTTGTCCAAGTGACCTCAATACATCATGCATCGTTGATACACCTTGGTTCACGAACTCCGGTTTTGGTTGCAGAAGATTCCTCTTAATCAGTTCATAGTAGTACCCTTCAGCAGTCTTATATATTGAGCGCCCACGCTCTTTCCTCACGAAACCTTCGGCAACCCACCAGTAAGAGACAGCATCACGATTTATTCCAAAATTTGGAGGCAACAAAGCACACCAGAGAAAGCACTGCTTCAGTTCATCGGGTAGGTTTCTGTAACTTACATACAATGAGCCTTCTACTCCAGGGGGGAGTCCTTCAACATACCATTCGCTATCTCGGACCATCTCCCATTCCACCACTGTTCTTTTGGTCGACAGGACACCTGCAACAACCTTGATGGCGAGAGGAAGGCCATCACATCTTTCTACAATTGCACAGCCCAACTCCTGGAATGTACCATCATACGGTTGGAAGGCATTCTTCATAAGGAGCCTTAGGCCATCATCCTCACTCATTGTGTTTACCTGGTGTGTGTGTGTTGCATCCATTGCTTGCAAAATATCGCGGTTTCTTGTGGTGACAAGGATGCATGCATTCGACGCTGCATCCAAGGCTCCATATAAAGGTGACCGAAGAAGATTGTTCCATACATCAGGATTTGGCACATCGTCCAATACAAGAAAAACACTCTTTCCTTCGATAGTTTGTTTTAGACGTACTACAAGTTCAACGTGCTCTAGTTGATCACAGTTTCCTCCTGCCATTCGTATTGCCCGCTTTAGCAACCCAGTTGCGATGAAGGTCTCAGAAATGTACAACCAGATATGGATCTGGTATACTCCCTTTATCCTCTGGTCACAAAATATCTTCTGAGCTAATGTTGTCTTGCCAATGCCTCCCATCCCCCCAATACCAAAAACACTTGGCTCATTGTTCTCGGACACACCGTAAACAATAGCTTGTACCATAGAATCGACATCATGAGTGATAGCTGTTCCAACAACCCCTGGTTCACCCATATGATCTGTATCCAGATCTGCAGTTCTTATTTGTTGCTGTGGAGATCTGGGTCTTCCTGGGGTGTACATGCTTATTGTCCTGCTAATATCATCAAGCTCTACGTTTATGCTCTTGATTCTCGTACCAACCCTGTGATCATCTAGTAGCTTCGTGAAACAAGAGAACAAGGAGCAACATGGCGGCGATCTGTGTCGCATATTTGAATGAACCATATAAAGATCTATGACATCATCAACATTGAACATAACATCGCTGATGCGCTTCCACCATAAATTGACCATTTCATCTCTCATGGCTACAGCTTCGGCATCCCGACGAACTGCCCTAAAGCCTTCCAGATTTTGCTTGAGCCTCTTGATATCCCTTCCAACAGATAATGTCATCACAACCTCATCCTCGACAAGCTTACCCAGTTTTCTCAAGGAGCTCGAAACGAGTCCTTCCAAAACTGTCGCCATAGTGCCTAAACCTATGGCTGAGGATTCTCACTCAGTGGCCTGCTGACGTGGTTGGCAACACATTTGGTTGGTAAGAGCAGTAAAGAGAGTATAGGTTGATGCCCCACTTCCTAGAACTCACACGATGGGATGCCCTTCTCTGCAGAGGTCATCAAGTGACAGAAGTTTTAGATCAAGATCCTTATTACAGTACAAGTTACTTTCAGAAAAATAAAATTCTGTTAATCAGGTCGAGGAAGAACATAATTACATCAGAAAGAGCTCAAGGAGCTCACTTAAGACAAATAATCCAGTACGAAAAATCCCTGAGAAAAAAAACGATTTTCTTCAAATTTGGGAGTCTTTCAACAGCTTGGAATAACTACGGGCAAAAAAATACTTTACTCTAGGAATTAACATCAAAGCAGCTAAAAGGAAGCTCCCAGTGACGGGATAAAAGTAAAACTAAAGATGGCTTGGAAACCAGCCACTCCATTTGTAAAGGAAAAAACAGTACCTTTCTACTGTAATGACAGATGCGAGAAGGAGCCAGGCGGTGAAACGGTGGTGGTCTCTTGCAGGGATAATGAGGAAAGGGTTCTTCCAAGTCAGGAGCTCAGGACAATAATGTATATGCGATTCAGGATCGCAGAAAAGAACAGGTCTTGATGTAGATGAGCGGCAGCGACCCTGCTCCCGCTGGAAGCGAGAGAAGGGAATATCTTTACCTCGAACACTTGATTTAGGATTTATATGCAATTCAGTCTCGCAAGAAAGAAACCGGCCTTGGTGTACACTTGCGGCTTGCCTAGGTGAGATCGAGCTAACTTCTTTTGGATGGTCGCTCACAGAGTCTCAACCTAAGCCTCTCCTTCTATGTGTATAGTTGCTTCGTTTACTCAGTTGATGGGAGAAGAGAGCAGATGTTGGCATCTTCAGATCCAAAGGCAAATACATAATGGGTACCCAATCAATTTCTTAAAATATTTACAGTTGATTCCTTTAATAATATGGAATTATCTAAAATAGGACAATCATTGCTGCACTTCCGAGTCTTTCAGTCAGTTTATTTATCATCCAGTAACGTGTCATCCGTAATATAGTATGGCTGTCCTCAACTACTTGCACTGGCATCACCTCGTTTTTTTTTAGAACCAGTATAAAGCATATGCCAACTTGGCTTGCCACCTGCCAAGTTGCAAGATTTTAATTAGGATCAAAGATTTTTTTCAAACAAGTGATATGCATCCACTCACTTGTCGCAGTAGTGCTAGCTATCGGACAAAATTTCAATCAAAGAGCATCCAGTCATTTTTGTTACTCTCTTTGCGCCTCACATGTCACAAAACATATTAGCGTCTGATTTCTTTAGAATGGGGTTAACAAGAAATGGACAATCAATGCTGCAAGTCTTGCAGTCTGTTTGTTTAATCAGCCAACAACATTGCAGCAGCAATATAGTATGGCTATCCTCATCTTCTTGCACTGGCATGGCCTCAGCTAGGTGCATAGGTATTATAAACATGTACCAACTTGGCTTGTACTATCTCCTACCAAGTTGCAAGATTTTAATTAGGATAAAGAAAATTAATCCCCAAAAAAGAGGAGCAGCGAGTGAAACCAGGGAGAAGCGCACATGAGCATTTCGTCGAACATCTAGCATGCATCCGCACACTTGTTGCAGTAGTGCTTATCCTCAAACAAAAATTTCAACCAAACGCAATGAGTATGGAAACAGTGCTGGAAGGGCCTTACGGTGTTAAAGCAGCAGCCACCGGCGGCAGTCCAAGATGCGAAGCCTCGCTCTTCCAGGTGTGCCTGCGACGCTCAAGAGGCAAGACCTCGATGAGGCATTACAGCGAGGCGCCGCCGTCCTTGGAGCGGGCGGCGGCGAAAAGGTGGCCGAGGCTGAGGCGCAGGGCCTCGCCGAGGAAAGTCGGACTCTTTTGGTGCACGGAGGCGGAGACGGGGACGGGATCTGAATACGGCGTAGGCTACGACGCGCATGTCCAGCGGTTCGAGGTACTCAGGGGACGGGCGGCGGCGAGAGCCTTCTGGAGGCAGGGCCCATGGACGCCGACGGCAAGCGGGCAAGGGCATAGGGGCGCTTGGCGTTGTCATCGTCGTGTGTGCAGGGCAGGGAAGCCAGGGATGCACGAGCAGCTGGCTCACCCAAGTTCAAAACACACCCGATAAGTTTTGTAAAATTCTTTTAAGGGTCTCTTTGGCCCCTAGCTATGGCTGAATTATTGTTGTGCAAACTGCTGCTCTGAATTTTACTCTTTGTGAATTTAGCTGGCTATAGACTGATGAATGGTCCAAATACCCTTATTGACGAGGAACAGGTATTCATGTTGATTTATGGGTAATAAATAACATATGAATCAATGCAATTCAAAAAACCGATCGATATAAATAAATACCATGAATAGTATCCCCTCCGTTCCAAAATATATATCGGGAGTTTGTCGAAATTTAGATATATCTATAAACACTAGATAGTGTGTAGATGCATCCAAATTTAGACAATTTGCAACATCTATTTTGATACGGAGGGAGTACAGAAGATTATACACACCGAATAATTCATAAATATATGTTAATTAGATTTTTGTCTTTAATTTCTAAAGACTTTTTTTGTTCAGAAACTGACAGGAGCACTCGTATGTACATAGTAGGATACGCGTACTTTTATGTCTATTGGTGATATTTTTTGGGTATTGTCTACTGGTGATTGGTAAAAGCTACTCCCTCCATTTATTAATGTAAGGCATTTCTTTAAAAAAAAATTAGTGTATAGGTTCACTTATAGGGCACTCGTGGGGACAGGGAATGACAATGCGCCTCGAGGTGCCTCAAACTGATAAAATCGGATAAATTTGGTGTCCGATTTGCTCTCTTTTTAGGGCTCGTTTAATTTAAAGGATTTGTAAGACATAGGAATAGAAAAAGTATAGGAATAGAATGGCATGACACTTAGAATCTTATAAGAATGAAAAATATAGAAAAAGATAAGCTGTTTGATTGCACCACAGGAAAATTTATAGGGTTTAAATACATGTCATAGTTGTCATAGACACAAAGAAATTTTTCCAAAAGGTCTCACCTCTTGTTAGAAATCCTATAAGATTATAGTGTAGGAAATGCATAGGAATTTTAAAGAATTTATTTCTTTGAAACAAACACACTCTATTAGAAAAATTTCTATGGATAGAAATCCTTTAAAATTCCTTTGAAAATCCTTTGAATCAAACAGACCCTCAGGATGCTCTTAGTGTCGGTGTTCCATCTTTTTTTAGAGCATCTCCACTCATGTTTCCAGGACGCCGAACTCAGGGCGATTTTTTTATCTAGACGTCGAAAATTGACCCAGTCGCATTCCTAGGATTCTTGTTTCATCCGGATTTAGACCAATTTTGGTCCGGACTTCCCAGGATCCTGGGAATGCCTGGGAACGCCGAACGAAGGGAATTTGGCGAAAAAAGTCCGAAAATTGGGCCAGTCGCGTTCCTAGGATCCTGGTTTCATCCGGATTTAGATCAATTTTGGTCCGACTTCCCAGACCATTCCCAGGATCCTGGGAATGCCCTGGGAACGTCGGACGAAGCGAATTCGGCGAAAAAAAAAGCTGGCGAGTGGACCCGCCCAGTCAGCTTATATTCGCCCATATTTATCTAAAGTTCGCCCATATTCACCCAAAGTTTGTCCATATTCGCTCAAAGTTCATCCATATTCGCCCATATTCGTCTATATTCGCCTAAAACCACTTATATGTCCATCCAAAGTTCGTCCAAATTCGTCCAAAACCGCATATATTCGTCTAAAGTTTGTCAAAATTTATAAATTTTTAGCCAAACACGGAAACTAAAATTAGATTTATCTAGACCAAAATACGTCCGGATTTCGGTTTAAAAACGTCCAAAGAGTGGGAATGCTATTGGACGGTTTTGAACGTGGTCCTCTCCGTCTCCAAGCAGATGAGGTGGGAGGGTCACGGCAAGACCGGCCTTTTCTCAGCGACGCCGCCCGCTCAAAGGACTGCCACGCCTCCCTGTACCAACATCGAGCAAGGTCAGGTAAAAAAAAAAATCGAGCAAGGTCTTGAGCGTCGCAGGCGCCCGGGAAGAGGGAGCTGCGCACCATTAGGCTGCCGCCGCTGATCTCTGCTTTAACATCGTAAGCCCCTTCTACCGTATTGCTTCCATCGTGCCTGCCTGCCTGATATACTGTATGCTCTTCCATTGGAAGTTTTGCTTGACCGCTACTGGAACAAATGAGCGGAATGCAGATGAGCTGTTCGAAGAAATGTGTTCCATGCGCGCTTGCTAATTGCGCACTCTCGGTTCCCCTTTTCTGGGCTAAAAATATCACCGATTCTAAATTAAAATCTTGCAACTCTGAAATCTCAATAGAATCCCAAGAAAAAGGGGCTCCATTGTTCATTTCTTACTGGCAAGTGGAATTGATAGAAAAAGCGTAATGTGTATATATATTTTTGGACCAAGAAAAGGAATGGGCCAGGTCTCTGCACCATCAGTTCCCCCTTTTTTTTATATATATAAGCGTCCATAATTTACAACGAGGAAGGTGGGACGAAAATGTCAAAAGGTGTAATTTAGTTACAGGAAAGGCATGTTTTATTAGGTGGCATTGACAGGGATGGACAGGTCTTTGAGGCAAAGCTTGATGTGAGCCAAATTGGCTGGTCTTTCCACATTCCAAGTAAACGAAGCAGCCATGAGTTCAGAGCAAGCATCCAGCGAGCTAGTTTGGGCAGCCAAGCTAAATCTCACCTAGGCAGGAGATTCTTCTTCTTCTTCCGCTTCCTTGCGAGAACAGGCACACCAGCGAGGTATGACAGCTTCTTCTTTCCTCTGTGCCTGAATTCCACATATGGATTCTCATGTGGTCCAGACTTGAGATATACCTTGTATGGTCCATTCCTTTTCTTGGTCCAAACATATGGATTCTCATGTGGTCCAGATTTCTGCTTAGTCGCCACATCGCCGACTTCGACAGCTAAATTCTCAACCATTCCGCCGCCGTCTCCGTTACTTCGTTCGTCTTTCAGTAGAGTACAAAGGTACAACCTTTAGTTTCTCTCTGTTCCCTGTCACTGTGAGCTCTTCTGTTGCTGCTCCCAAGACCCTGACTTCTGAAAACTTGTTATTCATACAGAAAAATCCGACCTCATAAGTTTCACCTTTGTAGATTACAGAAAATTCGTTTGGAATGTAAAGGGTATTCTACTTTATAAAAAAACTAGAGTGTCTTATTCTTTTTGTTGTTCTCAAGGATTTCTTGAGCTTGTTGTGATGAAACAAATTGCCACTGACTTATGCAGAGAAGAGCATTATGTGGGCGACGATCCTGTGAGGATCAGAGGATGGCCGAACTGGCACGGCACGACGAGGCTCGTAAAACACTGAAGCAGGCATACCTGTAGTTGCATCGAAGTCAGAATAATTGGTTTGGGCACTATGGGCACAATTCCATTTGTTGTGGCTTCGAAATGTTTGACAAAGCTGGGTCAACTTATTGAAGACGAGGTTGCGATGACACTAAGCGTCAAAAAAGATATCAAGAGGCTCAAGCAAAATCTGGAACACTTCAGCGCGGTTCGTGAGGATGCCGAAGCTCTGGCCATGGAAGATAGGTGGATAGAGACATGGTGGAACAACATGAACGATGCTATGTTTGATGTTGAAGTCATCGTAGATCTTGTTATGGTTCATTCGCAGAAGCTTTTGCTGGCACCTAGATCGGTATGTTGCAGTCAGTCTATGGTCTCTTGTCTTGGGGGGCTTCCATTTAATCACAAGGTGGCTAGAAGAATTAAGGAAATAAATCAAAAACTTGATGAGATCAAAATTAACACAGAGATGTTCAGCCTGGGCAGAACAAGTCTTCAACAATTCCATGTAACAACTGTGGATAGAAATAAGACATCTCCTATAGATGAACCAGAGATTGTTGGAAGACAGATCAAAGAGTCTGTTGATGAGATTGTACAAGTTATTGTCAGTAGCTTCCAGGAGAATACATCAAGTGTTTTGGGGATTCATGGGATGGGAGGCATCGGTAAGACGACATTAGCTCAGAAGATATATAATGAGCAGAAGATAAGAGATACATTCCAAGTCCATATATGGTTGTGCATTTCTCATAACTGCACAGAGATTGGATTGATAAAGCAGGCAATACGAATGGCTGGAGGAAACTGTGATCAATTAGAGTTCAAAGAAGAGCTTCTGCCACTTCTAATGGAAACTATCAAAGGAAAGAATGTATTCCTTGTGCTGGATGATATGTGGCAATCTGATGTATGGATTTATCTTCTTCTATCGCCTTTCATGAGAGCCTTGAATTTCCATGTCCTTGTCACCACAAGGGACAAATTAGTTTTGGGACAAATGAATGCGAAACATATTCACAAAGTAAACACAATGAATTGCCATGACGGCTTAGAGCTTCTTATGAAGAAGTCTTTTCAACCGTACGAGCAAATAAGTGAGTTCAGGAATGTTGGGTATGAAATTGTAAAGAAATGTGATGGCCTTCCTCTTGCTATCAAGGTTGTTGCAGGTCTCCTTTCTACCCAAAGAACAATTGCGGAGTGGAAGAGCATCCGAGATAGAAATTGGTCTATTCGTGGACTTCCCAAAGATATTGGAGCCCCCCTGTATTTAAGTTACAGCAACTTACCCCCTGAACTTAAGCAGTGCTTTCTCTGGTGTGCTTTACTGCCTCCTAATTTTCGAATCCAGCGTGATGCTGTAGCTTACTGGTGGGTTGCCGAAGGTTTTGTGAGGAAAGAGCATGAGTTATCAATGCATAAAACTGCTGAAGGGTATTACCTTGAGCTAGTTAGGAGGAATCTTCTTCAATCAATACCAGAGATTGTGGACAAGGGTGTGTCAACGATGCATGATCTATTGAGGACACTTGGTAAATTTCTGACAAAGAATCACTCCCTTTCCATGGATGGAGAAAGTAATGGTGCCATCTCGAATCTTCGCCGCTTAGGTATCAGTGATGCTGTAAAAGAAATACCCTCTCTAGAAGAGCACAAGTGCTTGAGGAGCCTTCTAGTTTTTAATAACAAGAACTTCAAGTCAATTCACAAGGACTTTTTCAGTAAGCTTGAGCATATGCGTGTCTTAGTTCTGAGTGGAACAAGCATCCAAAACATACCAGAGTCACTAGGAAGATTGGTGCTATTAAGGTTGCTAGATCTGAGCCACACAGAAATCAACAAACTTCCAGATTCCACAGGAAGCCTCATCAGCCTTGAATACCTCTCGTTGCTTGGTTGCCACAAATTGGATAGCCTGCCAGCTGGTCTGATGAGACTGTCCAACATAAGTTTTTTGCAGCTGGAGCATAATGCAATTAACCATGTTCCAAAAGGCATTGCAAAGTTTCAGAAGCTCTACAACCTAAAAGGAGTTTTCGAGGGTGGGACTGGATTCAAATTAGATGAGTTGCGATGCCTGCCCAATATCCAGCGTCTTTGGATCGAGAAGCTAGAGAAAGCGGCAGCAGGAGGTGATCTTGTACTTAAGGACAGTCATAAACTTAGAGAACTGGGGCTGTGCTGCACAGTGGCTAGTACTCAAGAGAGAATTCGGTACCAGCCTGATGAGGTCGAGAGAATTCAGCAAGTCTTTGATATGCTTATTCCATCGCCGAGCCTAGAATATATTTTTGTTGTTGGGTTCCCTGGTACAATCTTCCCAGGATGGCTAGGTTTGAAACCAGAGGTTACTATGCCAACGTCATATGCACCTGAATGAGTGCATATCATGTTCAGAGCTTCCACCCGTAGGCCAGATGCCACAACTGGGATATTTTCAGATTCAAGATGCCGATGCCGTCGAGAGCATTGGCACAGAACTCCTGGGTAAAGGAGTCGGAAATCCAGCAGTCTTTTTCCCAGAGCTTGAGGATCTTCGCATCGTTAGCATGCACAATTTGCAAAGTTGGTCCCTCGAAACTGGGAACCCCTGTGATATTACCAAGGGCAAATTTGAACAGTCTCTGATGCCTAAACTTCAGCGTCTGCTGCTAAGTGGTTGTCCAAAACTGAGTGCTCTCCCTTCGGACTTGTCCAAGCTTGTTGACCTCAAGAGAATCCACATTGAAGGTGCTCACGAGCTGCGAGAAGTTGTCGACCTTCCCGCAGTTGTGTGGCTCAAGGTGAAGGACAACAAATGTTTGAGGAAGATCTTCAACCTTGGTAGGCTGCAGGTCCTGCTTGCGCAGGACTGCCCAACGCTGGACCAGGCAGAGAAGCTGTGCTCGCTAAAGGACGTGTATATGATTGACTGCCCGCACAACAAAGAGTTCGAGAATTGTCTCGCAGGACAAGGTGTCGTAATCCATGTTGCAACGGATGGCCATAATATATTCCCGGATGAAAATCTCTATAACCAGACAGGTGAGCGAAATAGCTCTATTTCTACTGCAATACTTTATCGTTAATTTTTTATATTCCTAAACTGTGGACATTTTCGCGTGCACTTGAGATCCTTTTCCATTATTATTGCCAACCAAAGGTGACCCTCAACCTCTTGCTTTTCTTGCAGGCTTATAGCCCCAGTGCAGGGCTTATAGTGAAAGATTGGATTTGTTTTACATGGATGCTCAAAGTATCAGATGGATCAACACGCACAGCCTTTTGCAGGAGCAGCTGCTTAGAGATTCAGCAAGATATTCGTCCTGTTTGATCAGAGTCCGACAACGGGAGGTTTCTGTTTGCTGAATTCAGGAGCATTCTTTCCATTGCTTATTGCCTTTGTGTGTGTGTGTGTGTTCGGTGTTCCTGTGGGGTTCAGGTGAGTATTCACTCTGGTCCGCCTACAGAGGATTAATAAGGTTGGCAGCAAAAATGGGCATGAGAAGCTTGAAGCTGATAACCAGCCAGTTGCCATTACTGCATTTCTATTCCATCAGCAAGTTGTGTTCCGAAGGACGATCCATTGCTTTACCATAACTGTTTGGATTGATCGAGTGACAATAATGGTGTGGTTGTGATTTACTACTTCCAAATGTTCACTTTCCTGTACTGTAACTTTGTGGAAACATCGGTATTATAAATGTCAAGGATAGTTCAGCTATATAGATGACTGATCCTTTAAAAAAATAGATGTCTGATCAACCATGGAGCCCATCGGTTCGCACACGTGGCAGATTCTGGTGTCTTCTCAATGAAATTTGCATAAAACACAATCCAAACACTCGTCGGCGTTTGGTAGCATGCAGTTCCTCCAGCCAGGCCCGTGGGCGATGAAATCAGCCGATTGATTGTCCGCATGCTCTTTTGGGCTGCATCGGTCCGAACCTCAAAGCACCCCGTAGCTAGGCCCGAGGACAGCGCTTGATTCGGGCGTTTCCTCATAGACAGCCTTGTTGTGTGCAAATCTACGAACACGGAAAGCTTGTGCAGGCAATGAGATGGTGGGAGCTCCTGCACGACCACAAATTTCCGGTGGGAGAAATTTGCTCACCGCCCGCGTACTTTGCTCCCTATTTAGAGACGCAGTGTACTGCCCCCAAATCCGAATCCACAATCCCCCATTCGTGCTCCTCCACCTTTAGATGTAGGGCAATATCTGCTGAGGCTTGTGCGTCGAGAATGAAGACGATGGGCCTGCCGGCTTCGCCGACAAGCACGACGACGGTGGCCACTCCGACTTCACCCTCGAGCACGGGCTGCATGGCGACGCTTGTACTACCAATTAGCCCCTCGTCCACGGCGACGGTGATCTTGATGGCTACTCCCTCAACCACGACAACAGTGTCCCTATCGGCATCTCCCTCGACCATGATGACGGTGGCCCTGCCGACATCTCCCTCGTCCCAACCTCTGTGTTGCAACATCTGGAAGCGGTTGCAAGGTACCTCTCACCTTGTTCTAGATATGGTAGATCCGTTAGGATGTGTTAGATTTGGGTATATCTGTCATGATCTGATGGTCTGCTTGTTGATTGTTTGTTTAAGCATGTGTAATTAGTTCATCAAGGTTCATGGTCTATAGATCTGTCAACATGTGATGGTGTGCTTGTTGGTAGTTAGTGTAAACATGTGTAGGATAATTTGCTTATAGGACATCATGCTTAGCGTGTTATTCACTATCCTAGGATACTTTCTCGACAAGGCTCCCAATCCGCGTGCTATCACTACTCCATCTTTGGAGATTGAGAATGTAATCCCGATTTGTGATATGTACATGTTGTAACCTCCAATGTAGTGGGAGCCTTCTCTATTCATGTTAGTCCTTAACATAATTTGTGGGTTCTTCAAAGGGATATGTGTGACCTCAGCTTCAAAGAGGTTTACCTATAGCGCGTCCGCAATTATGTTCTTGACTTCATTTCAGCCCAACGCAGGTTTACAACCATATGAGGAAATGGAAGAAGTGGTCGAACATGCGTAGACTCAAGGATTTGGACGGAGTCCATTGGTCTCAGGGAACCACCTCCTTCACGATAGAGTACGCCATCGTTCTTGAAGTTATATATCTTGCCATCACCTTGTTGATTGCCTTGCATAGCATAAGTTGTTGGTGCACTTAGTTGAATCTAGTGGATTTAGATTTTGTGCTCGATAAATTAAAAGCTAGTTTATTCCGCATTTATTAAAGCCAAAACCATAGTAGTTTTTAAAACGCCTATTCACCCCTTCTAGGCGACATCATGTCTTTTCACCCGTGCAGATGGTATCGCCGACAATGGACGGGAGGTGCCCAGTTCAACAACACAACACGCAAACTCAGCTATGGGAGGTGCGTCAGAAGGGGGCGACGATGCTTGCACACACATGCGATGACAGGGACGACACAAGGTCGAGCTAGAGGAGCGGTTTCAGCAGTAGCTAAGTTCATGCGCGGGGAGCAGAGGGCGTTGGGTGGATAACAGGGGTGGTTTATGTTGCAGATGGTCTTATCGACGGTGGACCATATAGCATCAGTGTGGTAGGTGTAGGGGTTCGTAGCATGGAAAACAATAAATTCTATCGCATGAACACGCACAAGCCAAGATCTAATCTACTAGATCGGTGCAACGAGTTGATAGAGTACTAACCCTCAAAGATTTCAAAGCATTTAACGAGATCGGATTCTCGTGGGTGATGTAGTCGTTCACTTGTCGATCTCAAGATCGCGTAGACGATCCTTCCGGCGCCGCGTTCCGGCAGCACCCCCGCAGTCGGTCACACGTTCGGTACTAGATGAAGACATTCCTCTCCCTTGTTCCAGCAGGCAGCGAAGGTTGTAGATCTCTCCTCGAGATTCTAGCAGCATGATGGCGCCCAACACTTGTCGTGGGACGCTTCGTTGGAAACCCCAAGAACAAGGTATGAAGTAGCACAATAGCAAGTTTCCCTCAGTAAGAAACCGAGGTTATCGAACCAGTAGGAGGAAGGAAACGTCACACAGGTGTTGCAAGCAACGCGGAGACCTACACAACACAAACTCAAGACTTTGCCCTAACAAATCAGTGAGATTGTCAAGCTCACCGGTTTGCTGTAACAAAGGATTAAACGTATGGTGTGGAAGATAATGGTTTGCAACAAGTAAACAAGTAACAGTGGAAGATGTATCAATGATAAAGATTGGACCAGGGTCCATAGTTCACTAGAGTTGCTCTCCTTGGATAAACAACATGACATGAAGGGTAAACAAATTACAGCAAGGCAATTGACAGGAACTGAGAAAGGAAAAACAATGCAATTACTAGTCAGAAAGATCCTATGAGATTCGATTGGGCAATACAACAAGATACATAGACCGCCATCCAACTGCATCTATAACTAGAAGTCCACCTTCAGGTTATCATCCGAACCCCCTCCAGTATTAAGTTGCAAGCAACAGACAACTTCTTTAAGCAAAGTGTGTAAGATAAACAGTCCACATGTTCCATGAACAAGAGACCATTGTTTTCTCCCTAGTAGCAACAACACATCTACAACCGAAGAGATTTCTGTCACTTCCCTTGGAAACTAGAGGCATGAACCCACTATCGAGCATAAATACTCCCTCTTGGAGTCACTAGCAACTACTTGGCCAAGATAGCTACTAACAACAGAGAGCATGCAAGATCACAAACGACATAGACATGATAGAATCATAAAGACAAAACCATTAATCAAACCAACATAATAATCCCAATATCCATCGGATCCCCGCAAACACAACATGCATGATTACAAATAGATTAGATCTTGATCACGGAGCTCACAAGATCTATACAAGAAATCACAAAGGAGGAGATATAACCATCTAGCTACTACATGGACCCATAATCCAAGGTGGAACTACTCACGCATCATACCGGAGAGAAGGCCTCCGGATGATCTCCCCTCCGGCAGGGTGCTGGGAAGAACTTCAGATACCCCGATATAGGGACGATGGTGGCGGTGGCTACAGACAGTTTCGTGGAGATTTGATCAGTTCCTTAGGGTTTCTGCATCGGGGGCTTCTTATAGGCGAAGTGGGAGGCCGAGGAGGCGAACAGGGGGTCAAACCCTACCCAGGCGCGGGCCCACTCCTGAGTGGGCCTGCGCCTAGGGGGGTTGGACGCCCCGACACGCTTCTTCTTCTCCCCTCTGGACTTCTTGTTCCCCACGGAAAGTTATTGACTTTGACGTTTGTCCCGTCCAATTCCGAGAATATTTCTTTACTAACTTTTCTGGAACCAAAAACAGCAAAAAACAGGCAACTGGCACTGTGGCAACTTGTTAATAGGTTAGTACCAGAAAACATGTAAAAAACACCTCAAAGTGTAGACAAGCAAATCAAAGTAGATACTAAACAAGCATGGAGCATAAAAAATTATAGACATGTTTCTGACGTAGGGTAAATCCCATAGGACTTCGCCTAAGCCGAAGCGGGTATGGTGGAGTAGAGAGGGCCCTTGGCAACTAGGGTTTATAGGCCAAGTGGGTGGATGTGGTTGGCGGCTAGTAGAGGCTAGGCGGCGGCAACTTTAGAGGAGATCTAGGGCGACTGCAACTAGAGAGGGTGCAGCGGCCGACCTAGGGTTTCTTATGTGGGGGCAAGGGGACGCCCTCCCCTCGTTTTATGAGAGGGAGAGGCGGCAAGGGGGAGGGGAGTCCTCCCCCAACTCCTCTACCTAGTCCGGCGGCAAGGGAGGGATGAAACCACAAATTATTGGGATTTGACTTTTTCAAACTAGCGTTTGACTTCCAAACTAGAGTTTGATTTTTCTCTTCCATTGCCCAGCCAAGTGACCTAGGACATGATGCAACCATTCCACTTTGGTATGACACATCCATGTACCCTTCCCACTCCGGAGTGATGGACCTTCTAGACCCTTCTAGAAGATTCCGGTGAAAACACTGAAAACATTTCCGAACTCCAGAATTGGACTTTCCTTATATGAATCTTATTCTCCGAACCATTCTGGATCTCCTCGTGATGTCCTGGATCCTATCCGAGACTCCAAACAACATTCAGTCTCCAACTCATTACCATATCTACTAAACAACATCGAATCATTAAGTGTGTCTCCCTATGGTTCGTGAATTATGCAGACATGATCGAGACTCTTCTCCGATCAATAACCAATAGAGGAATCTGGAAATTCATATGGATCCCACGTATTTCTATGATTACTTCATGATCGAATAAACCATTTACATACGACACCAATTTCCCTTTGTCTCGCGATACTTTACTTATCCTAGGTTTGATCATCGGTATCTCTGCATACCTATTTCAACCTTGTTATCGATAAATACTCTTTACTCGTTCCTATGATATGTGATCCCTTATGAGCCAGTCACATGCTTGTAAGCCAATTGGATGATATTCCACCCAGAGGGCCCAGAGTATATCTATCCGTCATATGGATGGACAAATCCCACTCTTGATCCATGTGCCCTAACACATACTTTCCGAATACTCAATGCCACCTTTATAACCATCCAGTTACGAAGTGATGTTTGATGTCATCAAAGCATCCATCTAGTGATGGTAATTAACATGATCTCATGGGCAAAGGATTTAGGTTACTATGTATCTGAAAGCTTATAGCAAATGAACTATTGAAATGACTTAATCTTATGCTACACTTAACTATAGGAGTATGTCCATCACATCATTCTCCTAATGATATGACCTTTTTATCAATAACATCCAATGTTCATGATCAAGAAACCATGATCATCAATCAATCAACAAGCTAGTTTAACAAGAGGCTTTAGTAGGGACTCTTTCATGTTTACAAATCACACAAGTATTAAAGTTTCCGATTAATACTATTATAGCATGAGATACAAACATTTATCATAAACATGAAGATATGATAATAACCATTTTATTATTGCCTCTTGGGCATATCTCTAACAGTAGGAGCCGAGCTAGACGGAGATGTAGGAGGCCGACGACACACTTGACGATAGGAGGCGAGCTCCTGGAAGGAGAGGCCGTATAAGGAGGGGCCGTCGCCGATGATGTGTGTAACATCGGAGGGTCTAGCAGCAGATGAAGGGAGAGAGAAAATATCTTTGCTAGATGGGAGAGAGACTGTCATGTGGGCCGGAGGGTGGTCACGGGAGGACAGGCCGGACATGTCCCCGCGCCCGTATCACTGCAAATCAGGCCTAAATTCTCTCCGGAAATGGGATGGTCCGAAAAAATGGGCAAAAGTAAATTTGCGGTAGCCCTTAGGTGCTGGTATCTATCTGACTGGACAGAATCTGATCGGGTTTTTCCTTTTTGGGGTTCCGTTGGAGATGTACTTAAGGACTAAGAGATTAGAATATATATAATTATCTAGTTTTTTCTTGTATTTTTTGCCTACGTGGTGTCGGTCAATTTGGTCAAACAGCTTTATGAAGGGAATATGTCCTGAGAGGCAATAATAAAGTGTTTATTATTTTTATTCCAAGTATATGATAGATGTTTATTTTGCATGCTATAATTGTATTAATACGGAAACGTTAATACATGTGTGTTTAATAAACAAACAGAAAGTTCCTAGTTATGCCTCTCTTATAAACTAGCTCGTTGATTAACAAGATGATCACAATTTCCTGATCATAGACATTGGATGTTGTTAATAACGAGATCACAACATTGATGTAATAATGTGATGAACATTTATCTGAAGTATAGCATTACGATCAAAGTTATTGAGTTTATATTGCTATAAACAACTTACGAAGTGATCCTAATCCTTAGACCATGAGATCATATCAATCACTAACACCAGAAGAGTTTCTTGATGACATCAAATGTCACACCATAACTGGGTGATTATAAAGATGACTTCAGAACTACTAAAGTGTTATGTTGAGGCTCATGGATCAAGAGTGGAATTTGTTCATCCCGATGACGGATAGATATACTCTGGCCCCTCTCGGTGATATCACATTGTTTAGCTTGCAAGCAAGTGATTTGATCACTAGAATGTTATATCACGGGAACGATAAAAGAGTGCATGTCGATAACGAGATCAAACTAGGTATGGAGATACCGATGATCGAATCTCGGAAATGTAATATATCGTGAAACAAAGGGATTAAGATACTAGCATAAAAGGTTCTGACGATCACAAGAAAGTCATCGTTGAATGTGTGAGAGTCAGTATGGATCTCCAGGTCCCGCTTCTGATTATTGATCGGAGAGGGGTCTCGATCATGTCCGCATTATTCGCGAACCGTAGGGTGACACACTTAAGGGACACTGACATCCAATTGGAGCAAAAGTTTCATGCCGGAAAGAATAACAAGCGCAGGAATTTATTTCATTAGATATCGAAACATGTTTTCGGGTGAAATTGCAGAAAGTGTTTTTGCATGTGAAATGGAATTCTAGCAAGGGGTTATATGTGAATGTTTGTCATTAAAGTAATTGACAAAATTCTGAATAAATAAAAGGAGTTTTATTTAATGAGAGTTTGCATTAAATTTGGTAGAAATTTAATAGAAATTTTGAGTGGGATTTTGAATGGAGGAAATTGAAGAGGTTTTTGTGAGTGGAGTGTCCACCCACATGAATGAAGGAGGGAAGGGGGCAGCCCCCATGGCAGGCGGCCACCCCCTTGGGTGCCCCCTCCTCCTATAAAAGGCACCCCTCTCCCTCTCTCTCTCACTCACACCTCCTCGTGAAGGATCTCTCTCCCCCTCTAGAATTTATCCCCCATGGTCTCAGACTAGCGAGATACATGTTCCCGGTGGCTATTCGGCAAGAAAGGGTTGTGCTTCCGCTGCATCGCTGGAGAGATGAGGCGGAGGTTGCTCGGTGTCTTGTACGTGTGTGCGAGCACGGATGCGCTGCTGCTTTGCGGCGCTAGGACTTCCTCTCGATCTTGAGATCGGCAAGAGATCGTCTACATCAACCACGAGTTCAACTCGTTAAGCTTTGTCGGTCTTCAAGGGTATGTTCTCTATGGATATACATCCGCCCATTGTTTGTATCTAATATATATATCTTGATACTTAGTTCCCATCATAGGAATTTTGTTGTTTTCTATGCTGCGAACCCTTCAGTGGTATCAGAGCCGGATCTATGCGTAGATGCTTTACACGGGTAGTACACATATGAGTATGTGGGCGATGATGATCATGTTGTTGCTTCTTAGTTGTAATTTTGGATATTGGTGGCATAGTGGGATGAAGCGGCCTGGACAAACTTTACATGTCCTCGCACATGAGACCTGTTCCACGCTTGACATGCAACTAGTTTGCATAAGTGGCTAGCGGGTGTCTGTCTCTCCTACTATAGTCAATATCTATTTTGCAACGAGTTATCAACAATTTGGTTATCCTCGTTGTGGTTCATGTTCGTAGGTAAGAACGGTTCTATCTTCGAAAGCCCTAAGCCACGTAAAACTTGCAATAGATAAATTATAGGCGTCTAGTTTAGATTGTTGCTAGGCTAGTGTTATAATATGGTGATGTTGTAAGTAGAAGTATGAGATGATACTCTTACAACACACATAACGTGTAAGTTCCATAGACCTTGGCCTTACACATAAAGGTATGATAGTGATCATATCACGGTGCACATGATAGAGATTATATGCGGGAACCATATCATTTCACTAATAAACATGTGATGTTTGATAGCATCTTATATTGCTTGTTTAGCGCTTTATTAGCATAATAAGATGATCCATCATTTAAAATATCAAGATAAGAATGTGTTCTTCCTTTAGTATGCACTGATTATGTTTTTGTCGCTCCAAGACATCACGTGATGATCGGGTGTTCTTGGATCCACGACCATATTTCGGGTGTAAGACAGTTACACACGCGAATACTAAGGTTCTAACTTGGCGAGCCTAGCATGTACATACATGGCCTCGGAACACGGACCGAAAGGTTAAGCATGAGTCATATAGTAGATATGATCCCCATTTGATGCTCGCCTTTAAAGCTACACCGACCCACGTGATGATCGGACTTGGTGTACTGGATTTGGTTCATGCAATCACCAAAAAGGCACGAGGGATGTCGTTTTTGAGTGGGAGTTCATTCGTAATGTGGATTAGTTGAACTCAATATATCATAAACTTAGTCTAAACTTTACAAATTCTGTTATAGATGGCACCACCTGCTTTTAATTTTAATGTGTTCATGGAGAAAGAGAAACTTGCAACAAACGGTAGCAACTTTACTGAATGGGCCATGAATTTGAGGATTCTCCTCTCTGCTGCACAAAAGCAATATGTGCTAGAAGCGCCGCTAGGCCCCCACCTTTTGATGATGCCCTTGACAAGGAGAAGAATGTCTATCAGACTCGTTAGGAGAACCACAACTTAGTTCATTGCGACATATTGTATGGGCTAGAGCCGGAACTTCGAAAGCGTTTCAAAAACGGCAATGCATTTGATACAATGGGTGAGTTGAAAATGATTTCCGACACACATGCTGCTGTAGAGAGCTACAATGCTTCAGAAAAGTTCTTTAGCTGCATGATGGAAGAGCACAGCTCCGTAAGTGAGCATGTGCTCAAGATGTCGAGTTACGCCGATAAGCTTGTGTCCTTGGGAATAACGATTCCCATTAACTTAGGCATCCATCGTGTTCTGCAGTCTCTGCCACCTAGCTATAAGAGCTTTGTGATGAACTATAATATGCAAGGCATGAAGAAGTCCCTTCCCGAGCTTCTGTCAATGCTTAAAACTGCAGAAGTGGAGATCAAAAAGGAACATCAAGTGTTGATGATCAATAAGAACACTGGTTTTAAGAAAGACAAGAAGGGAAAACGGAAGGGAAGTAAGGGCGGCAAGCCGGTTGCCGTGCCTGAAAATAAACCCTGAGTTGTCCCTAAGTCTGATACCGAGTGCTACTATTGTAAGGGGACTGGCCACTAGAAGCGCAACTGCCCCAAGTATTTGGCAGACAAGAAGGCCGGCAAGATAAACAAAGGTATATATGATATACATGTTATTGATGTGTACTTAACTAGTGCTCGCAGTAGCACCTGGGTATTTGATACCGGTTTAGTTGCTAATATTTGTAACTCGAATCAGGGGCTGCAGAACAAGCGACCGCTAGCAAGGGGTGAGGTCAAGATGCGTGTCGGCAATGGATCAAGCGTTGATGTGATCGCCGTCGGAACGCTACCTCTCCACTTGCCGTCGGGATTAGTAATAAACTTGAATAATTATTATCTGGTGCCAGCACTGAGCATGAACATTGTATCTTAGATTGTGTTTGATGCGAAGTGGTTATTCATTTAAATCTGAGAACAATGGTTGTTCTATTTATATGAATGAAATCTTTTATGGTCATGCATCAATGATGAATGGTTTATTTCTATTGGATCTCGATAATAATGTTACACATATTCATAATATTGATGCTAAAAGGATTAAACTTAATGATGATATATCCGCATATATGTGGCACTGCCGTCTAGGTCATATTGGTGTTAAACGCATGAAGAAGCTCCATTCGGATGGACTTTTGGAATCACTTGATTTTGAATCATTTGATACATGTGAGACATGGCTTATGGGCAAGATGACTAGAACACCGTTTTTCCGGTTCAATGGAACGGGCGACAGATTTATTTGAAATCACACATTCTGATGTATGTGGTCCAATGAGTGTGTCGGCGCGAGGTGGATATCGTTATTTTGTTACTTTCACGGATGATTTGAGTAGATACGGTTATATCTACTTGATGAAACACAAGTCTGAAACTTTTGAAAAGTTCAAGGAATTTCAGAATGAAGTGGAAAATCATCGTAATAGAAAGATCAAATTTCTACGGTTCGACCGTGGAGGTGAATATCTAAGTTACGAGTTTAGCACTCACATGAAAGAGTGTGGAATTGTTTCACAACTCACACCTGCCGGAACACCACAACAAAATGGTGTGTCGGAACGTCGTAATCATACTTTATTGGATATGGTTCGATCTATGATGTCTCTGACGGACTTGCCGTTGTCATTTTGGGGTTATGCACTAGAAACTGCTGCATTCACTTTAAATCGGGAACCATCTAAATCCGTTGAAAAGACACCGTCATAAATTATGGTTTGGAAACAAACCTAAGCTGTCATTTCTTAAAGTTTGGGGATGCGATGTTTATGTGAAGAAACTTTAACCGGATAAACTCGAATCCAAAGCGGAAAAATGCGTCTTCATAGGATACCCTAAGGAAACTATTGGGTATTCCTTCTATCACAGATCCGAGGGCGAGGTTTTTGTTGCCAAGAATGGATCCTTTCTAGATAAAGAGTTTCTCATGAAAGCTGTGAGTAGTCGGAAGGTAGAACTCGAAGAGGTTATTGAACCTTCTCTTCAAAGTATGGCGAGTAGCACAACACCGGAAGTCGTTTCGGAGTTGGCTTCACCAGTTTAAGAGGAAACTAATGATAATGATCATGAAACTCCAAAAGAGAATACTACTGAACCTCGCAGGTCTAGCAGGATGCGTGCAGCTCTCGAGCTGTACGGAAATCCTGTCATAAATTTCATGGTTGATGAAAATGATGACCCTGTGACGTATGAAGAAGCGATGATGAGCCCGGATTTCAACAAATGGTTAGAAGCCATGAAATCCGAGATGGAATCCATGTATGAAAATCAAGTTTGGAACTTGGTGGACTTACTTCACGACCAAAAGGCCGTGGAGAATAAATGGATTTTTAAAAGGAAAACTGATGCTGATGGTAATGTGACCGTCTATAAAGCTCGACTTGTCGCAAAGGGGTTCCGACAAATTCAAGGAGTTGACTACGATGAGACATTCTCTCCCGTAGCGATGCTAAAATCAGTTAGGATTATGTTAGCAATTGCTGCATATTTTGATTATGAGATATGACAGATGGATGTCAAAACCGCATTTCTCAATGGTAATATTGAAGAAGAGTTGTATATGATACAACCAAAGGGTTTTTTCGATCCTAAGGATGCTAACAAGGTGTGCAAGCTTCAGCGATCCATCTATGGATTAAAGCAAGCATCACGAAGTTGGAATTTCCGCTCCGATGAGGTGATCAAAGAGTTTGGATTTGTCCAAACTTATGGAGAAGCTTGTATTTACAAGAAAGTGAGTGGGAGCAATGTGGCATTTCTGATACTATATGTGGATGACATATTATTGATCAGAAATGATATAGATCTTTTAAATAGTGTTAAAAGTTATCTAAACAGCAAATTTTCAATGAAGGACCTAGGTAAAGTGTCATACATATTAGGCATAAAGATCTATAGAGATAGATCTAGGCGCATAATAGGGCTATCACAAAGTACATACCTTGATAAGATTTTAAAGAAGTTTAAAATGGACGAAAGTAAGAAGGGGTTCTTACCTATGTCACAAGGCACGACATTGAGTAAGACTCAAAGTCCGGCTACGGCGGAAGAAAGAGAGATAATGGACAAAGTCCCCTATGCTTCAGCCATAGGCTCTATAATGTACGCCATGCTATGTACAAGACCGGATGTGGCACATGCTATTAGTTTGACTAGTAGGTACCAATCGGATCTAGGTTCGGAACACTGGAAAAGCGGTCAAGAATATCCTTAAGTACTTGCGAAGAACTAAGGATATGTTTCTTGTATACGGAGGTGAAGAAGATCTCATCGCTAAGTGTTATGTCGACGCTAGCTTTGACACCGATCCGAATGACTTTAAGTCTCATCCAGATACGTATTTCTCATGAATGGCGGAGCGGTTAGTTGGAGAAGCTTCAAACAATCTATGGTGGCGGGATCAACAACAAAGGCCGAATATGTTGCTGCTTCGGAAGCGGCTCAGGAAGCAGTTTGGATGAAGGAGTTCATATCCGAACTAGGTGTGGTTGCAAACGTGTTGGACCCAATGATGATCTATTATGACAACAATGGTGTCATTGCCAATGCCAAAGAACCAAGATCTCACAAGCATTCCAAGCATATTTCTCGGTGTCTTGTACGTGTGTGCGAGCACGGATGCGCTGCTGCTTTACGGCGCTAGGACTTTCTCTCGATCTTGAGATCGGCAAGAGATCATCTACATCAACCACGAGTTCAACTCGTTAAGCTTTGTCGGTCTTCAAGGGTATGTTCTCTACGGATATACATCCGCCCGTTGTTTGTATCTAATAGATAGATCTTGGTACTTAGTTTCCATCATAAGAATTTTTTTGTTTTCTATGCTGCGAACCCTTCGCTTTAGGGTTTTATTCAGACCGAGATTGTATAGTTTAGGGTACGAACGAGATGGATTTTGACTTTGGGGTTTAAACGGTGAACTACTATGAGTTTAGAGTTTGTTTTGGACTTTTTCCTAATTCAAACATAGCATAAACTATTTTATTGTGGCGGGATAGGTAAATCTATCTTTTTGCGGATAGGTAAATTAAATTAGGGATCTCCTAGATCCGAGGCACCTAAGAACTTTTTATGTGTGATTCGAATGGTGTCATCCTATTCTCAGTTCAAACATAGTTGAAATTTATAAAATTTGTACTAATTCTTGTAACTCAATAAATTTTCAATTACAAACTAGTTACAATTCATCTGTATATCCCACGTTGCATGAATCGCGAGATAAAACCAACCACAAGAGAGGTGATTGAGCAGTAAGAGCATATCCATCGACGGTCCCTATAGGGTGTCTCAGTATTGAGCCGCCGGGCACTTTACTAGGAGTGGCGAAAACATTGTCGGATTAATTAGGGAGGCTTCCCACACTAGTAAGTCTCCAAACAAAATCGGGAAAGACGAGGACCAGAGAGAGGAGAGAAAAGGAAGGGTAGGTGGGATGGCGAGGGACCGACCGTGGGCATGTTTGCTCAATCTTAAGTGAAGTTTGTTGTCGTCGTGGCACGTCCGGAAGAGTCCAAATTTGTATGGAGGTTGCAGTGCCAGACAAAACAAAGATAATTTTGGTTAGAACAGCCAGCGTGAGATATGTTAAAAGAAACTGGTCGGACAACCTTTGGGCTACCGGTGTACTTGGTGAGAAAATAACGTAAAAATACCATATTTACGACAGTATTGACACATAACTATCGACTTTGTCATTTTTATTTGAAAACTATCAATATTGGGGTTGGTTTGTGACATATAGCACTAATTGTTCTATTTAATCGTGTTAAACCGTTTTCTGATAGTTCTGGCCCACCTGTCGGATCTACGTGGCAAAGATTAAGAAATTTATATTATTTTATGACATTTAATGAAAGAGGGTGAAATGAAAAACTCTCGTCGTTGACCCATCCCCATTGGGTTGCCCATGCTCGCGGCGTCGTGTGCGTCCACAGCTCGCCTCACCTGCCCCGGAGTTGGATGGTCCGTGCATGCACCCGCGCACTACCGTTGCCGCGCGCGCCCCGAAGCTTCGCCAGATGCCTGAGGCAACGATCTCCTGCAAGGGCGGTGCCAGCGAGGTTCGCCAATGGCATATAGGAACGGTCACGGGGACATGGAGTGGGGATGGGTCAGCGCCAGGATTTTCCCCCTCTTCCCCTTGGGCCCGCTAGTTAGCCCTAATTTTTGCCACGTAGACTCGATAGGTGGGCCAGAACTATTAGAAAATCAGTTTAACATGACTAAATAGAATGATCAGTGCTATCTGCCACAAACCGATTCCAATATTGATAGTTTTCAGACAAAAATAGCAAAGTTGGTAGTTACGTGTCGATACTGGACTAAATGTGGTAGTTTTGCGTCGTTTTCTCGTTGTCGGTCACACGAGAACTAGCAAATCCAAGTAAGGGGCTGTTTGGTTCGGTGGCTATCCAGTGGATGACAAGGGAAATCTAATTTTTTTGTGGTTATCCAGTGTTTGGTTTAAAGGATGGAGGGAATATGGATAACCACTTTTGGCTTAAAATAGTGATTGAGCATATCCCACAAAAAAAGCTGGATGACACCATATTTTAATAGCTCCTCCGAAGCATTTTCTTGTTCATTCATCCTTCTATTTTTGACTAGCTATCCCAACAACTTTTTATCCTCTCTTGGCCAAATAGAAAAAATGGCACCCTAAACCAGCTGATTAGGGGTATTCTCGTCCCTTATAACATCCTCTAAGGGCATCTACACCGCAAGGTGCTTAGCAAGGTGTTTAAAAAAGTAAACCAATTTTTATTTAAACATTGGTGCTTAATTGTACTAGGTAGAAGCCTGACTAGACATCTCTCTACACAGATAAGCACCAGTGCTAAAAAAAAAAACTGCTTGATTTATTTTGTTAAGCACACCTTGCATTTTAGATGGCCTAAACCAAACAGCCCCTAAATGGATGCCGGGCCGGAGGAGGCGGCGGTGGCGGCCACATCGAAGAGTGAGATGCCGGGCCGGAGGAGGAAAAGGAGGTGCCGCCTGCGGCGAGACTATGCGGAGCCGGAGACCGCAGCTCCGTCGGTGTATCTCATGGGGCCCGCCTCCTACTCCGTGTTCCAGGTGGACCCCTACGCTTGACGGCGGCGACCCGGTCCGTATCCCGCGCGGCCGTTCCGCCGCGCCGCCTCGCCTCACCTGCGACAACAACAAGTCCTTCGTCCCCATGCGGCGCGGCGGCGGCAACGCATGGGTCGTCGGCGTGGGCGGCAGTTCGGCCGATATCGACTACGGCCCAGAGACCATCGTCTTCGACGCTGAGACACACGCCATGTTCCCGGGGCTCAATCCCGGGTCCACCAAGCGCCGCTCCGTGCTGCTTGCTATCGGCGACCGGATCTATGCGCTGACCTGGGCCCCCTCCGTGAACGGCAGTGTAAACTACAACGACTACGGCATCGATGGCCGGATCGACTTCCTGCCGTGTCCCGGCTCCAGGTCGCCTGCGGCCGCGGCGGCGAATGGAGGCCCCTGCCGCGGCCGCCCTTTTCCCCCTGGGAACTCACCCCGTACCAGTACAGGAGGGGCGCAGGTCAGTCTGACTCCAACGTCGCCTCCTATGCCGCCGTAGGCTCCCACATACTGGTCTCCGTCGCTGGAAAATTAGGGAAGCCTGACACACACGCCTTTGACAGACCACGGAGCTGTGGACGGCGGTGGATATCAAGAACAGCCTGCCGTTTCGCAATGGCGCTGCCCCGCACGGCCCCGACCTCTTCCTCGGCCTGTCGAGGGGGTCCCTGTGCTGTGAGGAGCTGGTCGATCGTCAGCAGCGCGACATTCCTGTCCCTAGGAATTGACCGTGGCTTCTGCACGATTGCTAGCTGGTGCCTGGAAGACAGACCTCTGGGCTACGCTGACGGCTGATCTCATCTCAGCCCATCCCCGCCGCACATCAGGGCGAGTGTGTATGGGGCAGATGATTTTGAAGGGAAATACGCCGTCGTCTCCAAGCAATGGACACAGGTATACAAGATCCACGATTTGAACCGGAGGCCGGATGAGCCGTGTGTTCACCATGTCTTCGCCATATGATGAGTAAGCTAATAAGCTAGGTTCCTTACTAGGCAGGCACATTAGTTAGTTAGTTATTGATCCCCACTGCTTAATTTCGCAACAAAATTCGTACCATCGGTAAATTGATCTCATAGATAAAGACTGGAACTACTATTTGTGCCTTCAAATTATATCCCAAGTTTTAGAACCTTATGATTTTCTGGTGTCATATATGACACCATATATGTTTAGTTTTCTCAAGCTTTGTCATTGATGTGTTTTACCGACCAATACAAGAAATTGTACTCCCTCCGATCCATAATAAGTGTCGCTCATCTAGTACAAAGTTTGTACTAGCTTAGTACAAAATGAGCTACACTTATTGTGGATCGGAGGGAGTACCTGTTTTCACCGGGAAAGGAAAGCTTATGAATTAAGTGTTCCCTTTGGTCCAAAGATCACCAGGCATCACCTGCAAATATGAATGTATGGATCCACCTATATTAAGCACAAATGAAAATCAAGATATTAGAAGCTGTGTGACAAATGAAGTATAACTGTTGTTTCTAGTGTCATATTCTAGTTCTTTGTTAGTCAGAGCTAGCAGCCCCATTGAGCTTAATTTCTGGCCCCTATTGTTGCTGTGATGTTATAGTTTGCGGTTTCGCTATTTCTCAGGCGCTCAGTCATCTTGTTCACTGTTGGATTTTGGTTTCAAGATTCGATTGAGCCATCTAGTTGCAGTTTTTTATTTGTAAACCATGTATGTTTTCATTCGATTGAGCCAGCCACGTCAGCCGACTCAGAAATAGTTATTTCTCAGTCGCCTGAGACATAGGCGTTCCCATGAATTTACTAGAATAAGTAGATTATGTTTCGTAGAGACTCGCGACATGTGGTTGGCCATGCATAATCCATGGAGAGATGTATTTCTAACTGAACAAAGAGGTAGCTCTTTTTTGTTTGTTAGAGAGAAACAGACAGTCTTCAGTCCATTCCCTCAATTGTGCTACGGAGCGCTAGATAATTCATGTCTCTCTTAAATATGTTTCAAAGTTTAAATTTTCTTGTAAGATTATAAGACTTTCCTCTGGGTAGTATTTAGAAACAGGGCTCTGATCAAAGATATATAATCTGTTGATAAGGGGTTGGTGTGGTAGCTCGTGATATATGTTTTCTGGAGCCTATGAAACCATTGATCACCTCTTCATACACTGTCCTTTGGCCAGATATTGGTCAAGTGTCGTGAAATGTTCGTTTAGTTGTTTTGGTATCAAGGTTTTGCTTCCGAATTTTTGTTTCCGCGGGGGCTTGTGATTCCAGGTTACCGTGATTACCCAAAAATCTTGAGCGGTTACCGGACAAATTTAAAAACCAAATGTTGAACTCAAATTTTCGGGATTTTCGTAATTTCGGTAACCGCTCGGTAACCAGAGAAATACCAATTTTCAATTCAAATAATTTTAAAAAAATCAATTCAAATAATCTCGAATTATGTTTGCCCGGTAGGCCCATTTCCAGCTGGTGCTCGGTAACTGTATTTCCCTACTGGTAACCAAATCCTTGATTGGTTATCCCTGACTTTCTGTATCAGCCATGTATTTCCTTCCGAGTCCCTGGATTCTGCGGTTCCGGTTGTCTGAGCCATACAAAACAAGAAAAACGTAAATGTGGACACGATGCGTGCTTGCACTTGAGGTGGCGCTGTCAGTCCCGTGTGTCGGGTGGCCTGACCCTGTCTTCCCGCATGATGTCGCTGCCTATGATCCACGCCAAGCGTGGCATGTGCTTGGCCACGGTGGATCGTCGGTGCCAGCGTCCCCGCCCCCTGCCCGTCTGTGGAGTACCTCGACCTGCCAGATGTGCTTGTCGCTGCCTACGCCATGGTCTTCTCCGTCTCTGCCTCTGTGCAGCTGACAAGGGGGAGGCGTGGGAGATGGTGTGCCAAGGAAGTTCCTTTTCTCGGCGAGGCCACGTCTTTGCTGCTGCCTGGCGCCTCCCTGTACCACATCGAGCGAGGTCTTTAGCGTCACAGGCACCAGGAAGAGCGAGCTGCGGATCATCGGGCTGCCGCCAGTTGCTGCTGCTTTAACACTGTAAGCCCCTTCTACCGTATTGCTTACATCATCTTGTGTTGACTTCCTGACTGATATGCTGCATGCTCGCACTACTGGAACAAATAAGTCAAAGCATGTGAGCTGTTCGACGAAATGTGTCCTTTTGCGCCTCCCAATTTCATTCGCTGCTCCCCTTTTTTTTGGGGGTAAAAGATATTGTTATCGAATTAAAATTTTGCAACTTGGCAGGAGACAAGCCAAGTTAGCAGATGTTGTATACTGGTTCTACACCTAACCGAGGCCATAGTGCAAGTAGACGAGGACAGCTAGTATGGCTGAAACGTTATTGGCTGAATAAAAATCAACAGACTGAAAGGCTTGCAAGTACAGCAATGGTTGTCCATTTCTTCATAATTTCGTATTATTAAAGGAAATCAAGTGCAGATATTTGTGGTCACTCATGAGATACAATATATTTGCTCCTAGTTAAAGACTCTGGCGTATGGTTCATGTAGTTGGTTGTTGACTTGTTGTAGGCAAAAGGAGCTTCTTGCAAGTCTTAAATCTTAATGGAATTGAAAGGAAGGGGGCTCCAATTTTCATATTTTTTACTACCAAGTGGATGGATAGAAAAGGATAAATACTAAAAGGCCTTCAAATTGCAAGTCTGGAACAACCAATGTAAATATTTTTGGCATAATTATCCAATAATTTACATGGAGGAAGGTGGGAAGAAGAAAAATGTGAACAAAGACGTGTTTGATGACAAGAAAGGAGTGTTTGATTAGGTGGTCTTGACAGGGACGGACAGGTCAAGGCAATCCTGATGAGTGAAAAATCGGTTGGTCTTGCCACCTTCTATGTAAATGAAGTATCCATGAGGCTGAACAAGCATCCAACAAGTTTAGTGTGTGTGCAGCCAAGCTACATCTCACCTAGGTAGCAGATTCTCCTTCTGGAGCAGGACCAAAGCTGCACGATTGGCTTGGGCTAACCATTCATCATTTATTGGTACAGATGTCTACACAGTCATCAATCTTTGCTTCAACCATTAAATCCTGAAAGCTGCTGCTACGTTCTTGGCTCTTTTTATCTGTCAACAGAGTAGAAAGGTACAGCCTTTATCTTTTTGCTTCATACCCTGTCACTGCAAGCTCCTGTATTGCTGTTCTCAAGATCCTAATTTTTGCAAATTTAATATCTTATTTGTTATCGGTTTTGAAAATCTGTCATCTAAGTTCCACTTTGTAGATTAGAAAGGATTTGTTTGGAATGTGATGGGTACTTTAAAGAACTGAAGAGCGTCCCATTGTTTTTGTTGTAGGAATTTATGTCTCCGGGAGATTCTTGATCTTGTTGTGATGAAATAAATTATCACTGACTTCTGCAGGGAGAGCATTGTGTGGATGATGATCCTTTGAGAGCAGTGGAGGGTAGAACTCGCACACCACAAGGCAGGTGCACTTGCATTGAAGTCAGAATCCATAGGTTTGGGCACTATGGGTACAATTTTGGATGCTCTCATGTCGAAATTTTTGACAAAGCTGGGTCAGCTTATCGAAGACGAGGTTGTGATGACAGTATGCGTGAAAAGGGATATCAAGAGGCTTAAGAAAAATCTGGAACACTTCAGCGCAGTTCGTGAGGATGCTGAAGCTCTGGCCATGGAAGATAGACGGATAGAGTCATGGTGGAAGAACATGAGTGATGTTATGTTTGATGTTGATGTCATCATAGATCTTGTTATGGTTCATTCACAGAAGCTTTTGCTGCCACCTAGATCAGTATGTTGCGGTCAGTCTATGGTCTCTTGTTTTGGAAAGCTTTCATTTGATCACAAGGTTGCTAGAAGAATTAAGGATATAAATGAAAAGCTTGATGAGATTAAAATGAACACTGAGATGTTCAGCCTGGGTAGAACCGTTCATCAACAATTCCACGTAACAACTGTGGATAGAGATAAAACATCTCCTATAGATGAACCAGAGGTTGTCGGGAGACAGATCAAACTGTCTGTTGATCACATGTACAAATTATTGTCAGTAGCTTCCACGAGAATAGGTCAAGTGTTTTGGGGATTCAAGGGATGGGAGGCATCGGCAAGACGACATTAGCTCAGAAAATATATAATGAGCAGGTGATAAGAGAGGAATTCCAAGTCCATATATGGTTGTGCATTTCCCAGAGTTACACAGAGACCGGGCTGATAAAGCAGGCAATACGAATGGCCGGAGAAAAGTGTGATCAGTTAGAGACCAAAACCGAGCTTCTGCCACTTCTAGTCGACACTATCAAAGGAAAGAGTGTATTTATTGTGCTGGATGATGTGTGGAAAGCTGATGTCTGGATTGATCTTCTTCTATCACCTTTCATGAGAGCCTCGAATTTCCATGTCCTTGTCACCACAAGAAACCTGGATGTTTTGGCAGAAATGCATGCAACGTATACCCACCAAGTAAACACAATGAACTATCATGATGGCTTAGAGCTTCTTATGAAGAAGTCCTTTCAACCATATGAGGAAATGAGTGAATTTAAGAATGTTGGATATGAAATTGTAAAGAAGTGTGGTGGCCTTCCTCTTGCTATCAAGGTTGTTGCAGGTGTCCTATCTACCAAAAGAACAACTGCAGAATGGAAGAGCATCCGGGATAGCAAATGGTCCATTCATGGACTCCCAAAAGAACTTGGTGGCCCCCTGTATTTAAGTTACAGCAACTTGCCCCCTCAACTCAAGCAGTGCTTTCTCTGGTGTGCTTTGTTGCCCCCTAATTTTGGAATTCGTCGTGATGCTGTAGCTTATTGGTGGGTTGCCGAAGGTTTTGTGAGGAAAGAGCATGAGTTGTCAGTACATGAAATTGCTGAAGAGTATTACCTCGAGCTAGTTCGGAGGAATCTTCTGCAACCAATACCAAAGTATGTAGACAAGGCTGTTTCAACGATGCATGATCTATTGAGGTCACTTGGACAATATCTGACAAAAGATCACTCACTATTTATGAATGCAGAAAGTAACGATGCCATGTCGAATCTGCGCCGCATCGGCATCGGCCATGCTGTAGAAGAAATACCTGTTCTAGAAGAGCATAAGTGCTTGAGGAGTCTCCTTTTTTTTGATAACAAGAACTTCAAGTCAGTTCATAGGGACGTTTTCAGAAAGCTTGAGCATATCCGTATCTTAGTTTTCAGTGGAACAAGCATACAAAACATACCAGAGTCACTGGGAAACTTGGTGCTACTGAGGTTGCTGGATCTGAGCTATACAGAAATTAACAAACTTCCAGAGTCGACAGGAAGCCTCATCAGCCTTGAATACCTCTCTTTGCTTGGTTGCCATCAACTGGATAGCCTACCAGTTGGTCTGATGAGACTGTCCAACATAAGTTTTTTGCAACTAGAGCGGACTGCAATTGATCACATTCCAAAAGGGATTGCAAAGTTTCAGCAGCTCTACAACCTAAGAGGAGTTTCCGAGAGCGGGACTGGATTCAGATTAGATGAATTGCAATCTCTCCCCAATATCCAACGTCTGTGGGTCGAGAAGCTTGAGAAAGCAGCACCAGGGGGTGAACTTGTATTGAAGAACAGTCATAATCTTAGAGAACTGGGATTGCGCTGCACAGTGGCAAGTACTCAAGAGAGAACACATTACCATACCGATCAAGTTGAGAGAATTCAGCAAGTCTATGATATGCTTATTCCATCATCAAGCCTAGTATATATTTTTCTTGATGGATTCCTGGGTATAAGGTTCCCAGAATGGCTATGCTCACAACTGGAGCTTAATATGCCAAATTTGTGTCATATGCACCTCAATGAGTGCATATCCTGTACAAAGCTTCCACCAGCAGGTCAGTTACCACAACTGCAAGTTCTTCAGATTAAAGGTGCAGATGCTTTAGAGACCATTGGCACAGAACTCCTGGGTAAGGGGGTTGGAAATCCAGCAGTCTTTTTCCCAGCACTTGAACTGCTTCACATCATTGGCATGTGTAATTTGAAAAGTTGGTCCGTCGACACTGGGAATCCCTGTGATATTATGGAGGGCAACTTTCAACAGTCTCTGATGCCAAAACTTGAGCGTCTGCTGCTTCTTGATTGCCCAAGACTGAGAGCACTCCCTTCGGTTTTCTTGGTTAACCTGATGAGAATCCACATCGAAGGTGCTCATGAGCTGAAAGAAGTTGTCGACCTTCCTGCGGTTGTGTGGCTCAAGGTGAAGAAGAACGCGAGTTTGAGGAAGATCTCCAACCTAGGGAAGATGCAGGACCTGCTAGCGCAGGATTGCCCCACGCTGGATCAAGGAAACGGCCTGTGGTCTCTGAGACGGGTGTACATGGTTGACTGCGCGCGTGCCCAAGAGTTCAGGGAGTGTCTCGCGGAAGAAGAACGGGGCATTGTGGTCCATGTTGCAACAGACCGGCGTAATATCTTCCCAGATGAAACTCTCTATAATTAAACAGGTGAGAGAAATATGTCTATTTCCTAGTGCGATTTGTTATTCTTAATCTTTATTATTCCAAAACTATGGACGTTTTCTTGTCCACTTGAAATCCTTTTCCATCATTCCAAGTTTTCCAACCAAAGTGAACCTAAAGCTGTTGCTCTTCTTGCAGGCTTATAGCACCAGAGCAGGGCGTATTAAGACATGATGGTGGTCAGTTGATATCAGATTAGATTTGTTTTACATGGCCGCTAAAAAATATCAGATTCTAGTGGCGATAATCTGCGAAGTGGGCTCTGGACAGAATGTCTCCCTCTGGTCTGATCGTTGGATCGATGGGCATAGCACCTCTCAGATTGCTCCGGACCTAGTGCAGTTTATCGAACCAAGCAAGGCGCTGCAGAAGACAGTTCCAGATGCTTTGACAGTAAGAAATTGGATTTGGGACATCTCTGGTACCCTCACTATCCCATCAATTGTGCAGTTTATCGAGTTGTGGGTGTGCATCCAAGCCCTACCTCCCCTCTCTGAAGATTGAGCTGTCGAGGCCAACCTTGCATTCCTCTGGAACTGCTGGGCTCTTTTAGAAGAGAAGTTTTTCCTCTGGCTTGCATTCAGGAATCGATGTCGAACTAGCGATCGACTAGCTCGGCGTGGCCTGCTTTGGACGATCTGTTTGTTCGTTGTGCGTGGAATCCATCGACCACATCCTAACTCAATGCCCTTTCTCCAGATCGATTTGGTTCCAGGTCTTAAGGAATACAACCTCCAGTCTTTTACTCCCAATCACGATCAAGGCTCCCGGGAATGGTTGCTAGGGCTTGCCAAGCTGTAGCTTGAACGAATCAATACGGTTTAATTTCTGAATTTGAACAAGGGAGGACTAGTTCCTGTTCTTTCTTCAGGCGGTTCTGTCAGTTAATTCTTGTACATGTAATCCTCTTTTCCAATCTTAATGCAAAGACATGCAGTCACTTGCATGCTCTTGAAAAAGAAAAATTCACTTAATTCCATTTGCTGAATTGTGGAGTGTAACGCTACTTTTCTTTCCATTGTTTTATTTCCTGTGTGTGTTCTTGTGAACCTGATTGCCATTTGTACCCCAACTGAAACAATGTGCATCGTCAGCAGGAGTATTATTCAAGGTTCACGATGTTCAGGACGAGATTAATACATCATATCATCGCCGTAGGCTCCCAAGTTTGTTCGAAATTCATTGCAAACTTCAACACATCAGTTCAAACGCCATTGCCATGTGTAGTTACCGCTCCTGAAATCTTCTCCTTCAGGAGAGACCAAAATTCCTCCCGCTCCAAACTTCAGTGCTGTCCCAAGAACCTTCTCCAGGTTTGATATTCTTGAGGTGATGGTCCTGCTCTTCGAGTCGAGGTTGGAGAACGCGAGGCAGATTTCACCTGCAGCATCAAACCAATAAGATCAGGAACACTAATCTATTATTACCACGGAAGATGCAAAATGGCACGCAAGCCACTTAGATAGGAGCCGGAAGTATTAGCATCCCAATTAGGACTAAAATGGGATATAAATGATCACTGACCTTTACTTCTAGTTGCAATCCATGCACGCGCTCCAGTAATACCAACTGTAGATGATAGTTCCAACTATGTAGTACTTGTAACCGTTAGGAATAGACAAGTTGTATTCCTCTAGGGGCCAAAGGCTACAATATATAGTACACGTACAGGTGTAAATATGCAGAAAGCCCCCTAACATATGGAGAAACTACAATATATAAATAATATACATCTAACATCCCCCTCAAACTCATGGTGGATCCACAACACTGAGTTTAGAGAGTAAGAAATCATGTTGCGCTCTGGTCTGTGCCTTCGTAAAGAAATCTTGCGCCTGCACCTGAGCACGTGTATAAAAAGCATCAACACCAATATGTTTGGTAAGCTCATGCTTCACCGGATCACGTGCAACACTAATAGCACCTGTACTGTCAGACAAAACCAGAGTGGGTGTGGTAATAGAGACCTCAAAATCCGCAAGTAACCACTGTAACCAGGTCACCTCAGCAGTCAACAAGGCCATAGCACGCAACTCAGCCTCAACACTCGAACGGGAAACCGCTGTCTGTTTCTTCGTCTTCCAAGCAATGAGCGAACCACCAAGAAACACACAGTAAGAAGAAAGTGAACGGCGATCCGAAGGATCACTCGCCCACGTAGCGTCCGAATAGCACTGGAGCTGGAGGGATCTGGAACAAGGAAAGAAAAGGCGACGAGTGATCGTACCACGAAGATAACGAAGAACACTGAGAAGATGACTATAGTGAACAGTAGTAGGAGCAGAAACAAACTGACTTAGAATATGAACAAGATAAGAGATGTCAGGACGAGTGACAGCAAGATAAACAAGACTCCCAACAAAATGACGATAACGCGTCAGATCAGAAAGAGGATCACCATCAGTAGGTTGAAGCTTAACATTAAGCTCCATAGGGGTCTCAACAGTGCGCTCATCCCCAAGAGCAGCACGAGCAAGAAGATCCTCAATATACTTTTCTTGGGAGATGTAAAAGCCATCAGAAGTGGAGGATACCTCAATCCCAAGGAAGTATCGAAGAGGATCAAGATAAGTTATAAGAAACTGATCACGAAGACGAGCCTTAACAAAGGCGATATACTCAGAATCATCACCAGTAATGATCATATCATCAACATAGAGAAGAAAAGAAGAGTGCGTCCACGAGAAGAAGTGTGAACAAACAGCGCTGGATCATGAGCACTAGGGGAGAAACCAACAACAGTCACTACAGAAGCAAAGCGCTCAAACCAGGCACGAGGGGCCTGTTTGAGGCCATAAAGAGAACGTCGAAGACGACAAACCATCCCCTCGGGAACAGAATACCCAGGAGGAGGCTGCATATAAACCTCCTCACGCAACTCACCATTGAGAAAGGCGTTCTGGACGTCAAGCTGGGACATAGACCAGTGACGAATAGAAGCAACAACAAGAAGAGTACGCACAGTGGTCATATGAGCCATAGGAGCAAAGGTCTCATCATAGTCACGACCATGCTCCTGCTGAAAACCACGAGCCACAAGACGCGCTTTATAGCGCTCAAGAGATCCATCAGAGCGGGTCTTAATCTTATAGACCCACTTACACGTGATAGGACAAACACCGGGAGGGGGAGAAACAAGATCCCAGGTGCTAGTGCGCTCAAGCGCAGCAATCTCCTCAGCCATGGACAACTGCCATTCAGGACGATGCTCAGCATCCCGATAAGAAGTCGGCTCGGAGGCAACAGAAAGACCATACTGACTAGGAGAGTAACGGTTGGGGGCACGACGCTGACCAACAGGACGAGTAGAAGGAAGCTCATTAGAGGAAGACGACTCAGGAGACGACGATAAAGAAGAAGGAATAGCAGAGGAAGACGACTCCGGAGAACGAGGAGAACCAGGAGAACTAGACGGAGCAGAGGAGGACAGTGTCGAAGAAGGGACAGCAGGGGGAGAAGATCCTGAAGAAGACACAATAGGAGTAGAAGGAGGTGTGTCAGGAAAGAGAAGAAAGGAGATATCTTCCACCAGGTAGGTACCAGCGGTGGGACGAGGATAGAAAGGACACGTCTCATCAAAGGTAACATCACGAGAGATACGCATCCGACGACCAACAAGATCCCAACAGCGATAGCCCTTATGCTCATCACTGTATCCAAGGAAGACACACTCAACAGACTGAGCGGTCAGTTTGGTGCGTTCGCGAGCAGCAAGGAGAACATAGCAAACACAACCAAACACGCGAAGCATGGAGTAGTCTGGAGACTGTCCAGACATGCACTCAAGAGGGATACCACCCTGCAGAGCGGCAGAAGGCTGAATATTGATGAGGTAAGCCGACGTAGCGACAGCCTCAACCCAGAAATGCGGCGGAAGAGAAGAAGCAATCATCATGGCACGAGTGGTCTCAAGAAGATGGCAATTCTTATGCTCAGCAACGCCATTCTGAGCATGTGCGCCAGGACAGGATAACTGAGCAAGGGTGCCCTGCTCAGCAAGAACACCTCGCAACATCTGGGAGATATACTCACCAGCAGAATCAGCACGAAACACACGAATGTGGGTAGAATATTGAGTGCGGACCATGGCCGCAAAATGCTGATATATGGAGAGCACTTCACTGCGAGAGCGCATAAAATACAACCAAGTGTACCGAGAAAAATCATCTATGAATAAAATATAGTAGCGATGGCCCCCTTTCGAAGCGAAAGGAGCCGGACCCCAAACATCGGAATGAACTAAATCAAAAGGTCACTGAGATACAGACGCGCTAGTAGGATAGGGAAGCTGAATCTGTTTGCCCAACCTACAACCCTGACAATGTAAAGACCCATCTCCTGAGACAGACCCCAGAAGACCACGTTGAACTAAGGATGATAGGCGAGAGTCACAAAGGTGACCAAGACGATGATGCCACTGCTGAAAAGAGCTGGTATCAGAGGCGACGACCGGAGAAGAACTGGCGGATGAAGTGGCAGCGGAAGGAACACGAAGCCAGTCTAACTCCCAAAGTCCGGAAGAGTCACATCTGCGAGGGCCAGCTCCAACCAGGACCTGAGTGCGACGGTCTGGACAACACAAGAATCAGCATCAAGAATGACGCGACAACCAGAGTCAGTAAGCTGGCTAGCAGAGAACAGATTCATCTTAAGACGAGGAACATGAGAAATATCAGGGACAAAAAAAGAAGAAGTAGAAAGAGTGCCCCTACTAGAAACAGGAAGCGAGGTACCATCGGCCGTGAGAACACGGACAGGAGAAGTGAGAGAATGAATAGCAGTCAGAAGAGAAGACTCAGAGGTCATGTGAAAAGAAGCTCCAGAATCCAGATACCACGGGGACATACCTGACTGTGTAGAAGGTGGTGGTCGTGCAGTGCCTGAAGAATCAGTCATAGAACCAGCAGTGCCTGTCGAAGAAGAGCCTGTAGCAGCAAGCAGACCGCGAAGACTCCTGATAATGTCCTGATCGGAGAGAGCAACTGCTGAAGATCCGGAAGGAGCTGACTGCCCACGAGCCTGGTGCTGCTAACGTAAACTGGGATCCCGTGTATAACAGGTAGCCCAAGTGTGGCCATCCTTGTTACAGTAAGAGCAGTGACAAAGAGAACCACGGTGACCCTGACCACGAGCCTGCTGGTGCTGACTCTGACCCTGACCTGGAGGAGTGGGTAGTATCGGCGGCGACATAGAGGACCGCGACTGAGTTGAGGGAGCAGACGACATAGGAGGACCATGAGTAGCAAGCACAGACGGAACCGCAAGAAGACCAGCACCACGAAGACGGGTCTCCTCAGCCCGAAGCTCAGACAACACCTTAGAGAGCGGAACATGACCACGAGCATTCAGCTGAGCACGCCGGGGCTCAAACTCCTGGCGGAGCCGAGACAGAAACTCATAGATGCGGTGAAACTCCAAATCCGAGCGCACAATCTGACAGCATGAGCATGTGCCACAAACAGCAGTACGAAGAGAATCAAGCTGACGCCAGATAGCAGCACTCTGAGTATAGAACTCATCAATAGTGGAATCACCCTGCTAAATAGCATGTTCCTGGTGAACCACAAACAGGTACAGAGCATCCCCAGACGGCTGATAGCGCTGACGAAGATGTGCCCACTGAGCGGCAACAGTAGGGAGACTCATGAACTCAGCAGCATACTGGGGCAGAACACTAGAGGTGAGAACAGCAGCAGCACGAGCATCCTCATCGACCCACTGAGTGTAGGCAGTCAGAGCGTGGCGATAGGCCTCGAGATCAGAAGAGTACTGCTTGAACTTCAGGTCATAGGCAGCAACAACACTATCATCGGCACTCTGAGCAGCATCCTTGGCCTCCTGAGAAGCATCAGCGCCGAGAACAATCGGTGTCGGCGGAAGAGGAGCCACAGGAGCAGGGGAGCACGGCGGACAGGAGACCTCGCCGGAGAGCACACCCCAAAGACGGAGACCGCGCATGTGAACGCGCATAAAGGCCGCGAAATCAGGATAATTCGCGCCATCGAAGATCACCGGGCAGCGAGGAATCGCAACATAGCCCGATGCAGAAGACATCTCTCTCACAATTTTTTTTGGAACAGATCTGGTCAACCCGCTGCAGGCAGATGCTGGCCGAAATCCGGCGAAATTCCGGCAAACCGGGACGAGGGGCGGTGCCTAAGGGCCGGGGGAGGCCAATTCCGGCTGCCGGAGATCGATTCCCGACAGCGATCTGGTGAGCCGGCAAGTGAAACGAGGCCGGAAGGTCAACGCAGTAGGACCAGAGACCGAGGGCGGCGGGTGGCAACCGATGTGGCGAGAGGCAGGTGTCCCGCACGTGGAGAAGATCGCGCAGGCGCGTGGACGTTGGAGGAGGCCAGTGCGTGGACCAAGGCCGCGCGTGGAGGTGGACGTGTCGGAGCGTGGAGGTGGCCCGCGTCGGCGCGTGGAGGTGGTCCGCGTGTCCCGCGCGTGGGCCTCGGCAGGTTGGATCTGGCGGTAGTTCGGCAGGACCCGGGGGTGAAGCAGACGGGATAGCAGCAGTTGTCGGGAGGTGGATTCCTGGAGGCGGCGGGCGAGTAGCAGCGATGGGCGGGCCCGATCTGATCGGTCACCTCAGCAGTGCAGACGTAGGGCAGGGGGCTCCTGTGGCGGGGAGCCTGGCAGACGCGGGGCAGGAAGTGGCGGTGCCCTCGCGCGTGCAGACGCAGCGGTCGTCGGTAGATCTGATCGGGACAGGTCCGATCTACGAAGCAGGACCACGGCCTGGCAAAGAATGAGGGTACTTCACGCAAGCGGCCAGAACGGGAACCAGCGGTAGCCGGGGCGAGCTGACGGCGGCGATCACAAGTGGAGGACCGGTGGGCACAGAAACCCTAAAACCGGCTCTGATACCATGTTAGATAAGTTGTATTCCTCTGGGAGCCAAAGGCCACAATATATATAGTACAGGTACAGGTGCAAATATGCAGGAAGCCCCCTAACATATGAGAAAACTACAATATACAAATAATATACATCTAACAGTAACATTTTTCCTATCAATTCACACAAAAATAACGATGCCATGTGTACCTCCTTGCTTGCTGGATTCCACTGTGGCACATAATCTTCAATAGCTGCTCAGAAGGCTACCTTTGTCATTCTTTTTTTTTGAGAAAGAGAACTCTATTATTTATATATTCGTTCTTTTTTTTTGAGAAAGAGAACTCTATTTATATATTCGAATGGCAGTCTTGAGATACAAGTTCTCTTACAGGGGGTGGAGATTCATCAAATATGATCCTCTTGTCTACAGAGCAGGCCATTTTTGCTAGAAAATCAGCGACTCTATTTGTCTCCCTTCTAGAGTGCCTGACGGTGCATTCTCTGAATTCGTTAATCAGCAGTTTGGCTTCCTGGTAGACAGTCCAGAGTCTTGACTTGCCTTGGGTTCTTGGATCTTAGGGCAGACACCACCATCTGGTGGAGCAGCCCAATGATGAGGAGAAGCGACAAGATTAGGTGAGTCCAAGGGGGAAGCTTCAGCAGGTCACTTGCCCTTGGTATCGCTGTTGGAGTCATGGTGGTAAGACTGTAGGAAAGCCATTGCTCTTGCGACGGTGGCGTTGCCTTTCTCATGGACCACGTCGTTCATGCCACAACAGCAGAAGGATTCTAGACCTCATGCTATCATGAGATCGAGACAGCAGGTGCAGCAGCCAATCTTTGCCCGTGTAGGAAAACTCTTTTTCCGTAGCTCCCAGAACTTCCTCATGGATACCTTTGCCATTCAGCTCCCACATCTGCAATTATTCACATAAGTAATTATAGCATGAGTTAAATAGCAAAGTAGCATACGAGACCAATTTTCTAGGACTTTATCATAGTATGGTACTTTTCTGTAGAGTAAATGGCCAAGATAATTCAAAGGAACTAGTCCTAGAGAAATCAGACGTAAGACATGACGAGCTAGTACCTATTTATTTAGATGTGAGTTTTTAGCATAAAACTATCACTTTACATGTTAATTTTCCCAAAGCATGCCAATCGCCTTCCAAATCACAGAAAACTACCAGATTGAATTCAAATTGTCGCAAAAAGTACTGATTGTCGTCTGATCGCGAATTCACACGATAACTGGCAAGGGGGCCCACCTGTCAGGGCCACATGGCACCCATTAGACGCCGCTCCGACACGCCCGGTAACGGCCGTTAACCGGCACCGCATCTTAAGTGGGGCCCACCTTGGAGTGGACCTCGGTCTCCTTTCTTCTCCCACTTCCTCTTCCCCGAGCTTAGTGTTGTGCAGTTGTCACCGCTTGCCCACCGCCGTCCGCATGCTCCTCGCCACCGCCATTGTTGCCATGCCCAGCTGGCATGACGGGTCCTCCTCCAGTGGGAGCATTTTAGAGGTAAGAGCTTCGATTCCTCTAGCGTGTTACGATTAGAGTTTTGGCCGATTTGGGATTTCTTTGATTTTCCCAGATTCCCCTCGATTAAAGTCGATTTCCTCTTCGGTTAGGAATTCACCACACTTGACCATGCTCCTGCTACGGTTGATGACCCAATATTCTATGGAATCGCTGATGATTGCGCTGAGCTCTGTCGTGGCCACAAGTTGGCACTGCGCAAATGTGTTACATTCGAAGGGTTCAACACAGGCACAAAGTTCTACTCCTGTCAAGTGGGACATGTAAGTTTCCTTAGCTCGGTTAATATGGAAATTGTTGCTGTAATCATCATCGAATGCTTAGTGACCATAACCATCATCAGTTAATGTGGAATGCTTAGTGGCCAGAACCATCATCTTAGCTCAGTTAATGTTGAACCATCTCTGCTTATATGGAATGCTTAGTGACCAGAACCATCATCTTAGCTCAGCTAATGTGGAATGCTTAGTGGCCAGAACCATCATCTTAACTCAGTTAATATGGAATGCTTAGTGGCCAGAACCATATACTTTTAGAGTTGTTCTTATATGAAATGTTGTGACCATCATCTTAGTAGTGACCATCATCTTAGCTCTGAACATATAGGTAGTATAAGCCTAGTATATTTTTTTTGTTACGGCAAGGACATGAACTCACATATGTAGACTAATTTGAAACGCTATTTTTATCCTTGTACAGCAGGTCAATAACTATGGATTTCACAGTTGGATAGATCCGGAGTGTCCTGACACTATGAAGAATGCATTGGCTAGGTTGTGGAAAATGTACAATAAAAGTAATAGTGCAAGAATTGAAGAGAGGTGTCAGAGTTCCAAGATGCTGAAGGATCTTGCTGAAGAGAAGGATAAACTTATCAAGAAACATGCATGCCTTATTGCAGAAATTAACAAGTTTTTTTAGGAGACTAGGAAGAAGGCTTTAGCATAAAACTAGAGGAGGATTTACAGTGAGGCTGAGCAGGAAGAACAGATGGAGAAGTACATAGCAGGGTTGAAGAATGAAGTGGAGGTATACAAGAAAGCTAATGAAGAATTGAAGAATGTGCTGAAAACCCAAGCAGGAGTTTATAAGGAGAAACATAAGAAGTGGGAGGATGAAAAACATACCGTGAAATAGGAGAATAAAAAATTAGCGTACAGTCTGTTTGATCATTTTAATGCCACTGATATTAACAAGAATAAGATTAAGAGGATCAAATCAATATGTGATGAGTAGTGATGGAGTACCTACCTAGTTTGTTGCTCATTTATGTAATGCATGTGTAAGAATCCTTTTCTATGTGTTATGTAAGAACCCTACTCTATGTCTTGTGTAAGAACCCTACTCTATGTGTTGTGTAAGGACCTAATTGTGCAATCCATTGTTAGAATGGATGTTAAACTATTGTGGTAATGGATGTCAAGCTTGCTTAATTTGGGTCTATGTTTTAAAATTATTACTTCTTGTGGTATTACTAGTAGCTTGTGTAGTTGTACTCTTTCTTTGTCAAATGCACCTTTAAAAGAACCTATACTATGTTATCGAGATCCCTCGAGGGGTCTCTACAAATTTCTTAAAGCCACCTTTAAAAGGACCTACTAGGTTGTCGAGATTCCTCGAGGGATGTCGACAACTTTCTTAAAGCCACCTTTAATTGGACTCTTTATTTGTCAAATGCACCTTTAAAAGAACCTATACTATGTTGTCGAGATCCCTCGAGGGGTCTCGACAAATTTTTAAAGCCACCTTTAAAATAACCTATACAAAGTTATCGAGATCCCTCGAGGGGTCTCGACAAATTTCTTAAAGCCACCTTTAAAAGGACCTACTAGGTTGTCGAGGATCTCGACAACTTTCTTAAAGCCACCTTTAATGGAACTTTCTTAAATGCATCCATAAAACAACACTATTGACATCTTCTTAACAAACATATTTAAACACCAATCACAACATCACCATCAAATTGAAAGATAGTCTTAAACAACAAAGATTCATACATAGTTTTGCAGACAGTTAGGTTCTCAAAACTACATAGATCTTGAACAGACACTCAAGTTCTCCCCAGGACATAAGTACATAGTCTTACACATAATCAGTTCCAAATTGTTTGAAATGGACATGCCCACATTTCAAGCACCCTTGAAAGAATCAGATTTCATCTTCTTGTAGCTTGAATGCTTCCCAGCATTAAGGTACCCTGCCATCCTTGCTGTGAGTTTGGTTGGCCTTTTTCCAGGTCTTGTTGGTGCTGAACTGGAACCACATTGAGAAGCACTTCTAGGTGCAGAGAAGGGCCTTGGGCCTGTAGCTCTTGGAGGTGCAGTACCTGGTACAGTATCAGACCTTGTATAGGAGGTGCTGGTGTAGTTCTTGCTGGACTAGTATCCCTTGGAGGGGCTGGTGTTGTGCTGGCTGCAGTACCATGCTGCCTTGGAGGTGCTCCACTACATCATACACGCCCGCATCATTCATGTGAACCTCCTAGTGCTGCACTTTTCTTCTAGCCATGGATATTTATGGCCTCTCTGTCTCTCCTCCACAAATTCATAACGCTAGCATGCGTCCGACAGAGGTCCCACTCTACGGCGAAGGGCACAAGGAGGAGGCATTGCTCAAAGATGTTAGCCCTGGGCACGGGATACCAGAGCCACACCACGGACATAGGGCAACGGGGCAGCCTCACGGAGTGAGGCGGCGGGCTGAGGGGAGTGTGGCGGCAGCGGAGAGACGCAATCGAGAATAGGAGCAGACAAAAACACAAAAAACAACACAATCAATAGAGTGGCCCAATGAAGGAGGAAGAGGCCGAAAGAAAATGGAGCGGGAAAACGTATAAAAACAAAGACATCGTAAGAGAGAAAACCGAAGAACGCCCGCAGTTCCCAGCCGACCAGGCCGGCACGATGCAAGTTAGAGCCCATCACCAACACAAAATAGGAGCAACACACCACGCCGACCGGAAAAATGACTCATCTGACCAACAAAGAATAACCTCAGCAAAACAACCCAATTGCCCCAATTCGTCAAGCTAGAAACCGCATCACAATTCGTCAATCACCCCAATTCCCATGGAGTAAAATACACCGGAAGCCATTAAACTTGTCCGTCTAAATATGTTGAGGCCACCACCGAGCAAGGATAGGTGGAGGAGGAAGATGTTGAGGTCACCGCCGAGCAACAAGAGGTGGAGGAGACACAAGGAAGCACAAAGAAGACAAGAGTCACCAACTATAGCGAGAAAGAAGATGTTGCATTGTGCTATACTTGGATGAATGTGTCACTCGATACATCGGTTGTCACCAACCAATCGGAGGACAAGTTTTGGACTCGTATCGAGGACTACAACAACGACACCGTCACTGTGCCGATCACTCGTAGAAAAGTCTCTCTCGGCCATCGGTGGGGTGCCATTGTTGAGAAATGCAACCGTTGGTCCGGTTATGTTGATCAATTTCACAACACCCCACCTAGTAGAGTGTCTGTGACGGAGTATGAGCCATACATCCAAAACCTCTACAAGCTACGCAACAAGAAGAATGGTGGCAAAGCTTTCACCTTGCAACATTGCTATGTCGAGCTTGTTGGCAATGAAAAGTGGGTGCGGAGGAATTGGGAGACCACTCCAAAGATGTCAAGGGTGAGCATATTCGTCGAGGCCAACAATGAGGAAGATGAAGATCCACACAAGAGGCCCGAGGGGCAAGATCTTGCAAAGGAGAGTAAAAAGAGAGGTGCACAAGGAGGAGGATAGAAATAAGAACTATGTGCTATGGTTGAAACCAAGAAAGCCTTGGCGGCCGAGAGGAGAGATGAGAAGGAAGCAAGGTGGGCCACGCTCAAGGCAATGGAGGAGAAGAAGTGGAAGAAGAAGATGGCCGCCGAGGAGAGGAGGGCCATTGTGGAGGAGAGAAGGGTTACACTTGAGGAGGAGAGGATAGCAAAAAAAAAAGAGATCGATGAGCGTGCTATCATGTTCATGGAGCCAAGCAACATGGATGCCATGACTATGAAATATCGGGAGCTCACTCGAGCGAAGATCCTTCAACGATCTTTTGGTGGAGGTGCTCATGGTGGTGATGATGGTGTTGGCCTAGGAGGAGGAGATGAGTTCTTCGGAGATGATGCTTGAGTTCTTCGGTGATGGTCCACAACATATGAGGTGATATGTTGGTGGTTTTTTTTTGATCAAACAAGGTCAATAGCTTTATTTGAAGAGACCTTGATCGATAGTGGTGATAGAGTCTACTTTTGAATGAACTCTATGCATGTTTTATTTTGATGTGTTCGATTCGATGAACTATGCCTATGTGTGTTGTTTAAGTGTCGTGCTGCTTGTGTTTGAATTGTCCGTATATTTTTAAATTATTTGTATGAACTCTATATAAGATGTATGAATGCATATGTGAAATGCTAGAGAGAAATAGGGCAAAAGAAAAGTTATACTCCTCTAAGTTTAGGGGTTCGGTTAGGAACCGCCGTCCTTTTACTCCTCTAAAGTTTACTCATCCGTTTAATTCTCTAAACTTTAGAGAATCAGTTAGAGATGCCCTAAGTTTGTCATCATCATGCGCAATTTAATGGCTGCGACAATCGCGAAAGATTTAAGGTGCACCAAAACAAAATTAACTCCCTGAATGGAACTGTCGTTGATGGATGAGTAATTTCCGTGTTTAGAGCCGTACGTTACAAGGTCTAAAATCCATGGAATCATGAGGGGAAGGTTTCATGGCAGTTTCTGTAACCTGAAAATTTCAGAATGTGAATGACAAGAGGAAGACGACAGGTTCAGCTGGTTGGTCTAGTTGGGCCAAGAAAGAAACATTCCTACAGAAAAACATAACGGGGAAAAGAACAAAGGGTTGTCCATCATGGTGAGGCTAGAGTAAAAAGTCAGTCCATTTTGGCTAGTTCGGTCGTTTGGTTTGATCACCTTTTCTTTTTATCATAATTGATATTTCTATTAAGTATTGTCCTATTTACTGCTCGAATTTAACCAAACAAAATTTCAGAAAAGGTCAAAAAATAAAAATAGCTATATTAGACTGTAGGAATAGTATATCCAGTCGAATATAAATTTTAGAAAATAGTTTCGTTTTGTAGCCTTAATAAATTCCCTAGATTAGTTTTTAGGATTTTATAAATAACCATAGAAAAGTTTTTTGATCCAAAAATGAATACAAATATATTTAAATCATTTCCAATCTATTTTGAGAATGCCATAGTATTCTCATATCTTCTATCTTATCCTTACTTGGAAACGTATTTACATATATTTAAAACTCCGAAATGCAATAAAAACTCAATAAATCCCAAAATGGACTATTTTTCTAACATGCTTATTATAATTGGGGAAGTCATATTTTCCCTCTCTTAATTAATTATACATGGTTTGGAAATATATTCGAAATGCAATGAATATACATAGGGCAAAATACTCATGTTCGAATTGTTTAAAATCCACCAAACGAAGATTTACAATTTTTGATAGCAATATTTATCCACTCTCGAATTATTTTAATCAAGGTTTGATAAAAGTTGAAACAAATCATCAAAAGTTTTCTTTTCTTCAGAAATTTCAATAAACACAAACAATTCATTCAATTTATTTATTTATTTTATTTAACATTCCAAAATTGGAAATTTTTGGGATGTTACACACATGGTTTTATGGGCTTGCAGGCATACGCGACACATACACGTCAATGAATTTAGAATTTGTACTAAAATTGTATACCTTTTAGCAATTGTTTTGCATGCTACAATATAATTTTTTGTTTTCATATTTAAACACATAGAAATTTCCGTAAATGTTAGGTGCATAGTTTTTATAAAACAATTTTGTTGTATATCTTCAAATAAAGTTGTATTGTGCTTAATTTTGAAACAGAAGGCTGTCCTTCAATTAATTTTTAGTAATTTGTATAAAGTTTTACAATGTATATTTATTTACAGAAAGGATCTCCAAACCATACAATGTAACAAATATCATAATAGTGGTATCCAGTTCATGACTAGGTAATCATATCTACTGAAATATCTAGAGTATAAGTTGAATTATTGTCACTATTGTCACTAGTTTTTTGATATGTCTTGTGAGTTATAGTGAGTTTAATAATCTGTTGACAATTTCTTCATGCTTTCAACTTAGTATGCATTTAATTTCACCACTTGCATAATAACTAGCAATGAACATATATTAGCGTGTATATGTCCCTCCATAGAGTTTATTTGATATTCTTGCATGAAATGCACTTGTTATCATCTAGCGCATAGGACTGCTCCTGCTAGTTTCTAAAATAAAGTCTTGTACTCCCTCCGTATGAATGAAAGTAAATGACTTTGATTTTTCTAAATTCGAATGTATCTCTATACACTAAAACGCGTCTAGACAAATCCGAGTCACTTATTTCCTGGCGGAGGGAGTATGAAATTAAAGATGGAAACCTAGATAGAATAGATTTCAGTATGTATTAATTTAAACTTATAGTCGCCGATCATACAAGATACATGTTCTATTATGTGGACCTTCTCCTACAAATTTTGAGTTTTTACTCATTTTCAGATATTCAACCGATAGTGTGTATGCAAGGAATACTTATACTGTGCTTACTAATTTACTTTAGCGTTTGGATCTCTCCTCCTATCAGCCGCGGGGCAATGACTCCCACCGTGCATATTGGATAACATAAATTAGCCAACATACAACACATAAGCGTGACAACAAATTAAAGCAAGCAAAGTACTTAATTTAACTCGTGTTACAAAGGACGCAACTAACATATTATTTGTCGCAACCAGAAATCAACTCGCTAGGTAGCTATCCATTCGATTCAAGTTGTATCTCTTGAGATGGGTCTGATCATCTAGCTTTTTTCTTGGCGATGAGCTCGATGATGTCGTTGGCCATGCCGGCCAGCAGCTGGTTGCTGAAGTTCTCCTCAAAGAACGGGTCCTTGCCCGTCTTACTCTTCGCCAGCTCCAGATCGCAGAAATTTGGCCTGTACGCGGCGTCCTTGAGCTTGGGCCACGCCGCGTCGGCGCGGCCGGTGTGGAGGTCGTCGAGCGCGCCGGCCAACGACCCGTTCATCATCGTGTACATGGTGATGCAGTGCTGGAGGGCGTCGACGAGGTTGGTGAGGACGTGGATCGTCGTCGTGACGTTCGTGGTGGTGAGGTTGGCCACGGCGGCGCCGAGCCCGCTGGCGTCGGTGGCGGCGGCAGCCGCCGGGATGACAGAGAGCGTGCGCACGCAGTAGGCGTAGGGAGTGAACCACGTGGAGTTGGCCGCCGCGGTGCACGTCGAGTTGATGAGGGGCGTGGTGGCGAGGCCGTGGGATCCGGCCGGCGCCAGGAGGAAGGCGAGGAGGAAGAGGGACATGTGCTGCTGCTGGATCGCCATTGTTGAGTTGCTTCAGTCGCACCGGCCAACTGTGCGCAGCCCCTATTAATTGATGAGATGCCGGCCGTTGGGAATACCATGCCGGGTCCGGATTGGCCCAAGTTCCACGGCCACGAAGCCGTCTTCACCAACGAGTGTGCGGCGCTGGTTCCCCTTGATCCGTCTGCTCCGGCCTTAGTATACTCTGATGTTTTTTTTTTGCACCCCAAAACAGTTGTAGACGACGATCGAGCTCTGGATTAGAGAAGAGCCTACACCAGGTCAAGTCTCCACGCTAAAATGGTGCCACAACTTGGTGGTTCTGACTTCATGGTTTCTGACGCTTTCCCTTGGCCAACCTATTGTTACCGTATGCATCACTTTGCATAAAGGAAGTTCCTCTCGAGAGGTGCTTTTCAAAAGAGAAAAATAACTATCTTTTTAAAAATAGTTTTTAAATTTGGTTACAGTGTCATTAGTACAAAGGGACACTATGGACACGGGTCAAAAACCCATTCGACAATGAAAAAGAGGCTCTGTTTCCCCTACCTATCCCTGGTGTGAAGATCTCATTGACAACGGAGGAAATTACCGTAGTGGGTAAATCATGTTTTTGGTAATTGTCATCAACTTTTTTTCCGTTCCTTAAGCACGTTCTCGCCAGTTACGATTATTTTTGTGGAGATAGTTTTTACTGAGCTATTTTCATGTGTAAATAATAGGTAAATATATTTCACACCACATTAAAATGCTGACAGCAAGGGTTGTAAAATGGTAACATATTTCATTCATAAATTGGACAAATTTCATCATTACATTTCTTCCATGATATGAATGATTACACATCTTAATGCCAATAGCAAAAATATGTCACTAAACTAATAAGACTTCATTTGTCCTGCATATCTTCCGCAAGGTGGCACCCAATGGACTTGCAATTATGTAAAGAGGCTTGGCTAGATGTTTCATGTTTTTCCAAGCCACCTCTTTGCCATATTTGTTGTCACCATCCGAAAGTCTCTATATTATTTGCAGGTTATTAGATAGACAAACATTAGTAAAAAAAGTATCATTACATATAGTTATGGTCACCAACAAGTTATGGTTAACACACGTGTGAAACATGGATCCCACATTTATACTTTACATGACATATCTTTTGCAATTGGAGCTCTATAAAATCTTGTGAAATTTCAAGGTATGTGTCTAAGAATAATGATTATTTGAACAAATAATATCTTCCAATATCTCAATAACTCACGAAAAAATATATTAGAATCTCCTAAAAACACAAAAATACATTTTAAAACATAGTTTCAACCATACAATTTAAGATACAATTTTGACATATTTACAAAAGCCACAAAATTTCGCACACAAGACTTAGGTTTGAACTCCCATTTGATCTAACTAACTGGCACTGATGGTACTAGAAATTCGGTGTCCACATATTCATCTTCTTATTGCTCTTCACTTAGATTAGAAATATCAACAAGGAATAATACCCTTTTACTTTGTTTCTTCCTTCAAGAAGCCTACATCAGATCTTTAACATCATCAATGTTGATGAAATCCGCCTTCTTAAAGCACCACCAACGTGAATGTGCCTTTTGATTAGTGCCTAAAATTATCTTCTCATCTAGCTTCTGAATGATATGGTCAACAGATATCACGCGGGGATCGACCATGATGTCCACACCATCTGACTCCTTAACCCGTTGTTCGTAATCATAAAGTCTTGTGGTGTATGGATCCACTTGCAAAACAATATGTACATTGATTCTTGATCAGCAGTAGACCGGAATCTTAAAAAGTATCAACATCTAGTGTACCAACATCATCAACCATAGCAAACAGTTCCAGTTGACGAGTATCTGAATAGAAGTTGAAGGGAGTGCTCAAGTTTTTCGTACACGTGTTGTTTGTTCATCCACACTAATATTTCCTTCTATTTGGAGCCTCAAGAAATTCTACTATGAAGCATATACATCAGTTTTGAAACATACACAATCTCACTGCAATTTTGACTTAGAAAAATGTTGTTGATCTCTTAGAGCACATACAAAAAGATGTGTAACCCCTAGAAAATCCTAACCTTCTCATTCTCCCCTCCACACTCCCTTGTATAGTGGTGGCGCTCGATATAGTATCAGAATACCAAGATATGTTCTCCCTTCTTCCTAACACCACTCGATTCGTGCCCCTCCGTCCGTGCCACAACCACCATCCCCGACGAGGCACCATCCACATCATCCAGCTTCCGATTCGCGCCCTCTCCATTCGCGCCGCTGCCACCGTCCTCGATGTGGCACCATCTGTGCTTCCCCATCCTGACCCGTGTCACCATCGGTGAGCTCCTGATCCCTCTTTTTTCAAAGTGTTATCCAGATAATTTAGGTATTATAGTTGCTTTAGATGATCCCTAAGTAAGATTGTGTTGTTGTTGATGATTTAGGGCCTATTTGGTTGCACTTTAGCTTATCTGAAAGCAGCTGTGCAGTGTGGGCGGTGGCAAAGCAGATGTTGGCTGTGTGTTGAGAGAAAGCCAAAAAAGCTATTTGGCAACGGTCCTTGCGCTCTAGCTCCTGCCTCGGCCGGTCGCTGTGGATGGAGAGAGGGGCTGTGGATGGAGAGAGGGGCGGAGGAAGCTGGTAGGGAGGCAAGAAAGGGGAGAGAATGGGGGCGGCCATTAGGGATGCGGTTCCTTTGGCGACTAGTTGTCCGCCTCGAGCTGCTGTGGACGGGAATGGGTTGGGGACGATGGCGGCCAGTGGAATATACAGAGGAGACCGGCGGGAATAGATGGAGGAGGCCGGCGAAAAGAGACGGGGACGGGACGGTCGGCCGGGGAGCTCGCCCTCGGGCCTCCACCAGCGAGGCGGTGGCGCACCCACCGAAGACTGGGATAGGATTTGGGGAAAATGGGTCAACAGTCGAACGTGGCCGCGACAAACACAGGAAAAACACCTCTGAGCGTGCTTTGCGATGAAGGTGATTTGAGGTGGCTTTTAGTCAAAAGCGTGTTCGGTGGAGTATGCGTTTGGTTGGGCTTTTGCTTATAAGCCCGATAAGCCACAGCCAAAAGTGCAACCAACCATGCCCTTAAGCTAGTGTATTTGATTTATATTTTGTGTAAAATTTTAGTTAGTTTATTTAGTTTGTGTATTAGCATATGTTGATTTAATTGTAGATTGATGATTATTTTATTGGCAATATATGTTGTTTTAATAAAACATGTGTAGTGTAGATAATTTAGAAATAGTGATTTCTTATATACATGCTATGGCATCATGCCAAGTTTGCATGGGTAGGTGCGATGAAAGTTTGTCAACGGGATCACAATTCAGGATGCATCTTTTACATGGTCAATTTGAGAATTCAGTGGTATAATTTTTCATACCTTAACCCTAGTTTTATTATTTCCTTTTGTGCTTTTAGAATTTATTTAATGCTTTCTTTTGGTCGCGGACTATCCCATGCAATGTAAGGTTGCAACTTAATGTCATAGCATGAGGTAGCCTACAATTCTAGGCACATGGGTGGACATATGATGTTGACGTGCACAAAGAGAAAACGAAGACATGCTTGTCAGGAGAAAGGTGGACGCAAGTCATTACCCAGAATCGATTCACCGCAGCCGAGTTGCTATGTTTTTCAATGGGATATACTGGGCTGATGATCATTGGCTTCTATTTGAACGATGGTGGTGAGGACTAAGACCCATAAGAGTCTACAATCATCGCTAAAATATGCAAGATTGTCGATGGTGAGGACGCGCATCTCTTTGAAATCCTCCCTCCAATTAATTCTTTCATCTGGCTACCATTTTTCACTCACTTGACCAAGATGAATGTTGACTTACACAATATGATTCGTTATGAATTTCTTATTGTGTGTTCATAACGTGTGATGGTGGTCTATCTAACATCAAGTTTCCTACCTTTGCATCTTATAAACTACCATCGAAGATGGTTTCTTCTCTACAAATTGCTATACAAGGCTCGGTTGGGGTACGCATTGGAGCTGGAGGTGGTGTCATCACCATTGCATATAAGACAAAAATAGATGGCCACATCTCTTTGAACAAGCATGGCTGGAAGAACTTCCTTCAATCCGAAGATTTGCATATTGGGCAAGCCATACTCATCACTGGCAGGAACACTTTGTAGGGGTTCGTAGTATGGAAAACAAAAAAATTCTACCGCATGCACACAAACAAGCAAAGATCTATCTACTAGATTGTAGCAACGAGTCGAAAGAGGAACTCACCCTCGAAGATTCCAAAGCGGTTAACGAGAGCAGATTCTCGTGGGTGATGTAGTCGTACTCTTGCCGATCTCAAGATCGCGTAGACGATCCTTCCGGCGCTGCGTTCCGGCAGCGCTTCCGCAGTCGGTCACACGTTCGGTACTCGATGAAGACCTTCCTCTCCCTTGTTCCAGCAGGCAGCGGAGGTTGTAGCACTCTCCTCGCGATTCCGGCAGCACGACGGTGTGGTACCGGAAGTAGAGGGGAGATATCGCAGGGCTTCGCCTTAAGCCGGAGCAAGTATGGTGGACTATGAGAGAGGCCTTGGCGATCTAGGGTTTAGAGGGCACCAAGGGGCGGAGCTTGGCCGGCGGCTAGGACTTGGGGAAGCCCCAAGTCAGTGGCTAGGAGAAACCCTAGGGGCGGCGGCGACTTGCAGGAGGCCGGCGGCTAGGGCTAGGGTTTGGGTGGTGTTGGGTGTAGGGAAGAGGGGCACCCCTGCCCCTTCTTTTATAGGTGGGAGGGCGCCGGTTGGGAGGAGGGAGTCCTCCCCCAACTCGGCCTCCTTGGCCGGCGGGTGGAGGGAGGAGGACTTCCTCCCCAAGTAGGTTTCCTACTCTCCCTCCACCAAGCAAACTTGCCGTTTGACTTTTCAAATTGGCGTTTGACTTTTCAAATTGGCGTTTGACTTTTCAAACTAGGATTTGATTTCTCCCTTTATTTTGCCCAACCATGATACCTAGTACATGATGCAACCATTCCACATTGTCATGACACATTCATGTATCCTTCCCCTCCGGAGTGCCGGACCTTCCGGAACCTTCTAGAACATTCCCGATGAAAACACCGGAATCATTCCCCAACTCCGAAACAGGACTTTCCTTATATGAATATTATTCTCCAGACCATTCCGGATCTCCTCGTGATATCCCGGATCCTATCCGAGACTCCGAATAACATTCAGTCTCTTACTCATCATTCCATAACTACTCAACAACATCGAATCCTTAAGTGTGTCTCCCTACGGTTCGTGAATTATGCGGACATGATCGAGAAACTTCTCCGATCAATAACCAATAAAGGAATCTGGAAATTCATATGGCTCCCACATATTTCTACGATTACTTTGCGATTGAATGAACCACTTACATACGATACCAATTTCCCTTTGTCTCATGGTAGTTTACTTATCCGAGGTTTTGATCGTCGGTATCTCTGCATACCTAGTTCAACCTCGTTACCGATAAGTACTCTTTTCTCGTTCCCGTGATATGTGATCTCTTATGAGCCAGTCACATGCTTGCAAGCTAATTGGATGACATTCCACCGAGAGGTCCCGGAGTATATCTATCCGTCATATGGATGGACAAATCCCACTCTTGATCCATGTGTCTCAACCCATACTTTCCAAACACTCAATGCCACCTTTATAGCCACCCAGTTACGGTGTGGTGTTTGATGTCATCAAAGCATCCTTCCGGTGATGGTGATAAGCATGATCTCATGGTCGAAGGAATTAGGTTACTATGTATCAGAAAGCTTATAGCAATCAAACTATTTAAAATGACTTGATCTTTATGCTACGCTTATCTATAGGAGTATGTCCACCATACCATTCTCCTAATGATATGATCTTGTTATTAACAACATCTCAAATGTTCATGATCAAGAAACCATGATCATCTATTAATCAACAAGCTAGTATTATGAGAGGCTTTACTAGGGACTATAATTTAGTTTACAAATCACACAAGTATTAATGTTTCTGGTTAGTACTGTTATAGCATGAATGTAAACATTTATCATAAACACAAAGATATAATAATAACTACATTTATTATTGCCTCTAGGGCATATCTCCAACAGTCTCCCACTTGCACTAGAGTCAACTAATCTAGATTACATGGTAATATACCGAACACCCATGGCAGTTTGGTGTTGGTCATGTTTTGCCCTCGGGAGAGGTTTAGTCAATGGATCCGCCACATTCAGATCTGTGTGTACTTTGCAAATCTTTATGTCACCATCTTGGACATGTTCTTGAATAGCGTGAAAACGCAGCTTGGTGTACTTCAGCTTCTTGTGTGACCTTGGTTCTTGCGCATTGGCTATGGCACCCATGTTATCACAGTAGATAGACATTGGGTCCAGCGCACTTGGAACGACACCGAGCTCTGTAATGAACTCCTTCATCCATATCGCTTCTTGTGAAGCTTCCGAAGCAGCTATGTATTCCGATTTAGTTGAAGATCTCGCCACAACGCTTTGCTTTGCACTCCTCCAGCTAACTGCTGCACCATTCAAAGTAAATACGTATCCAGATTGAGATTTAGAATCATCCGGATCGGTGTTCCAACTAGCATCGGTGTAACCATTAACAACGAGTTATTCATCACCTCCATAAGAAAGAACCATATCCTTAGTTCTTCTCAAGTACTTAAGGATGTTTTTGACCGCTGTCCAATGCTCCACTCCTGGATCACTTTGATATCTGCTAGTTAAACTAACAGCATATGCAATGTCGGGTCTAGTACATAGCATGGCATACATTAGAGATCCTATGGCTGAGGCATAGGGAGTCTTACTCATTCTTTCTCTATCTTCTACCGTTGCTGGACTTTGTGTTTTACTCAACGTCGTATTGGGCAACATGGGCAAGAACCCTTTCTTGCTATCTTCCATTCCAAACCTCTTTAGAACTTTGTCCAAATATGTACTTTGTGACAATGATATTAGGCGTATCGATCTATCTCTATAAATCTTTATGCCTAATATGTAAGCTGCTTCGCCAAGATCTTTCATTGAAAAACTATTATTCAAATATTCCTTGACACTATTAAGAAGGTCTACATCATTCCCAATCTACAATATGTCATCTACATATAGTATTAAGAATGCTACAGAGCTCCCACTCACTTTCTTGTAAATACAAGATTCTCCATAAGTTTGTATAAAACCAAAACTTTTGATTACCTTATCAAAATGTTGATTCCAACTTCGGGATGCTTGCTTCAACCCATATATGGACCGTTGAAGTTTGCATACCTTGTTAGCATCTTTAGGATCGACAAAACCTTTGGGTTGCATCATATACAACTCTTCATCAGTGTCTCCATTGAGGAACGCTGTTTTAACATCCATCTGCCATATCTCATAATCGTAATATGCAGCGATTGCTAACATAATCCTCACAGACTTTAGCTTCGCTACTGGTGAGAAAGTCTCATCGTAGTCAACTCCTTGAATTTGTCGAAACCCTTTTGCGACAAGTCGAGCTTTATAGACAGTTACATTACCATCAGCATCTGTTTTCTTCTTGAAAATCCATTTGTTCTCGACAGCCTTCCGGCCATCCGGTAAGTCCACCAAAGTCCATACTTGGTTTTCGTACATGGATCCAATTTCGGATTTCATGGCATCTTGCCATTTATTGGAATTTGGGCTCATCATCGCTTCCTCATATGTCACAGGGTCATCGGTGTTGTCCACCAACATGACACTCATAACGGGATCATACCAATCAGGAGTGGTACGAGTTCTCGTTGACCTGCGAGGTTCTGTAGCAACTTCAACCGAAGTTTCATGATCATCATCATTATCTTCCTCTCTTATGGGTGTAGGCACCACAGGAACTTCTTCCGGTGCTGCGCTACTCGCAAGTTCGAGAGAAGGTTCAACAACCTCGTCGAGTTCTACTTTCCTTCCAGTCACTTCTTTCGAGAGAAATTCCTTCTCTAGAAAGGATCCATTCTTGGCAACGAAGATTTTGCCCTCGGATCTATGATAGAAGGTATACCCAATAGTTTCCTTCGGGTATCCTATGAAGACCATTTTTCCGCTTCGGGTTCAAGCTTGTCCGGTTGTAACTTCTTTACATAGGCTTCGCAACTCCAAACTTTAAGGAACGACAATCTAGGTTTCTTCCCAAACCATAATTCATACGGTGTCGTTTCAACGGATTTAGATGGTGCCCTATTTAAAGTGAATGCGGCTGTTTCTAATGCATAACCCCAAAATGATAGCGGTAAATCTGTAAGTGACATCATAGAGCGAACCATATCTAAGAGAGTTTGATTACAACGTTCGGACACACCATTACGCTGTGGTGTTCCCGGCGGTGTCAATTGTGAAAGTATTCCGCATTTCTTTAAATGCTCGCCAAACTCGTAACTTAGATATTCACCTCGACGATCAGAACGTAGAAATTTAATCTTCTTGTTACGTTGATTCTCCACCTCACTTTGAAATTCTTTAAACTTCTCGAAAGTTTCGGACTTATGTTTCATGAAATAGATATACCCATATCTACTCAAGTCATCCGTGAAGGTAAGAACATAACGCTAACCACCGCGCGATGCTACACTCATTGGACCACACACATCGGTATGTATGATTTCCAATAAGTCCGTAGCTCGCTCCATCATACCAGAAAATGGAGTCTTAGTCATTTTACCCATCAGATATGCTTCGCATCTTTCAAGTGATTCGAAATCAAGTGATTCAAGAAGTCCATCGGAATGGAGTTTCTTCATACGCTTCACTCCAATGTGACCAAGACGACAGTGCCACATATAGGTCGAGTTATCGCTCAATTTCAAACATTTAGCTTCAATGTTATTAATATATGTATTTCCACTATCGAGATTCAATAAGAATAGACCATCTATCAAAGGTGCATGTGCATAAAACATATTACTCATATAAATCGAACAACCATTATTCTCGGACTTAAACAAGTAACCGTCTCACAATAAACATGATCCCGATATAATGTTCATGCTCAACGCAGGCACTAAATAACAATTATTTAAGTATAAAACTAATCCCGATGGTAGATGAAGAGGTAGCATGCCGACCGGATCACATCAACCTTTGATCCATTTCCAACGCGCATCGTCACCTCGTTCTTCGCTAGCTTCCGTTTATTCTGCAATACCTGTTTCGAGTTACAAATATGAGCAACCGAACCAGTATCAAATACCCAGGCACTACTACGAGTACTAGTGAGATACACATCAATAACATGTATATCGGATATACCTTTCTTCTTGATGTTGCCGTTCTTCAAATCCGCCAAGTACTTTGGGCAATTCCGCTTCTAGTGACCCTCTCCCTTGCAGTAAAAGCACTCAGTATGAGGCTTAGGTCCAGCCTTGGTCTTCTTCGCCGGTGCGGCAACTTTCTTACCACCCTTCTTGAAGTTTCCCTTTTGCTTAGACTTGCCTTTCTTAAATTTGGTGGTCTTATTGACCAACAACACTTGATGCTCTTTCTTGATCTCCACTTCTGCAGATTTCAACATGGAGAAGAGTTCTGGCAACGTCTTGTTCATGTTTTGCATATTGTAGTTCATCACAAAGTTCTTGTAACTTGGTGGCAGTGATTGGAGGACACAGTAAATCCCCAAAGCATTAGGAATCACTATACCTAAACTTTGGAGTTTGTTTGCGTGCCCAGACATCTTAAGCACATGCTCACTGACGGAGCTGCCCTCTTCCATCTTGCAGTTAAAGAACTTTTCAGAAGCCTCATAACTCTCAACTGCCGTGTGAGCCTCAAATATCATTTTGAGTTCACGGACAATATCATGTGGGTCATGGTTCTCAAACCTTTTCTGAAGCTCCGATTCCAAACCATACAAGATAGCAAACTGAACTGTGGAGTACTGATTCTTCCGAGTGAGGTAAACGTTCTTTACTTCATTGGTAGCATCAGCTGCAGGCGGGTCACCCAGCGGTGCATCCAGCACATAGGTCAAATTACCAGCATTGAGGACAATCCTCAAATTGCGGAACCAATCCGCGAAGTTGCTTCCATTGTTTTTCAACTTTTCTTTCTCTAGGAACGCATTAAATTTGATGGTAGGGGCCGCCATTGACTACAACATATTTGCAATAGTTTAGACTAAGTTTATGACAAATTGAGTTATAATTAATAGTTAAATTAATCTAGGTGAACTCCCACTCAAAACAATATCCCTCACGTTGTTTTAGTGATCACACGAACCAAATCCACCACATCAAAACCGATCATCACGAGAGTTTATGTAGCTTCAATGGCGAACAATCGACATGTTCATCATATCTACTATATGACTCATGCTTTACCTTTCGGTAATCCGTGTTCTGAGACCATGTCTGTACATGTTAGGCTCATCAAGATCAAACCTTAGCTTCCGCATGAGCAAATCTGGCTTGCTCACGTTGTATACACTTGCAGAATCTAACACACCCGATCATCACGTGGTGCTTCGAAACAACAAGCTTTAGCAACGGTGTTTACTAAGGATGAACACTTTAAAACTTGAAATTTATGTGCATGAGGGATCATCTTATAATGCTACCGTCGTTAACTAAGCAATACAAGATGCATAAAGGATTAACATCACATGCAATTCATAATATGTGATATGATATGGCCTTTCTTCTTGTGCTTCCGATCTCCATCTTTAAGCACGAACATGATCTCCATCATCACCGGCATAGCGTCAAGGTCAATGGCGTCGTTTCATGGTTGTCGTCCACCAACTCCAACTATTACAACTACTTTGAATAGACACGCGGGTCTTAACAGAAATTAAAGACAACCATATGGATCCTGCCGGTTGCCAACTTACAATAAAGAACATTGCATATATCAAATATAATCACAATCATGGCCATATCACATCATAGCACACCCCTGCAAAACAAAGTTAGACGCCTCTAATTTACTTTGCATATTTTACGTGGTTTGGGGCTTTCAATAAGTGTCGATCTAACTTACGAACAAGAACCACAACGTTGATGTTTGAACTATCAAGTGCCCGTTGTAAATTGGATCTATACTATAATGGGAGAGACAGACACCCGCGGAGCCACTTATGCAATACAAGTTGCATGTTGAGCGTGGAGCAAGTCTCATGAACGATGCCACGTAAGGTTAGCCCGGGCCGCTTCATCCCATCATACCGCAAGATGCAAAGTACACAAGAAGCAATTGATAATAAAAGCACCACCGCCCACAATGACCATTGTGTTCTACTCGTGCAACAGATCTACAAATAGACACGACTCTGATACCACTGTAGGGGTTCGTAGCATGGAAAACAAAAAATTTCTACCGCATGCACACAAACAAGCCAAGATCTATCTACTAGATTGTAGCAACGAGTCGATAAAGGAACTCACCCTCAAAGATTCCAAAGCGATTAACGATAGCAGATTCTCGTGGGTGATGTAATCGTACTCTTGTCGATCTCAAGATCGCGTAGACGATCCTTCCGGCGCTGCGTTTCGGTAGCGCTTCCGCAGTCGGTCACACGTTCGGTACTCGATGAAGACCTTCCTCTCCCTTTCTCCAGCAGGCAGCGGAGGTTGTAGCACTCTCCTCGCGATTCCGGCAGCACGACGGTGTGGTACCGGAAGTAGAGGGGAGATATCGCAGGGCTTCGCCTTAAGCCGGAGCAAGTATGGTGGACTATGAGAGAGGCCTTTGCGATCTAGGGTTTAGAGGGCACCAAGGGGCGGAGCTTGGCCGACGGCTAGGGCTTGAGGAAGCCCCAAGTAAGCGGCTAGGAGAAACCCTAGGGGCGGCGGCGACCTGCAGGAGGCTGGCGGCTAGGGCTAGGGTTTGGGTGGTGTTGGGTGTAGGGAAGAGGGGCACCCCTGCCCCTTCTTTTATAGGTGGGAGGGCGCCGGTTGGGAGGAGGGAGTCCTCCCCCAACTCGGCCTCCTTGGCCGACGGGTGGAGGGAGGAGGACTTCCTCCCCAAGTAGGTTTCCTACTCTCCCTCCACCAAGCAAACTTGTCGTTTGACTTTTCAAATTGGCGTTTGACTTTTCAAACTAGGATTTGATTTCTCCCTTTATTTTGCCCAGCCATGATACCTAGTACATGATGCAACCATTCCACATTGTCATGACACATTCATGTACCCTTCCCCTTCGGAGTGTCGGACCTTCCGGAACCTTCTAGAACATTCCCGATGAAAACACCGGAATCATTCCCCAACTCCGAAACAGGACTTTCCTTATATGAATCTTATTCTCCAGACCATTCCGGATCTCCTCGTGATATTCCGGATCCTATCCGAGACTCCGAACAACATTCAGTCTCTTACTCATCATTCCATAACTACTCAACGATAGCGAATCCTTAAGTGTGTCTCCCTACGGTTCATGAATTATGCGGACATGATTGAGACACTTCTCCGATCAATAACCAATAGAGGAATCTGGAAATTCATATGGCTCCCACATATTTCTACGATTACTTTGCGATCGAATGAACCACTTACATACGATACCAATTTCCCTTTGTCTCACGATAGTTTACTTATCCGAGGTTTTGATCGTCGGTATCTCTGCATACCTAGTTCAACCTCGTTACCGATAAGTACTATTTTCTCGTTCCCGTGATATGTGATCCCTTGTGAGCCAGTCACATGCTTGCAAGCTAATTGGATGACATTCCACCGAGAGGGCCCAGAGTATATCTATCTGTCATATGGATGGACAAATCCCACTCTTGATCCATGTGTCTCAACCCATACTTTCCAAACACTCAATGCCACCTTTATAGCCACCTATTTACGGTGTGGTGTTTGATGTCATCAAAGCATCCTTCCAGTGATGGTGATAAGCATGATCTCATGGTCGAAGGAATTAGGTTACTATGTATCTGAAAGCTTATAGCAATTGAACTATTTAAAATGACTTGATCTTTATGCTACGCTTATCTATAGGAGTATGTCCACCATACCATTCTCCTAATGATATGATCTTGTTATTAACAACATCTCAAATGTTCATGATCAAGAAACCATGATCATCTATTAATCAACAAGCTAGTATTATGAGAGGCTTTACTAGGGACTCTAATTTAGTTTACAAATCACACAAGTATTAATGTTTCTGGTTAATACTGTTATAGCATGAATGTAAACATTTATCATAAACACAAAGATATAATAATAACTACATTTATTATTGCCTCTAGGGCATATCTCCAACACACTTCACGCAGAAAACTGTGTATTATGTTCATCATTGACATCATGAAAGATTTGCCACCGCTGCAGGAGTCTAGTTCAAGTCCGAGGAATGATACTTGTTGTGTGGTTTGGACTAGATAGTTTGTTTGTTTTTGAGTCTTGAACCAAAACATGCTACTTAACTAAGTGTGTAACCAAAATTTAGTTGTTTTGTTGAAATGATGAACCAACTTGCTTAATTTTTGAACTTGCTTAATTTTTGTTGTTAATAATAATTTCTAGCTGCTGCTAATTAACATAATATATAGGAAGAGAAGAAATAGATCAGAGCAAATGGTTGGAAGACAAATAACCACAACTGATGAGCAACACCGTAAGGAAACAGAGAAATATAAAGACCGATGCCAAAATTGTAGCCTATCGACGACGGGTTTTGACTTTGTTGCCATGGAGGTATTCACATTAGTGACCCCTATATGGAAACATAGCATTTCTCCGTTGCCGATGGGGGTTTCGACCATTGTCCATAGCGTCGCTCTGTACTAGTGAATAATGCACACGTTACCCCTCTTGCGCCCTTTCATACTAGTTTGATTGAAAACATATAATCAAGAATGACATACATAATATACATCTATTTATACATAAACACAACCTGAAAATTGCAATCTCAGATACCCATCTCATTTATCCCAAGATTCACCACAAAGAGATTACAAATAGATGACCACAATCATATTGGGCCAGCACATATGGCACTATAACGATGGTATCATGAGAGATAGAACACGCTACTTGTTAGAGAGGTTGGGGATGCGAGCCAGCGTGTTTCCCCTTCCAATCTTCGCATGATCTTCTCTGTTTTGTGTTTCTATCTCCACGGTGCACTGTGCTTTGGAATCGCGATGGGGGTATATATAGATGTTTTTAGGACAAGGCGAAGCTAGAGACGTGAAGATCGATGACATAGGAGCGGAAAGGAAAGATGTGACCCATTGCATGATAGGAGTATCTAGCCACACGGTGGGCCCTATTTCGCCCTTCCTGCTGGCCTAGGTGAGGTCCAGGTGCCATAGGTCTTGGTCTTGCATAAAAAAATTCAGGAAAAAAATCCATATCCTTTGAGTTCACGAAGCCCTATATTTTTGTCCACAGCGGCGCACTGTCATGTCAGAAAGAGGAAATGATCCGAAGATGGAGGGAATGCATGTCGGCACCGTTTCTATCACATCGACACGCTCCACACGTACCTCCAACGATTGCCTTATAAAGCACGCCTTGCGAACCCTTCCCTCTAAATCAACTTGCATATCTTCTCTCTAGACACCAAATGCGTCATACCTTTGCAACTCTAACTTTGAAAAGTAAAGGTGGGAGTGCCTATTGAACAGCTAGATGTTTCTCAATTCAAAAACAGACACATTTTGTAACCAATAGAAACTTTCCAGCTATAAGACTCAATAGTCAAAAGATATGAGTGAAAAAGTGTATGTTTTCAGAGTTGGCGAACAGACACATTTCCTACTCAGCCCCAAAACTTTATTTCTAGCCCGCTCTTGATTTCCAACGCCCTGTCCCGTTTTGAGTCACAAACTCAAAACTACTAGCCCACTCTCTCCAGGAGGAAATAGCCCACAAAGTATTGGAGGAAACGCCCGATGCCGGTGGGAAGCCAGGTGTGTAGTTGGAGCTCGACCTTCTTCTCCATCGCACTCCACCATCATGCACTCTACCATCGACCCTCTGTTGCTGAGTCGATCTGGAGTGTCCAGATCAACAAATCCCGACATACAAAACGAAGGGAAAAAGAGAAGGAAATCAAGATTCACGTGGCCTTGTTTACTTCTAGGGTATTTGAGGGGATGGGAAGGAGTTATTTCGTATCCCGAAATTTCCCTGATAGGTTGTTTACTAGGCCGGGTTTGGAAGGAATAATCCCGGAATATCCCCACAAATCCCCTCCACACTAGTGTATTTTTGACTAGATTAAAAACTTTCCATCATGGTAGAGTATTTTTGAGAAAGGGTATTTGCGGGGATTTGAGAGTATTGGGTGAACACCAAATCCCCGCATATCCCCACATCTTTTGGGGATAAAAATACCGAAGAAGTAAACAAGGCCTTAGGGGGAATGGACATAGCAAAAAATTGAAAGACAAGTATGAAGACAACATACTTCGAATTGGGGATACTTAGCAGTCTAAGAGTCTCTAGCCAACAAATTCAGCAAAGAAGACCGAAGAGACAACTTAGACATATCAGGAAATGTTGTAAAGGAAAAAAAAAAGACATGAAATCCATGGAGCGGAGCAGCATCCACTTCAAAAACATTGTACAATGAAGAGACATGGTTGTCCAAAACATGAGATGCATTTGTTCTAGCATATTCCTTACTATAATAATAAGCAATTATTACAAAACAAAAATTGTGTTTCTATTGAAACAGATATATTCCATCATGTTTGAAAAAATTCATGCATGTTATGTTGTGCTACGGAGATGCAACGTGCTATATAGAATAATGTAGCCACACAAAAGAAGAAAAATGAGATAAACATCTCACTATAGATACATGAGAGCCTGCTCATCTATACTAAACATCAGTGCATGTTATTCCTTTATGTTTTATCTGTGGAGAAAACAAACTGAGAAATCTGCAGGAAAATAATTTACTAAGAAAATATATCGTAACTATGGTGTTCCCTCCTCCTTTTCCTAGGCTTAGAACTGGCGATCCAACTTACTTACGAAAAAAGCTCAAGTGTTGTATAGGAGGAGTTACCTATGTTAAGCCCCAATCCAAGCGCAAAAATAAAAAAAATAAACAAGACAGTAAAGATAAAATAAACCCACATAACTAGATACATACATGTAGAATTGTCTGCCTACGTATGTATAATCCCTGATCTTAACACAATGACTGAACAATGAAAAAACAAGCTAACAACAGGGGTCATATAAAATCAGTACAAAAGGAATATAATAAGCTAGATCTCTACACATAAATCTTCACTGACTGATGGTCTCTGCTTCCAGAGCAATGCACCGCTCCTTGCCTTGATTTTCATGACAATAATCGAGCCAACTAATATGCCCATGTTTTCGCAGAAAGCTCTAAAACCATCCCAGAATGCAATATGCTCGCCATTTATAGCTTCACCAATCTAAAGGCAGTTAAAATTAACAAATATATGGAAAGAATGAAATAACGTAATAAATAGAAAGAATAAGAAAATGAAGTGGTTTGTCCTCCTTTACCTAGGCTTGGAATCGGCTATCTATATGTTGGATAGGCGGTGTTCCCCACAAATACCCCTTCCCCGCATAAGAGAAAATAAGACAGTAAGAAACTTAGATAAAGAGTGATAACTGAAAGCAAGATTCACTTAGCTAATAAAATAATAAGAAATTAAGAAAATGGATTTCATGATTGCTTAAAACAAAAAACTGAGATAATAAATGACAAGAATAAACTAAGAGACTCAAAAAGATAAACTCGAATAATAAAATGTTGAGATAATCAGAGAGACTGACAGATTGAAAGAGTATTGAATTAAGAGACTAAAAGAATAAAAAAGATCACATATTAATAGGAATAAATATAGGAGAGATTTAGAAACTAAATTATCTTAGAAACTAAGAAATGCCGACTAAAAAATTAAAACAAAAAAACTAAGAAATGAGAGAATGAGAAAAATAAGGTAATTGAGAGGCTAAACAATGAGAGACTAAAGAAAGAAGAAGACATAATAAGGCAACGAAGATACTAAAAACTAAAGAAGATGGTGGACTGAAAGTGAATGAGCAACTGGGAACTAAAATACTAAAATAAAATCTAAAACTGATTGAATAAAAGACTAGGAAACAAAGATAATGATTAAATAAAAATAAAATACTAAGAAATGAGAGGAAGAGAATGAGCAAACTGAAATACTAAAAGAATGAGAGAATGAATGAAGATACTAATAACTTAAGAACACAGTGGACTGAAATTGAATGACCAAACTGAAATACTAAAAGAAAAACCTAAGGAATGAGAGAATCTAAGAAAAATGTAAGAAAGACAGTAGACATTCTAGCCTTTTCCTAAAACACATATATGTAGACATGTTGTAGCATTTTGGAGTGTATCTAGTCCATTTTAAAATATCTAAAAGGTCTTACATTAGTGTATCCACTCCAGCGAAAGGATCACAGTATAGAGGACTCACCTAGCCATTTGGTTTAGCGGCTTAAGAAAACAACCCACCAGGAACTTTCTTCACTAGGACACAGCGATGTTCCATGAACAGTCCTGCCATGAATGAACACTGCTGGACTACGGATACATGGCAGCTGCTTATGATCCATTTCTATATAATTTTTATTTGCAAATGCAAGGTAGGGCACCCTACTGGTTCATCTTCCCAAACCTAAAATCATCAAAAGCCTCATGTAATCAACAGGCTTTTGCAAACAAAACTGAACCTAAACTAAGTGGAGCTCAAGCACAAGCATCAGCTACATTGAACAGATTGAGGGTGAAGAAGCTACAACCAAATTAGAGAACTCCACTACAAGATCAGCCGCGCTCCAAAAAACACACGAGCTAGTCGGTCAATGAATTCCCAGATCTCGAGCCCAACAAACACAAAACAGTAGCAAAACAAGCACTCATACAATCTAAATTAGAATGAAAGCGGAGTACATAGATGGAGGAGGGGGGAGGTTGGAGGATACCCATCTCCAGGGAGGCGGACATGCCTTCCAAGCTCGCGAATCGTTGATCTATTCATCGTTGAAGCGGGTCTCCCATCGACGATAGCACCGTCTGTGCGGTCGCCGCTATCTGCGTGGTCGCGAAGCACAGCCTTCTCTGCTGCCGGCCGAGCAGACCACGCCGTCGCCGCAGAGCTCTCCGCCATGGCTTCTGCCTCTCTGCCCCGACTGAAGAGACGAGGGTGGCTTCGACATGAAAAAAAAAGAATTACTGAAGCGATGGCTACCGTTGACTCACGAGCAACCAAAAGGACTGAAGGGTGCGCTAAGATTCGGACACAGATCTGACGGTAAAAAATGTGTCTATTTTTCAATTACAAAACAGCTAGCTGTTTAATAGGAAAAGTGAAAGTAAAATATACAATACGCTCTATAAATAGGATAGTGCTACGCATCCTGCGAGAGGTAACTGCCCCCATCCTCCAGGTCTCCAGGCTGACACGTGTTCCCAAAATACGCTTTAATCCCACGTTTGCTTAAAAAAGTCCCGCTTTCGCTATAGAATGTCTCGTTTTCGCTACATATAGCAAAAAAACGCTTTGCATAAAAAAATAGAACAAAAAGACTATTTTGCCGGAGATCTCGCTAAAGACTTTGTAGCAAAAAAGTTATGCTAATATAGCAAACCTGACCTCGCCGGAGATTTGTCAGAAGACCTCGCCGAAGACTCACCGAAAACTTTCCCCGAAGACTGTGTAGCAAAAACTTGCGCTATTATAGCAAACTCGCAACACATGTGTAGAAAAAAATTAACAACCGTAAGAAAAAACCAATTTCGCCAGAAACATCGGTGGTGGCTAGAAAAAACAGTTAGGTTACCTGTCTTGCACGGTCACAGGCGCGTCACCCATACATAACACTTGTGCACGCGTTCAAGTACGTGGTTCTCCACGTGCGACCAACAGCTATAAAAGAACTTTCGTGGCGTCTATGTGCATTTTAGCCAACGCGAGTATGAAGCCGTGGAGAACCTACGCGTCCAAACACAATGGGTGTGTTACTGTGTTTGATAGCCTGCATCAATATTTTGATCCAACAGGGCATTGTTGTGGAGAGCTCTCTCACCCTCATCCGATCTTAGAGCCACCTTTTGTAGTGATAGTAGGTATGGATGTTTTTATAAGAACAACAACAAATGCATATTGTTTGGTAGCCTGCACCAGATTGCCCGTCACACTAATATATACATCTAAACAGTCATTAACAGCTCTTGTTCTTCATGTTTGTCTACTGCAGCTCTGCTATAGAGGACAGCTATTGTGGTCGCGCCGGTGACGGAGATTGGCAACACAGCTGTTGCGGCTGCGCCGATGACGGAGGTCGGCGGGACACCTCTTGTGGCTACACCAGCAACAGAGGCTGGCGAGACACTTGCTTGGCTGCGCTAGCATCGTAGAACACAAACATGACGAGAACACAATAATGTCTCTCGATGGCGGGCTGGACTAGGAATTGCTCTATCTTGCTCTGTGTCGGTGCCGTTGCTCGTGGTGTCCAGGAACTCGAGTTCGAACACGACGGACTGTACCGCCTCGACATGTACGCAGCGAAGGGGAGCTCAACACGGTCACAGGCGCGATCGACGGCAACGAAGGGGAGCTCCGCATGGCCAAGGGGAGTTTCACAGTCACATCCAAGGTCGATGGAGACATATTTTAACAAATCTAAGACATCTATTTTGAAACGAAGGGAGTGCAAGTTATAAAAGTTTCTTCAATCTCACCTTCCACCTCGGGCGGCCTCCATGTTCCAAGTTAACGCTCTAGGGTTTACAAGATTTGATACGGTTGTGATCTTCGCTGATTGATTTCAAACATATCTTTACACGGTATGGTAGTTGTCAGGCACTAACCGTATCTTGTACAATTCAAAATGTTACGTGGCAGGGTTACATGTTACACATTGTTTAACACGAGTAAGAATCGCAACCCTTATTCGCAAAAAAAAAAGGAATCGCAACCGTTCCAATAATCTCCGATTCTGCAGCTAAGAGATTGCATCTTTAAAGACTCCTCTCGAGAGGAAAACGATCTCTAAACTAGGAAGCAGATTAATTCATATACATATGGGGAGAACTTGGTTTGGCATGAAAGAAGAAGGTTTGCTGAATGGAGGATGTTGATTTACATGTACATGGGCCAAGTAAAGTAGCATGCACGGCCGTAGAATGCCTTGTACTTTGGCCCACGGCAACTGTCGGGGGGGAATAACCCAGTTAGTGTCAAACTGGTCTAGGTTTAGCCAAGTCAGGGCAACACTGGCAGAATAAGAAACGGCCAGGTCTCAATAGCAGTGCTAGCCGACATAAGAAGTATGTCGACATAGGTGATATGTGGTTTCCTCGTTTGCATGTACTGATAGGCCGGGTCTCAAGGAGTGAGGCCGAGTCAGAGAGAAAATGCAACTCCTTTTTGAGTAAGCTTCGTACTAGACCACAGTCAAGCTGGGTTAAAGGAGAACGGTGAGGGAAGCGTCGCCGAGTGACATCCAAAGGAGCCGGGTGACGCTCTAAAGAAGGAGATGACGCATAAAGCAAGGGCTAATGCTCAAAGGAAGGGGCACCTACGTATAGGAAGGCCGTTGGCAAGGTTGCTTTGCTGTCTGGCCCTAGGGCCAAGGGCCCTGTGACCTGGCCCGTATGGTAAAGGCAATATCCAAACAGTAAATCCTAGGATCCACAATATAAACCTAGCACCTCCATCTATATAAGGAGAGGCATAGCTAGAGTTATGGACCATGTGCAACTAGGGCCAAAGGCTGGCCACTTTTTCTTCAAGTTAGTAGCTACTTGGCAAACAGCTCAATGAGCACTTGTAACAATCAACAAGAGAGAATAAGCAAGTGATTTACGCCAAGTTCTTAGTGTTCAAGGGGTTGCCTTCTTCCTTCCGTCTGTGACTTCACCGCACTTCCCCTCCCCGGATTTCTCACCGCACTGTCACGTCGGAGTTAGAAACCCGAATATATAGATCGCGTTTTTTTCCCATGACGTGTTTGGTATAGCTTAATACTGCTCAGAACTTGTTTTTTATACGTGTTATACTGTATAAAACTTTGTTGAACCGCACGCCCTTTACCAATTCCTGTTGTTCCATATATATAGAGGCAACGCTGTAGGTTTTGCCCGCAAAAAAGGAAAAACGCGCTCTAGGGTTTACAAAATCTGATACGGTTGTGATCTCTCCCAAAACCTATCTATATACATGGTATGCTATGAAACCGTATCGCGTACAACTCAATACGTTACATGACAGGTTACAAATTCCACATTGTTGTGACACGAGTAAGAATCGCAACTGCAGTTAATTAAGAGATTGAATCCCTAAAGGACTCCTCTGGAGAGGAAAAAAAATCTCTAAATTAGGAGGCGGATCAATTCATATGTGGAAATCGAGGAGTCGACTACCGCTATAAGAGTAGCCGTCGAACTCTCGATCGCCAGGAATCGCTCCTCCCTCCCTCGATACTACCAAAGAAGTTTTCGCTAGGTCGTCCAAGATTCACCATGGCGCCGAGCAGCAACGCCGACGACCAGGGCTACTACAGCGACTTTGACGAGGAGGACGGGCTTGTCGAGCTCGACTCGGACGACGAAATCGCGTCGGGGGGGAAGCTGAGGTTCCAGGTTCTCACCGAGGACGCGGTGCGCGCGATCCAAGAGGACCGCATCGCCAGCGTCGCCGACCTGATCCAGGTCCCGCCGGCGTTCGCGGCCGTTGTTCTTCGCCACTGCAACTGGAGCCCCATGGTGGTCCAGGACAGGTGGTTCTCGGACGAGCAGCGCGTCCGCGACGCCGTCGGCCTGCCTTCCACCGGCGTCGTCCCCGTCGCACTCAAGCGCAACGACGCGCCGCTCACCTGCGCCCTGTGCTTCGACGAACACGCTGTAGGCAAGATGAGATCTGCGGGGTGCACCCACTTCTACTGCTGCGAGTGCTGGCGCGGGTACCTCCGCGCGGCGGTGGAGGACGGCGCCCGCTCCCTGTCGCTGCGGTGCCCGGACCCGTCCTGCTCGCTGGCCGTGGTCCGGGACCTGGTCCACGACGTCGCCGACGAAGAGGACAGGCAGCGGTACGATCGGTTCGCGCTCCGGTCGTACGTGGAGGAGAACAAGAAGATGAGGTGGTGCCCTTCCCCCGGGTGCGCCCTCGCCGTGGACGGGGAGCAGTGCGGCGACCAGGTCGACGTGCTGTGCACGTGCGGCCACGGCTTCTGCATCCTCTGCACGGAGGAGCCTCACCGGCCGGTGGCGTGCGACACGGTGCGCAAGTGGATGGAGAAGAACAGCTCGGAGTCGGAGACGACCAACTGGGTGCTGGCCAACGCCAAGCACTGCCCCAAGTGCCGGCGCCCCATCGAGAAGAACAGCGGGTGCAACCACATGAGGTGCGGCAGCCCCTGCCACCACCAGTTCTGCTGGATCTGCCTCGGACCCTGGGAGCAACACTTGACCGGGAACTACAACTGCAACCGCTACGTCGCCGCCGACGACTCCACCTTCCGCCGCCAGCAGGCCAAGGCGTCCCTCGACAGGTACCTGCACTACTACGAGCGCTGGGCCGCGCACGAGGTGTCGCGCCACAAGGCGCGCGAGGACATGTTCGAGCTCGAGAGCACACTGGCCGCCCTCGGCGGCGCCGCCGCCGAAGAGTCGCGCACGCAGGTCGGATTCCTCATGGACGCCTACACGCAGATCCTACACGGCCGCCGCATGCTCCGCTGGACCTACGCCTACGGCTTCTACGCCGCGGGGGCCAAGCTCACCCTGCTCGAGTGCCTCCAGGGCGAAGCTGAGGCCTCGCTCGAGCGACTGCACGACTTCGCAGAGATTGAGCGCAACTCCGCCGAGATGTACTTCGAGGAGCATGCATCCTCAGTTTAGTTCAAGGAGCTCGCCAGGCTCACCAAGCAGGCCGCCAACTACTTTGAGAGCATGGCTGAAGCTTTCCAAACAGATCTCTCATAGTTTAGTTCACATGCAACTCTGCATGCATCCTCAGTTTGTTTCTTTGCTGCTACACTTTTATTTTTGTTACTATCGCGATTTTCCAAACCCACCTCAAGAACAAAGTGTGACCTCGATCAATTAAGGGTCCATCTAGTCATCATGGAAAAATGTTTTCTACCTGCTTCATTTGAATGCCAATCCGTGTGTGGTTTTCTGAAATATGATGAAATTTATGAAATACCAATCGTGTCTGGGTGATCTTTTAACAGTCAACCACATTTGCCTATTGTTGTGGATCGTAATAATCTTGAAGAAAAACCAGAGCAGAAAAGAACATAAAAAATTTGCACGTTGCACATTGTGATGGCTGATGCCCGATGGACCATGTTTAGTCACACATTGTTGATAACTATGATTGCACATGATCAAAACGTATGAAACTAGCTGTAGTAAAAAATATGCAAATTAAATTGTGAAACTAGATGTCATGAAAAGTGCAACTCAAGATTAGAACTAATGAAGCTGATCTGTATGCAACATCAATCAATAGCATACGATTAGAACTAATGAAGTGGATCCCTATGCAACAATAACTAAGTATGGACCGAAAGAAAACACAGTTATGGCCACAATAATTAGACTCTAGCATTACAAAAGAAAATTATCGATAGCATGTACAGTATAGAGAAACATTCTTAGTTGCACAAATTTTTGATATTGGTGATTCCACTCCTTTTTTGTCATAAAAATTGCAATTCGCTTTCCCTCCTCTTTGTGACGTCTCTCGCTTAGCGATCCCCTACATCATGTAACTCCTTTCCTAGCTCCATTCTCTCCTATATGCTAGATTACTCTCTCGGTTCCTTCTCCCTCTACTCCCATGCCCTCGGCTGTGTGAAAGAAACAACATTGTCCATCTACCGTCCATGCACGTATTGGAAGCTGGGTGGTTCTTTACTACATTGTGGAGCTAAGACAGGTCGCCAGAGTCCATGTCCAGGTATTCCGTATCCAAGCACCGCTTGTCGGTGCAAGGAACGAGCTCGAGGATGGCATCCCGCCATACATCACATGGGAAAAGGCTAACCTAAACCTAATCCTAGCCCTAAGTATACTGCTATGTTGTACATCACGCGCTACACATCCACCTCCACGACAAGTGGACACGACATCGGAGATAAGGAAGGAGCGACTCGGGTCTACTCCGGCGGATCTCAATGGAGCGGATGGGAACGATATGGTGGGAGGGGAAGGCAAAGAAGTTGGCCCATTTAACGTGCTAAAACGCACTAGAGTGTTTGGATGATCTTCTCATCTAAGAGCAAGTCCAACACTAGCCCTATATCGTCCCCAACACGAAACATAGGAAAGAGTAGGAAAAAGGCCTTCAAGCAGTTGCCCTACCAACTTCCCCAATTATTGGTGTCCCCAACCCAGCGGTGAGGGAGAGGCGGAGATAGATTGTGCTAGGGAGGAAAAGGAGGCGCACGCTACGAGATCGAGGGGAGAGCTTTGTGTGCGTGTGAGCTGAGACAGGGGAGAGGCTTAGGGACTCGATCGCGAAAGGGTAAAAAGCGGTGAGGGTTTCTTGCAAGAAAGACAGAGGTGCAACCGTGGGGGTCTAGGGTTTTTCTCTGGTGGGGTATAGATCATCTAAGTGGGCCTCCGCTGGGCCAGAAGGAAGAGGGAGGAGAGAGGAATCATTCGTCTAGGCCTTCCATATTAGGCTAGGGTGTTTTTCTCTCTCATTTTTGTAAAACCCTTTTGCTTTTTTTAACAGTTTTCTTTTAAAACAATTTTCCAATAGTTTTAGAAACAGGAAATAGGGTTTAACAAAAGTAATTCTTAGAGCGAAAGAGATGCAATGCTATTCATAATGTCATGATGATGCATAAAAATAAAAACACAATAGACACATACTAATAGAGGATTTTCTTGGTCCATTATGAACGACACAACTACCTTATCCATCAATGAACGAGTACATACGGGAGCTTTACGCCTTTCACCTGCAAGGTGTCGTTCTAGAATGAAGCAAAGCAATGGAGAACCCGTCGTGGAAATCATAGAGATGAGCTCACACGCATCTAGGTGAAGGTTGAGGATGACATCAACAATGATGCCATCGTCACAGGATGTTCCATGTGGGTGCACGAAGGGCGGAGGAGAGGAGGTGAAGGCTCGCTTGCTGCAGCAAGATGACTACAGTTCGTTCAACTAGTTACCCTTGTTCTCCCATTTCGTAACTAGTTCTTGAGAACAATTGAGTATCAATTCCTTCCTCCAAACTTGAATTATATGTTGTGTGTGCGAGACATTGTAGTACTCGCGTTACATTGTAGTTGTGTGTGTTAACGTTGATCTTGAAGACCTGCCTAGCTATCGAGTTTTGTTGATCATCAACATTTATGTTTTAAAGTTAACTATTTCTCTAATGGTACATAATCATGTTATTATTTTTGTAGACGGTATCAAAATATTGACAGCTAAATAAGCAAAATACACCAAAGTATGCTGCTGATGCTAATTCACTAGTAGAAAACGGACCTTTGCTTCGGGCCATTAGTCCCGGCCGTGGAGCCGGGACTAATGGTCCCCACCAGGCTCCAGATCCATTAGTCCCGGTTTGAGATCCCGGTTTGTATCTCAAACCGGGACAAATAGGCTGGCCTTATATATATGGCACAACCCCTCCTCCCACTCCTGTTTTTTCCTGGTAGAAAGTGGTATAAGTTTGTGCCTTTTTTCATATGCACTAGAGGTGTTTGGTGAAATGCCCGTTAGAGTGATGCGATTTGCGTTCATACAAGACAAACATGATATGAGGTGCTCGAGCCACACTTAAGTTTTCCCATCTTTGTTTCCAAGTGTTCTAAGAAGTTAGCAACTATTTTCTCATTTATTAAACCGCGTGTACTAATTTTAGTATCGTGATTATGTTTGATATATAGTTGTATGATGCAGATGAGCCATCCACTTTCTTATCTTCTTCAATCTTCCACCCGTTCTTCCTTCCTCTTGTTTTTCTCCTACTATGGTACCCAAGCGTTGCCATCGGCGGGGCCGATCCCGAGCCACAAGGCTGGTTCTTCTCACCCCTAGCCACGCGCCGCTGCCTCCATCTCAATCCTCTCTTTTTACATCCGACAAGGGTCGATAATTCATCCAGCAGGCCGTCGCCCAGTCTGGGACCCTTCTCCAATACTGGCCTCGAGAAGCAAGCTTCGGCCGCCTCGCCGTCGCCCACCCGCCCCTGCAGCTCCGGTCACGATGCCCCTGAGCCCCGTTCCACTCCCCATGCAGCCGCGCCATTGGGACGACTGCAGCGAGCGCCCTAAATTTCTGGTGTGCCATTGTCGCCAGAGATGGAGTCCACGACGGACGTGCTCCTTTGGGGGGAGGGAGCAGCCATGGCTTCTGTAACCACGATGCCGGATTCCGCAGCCATGGCCTGTAGCGACGTCTATGCTACCTAAGGCATACGGGCTTGCTACCACTGTCTCCGGCGTTTGCTACTTATGTTGACGGTTTTTCTATGTATGTGTATGTCGTTGCTACGAGTATTTGCTACCTTAGCATATTATTTATGCTATATATTTATTTTTATTTCACTACTTCCGCAAAAAAAAAATGCTACAAGCGCTCTATGATTTTGCTACGAGATATCCGGGGCAAGATCGGATTTGCTACAATAGAATATTTTATTTGCTACATACGTTTTAGTTTTTATACAATGGCATAAAGTTTTTGCTATACGGTCCTCGTCAAGTTCAAAGTCGAATCTGCTATATTAGCATAACCTTTTGCCACATGGTCTTCCGCGAGGTGTCCGGTGAGTTATTTTTTTAACTTTTTGGCTACATGTAATAATCGGGGACTATTTAAGCAAAAGCGGATCGGTTGCAGTAAAAACGGGATTACATGCTGTTTTTTTGGGACATACGGCGCTGGGAAACCGGGGGGATTGGGGGCAATTATGCCGAGGAAGCGTAGCACTCCCCATATATTTGGGGTTTAAGGGTTCAGAAAAATAAACACAAAACGTAGCATTATGTACCAGTAGAAAACTCCATATATATTTATTTATTAAGACACATGGCGAAACGCGGTTTCAGAACACTAGGAAAGGCACACACCAGAGCATGCTGGCATGCTGCACACAGTAAGTACAGGCGGACAAAGTACACAAAGCCATAGGATCGACGGATCTCGTCTTATTCATGACACAACACACACCCAAACACTGGCGACTCATACTAGTAGCACTGCTCCTCCCATCGATGATCCATCCATCCTGTTGGTTACTTGCAAGTGCACGGGTCGCAGGTGCAGTTGGCGCCGCACTTGCAGCCTCCGTTCTCGGCTCCGGTGGCTCCGGCGGCGGCCTCGAACGATGGCTTGGAAGAGGGCGCGACGCCCATGACGAGAGTCTGAGAGCTGGTCACCCCCTCTTCCATCTCAGGGTACATCTTGCACCTGCATGCATACCCACACCACACCACACCACCATCAGTCAGTCCCAAGGTTAAATTCCATCCCTTCTCTGAAACAGATAAAGTGCTTCATGGGGCGGCTCATCTCAAAGGGGGATTTATTTAACACGCATGAGATTTCTATGCGTATTTCCACAAAACAGATTAAAAGCACGACACATATAGGACAAAATCGATGCGATCAAAATGGATCTTTAATTTAGCAGATCAGAGGGGACGTCAGAACAAGATCGATGGGGGGAGACGAAAAAGGTTGAGGAAGATTGGGTTACCCTCCGCAGCCGGTGCCGCACTTGCAGCCGGATCCGCACCCGCAGTTGCCTCCGCAGCACGACATGATGGAGATCTCAACACACCACCTCGATCTGCTTTCTCTCTCTGTCTCTGATGAAAGATCTGAAGTACTCTGCCCTGATCTGATCTGCTTGGCGTGACGAGGTTGGTGATTTATAGGGCAGCGAGAGAGGCCATCCGCCGTCCACGTCTCGCAAAGATCGAGATGGATGAGTGACGTGCCCAGCAGGATGAGGATGCCACTGCTGGAATGCTGAGGTGCCCCGTCGATTCCGGACCGTCTTTGGCCCCTCACTGCTTGGACCAACCGCGTCCTAGTGCGTGGTGACCGTCCGTAGGACGCGGACAAAACCCGTTGCGTGCATGCAGTCGTCGTGATCCACCGGCGGCCGCGCTCCACGAGTCACAGCTGCCAACTGTGGCTGCTAATTAGTATAACATTCCAAAATTAATTAATGAGACACAAAATCATCGTGAAAATTAATGCTTCTCCTTCAATATACCCTCTTTCTCAAAATGTTTAGAGTCGAAACACAAGGGACGGCTCAGATTGCTCGGTACTTCTTCGGTTTGGAGGTTATGATGCGCCTTCTAGGAATTATATCGAGGAGGCCGAACGCCGGCAAAAAACAATGGAGACCATGAACAGCCGTATCTAGGCGAGGCGTTATTTCGAGCAGAGTTGCTAAATAAGATGCATACTTTATTATAATCATGAAGGATCCAAAAGATTTCAATTAAGCAATTCATAGGGTGCGCGACCGGTGCTCCCTATGAGAGTAGCCTCCGAGTGTCTGACTCGAACAAAGACTTATAGTTTTTAGTTGTGCGTTACAGCGATCCGGAAGTTCTTCGGATGACCTAAAATGCAATCAGTGCCGACACTTTTTTTAAATGAGTAGCTAGCGCTACCTATGGGAGTAGCCCCCGAATCCATAGTGAAGTCCTAGACTCGAAGCTTGAGGAATTTCTTCGACTGAATCAGGGACCTTATCAAGTTCTTAGGTGCGCGACCAGCGCTCCTGATAGGAGTAGCCCCGAGTAATTGGTTGAGTCGCAGACTCGAGTAAGTACTTTCATTTGGAGTCAAAAGATTAGAGCCATTGCTGGCCTTCACTTTTGCTGACGCTCGGTGAGCTCAACCGTCTGCGGTAGCAGAGGCGATGTGACGAGAGGTCGTGGGTCCCATTTTCTGACCAAGATTTGACTAGTCATACGTAGTTTACGCGATAATTACTGCGTCTTCTCGATTTCCGCGCGTAGTAAACGTCGTGCTCGCGACGATTCGGGCGGTGCCCACCACGTGTATGTCACGGTGAAGGACACGTGTTAGGGTAAATGGATCAACGGTTCTGCATCGTCGACTTCGTCGTTTTATATTGTGAGAGACCATGGTAGTTTTTCCCTTGCTAGTAAAACTAGAGCACTGACCTGATGAGCGGGCCAACCCCTCCCCCACCTTCCACTGTATGCGGAGGCGGTGTCGTGTAGAAATAAGGGAACCCGGAGAACCCCGCCGGACCAAGTCCAGTCGGTTTTGTGGTTCCCATCGGCCTGGCGACTATGGAAGCGAGGCTAGGAATTCGAGATGATATTTAAAATATTTTTGGTGGAACTTGAAATTCTCGTTTAAATACTACGTAAGCATCAGTAGGGTGATTATTTTAGAGTTCTCCTGTAGTAGATACTAAGAGGTGACCAATCAAATGACATTATTCATGGGCACGAAATCTTAAAGAGAACACAACTAGGGTTGAAATAGTAAGAAACTTTTCATACATTTTTTTAGAAAAAGGAAACAGAAAGATAAAAAGGAAAAAAAACGGCATTTTGCGGAAAAAGAATGAAAATACAATATTCTAAACAGAAACAAAAAGGAAACAGGAAAGCCATTTCAGGCGAAAACAAAAACGATAAGAAAATTCTGAATAAATAAATATGAAAACTTTTCAGAAATATAACTAGTGAGACCCATGTATAAATAGTACTTTGCGTCAATAATTTTTCTTGCTCTTGTTGGACCATAGAATATATGCAAAGTCTACGTAATACATGCAACCAGCCTAGGCTATATACTAATTAAATGAGTGTCTTAGCGATTATGTTAAACTAGTTATGTGAATTTATGTGCTTGTGGAAGTGTTGAATTATGTGTGTTACTTTATATTCAATTAACGAGTTTGTCGAAGTTGTGAAATATTCTTTGACAATTATATGTTTATTTTGTATGTCACTATTATATTTCAACAAATGTCCGTTTTTGTATCGTATCCGTCCTGTATTCTTTCTATATTTGTTTTTCTGATTCCGTGTTCGTTTCCAAAGTTTTTCGATTCTGACAACGAGAGGAAACGAAAACGATAACACATATTATTGTCCATCCCGTTTTCAACCCTAAACATAGCGGTCTCCGCTGAAGAACGAAGTCTTGGATGAATTCTTCGCCTGCCATGTCAGAGCCTTCTAGGCTAAGAGCAACTCCAACAGACCGTTGGAAAACCTCGTGTGCAAAAAATAATCCCTAATATAGCGCGTGTGCGGCTATTTTTCCTCCTCTAGCGGCCGCTCCAAACTTTCCGCACGCCAGCCAGCGATTTGCGCTCCGCGAAGCAGCAAATTTTCCGCACGCCGTCAAGCATGCGCTATCTCTCGGCGACGCGCGCGAAGACCAACTGCCGCTGAAAAATCACCCACGCCCGCGATGTCCCCATTTCCCTCTTCCTATTCCGCCGGCGCCGCCGCTTCGATTCTCCGCCGGAAGCGCCTCCCTGCGCGCAGTAGCTGCGGATCCCCGACCGTCGCGCCTCCCCGCACCGTCCCCGAACTCACCGCTGCACGAATCAGAGCGAGCTGCTCACGCGACACTTCTTTTTTGCGCCACCGCCGCCGCGCCTCGGCCGTTTCGGAGCCGCCGCCATCTCGGAGCTGCTGCGGCGCCGCGCTGCCCGTGCCGCCATGTCCTCCTCAAGCCGGGATTCTATTTGGCGCACACTACGTGCTCGACACAATGTCCGCCACAAGGTATGTTTCTCCGCCGCCGGCCGCGCCATATTTTAGTTCTGGTAGACGAAGTGAGTGTATTTTTGTGCTTGTAGAGGATCTCGTATGATTGGGTTACCCTCGGCAGCCGTGTACCCAGTAGGAGGCGTTGGTTTCGCTCCGTAATTACGAATCGGCCATCGCATCTGCCCCCAGCGACAACGCCAAGCCGCTTGTCCCCGCCACCGTCGCCATCGACGTAGGGTTGAAAGATGGGCCACGACAAATCCGTCGGCATAGTCCTGACATCGTCGCCTCGCCGTCACGGTCCGGCCACCCGGGCCCACGTGAGGCACCCTATGTCGATTAGCAATCTACGCCGACGGTTGCCATTGGCCCCCCTATGCCTACGACAACGACATGTACTATGCCAACGGTTGCTATCAGCCCACCTACGCCTACGTCCATGACCAATCTAAGACGATGGGCTGTTTGCTATTTTGCCTGCCTCGGGTCCTACGTTGACAACCCCGACAAATAGCCGTTGGCGCTAGCGTCTAGACGTTGGCGCCTTGACTTCTTCATGTAGTGTGGACTTGTACTTATAGAGAGAGGTTGGAGGGAGATTTATGTCCTTCACTTTGCTGCTTGTTGTGAACGATGGATGGACGGTTAGATTGCATAGAACCATGGTTTGCTTACGTGATACGGGAGGAAACCAAACGGCAGTGCGCGACATACACGACGACATGTTGGTGGTGAAGGGATCGGGGCTGGCCCTGGCCTCCCGCATTTCAGTGTGGTTGTAGGTTGGGACATCCTCTCGCGAATCCCGTCGAGGTATCACCAGAACCCTGTTGGCGTACGTTTTGCCGATGGCTACCGTCGGCGTACTGGTCCGTAGGCATAGCCACCCATGCCGTCGGCGTATGTCAGGCCGTCTGCGTATACGCGTATGCCGACGCTAGGCACGGGCCATCGATGTACGTGCTATCGGCGTATGCTCTGCGGGGCCCGCGTAGGCCCTAACGGCCGTTAGCTTCAGCGCCGCATACGTCGACGGGGTTTCTACGCCGACGGTGCTACGCTGACGAGCCCGCGCACCTGCGGACATGCCCGACATTTTTCCATTGGCGCAGAATGCGGCCGTCGGCGTTTACAGTTATTCCTGTAGTGTCGGTATTGCCATACGCCGTGAACTGTTCGTCCAGCAGTCGTTTCCAGCACACGCACGTGACCTGTGCTCAGCCTGTGCCGACAATGACCCTTGGCGTTGCTCTACCTATGCCGATGGTGTTGCTCAGCCTGTCCCCCTCGGTGTTGCTCTACCTATGCCGATGGCGTTGCTCTACCTGTGCTCAGTTTGTCCTCCTCGGCGCTGCTCTTATATGTCGATGGGTTTTCTGCGGCCGTAGGCACTGCTCGAGCTATGCCGAGGGCCCCGACATTTTCCCCTCGGCATCTACATTTGTTCCCGGGCTATTTGACGTGGATGGCGATATAGGGATGGCGATACATGTATCGTCGGTTTATGACCATGTCCGAGTTTCTGGTCGACTACACTGGTAGAAAACGTGCCATGCGTCCCGGTTGGTAAGGGGCTTTAGTCCCGGTTGCCCAACCGGGACGGGGCAATCGGGACTAAATCCCAAACCTTTAGTCCCGGTTGCCCCACCAACCGGGACAAATGGGGGCACACGTGGCGGCGTCAGAGCGCGAGGGGGGTGGAGCATTAGTCCTGATTCGTAGCACGAACCGGGACAAATAACCTTTGGCCCATTTCTCTGCCGCGACAGAGAATTCATTTTGACACATTTTGTTGCCGCGGCAGCATTTTCGCCACTTTTTGTGCCGCGGCAGAGAATTCATTTAGGTTGTTTTATTGTTTATTTACTGTTTTGCACTTATCAATGAAGGAACCGTTATATTACACAAGATCATCATGACAATATTATATTTGATACACGGATCGAGTTCATGCACTACATACAAAAGTTGCTCTTTCTACAATCCCTATTGTCTATACACAGTCGAATAGTATTCCCCTTTTGGGTCTAGGACTTCTGCATCCAAGAATCTCGCCAATTCCTCCTGAATTGCTCGTACGCGATCCTTTGGCAGAAGACCGTCCCGTAGACGTTCGATCTGATTTAAAAAAGGAGTCAGCCTATATGAATGAAACTAAACACAATTTGATTGTAATTAAAAACTATGAAAATTGTTTACGTACATGGAGTTGCTCTAAATTTCTGCCCTTCTCATCGCACGTCTGCCGGATGAACTCGCAAACATAATATCCACATAGATTGTTACCTGGTCCCTGCGTCAGGCACTTTACGAGAACATAGTTCAATCAAAATAATAATCAAGTATGATAATAACTGTATCAAAACTAGAATCAAAAAGATGCGCGGATATAGCTAGTGGTGCTTACATCTAGTGCTTCAAATGTAAGCTCCTCTTTCCAAACACCCCTAGCCTTTTTGGTGAACCTTTTCCAAGCGCTGCCCGACGAAAAAAACGAATAAAATAAGTTATTAAGTACTTGATATCATAAAATTCACGAACGTTGCCGATATAGTGTCGTAATGATTAGAATTACCGCTGGAGAAGTATCTGCATGTCCTTCCACGTCTCAAGGGGTTTATGTTTCGAATCCATGACTAGTACACACCCTTTGTCAAGTTGAATGATTAACAGAATATAGTGGTAGCTGCGAATGCATAACTAATCAATTATATACTTAACATCGAGTAAGCGAAATAGAAAGTGTATACAAGACAATAACACTCACTCGAAGTTGTAAGAAAATAGTATTTTCCTTTTGGTTTCTTGAAACCTTAACGCGTGTACTATATTATCCTCCGTATCCTGGGGGTTTGTTTTGAGATTAGCTTGATGAATCCAATATGGGTCAATGAAGCCAATGTCATAGATTTGTTCTCTGCTGCATTCGAGAATCTTCATTCTGCATATTACAGTATGATTATATACATGCAATAAACAAGGTGAGATAGCTGGAGACTAAATTAATTACACAATTAATACTTACAGACAATAGGCACTGATGATCGATTTGTCCAAGGCGTCTTGATTGAATAATTGAAATAGTTCATCAAATTCAATGGATATCATGTCATCCATATCTTTCCCATAATGCTTTTTTGTAACCTTCAGCACTATCCAGTTAGCCCCGGCCTTTGTGGCATGCAAGTACCAGTTATGCAATCTTCGCATTTTTGTTGGAAGATTATTTACCTCCTTAGGTTTGACGAGAGGTTTGTCGTACTGGTATTTGTATGCTACTTCACTCACGGGGAAGTACTCTAACTGGGATAAGTACTGGACAATACTCATACCTTGAGCAGCGGCAGCTTCTCCGTATTGTGCAACTACCTCTGGATCATACTGCTCTTCGGCCCCATATTTGCTCGACCCCACATTGGTTTGGGAAATCACCTTGAGAGGGGCGCAAGACTGTTTTGCTTGTTCTCCGAGCTAGGCAACAGATTTCTCGCTTGCATCAGTACTGCTCTTCGAGGCTTGTTGTGCCGCATGTGACTTGAGAATAGAACGCTCATAGTCTGATGACAGCTTTGGCTCGGGTTGATGAAGAGACTTTAGCATTTTCAACACTTTGGCTTTTTCTTCTTTCGTGCTGGGGAACTCTGGCTCTTTCGGCCGCCTCAGCTTAGCGAAAAACGCTGTCGTTTCCGCATCAACGATCGCCGCAGTCTCCTCTTCAGTACAGTCATAAGCTCTCTTGGGAGGAATCTTTGGTACTTTTGGAAGAGGCTCTTGTTTACGTTTAGGCGGTCGCTTACCACGACGCAGAGTAGCGGTACGCTTACGCTTTTTATCCTAAGGCGCCGGCGATGGCTCCCACGGCGATGGTTGCGCCGCAGATTGGTGAGGCGACGGAGCCGGGTGAGGTGACGGAGCCGGGTGAGGCGACGAAGACGGCTGCCGCGGCGGCGACGACCTCGCTGGAGACGGGTGAGGCGGCGGCGAAGATGGCCTTGGCGTGTGATTTCGAAGCACGATACATTCCTTTGGCCATAGAATGGTGACGTTTTTTGCGTCTCCCAGTACAGTCACATCCCCTTCACCTGCAGGGTAGTGAAGATCCAAAACTTCAAAGGTGGGCATGATTTCATCCACCCCGACAACAGCGTAGCCCTCTGGAACCGGACGACAGTGGTAAGTTGGTGTGGGTCCAATTGGTAAGGCATAGCCGACCTCGACCTTCATTGATATGTTCACAACTTTGACATGTAGCTCGCAGTGTGTCATCTCTGTGATATCATCCACTGGGTATCCAACAGGAGCCATCGTCGGTGCACCATCGTCATCGCCATTGTCATCACCCAGGATCTCGGTGGAAGCCACACTGCTTTTTCGATTATTCGATAGGCCGGTATCATCGAATGCAGTGTGCTGCTGAGATGGGCCGGTAGTACTTTGCTCTTTAAGTGCGTTAATTTCATCTTGTTGTTGCTTTAATCGTTCTTCAATTAAACGCATTCGCTCTTTCTGACTATCTGCTTCAACTTCCGCCCTGTCCTTTCTCCTCTGACGGCTTCTATCAGGATATTTCTTCCTCTCTTCGGGAAACCCAGTCCTCCATGGTTGTGAGCCTCTTGTGCCTTGTGTTCGTCCATCATGTTCCTTATTTCCAAGGGCGAGCGTGAGCTCATCATTCTCTCTATCGGGAATGAAGTCCCCATCTTTAACAGCCTTTACTGCTTTTCTCATCCTCTCGATTGGCAAGGGGTCTTCTTTATGTCGTATGTTATATATACACCTCCCTTCCGAGTCCAACGTGCCCCCATGCCCGTAAAACCAATTCCTTGCACGTTCTACCCAATCGTCTGTCTCTGGGGTGATCTTTTTAGCACGCAGTTCATTCTCAAGTTTCTCCCACTTAGGAATGCTAGCCCTGTAGCCACCTTGCCCCATAGTATGGTGATACTTCTTGTTAGCAGCATTCAGCTTATTCGTTGCAGACATTTTCTTAGCTTTTTCTGATTTCTTGTATTCCACAAACTCAGCCCAGAATGGTTTTATCTTCTCAAACTGAATATTCTTGAAATCGGGAGTCTTCTTTTTCACGACATAGTCAAGGTGCAATCTTTTCTTCCAGTTGGTGAAACACTGGGCCATCTTCTTCAAAGCCCACTCCCTGACCTTAGCCTCCATGGCTCTCCCATGTTGTAAGGCGTCCTCAACTGGATCCTCTGCATTTGGATCCAGCTCTATCTTCGGTAGTTTGAAATTAACCATGAGCCTCTTCTACAGTAAATCTTTGGCGTGGTTAGGGACAAATAAACATGTTCCCTCTTCATCCGCATTAACAGGCCTATTCCAATTTCTAATGGTGATCGGGATTAAGTCCCTAACGATTACTCCGTATTGTGCCACAAATTTGTTTGCGACAACTTCGGGAGCCGTCGGTTTGCCGTCTTCAGCGACATCTTCGATCCTGAACCTCTCATGGTCGTGCAACATTTTGGTTGGGCCTCGTCTGCTCTTTTCAGTAGATTCCTTCGATCCGGAGGGCTAAAAGAAGAAAGATCGTCATTACTATTTCTATATAGATAGCAGATGATTAATTAATGAATTAATTATATTACATGCACCTCGCCGGAGCGGTCGTCTTCTCGATTACACAAGGCATCGCCTTCTCCCTCGCGGAAGGCAACACCTTCAACCTCAAACAAGTCGTCTATTCCGGTAAAAAGAGGATCACCCTCACCGGAGTTGTTCAGAAACGTTGATACGTCTAAATTTTCTTCCCCACGGATCACACCTTGGATCAACTCTTCCTTTTCTTCGTCTCTGACGTGTGGGTCCATATTTTCTGCATAGGTGGAAAAACGAATAAGTCAAAGCGGCTAAGGGAGAAAGTTAGGTACGGTGTTGAGAGATATAAATCCTAATTAAGAGAAACCCTAATATATACATACATAATAATAAAAATGAAGAGAAACCCTAAACCCTAAACCTAGCTACAAAAAGGAAACTGTGTAGTAGATAGGTAACTCTAGCTAAAATCAACTAAAATCAATATTCCGGAGTTCCGAGGGGTACCTAGTTCGGAGAAACCTCGGATGCATATGAGAGGGGACTGACTAGTGGGGCCGAAGACCAATAACACCAAACTAATTAATAAACCTAATAATACCTAACTAATAATAAACCTAATAATCCAAACACCGAAAAGAAAGGGAAACAATCAACACATGGCATCGATGCAATGCTCAAGCAAGTATGATGATATGACAAGTTAATTTGCATTGGAATGTAACCCTAAGACATGCTCGACGATTTAATCGGGGTTCCGAGGGGTGAAAACCCTAACTCGGGGAAACTCCGGAACATATGAGAGGGGTGCATTTGTTCTTCTAATTATACTTGTCATTTAAGTTGTTGAACAATTCATGATTATAGGTTAAATAGATAGGTTTCATTTTTCTAAACAATTTGATATATTATTTGTATTTTCTGACTTATAAACAATAAGTTATTGATTTTACAATATTAAATCATTTTCTGGAATTAAAAACAAAAAGACAAATAGTTTTTACACCGGGGCGACCCCTAGCCAGTGAGACTGACAGATGGGCCCTAGTGCCAACTCAGCCTCCACGCAAGCAAGCAGGACCCACCGAACCCTGGTTATTTTTCACCAGTGCACAGTCTACCCACTGGGGCTGGCCGGAGGACCAGGGGCAAGGCTGACCTGTGGGCCAGGGCCAGGGCCACCTCGGCGCCCGATCGGCTCGCCGGTGAGCACTGTGCGGTGGCCGGTGACGTCGCTAGAGGGCTCGGGAGGGGGCGTGCACGGGTTTGTTCGAAAGAGGGCGTCGAGGCGAACCTAACTAGTAGGGCACCGCCCGGATTTGGTCACCGGAATAGGGCACGCGACGACATGCAGCGGCGGCGGACGGCGGCGGACGGCGCGGGAGAAGAACAGAGCGCGAGGGGAGGAAAGAAGGGGTCCCGGAGAGTTACAAGCTCACCCTCGACGCGTGTGTAGCCTTGGCGGGGACGGAGGAGATCGGCAGCAACGGTGATGGCAATGGCGGAGCTCGTCGGTGACGGGGAAGACGCGGTCGATTCCAGTCGCGGGGCTTCGATTCCTTCGGCGAGGAGGATAAGCACAACGAGGCGGCGCGTGGAGGCCGACGGCGAGACGATGGTTGGGCAGCCTGACGGCGTCCGAGCGGTTGTCCTTACGGTGGCGGCGATCTCTGTTGCGGGTGAGTGAGAAAGAGGAACGGGGAAGAAGGAGAAGGGGCATGGTTAACTAGTAGGGCATCTTTAGTCCCGGTTGGTGGCTCCAACCGGGACTAAAGGGTCATACGTCCCGATTGGAGCCACCAACCAGGACGTATACTCCAATTTTTCAGCAGATAAAGGGGTGCGCGCGCAGGGGGTCTTTAGTCCCGGTTGGTGGCCCCAACCGGGACATATTTTCCTGTTTTCAAAATTTTCAGGTATTTTCTCTCTGTTCCCGCCTTATTTTTTATTTTGGGGTTTAAATTTGTAATGTTTTTTAAATGATAATTACTTTGGAATTTAGAAAAACTTTAAACATAAAAAGTGTTTGATTTTGAATAACTAACTCGAAACCATTTTCTGTTTTTAAAAATAATTAATGTAACCATTTAAACTATGAACCATTTAAAATTAAAAATGAATTAACTTATATTTTTTTAATATCAATTTGGAATTTAGAAAAACTTTAAACATAAAAAGTGTATGGATTTGAATAAATAATCCAAAACCATTTTCTATTTTTAAAAAATAATTAATGTAACCATTTAAAATTAAAAATGAATTAACTTATATTTTTTGAATATTAATTTGGAATTTAGAAAAACTTTAAACATAAAAAGTGTTTGGATTTGAATAAATAATTCAAAACCATTTTCTGTTTTAAAAAATAATTAATGTAACCATTTAAAATATGAACCATTTACAATTAAAAATGAATTAACTTATATTTTTTTAATATCAATTTGGAATTTAGAAAAAATTTAAACATAAAAAGTGTTTGGATTTGAATAAGTAATTCAAAACCATTTTCTGTTTTTAATGGGCGAAAAAAGAGGACGGAAAATAATGGGCGGAAAGAAAATTTGATTAGGATAGAACTGGAATTAAAGTACATAACACAATTAACACAAAGTTACATAGAAGAACTGAAAATTAAGATACATGGCCAGATTAAGCCACAATCGGCCGAACTTGTTTTGCAATGTTGGAATAATTCAGTCATGCTCCTGCCTACACCTGTAATAATCGCCACTGTAGTCGTCGTACTCGCCGTGGCCGTCGTCGATATCGTCGTCGGGGTCGTCGTAGTTGAACCTTGAAGGTTGAGTACGAGTGGGCTGGACTTGAGGGTAGCGCAGGCAGGGGCTAGAGTCGGCGGCCGTGTCGTAGGCCATGACGCTCTGGAGAGTCCGGCCGCGCCACCACAGCCGACGGCCGGCCTCGTTGAAGTTCGGAGGAGGTGGTCCCTCCTCCTCGTGCCTGGCGAGTGCCCTCTCACGCCGATCCACGAAGAAGGCTTCCCAAGTCGGGAAATAGTCGGGATGCCATCTGGGATTCCTCCGCTGCTCTGGCGTGAGCTCGAAGTAGTAGTGGTTCGTGATGGCCATCCGACGCGCCACACCTAGAGGGACAAGAGGAACCGGCACGCCTCCGGCGCTCAGCATCCAACCGACGGGGACACAGTAGCCCGACGGGTAGGGGTAGTTCAAGGCGCAAAGCGCCTCCGCCTCCCTGGGAGTTAGTGCTACGGTGGAAGCCATGGGAAAGAGTGATGAGGTGGCAGATATAAGTCTAGAGATGTGCAACGATAATGGAGGCCAACCCTACATATATATATATAGTGAATAACTGGCGGGAAGAACTGGCGGGAAGAAAAATGGCGGGAAAAATGGCGTGTCGACATTATGTCGTGCGGCGTGTACCTTGTCCCGGTTGGTGTCTTTTCCGTGCGACAAAAAGGAAAACTTCCTCCTGCAACATTGTTCTCCATACCAATGTCCACATACATGCATAATATGGGCACAACATCCCAAACTATGCCGTGATTCAGCACATAACATCGGTCATTTGGACCGAAAGCCATGAAACCTCGAACATGATAGGTCATTTTATGAAGGTTTTTTCGAAACATGATCAATATACCAAGTCTGGTATTTTTCCTTTCAACTATGTAACATAATATGACACCACGCGAAGGATTTTCATTGTTCGGATATTTTTTGAATTTATTATGCCCGTTTTGAATTATCTGAATTTCTAACTATGGTCGAACCGGTGTGCATGAAGATAGGGGACGAGCATCGTTAGAACTTGCATTGGATCTCTGAAGAAACCACATATTGCGAGTCTAAAAATGATTTTTTCAAAAAATCACGGGCGATAGATCATGTACCTATAGTACAAACCGGACCCACTTCCTACCGATTCGGCAGACATTTGTCCTTTTTACCCGGGATGGACGAAAAGGTTTGAGATGTCCCGGTTGGGAGATAGTCCATGTAAGGTGGTCTAGTATTTTAGGAAAATGGGACGGTAGCATTCTGAAACGGCATTTTGGTGGTTACTTCACAAAACGACCCGTTTTTTGCGCTCGGAAAATAGAAAGGGGCTTTTTCATGCGACAAAAAGGAAAACTTCCTCCTGCAACATTGTTCTCCATACCAATGTCCACACACATGCATAATATGGGCACAACATCACAAACTATGTCGTGATTCAGCACATAACATCGGTCATTTGGACCGAAAGCCATGAAACCTCAAACATGATAGGTCATTTTGTGAAGGTTTTTTCGAAACATGATCAATATACCAAGTCTGGTATTTTTCCTTTCAACTATGTAACATAATATGACACCACGCGAACATGATAGGTCATTATCTGAATTTCTAACTATGGTCGAACCGGTGTGCATGAAGATAGGGGACGAGCATCGTTAAAACTTGCATTGGATCTCTGAAGAAACCACATATTGCGAGTCTAAAAATGATTTTTTCAAAAAATCACGGGCGATAGATCATGTACCTGTAGTACAAACCGGACTCACTTCCTGCCGATTCGGCAGACATTTGTCCTTTTTACCCGGGATGGACGATTTCGGCAGGCTGGGCTAGGCAGCACTAATGATAGGGTGAGTGTCGACATTATGTCGTGCGGCGTGTACCTTGTCCCGGATGGTGTCACCAACCGGGACTAAAGATCAAGCTGTAGTCCCGGTTGGAGACACCAACCGGGACAAAACACGAGTCAGCACTAAAGATAGGGGTGAGTGTCGACATTATTTCGTAAGTGTCGACACTATGCCGAGCTGCTTGTACTATAAATAGGCATCCTTGCGAGTCCAGTCCTCCAGCCAGTTTGAGGCATCTCCAAGATGGTTTTCGAGAGCAGGGACACCACTGCGGCCAGTTTCAGGGAGATGCCGACGGAGCCCAGTCCTCCGGCATCTCCGAGAAACTGGTCATAGAGGCACTCCCTAATATGTGAAATTAGTTAGCTCCGAGGCGTATTGATCTAGTTAGAGAAGTTACAAGCTGCAAGATGGTTTTCGAGAGCAGGGACACCACTGCGGCCAGTTTCAGGGAGATGCCGACGGAGCCTAGTCCTCCGGCATCTCCGAGAAACTGGTCATAGAGGCACTCCCTAATATGTGAAATTACTTAGCTCCGAGGCGTATTGATCTAGTTAGAGAAGTTACAAGCTGCAAGATGGTTTTCGAGAGCAGGGACACCACTGCGGCCAGTTTTAGGGAGATGCCGACGGAGCCCAGTCCTCCGGCATCTCCAAGAAACTGGTCATAGAGGCACTCCCTAATATGTGACTGCGCGCGTTTGGAGATCAGATCTTAATGGTAAGTACGAATCGGGACAATTTCTTCATAGTCCCGGTCCAGCCACAAAACGGGACTAACACTCAAGACATTTATTAATATTAAAAACTGAGACTACAAAACCGGGACTAAAGGCCACAAATCGCGAAAGATATCCTTCGGTCAAGCCACAAACCGCGAAAGACATGAACTAGAGTTACATAATATGAGCATGAACTTCTTGGCATATGTCCTTCCTTATGATCGCTTCAGACGTAACCATGGAGCATCTTCTTTACTTAACGGAATGCTTGGGTCAGTTTTCACTATGAACAGGGCGGAATTTCATCAAACTTATTATAATCTTCTGACATGTCTGTCTTGTCCTTGATTCCCACGATGTTTCTTTTCCCTGAAAGAACTATGTGACGCTTTGGCTCATCATATGATGTATTCGTTTGCATATTTTTTCTTTTTTTCGGTCTGGAGGACATGTCCTTCACATAGAAAACCTGAGACACATCATTGGCTAGGACGAATGGTTCATCTCTATAACCAAGATTGTTGAGATCCACTGTTGTCATTCCGTACAACTGGTCTATCTTTACCCCTTCCCCATTCAGGTTGACCCATTTGCAGCGAAACAAAGGGACCTTAAAAGAGACTCCATAGTCTAGTTCCCATATCTCCTCTATGTAACTATAATATGTGTCCTTTTGTCCATTCTCGTCTATTGCATCAAAGCGGTGTGTGCATTTATGCAAATATGTACCTTCAGTCTTATCTAAACAGTGTGTGCATGCCTTATATCCCTTGTTTGTCTATCCTGAAAGGTTACTAATAGCAGGCCAATCATTGATGGTTACGAATAACAACCCTCGTAGATCAAATGGCTCCTGTTTGTTCTCATCCCACGCACGTACACCTGGTTTGCCCCACAACTGTAAGAGTTATTCAACTAATGGCCTAAGGTACACATCAATGTCGTTGCCCGGTTGCTTCGGGCCTTGGATGAGCACTGGCATCATAATGAACTTACGCTTCATGCACAACCAAGGAGGCAGGTTGTAGATACATAGAGTTACGGGCCAGGTGCTGTGACTGCAGCTCTGCTCCCCAAAAGGATTCATGCCATCCGTATTTAGACCAAACCATAAGTTTCTTGTGTCACCTGCAAAGTCTGGGAAGTCTCTCTCGATTTTTCTCCACTTGACCCATCAGCAAGGTGTCTCAACTTCCCGTCTTTCTTACGGTCTTCTTTGTGCCATCGCAACAACCTGGCATGCTCTTTGTTTCTGAACATGCGTTTCAACCTTGGTATTATAGGAGCATACCACATAACCTTAGCAGGAACCCTCTTCCGGAGGGGCTCTCCCTCAACATCACCATGATCATCTCGTCTGATCTTATACCGCAACGCATTGCATACCGGGCATTTATCTAAATTCTCATACTCCTTACCGCGGTAGAGGATGCAGTCATTAATGCATGCATGTATCTTTTGCACATCTAATCCCAGAGGACAGGGAGTTTTCTTTGCTTCGTAGGTACTCTCGGAAAGTTCGTTATGTTTTGGAAACTTCGGCTTCATTATTTTCAGCATCTTTTCAAATGAGGAGTCAGTTAGACCACACTCTGCCTTCCATCGCAATAATTCCAGTGTGGTACCGAGCTTTGTGCTGCCATCTTTACAATTTGGGTACAACAATTTCTTGTGATCTTCTAACATGCCCTCTAACTTCAACTTCTCATTTTCTGTTTCACAGTCTCTCTTTGCATCAGAAATGACCCTACAAAGTTCATCAGCCGGCTCATCTGATGCCTGTTCTTCACCTCTTTCCTCTCCATTGTCTTCCATTGCAGTATCACTGTATTCAGGAAACATATGATGATAGTTGTTATCATCATCTTCTTCTTCACCATCTTCCATCATAACCCCTCTTTCACCGTGCCTGGTCCAGCAATTATAGTTGGGCATGAAACCTTTCATAATCAGGTGGCCGCAAATGATTTTCGAGGAAGAGTACTCCTTGTTGTTCCGACATTGAACACATGGACAACGTATAAAACCATTCTCTTTGTTTGCCGTAGCCACATCGATAAATTTATCCACGCCTTTCATATACCCGGCTACGCGCCGGTCACCGTACATCCATTCCCGACCGTTCATCTGCATCATATAAGTAAGTTTATCAAAAAACAGGACATCATAAATAGTGAAATGACCAATTCACATCGACACATGCATTGTATCAATAACAGAGAAAAGATAAGATTGCTAACCTCGATCGAGGGAAATAAAGAGGAGAAAGCTCAAGTGCGTCTCAGACACCTTCTATATTTTTGTTCTATGAGAAATTGAACGGGATTATTCACTCAAACATTTCATCAAACATCTTCAATGCATGCATAGAAGAGAAAAGACTAGCACACCCCTCACACCTTCCACTAAGAGAAAAAACAGAGTGGAGGCAGAGGGGGCTGAGGCGTTGCATTTATAGAGGACGGGAGAATACGTCCCGGTTGGAGCCAGCAACCGGGACTAAAGGTGTGTGCCACGCCACGTGGCTGTGGCCAAACCTTTAGTCCCGGTTGCTGGCTCCAACCGGGACGTATGCCCCCTTACCAATCAGGACGCATGTCTCCTGGCCGCGTCCCGGTTGATGGCGCAACCAGAACTAATGCTCTGAGGAGGCGCGAACGGATGGCCCTTTTTCCACTAGTGCTAGATCACGAAGACGGATGTAGGCTGGCTACATCACGGGAGCACCAGCGTGCCCACTCATCCCCTGGGCGGCTGTTTACCAGACACTAATACCTTGGCGCGTAGCACACTTGCCTGCCAGGCTTGGTCAGCTCCCACAACTTCTCAAGTATGCTCCCCACATCTTCTCAAGTAGCGTACATCTGAGGGCTTCGGATCCTCACGACAAGGTTTTCCATCTTGCTAGATCTTACCGGACGGACGCCAGATCATACATATTGAAATTGCACACACAATAAATACCAAATCTACATTCTTTTAACATTGACATTTTCAATAAATGTGATTTGTAACTTCAGAGATTTCAACACAGGTGATATACGCAAAACATCTGACTACTCTGAATAAGATAAACAAAAGGAAACACGACTCAACTAGTTGGAGTAGTGAATTAGCATCTCGAGTTTAACTAGTCTCGGAAATACCAGTTGGTCAAATTTCTACTCAAAAGTCATGTTGCTACATATATATACACCATCTTGTTAGCTCGGTGACCAAGATCTCTTCCTCGCCTATGAAAAAATGAGAGCAATTCCTAGCATATAACAAATTAAAAAAAGGCTTCCGGCCTGTGATCATCTCCAACAGATGGCTGTTGTTGCTGTTATATATGACATGGGTGTATGTATACCTATATTTAAGCACATTGGTAGCTGGATCGATAGATGCATGGAGGAAGTTTGTAAAGATTTTTTTGCTCACAGAAGCGAAAATCGACAAATTTCATCAAAACTGTATAGTGTACAATGGCACAGTAAAAAAACAACCCTTTTGCTCGACAATGTAGTTTATCACCATATCATTAATTTCTGGCCGTCCACCAAAAAGGAACAAGAATAAAGGACAAGCACAATTCGAGAAACGACACAAGTGAAGAAGATAGTCTCTCTATTGGCGTGACCACTAGCTTTTCCACGAGACAAGCAGGTCGTTGATCCTGATGTCGTCGGCCATCACGACGAGGGTTTTTGGCCATGTCTGTCCTAGCAAACCATCTTTATAGCAGATGGCGTCCAGCTACGGAGATGGCAAAGGAATCTGGCAAATAGAAAAAAAATGAATCAGGTATATATTATGGAAATTGTTTGCATAGAGAAGGAAAATGCTAGCCGGGGGTCTGACCAATTTAATCAACTCCTTGGCCAAGGATGGAACCGAGAGGATGAAATCCATGCAGTAATCCTCTAGTTTCGAACATTGGTGACCGCGCGCCACGTTCCACGTGTCAAACGCGTTTTCTTTCGAGATGTGCTCGGCTAAGTTCTCACAAATGATCTTCATCCTGTCGAGGCCAAACCGGGATGCTGCCGCGACCATGTCTTCGTCAACCACCACCGAGCGACCAAGAGTTGCCAGCTCATCATCGGTGTAGACAAAGCGCAGCACGGCCTTGAAGACCGTGGCCTTCATGCCATTGATCCTTACGATATGGCAATCCTCGCTGTCCCCTGCCGTCGCCGCTGCGACCACCTCATATAGGACCGGACATCGCGTGGCGATCACAAGACTATGCGCGCAAATCTCGCAACCCTCGACTAGAAACCTCACGTCCGACCCATGCTCGCCTGCCAATAATAGCTGGTCAAGGTGCAAGGCAATGCTTGAGGATGGCACATCAATCATGGGTCTGGTGGTCGGGATGCTTCTACTAGTGTAGGGCTGCTTGGTGACCGCAAAGTCACAACATATTGTTAAGGAGCCATCGTGCGCTAGGTATTGTGATTTTGCAGATTCCAGGGTAATCATCTTTTTGTAGCCCCAGGTTTGACCCCTTTCCTCATATGTGGTGGGCGCTGCTCCATCATTTATCAGAGTCATAGGAGACTTTCCATTTGGGTTGTACACCATGAATTTCTTGGACACCTCGACACCATGGGATGGTGGATCACTCAACAGCTTGAGGTACACAGATATGCTCCCTGCTTCGGCCGCCGTTTCTCCGTCTCCTCCTGATGATGGGCATACCGCTAGCTTCCAGTCGTAATCACCGACCCGGAAAGTACCAGAATGGATTGTTTGGTTATCAACAAGCCTTATAACGGCGCAAAAGTTAGGGATTCTGAACTCGTGCACGCCGTGTACCTCCTCTGACGCTTTATGCGTGGACCAGGTCTTTTCCGGAAGCCGGTGGCTAAGGCCCTCGGAGGAAGACCTGCGGGCCGCCTTATGTGTAGCTACTCTCTCCATGATCTCGATTATCAAAGGACTGCAGCTATTCTTAAGCTCCTGGTACTCCTCGGTTGCCATCACAACGGCAAACACCTCGGGGTCAGAGGCTATGTACTCGATGCAGGAATCCTTGAGCTGACGGCAGGTGTCACGGCCACGCACCAACGACAAGGTCCCCATGACATTCGAGGTGTCGATGCTCTGGAATAATATGTTTTGGCACATGAGCCTCAACCTCTCTAGGTCATAGCGATCCGCGGCCACGAGCAGTTCGCGTGCCATGGCCTCACGGCGCCTCGACGCGTATTTCTCTTTGCAGGCACGCTCTTTGGCATCGCTGCTGCTTGCAGCTTTAATGGGCAGCTCATCGGTGTAGATGAAGCGGAGCATGGCCCTGAAAGTGGAGGCCGGCGGTCATATCGTCGACGCTTAGGCGTGGGTTGTTGGTCGTGTGCCAGCGGAGCTCTGCGGCGAAGACCGGCGATCGCATGGCAAGCACGAGCTTGTGCGCCTGGATTTCGGTCTCCTCGACGACAAATGTGACATCCGGCTGCATGCAACGTCGTCTCCTCTCCTCGGACGACCCGGACTCTAACTTATCAACAAGTAGTAGAAGATTGTGGAGATCCCAAGTGAGTGTCGGCGGTGGCACCACGGAGACAAAACAGTTCCTAGTCTCCACAGCAACTCCGGCCGGGGAGTGTTCCTCGAGGACCTCGACGGTGCATTCGATGGTGAGGCGGTCGTCTCTCACATAGCGGCTCTCATGGCCATGGTAAGCGTCCGGAACGGACAGCTCCCAGCTCCCGCGGGACTTGCTCGGTTGGAATCTGTGGGCGTCGCTTCGCCAAACGGCAGACGGCCACTCACCGAGCGGGTCCTCGATCCTGATGGTGGCCATGGCCACCACGTCCTTGGTGGTGCAGATAAGCTCGAGGGCGATGGACGCGAGGTGACCTTCATCGTCGAAGCTGCAGGCAAGGGTCCAGGTGTGTCCGCCGGCGAGGAAGGAGGTGGACTTAATGGGGGAGGAGCCGGTGACGCCCGCGAAACGATTGTGGCCGCTGCAGCCGACGATGTGAAACTCGTGTGTGCCTCGGACCACCGCCGACCTGTGCGTGGACGCCGTCTTGGACGCGATGGACGCCATTGCTGGCCGGCCGCCTCTATGGCTGCAGATCGATCTGTGGATGTATGTATTGAAACGATTGGACTCGGGCTCCCGCACGCACGGGATTCTGCTTGCGGTGGGGCTTCTTCCCTCAAACCTACTCCTAGTACAACACGTTACGTACCAAATATCTAACCTTCCCAATCTGTACGTGCTCGTGATTTCAAATATCCAATAATATTATTTGTCCAGGTTTACCTGCATTGATTTGTAATGTTACAATTTTCATATACGTTTGAAAGGATTATATTCAATATTTTCTCCGATCCATATTAATGAGGCTACGCCAACGGCCAGATGTCAGGGCGGCCAAAAGAAATACCGCTGGCTTACCGAAACCGTCGGCGTATTAGAGATGCGGTTGGTTGACGCTGTCATAGCTGGCCATCGGCGTATCTATTTTTCTTGTTTTTTTCCAGTTACTACGTTGAATTTACATTTCATTGTAGAATAAATAGTATACAGATTTTAAATTTTAAAAATATATTACGACTAGAATTAGGCTCACATAAAGTTATGCTAAGGCGGATTTGACGTCCGTGTCACCTGGAGCTTGCCCGGGCTTCACGTCCGCGCGCCAGCCAACCGATCTCAGCGACGAAAATCGCAGAGATCCATGGGCAAAAACCAGTTGACCGTGATGGGCCTTTGGCTTGGGCCACAAGTTCGGGAAGCGCACGCACATGGCTGTCTGACTCCACCACATCTATTAGCGATCCCAACAATCGAATTGATCTGCCTCTTCTACACCTATAATAATAATAAAGGAATGTGCCCTGGGAACGAGTTCGGCATGGCGTTCCATGATTCGTGCCTTTAGCGTATTGAACGCGCGCGTGGCGTGGCTTCTCTTAAATGGGCACGCGTGGGGGTCGGTTTTCACGCGGTTAGAGCGGTGGGCGGCGGTTTCGCGGAGAGAGGCGCTGACATGTGGGTCCATATTTTCCCCGAACGGACCGGAGTTAGTGGGATGTGTGGAGATAGGTGGGCCCTCCTTGGCAGTGACGGTTAATTCGAATTTTAGGGGGCGTGCCGATTGATGGCTCAGATGATGTAGAGCTAGTTGGAAACCCCAAGAGGAAGGTATGATGAGTACAGCCGCAAGTTTCCCTCAATTATAGAACCAAGGTTATTGAACCAGTAGGATATAGGAGTCACTTCCGAAGGTGTTTCTAGCAACGTGGAACCTGCACACAACACAACCAAAATACTCTGCCCCAACTTATCAATGAGGTTGTCAAGCTCACTGGTTTTGCTGAAAACAAAGGATTAAACGTATAGTATGAAAGAAAGTAATTGATTGTAGTAATTGCATAAATTAAACAGTAGATAGAATATCGGTGGGAAGGAATAGACCGGGGTCCATAGTTCACTAGAGGTGTTTTCTCCATAAGATAAATAACATGTTGGGTAAACAAATTACAGCGGGGAATTGACAAATAAAAAATTCATAACAATGCATGTACTTGACATGAAGATTACTATGAGATTCATTTGGGCAATACAACCTGATACATAGACCATAATCCAACTGCATCTATGACTAATAATCCACCTCTGGGATATCATCCGAATAACCCTCGGGTTAAGTTGCAAGCAACATGTAATTGCATTAAGCAAAGTGTGTAATGTAAACAATGCAATTTCCCTTGGGCAAAAGATTGTTGTTTTCTCCCTAGTAGCAATAGCACATCTACAATCTTAAAAGTTTCTGTCACTCTTCCAGATTACTAGAGGCATTAACCTACTATCGAGCTTAAATACTCTCTCTTGGATTCACAAGCAAATACTTGGCCAAAGTAACTACTAGAAACGGAGAGCATGCAAGATCACAAATAACATAGACATGATAGAATCAATAATCAATCTGGCATAGTACTCAATATCCATCAGATCCCCGCAAACACAACATATAGTATTACAATAAGATGATCTTGATCATGATAGGCGGCTCACAAGATCTAAACATGGTAGCACAAATAGGAGAAACAACTATCTAGCTACTGCTATGGTCCCATAGTCCAAGGATGAACTACTCACACATCACTCCGGAGGCTGACATGGTGAGAAAGAAGGCCTCCGGGATGATCTCCCCTCTCCGGCAGGGTGCCGGGAAGAGATTCAGATCCCTCCCGATCTAGGGACGATGGTGGCGGCGGCTATGGACTTTTTTGTGGAATTCTGATCGGGTACTTAGGGTTTCTACCTCAGGGGGGTTTATATAGGCGAATGGGCAAGGTCGGTGGAGGCCCAAGGGGCCCACACAAGAGGGCGGCTGATGGTGCTGACATGGAGCACTTCGTTGGAAACTCCAAGAGCAAGGTGTGATGAGCACAACAGCAAGTCTTTCCTCAGTAGAGACCGAGGTTATCGAACCAGAAGGAGGAAGGAAACGTCACACAGGTGTTGCAAGCAACGTGGAGACCTGCACAATACAAACTCAAGACTTTGCCCCAATAAATCAGTGAGGTTGTCAAGATCACCGGTTTGCTGTAACAAAGTATTAAACGTATGGTATGGAAGGTAATGGTTTGCAGCAAGTAAACAAGTAACAGTGAAAGATGTATCAATGGTAAAGATTGGACCGGGTTACATAGTTCACTAGAGGTGCTCTCCTTAGATAAACAACATGGCATGAAGGGTAAACAAATTTCAGCAGGGCAATTGACAAGAACTGAGCAAGGCATAACAATGCAATTACTAGTCAGAAAGATCCTATGAGATTCGATTGGGCAATACAACAAGGTATATAGACCGCCATCCAACTGCATCTATGACTAGAAGTCCGCCTTCAGATTATCATCTGAACCCCCTCCAGTATTAAGTTGCAAGCAATAGACAACTGCTTTAAGCAAAGTGTGTAAGGTAAACAGTCCACATGTTCTATGAACAAGAGACCGTTGTTTTCTCCTTAGTAGCAACAACACAGCTACAACCGAAGAGATTTCTGGCACTTCCCTTGGAAACTAGAGGCATGAACCCACTATCGAGCATAAATACCTCCTCTTGGAGTCACTAGCAACTACTTGGCCAAGATAGCTACTAACAACGGAGAGCATGCAAGACCACAAACAACACAGACATGATAGAATCATAAAGACAAAACCATTAATCAAACCAACATAATAATCTCAATATCCATCGGATCCCCGCAAACACAACATGCATGATTACAAATAGATTAGATCTTGATCATGAACGGAGCTCACAAGATCTATACATGAAAGCACAAGGAGGAGATACAACCATCTAGCTACTACATGGACCCATAGTCCAAGGTGGAACTACTCACGCATCATACCAGAGAGAAGGCCTCCGGGATGATCTCCCCTCCAGCAGGGTGCCGGGAAGAACTTCAGATCCCCCTGATCTAGGGACGATGGTGGCGGCGGCTACATATGGTTTCGTGGAGATTTGATCGGGTCCTTAGGGTTTCTGCATCGGGGGTTTCCGACATATCAACATCCCCAAGCTTAACTCATGCTCCTCCTCGAGTAGGTAAGTGATAAAAGAATAATTTTTGAGGTGACATGCACCCTCACAATAAATATCTAACCATTGCAAGCATTGAAAGCTGGGATCAAAGAACTCTAAACATGTGCATGAAAGATGGAGTTCTAACAATAGGACATAGTAACTATGTGTGCAACATGAAAGGCTACAAACAAAGATCATGAATAACATGCATTGAAAAACGTCTGTTTGCTTCACATACAGAAAACATAGCATAGTGGCAATCAGCTTGTCCCTCATAGAGTAGCAATATAGATGCATAGGACACCTTCAAAGTTCACAAGGGTGACTAGAAACAAATAGCACAAGAGCAAGTAATATCACAATATGCATCAATCAATAAGCTTTGGAACAATGCATACAGAATGACAACTATGCTCTCTTAATGGTGCCTAAAGGTAGAAGGTGGAGACTCAATAATGGTGGAAGAAAGGCCTTTTTGTAAAGGAAGCAGGGATTTTATGTTTCAAAAAGAGCTTCCAAAAATTATGGTACTTGTTAGCTTTCTTTAAGTAACACACCTATGGTACTTGTTAGCCTTTTTGTAAAGGCCCTCATTGCCCCTATCATAAGCATCTTTAAGTGATTAAGGTTAAAGTGAACAAAGATGGAGTATATGCTTGACGAAATATAAGTTGGCAATCTCAAGTCTCTTGAATACGAGGGCCACAGCTCATGCTACTCAACTTCAGTCACCTGTAAGTTCTTGTCACTGTAAGTATTTGCATATCATAGAGAACCGCCAACGTGGTACCCCTTGCACATGGTACAGGAGCTTTCCCATAACCAAAATGACAAGGCAAGCACACAATGAGCATCTCAGCGATCTTTTTATTTACTATATGCATAGCTTTTTATTGAGGATGCTTCATAGATAGCTCACTATGGTGATGCTGCAAGTTTCCACCATGATTAGGCATGGCTTAGGCTAGCGGCCCAGGCGTTTCTATAACACAAAATACAAACTCCTGGACTTACAAGTTCCCTCTTTATTTCACACCGGTGAGATCCATAGACCAAAGAGCATGATATCAACTGAGTACAAAGTACGAGTGCGATGTTGAAAACGTTCCCCATGACAGCACGGTTCTGCTAATTCCAACGTATAATTGCAAGCATATACAAAATAGATGACACAATGGTTCAAGTTTATTAGGTGGAAAGAATATAAAGTGTGTCATCAAGTTTGTGAGGGCTTTAATCACTAAGTTTTCACATAACAAAATAGTTTTTAATTGGAAGATAGCTAAAAACAAGAATATACTTGGAATGGTGTAACACACCATGCATAGGAGTTTATAGTGGACACTTTGGAATAACTTGGTTTCTTGGAAGTTGGAACCATGAGTATAGCTTACTCATACAAGTTGAGGCTAGCAAAAGACTGGGAGCAACCAACTAAGAGAGCATAATGGCCATAATCATGTAGAGCAACAAAGCATTACTAATCAAAGCATAGAGTGGTACTACAAGTCAAGGACTAAATGATCATAGAGGCTAATGGTGACTTGTCATAGTCATAACATGGTGTGAGCATGTGCCAAGTCAACCCAAACAAAGCATTAAAGGAGAATACCACAATACTATGCTTTTGCATGCTAAAACAACGCATAATTTCTTCAAGGCACACTAAGCAATCCCAATTGTTTGGAATAAGACATGATACAACAATAATCACTAAGTATAAGGTTAAAACAACACCTAGCATGTCATGCTAAAGTCTAACTCACAGTCAATGCAAGCTCCTCTTGCTTATAAGCAAGAACTTACTACTCCTTTCCAACATAAGCAACTTATTTGCAAAACAACACAGCTAGAACGGGGGTCCAAACTACTTTATTCAAGCAAACTAAACAACCTAAGCAAAGCAAACGAAAACTAAAACGATAAAAGAACAACACAACTGTGCATGAAACAATAAAAACGAAGTGTCTAGACAGACCTGAGCTTTTTATTGATGAAGAAGAGGATGCCTTGGGCATCCCCAAGCTTTGACGCTTGTACCTCTTGGATATTTCTTGGGGTGACACCGGGGTGGCATCCCCAAGCTTGAGATTTTGTCTATTCTTCATCTCATTACATCATTCTATCTCTACACCTGAAATTTTTCCTTCATACAAAACTTCACACAATCTTCATGAGCAACATTAGTGTATTCAAAAGATATTAGACCTCTGGCAAAGCTTTGGAATAGCAAGGCTTTTCACTAAAAACACAATATAATGTAGTAACTCCTTCAAAAATCTCAATTACCCAAAAGAGAACTCAAAAAGGAATCAATAAGAAGCAAATGCAAATAATGGCAGAAATCTGTCAAAACAAACCAGCAGATAGAAACCAATTTTTTCGAACATCTTCTGTTGCTCAAATAAAAAAGTATTGAACTAACGAAAGTTAGCTAACATACTGGGGGATCTATTCGTACATTTTGAGCTCAATCCGAGTTACAGAGACTCCTCACGAATTTTTATGGTGGAGGACAGGAATGTGCTTCGGGACAGCAACTCCCCAAATCTTACTTCCCTCTCATTAGAGGTCATTCTTGCACAAAAAGCAAACAAAAAGGATAAGGAGAGGTCATTACTGAAGTAATAACTTCCAAGACTCAAGGAAACTCTTGGGTTATCTCCCAATAAGTACTTTTCTTTAATGCCTTTAAGTTAGGCACAAGAAGCAAGAAGAATCAAGTATTTTCAAATGAGGCATTAATATCCATACTTGCAAAGTCTTCAACTATGAAAGGTATCTAATCCAAATGGGTTTTGGAGGATCTCTTCTCATCTCTCTTTGGTCTACTACTTTCATCAAAAATAATTTCAGGAGCAATCCAATCAAAATTCTTTTCAAAGGCTTCATGCATTCCAACAAGCTTAAAGGGTATGGGTATCTTAAATTCTTCTCTAGGATTAGTTTTATCCGGAATACGCACAACATCTACACTTGAGCCTAGCATATTGAAACACTCAAAGACCTTTTTGGCTTCCCTAGCAACATCATGAAATTATTTTAATAAAGTTTCAAGGATGAATTCCCTCTTTTCAGCATTCTTTTCTTCTTTTAGTTTTAGGAACAAGAATTGTATGAAGGTGTTAAGGCTAACAAACCTAGCCTCCAACATATGAACTAAAGAAGCTACAGCAATCTCATAATTAGGAGCAAGCTCTGCTATAGATTTTTCCTCAATATCGCCATGCTTGCTAACATGATTAAAGAATTCTTCAATATTATCTTTCCCAATTATGGAGCCACCACCTATTGCAAGATCTTTCAGGGCGAACTTGGGGATCAACATGGTGAGCTAGAGTAAGGTGGCAACTAGAGTAGGAACTATTTTTTTGTGTTTTTGAATAAAGAAAGCAAACCAACCTAGACTAATTTTTTTGGGTTTTTTGAAAAGAGGCAAACAAAACCAAGCAAAAGAAACAAAGCAAACTAAAAACAAAGTAAAGAGAAAGGAAGTTGAGGACTCCCCTAGTGAAGACGTCCTTAGCCTCCCCGGCAATGGCGCCAGAAAACTTATTGATGGTGCTAACGTGGAGCACTTTGTTGGAAACCCCAAGAGCAAGGTGTGATGAGCACAGCAGCAAGTCTTCCCTCAGCAAGAAACCGAGGTTATCGAACCAGAAGGAGGAAGGAAACATCACACAGGTGTTGCAAGCAACACGGAGACCTGCACAACACGAACTCAAGACTTTGCCTAAATGAATCAGTGAGGTTGTCAAGTTCACCGGTTTGCTGTAACAAAGAATTAAACATATGGTATGGAAGGTAATGGTTTGCAGCAAGTAAACAAGTAACAGTGGAAGATGTATAAATGGTAAAGATTGGACCGGGGTCCATAGTTCACTAGAGGTGCTCTCCTTAGATAAACAACATGGCATGAAGGGTAAACAAATTACAGCAGGGCAATTGACAGGAACTGAGCAAGGCATAACAATGCAATTACTAGTCAGAAAGATCCTATGAGATTCGATTGGGCAATACAACAAGGTACATAGACCTCCATCCAACTGCATCTATGACTAGAAGTCCACCTTCAGGTTATCATCCGAACCCCCTCCAGTATTAAGTTGCAAGCAACAGACAACTGCTTTAAGCAAAGTGTGTAAGGTAAACAGTCCACATGTTCCATGAACAAGAGATCGTTGTTTTCTCCCTAGTAGCAATAACACATCTACAACCGAAGAGATTTCTTTCACTTCCCTTGGAAACTAGAGGCATGAACCCACTATCGAGCATAAATACCCCCTCTTGGAGTCACTAGCAACTACTTGGCCAAGATAGCTACTAACAACGGAGAGCATGCAAGATCACAAACAACACAGACATGATAGAATCATAAAGACAAAACCATTAATCAAACCAACATAATAATCTCAATATCCATCGGATCCCCGCAAACACAACATGCATGATTACAAACAGATTAGATCTTGATCATGAACGGATCTCAAAAGATCTATACATGAAAGCACAAGGAGGATATACAACCATCTAGCTACTACACGGACCCATAGTCTAAGGTGGAACTACTCACGCATCATATCGGAGAGAAGCCTCCGGGATGATCTCCCCTCTGGTAGGGTTCCAGGAAGAACTTCAGATCCCCCCGATCTAGGGACGATGGTGGCGGCTACAGACGGTTTCGCGGAGATTTGATCGGGTCCTTAGGGTTTCTGCATCGGGGGCTTCTTATAGGCGAAGGGGGAGGCCGAGGAGGCGGTCAGGGGCCCCACACCCTACCTAGGCGCGGGGCAGGGCCCACCCACGCCTAGGGGGGGGGTCTGGGCGCCCTGGCCCGCTTCTCCGTATCCCCTCTGGACTTCTTGTTCCCCACGGAAAGTTATTGACTTTGACGTTTGTCCCGTCCAATTCCGAGAATATTTCCTTACTAGCTTTTCTGGAACCAAAAACAGCAGAAAATAGGCAATTGGCACTGTGGCAACTTGTTAATAGGTTAGTATCAGAAAACACGTAAAAAGCACCTCAAAGTGTAGACAAGCAAAGAAAAGTAGATACTAAACAAGCATGGAGCATCAAAAATTATAGATACGTTTCCGACGTATCAGCGGCGCGGCCTAGGGTGGGCCTGTGCGGCCCCTGATGCAGCTGCCTCGTGGCGCTTCTTCGTCTCTCCTTCGGACTCCGTGTAGTGTCTAGTAAAATAGGAACTTTGGCTTTTGTTTCGTCTAATTTCGAGAATATTTTTTACTAGCTTTTCTGAAACCAAAAACAGCAGAAAATAGGAACTAGCACTGGCATCTTGTTAATTGGTTAGTTCCAAAAAAAATGCATAGAAATGCCTCAAAGTGTAGACAAAACATAATATAAATGGTGCAAAACAAGCATGGAGCATCAAAAATTATAAATACGTTTGCAACAATCAGCATCCCCAAGCTTAGTTCATGCTCGTCCTCGAGTAGGTAAGTGGTAAAAAAGAATAACTCTTGAGGTGACATGCACCATCACAATCTTGATCAAGGTATTGTAAAGAATTGATAGCCAGGATCAAAGTACTCTAAACATAAGCATGAAAGATATATTTCTAACAATAAGATATTACAACTATGTTGCAACATGAAAGGATATACAAACAAAAGATCATGAATAACAATGCATTGAAAGACATTTGTTTGTTTCACATATAGAAAACATAGCAAGAGTGGTATTCAACTTGTCCTTCATGGAATAGCAAAACATAAACGCATAGGACACCTTCAAAGTTCATAAGGGCGACTAGATACAAATAATTTAAGAACAAGCAAAACCAAAATTATGAATCAATCAACAAGTTTTGGGACAATGCACATTGAACTAAGAATGGCAACTATGCTCTCTTAGCCGGTGCATAAAGATAGAATATGGAGACTCGACATACAAGTAAAAGGAAAGGCCCTTCACAGAGGGAAGTAGGGATTAAATGGTTTTATAAAGCTTCCAAAAATCATGGTACTTATTAGCTTTGAGCTCTCATTGCACCTATCATAGGCATCTTAAAGTGGTTAAAGTTAAAGTGAGTGCAAATATGAGTATATGCTTGACAAATCACAAGTTGAAAATCTCATGCCCCTTGCGTACGAGTACGGAACCTCATGCTACTCAACTTTTCTCACAAGCAAGTTCTTGTCATTATAAGTATATGTGTATCATAGAGAACCACCAATGGGTACCCCTTGCTCCATGATACAGGAGCTATCCCATATCAAAATGACAAGGCAACAGACAGTGAGCATCTCAGCGATCTTTTTATTTACTATTTGCATAGGTTTTTATTGAGGATGCTTCACAGAATGCCACTATGGTTTTGCTATAAGTTTTGACCATGATTAGGCATGGCTTAGGCTAGCCGCCCAGGCGTTTCTCTAACACATATACAAACTCCATGAGCTTACAAGCTCCCATTTTATTTCACACCGCAGGGATCTATAAACAAAAGAACATGATATAACTACATATAATAAGTGCAATGTCAAAAACGTTCTCCATAACAGCATGGTTCTGCTAATTCCCAACTTATAACTTGCAAGCATATAAGCATCATAAGATAGTCACAATAGTTCAAGTTTATTAAGTGCAAGAAATAAAATGTGCCTTCAAGTTTGTGAGATCTTTAATCACTAATTTTCACATGACAAAAATTTAATTTGGAAGATAAACACCCATGAATATACTTGGAATGGTGTAACACACCATGCATAGGAATTTATAGTGGAATCTTTGGAATAACTTGGTTTCTTGGGAATTGGATGCACGAGTAGAGCTCATACTCAGTACAGGTGGAGGCTAGCAAAAGACTAGGAGCGACCAACTAAGAGAGCAATAATAGCCATAATCATGCAGAGCGACAAACCATTATTAATCAAAGCATAAAGTGATATCACAAGTCAAAAACTAAATGATCATAGAGGCTAAGCTGACTGGTTCAGAGTCATAACATGGTGTAAGCATGTGCAAGTCAACCCAAATAAAGCATCAACGGAGAATACCACAATATTATTCTTTTGTATGCTAAAACAACACATGATTCTTTCATGGCACATTAAGCGATCTTAATTGTTCGAAACATCTAACATGGCATGATAAAGTTTAAGTCATAGTCAAAACAAGCTTCCTTTTGTACCACCATAAGCATGAAATATTCTACTCTTTTTCCAATCCAATCGACTTATTTGAAACAACTCACAAAGAAAATAATCAATAAAGACTAGAGAGCATGTATCACCTAACTTCAAAGAAGAACTAAAAAGTTCTAACCAAAAAGAAGAAGAAAACTAAAGCTAAACGCAGCGCTAGCAAGGGAGAACACTCACAAAACAATAAGAGTGAAAACTAGAGTGTTCTAGACAATGAAGAAAGGGGTGTGACTTATACAAAGAAGTGTGCTGGGGTCTGATGATGGCTAGCACGGTTGACGTGGAGCCTGTTGGGAACCCCAAGAGAAAGGTGTGAAGCAGCACAGCAGCAAGTTTACCCTCAGTAAGAAACCGAGGTTATCGAACCAGTAGGAGGAAGGAAACGTCACACAGGTGTTGCTAGCAACGTGGAAACCTGCATAACACAAACTCAAGACTTTGTCCCAACGAATCAGTGAGGTTGTCAAGCTCACCGGTGTGCTGTAACAAAGTATTAAACGTATGGTGTGGAAGGTAATGGTTTGCAGCAAGTAAACAAGTAACAATGGAAGATGTATCAATGGTAAAGATTGGACCGGGGTCCATAGTTCACTAGAGGTGCTCTCCTTAGATAAACAACATGGCATAAAGGGTAAACAAATTACAGCAGGGCAATTGACAGGAACTGAGCAAGGCATAACAATGCAATTACTAGTCAGAAAGATCCTATGAGATTCGATTGGGAAATACAACAAGATACATAGACCGCCATCCAACTGCATCTATGACTAAAAGTCCACCTTCAGGTTATCATCCGAACCCCCAATAGTATTAAGTTGCAAGCAACAGACAACTGCTTTAAGCAAAATGTGTAAGGTAAACAGTCCACGTGTTCCATGAACAAGAGACCGTTCTTTCCCCTAGTAGCAACAGCACATCTACAACCTAAGAGATTTCTGTCACTTCCCTTGAAACTAGAGGCATCAACCCACTATCGAGCATAAATACCCCCTCTTGGATTCAGTAGCAACTACTTGGCCAAGATAGTTACTAACAACGGAGAGCATGCAAGATCACAAACAACACAGACATGATAGAATCATAAAGACAAAACCATTAATCAAACCAACATAATAATCTCAATATCCATCGGATCCCCACAAACACAACATGCACGATTACAAATAGATTAGATCTTGATCATGAACGGAGCTCACAAGATCTATACATGAAAGCATAAAGGAGGAGATACAACCATCTAGCTGACGGGGTTTAATCTCGTCAATGCCCATTGTTATGAGCTTGGGTTTTGGAGAATATGGGGATGCTGGAGATCGCGGAACAGTTAGAAAACAAGCAACACGGGAACACGAGGTTTACCCAGGTTCAGGCCCCCCGAGGGAAAACCCTACTCCTGCTTGTCTGCTCTTAATTACGGCAGAACCGAAAGTTACAGGGGTGCGCAGATGCAATCTGGCATGGAGGTGTGTATGCGGTGTTATGAAGTACCCTCCTCGTCGTGCCTTCCTAGCCTTTATATAGAGATAGGTAGGTCCCGGACACAGACCGAGTGGGTTACATGTTTTAGGGTTTACCTCTTTGAATATTCTATCTACTCTAGTCTTGCTCTCCAAGGATCCGAAAACATCCTGGGCTTGGGCCACCCGAAAGTCTTCATGGGCCGTGTATATTCTTGTGGGCCTTCCTTGGACCGGACCAGGTACGCTAAGATAATATACCCGTGGGGTATAACCATGTCAGTAGCCCCCGAGTGTTCAGTCGAATCGTAGATCCGGCTGAGGACTCTTCAATATTTTCAGGTGCAGTTGTTTTATGTTTATCATAGAATGATTTTAGTGTGTAGGGATTGTTGATGCGTGTGCCTGACTCTCCCAATGGACCAGGGCTAGTTAACTCTCTTAGGACAAAACAACACGATCTTCTTCAGATTCAAGTCCCTCGACTCGAAATCGGAACATATGCTGGCATAATTCGACTTAGGCCGTTGAGGACTTACAGGAGTGGAATTCCAGTGATTTTCAAATGATGTACCCAACGCATCCGTCGGGATTTCCATCGCGCCTGCTGGCACGGATTTTTACTAGCAAAGCGTAGTCGTGTGCGTTGCCAGGCCATCAGATGGTATCTGTAGGTCTTATCTTTGCGTTGCAGACGCAACATTCGAATGTTTATCACCGCGGAGGTGTTTCAGGTGGCCAAGGAGGATGTTACTCACTTAGCGTTAACTGGGGCAAAGTTGCCAAAAAGTTTTTGCATGCTAATCCGAAGGATTGCAGTCGAAGCATTCATAGGGTGCGGCGACCAGCGCTCCCTATGGGAGTAGCCCCCGAGCATTTGTTCGAGTCGTAGAATCAAGCAGAGACTTTTAATTCAGTCTTTGTTGACTATTAGGTCCGTAGGACACAAATTTTTCGGATTCTTGAATCCATCCTCCCTATGGGAGTATCCCCCGAGTCCGTAGTGGAGTCGTAGACTCGACGTAGGACTCGAAGAATAGTTCAGTGGTGTAGTAACTTGGTCATATTTTGCGTGTGAGGTCAGCGCTCCTGATAGGAGTAGCCCCTGAGTAGTTACTCGAATCATAGATTCGAGTGAGTACTTTGAGCCTTGTAGTCGAAAATTTGTAACCATTGCTAGTATAGCTTTGATGACGTCAGTGCTGACGATTGGTGACCTCAAGCGTCTGCGACGCTAGAGATGATGTGACTGGGCGAACGTGGTTCCCACCTTCTGACTTTGAATTGACTGGTCACGCGCGACGTGGAGATAATTATGGCGTCGCCTCGGTTTCCGTGCATAGTGGACGGCGTGCGAGCGACGGTTAGCTGCCGTGCTGACACGTGGACGGTTGGATTTTGGTGTAGGCTCTAGGGCTTCCCGATGAACTGTCACCATGCATCTTCTTCGTCCTTATAATCATTGGGAAAAAATTTGTTTGTTTTCACCGCAGCCATTCTCTTTTCACTTCTTCCACCTTCTTGAGCTTTCCTCGCCGCGCGCTGGAAGTTCTTTGATCCTTTCCATCTTTGTTCCTGCGCTCACACTGTCGCCGTCGCCGTACTGCAATGGGGAAATCAAAGAAGGCCTCCACCGCAGTTGGTACCAGCGCTGCTGCCGGCGGCAAGAAGGGTACCTCCGCTACTCGTGTCACTGATGGTGGCTGGCGGCGGTCGGAGACGCGCGAGAGCGATCTTCGCAAGATCCGTGAGCGGGGTATAATCCCGCAGGACAAGCAGGCCGTCAAGATTCCCAGCGACGAGGTAATTCCCCGTCCACCCGCTGGGTTTTGGGTCATGTTTGTCGCTTTTGTCCTTCAGGGCCTTTCTCTCCCAGTCCACGATTTTCTCCGTGGATTGCTTTTCTTCTATGGCATCCAACTCCATCATCTTTCGCCGAATTCTGTTCTTCACATTGCCTGCTTCATCACCTTCTACGAGTGTTGGCTCGGTATCGAGCCGCACTTTGGCCTCTTCCGGAAGCTCTATTCCGTGAAGAGGCAATCTGGCTTCGATGGCGTTTATCCCATCGGCGGCTGTATCATTTCCCTTAAATCCAACTTTCTCTTCTTTTCTTTTTCTATGTCTGAGTCCGTCCAATATCGGCGGAGTGGTTTTACATCCGCGACTCCACAGTGGACGGGCAAAAATTTGGCCTTGCTCCTTCGACCCCTCCCAGAAAATCCAGCCAAAGAGGTCCTGGAAAAACCACATCTTGGATGGTGAGGTGGCGGAGATAGAGGAACTCTATCGTCGGGTAGAGGATCTTCAGGTGATTTCGGATAAAGAGGTGAACGGTGTGGATATCATCCGCACCTTCCTCCAACGTTGGGTGCTGCCGCTCCAGGCTAGGGCGCACCCGATGTTCCTTTATTCTGGCCGCCACGACCCGACTAGGGTTTTGACTGGAGAGCTCTCCAAGGGGGACGTTGACGGAATCCTCCAGCCGTTGCTGAAGTTTAAAGCTGACGAAGACATTCCGGGTAGCTCGCTGACCCTTCCATTCAGGGCCTCTCGACCGGTGCCGCAGGTGTAGATCTGGACGTGCGCGTAGTGCTTTTTTCGATTGCATCTTCTTGCAGTTCGTTTATTTTGAGAGTTTGTTTTCTTTTGTGCAGGAGTTCAAGGTACCTGGCATGGCGCCTCCACTACCCGAACATTTTCCGGATGCACCGGACAATGAGGTAGTGGACTCCATGTCCGAGCTTCCTTCGGCGCGATCGCCGGCTGAAGAAACCTTTGGGTCGAGTGAGGAGCAGAATCGAAAGCGGACGCGGAGCTCGAGCGAATCGTCGGATGCCTCGACTCCGCCAACACCTACGAACCCGCCATGCCTTGTGCGTCACAGTGGAGGTGATGGTGGCTCTTCCTCTCCTATTCCGGCCGTTCCCGTGCGGGCTGTGGCGCCGCAGCCGTCGGCGAAGTGGAAGAAGGAAGAGAAGAAGGAAGATAAGAAGGGAGAGAAGAAGGGCAAGAGGACCTTGCCTGTCTTCAACTTGAGCGATATGGACTCGTAAGTATCTGCAGTTGCTTTTTTGATCTCTTTCATTTTTGCTTGCTTGTATTTGACTGGTGTTTTCTTTTGTAGCCACTCCTCCGATGGCTCGTTCAGCGATGGCGCTCGGGATATGGTGGGGGAGTCGAAGGTTACGCCTCCTCTTCCTAAGACGGTGGCCACCTCTGGGGGCGTTGCTTCGAACCCTTCTCCGCAGGAGGCTCGGGTGATTGTCTCCCAGAAGACTACAACCGGACCTTCAGAGTTGCCGTCTGATCATGTAAGTGCTTTCGTTCTTGCCGTGGGGGGAGCCCCCGAGCATTTTTTCGGATGATCTGCTGATCATTTTTACCTTTTGCTCGTGTCTCAGGGGGGAGCCCCCGAGCGCTTTTTGTATGCGTGATTTGCTTTGCTTGTTTCCTTGGGCGCAGCCCCCGAGCCTTTTTCTTGACAAGTTACATCTTCTCGCAGCCCTTTGTTCAAGGTGTCAACCAACTGGTGAAGCAGCATCTGGCATTGGAGGCCAGCCTTCAGCGGCTTCAAGGTTCGTGTTTTTTTATCGATCTTCTGCTTCTTCGGCTGCTTGCTTACTTATGAATATCATGCTTGTTCTTTGTTGCAAACGAGAATAACATTGCCCTCCGTGAGCTTGATGCTCTCAAAAAGAGCCTCAGGCGAGCGGAGAAAAAAGCTGAAGATGCCGTTGGCGCTAAGGAGCGCCTTGAGAAGGAGCTAGCCGACGCGACTGCGGCCAAGGAGAGCCTGCAGCGAGAGGCGACGGATCACGAGGAGCAGCTCGCCACCGCTACGGCCTCGCGCGAGAAAGTGGTAGCCGGCAAGCTGATGGCTGCTGCCAAGGCTATTTCGGGTGAGTAGTTTCGTCTGTTCCTTTTCGGCTTCCTTGTCTCTCTAGCTTTGTTTGGTTTTCACTTTGCCTCTTCCATTTATCTAGATGTCGCGGGCATCGAGTTTGACCGTGGTTCCCTGGAGCACGGAAGTGCTCTAGATGATGCCACTGCAGCGGTCGAAGACCGTTGCAGTACCGTGGTCGGCTCGCTTGCCAAGGCCAAAGAGGTTCTCTGGCGCTTCTACAAGGAGCTCTTCCCCAAGGGCGTCGCCCTCGAGGATGTCGATTTTTTGGCGGATGCGCTGTCGGCCTAGGCGCCTGCGGCGTACAAGCGCAAGCAGAAAGGCCTCGGTGCGTCCATGGGGTTGGCGATGGCCATGGCGTCTGGAGCGGAGATGGATCTTCATCAGTTCACCTCCCAAATGTCGACGGCTTCTGACGGATCTGAGGTAGCCTTCGCCCTCTACGCTTCCTGTTGTAAACGCTATGGGCCGAAGCTGATTGACCTGCTGGCGGAGTACGCGGTGAGGCAGCAGGGGGAGGCCAAGAGCAGGCAATCCGGTTCCGAGGCCACTCGGGATGCAGCTTCTTAGGCCTTGTAGTTGTAGGATAGCTTTCGTCTCCTTTGTTATAATGTATTTATGAACACTCCTTGTGCCATGCAGTGGCTTTTGCTGCATACAATGAATCTCCGAGCTGTTTTCTCATTCGTGCATTTGTTCATATCCTTGCCTTCTTTTCCTCTAGGGACCTTCGGGTGATGATCCCGTTGATACTTCGTCTGCGCCGCAGCTGCGGCCATCCTTGGATGATGCATCGCAGCTTGTATTTCTTTGTGACCGCATTCGTAGTCTTGAGAAAGAATTGCTTGGTGTTCGAGGCCACGTGGATGTTTGGAAGTCGAAGACGGAGCGGGGTGCCGCCAGAGAAGAGTATCTGATTGGGGAGTCGTGGCGTTTGGCCAACAGCTTCAATGTGAGTTTCTTCGAGCTGCTGCTCATTTCTCGGATGCGCCTGTTGGCTTGTCATCTTACTTTGCAGGTGTTGCAGGTGCTAGGGAGGAAAAAGAGTGTGTTGTTGTTCGGATCAACTGCCTGTCCCAGCAGGACATGGAGGTCGGCGGATTTTTCTGGATGGACTGTGATCGTGCTATGGTCCTTGCGACTGTGCAACATCGTGTTCACCATGTGTCACGGGTGCTGCGGCAAGTGAATACTTCTTTGGCGTCGATTATGCACGTGATGTTTCCCCTGGATGAAGCACCATCGACTCTATGGGGCCTGCTGGCGAAGTTTCGAGATGTGCATCATGTCAGGGAGATGGTGCGGCATCAGTTGGTTGCAGGGGTGAAGGTTGTGCTTTCCCTCGTGCGACTGCATCGCCCTGATGTAGATCTTGCTGTTGTGGCGGCTGGGCCGCCTCTTCGGCCGGATGGTGGCATGTGGGACAAGCGTCCGCATTATGCGGCTGTAAGGCACTATGCCGAACAAATTGTAGATCTCTTTGAGCATCGTGCGCAGGTGATTCTTCAGAATAGGTAGGACCTGTAAAAATATATATGTAAAACTTGTATGTATTGGACTGGGCATGTTATGCCCTTTGCTGTAAAGGTTGATTGCTTTTAGCATGTGGTACTTTGTTTGTATGTGTGCCCTTTTCGTTAGCCTGACGTGATCAGCTACTCAGGTGTACACGCGTTATCCCCAATCGACGAAGTCGTGAGGTGAGGGGAGCCCCCGAGTGTGTTGTAACATGAAGAAAATGAGAATAATAGATAAATTTTTGGGGCGAGACACTTAGCTTTATTCATATCGTAATGAGGAGGTACATTGTTCGGCTGAGTAGCCTTGGCTGAATAGCCTTATTGAAAGTAAAAGGAGGGGGTAGCTAGGGGTAGAAGCGTCGCAACTGTGCGACGTTCCATGGGTTGGAGTATTTGACTCCAGACTCCATGTGCTTGAGGAGATAGGCGCCACCTGGGATGACTTCAATGACGATGTAGGGTCCTTCCCAGGGTGACTCGAGCTTCTTCGGTCGCTCTTGCTTGAGTTGTAAGACTAGGTATCCTTCGACGAAGGACCTTGGGCGCAGCCGATGGCTGTGATAGTTGCGGAGGCTCTGTTGGTAGACCGCTGATCGAGTTGCGGCTTTGTCACGTGCCTTGTCGAGTGTGTCGACGGTGTCTTAGAGTGCGGCATCGATTCGGCTTCGCTTTAGGCGACGACCCGTGGGGCCTTATGGCGTACTTCTGCAGGCAGCACGTCTTCGGCTCCGTGCACCATGAAGAAGGGCGTGTAGCCAGTTGAGCTGTTTGGCATCGTGCGCAGGCTCCAGAGGACGGAGGGTAGTTCTTGTGTCCAGGCTCCTGCGAGTCCCTGGAGTGGACTCATTAGGCGCTTCTTGATGCCGTCGCCGACGAGGCCGTTGGCCTTTTCGACCTGCCCGTTCATTTGCGGGTGCGCCACGTAGGCGTATGTTATGTTGATTCCAAGGTCTTCACAAAAGTCCTGGAATTCCTTGGAGATGAAGTTCGACCTGTTATCGGTGATGATGCTATGAGGCACGCAAAACCTGTAGACTATGGATTCGAAGAATTTCACGGCCGTTTTGCCCTTTTGGTTAGTAACTGGCATGGCCTCGATCCACTTGGTGAATTTGTCGACTACGACCAGGAGGTAGACGTGGCCTCCTTTCGAGGACTTGGGCAGTTTTCCGATCATGTCGAGGCCCCATTGCGCGAAGGGCCAGGCCAAGGGTATGGACCTGAGCTCCGATCCTGGTGCGTGTGGTTTATTTGCGAACCTCTAGCACCCGTTGCATCTTTGGACGATTTCTTTGGCGTCGTTCATGGTCGTTGGCCAGTAGAATCCGGCTCGTAGAGCTTTGGCGACAAGGGCGCGGATGCCCGCGTGATGGCCGCATATGCCCTCGTGGATGTCTTGGAGGATAGTTTTGCCGTCACCGATGGTGACACACCTTTGGAGTACGCCCGAAATGTTGCGTTTGTACAACTCGCCATTAATGATGATAAAGGCCTTGGACCAGCGAGATATGCGCCGGGCATCTGTCGGGCTGTCAGGCAGCTCCCAATGTGCCGAAGCTCGCAGCCGTCGAAATCTCATTCGAGTGCGTTGTAGAGTGCACGGTACGCAATCATGTTGGAAGCGTGTGCTTCGCACTCGTTCATCGTCTGCTGGACGGCGAGGTTCGAGTCACCGTAGATGACCAGGCGCGTCGCGCCATAGATCTTGGCCATCCTCATGTCGTGGATGAGGGCCTTGTATTCGGCTTCGTTGTTGGAAGCTCGAAATTTCATCCGGAGCACGTACTTCATCTTTTCGCCCTACAGGGAGGTCAGTATGACCCCGGCTCCTGCTCCAGCTTCGCGCTTGGAGCCATCGAAGTGCATTGTCCATGACTGCATCATGTCCGGAGTGTCCGACAGCTGCAGCTCCATCCAGTGGACTAGGAAATCCGGTAGGACCTGGGACTTTATTGCGTGGCGCTTCTCATAGACTATGTCTAGAGGTGACAGCTCGATGCCCCACAGGGCCACACGTTATGTGGCCTCCAGGTTGTTTAGGATGTTGTTCAGGGGTGCTTCGTTGATGACCATCACTTGATGCTCCTGTAAGTAGTGGCTCAGCCGACGAGCCGTCATGAACACGCTGTATGCGAGTTTCTGGTAGTGAGGATACCTCTGCTTTGTCGGCGTCTATACCTCGCTGAGGTAGTAGATTGGGCGTTGTACCCCATGGGTCTTGCCATCTTTGGGTCTTTCGACCATGAGCACGGTGCTGATCACCTGTATAGTAGTAGAGGCTCGTGTTGGAATTATACCCTAGAGGCAATAAAAAAGATGTTATTGTTATAATTCTTGTTCATGATAAAGTTTATATTCCATGCTAGAATTGTATTAAGAGGAAACTTTGATACTTGTGTGGTTTATGAACAACACCATGTCCCTAGTACGCCTCTATGGACTAGCTCATTGATTAATGATGGTTAAAGGTTTCCTAACCATAGACATGAGTTGTCGATTAATAATGATATCATGTCATTAGGAGAATGATATGATGGACAGACCCAAATTAAGCAGAGCAATTAGATCGTGTCATCGTGTTCATCTTTGGCAAGTTTTTTTTTCTTATGTCAAGTATTGTATTCCTTAGATCATGAGATAATACAACTCCCTGGTATCGGAATAAAGCTTTGAGGTCATCAAACATCATCCTATGTGAGGGTGATCATAAAGGTGTCTCTCAGGTGATCGGAAAGTACTTGTTGGGTTGTATGTATCGAGATGGATATTGTCCCTCCCGAGTCGGAGAGATATACTTCGGGCCCACTCGGTAATCGATATCAATACCGCTTGCAAGCACGTGGTTAAGGAGTTAATCACAAAGTGATATCGGATTACAGAATGAGTAAAGTACTTGCTGTGAATGAGATTGAACTAGGTATACCTATTTTCTCACTTTTACTGATGACTTAAGTAGATATGGGTATATCTATTTAATGAAACATAAATCTGAAATGTTTGAAAAGTTCAAGGAATTTCAGAACGAAGTGGAAAACCATCGTAACAGAAAAATTAAATTTCTACGATCCGATCGAGGAGGTGAATATTTGAGTTATGATTTTCTCACGCATCTTAAAGCAAGCGGAATCGTTTCGCAACTCACACCACCCGGAACACCACAGCGCAATGGTGTGTCGGAACACCGGAATCGAACTCTATTAGATATGGTGCGATCAATGATGTCTCTTACAGATTTGCCGTTATCATTTTGGGGTTATGCATTAGAAACCGCTGCATTCACTTTAAATAGGGCACCATCTAAATCCATTGAGACGACACCGTATGAACTATGGTTTGGTGCTAAACCTAAGTTGTTGTTTCTTAAAGTTTGGGGATGCGAAGCTTACGTCAAGAAGTTGATGCTGTACAAGCTCGAACCCAAAGCGGAGAAATGCGTCTTCATAGGATACCCTAAGGAAAAGATTGGGTATACCTTCTACCACAGATCCGAAGGCAAAGTGTTTGTTTCAAAGAACAGATCCTTTCTTGAGAAGGAGTTTCTCTCAAAAGAAGTGAGTGGGAGGAAGGTAGAGCTAGACGAGGTTATTGAACCTTCTCTCGAGTTGGAGAGTAGCGTAGCACCTGAAATTGTTCCAGTGCCGTCTGCACCAACAAGGGAGGAAACTAATGACGAGGATCATGAAACTTCGAACGATGCTACTACTGAACTTCGCAGGTCGACAAGGTCACGTGCCACTCCTGAATGGTATGGCAACCCTGTCTCAACCATCTTGTTGTTAGACAACAGTGAACCTGCGAATTATGAGGAAGCAATGATGCGCCCAGACTCTGAGAAATGGCTAGAGGACATGAAATCCGAATTGGGATCCATGAGCGAAAACCAAGTATGGACTTTGGTGGACCCTCCTAGCGACCGTAAGGCCGTTGAGTGCAAATGGATTTTCAAGAAAACGGACGCGGATGGTAATGTTACTGTCTATAAAGCTCGACTTGACGTCAAAGGGTTTCGGCAAGTTCAAGGTGTTGACTACGATGAGACTTTCTCTCCCGTAGCGATGTTTAAGTCCATTCGGATTTTATTAGCAATTTCTGCGTTTCATGATTATGAAATATGGCAGATGGATGTCAAGACTGCGTTCCTCAATGGCAACATTGATAAAGAGTTGTATATGATGCAGCCCGAAGGTTTTGTCAATCCTAAGGATGCTGATAAGGTGTGCAAACTTCAGCGTTCCATTTATGGACTGAAGCAAGCATCTCGGAGTTCGAACCTTCGTTTTGATCAAGTGATCAAGAGTTTTGGATTTGTTCCAAATTGCTACGAAGCTTGTATCTACAAGAAAGTGAGTGGGAGCTCGGTGACATTTTTCGTACTATATGTGGATGACATATTGATTATTATAAATGACATTGGTATGCTTAACGATGTGAAGAGTTATTTGAATAAATGTTTTTCAATGAAAGACCTAGGAGAAGCTGCTTATATATTAGGCATCAAAATCTATAGAGATAGACAAAGACGCCTAATAGCTTTAAGACAAAGTACATATCTAGACAAAGTTCTGAAAAGGTTCAGAATGGATAAAGCAAAGAAAGGTTCATTGCCCATGTTGTCAGGTAAGATATTGAGCAAGGGTCAGTGTCCAGCTACGGTAACAGATAGAGATACTATGATCAAAGTGCCATATGCCTCGGCCATAGGTTCTATTATGTATGCCATGCTATGTACTAGACCGGATGTGTCCAATGCTCTTAGTTTGACGAGTAGATACCAAAGTGATCCGGGAGTGGAACACTGGACAGCCGTAAAGAACATCCTAAAGTATTTAAATAGGACTAAAGAAATTTTCTTGGTATATGGAGGTGATGAGCAGCTCGTCGTAAAAGGTTACGTCGATGCTAGTTTCGACACCGACCCGGATGATTCTAAATCTCAGACAGGATACGTTTATATTTTGAATGGAGGAGCTGTGAGCTGGATAAGCTGCAAGCAAAGCGTGATCGCGGGATCTACAACGGAAGCGGAATACATGGGTGCTTCAGAAGCGTCAAGTGAAGGAGTTTGGATCGAGAACTTCATCACTGATCTTGGTGTGGTTCCAAGTGCCTTGGACCCACTGGAGATATTGTGCGACAACACTGGCGCCATAACACTGGCTAAGGAACCAAGATATCGTCCAAAGACCAAGCACATCAACCGCCGTTTTCATATAATTCGAGATTATATAACAGATGGAGATCTGAAGAATAGGAAAGTACACACGGATCTGAATGTCGTAGATCCGTTGACTAAACCTCTTCCACGAGCAAAACATGATCAACACCTTAATGCCATGGGTGTTAGATTGTTGCCAGATGTAAACTAGATTATTGACTCTAGTGCAAGTGGGAGACTGTTGGAATTATGCCCTAGAGGCAATAATAAAGATGTTATTGTTATAATTCTTGTTCATGATAAAGTTTATATTCCATGCTAGAATTGTATTAAGCGAAAACTTTGATAGTTGTGTCGTTTATGAACAATACCGTGTCCCTAGTACGCCTCTATGGACTAGCTCATTGATTAATGATGGTTAAAGGTTTCCTAACCATAGACATGAGTTGTCGATTAATAATGATATCATGTCATTAGGAGAATGATATGATGGATAGACCCAAATTAAGTAGAGCAATTAGATCGTGTCATCGTGTTCATCTTTGGGAAGTTTTTTTTTCTTATGTCAAGTATTGTATTCCTTAGACCATGAGATAATACAACTCCCTGGTATCGGAAGAAAGCTTTGAGGTTATCAAACATCATCCTATGTGAGGGTGATCATAAAGGTGTCTCTCAGGTGATCGGAAAGTACTTGTTGGGTTGTATGTATCGAGATGGAATTTTTCCCTCTCGAGTCGGAGAGATATACTTCGGGCCCACTCGGTAATCGATATCAACACCGCTTGCAAGCACGTGGTTAAGGAGTTAATCACAAAGTGATATCGGATTACGGAACGAGTAAAGTACTTGCTGTGAACAAGATTGAACTAGGTATACCGATACCAACGATCGAATCTCGGGCAAGTAAAATATCGTGTGACGAAGGGAATACATATATGGGATTAATTGAATCCTGGCATCGTGGTTCATCCGATATGATCATCGATGAATATGTGGGAGTCAATATGGGTTTCCAGATCCCGCTGTTGATTATTGATAGAAGATCATGTCTGCATATTCTCAAACCTGCAGGGTCACACACTTAACGTGCCTCGACGCTAGGATAGAATGGATAATTGGTTTATGAGTTTTTGTTCGGAGTCTCGGATGAGATCCAGGACATCACGAGAGGTTCCGGAATGGTCCGGAGAATAAGATTCATATAAGGGAAAGAAGTTTTTGGATTTCGGAATCGTTTCGGAGTTTATCGGTATTGTACCGGAAGGTTCTAGAAGGTTACGTAGTGGGACCAACGTGGGCCCACTTGTCGGGGGCCTGCGTGGGCCTAAGGGGAAGTTCCCTGGCTGCATTGGGCCAGGGGCACAAGGCCCCAAAGGCCCAGCCGGCCAGCCTAGGGGAAACCCTAGGGGAGATCTTCTAGAAGGAGGGGGGAAACTTGCCCCCCACTCCAACCCTTGGGGCTGCCGCCCTAGGGCTTGGAGGAGGAGCCAAGGGGCCGGCCATACCCCTATATAAAGAGGGCAGGGGCGCACCCTACCCCTCCCACTCCTCCAACCCTAGCCGCCGTCCTGCTGCCCCTCCACCTCTCTCTCTCCCGACTGCGCGTAGGCGAAGCCCTGCCGCAGAAACTCTCCACCATAGCACCACACCGTCGTGTTGTAGATCCAATCCATCTCTCCACCCCACTTGCTGGATCAAGGAAGGAGGAGACGTCGCGGCACCATACGTGTGCATCTCTCGGAGGCGCCACCACTTGCGGCGTTGGATTGGATCGGATCGCGAGGAGGAGAAGGCTAGTTCGACTACATCACCCACGTTCTGTTGAACGTTTCCGCTGTGCGATTTCTTCAAGGGTATGAAGATCTCATCTATCTCTCTCGTTGATTGCATCTCCTAGATTAGATCTTGGATTTCTTGTTCGCATCCGTAGAATTTTTTTGATTTACTATGCTGCAAAACCCTTCAGCTCGTGCTCCCTTGGCGTGACCAAGACGGGCGAGGTGGAGAGCAGTCGCTTCAGATCTTCGAATGCGTCGTCTGCTTTAGGCGTCCACTCGAATTTCTCTGCCTTGCGTGGCAGCTGATAGAAAGGCAGGGCTTTTTCGCCCATGCGGCTGATGAACCTGCTCCACGCTGCGATGCGCCCACCGAGCTGCTGGACGCATGTGAGGTTCTTCGGCTTCTCCATGGCCATTATGGATCGGATTTTCTTCGGGTTCGCTTCGATCCCTCGCTGGGAGATGAAGTAGCCTAGCAGTTGACCAGATGGGATGCCGAAGGCGCACTTTTCTGGGTTTAGCTTGATCTTGTATCGATCAAGGTTGTCGAACGTCTCGCGGAGATCGTCGATTAGTGTCTTGGCCTCCCTTGTTTTGATTACTATGTCATCGACATAGACTTGGATGTTATGGCCGATATGGTCCTTCAGGAAGGCCTACATGCACCATTGGTACGTGGCGCCTGCGTTATTCAGCCCGAAGGGCATTGTGTTGTAGCAGAACACTCCGAACGGCGTGATGAACGCCGTTTTCTCCTGATCTTCGACCTTTAGTCGAATCTAATTGTAGCCTGAGTAGGCATCGAGGAAGGAGAGCTTCTCGCATCATGCAGTCGAATCGATGATCTGATCGATCCGAGGAAGAGGGAAGTGATCCTTCGGGCAGTGCTTGTTCAGCGATGTGAAGTCCACGCACATCCGCAGGGTGTCCGTGTCCTTTTTGGGAACCATCACGGTGTCGGCGAGCCACTCGCTTTCCTTGATCTCCCTAATGAAATTTGCGTCGAGTATTCTGTTGACTTCGACTCCGATGGCTTCAGCCCGTGGCTCGAACAGACATCGGATGGACTGTTTGATAGGCTTGGCGTCTGTAAAGACGTTAAGTGCGTGCTCGGCGAATTCCCTGGGAACTCCTGGCATGTCCGCAGTACACCAAGCAAAGATTTACCAGCGCTCACGGAGGTCGACGAGCACGCTTTCCTATGCGGGGTTGAGGTCGTTAGCGATCAGTGCCGTCTTGGAGGCGTCCGTCGAGTCGAAAGACATGTCCGGTGTGTTCTGTCTTGCGACTGGGGGTGCCCCGTTGTCTGTCACCTCTCGGAGCCTTATGAGCTCCTCCTGCATGCCGAATGACTGGGAGATTCTGTTGAAGTCCCTGTCGCAGTGGTCTGATTGGGTGAAGCTCCCGTGGACCGTGATGACGCCCTTAGGTCCTGGCATCTTGAGTAGCAGGTACGTGTAGTGCGGTACTGCCAGGAACCGTGTGAATGCCACACGCCCGAGGATGACGTGGTATTGTGATGGCCAGTCCACCACTTCGAACTCGAGTCGCTCGCACCGAAAGTTATCGGGCTTTCCGAAGATGACATCGAGCCATATCTTTCCCAGGGGGAATATGCCCTTCCCTGGGACGATGACGTGGAACGTTGTGTCGGATTGTTCCAGGCTGCACAGCGGGATCCGCATTGCTGCTAAGGTGCTGGCGAACATCAGATTGATGTCGCTGCCGCCGTCCATGAAGACGCGGCTCATATCGAACCCTCCGATCTGCGCCTCGAGCACTAGGGCAGCATGACCTGGGCGGGGGACCTGGCAGGGGTGATCCGAACGGTTGAACATGATGGAGGACTCCGAACCGCTAAGGTACTCAGGGATGGTGGGTGGAGCGGTCACAGCCAGATTGATCTGAGGGGTGATTTTCTTTTGCACCCTGTTTGTTGGGCGCCCTTTTTGGATCATCAGTGATCCTTTTGGCACGGGGTACCCGTTTCCGCCGTTGTTCTGCGCAGGTGCGATTGGATGATTCGAAGGTCCCACTGGTGGTGGTGGTGGAGGAGCTCCGTGGGCGATGTCACCTAGTGCGGGCGCGTTCCTGTACCCGGGGTTCGGGGCTTGTTGCCTCATCTGGGACATGCTCTTGCTAAGTTTCTGGAACTCACGACAGTCTTTGAGCATGTGGCTTGCCTTTTTCTTGCCATCCTGGTTGTCGATGTAGAAGTGGATGGTGCACGGGCCCGATAACTTGTCGTATGCTGAGGGTCCGTCGTCACGGTCGCGGCTTTGCCATGACTGTGTTGGGCGTCCTCTGTCCCGGAAGTTGTTTCCATGGTATCCGCCGCTAATGCGGTTGCCTTCACTATGGTGGTCGGCGTAGCCAGCCGCGACCATGTCGGGTCCGTCGCGATCGTCATAGACGCGCGATCTTCTCTTGCTATGGCGTTCACGTCGATGGCCGTAGTCATCTTCCTCCTCCGAGTGCGCTCGGTGGACGGAGTCCTCGCCATCTGCCCACCTGTTGGCGATGTCCATGAGGTGGTCAAGTGTCTTGGGCTTGACACGCCCAAGTTCTTCCTTGAAGTCCTGGCATTTGACGCCATCCTTGAAGGCGTCGATCGCTCTCTCCTCAGAGATGTGCGTCGTGGAGTTCTTGGTGTTGGACCAGTGTAGTATGTACGAGCGAATGGTCCTCGATCGAGGCTGGCCTCTTGCTAGTGCCCTTGAAGTTTCGGATGAAACTGTACGCCAGTTCCTCCCAGCTTCGGATGGATCCCGAGGATAGGCTGTTGAGCCAGATCCGGGTTGCGCCTGTCAGCTGCAGCTGAAGGCATTGCAGGGCGGTGTTCTTGTTTCCGTTGTGTAGCTTGACAGATGATAGGTGGTCGCTGAGCCACGCCTTGGGGTCCTATGTGCCATCAAACTACGGAGTGTCTGAAGGAATCTTGAAGTTCCGCGGCATCCGTGTCCGCCGGACGGATCTGCTGAAGCATCAAGCTCCACAGAGTTCTCCTTCATCGTCTTCCTCCTCGGATTTGGACGAGCATGCGTGCTTGGCGCGCGCTTTGTCGATCTTGCGTTGGGTGAGCTCGCTTCGAGCGTCGTAATCGCGGCTGCGATGTCGCGAGCTCTTGTGCCTTCGAGGTAGGTCCTGCTCTTCCTCGTCGGATGAAGGCGTGGGACTGCGGTTGAACCTGACCGCAACCTTCTTTTTTGGCTTCGTAGGAGCTTCTCCGTGGAGCGCAGCTCCAATGCATCCGAGTCCGGTTAGTGCGGATTTGTGCATGGCCCTTTTCGGGTCCCCCATCGGAGGTGGATGGGACACGAGGTATGTGGTGGCTGCCATGATCGTAGCTTGCGATGTCTTCGGGATGATGTTGTCGTCGGCATCCATCTCCATGAAAGACGTGTTGGGGGTCCAAGTCACCTCGCGACGTGCAGTGGGGTCCATGTTCTCCATGCAAGAACGGTGCTTGTTGCTGTGGTTGACGTGCGAGCTGGAGCCGCCCATGGCGGAGAGCGCAGCTCGCCGCGCACTGGACTCCGAGGCCGCTTGCTTGCGCTTGTCAAGCACATCTTAAATCTTCACCTGCTTCTTGTGCTCTTCGATGAGGAGCAGGTGGTACGCCATCAGTAGGTCCCGTGAGGCACCCACAGGCAGGATCTTGTTGCCTGCCATGGCTTCGCGTGCTTTAGCCCATCCTTCCTCGCTGAGGTGGATTACCCGATTGGGATTGGTGTCCTCCTCGTTGGGCGGGGGGACTGGTTTCTCCTATTCTCGCTGTTTCTACCCTGCGGGTTGGGTGGCGGGTTATGTTCCTGATCCACGTCGCTCTGGATGACTGCGGCACATTGGTACCGCGTGTAGATCAGATTTCTGCTGTCGCAGCTTTCGGATCCGGAACCGTAGGTCCCTTCCTTCGATGGTGGATCGCATAGATCTGAGTTGAAGCTGCTGCTGTCAAAGGACTCATCTGTTGATGGCGATGTGCGTAGCACGGGATGCGGAGCCCACAAAGCGAGCCTGATCGATGGCAGGGGCACCCACTCTGGGGGAGTCCTCCACAAGAATATACGCGGCCCATATGAATACTTTTGGGTGGCCCAAGCCCAGGATGTTTTCGGATCCTTGGAGAGCAAGACTAGAGTAGATAGAATATTCAAAGAGGCAAACCCTAAAACCTGTAACCGACTCGGTCTGTGTCTGGAACCTTCCTATCTCTATATAAAGGCTAGGAGGGCATGACGAGGAGGGCACTTCATACCACCGCATACACACCTCCATGCCAGATTGCATCTGCGCACCCCTATAACTTCCGTTTCCGCCGTAATCAAGAGCAGACAAGCAGGAGTAGGGTTTTCCCTCTGGGGGCCTGAACCTGGGTAAACCTCGTGTCCCCGTGTTGCTTGTTTTCTAACCGTTCCGCGATCTCCAGCATCCCATACTTCAATTGGAGAATATTAAATCTCAAGTAGTTTTTCAATGAGTAGAAATTACTTTTCTAAAATAAAATAAATAGGACTAAGTCTTTAATTCATGTGATGATTGTGATGATGCTAGATCATCTAGTGTGAACCTTTGTATGCCAAATAGAAGTATTTAAGTATTGTTTGGTGATTATGTACTTCGTATTTATTTATAGACGCTAGTACCAACCAAGGATACGAAGACGAAGGAGACTACTACGAAGATGAAGCACAGGAGAACTTCAACCACTGCACTACTCAAGGCAAGCTACTAACTATGCAAACTAAGCTAAACCATGCGAGATAATACTTGAAAGCCCCACAATACCAATTAACCTATGCAATGCATTAGGCATGCTTTGGTTATACCACTTGATCATACCAAATCCTAGTTTTACTTGCAAGCATTATTATTTTATTTCTTTATCAAAATTATTTATTTGCTTTTACTTGGTTACTTTTGAATTTTGGAAAGATTTATAGGTAGCATGAAGAGCATAAAACTTGGCCTAAGATAGATAGAATTAGATGTCATCCTAAGGCATGAGATTAGACGTAGATAAGTCACACTTGATTATCACCCTTCATGAGTGATTACCCCCAACTTTAGTGGCTAGTGCTAAGCATAAAACTTGATCACTTTAGATGGGAATACTTGTTGAAAATGATTATGAAAACCTTAGAATGATGAGTCGTTCTAATGAAATGTTTTGACATGTGTTCTTGAACACCAGATGATTTTGATGATGAAAATGTTGAGGCATGAGCCTTAGACCTTTATAAAACCGATGGTTGTGTTCGGATGCGATACCATTCCAATTTTACCGTACAACCACAATACCCAAATTTGGGTAGGGCTTGACTGGAAGTTTATATATCTTAGTATGGGTTCCCTTGTGGCCGAAGTTTGAGCTGAGGCTACCTCGTGATGATTGACCACCTATGCAGTTCACAAGATGACATATGGTCATGGTTGGGAGGCCAAACTCAAAGAAGAGGTGCCTATACTAGGGTGTGTAATTGAAAGGTTAGGATTAATTATCCGCATACTGAGTATGGTGATTCAGGATTGTTCCTGGCGGATGTATCGAATATTATGGGGAAAGTGTACCACCTCTGTAGAGTGTCAAACTATTCGAATAGCCGTGTCCGCGGCTATGGACAGTTGGAATGGCCATACCGTTCCGTCGTCAGATGTTTTCAAAATGATTTGTGAAATAAATCATGACTTTGACTTGACCACAACAGAGTTGTGAAAGTGAAACTTAAGTTCCCACTTAGGTGTTATAAAACCTTAAACTAGTTTTCTTTGCTTCTAAACTCAGTTAGAGATAAATCTGGCTTTTTGCAAAACAACCCGAGCTTAGTATTCCTACTTGAACCACTTTACTTGTTAGTGATAGTTTGCGAGTACTTTAAGAGTACTCACAGCTTTGTCCCTGGCTATTCCTATGTCCAGACTATGAGGAGGACTACCAGGATGATGGACAGCAGGAAGTCTACGACAACTAGGATCATCTCCCATCGTCAGCATTGCCTGTGACCCTGAAGATGGAGTTTCCCCCACGCTACCGTTATTATATTATTCCGATGCGTTGATTGTATTAAGACTGGATCATGAGAGCCTTTATTTGTTGTAAGACCTTTATTATGGTTTGTAATGGATGATGAACTATGGTACCAATCTCTTATGTCTCGCAAAAATGGTAATCCTAGGATTGCGATGTATGGCATAACAGGCATCTATGATTAAAAATACGGGTGTTGACGAGTTGGTATCAGAGCCATCCTGACCATAGGCGACCCTAGTTAGGATGGACGCTTGAATCAAAAACTTAGTTTCAAAACAAAGAAGTGAGTATTTATGAAAACCTATTCTCGTTCTTATGACTTAGATTCTTTCATGAAAATTCATGTTCCTCAAAAATTCTTGCAAAAACTTACATAAAATTTGACACACTTGATCACTCTACTAACTTACTCATCCTATATTCTTATAGATGGACGTGAAGTATAGCAAGTTCTATCAGTTGGACAATGGAGGAGAGCTCATCTTTGAGCGTGATTTGGACCAACTCTCGGAACTTCTGGAGCGCCCGCACCCCGAGTTCTTCGGAGCCTAGCTCAACGATCAGCAAGGAGGAGAATTGCAATGGATGATTGTTGCAAGTCTCAGAGGGAAGATTGAAGCCCCCACCTCAGAGGGAATCTAGTTCACCTTAAGAGCAAACAACTAGCTAGATGGAATCGCCAGGGCCATGTAGGAAGCTCTTCCCCGTCTGTGTGGGCAAAGCATCAATCAGATCAAGGGCACGCGCTTTGAGTATTACCCAAGGCGTGATGCTATGGTTCAGCCATTGGAGGTACCAATTCACCCGGAGCTGAAGCATCAAGTGGACCATCTCAGCTTCATGATGTATGACAGACATAAGGAGTTGGACAATGCCCGTGCATACGCCAACCACAACTATGCCATCGCAGTCAAGAAGGACCAGACCATCGCCATGCTTGTAAAGGATCGCCAGTCACGTCGCCGTCAGCTTGACAAGAAGGAGCGCATCATTGCCCGCCTTCGTCACAGAGTGACATATTTGGAGGAGACCATCCATGAGCGGGACATGCAGCTGGAGGAGAGGGAGAATGTAGGGGAAGATATCCGTGGAGACCCTTACTCCTACCTCAGCGATGATGATGACTTCCTGGAGGACCAAGCCATGGACTTCCACACCGATGACGATGACTCCACCTTCATTGATGATGATGATGATGATGATGATGATAAATCCACTGATTCCGAGGAGTAGTAGCACTTGAGCACTAGCGTTAGTGAGTTGTATCCGGTCCCACTGTATCGTAGTTTCACAGAATGGTTCTTAAAACCATCTGTTTCCTTATTGTGGTGTGTGTTTGTATTGTGTGCTATGAATGAATGAAAAGCAAGTTGCTAGTTAGCAAAACCTGAGTCAAACTCAAAGTTTAAAAACTTTTCCAAAAAAAAATCCCAGAACCTTAGAAATTCCCCTCTTTTCTCATGATCTATCTCAATCTTCAGATGCCTCGCGGAGGAAGAAGTTCATCTCAGGACCCAATGCTGCAAATCTTGCAAATGTTGGTTTCGTACCGTGAAGCTGAAACAGCCGAACGTCAAGCCAACCTAGCCACCCTTCAACACATAGCTCAGATGACCCAGAACAATCAAGGCCATGGAAACCAGGACAACCATGGATCCAAGCTCAAGAACTTTCAGAATACCAATCCACCCATTTTTAGTAAGTCTGAAGAGCCCTTAGATGTGGATGATTGGCCGTAGACCATGGAGAACAATTTAGAAGTCGCACGAGTGGAGGCCAATGAGAAAGTACTGTTTGCCACCCACTATCTGGCAGGAGATGCAAGATCTTGGTGGAACAGCGTTCACACCATGAATGAAGGACAGATGATGACTTAGGATGAATTCAAACTCAAGTTCAGCAGAACCCATGTGCCACTGGGTTTAATCAAGAGGATGAGAGATGAATTCAGAGAATTGAAGCAAAGGAGGATGACAGTAGTTGAGTACCGTGACAAATTTTTGTCACTAGCTAGGTATGCACCAGATGAGATTGACACTGAAGCCAAGAAGAAGGAGAGATTCTTGAACGGTCTGCATGATGAGATGAAGACAGTGTTAGTCAATATTACGTTTGCTGACATTGAAGCCTTACACTACTAGGAAAAGGGTTGTTCGTGGAGCACCTAAAAAGCCCATCCGTGGCGCACTAGTGGTGCACCACTAAGCGTACGCTGCGGCTAAAAAGTGTCTGTAGCGCATTACCCTGTGCGCTAAGGTTATATGGGGATAGGCGTAGCGCACTACCAGGTGCTCCACGGGTAGGGGTACAGGTGCGCCACATATGTTTTTTCAAAAAACAAAAAATGCAAAAAACACCCTCGTTTTGAATTGCAAAAGCAATCGGGTCCGTATCGCCGCCGTCGTGTCGCCTCGCTGGAGCATGGTGGCCATGGCCACGACCTACCACCGTAGGGAGGTGCAGGAGGCCGTGGCCGTGCTACTCCTCGCTGGCATCGAGGAAGAGAGGGAGAAGGAGGTGTGGCTGGAGAAGGGAGGAGGTCGCCGCAAGGAGAAGGAGGTCGTCAGCGCTCGTCATCGCTCGTCGTGACTGCAAGGAGGAGGATAAGGTCGCCGTCGCCGTCGACATCGTCACTGCAAGGAGAGGAGGATGCCGGAGCAAGGAGGGGGAGAAGGCCACCGTTGTTGTCGTCATTGCAAGGGAAGGAGGAGAAGGAAAAGGAGGAGGAGAAGAGAGAAGGAAAAGGAGGAGGGAGGAGAATGAAAAGGAGAAGAGGGAGGGAATAGGGGTAGGTGGGCGGGGTGGGGATTCAAATTTTGAATCCCTCCCAACTTACTCATAGCGCACTAGGTGGTGGTGCGCTACGGGTAAGTTGCCTTCTATTTTTTTTCTGCAGGAAAAAACGGTCTTTTGACCGTAACTTTTTACTCTTTTCAAATTTTGAAAATCTAAATAATCGCTAAACGACCATAGATCGTTGCGAGCGGATGCGAAATCTCGTTCTCGTCATTTTGGTATATTATACGATTTTTTCGACATCTTATGCAAAAGTTACGGCCATTTTACCGTGGCGTGACTTTTTTTGCAGAAAAAGTCAAAACTCATGTTTGTTAATTTTCCTAGAAACTAGACCACATTATGTATATAAATATGAAAGGATTTTATTTATTGAAGTGTTTTTCATTTTATTTTATTTTTTGCAAATCCTAAAAAGGCGATCCACGAGGGGGGGGGTGGAGTTGGTGCAGGCCACTTAGCCATAGGGCACTAGGGCAGAGTGCCCTACGGCTAAGTTGAACCAGCAGCTGCAGCACACATACCCGTAGCGCACTAGGTCAAGGTGCGCTATAGCCGTAGCGCACCCTGACCTACTGCACTACGGGTATGTGTGTTGCGGCCACATGTGCCCTGGACCACACATAGCCGTGGCGCACCACCCCCATGTGCGCCACACTTACGGCAGTTAGCCGTAGGGCACCTGTGGGCAGTGCGTCATGCCTATTTTACCCGTGGGGCACCACTAGCACGTGCGCCACGGATGTGTGGATTACCTATAGCCGTTTTCCTAGTAGTTTTAGTGGATTCTGCCATTCAGATGGAAGGCAAGATCAACCAAGTTAATGAGAATCGCAAGCATCGAATGATGCATCAACCAGGAACCCACCATACCCCAAAGTATCGCCCCAACACTTCTACAGGATTTTCCCCAAGAAACAATAGACCCCCGATGAACCGTCCGAACTATCCCAACCGTGGAGGAGGAAACCCAAGGCCTAGAGGAAACAACAACAACCCCGACAACTCCAACAATTTCAACCGTGCACCACCTAAGTTCAACAACAATAATGTTGCCAATAACACCAATACTGCCCCAAGGACTAGAAGCAATGATGTGCCTGTTGCAGGAAAGGACAAGTCTTAGGTGACTTTTTATGAATGTGGAACCAAGGGTCACTATTCCAATGAGTGTCCCAAGAAGATTGCAACAGCCCCCAATTTGAATGCCCCAGCTCAGCAGCAGCGTCGTGTTCAGCCTGGAAGAAGATTTTCCCTAGGGAATTCACTCAACCGCAACGGCCGTCTGTTTCACATGAATGCTGAAGAAGCCCAAGAAGCGCCAGATGTCGTGCTGGGTATGTTTTCTGTTAACTCAGTACTTGCAAGAGTGTTGTTTGATTCTGGAGCATCGCACTCGTTTGTTACAGAAGAATTTGCATGCACTATTAAGATTCAACCAACAAAATTGAAGCATGTTATGATAGTTCAAATACCTGGTTCAACCACCAAAGCTAGACAAATTTGCAAGGCCGTACCTATCAGAATCCATGGCATAGATTTTTATGCTAATCTAATAGTACTTGGAACCAAAGGTTTGGAAGTAGTACTAGGAATGGATTGGATGTTAAAACATAAATGATTAATCGACTATGCCAAGAAAGCCATAACCATGACCAGTACCACTAGGTTATCAGTAGATCATGTATATGAAACCTTGCCCCGTCAATTCAAGTGCAACAAGAGTCTAGCCCAACCAACCATTGACTAAGTCAGAGTAGTCTGTGAATACCCTGACGTATTTCCAGATGTTTTGCCTAGTATGCCCCCAGATCGGAATATCGAGTTTATCATTGAACTAATCCCTGGAACCGGACCCATAGCTCAGAGACCTTATAGTATGAACCCGTCTGAATTAGTGGAGCTGAAGAAGCAATTGAATGCTATGCTGGAGATAGGACTGATTCAACCAAGTGTGTCGCCATGGAGATCACCTGTTTTGTTTGTGGACAAGAAAGATGGAGGTAACCGTTTGTGTACGGATTATCGGAAGCTGAATGATGTCACCATCAAGAACAAGTATCCACTACCGAAGATAGAAGATCTGTTTGACCAGTTGACCGGTGCCAAAGTATTTTCTAAGATTGATCTTAGAACTGGTTATCATCAAATCAAGATTCACGCAGAGGATATTCCAAAGGCTGCCTTCACCACTAGATATGGAATGTATGAGTACACTGTCATGTCTTTTGGATTAACCAATGCCCCCGCTTATTTCATGAACCTCATGAATAAGATTTTTATGGACTTACTGGATAAGTTTGTTGTTGTTTTCATTGATGACATTTTGATCTATTCCAAATCAGAAGAAGAACATAAGCTACACCTGAGGACCATCCTTGGAACCCTTAGGGAGCATCAGTTGAATGCTAAGTTTAGCAAATGTGAATTCTGGTTACAGGAAGTAGGATTCCTCGGACATATCGTGTTGGCCGGAGGAATTGCTGTTGACCCTGCCAAGGTTAAGGATGTTGAAGAATGGCAAGCCCCAACCACTCAAACCCAAGTTCGTGCATTTCTCGGATTAGCGGGATATTACCACAAGTTCGTAGAAGGATTTTCGAGCATCGCAAGACCCATGACCCAATTGTTGAAGAAAGATAAGAAGTTTCAATGGACTGACAAATGTGAAGCAAGTTTTCAAGAGCTCAAGAAGAGATTGATCTCAGCCCCAATCTTGATCATGCCGGATATTACGAAGCCTTTTGATGTGTTTTGTGACGCATCCAAGATCGGTCTCAGATGTGTGTTGATGCAAGAAGGCAAAGTCATATCATATCTATCCCAACAACTGAAGCAACATGAGTAGAATTACCCTACCTATGACCTTGAACTAGCAGTCGTAGTTTTAGCCTTGAAGACATGGCGGCATTACCTCATGGGTAACCATTGTGAAATTTATTCGGATCACAAGAGCCTAAAGTATATTTTCACCCAGAAGGAGCTGAATATGAGGCAAAGGACATGGATAGAGTTAATCAAGGACTATGACCTTGACATCCACTATCACCCTGGTAAAGCCAATGTGGTAGCAGATGCCCTTAGTAGATTGTCGTGTTGCTTGAACTCCATGATTCTGAAGGAGCAACCAAGTTTGCACAAGGAGTTGGAAGATTTCCGAATGGAGCTAGTAAGTGAAGGATTTTTGGCTAGCATAGAACTTCAACCCACTTTGATCAGTCAGATCAAGGAGGCGCAGAAAGGAAATGCTAGTATCGACGGAATAAAACGTCGTGTCAGTACAGGGAAAGTACCCGGATTCACCGAAGATGAAGAAGGAGTTTTGTTGTACAAAGGACGTATCTGTGTGCCAGCAGATTCAGAATTGAAACAAGCTATTTTGAAGGAGTCCCATGATACTCTTTATTCTATCCACCCTGGAGGAACTAAGATGTATCACGATTTAAAGGAGCAATTTTGGTGGCATAAGATGAAGAGATAAATCGGAAGCTACATAGCCAAGTGTGATATCTGTCAGAGAGTTAAGGCAGGACATCAGAGACCCGCAGGAATGTTGCAACCATTGCAGATTCCGGAATGGAAATGGGATTCAGTCGGAATGGATTTTATCACCGGTTTGCCTGCATCTAGTAGGGTAAATGACTCTATTTGGGTCATAGTGGATAGACTATTGTTGGCTGCGCTGGGTTGATGTAGGAGCGCTTCGTTGGGAACCCCGAGAGCAAGGTGTGAAGTAGCACAACAGCAAGTTTTACCTCAGTAAGAAACCGAGGTTATCGAACCAGTAGGAGGAAGGAAACGTCACACGGGTGTTGCAAGCAACGTGGAGACCTACACAACACAAACTCAAGACTTTGCCCCAACGAATCTGTGAGGTTGTCAAGCTCACCGGTTTGCTGTAACAAAGGATTAAACATATGGTGTGGAAGGTAATGGTGGTTTGCAGCGAGTAAACAAGTAACAGTGGAAGATGTATCAATGGTAAAGATTGGACCGGGGTCCATAGTTCACTAGAGGTGTTCTCCTTAAATAAACAACATGGCATGAAGAGTAAACAAATTACAGCGTGGCAATTGATAGGAACTGAGCAAGGCATAACAATGCAATTACTAGTCAGAAAGATCCTATGAGGTTGATTGGGCAATACAACAAGATACATAGACCGCCATCCAACTGCATCTATGACTATAAGTCCACCTTCAGGTTATCATCCGAACCCCCTCTAGTATTATGTTGCAAGCAAGAGACAACTACTTTAAGCAAAGTGTGTAAGGTAAACAGTCCACATGTTCCATCAACAAGAGACCATTGTTTTCTCCCTAGTAGCAACAACACATCTACAACCGAAGAGATTTCTGTCACTTCCCTTGGAAACTAGAGGCATGAACCCACTATCGAGCATGAATACCCCCTCTTGGAGTCACTAGCAACTACTTGGCCAAGATAGCTACTAACGACGGAGAGAATGCAAGATCACAAACAACACAGACATGATAGAATCATCAAGACAAAACCATTAATCAAACCAACATAATAATCTCAATATCCATTGGATCCCCGCAAACACAACATGCATGATTACAAATAGATTAGATCTTGATCATGAACGGAGCTCACAAGATCTATACATGAAAGCACAAAGGAGGAGATACAACCATCTAGCTACTACATGGACCCATAGTCCAAGGTGGAACTACTCACGCATCATACCGGAGAGAAGGCCTCCGGGATGATCTCCCCTCCAACAGGGTGCCGGGAAGAACTTCAGATCCCCCTGATCTAGGGACGATGGTGGCGGAAGCTATAGACGGTTTCGTGGATTTCTGATCGGGTACTCAGGGTTTCTGCATCAGGGGCTTCTTATAGGCGAAGGGGGAGACCGAGGTGGCCGCCATGGCAACCAAACCCTAGCCAGGCGCGGGGTGGGGCCCACCCGCACCTGGGGTGGGTCTGGCCCCTCGGGCTCTCCTCTGGACTTCTTGTTCCCGCGGAAAGTAATTGACTTTGTCCTTTGTCCCGTCCAATTCCGAGAATATTTCTTTACTAACTTTTCTGAAACAAAAACAGCAGAAAATAGGCATCTAGCACTGTTGCAACTTGTTTGTAGGTTAGTACCAGAAAAGATGTAAAAAGTACCTCAAAGTGTAGACAAAGCAAAGCAAAGTAGATACTAAACAAGCATGGAGCATCACAAATTATAGATACGTTTCCAACGTATCAGCATCCCCAAGCTTAACTCCTACTCATCCTCGAGTAGGTAAGTGATAAATAGAATAAATTTTGAGGTGACATGCACCCTCACAATATAGATCCAACCATTTGCAAGCATTGAAAGCTGGGATCAAATAACTCTAAACATGTGCATGAAAAATGGAGTTCTAACAATAGGACATAGTAACTATGCATTCAACATGAAAGTCTACAAACAAAGATCATGAATAACATGCATTGAAAAACGTTTGTTTGTTTCACATACAGAAAACATAGCATAGTGGCATTCAGCTTGTCCCTCATAGAGTAGCAATATAGATGCATAGGACACCTGCAAAGTTAAGGGTTACTAGAAACAAGTAGCACAAGAGTAACTAATAACACAATATGCATCAATTAATAAGCTTTGGAACACTGCACACAAAATGACAACTATGCTCTTTTAATGGTGCCTAATGGTAGAAGGTGGAGACTCAATAGTGGTGGAAGAAAGGCCTTTTGTAAAGCAAGCAGGGATTACAAGTTTCAAAAAGAGCTTCCAAAAATTATGGTACTTGTTAGCTTTCATCCCTCATTGCCCCTATCATAAGCATCTTGAAGTGGTTAAGGTTAAAGTGGCAAAGCTGGAGTATATGCTTGACAAAGTATAAGTTGGCAATCTCATGCCCCTTGAATACGAGGGCCACAACTCATGCATTCTCAACTTTGGGTCCAGGTAAGTTCTTGTCACTGTAAGTATTTGCATATCATTAAGAACCACCAACGGTGTACCCCTTGCACATGGTACAGGGGCTTTTCGATAACCAAAATGACAAGGCAAGCAAACAATGAGCATCTAAGCAATCTTTTTATTTACCATATGCATAGCTTTTTATTGAGGATGCTTCATAGATAGCTCACTATGGTGATGCTGCAAGTTTCCACCATGATTAGGCATGGCTTAGGCTAGCGGCCCAGGCGTTTCTCTAACACAGGATACAAACTCCATGGACTTACAAGTTCCCTCTTTATTTCACACTGGTGACATCCATGGACAAAAGAACATGATATCAACTGAGTACAACAAGGTACAAGTGCAATGTTGAAAACGTTCCCCGTGACAGCACGGTTCTGCTAATTCCAACTTATAAGTGCAAGCATATACAACAAAGTTGTCACAATGGTTCAAGTTTATTAGGGGCAAAGAATAAAGTGTGCCATCAAGTGCGTGAGGGCTTTAATCACTAAGTTTTCACATAACAAAATAGTTTTTAATTGGAAGATAGTTGAAAACAAGAATATACTTGGAATGGTGTAACACACCATGCATAGGAGTTTATAGTGGACACTTTGGAATAAATTGGTTTCTTGGGAGTTGGAGGCATGAGTAGAACTTACTCATACAAGTGGAGGCTAGCAAAAGACTGGGAGCAACCAACTAAGAGAGCAATAATGGCCAAAATCATGCAGTGCAACAAATCATACTAATCAAAGCAAAGAGTGGTACTACAAGTCAAGGACTAAATGATCATAGAGGCTAATGGTGACTTGTGAGAGTCATAACATGGTGTGAGCATGTGCCAAGTCAACCTAAGCAAAGCATCAAAGGAGAATACCATAATACTATGCTTTTGCATGTTAAAACAACGCATAATTTCTTCAAGGTACACTAAGAAATCCCAATTGTTTGGAACAAGACATGCTATAGCAATAATCACTAAGCATAATGCTAAAACAACACCTAGCATGTCATGCTAAAGTCTAAGTCACATTCAATGCAAGCTCCTCTTGCACTTCAAGCAAGAACTTACTACTCCTTTCCAAACACCAAGCAAACTTATTTGCAAAACAACACAGCGAGAACGGGGTCCAAACTACTTAAGCAAACTAAACAAACTAAGAAAAGCAAACGAAAACTAAGATGCTCCAAGAACAACACAATTGTGCATGAAACAATAAAAATGAAGTGTCTAGACAGACCTGAGCTTTTTATTGATGAAGAAGGGGATGCCTTGGGCATCCCCAAGCTTTGACGCTTGTACCTCTTGGATATTTATTGGGGTGACACCATGGTGGCATCCCCAAGATTGAGCTTTTGTCCATTGTTCATCTCATTGCGTCATTCTCTCTTTACACCTGAAATTATTCCTTCATACAAAACTTCACACAATCTTCATTAGCAACATTAGTGTATTCAAAAGATATTAGACCCTGGCAAAGCTTCGGAACAGCAAGTCTTATCACTAAAAACACAAGATACTGTAGTAACTCCTTCAAAAAGCTCAATTTACCTGAAGAGAACTCAAAAAGGAATCAACAATAAGCAAATGCAAATTGGCAGAAATCTGTCAAAACAGACCAGCAGGTAGAAACCGATTTTGTCAAACATCTTCTGTTGCTCAAATCAAAAAGTGTTGAACTAACAAAAGTTAGATAACATACTGGGGATTTATTCGTAAATTTTGAGCTCAATCCTAGTTATAGAGCCTCCTCGCGATTTTTTTGGTGGAAGACAGAAATCTGTTTTGGGACAGCAACTCCCCAAGTCTTAGTTCCCTCTCATTAGAGGTCATTCTTGGCACAAAAAGCAAACAAAAAGGATAAGGAGAGGTCATTACAGAAGTAATAACTTCCAAGACTCAAGGAAACTCTTGGGTTATCTCCCAACAAGTACTTTTCTTTAACGCCTTTAAGTTAGGCACAAGAAGCAAGAAGAATCAAGTATTTTCAAATGAAGAAGCATTAACATCAAATCTTGTTTTCAAACGAGGATCAAAAATCAACTTCTCTCTCCTCATAGGGAAGTGTTCAATACCTTTATTGAATGGAAAATGATATTTAATGGTGCCTTCTTTCATATCAATGATGCCACCAACTATTCTAAGAAAAGGTCTTCCCAAAGTAATAGGACAAGAAGCATTGTATTCAACATCCAAAATATAGAAATCCACAGGGACATAAGCATTATTAACCATGATGAGAACATCATTAATACTCCCCATGAGTTTCTTCTTAGCATTATTATTGAGTGGGACATCTAAATAACAATCTTCCAAAGGTGGTAATCAAGCATTTCATAAATCTTCCTAGGCATAATAGAGACACTAGAACCAAGATCACATGAAGCTTTGAGATCAAATTCATTCACTTGCATATTAATAAAGGGTTCCCAACTATCTTCTACTTTCCTAGGAATAGAAGCTTTGTGTTTTAGCTTATCTTCCTTAATTTTAACAAGAGCATCTGTAATGTGTTTGGTGAAAGCAACATGCATATCACTAGCATCAGGACTTCTAGCAAGCTTTTGCAAGAACATAATCACTTCAGAAATATTGCAACCATCAATATCAAAGTTAAACTTAGCATCACTAGTAGTAGGCATAGTAGGAGGAGGAATATGGGCTACTTGTGGTTTAGTGGTGATGGTGCACACACTATTGTTTCTATCAATTTCAGCTCCCCTTTCCCACTTAGCATGAAGTTGAGCTAACAGCCTAACATTTTCATCAATAGTAACTTGTATGGCATGAGCAGTAGCAAAGGTGTTTTCCATAGTTTCAGGTTTAGCAGCCATTTTATTAACCAAGGAAGTTTGAGCTTCAGACAAAGAGGATATATTTTTCTCAACAGTTAAAAGCTTTTCCTCTGAAAGTGGTTTGTTTACTAATAAAGTCCTTGAGCATGACTTCAAGTTCAGAGGGGGCACTTCTAGCATTATTGTAAGAGCTTCCACAGGCGTTGCCATTATTAGGAGGATAAGGCTTATAATTGTTGTTGCTACCAAAATTATTCCTATAGGCATTGTTGTTGAAATTTTTGTTTCTAATGAAGTTCACATTAACTTTCTCTTCCTGAGCAACCAAAGAGTCTAAGGGAACACTATTAGTATCTAGAGGAGATGTCCCATTAACAAGCATAGCCATAATAACATCAATCTTTTCACTCAAAGAGGAAGTTTCCTCAACAGAATTTACCATCTTACCATGTGGAGCTCTCTCAACATGCCATTCAGAGTAGTTAACCATCATATTATCAAGGATCCTTGTTGCAACACCCAAAGTGAGGCCCATAAAAGTACCTCCAGCAGCTGAATCCAACAGATTTCTTGAGGAGAAGTTCAAACCTGCATAAAAAGTCTAGATAATCATCCAAGCAGTGAGTCCATGAGTAGGGCAATTTTTAACCAAAGATTTCATTCTTTCCCAAGCTGGAGCAACATGTTCACTATCAAGTTGTTTAAATTTCATAATGTCACTTCTCATAGATTATAATCTTAGCAGGAGGATAATACTTTCCAATAAAAGCATCTTTGCACTTAGTCCAAGAATCAATACTATTTATAGGCAAAGAAAGCAACCATTCTTTAGCTTTTCCCCTCAAGGATAAAGGAAAAATCTTGAGCTTAATAATATCTCCATCTACATCCTTATACTTTTGTATCTCACAAAGTTCAACAAAGCTATTAAGATGGGCAGCAGGACCATCAGAACCAGCACCACAAAATTGCTCTCTCATCACAAGATTCAACAAAGCAGGCTTAATTTCATAAAAGGTAGCATCATGAGCAGGTGGAGCAATAGGAGTGCTTAGGAAATCATTGTTGTTGGTGTTAGTGAAGTCACACAACTTGGTGTTCTCAGCAGAGTTGGGTAAGCCAAAAACAGCAGCATCAGCTAGAGTAGGAGCTAATTTTTTTGTGTTTTTTAATAAAGCAAGCAAACCAAACTAGACTATTTTTTTTGGTTCTTTGAAAAGAGGCAAACAAAACCAAGCAAAATAAACAAAGCAAACTAAAAACAAAGTAAAGAGAAAGGAAGTGAAGAACTCCCTTTGTGAAGAAGTCCTTGGCCTCCCCGGCAACGGCGCCAGAAAAGCTTGTTGGCTGCGCTGGGTTGATGTAGGAGCGCTTCGTTGGGAACCCCAAGAGCAAGGTGTGAAGTAGCACAGCAGCAAGTTTTCCCTCAGTAAGAAACTGAGGTTATCGAACCAGTAGGAGGAAGGAAACGTCACATAGGTGTTGCAAGCAACGCGGAGACCTGCACAACACAAACTCAAGACTTTGCCCCCAACGAATCAGTGAGGTTGTCAAGCTCACCGGTTTGCTGTAACAAAGGATTAAATGTATGGTGTGGAAGGTAATGGTGGTTTGCAGCAAGTAAACAAGTAACAATGGAAGATATATCAATGGTAAATATTAGACCGGGGTCCATAGTTCACTAGAGGTGTTCTCTTTAAATAAACAACATGGCATGAAGGGTAAACAAATTACAGCGGGACAATTGACAGGAACTGAGCAAGGCATAACAATGCAATTACTAGTCAGAAAGATCCTATGAGGTTGATTGGGCAATACAACACGATACATAGACCGCCATCCAACTGCATCTATGACTATAAGTCCACCTTCAGGTTATCATCCGAACCCCCTCTAGTATTAAGTTGCAAGCAATAGACAACTGCTTTAAGCAAAGTGTGTAAGGTAAACAGTCCACATGTTCCATGAACAAGGGACCGTTGTTTTCTCCCTAGTAGCAACAACACATCTACAACCGAAGAGATTTCTATCACTTCCCTTGGAAACTAGAGGCATGAACCCACTATCGAGCATGAATACCCCCTCTTGGAGTCACTAGCAACTACTTGGCCAAGATAGCTACTAACGACGGAGAGAATGCAAGATCACAAACAACACAGACATGATAGAATCATAAAGACAAAACCATTAATCAAACCAACATAATAATCTCAATATCCATTGGATCCCCGCAAACACAACATGCATGATTACAAATAGATTAGATCTTGATCATGAACGGAGCTCACAAGATCTATACATGAAAGTACAAATGAGGAGATACAACCATCTAGCTACTACATGGACCCATAGTCCAAGGTGGAACTACTCACGCATCATACCGGAGAGAAGGCCTCCGGGATGATCTCCCCTCCGACAGGGTGCCGGGAAGAACTTCAGATCCCTCCCGATCTAGGGACGATGGTGGCGGCGGCTACAGACGGTTTCATGGATTTCTGATCGGGTACTTAGGGTTTCTGCATTAGGGGCTTCTTATAGGCGAAGGGGGAGACCGAGGCGGCCGCCAGGGCAACCAAACCCTAGCCAAGCGCGGGGTGGGGCCCACCCGCGCCTGGGGTGGGTCTGGCCCCTCGGGCTCTCCTCTGGACTTATTGTTCCCACGGAAAGTAATTGACTTTGTCCTTTGTCCCGTCCAATTCTGAGAATATTTCTTTACTAACTTTTCTGAAACCAAAAACAACAGAAAATAGGCATCTGGCACTGTTGCATATTTTTAGTAGGTTAGTACCAGAAAACATGTAAAAAGCACCTCAAAGTGTAGACAAAGCAAAGCAAAGTAGATACTAAACAAGCATGGGGCATCAAAAATTATAGATACGTTTCCAACGTATCAATTGTCCAAAGTCTCCATTTCTTACCTGTCAATACCACCTATCAGAGTTCGAAGCTAGCAGAGTTATACATTGCTAGAATAGTCAGTTTGCATGGAGTCCCCAAGAACATCGTGTCGGATCGAGGAACTCATTTTACCTCAAGGTTTTGGAAGAAAGTCCAAGAAGGATTAGGAGCAAGACTAGATTTCAGCACAGCTTATCACCCTCAGACTGATGGACAAACGGAGCGAGTAAATCAAATACTCGAAGATATGTTGAGAGCTTGTGTATTAGAATATGGATCTAAATGAGAAGATTGTCTGCCTTTCGCAGAATTTTCATACAACAACAGTTACCAAGCCAGTTTGCAAATGGTCCCATTTGAACTCATGTATGGAAGAAAGTTCCGTACCCCTTTGAATTGGTTGGAAGTAGGAGAGAGTCAGATTTTCGGAACCGACATCCTACGAGAAGCAGAAGAGAAAGTTCACAAGATCCGTGAGCACCTCAAGACCGCCCAATCCAGACAGAAGGGTTATGCCGACAAGAGATGTCCAGACCTAGTCTTCAATATCGGAGATTTTATGTATCTTAAAGTATCACCCTTGAAAGGAATGCAGCATTTCTAGATCAAAGGAAAGTTAGCCCCCAGATGTATCGGACTCTTCAAGATTTTGAATCATCGAGGAGAAGTATCGTATCAACTGGAACTGTCGGAAGAGATGTCATCCGTGCATAATGTGTTTCATATCTCGTTACTTCGCAAATGCCTAGAAGTCCTAGAGAAGACCGAAGTTTTCAAGAAGATTGATCACCGAACCATAGAGATCAACGATGACCTGACATATCCTGAAGTACCCATCCGTATTTTCGATAAAGCTTTCAGAACCACCAGGACCCGGAGTATCAAGTTTCTCAAGATCCAGTGGAGTAACCACACCAAAAAATAAGCTACCTTGGAGCGAGAAGACTACATTAGGACGGAGTTTTCAGATCTCTTTAAATCCTAGTTTTCTCTTTTTCTTAAATCTCGAGACGAGATTTTGTTTAAGGAGGGAAGGTTTGTAACATCCCAAAAATATTAATCAAGGTTATCAAGTTCCAATCACCCAAGTGTAGAGTTAACAAAAACTTTTGTTAATTAAATCAATATGAATGCATTTGTGTATGTGATGAATGCATGAATGCCTGTATGACTTGTGTTATTGTTATGAATAGCAAGGATTGGTCTAAAGATGAAAACAACATCATCTAAATCATTTCCAAGCAGAATCAAATGAAGAGAAAGTCAAATATAAACAATATGAGTTAATGGTCATTTTGACCAAAGTTAACCACTAGACCACTTTGAGTGATTCTAGTCCAAGATTTCTAACAAAAAGAAATCCAATTCTTTTCAACCCTTGATATACCAAGTAAAAGTGAACCCAAGCCCACCTTGCAAACCCACAGAAACATTTTGCAAATCTATGCCAAGGACAATTCAAAATTGAATCTAGTTCATATGGTAAGATCACCATTTCTAAAAACCCAACCAAACCAGTGCACCTTGACAAATCCAAACAACCAGAGACTACCTAGTATGTGCCCAGCACACTCACCAAGTTTTATCCAAAAATTCAAATATGAATTTCTTTCGGCCATTTCATCAAACACCTGGAGACACAAACCAAACCATGTCTAACTACACTGTTTTGAGCAATGATCTTTCTAAACCTTGTCTCCCCTTGATCACCCTTGTCTCCCCCAGTGACAACCAATGCATTAAACTAGCCTAGAACCCTACCATTGCACCATGTCGTGCATGCCCGAGCCACCCCTTGCCAGCCGACCATGGCAAGCTAGAATGAACCATCGTCGCGCCTAGCCACCATGTCCAGGAGGTAGGACACCGTCCACCGCCACCCCCTATCCAGCCTCGCACAGACCGCGCCTCGCCTTCGCCGCTCGTGCCTGCGATCACCACCGTCCCAGGAGACCACCAGACATGCATGTTTGTTGTTGCGTGACCAGGAGCACCTGTTCTTCGTCAAAAACGTCGTCGGTGCCGCTCAAAGCATCGCACGTTTCCGACCAAACCACACCGCCCCTTGCCACGCCATCAATCCGTTGAGCACCGTCAGGAGACCGTGCACCGTCCCCTAGCCTCAGCCATTCCAGTAGGTCGCTGTAACACCGACCCCGACGAGCTCTGCCCATGCCGCTCGGCCTCTCTCGCTCGCCTATAAAAGGAGGCCTCCCCCGCACCATTTCTTCAAACCATTCCACTCCCCACCTCTCACTGATCCTCCCCACTTCTTCCCGGAGCAAGGCGAGCTCTTGTCGGAATTTGGCTGGAGCCTGCGGCTGCTAGAGGAGAAGGGCGTCGTCGATTGTGTCCACCCCAGGAGACACCGCCAGTACCAGGAGAACCGCCGTCATCGATAACCTCGTTCGCCCCCATCGCCGATCATCGCCTGAGCCCCAGTGAGCCACCCCAGACCCCCATTGGACGTGCTAGGGTTTGTGCATGTTGTGTCCTGTTCAGACGAGGACGATGGCCGTGAGCCGTTGATCCTTGATCTAATCCTACGGTCGTATCGCCCCATACCCCTTCGCCACCCCCTGTCTCACTGATGAGTGGGGACACCACTTAAACCCGCCTGCGTGCGCTGTGCGCAGTGGACCGGCCTAGTTATATTTCCCGCGCGACCCAGTTAGTTTAAATTTAGATTTTCCAATTAGTTTCAAACCCTAGTTCTGTCCGTTGATTCAAAAATCAATTCAAAAAGATTTACTGAACCAAATTACATGAAACCAATTTTGTTAGAAAGATATGAATTTTTTTAATCCAAGCCCGTTGGATTCAAAGCATTTGGAATTATAGATCACCTATAGTAAAAATAACAAGGCAGAGACTTTTCTGCATTCAAACATTTTTCCAAAATCAACCATAAATGCTTTTGAGTTCAAAGATCACATTTGCAGTAATAATGGACAAGTAATAAAAGAATGCCCCATAGGCATTTCTAGTCACTTTAATTAATTAAAATAAAAAGGTTAAACCTTATTAAATTGTGACACCACTTTAAATCACATTCCCAAGTATTAAAATATGTGGTGATGATATGTGTCAACATGATCCCATACTTCAATTGGAGAATATTAAATCTCAAGTAGTTTTTCAATGAGTAGAAATTACTTTTCTAAAATAAAATAAATAAGACGAAGTCTTTAATTCATGTGATGATTGTGATGATGCTAGATCATCTAGTGTGAAACTTTGTGTGCCAAATAGAAATAGTTAAGTATTATTTGGTGATTATGTATTTCGTATTTATTTATAGACACTAGTACCGACCAAGGATACAAAGAGGAAGGAGACTACTACGAAGAGGAAGCAAAGAACTTCAACCACTACACTACTCAAGGCAAGCTACTAACTATGCAAGCTAATCTAAACCATGCAAGCTAATACTTGCAAGCCCCACAATACCAATTAACCTATGCAATGCATTAGGCATGCTTTGGTTATACCACTTGATCATACCAAATCCCAGTTTTACTTGCAAGCTTTATTATTTTATT